>OX438798.1:18080202-19456868 GCA_949316475.1 Hypomecis punctinalis
ATCCTGCGTTCGTTTCAGATTTTTGAAATGCTTATCACAAAGATAACTCTTTGAGATAAAATCTAGTCTGAAAAGCACTCAAAATAAAATCATAACATTGATTTAGCAGTGCGTCATCTCTCGTCAATCTTTAGAAGTTCTAATAACTTCTAGTTGAGTGATAACCTGTCTAATACGGGTATCACAGGTGGCACCACCAACGCTATAATTTGGGGTAAGGTAGGCACTTCAAGAATTTGACGCTTGCGTAGGAGGCGGGCTGGCTCAGTTGGTTAGAGCGTCGGGCTAGTGATCCGAAGGGGCAGGTTCAAATCCTGCGTTCGCTTCAGGTTTTTGAAATGCTTATCACAAAGACAACTCTTTAAAAATATCTCTTGAAAAATATGTAACTAGACATGAAATTTTGCATGTTATTTTAATGTTATGTTTTATAGTTTATAGAATATAAATATAATATAGGTACGCCACTGCAAGAATCAAGGAGAATTTTAAAAAATAAGCTTCAGCTTAAGCGTCATTAAGAAGCCGTGGTAGTCCAGAAGTAGCGACACTCGCCTTACAATCGTGAGGTCGTGGGTTAAAGCCCCGGTCCCGTACCAATGAGTTCTGTGAGTTCAATGAGTTGGAATTTATGTACGGAATTTCACACCACTGGCTTTTCGGTGAAGGAAAACATCGTGAGGCAACCTGCATACGTCTGTAAAAGAAATTCGATGCCGTGTGTGAATCCGCCAACCCGCACTGGGCCAGCGTGATGGATATAGCCCAATCACCCTTCATGGGTAGGCCTACGTCCTGCAGTGGACTATTAAAAAGGCTGGTACAGTAAGCGTCATTGCAGTATACTTGTAGGTGCAATAATGCGAATGCATGTAATAATTAGAGACATTGACAACTTATTAACTACTGGAAACAGATGTTATGATGTTACAATCATAATTGAATTGTACATTTAACTAAACGTATGTAAATTGCTCTATGTTGACTGTTTGTAAGTATAACTTTCTTTGTAATTTTATAGATACTTCAATATTATTCAGACGGGACATTTTATTGAACAAGAGATGATAATTATATTTCGCAAAAAATCGTAACACCGACTTTCACCGTGTACAGAATTGGAATAAATTGCACGAATCGATGTGACATTCATGTACATTTTTGTTGATTTATCAAAAACGGCTCAGCTGATTTCGATAAAATTTTAAAGGGACCATCTACTTTTTACGATAAAGTATACTTTTTCAAACTAAAAAAGACTTTTTTAAATCAGTTCACAATAAAATTGGCGAAAATGTCGATGAAAATATACAAAGAACAAGAAATACATACACGTGATCATAGTACGTACCTCCTCCTTTTTGGAAGTCGGTAAAAATACAATCACTCAAAAGAATAGGCAGAACTTTAAAATAAAATTTCTAACTGTCCGAAAGCTTTAGACATAAAACAATGAAACTAATAGCAACTGTGGTAATAGCAACCAAGCTTCGTTGTTCTACGGTCTAGAAATAACTAGGGCTATAGTTTAGTCTGTTGTCTTAGGACTAAACAAACAAGTCGGACCTTATCTACGCTTTGAATTAAACGCAACTAGAATTTGTGGTAAATCACTTGTCTTCTCGTGTTTGTTTTATCTCTTCATCATCATCCGGAGCTTTATTTATCCACTTCTTGGTACTTGCCTCTTTAGTCATGCTATCTGCATTGGTCTTATATCGACGGGAAGTGCTGACAAAAACCAAATTTTACAGGGGAGAAAGAAATCGTTAATCCGATTGTGATGAACTTTAGTATAGGAGATATTTCTTTGGGACCTATATAGCTACGTCAATTTGGCGAATATCAACCGTAATTCATATACCAGTAGACGCGCAATTCAATTCTCTACCGAGTCGCATTCATATTTTTTATTTTCGTAATAAAATTAAGATGTGTTGTCAGTACTTCCACGTCGATATCTACCTGTCGTATTTTATACGTCTAGCACTACGAAATAATTTTACAGAAGTGTCAAAACGAGCTAATGTGAATCAAATCCGCACAATCACCCTTTATGGGTAGGCCTATGTCCTGCAGTGGACTATTACAATACAGGTTTAGGTCAACTCTAAACAGTAATAGTGAGGTAGGTACATACAGGCCAAATCACACTAGTCAGCGGATACGAAGCTGCACGAAATCCAAGTCGATCCGCCTAAGCACCGAATTCTGCCAAGTCAGTGGGTGGGGGGGGGGTGAAGAAACGCACACAAACCAAAATATAAACAATTTTACGCACACAAATGTATATAACTAACACTAGCTGAAAATTAACGCAACACAAGCATAACCATACCGATTTATATAAAGACCATGACCGCCGGTCGCGTACTCTTGGCAGAGGGGTACGCTTTGCAGTGTCGACTCCTTTTGGTTAGGTACTTAATGACAAAATCTAATCAACGCGCATCTAATATCACATCTGCCGACTTTTATGATTCAGCCTATACCTATCTGTCACATTTTCACACGTCGATAAGATTATGTCATGGTGCTCGGTATCGTCGACTCATCTCTACGTTATGCTACAAGCTATTTTTTTATACGAATATTCTACTCTCTGGTGGGATGTCGCGCGTCCCCCAACAAAAATGACAAAGCAAGTTAGATCCAACTCGGCTCCCAACTGCTTGCTCCTCGGTAAATAGAGGTGTTCGAACTGTCTAGACCATAGAGCAAATATCTTCGGAGGCGACATCTTGTCTGGCAGTTTTCATACTTTATTACACTACAGATTTGATTGAATCAAGCGTCACTTTGCGGAAATTCGTCTTGAAATCTTTGTTTTAAATTAAATATTTAGTGCGTTTCCGCTATGTTTATTTGGCTACAACAATATAGCGGAAATTCACTTTTTATTCACAATTCAATTTCACACCACAAAACCCGCGCTGCGCCAGCGTGGTGGCGTGGCATCATGTTCAGCAGGGAACTTTAAAAAATCAGTACACAAAATCGGTACAGTAGTGTCAATATTTTCAATACCTAAATCAAAAAGCACAAAAAACTTCTTTATGAATATGTTCATTTTTGACAGATTTAAACTTACTAAAAATATAGCTGTCTTTTTGATTGCGGCCTATTAGACAAAGAGAGCAACACTTTAAAATTATAATTGCATAGAGCTGTCAAAACGTCTTTTAAAGTGAGTCTAATATACGAGAATGTATTGAAAATATTATACTAACGTTGAAATATTCTACGAATTCTTTGAACTAAATATACTGCAATAAACTGCAAGATACTAAACTTCAATTATGACATAATTTAACCGACTTACAAAAAGGCGGAGTTTCTATGTTCATCTGTTTGTATTTTTTTGTGTATACTCATCGATGTTTTCGCCAATTAAGGACCAAATCTAAAAAAAATATTTTTTGATTCGAAAGGATTTACTTTTTTTACAACAATATTTTATACTATATATATATATAAAATGTGTGAAAACTACGTAAATTTCCATAGTAAAAAAATCAACAATAATGTAAAAATTGTATGTATACGATGTCAATTCGAGCAAACTATTCGAATTTTGTACACGACGGAAGTCGGTTTTGCCATCTTTTGCGAAAAATGATTGTCAAGTCATACATTACTGTGTTTTTGCTGTCATGTAGTACGTATCGAAAACGATAAGATTCCGCTCGGTTCTTCTCGTTTTTTTTTTAGAATTAAACTAATAAGATAATCCAATAGAACTTACATTTCGGGAGTATCAGGAGCAACAAAACAAACGCATAAACCTTAACGCGAAATTAAAGTCATGTCTCTCTGCCTGTCAATATCTATGGTCCAGAGTACCGTAGTGGAATGAAGTTGTGAATATTTCAGTAAACGGCATGCAGCCGACAATGCAATTGGGCTTGGGATCTGGGAAAACAATGTTCAATTGATCATGACGGTGCCAAAGCTCGCGCTATTTGCGACAATTGGCTTGGACGAGAAACATTGAAAGAGCTAACAAGGAAGATTAGCAAAACAAAGACAAAAATAACAAGATTAGACAAAAACTTAATAAAAATCTTGCTGTTTTTTGTGCACAATATCTTTGTTAAATTGAACACAGTTGTAATGTTTGCAACAGTTTTAGTTTTGAAACAGATTTTTTTTACAAAAAGAGCAACGAAAACATAATCATCGTTCGGCACGGCCAGTTTTCGGATAGGTCACCACCAGTGGCATTTAGAACTGAGCGCTGTCATGGCTTGGATGACAAGTTAAATATTGGTTTCTTGTTATCTTAAGCGTTTAAATACGCCAGAGGCCTTAAGGAGGCTTCAAAACTTTTACACCAAGGATAGCTAATACGAAATTACTTTTACAATACGAGCTATATTTTTCCCCCAAAATCAATGATTTTTTTAATAATTCCTAGTAACATTGTGGAAATAATCCAGCCCCTGATTTTTTAGGTAATGAGAGTTTAACTACCTAACCTTGTCCATTTGAAAACTTTAGCACGCCTACGCTTCGGAACAAAGGATTGACGTCAAAGCTTAAATTAAAAAAGTAAATTCAATTCACTGATCCCTTTTAAAAGGAAATTTGAACATCTAAACGTTTTGTCTACGCTCTTTAACTTGATATATATATTATATAGAATTAACAAGTACTAAAGCTGGATATGAGTTGGATAAATAGAAGCAACAAGAAACAACAACAAGCAAGGTCTAGTGGTAGTAACACCCGCCTTTCAATCGATCATGGGTTCTAGTCCAATTAGCTCTTTGGAAATTATCTAGGTTCACACCAAAGGCTTTCGGCGAAAGAAAACATTGTGAGGATTTTCAGGATGTTTAATCGATAAATACGTACCTACGTAGAAGAAACTCGATGGCGTATGTGAATCCACCAACCCGCACTGTTGCACGGTTCAAACCTTTATGTGTAGGTCTATGTCCAGCAGTGGACTATTTTATAGAAAGGCAAAGTGGCTCTGTGCTGTAATGTACCAACATTACAGCACAGAGCCATACATAATACAGATAAACGTAATAAAAGTTATATCTAAATACCAAATTAACTTTTAAACTGTTACTGAGATCTAACTAAACAAAATAAAACAGAAACAAAAATATACACAGAAATTGTTTGCGATAAAATTAAAGAATTATTATACCGAGGAGTCATGAAGACAAACACTAGTTAAGTTTCCATTCTTTTATTAAATCGTATTTACACACAGCATCTCACATTTTTTTCAAGAACAGAGAGAGGGCAGCGTTGCCAAGGTGGCAGCACTGTGTGGGTGCGTTCACAATAACTTTACGATGTGTTCATATTATCTAACAAAAATAACATTAAAATAATCACCAAAAAGTACCTAAGTCCTAAGCTAAAATACCTACTACAGTATTTGACAAAAGTTCACAATTTTTTGTAGCGCTCATAAGTTAATCCTCTTAGAGTAGACAAGCAATTTTAGCAGTGAATTGAAATTGTTGTCGTACACTTGTACCAAAGAGCAAACATTCACAAGTAACAACTAGGTTGGCCAATTGTCTAAATTGCGAAATGGTATAAACGCCGTCTACAAAGTTATAATTTCTTTAGAAATCTCTTTGTATATTATTGAAGCACCGACATCTACTTAGTGAAATGAAAGTTTTGCCTGTTGTTTGATAGAATAGATTGGTTTAGTTATTATAAATAATTTATACTTTCAAGAGTAGAAGTACCTAGTGAGTTTACAATTTACTGCATAAGACGTGTAATAACATTTATTAGGGGTAACTCATTCAACAACAAAAGTAGACATTTAATTTGGAAGATCTAAACTGCGTTTGAATTTCATTTGTCTTTGGATTATTCGGCAGTTTCACATATCCCTACTGATCTATGTCTACTGGTAGGGAAGAAAGGATTTTAATCCACCTTTTACCACTAGGGCGAAACTATTTGGATGTTAATGTTTAAAGGCTAACTCAGACCTAATATAGTAGATTGTATCATATGGGAGCAAAATAATATTTTTACGGCGAGGGCGCTTTTTTAAATCCAGAGCGAAGTGAGGGATTCAAAGTACGTCGCCCGAGCCAAAAATATATTTTGCGCCCAAGTGGTACACTCTACTTTTCATCACCTCTATGAGAAAATAAAAGGCGCCCCATATTTTATTGTAATATTAATATTTAATAAGACGAAGTGTAACAACTAAATTGAAATTAAATGGTATCTAATAATAAAACAAATGAATACTTATATTTAAATTATTTTCATTCATTTTCTTGGCGCTGAACACTAACATTACAAATACTTCCAAATTCAAAAAGTGCGCGGCAAAGATCATTCCGTCGCACTTATTTGTTCCAAATTAAATAAGTGCGCGGCAAAGATAATTCCGACGCACTTTTTGTTCCAAATTCAAAAAGTGCGCTGCAAAGAGAATTCCGGCGCACTTATAAAGTTCCTTATAGAAAACACCACCTTTGGGCGCACTTAAAGGCGAACCAAGTAGTCCTTTTCTAATAAATGTGATGAAAAATTTATATGGTCTGAGGGCCAGATGCAGACCATAACTTTATCATTTTATTTTGCGTTATTCAATATTCAGGTCTGAATATGGAAAGTACTATTTTTAATGTATCAAAGCTTGTTTTTTTGCCTTTACTGGGTGATCGACAGGATTGCTCTACAATCCTACATGATGCATAATTTGTATCCACTTTAAGTTTCAAAATTACAGAAATTTCCTAAATACAGCTTGCAGTTGCAGCTATTAAATTCATAACACAAACAATACGAGCACAACAGCAAAAGGCGCCTGCCCAACGTTTACTATTTAACTTTAACAGCAATAAACTTGCGGTGCAGGAAGTTAAAGGCACTGTTTTACCGAACGTTATTATTTCACTGTTGGATGAATTGCAAATATTAAAACCCAATGAAATAAGATCTTTCCCTAAGACTATTTAGAACCGGTTTGCATCCAGCGCGATCTTGCAATTCAATGAGGTCATCTGTACGTACACTATGTGGGTGGACGTCCTACACTGTGCTTGTCGGTGGGTAGTTTCCACTTGAGTCCATGTATGTGCCTGCAGAGTATTAGCTAGTTAATTTTATACTTTTTTTACTACAGTATTTAAGCAAGCACCGTGCCATGGTTTTGAATCTTATGGTACAGCAAGTATATGTCTATGTATACAGGGTTATTTCTAATCAATTAGCATCCTTTCAGGGGCTTATTCTGTACATCAAAACTAACAACGTTTGTACTACGACTTTTCTTAATTCTCAAAAAAAAGTTGTTGTTCCATAGAAAAATATCGTTCACCCTCGACAAATTGTATGGAACAGCTGATATTTTTTTTTAGTTTTGACAAAAGTAGCAGTACAAAAGTTGTTAGCTTTGATGTACAGAATAAGCCCCTGAAAGGATACTAATTGATTAGAAATAACCCTGTATATCTACATAAATAGAAGAAACAAATTGTCTATACTCTATAAAATTTAACTTGATCTCTGCGACAGCTGTCAGAAAAATCACGCCTATGAAGTCCTAAATTTCTTAAAAGTACAGACAGTACCTGTCAATGTCATACTTTGTGGGCATGCCGACTAGTGATGGGCGACGAATGATCGTGACCACAGAGTGCTTCCACTCTGCCCCACCAAAGCGCCCCACTGGTGGGGCAGATTCCACTCCTTCATTTTTTGGAGTGGAATCTGCCCCACTCGTCCCATCTTGGTGGGGCAGATTCCACTCACTTTTTAGACCAGTGGAATCTGCCCCACCAGGGGTGTCGCATGATTTTAAATTAAATTATTAGTGCCATGAAGTGCGAAATTCGACTTCAAAATTTTAATCATCATAACGCCCCACCATAAGAACAGATAAGTGACGACATTGAATCCAAAATATTAAGAAGATTGTAAACTAAAAGCACAATTACCTGAATTCAAAAATTTCAGATTGTATGTAGTTATAGTATTTATGTCGCCAATATTTTCGAATTCATCGTAAAGTAAAAGAAAATTAAAAATTGCAAATTAACATTCCATTTATAATAATCCATTCATTGTTATGTGATCTTTAATAATCTATTCGAATTTTTATCGCAGTCAGTAAGTTACTTGAATAGTATGTAATTACAAATGATAAACGTTTCCATCTTAATTGCAACCTTTATTATAAGAATTAATTATACATGGTTATTTCTAATCAATTAGCATGCTTTTAGGGGCTTACTCTGTACATCAAAACTAACAACTTTTGTTCAACGTCTTTTGTCAAATCTCTAAAAAAAAGTTGTTGTTCCATAGAAAAATATCGTTCACCCTTGACAAAATGTATGGAACAGCTGTTTTTTTTTTTTTTTGAGTTTTCACAACATAACAACAGTTGTTAGTTTTGAAGTACAGATAGAAGGATGCAAATTGATTAGAAATAGCCCTGAATTTTCTGCATTAATACGATAATCACAACTTATGTATGTAGTATACAGGTTGGAGAGCTGACGCCGACATTAATTTGACCCACATGTAGTACTAGTAACCAGTAGTGGATTGTCAGTGGCTTTTAGTTTAAATTAGCATCTGTTTAAGTTGCAGTGAGGTCCAGGTATATGAGTCCTACCAGAAGTCGGAGGTCTTGCCACTGCAACTTCAATAGGTCGTTTGTGATGTTTTTATTTAAATTAGGGAAAGCAACCTTAGGGTGTTTGCAATCCTCCCTTTTGTTCCACATATTCTGATATTATTTTTTGGTATGACAACACAGCAACACGCGCTCTTCCTCCGCTATTGACTTACAGTGTTTAGTTGCCTCGTCCCCTACCTGATTTCTCGTGCCCTCTTTGGCCAGGGTGTCGGCTTTGTTGTAGCCTGAATATGTTCTGTGTTAAGTTGAAAGAGTTTGAAGTGTTGCATGACATTCAGCAACAACTCTAGAACTTGTTACAGGTCTTTTGAGTGCGTAGATTGTAGCAGTATTGTCAACAGGGAACACGATGACTTCTTTGGCTTCTCTGTTATTTGTAGCTGAATTGAATCTTAATATATAAAAATCTCGTGTCACAATGTTTGTCCTCAATGGACTCCTAAACCACTTAACCGATTATAATAAATCCAGTTCGATCCAACTTGAGAGATAGGATAGTTTAAATCTCAAATTATAGTCGCAATTTTAATTTATTTAGCCACAGCAACGCGTGGCCGGGTCAGCTAGTGATAATATTAAATTTATAATTATCTTTTACTTTCCGATGACTTCGAAAATATTTGCGACATAAATACTATAACTACATACAATCCGTATTTTTTGACTTCAGACAATTGTGCTTTTAGTTTATAATCTTCTTAATATTTTGCATGTAATGTCGTCACTTATCTGTTCTTTTGGTGGGGCGTTATAATGATTAAAATTTTGAAGTCGAATTTCGCACTTCATGCCACTAATAATTTAATTCAAAATAACGCGACACCCCTGGTGGGGCAGATTCCACTGGTCTAAAAAGTGAGTGGAATCTGCCCCACCAAGATGGGATGAGTGGGGCAGAAGCATCGATAATAGTGAAAAACGTCGATAAATACTATCGTTACATTATTATGAGTAAATAATTAATATCATACCATTATTTACATGTGTACATACTTGATCTTAAATAATAGTAAGTAAATGAAATCCAATTTCTGACCTTCAACTACTCATTCGATTTCATTACAACATTGTTTGAAAATCGATTTTTTCCACCACTATCCCAACTCTAAAAATGTCAATCTTCTACTGTCGCAGAGATCAAGTTAAATTGTATAGAGTATAACAGAAAAATGAAACAATATTTAATTTTACTATTTAAATTTTAAAATAAAGAATGGATTCAACTGAACTAATATTTTCTTTGGTATTTTACAGGTAATGAAAAATCATAAGTCATCATAAGAAGTGCCTATCTGCAAATTGTAAGTTGAAGAATTAATATTTCAAGATCAAATCTACTAGTATTTGTCCCAATCCTTTATTCTACTAACTACACGAGAATTCAATAATACTATAATAATATTAGCACAAATTATACCTAGGTAATAATATGGTAACATAATTCCCTTAGGAATTACCCTAATACACTACACAACAATAGAAACACTAAGTAAGCATGGCAAACACTAGACATGTTAGTTATATACCCTTAATTTCCCTTAGGACATGCCTAAACTATCAAATTCAAGTCGGTACCTATTATTATACTAGTAGAATATTAAATTAAGTAATTCATGTCAAACCGAAGACAATGAGACCAATAGATTGCGCATACAAAAAAAAACTTTCTACGTTTTCACCGAGGTAGAAAACAGGGGGTTATACTTCGATAAAATACATAAAATATGTCTGCGCTAGGATTTTTATGTCCGTAAACTTTTTTAATAATTTCATAATACTAATCAAGGTTCCAGCTTAATTTTAGTACTCGTATAATTTTATTAGGGCAAGGATATAAAGATCTCATCACAGCTCATCAACAGTGCAATTTTTTATACAACTAGATCAATTAACTAGAGACCACGACAATTTTCAGTGAAATATGTTATTGGTTTTAATAGTGTGACATTGAATTGAAATATTTTGTAAATGATACTTTACTGTAGACATGCGCAAGTTTACAAGTTTATGGTTCTAAGGGCACGTTATTTTCGTGTGACCCGTACAGATTTGAGCCATCTTTCGATTATGTAGTTTGTATTTTGAAGCTTCAAATTTTCTGTAGAATAAATTTCCTCGTTCCTCTAATAAATTAATTTTGAGATAGGTAGTCTCTAATTAGTAATTATTGCAAGGCTTTCGTCCGAAAGCTTTTAATAGAATCTCCAGTTCACAAAGCGAGCTCCGGTGTATTTTAGAATGAATCTTAATTATCTATCTATTACACTTTATCAAATTAATTAATTAATTGTATCTATTTTGAGCTTTTTAATCAATGTAATAACTAGTGTTTACTTTTATAGAAACCTTTTATTTGTGATATATATTTTTAAACATTCATTTTAAGAGTAATTCGTAGTTTTTTAGGTAGTTAGGGCTTAGGTTTTGGGTAGCGTATATACTCACAAAGAAGTTCAGGGTTAAACTAAAGAAAACACCCGTTTTTATTCACGTATAATATCGCGGCCGGGCCGCTGGGAACCCGACCGGTTTCGGAGTAATTAGTACTCCTTCGTCAGGGAATACGCGCGCTCCCGTCGACTAGCGCACGCGCACGATAATACGTGAGTAAAAACCGGTGTTTTCTTTAGTATAACGAATTCTCACGCGAGTTTTATTGAAGTGATTGCAGACCGTTACGGTAGGGTATGGCTTAATAAAATAAAAATCTTTACACAGTTACGCATAAAACGTAAAAAACTTGAGTGCGGGTTATAGTTTGTGGTGAAGTGCCATGATAGTGGACCTAAGTTTGCACGCATTAAGCCGGTAAAATGCATTCGAGACTACGAGTATATAACGATATTATACGTGAGTAAAAACCGGTGTTTTCTTTAGTATAATAAATTCTCACGCGAGTTTTAATAAAGTGAAGTTCAGGGTTATCCAGAACTGGGGCTAATAAACTCAAAATTCGAGAATAAAATCATCTGCTTCATACATTTTGTCGATTCAGAGTTGCAATAATGTATGGATGGAACTGATTTTTTTCTCAAACTTTCAGTTGGCCCCATAGTACAAAGTTGTTCTTAATGATGGTCTTAATCACCCCTTTTCGGCTTAGTATTAAGCAAATAACCCTGTATACACAAACACATCTATATAGAACCAAAAATTACTTTTGACACAGTATACCTCTTTAAAAAATATCTTTTATATCTAGTTGTTCTTTTTTAAGTAGATAGCTGTATTTGTCTTTGTCTGGAACTTTTAAATTATTTACAACTCGCTGACAAGAATTTTATAACTGATTTTCTTTTCTTAGTTTAGTTTTTTACCCTGAAAAAGGCTCTAAAAAATTAGGAGGTGGTGAGTTTGTGTTTTTTTCCATGTGCTGAGGCGGGCTTCGGCAGCATGTACTTTTAGAGCTGTGGTTCTTTCTAAAAAGCTGTTTGGGGTTGTCATAGAGCCTTCAAAATTGAGCCTATTGGAAAAATGAGCCTTTTAACTTATTTCAACCAATTAAACATGGGATGCAAAATGATATACCACTGCTGCTTTGCTCATCTCTGATTTTTAGTTGATCTAACTTACTAACGTATTTAACTTTAAGCTACGGTTTCATATATTTAATTATACGTTAGCACATTAATTCAGATTATTGAGGGCAAGTTTAAAGTTAGACAACGCAATTTACGAGTTTGTTCCGGGTACCTTAATGGACCAGATCCACCTTGCTATGGCGTTTTGGAGTAATATTTCAGTAACTTTTGTGCCGACGCTTAAATGCAAATCCTCGAGTAGTTTGTACTAAGGGTTGTAATAGTAAGTTAATACTGGACCGAAAATTAGGTTGCTACACCAGAGATGGGATATAGATGCGAAACAAAGGTTTGAAACGTGAAGTGAAGAGGTTCTATTGGTGGATTATTTTTCGCATATCATTCGTACCTTATATTCGGAAGGAACAGCTCGAGCTTTACTATCACTACATAGTATAAAACAAAGTGGCTTCTCTTCATTAAAACTCGCGTGAGAATTCATTATACTAAAGATAACACCGGTTTTTACTCACCTATAATATCACGGCCGGGCCGCTGGGAACCCGACCGGTTTCAGAGTAATTAGTACTCCTTCATCAAGGAATACGCGCGCTCCCGTCGACTGGCGCACGCGCACTGTGCCAGTGGCCAGTAGAAGTACTAATTACTCTGAAACCGGTCGGGTTCCCAGCGGCCCGGCCGCGCTAGATAGAGTGATTCAAGAGAAAGGTTTATTTGTCAAGTATAATACACCTGTGCGAAGTCGGGGCGGGTCGCTAGTAACAAATATAATTATTTTTTTTACAAAATGTGGCACAACCAACTTTAGTCGTGCACGAAATTCGAATAGTTCGCTCGAATCGATGTATACAATTTGTGCGTTATTGTTGATTAATCAAAAACGTCTCAGCCGATTTCGATATAATTTATATGGGGCTACCTCGGGAGCAAATCGGATATATGGAAGTCGGTTAAAAAATTGTGCGAAACTGTATATTTCGATTTCAACCGGGGTAGATTGTTTTACGGCTTAGCAATTGCACACCTTACCTGCTCTTAGACTTGTATTACAGATACGCAGAACGCTTCATCTTGGTCATACTTTTTTAATAAATTAAATATACGCAGCTTAACACTCTTCTTTTGATTTATACTATTACTTATGGACTAGTATGAGTACCTATAATTGAATTGATCCCATAAATGCAGTTAGGTTTATTTTACCCTGGATTTAATATTCTTTTGAGTTAATGGACACAATGTTTTAGAAATCCGTAGATGTGCTAGATGTAAGCCTGATTGCCAGCCATTGCCATCGATTTGAATAGGACATGTCACTGTTTGGTAATCCAATACATTGACGTCTCTGGATTTCCTTTGTGCGTCTGTATATTTAGTAGCTCTTTGTCCTAGGGAGGATTGGATGTCTGCCTATTGAGACTAGGTTTCGGAACTTAGCTTAATCTATGCCTACCTCATTTACTTTGGGTGATGAACTGTATTAACTATAGCCAGTTTTAATTTAATTAAAAATTAACAATCTATAAATGTTGGAAAAGTCGTCGAGTTCCTCGAGACGACCTCATCAAGACCGCTGAATCGCGCTGGATGCATGACGCTTTCAACCGGTCTTATTGGAGATCTATAGGGGAAGGGAAGCCTAAGTCCAGTAGTGGACGTCCTATAGCTGTAACGATAACAATGAAACAAACTATAGTAACTTACTTTAAAAATAACTAAAATTCCAGCAAAAAAAATACTGCAGTTTGCAAAATGAAAGCTTTGTTTTCGCCTATTGAGAGAAACGTCGAGAACTCTAGAAACTTTTCACTTACCACTAGACTATAGGTACAATGTAATTGCTAACTGGAACACGTTACGAGAAACAGGACTTATACTTACAGCCCGTATGTTATAAACTGGGTTATGCATGGACAAACGCTCTGTGCGGTCTCAAATTTACATTATTACTCAAAATATGAAACGATCACCAAAGATCTTCGCAAGTGATGCATATCATCGACTTATGTAATTATCGATAGTTGATGAGTTAATCTGAATAAATAAATAAATATATTTGGGACATCTTACACACCTTCTCTGACCCCAAACAAAGCAAAACTTGTGATATGACTGCCAGAGACTGATATAGGTAATACTTATATTTTAGGCCTTTAAATATAATTCAAACTTTAAAAAAAAGGAAATCCAATAATAAATCATAAAGAAAAATAAAATGTGGATTTAAGGGGTTTGTTTTAAAGTACAATTGACTCAAAGGCACTGATATTGGAGCCTGAATAATAGACCTGTTTGTTACCAACAACGAATTGGAAAGCGTCAAAGCAATAAATCCTCAAAATGCAGATTGAAGCCACAATAAAAGTTTTATTTTCAACATACGAGTATTGACAGGACCTGTACCAAAGGACCAACAACATAACCGATAACTAGAGCACGTAACGAGCAGCAGAGCTAACACTAACTGCCCGTACGGTATAACGCAGTTTGCAGTGGACAAACACTGGACGCTCACAAATTCATAATATAATACAGAATGCCAAACGCTTCACCGAAGCTCTTCACTGGGGATGCACACTGTCGATAAAGCTCGCTACACATATATTCGGACCGGCTCAGTCAGTTCGGGACAATTTGTCGAACGACAAAGGGGACCCAAAGCAGCTACTACATACGTACCACATGATTCGGCTGGTGTCAAACGGATGGTTCCTTCGAATCCACTCGGCACAATTTGGTTTTCATTCGGCCGTCACGTGTCATCATACATTCGGTTTTGCCGAATTTCCGCTTTTGCCGAACGTGCCGGCTTGCTGCCGCCCGGCCTAGCGAAACTAGCTGACCCGGTTAACTTCGTCTCACCTGTCAACTGTCAATGACACTCGTAAACCTTATTTGACTCATGCACATTGCACAATGACTTTGCTAAAGATCATAACATAATCAATTGCATAGTTTACGATTCTATGTCGGACAGACAGACAAACATTCATTTTATATACAGGGTTATTTCTAATCAATTAGCATCCTTCTAGGGGCTTATTCTGTACATCAAAACTAACAACTTTTGTTCTACGACTTTCGTCAAAACTAAAAAAAAAACAGCTATTCCATACATTTTGTCGCGGGTGAACTATATTTTTCTATGGAACAACAAAATTTATTTTTGAGTTTTGACGAAAGTCGTTGAACAAAAGTTGTTAGTTTTGATGTACAGAATTAGCCCTTAGAATGATGCTAATTGATTAGAAATAACCCTATATATAGATTTTACCGCCCAGCAATGCCGATCGAGGCTGGTCCGAATGTATGTGTAGCAAGCTAACAAGCCTTACTTAATTATATTGTCGATAGTTGAGATCGATATTTTGGCATTTAGAATTCATTTGAATTTCGAGTTTATTGGTTTTGCGTAGCTATGAGATAGTAAATTTCGAATGGCTTAAGGTTGATTGCCCTTTTGCCATTATTATTTTATAGGCTTTGCAACGTTTTAGCGACTTGAGTGGCAGTAAGGTTTAATAATGAAAGAGCAATCACTTCTGAAACGTTTTGATTTTATCTTTAATGCGTGTGAGTATTTCGGTTAAAAGGTAATTTCAAATGTGGTTTATGTTTTAGGATATCATCTTTGTGCTTGAACTATATTCATTGGTCAACAAAAGAATAAGCATTGTTGAATTTCAATACAGAATGTTTGGTATAAAAGACCTAGAAATCCAGCGGAAGCTGAGCAAACGGACCTACTTTGCATTTGTTTACCCTTGTGCACTGAGTTATATCTAAGCTTAGATGTTGAAGTAATGTGGATGTACCTATATTACTGTAGGTACTATTGTTATAAATAAATAAAAATAACTTGAATAAAACAAACTGTGTTTATGTATAAGAGGTTTGACTTATTCAATTTTTCCCATTTGTTGAGGCATTGATAACAATTATATACTTCGTAAGATACAATAAGTACAATACAATTCGTACAATAAGCCGTGGTGGTCTAGTGGTAGTAACACCCGACCTGCAATCGTGAGGTCGTGGGTTCAAATCCCAATCCCGTACCAATGAGTTTCTTTGGAACTTATGTACGGAATTTCACATCATTGGCTTTTCGGTGAAGGAAAACATCGTGAGGCAACCTGCATACGTCCGTAGAAGAAATTCGATGGCGTATGTGACTCCACCAACCCGCACTGGGCCAGCGTGGTAGATATGGCCTAATCACCCTTCGTGGGTAGGCCTACGTCCTGCAGTGGACTATTAAAAAGGCTGGTACAGTACAGTACAGTACTTCGTACGTTCCTTATAAAATGTGATCGTAGATAATTACCTAATAATTGCAGTATAAGTATCACAAACAAAACATGATTTTTTTCTTATTAGATTCTAATTCCGCATTCGTGAATGCTACGTAAGTACGTAAATTTGATTTATGTCTGATAAAAAATAAATTGATTTATCAAGATTTACACACCATGTTGGATCATAGTAACTATTCATCATAGTATTCTGATTTCTTAATGACTCAGGTCCCTGCGCAGCTAAACATCTTTATCACCCTTTAACATAAGTTCTTGAATCTTTTTGTTTTAAAAATCACTCTAAAACATTAACTCTTCAATCCAAAACACTAATTATTATTATTTAATTATTTACTAGGATTGAATAACAGGAAAAATATATAGCAGTTGAGAACCTGCTCCTTTTAGATGTCGTTTGAAAATGTAGTCCACACGTAAACTGTACGGACTGTCCAGGCTTTGCTTTTATGTGGCAGATTTGTGCAGACTCTGTACTCGTACCTAAAGGTATTTTATACATTCAGTGCAATGCTATTTCAAGCTGAGCACTTCCACTCTGCCTTTATGAAAGGCAATACAAATTACTGGCTATATTCATTATAATGTGTATTTTCTATTGAGAGATAAAATTATCATGGCCATATAACACGGAGGAATGATAAACGATGGATTCGAAAAGTTATCGAGTGGAGACCACGTACCGGCAAGCGCAGTACCTATAGGATGTCCTCTCATAAAATGTGGATAGATGACCTCATCAAGACCGCATGATCGCGCTGGATGCAATCTGCTTCCAACCGGTCTTATTGGAGATCCATCTATGTTCAGCAGAGGACATCCTACGGCTGATGAATAGATTATTAATACGGTTTAGTATTTTAAGTCAATCCTACTAATATTATAAATGCGAAAGTTTGTGAGGATGGATGAATGGATGGATGGATGTTTGTTGAAAACTACTGAACGGATTGAGATGAAACTTTGCAATAATATAGCTTATATATCAGAATAATACAGGTTATAAATTATAATGAAATAAATTATAATATTAAGACTTTGGGTCCGTGGGGGCCGGGAGCTCATTTCGTTCTCAAAAGTCTTTCTGAGCGTCTGGTGGACGCGACGCGTGACCAAAATGCTGGTGTTTATTTGGCTCAACGTATAAGCATTGCCATTCAGCGTGGCAATGGTGCCAGCATGCTGGGCACGCTGCCAACTGGCAGTGGGCTTGAGCACTTCGATTATCTTTAGACCTTCAAGGGTCTGTGGATGATCCAATTGCTTTCTATGTAGTAGTAGTGTAATATTGTCATTAATAAATAAAAAATAAAATAAATTATAATGATATTGGGTCAAAAATCAAAATGTCATGCGGGTGAAACCGCGGGTAAAAACTAGTTTAAAAAGTGTTAAGCTTATTTAAGTCAAAAGAAATTAAGAAGAATATTTTCACTTATACAAGCGAAAGCTTATGCCTCAGAGCAAATAAAAAAAATATTTTTTTTATTTGCTCTGAGAGGCTTATGCGTACAAAATGAAATACGTTTGTCTAAATTATATGGAGTATCGATTTAAGTAAATTGACTGGACTTATAAGCTGTCTCAAGTGTCTGTCTAAATCACGCCTTAGCTAATTCTTGTGGCGAAACAGCTAATAAACTTTGTAACAATAGATTTTGTCTCAGTATTTGTTTTCAGCGAGTTTCAAGGAGAATGCTCGAATAAAACCCCATTGGGAGTCTCGACGAGCCAAAAAATAGTTAATTAGGTCGTTGATCTTAAAATGAAACAGACGGTCAACGACTCTACTATAATATTGTGGTAGGTTTTTATAGAACATTGTCGCTGCAATTACAATGGCTTTGCAATGTTCTTTCAAGTTGGAAAATAATTTATTTTGGACATCAATCAGTGCCGCTAATCTTCGATCGTTTTCATGTGTTCTCAAAACTCCGAAGTTTTCAGTAATATCTACTAAATTACTCGAAAAACGATTAAAATACCCAATCGAAAAATATGCGACGCCAAGAGCCCAAGGCTTTCTTAGTGGAAAAAAATAAAGCCATCATTACTACTGAGTAGGTACAATATATATTTTTTTTAATTGTTTTTGATGGGCAAGAAGTGCCTTTATTAACTACCACCATTATAATTAGATACGTAAAATGACAATATCAATAATTTAATCAACATCATTTCAGTAATAGAATATCCAAACATGGGGCTTCTCTAAGAATAGATCTTTATTAAGACCACATAGCCATTTACAACCACAGGGATAATGTGTTTGATCGAGAAAATCTGAAGGAGATGCATTGATTTAATATGGCATGAGTTAGAAAGAGACATGAAAAATAGGGGTCCAGACTCGTGGTTACACCGCTTTGTTAAAATGGGATCGCAATTTAGTGGTTGCCATGTTTTTCTCCCGATATTGTCAAATTCCAATTTATATTTGACAGTTTTGACAGCTCTGGGCAAGATTTTCCATACTTTGCCTCAATCGACTACAGCGCTATCTCTCTAGTTGTATTAGCTCTGTGGTTACTCTACTTAATAAATCAATAAAAAAAAATATCAGATACCTACATAAATCAAAGTGAATTCTGTGATTAAGGCAGATATCGTAATCATATCAATCGTAAAGTGTCAATTGGTGGAGATTCTTGTCAGCCACTAAGCTGCCAGTAATTTTTAATTTTATTTTTATTTATACTATGCTTGAACATTCAATACCGAAACTGAGTAAATCAGTCTACTACTCCGAAAATAGGCCCTCCCGTCTAACCTTGTGCGGAATTTATCTAGCCTTGATAGCACTATGCGGTTACCAACTCTAACGAATAATAAACTTTGAAATCCTTTGTAAATAAACAACAACAAACAAACACAACAACTTCCAATTGTGGTCTGCTTATTTGGTCTTTGATTCCGTTCGGCGTCCACAAAAGTAAATTAATTGAATTGGTTTGTATTTCATTTATCTTCAGATGCTGTGAAATTGGTAATTAAACTTTTATCTAGCTTAACTCAGTCATAAATCATATAATATAATATTTAAGGTATAGTAGCAGTTTACAACCGGCTCAATACAATCGACAAAAAGTTAAAAAAAATTTGCGATGATTGGCACAATCGTGCGGGATAAACAGATATACGCATGATCGTATGAGACTGGTTGCGTTCACAAAATCAATATGGTTTTAGCGCCAATTTTTTTGTTGATTTCACGCCTATATTGAGCCGGTTGCCAAGGAGTAGGTTCGTATATAAACCACGGGTCGTCGTGTAAACGGTTAATAACCGAAATATGGATTTCAGTATTTAATTAGGCGCGTTACCCAAGCCACAGTATCGCTGATTTGTGAATGCCAATCGGAGTCAAACCAAAAAGGTTAAGTGATTTCTTGTTATCAAAATGCAGAGAGTCAATTTCGAAATCATTTTGTTTCCTTCTATATTGCTTTTTGCATTTTAAACCTCACATATCAAAACTTCAGATGAACTTAAACAATAGATAGTAAACATAATGAGAAAAAATAATTTCGATAATATGAGTGCCTTTTATATCTATCAGTTGATAGTTAAATCTGCGTTGCAATTTGCGTTTTATCATCCAAAAGATTATTTATGAATATAAATCAAGTACAATGTATGTTTGAACGAGCACTATATTTTTAAACCACTGATCTAGAAACGTATGGAGATTGGATCTGCACTCATAAAATGAGTGTCTGACCAAAGTATAAAATGAAATATTAAATTTTTATGTTTAAAAATACATAAATAAAAAGTTTTAGATATCATTTCGAATCGTTTTAAATATATTTTTATTAAACGATTTTGTTTACCTTCACCATAGACGAACATATAATATACATATAGTATAGTATAATATATAGTGTACTATGTGTATATGTTTGTCTATACCTTCACTTGTTTTTTGGGTCATCTAGTAATTGAAATTTGACCCCCTTCCCGTGGACAAATTGATATGATATTTGATACATACTTTTAGTTTTGATGACAATACAATTTTTTGTATTCAGTATTAACGTAAACGAAAATAGAAGATGGCCACCACCACATCTTGGCGGATTACATTTTTTGCACAACCCCTTCAATATGGGTATCAAATGAAAGGGCTTTTCACGTAAAACACAGTAGTAACAAAACAAATACTAAAAACAAAAAATAAATTTTGTAAAATACGTGTTTAAATAGGGATGTTCACTAAAAAATATAATTAGTCCGTCAAAAAGATTGTCAAAAAATATTAGACACGTATTTTTTCTATTGTCAATTTAACACAAATTGATGAAGATATAGCCTGTTAAAGTTCCGCGTGACGTCACTAACCGGTATGAAATGTACCGGCTAGTGCCGTCACGAGCCTCCACTCTCAAACTTTGACAAGGTTTATCTTAGTCACTAATTGTTTGATTGACAAAAGAAAAAATACGTGTCCAATATGTTTCAATAATCTAACTGACGGACTAATTATAATAATGATTTTCATACCCAGTAAACATCCCTATTAAACGGTTTTTTGTTCTAAAAGCTAAACAATAATAAATCGAAAATAAAATCGTGAGGCGCAACGTACATAATGAAATCTTCCAGGCATAGGCCCTACGATTTTATTTTAACTTAATAATTTTTAGCTTTTAGTTCATAAAATCGTTTAATATAAAATAAAAAATTACCAATTTCATTTAAGAGTATTTCGATATGCTTTCTTTTATTTCTTTGTAGTAAATCTAAATAAATTACGCGAGTACATATCGTAAGAAACTGATCAAATTTGTAAACTTGAAAGAAATTTATAATAAGATCTTTTGTAAATTTAGTACTCGGCCAGTTCAATAATTTGATACAATATCAACGCTCAACTTGAAATGTAAAATCCCATAATCTAAACTTCTTCATAATGCGATTAAGTGATATGACGAGCTACGTGTTCGTCATCTTCTATCGTTTTTTTAAACAAAAACCTATTTAAAACTTTAGCTGTATTGCTAAATAAAAAAAATCTGATGTTAAGCTTTACTTCTAATCTACCCATAACATGCCAACACCACGAAGAATTTAGAACCAAATTAGTGCAAAACCCGTCATCAATATGGTAAATAGTAAAAAAAACAAGTCAATGGCGGCACAGTGTACTGCGCTTCTCTCTGAATCTGAAATATAAAGACATTTTACCCGATATTTAGAATCCTGTAACATATGTACATTGTTTTTAAGCGACGTAAGATGTAAAAACACCGTCACCATGTAAGCCTGTTGCGATTTTTGCGGAAGTTGGCCATTCGCCAACGTTCAGACAATGCTGTTATGAGAGTATACGACCCCGGAATTACGGTAACAAACTAGTAACAGCGCAGTATTATTTATAGGCCGCCCGAAACAACTCATTTAACTCATTTTATTTCTACTAACTATAAGGTGTTGCTTTGCAAATACTTCGTCATTGTCCTGATCATTTCAGCCGTAGGGCATGCACTGCTGGACCTATAGTGAAGACTTTTGAGGGATATTAATTTTCCTCTAATATCTACAGGGAAGTTGTCCTATCTCTTCCTTATAGATTTACAATACCTACATTTGTTGGTGTCGGGGTCACCAATTTTTAATGCCTCTTTACACCAACTTATTTAGGTAAAATTAAATGAATAATCAAGAGCCTAACAACAGGCTTATGCAAGGTGCGTTTTACTCCCTAATTGTTCCTACGGCAGGGCTCAGAGCCAATAAAAAAATCAAGTGAGGCCGGCTAAAACTACGCCTCCCCGTGTAAAGACAATCACACGCACATCAACGTACAAGGAAACTACGCCTTGTCTTGTCAGTCGAACTATGGCGGCGCAGCAGTGACGCACTCACACATGTTTAAAAAACCGGCTTCACTTGACTGTGCAACGACGTTCCCTCTTGATTTTTTTATTTGCTCTGAGCGGCAGGGTTGGTGGTTACACGGAGCTACCGAGCACGGCGTGGTACTCCGTGGAAAGGATACGACAATTTCTGACTCCATATAACTATGTATTTTATTTTCCCTTATTATCCCAATTATAAAAACGTCTACTTGCTACGACCCAGTGCGCAGTAACTGGACGATCACTGCTCATGCATCTCGCTTGTAAACAAAACCACTGATAAAGAACTCACTTATACTTACACGATCCTACACCTACATAAAATCGGTAGAAGCGTTTTGCATCCAGGAGCTTGATCCTGCGGTCTTATCCAGGTCTTTGTCCATCTTGTGGGTGGTAGTTCTGCCAATGGGGACGAAAAGTTCCAGTCCAGTTCCTTTCTTTCGTTCATTAATTCTCGGTAAAGGGTCCTGCTGACGGCCATTTCATCTGCTTTGCCAATCTGCTGGGTTATGTCGGTAACTTGTGTTTATCTACGGTTTTTCTTACTAAAGTGAAAACTTCTTCAGCGATCTTGTGCACTTTTTGGGATGGGTAAAAATGTTAAACTCGCGTCAGGGCATGACACAACCTGATCGAAAATTTGTAAGACAGAGAGAGCTAGTTTTCACTTTTGCCGGCACTCCCGGAGTGCAACCCGTTGTTTTTTTCCTAACCAATACTGCAATCAATGAAATTATTTTTATCGTGCTTCACACACTAGGTGTATAGAAACTTTCTTTTTGTGATAAACATTTCAAAAATTGACGAGTTCGCAGGATTTGAACCTGCATCCTCTGGGACTCCGGCCCAGATGCTTTGTCCAATTAAGCTAAAACGCTCTCGGCGAAGGCGCCGAATTAGTGAGTGTTTATCATTTTTACCAACTACTACAGTGTTGGAAGCGCCATTTGTGAGAACTGCTTTAAACCAGTCAGTCACTTAATGTGAAATTATTAGAACTTCTTACCAATAACGAGAAATGACGCATTGCTTAATCAATGAAATTATTTTTATCGTGCTTCACATATGTACCTATGGAACAGCAAATTTTTTGTGACTTCATAGTTGGTCCCATAGTACTGCACCGACACACATACATAAATGGGATAATGATAGCTAAATTACGAGGGTTGGTTCCATAGTAAAAGTTGTTTAAAATAATGACTTCTTGACTGAAGACTTGACTTTTGTAAGCCTGTGCACTTTGTAAACCCTCATATAGTTTTCGCTCACAAACTATGATTGCGGTACGTCTTTCCTTTGAGATCCGATTACCGCTGCGGTTTCCCTGTTTCCACGTTTATGTTTGTAGTTTTGTGGACAACTCCATTTTGATCTTTATGTCTGCGGACTAAGGTCAGCAATAAGTCGTATTTTTTGCTGAAAACTTTGTAGATGTAAGAGTTTTCGGTTACTGCGTCGTGAGATATATCGTAGCTGCTATTCAACGCTGAGGCTAAGGAGAAACAAAATAAAGGAGATTGTGTTAGAAAGTTTCAAAATTAGTATTTAGGGTGCTTTTTCATTTGAGACGTACGCCCTTACCTCACATCCTTCCTTATAAAAATGTATTGAACACGTTTTCACTAAACAAAACCAGACTATGAAAATGACCAATTTCATTGGTGGATACCAAACACATGCTACACAGCTTAGTTTAGGTAAATGGAAATGCACGCAGCAGGTGCTAGGGAATTCATGGAAAACATGCATAAGCTTTTGTTGAAAGATAATTTCCATTTGTTAGTTTACGTAGCCGTTATCATCGCCTGTTATACATATCTGGGACATGTAACCAATTTATGTGATAATTTTCCCAGTTCCAGTCGCATCCCAATCCGCAAAAGCATCGGGCTTTTTGAAAACTTTTTTTTTTTGGTAATACATTGGCTTTGCCGACCAATTTCAATCCAATTTACATTTCAATCGCGAGCTTCATGTAAAAACATGAGCCGTAGAGAGCATGCCGCTCGTCGCTATGATATAATGTTACTGTATTCGCTGCTCCCAACTTTCAGGCAAGGACTCCACACAAAACGGAGCAAAGTGGAGATTTGGAAACCTAAGCAAAAGATTTTAGTCTGTAAGCTCCGTGGAGAAATGACATATATGCTCAGCGAAAAACAAAACAAAAAATCCGCCCCGCTGGTTATTCCTCTCTTTAGTGCCGCTTACGATTGTGTTTTGTATGTTGCTAAACAAATATAACATTTAGTGAACTCACGGAGTATAACGCTCTGCCCATCTCTGTTCTCATCCCATTTAGTGGATTCAAATCCTAATACCTTTACAATTTCAGAGCGATTTACAAAATTTGCCTATCATTTTAATGGAGACACGAAATACCTAGCGAGGGCATATTAATATACTACCAGCATCTACTCCAATCAAGTCACTTTCAACCGGTTTTTGTCGATTATATAGCACTAGAGGAGGCCTATGTATTGCAGTGGACGTTTCATTGCTGGTCACGTGGAATAGGCAGATGATGGATGGAAACGTGAAGCTACAAGTATATGTGACAATGTGTGTCCATGCTCATGCCTACGATTTATTTATATAGTGTGTAGTTTGCATATAAAGGCTGGCATCAGTTCAATGCGTTCTTCGTTAAAATCCATCATCGTTCATGTACGCCATTGTCCGCCAATCTATGCATTCACACTCGTTTCTCACCACAATTGTATCTAAATTGGTGCAAACCTGATGCGTATAACTTCATCTTGTTTGCAAAACGTAGTAGGCAAAGTCCATTCCTCAAGAGATTCGTAATATTGCTGAATGCCAAACATGGTCTTGGATTTTATCAAACGTGGGTACACTATAATAGCTATTATTATAGATTCAAATATTTTTGATAATAGGTAGGTATGTGCATTATTGTGCAAGCATCGTATAATTAAAGCTCGTAATTCTGTTCTTACGTAGCACCTAAAGACAGTATAAAATAACCCAACTACAATTTTACAAAAAAAATTATAAGGATTTTTTAAACAACAACATGTTTAAAAATTAGTTATTTTTTTAGCTCAATAAGTGCAAAAAATAAACAAATATTTCAGAACACTTCCAATCTCTCGACGGGCATACTAACCTATTTAACTCAACGGAGACAGGCTAGTAGATAATTTCTTTATTTCAAACCACAGGTACCTAACTTAAACGTAATTTACAAGAAAAAATATACGATGTAGACTTGTAGAGCCACATTTTCTGTTTTCCACGAGCATAGGTTACACAGATGAAGTTGCTAAGCGCAAGCCCCAGGCGTATGCTGTAAACTAGTTTTTATTGGACTATAACAATGCTCTCTAGGGAGCAAAACACGTCTTGCGAAGTCTCATGTAGTCTCCGAGTTTCTTGCAGCATCTCTAATTCCACACAAGGTTGGGCTGGTTTTTATATGCGTTTGATGGGTCACGTTGATCTCTTAATGTTTTTGGGTGAGCGTTAGCAGCAGCGTATTGGTTAAATGTGTTGTGTTTATGGACTTACGGTCGTAAAGGATTTAGCATTACAATTATAATGTTTGTATCTCAAACCTTATAACGGGATCACGGGCATTATTGGAACGCAATGTAGGATATAATGGCTTCCGTATTGCCAAAAAAGGATGAAAATCAAAGGTTCGGTTATTGAAGACGATTTTCTTTTTATTATTGTTTCTTACTTCTTTTGCATTATCTATTATTTCTATTGATTAATGTTGTATAGCCTAAACACTTTCTATTAGGAATAATTTATTTACTAAACATCAAGAAAACTTAATCTGCGTATATAGAGATATAAAAATCGAGAACAAAATTTCGACACTTTTTGGTTTGGAAGACTAAAACTACCTTTGTATAAAACTAGCGCCGCGCCCCGGCTTCGCACAGGTGGTCTATATATAAACCTTCTTGAATCACTCTATCTATTTATAAAACCGCATCAAAATCCTTTGCGTAGTTTTAAGATATAAGCATACCTAAATGGGGATAGACAGCGGGAAACGACTTTGTTTTATACTATGTAGTGATATACTTTCTAGTATTTCTCTCTCCAAAAAATCTACGGGTCTGCAAGGACTAAACTATTAGGTTCATTCTATCTTCTAAATTATTCGCGTTGTCTGAACAATCTCATTCCATATTAATAAAAACAGCTAAACTCTGCATTATCAGTGTACGGTACACGGCGCAGCGAGGTGACACCGCTATCTCGCATTTTTCACAGATTATGCTAACTCCGACCTCAAAATTAGCATAATCCCTGCGAAATAATAAAATCTGAACTAGCTTCGCGTTAATATTCACGGGCGGCTTATCACGTCAACACCCGCTGGCTGCCTTTGGTGTAGCCCCTCATGGGGATTGTATATTGGAAGCACGAGTCACAAACCATAGATGTTTTTCTTTACCTTTTTGTTTGTGGAAGAATTAATGACATTATTTTTGTGGCAAAAGTAGGTACGTTTTTGTTTTATGTCGAAGCAGAGTAGTCTAGAGTTTGTGCAAAAAGAGAATCGTCGTGGCGTCATGATGATGAACAATAATATTTTAATCAACAGCCAAGGTCTGGTACCGACTACTTGGATGACGCGAGTCTACTGATAACAACCGAATTGACAACATTTCAAATTTTTAACATAGTTATATTTATTTATTATCTGAAAGAATATTGCAAAATAACATATACGTATTTTTTATTTTTCAAATTCGACTGATATTTTCCGTAAAATTAAATTTTGAAAAGTTGCTTATTCTAAAAGGACGTAACTGCAAAATTTAGGACTCATAAACAATTTTACTGAAGCCACATTAGAAAAAAATAGGTGCTAGCGTTGCTGTCACTATCAATGCCAATCAATCTGTCACAATTCACAACAAATAGGCCGGGAGGTCAGCGCAAAAAGTCCACTATGTACCGCGGTATACTATGGGAAGAAAGTTATAAAAAAATGTTAAACAACTGCCAATCACCTGAAATATGTAACAGAGTCTGCCATACAGGCTTTAAATTAGCGCCACTTAAAAGAAGAAGAATAAGTAGTACTAGTTCCAAGATACTTTTAAAATTCAATCGGATTCTTTCACTAAATGCTAGGGAACCCAGCTGACTGACTCCAGGGTATTGATGTACACCATTTTGATAACTTAGTACCAATAATTCAGATTTTGGAAAGTATTTGCATTTTTTGCGTTTACCTCTGGGGCTAAAGCAAAATAAATAATTTGAAAATGACACTGACATTTTATTTTAAACTACATTTTATGTGTCAACACTGTCAGTGTTAATTGTCATTTTATATTGCTAGTATTTTTTTTATTATTGGCAACTGAATTTTTAGTATAAATCCCGAAACGGCTTGGGTGAGAGTTTTTATCTAATATCTTAGCAGTTACTGCACTAAAAATTTTGGAAAAATAAGCATAATGATCAGCATCCCGATATCTCGAAATGGTTTTGGAATTTCATAGCCTTGTGAAATATGAAAACTTGTCAATTGTCAAGATATTAAACCTTTTTAGTTGTACTAGCAATGATAGAGCAGAGTTGTCAACGTAACAAAATTAGTAAAATGGCACACGGGCGACCTCACTTATGACGCTTCTCTTTTTGCACGAACTGTACAACTAAACCTAGTATTTAAGCAATAGAGATATATTATGCTAAACTATCTAGAGTTAGCTCACAAGTTTTGATAAAAGATTAGCTGTTTGATGAAACTTGTCTCATGATATATAAAAACTCTTCAAAAGCGTCGAGATTATGGACGTTTTTTATACTGGATAGTCTAAAATCCGCACTGCGCCAACCAACTCGCATTGGACCACCAGCTTGGGGGCTATTTCCCCAAAGTTCTACATGGGCAGGCAGATTCACCAGTGCATTATTTATAAGACTTACAATACTTCAAAACAGACGTACTAAACTCTGTGAAAGGGGTTTGAACATTTTTGTATGGAAGCTAGCATATCCACCCCCGCCATTTTGTATTTTTTCTAAGTTTCCGCGCACTATGAACGTAGCATATACCTATGGGTATGGTATACTTATACAAACAATAGATGTTCAGTACTATGATACCGTTGTTTTAACCGTTTAGCCATGTCAGAGGCCTTCAGGCGGCCTAAAAACTCTGACACCAGGGCTAAACACCCGGCCTATACGAACTTACTTACTTACTTACTATAATACCCTAAAGTGTCACGTTCTCGATCGCTGTACGAGAACTTTGCGATCTTTACATTCAAATATCTCAGGAATAATATTTATTGTGTATATAAGTGTCCCACTTATATCGAGCCTCAGAGCAAGTAAAAAAATCAAGAGAGAACGTCGTTGAACAGTCAAATGAAGACGGTTTTATAAACATCTGTGAGTGCATCGCTGTTGCGCCGCCATAGTTCGACTGTCAAGCCAAGGCGTAGTTTCCTTGTACGTTGATGTGTGTGTAATAGTCTGTACACGGCGAGGCGTAGTTTTGATCGGCCTCACTTGTTAATTCACAACATTCTGTCAACTACATTTAATTTGTTTCGATTGCAATTAATAAGCGGTCATATTAAACAGTTATTGGAGACAAATTTATTTTTAGGGTTCCGTACCTCAAACAAAAAAAAACGGAACCCTTATAGGATCACTTTGTTGTCCGTCTGTCCTTCTGTCCGTCTGTCCGACTGTCCATCTGTGTGTATGTCAAGACTCTTTTTCTCGGGAACGCGTCAAGATATCGAGTTGAAATTTAAACTGTATACGTATATCTATGGTTTCTTGCAGTTGCGTAAAAGAAAAAATTCTCAGTTATCCTTTAAAAAAGTTAGAGCCGTTTATGTCGTAAAAAACCGCATATTTCGCACTCACAAAAATCAAAACCTACAGGATACTTCCCGTTGACATAGAACTATGAAACTTGTCGAGAAGCATTGTCTCAGAGTACACATATAAGAATAAATCTGAAAACTGTACATTTTTATTTAAATAACAAAAAATAGGGCCTCAAAGTTCACAAAATTTGGGTTCAAAATTCAAAGTGAGTAAATCGTATCATGTAAGGTATTATATAAAAGAACTTCATTAGCACATGCTAAAACAGGTTTTTAATTATTTTAACAATGTGTAATATTCGATGTATGACGGGAAATGTGAAAAAAAAAAACTTTTTTGTCGATGGATATAGTATTGAGGTTTCAACAACTTACTTCCCAATTTTGTGAAATGTTTTGTGAAATTTTCTGGATTTGTACGGAACCCACGGTGTGCGAGCCTAACTCTCACTTGTCCGGTTTTTTTTATTTGGTCTGAGCAACGTGCGCGGAAACTTTGAAAAATAATCAAAATGGCGGCGGGTGGAAATGTCACAAATGTTCAAACCCCTTTAGGTAAAGTGGTCTCGGCACCGACAAAAATATTCAGTAAACAAAAGTGTCAGTGAATAAAACATCCGCAAAACAACGTGATGTATGGGCGAAATTCTACACCTCCCGCTATATTAGATCTGCGTCCCAGAAGCACCCTCTGTGATAAATATCCTTTCAAGGGCTACTCCTGTACAGGGAAAAAGCCGTGTCATGTAAAATGCTGGCATTTAAAATTTATACCCCATGCTTGGGAGTGAATTTGCAACAATGTTTGATAAAAAGGCACAAAAAACATACAACATCTATGTAGGTAAACAATCCCAAAAATCTATCTATTATACCATGTATCTTTACATTCTCCTGACTATTTTTTTAGGTACACTAATTACGATGCAAATATTATGTAAACGTAAATTATGTATCAGAACCAGCCATGCTCAAAACTCATATCAATTCAAAGGCCCCTTTATCTACCAGTTTCTCGAAAACAAACTCCATATCTTAGAAATGTCGCGTTTCGTTTGCAAGAAAAAGTTAACAGCATGGTTGTCTACTCTGTCTTACGGAGAAACCCTCAATATACTACAAGTAAAAAAATAACATTTAGGGGCCTGCTCTTCCGGTATTGTTGAACAAGACATTCACAATCTTTTATACATATTTCATTCGAGCATCTTAAGAGTCACATAACCATAATTGTTTTACAATTACCACGTGTTTTGTGATAAAATCAGGGCAGTGACTGTCTTCTTCATTTATTGTCCGGATACCAGGCCCCTCTTTTGTCAAATATCACACCAATAATAGGTATTAACTTCACTAACCTGACTTCATACTTTGGCCCTTCTTATCAAAGCAACCAGAGTTTTACATATTATATATATACCTATATTATACATATACCTATTTATTATTATAACTTCCTACCACCAACAATATTTAGTTAAAAAAAAATACGTTTATAAACAAATACTAGTACAACATTTATTATCTTCTTACTATATCTTTTTATCTATTATTTAGAAGCTATACCTCTGCACCTCATCTATTCTGTCACATCTGCGCTGCGACGCGCCAAACGTAATGAATTGACGTTATTCATACTTTGTAACCATAACACCAAACCTGCACTCATGAGCAGGCAGCTCTCACATGCAGCTCAGTTGCATCGATGAATAACACGCACACCTCGAGCCTAGCTAATTTTACCTATTACCTACACATCTTCATCGTTTGTAGTGGTGATCTACCTTATCGCACTCACACGCTCGCGTTATATACTACACAAACGCATTCGCAAGTGGGTGTAACTGGGGTGGTAGTAGGTTTCGGTTGATAACTCATTATTGTCTTTGGCTGGTAGGTATGTTTGTAGTAAGTACCAAAGTACCTAATAATAATTTAACTTAAATATTTTAGGATTAACTCAGATAGCATAGTTTAATAGATTAGATTTAGTGGACTTTTCATATACTTACAGTGTATTCCAACTTGCATATTGCTATACAACTAAGTATATCTTGCATATTGTTTTTAAAACTATTATTTAATTTTGTGGAAGAGCCTGGAGCCCACGACACAGGCTACCCTAGTGTGGGCCCCAGTGTACACCGATTGCTTATTTAATCATAAGTTTCAAACTGTATTCTGTTCGATTTAGGTGTAAGTTTATTAGTACTAAGGTTTTTTGAATAAATATTTATTATTATTATTCACATATTTATTTATTGTCTTAAATTTAAGTTTTTTTACAATATTCAAATAATAAAAAACAAAATACTATAAAAAAACCTAAACCTAGAGTGCCGCCGGCAGCGGGGCGAGGCCCAAGCTACCGGTGGTTGGGTCTACAGAGAGAGGAACCTCCTGACAATGCGCGCTGTGTCCAGGACGACCGCCTTCTGTATCTGACCCTTGACCCAACCGTCTAGCGAGAGCCTTTTAAGATGGTGGTCGAGACTCTTCGCTATTAAGCCGTTTACCGAAACGACTATCGGGACAATGATCGTAGAGTCCACATCCCACATGGCGGTAACCTCGTGAGCCAAGTCAAGGTACTTGCTGAGCTTGTCCTTCTCGGCCTTCACGGCCTTTATTATTATTATTATTATGCTGTGACTCTCCGATTTGTGACTTAATTTTATTTGAGTACGAGTTCGTAAAAACAAATATTTATTTTACGTATCACGGTACAGAATTAAAAATTCAATGATATAAATCGGGACTCAGTCTAATTAGCGCTGCAAACCTTGACTCTCATACACACACACATACGCACACACACACACACACACACACACACACACACACACACACACTCAGACACACAAACACACGCACACACACACGGAACCGTCTTGCGTTGAATTGAATTATTAATTATTATTTAATTGATATTAATTTGACACCTTACTGTGCATGAGTAAAAACTGTGTGTAATAAGTGTATCTGTAAGGTTTATAGATTGAAATGCTTAAAATTGACTTTATGTAGTATAATTAACTAAATCAAATCTTTCTTTTTAAACAAAAATTGTAAGTATTATTTTATATATATTTTTTTTTCTCTTCAAAATTAATAAATGTAATAATTGTAATTCTCTGATTCTTATATGTACTTTTTTTTTTATGTTGTCAAATTTCGTCGGAGGGCTCTGGCGCCTGTAATACAGTTTAATTACTAGTATGGGCGCCAGCCAGTTCTTCATGCTTAATAATTAAGCAAGAATATTGTCAAAAACTTTATAGTCAATAAATGATTTATTATTATTATTTATTATTAATTAAATCAATACGGAATCAATCAAATTTTGCAGTATGCAAACATTGTGAAAAAATGAATTTATAGAACGAAAACATCTGTATCGAGTTCATGGAGTTACCTATTTGAGCACACTTGCAAGCAAACAGTTTTTTTTAAATAAGTATTTTTTCTTTAACTATAGATTTTTACAACAAGATTATTTTTTGCAAAAATTAGCATGACCGACTTCACCCGTGTACAGAATTCGCGAATATTTCGCACGGATTGACGTAACGTTTTTCACATTATTGTTGATTTATCAAAAATGGCTCAGCCAATTTCTATAAAATTTAAATAGGACCAATTTCGAAGTATACTCTTTCCAATCTATTATTCCATAAAATTATTGAAATCGGACAACTACGAAAAAAGTTAGGCGTGGTTATACATAAAAAAAAATATATATACGCGTCGAATTGTAAAACCTCCTCCGGTGGTTCGTCGGTCAAAAACAGCACTACAGCTGCACTATTAATACAACAAAGGAATTGTTGCATTGCTTAGTTAAACTTGAGAAAATGGTAAGTGTTAAGTAAGCAAGTATTATATCTATACTCAATGGTTGTGTTACAAAACTACAAAGATACAAATACATAGGTATAACGAATGGTTTTACCCGTAGACTCTGGCTCTTGTTTTGCTCGGCCAATAAGCTAAATTTTTCATCTAGTTAATTAACACTCCAAAAAGAACTCGAAGAGAAACCCAAATTACCTAAGACTCGAGACTGAAGCTTCTAGAAAACAAAGTATCTACTCCCTAAATACAAAAATAACAAACTTACATTATGATTCTTGTCTAATGTCTACATCAAAAGAAGTGCTACGAATAGTTTTTGTTTAAGCCTATCTACGTTTTGTATTCGTATTTTGTGTTTTACGTTAAAACCTCTACCACATTTTGTTAGGTAGGTACTATGTTATAAACCTTTTATTATGTTAGCCTTTTGTGGTGTATATATAGAGTGTCAATAATTCGATATGATTTATATTAACTATCTCTTACCTTTACATGCTATCTATCTGAATAAAGTGCATTTTAATGTGACAGTAGGTCCAATTATGAAGGCGCCATCGTAAATTTAATAGCAACGAGTGTTCTCTCTATCGAATGCCTAAAATGAAAAAAAAAAACAGAAATAGTCTAATTAGCTATTATAATTACGATGGCGCCTACATAATTGGGCCAAATTGATAATTGCTAAAAAACTTAATTTGTGTTGAGCTCAATAGCACCTACTTTCGCACAATATCATACTACAAAATGATTTACATCCACATAGTATTATTTTTATTTTACGAAAAATATTGTCTCTATGATTGGGGTACATTTTTAATACAGTAACGATCTAGTTTTCGATACACCTGTATAAAAGCATTTTGACAGCCCAGGGAGATACTATCGAGCCCTTTTGCTAAAAAATTGTGGTTTTAAGCTATAAATTAAACTGTATATTGATTTGGTTGTATTAAATATTTCTAAAGCAAACGCATTTTAGTTTACTGTACCTGTACTGTACCAGCCTTTTTAGTAGTCCACTGCAGGACGTAGGCCTACCCACGTTGGTGTGAAATTCTGTACATAAATTCCAAAGAACTCATTGGTACGGGACCGGGGATTCGAACCCACGACCTCACGATTGTAAGGGGGGTGTCACTACCTCTTGACCACCACGGCTTTTTAGTTTATTAAAGGTTTATTCGGCAAGTTTCTACCCGTATGATTCACAAAATCGCGCCGCACAAAAAGAATACACTTATTAACTTATTGTTTTCGCGTGTCATGAGACGCTCGTATATCATGTATTCTAAGTTATGAAACCGAATTTCGCGTTTTCAAATCTTGAAGTTTTCGAGCTTTTCATTTACATGCTGATATGCTTCGCCGCGAATGCTCATCGCAATTCGCAACTTTGGTGGAATATCAATGCGAAAATCTAAATGTGCATGCGAAATCAAATTCTGTAAATATTTATGTGGGTAGAGATTCGTAGTTTTCATTATTTATGCCTTATCCGAAAAACCTCAAAGGTTTTATCTATGTGTGAAATTTTCTGTGCAAAGTAAAAGGTTGTTGCCCTGAAACTGATATCAGTGATGTATTTTCGGCACAGGGCTTTAAGTATATGCCGCTTGGGCAAACATAGAGGTTAGTGACACTATTAAAAGCAAAAGTTAGTGCTTTCAAAAGGTAAATATCCTTTGTAAATTTACAAGTACAATATGAAATATCTACTTTTAATTCCGTTTCACGTTCAGAAATTTGACATAGTTGTATAAATAGATACTACTTACGACTATGACTACGATTCAGACATTGGAATAATCGCAACTCTGAGTAATCTCTCCTAAATTTGATTTAGAAATTCTATTGGAAACTCTCTCAAGTTACTCAGAACGGCCACTGCGCTCATAGAACTTTTTTTTGAACTCAATATTAACTGACGTGCGACCAAATGTGTAGTTAGTGCTATTTTTAGGATTCCGTACCTCAAACGGAAAAAACGGAACCCTTATAGGATCACTTTGTTGTCCGTCTGTCCGTCTGTGTGTATGTCAAGACTCTTTATCTCAGGAACGCGTATAGATATCATGTTGAAATTTAAACTGTATACGTATATCTATGATCTCTTGCAGTTGTGTAAAAGAAAAACTTCTCAGTTACCGTTTAAAAAAGTTAGAGCCGTTTATGTCGTAAGAAACCGCATATTTTGCACTCACAAAAATCAAAACCTACAGGGTACTTCCCGTTGACGTAGAACTTTGGAATTTGGCGAGAAGCATTGTCTTAGAGTACATATATAGGAATAAATCTGAAAACTGAACATTTTTATTTAAATCACATACAAATAGGGCCTCAAAATTCACAAAATTGGGTTCAAAATTCAAAGTGAGTAAATCGTATCATGTAAGGTATCATATAAAAGAACTTCATTAGCACATGCTAAAACAGGTTTTTAATTATTTTAACAATGTGTTTGTATGGAACCCTCGATGTACATATGTGGTCTTCTATTGATTTCTATGAAAATACTTATGTATCGAAATGCACACATTACCGCTAACACATTTAGCTGTAATGTAAAGACTTGAAGAAGCATAAAATACTCAGGTGCGGCTTTTATTTTTAACTAGCTGTGACGACAATGCAGACACTATCATAGGTGACATCTGAAACAATACCAAAGGTAGGCCGCAATTCAGCGCCGCAAAACTGAGAGGACATGAGTAACCACTGCTATTTATCTCAGACAATATGGCCACCGCAGACTGATGCCCCTTTGAAGCCGGGACACTTAATCAGATTTCGCACGAGAAAGCTGCCTCATTCGTTTCAGTTAAGGCACAGCCGACTACACATAATGAAAAGATAAAAGAGACATTAAGTTTAATGAGGGGTCTCGAAAGATACGTGCGACTTGAGTGCATCGAAATTGGGTTGCAAGTAGGGGTTGAAACAGTTTAGTGGAAAAGGGCTTAGGCTTTCTTTCAGTTAGTTGTATTGTAGTATTATTAACATGATAATAGAAGGCTGTCTCGTTACCATGAACTCTCGAAGTAGGGTGATTAAGATCATCATAATAAGCAACACGACGCATTTACTATGCGTCCAACCCGGAATTCGAGAAAAAAATAGCTGACCTACACAAAATCGCAACTCGAAATTGGCAAAATGTATGAAACAGCTGATTTCTATTATCGATTTCAAAGTTGGCCCCATTATGAAAGTTGTTCATAATTTCGCTCTTTATCGTACATCTTTAGAATATATTATACAGGGCAAGCAAATAGCTCCATACAACACATACGTGTGTACCTAAACGATAAACATGATCTGATGTTTAAGAAAATTTGTAACATGGGTAAGGAAAGTAAAGATTTTTTCTTGGTAAGAAGCAAATATCTCTATGATTTATAAAATTATTAATTTTCTTTGGATTATTAATAAATTTAAAAAATAACCGGCGTCTATCAAATTACCGTTCATATACTGATCCATTTTCAATCTAGGTCATTAAACGTCGAGGGTTATCTGGTTGTAAATTATCGTTAATTGTAGTTAGACATCTAACATAGCTAATTTAAGTCTACATACGTATATCTCGTTAGATTAAATACCTGTTACAGCAGTTTAGTCAAGAGTAAAATGTTTTGGGAGTTTTCCACACTTTTCTCACAAAATAAGAGGACATTTCTGTCCGAGACCTTTAATCACGCTAATAAGCTCTTCTATCAAGATATATTTGAACGTCATAATTGAAAGAAATCTCGCAAGAATCTGAATCTGCGTGACAAAATGTTGTAACTAGGTATACAATAGTTTTAGGTATTATGTTTTTATATTTTCAGATTCTATCAAATGAAATAAGTAGTAGGTATATTGGAATTATTTACCTAGTAATAGTACTCTGCAATTGTAAAATAGAGAAAATATTTAAGATGAAGAAAAAAACATATCAAATAGACGCAAGTAGGAAATCTCACCTTAAAAAAACAAACTGGATTTCCCGTGCCTAAAAAGCAACTTCCTATAAATGTCATGCAAATGCTCTTAACATTTACATAAAAAAAGATCTCTACGTGTAAGTGTCGTAGAGTTCATATTTACAGTAAAAACACATTATTTCTGGTAAAAGCGCTTTCAAACTTGGCTCCTCAACATAGCGCCTTAGGTGAGTGACTGTTTGTATTCAAATATTTGCTCTAACTTTGAGTAAATAGGGCAAACTGACTGAAGGCAAGACTCCTATAAACATAGCCAGGGCCGGATCTATACGGGCGCTAGCCCTGAGGGGCGATGGAAATTGTAATAGCATATCGACGCTTGAAAGGCAAAAATTACCAAGCGACAGTTTGGGCGATATTGAGTTATATATATCACTGAAATCAGAAAAAAAAACTGCGTCGATTGGTCTTACTCTCACGGCGCTAGGACGAAGTTTGTTGTCGTTTGGTAACTTAAAAAAGACACATTTTCACAGTTTTCGGCGTCCAAGCGACTAGAATTTTAATGATTTACGAATATTTTTCACATAGTAAGGATTAGATTTTTATAATTTACACTAAGTAATTTTTGCCTCGACTCTAAATAATGCATCTAAACATAAAGTATTTTCTGCCTTGCGAGTACCCAGGAATTAGCATTACTTAAGAATTTTTACCTGATTGTTGTTTTTCTCTCTCGTAATTTAAGACTTTTTAACACACCTTCAATAAACATTCTTTGTCATTTAGTACTTTTTACCTAAATATAATTTATTCAAAAATGTGAAGTAGTGAATATCTACCTGCCTAAAACAGGATATATTTTGTCGTTAAGTAATTTTCTACCCGCCGAGTTTTTTAAAGTTTATGTTACTTAGATAACTATTTCTGATATGAGATTTCTCTAAAAGTGACCTTATCCATACATCACCTTTTTTGTTTTGTCACTTATCCGCACTGTAAATCAGATTCTAAGTGGCTGTTGGTAACAAAATAACGATTCCGTCTTCACCGAACTGTCGCTTAGACAACACGCATGCGTGCGCGCATGGTGCAAAGTGCTTAATCTCGTAGCTTGTTTGTGTACTCGGTAAGTGCATTATTAAGATTTTATGACTTTATATTTATAGATTTTCAGATATGACTTTATACTAGATTATTAAATTTATATTTTACATTGATTTAAATTTATTGTTAAAAGTACATAAAAATCGAAAAAAGGGAGTAGATTGAAGCGAGATAGAAGCTTGGTAATATGGTGTGTTTCAGTGTGTTTAGCATATGTGGACTTTGAGATAGCCATTGATTCGGTCAAGACATGGGCTGTGCTTGAGTCTATCCAGCGATGCCGCAAGTAGTCCAGCCTGTCTGGAGACAGGTCAGTTCCTAAATTTACGGAAGACGGATAGGTTAGTCCTTCTGAGGAAAGACGGGCGCCCTGCGGACTCTCCCTCCGCGTACCGCCCTATAGTACTGCTGGATGAGGTGGACAAGCTGTTCGAATGCGTGATAGCTGCGTGCGTCATCCAGTATCTTGATAGGATTGGTCCACACTTGTCCGACGAGCAATTTGGTTTCCGGGCGGGCCGGTCTACAATCGACGCTGTTAAACGTGTCAAAGTCCTCTCGGACGAGGTGGTGGCTCATGGTCAAGTGTTGGTGGCGTGTCTCTAGACATCGCCAACGCATTTAATACACTGCCGTGGGTTTGTGTAGAGAACCTACGAAGAGGCTGCCAGTCTTGCGATGGCAACGGTGCAGGTGGTGGTTACAAGGACAGTGAATCTGGGACTCCAAATAGCGCTGAACAAGTCGGAGGCCCTGGTATTCCATGGCCCTCGACGAGCGCCGGAATCACTAGGGAGAGAATCGATTAAGGTGAAGCCTACGATGAAGTATCTAGGCCTACACCTCGATGAAAAGTGGAACTATTGGGAGCATTTCGCCCAGTTAGTTCCTCGAATAATGGGTGCGGCTGGGTCACTTAAACGCCTTCTTCCTAATCTTGGGGAACCAATTGCCGCTAGTCGTTTTTTTTTTCTTGGAGTGGTGAGGTCGATGGCCTTGTACGGGGTGCTTATATGGGCGGACGCCCTAAACCGAGAAACGGTCGCTTTTCTAAAGTGACCACAACGCGCAATGGCCATCGGGGTAGTCAGAGGTTATCGCACTATTTCGTGTGACGCGACATGCCTTTTGGCTGGGTCACCTCAATAGGATTTAGGCACTTCTAAATCCTATTGAGGTGACCCAGCCAAAAGGCATGTCGCGTCACACGAAATAGTGCGATAACCTCTGACTACCCCGATGGCCATTGCGCGTTGTGGTCACTTTAGAAAAGCGACCGTTTCTCGGTTTAGGGCGTCCGCCCATATAAGCACCCCGTACAAGGCCATCGACCTCACCACTCCAAGAAAAAAAAAACGACAAAAAATAAATAAATAAATGATTTCATTTTCAGACAACACAGTTAATTGTTAAAATCAGTAAACACAAGGTACATGCGAACATACTCGTGGCGCATGGAGCTCCGCCAACGCGGGCAGAATCCGGCACTCGCATGCATGCTCGAGGAGTGGAAGGAGGAGCTGGCCAAGCATACAGCTGGCAGCTGGACCGTCGAAGCTATACAGCCCGTCCTCGTTGACTGGCTGGACAGGGCGCATGGGTCGCTTATCTTCCGGCTCGTGCAACGTTCGCAGGTGCTTTCTGGGCATGGATGCTTCGGAAAGTACTTGTGCCGCATAGCTGGAAGAGAACCGACAACAGAGTGCCACCACTGCGGCTGCGACGAGGATTTGTTCCAAAACACTTTGGAGTAGTATTCAGCATGGGCAAATGAACGCCGAAGCCTCGTCGCAAGTGTAGGAACTGATCTCTCGCTTCCAGCATTGATTCAGTCAATGCTTGGTTGTGAGAGATCGTGGGAGGTGGCAGTTTCCTTTTGCGAACAAGTTATGTTGCGCTTGTGTCGAAAGGAAACGGTGGAGCGCGAAAGCGAGAACTTCTCGGAACTCCCGATGCGCCGCCAAAGAACTGGGCGTCGGAGAAGGATTTTCCACGCTCTCCTTCGACCCCGTAACAGGTGGCTTGGGCAACGAATTCGAGGAAGTTCGTTGCCTGAAAAGCGTAGCCCGAGGGCTACGCTAGGAAGAGCGTGCGGTATTTCCCCGCGCCACTTAAGGAAAGAAGGGTGAAGATCCACCCTTAAATAGGGCAAGGTCCTAGGGGGTCAGTGCTACTGGAGCCGCGAACGAGTGCGAAAGCGTCCCCGCAGCTCCAGCACATAGGCAGCAACATCTCAGGGTTTGTAGTGGGTACACCGATCAGTGGAACGCCCACATAACCACCCTGATCCCCCGGCGAAGTGTTATCTATAAAATATTTCTTTGGAAAAAGAAAGGACAAGTAGTCCAGCTAGGTAAATCAAACTTCAAGAAGGAGGTCAATAGCTGAATCCAACTCGACTAGGCAGCGTTCGGAAAACCACATTACGTCTTTTCATCCGATAAACCTCAGTGCTTCAAGACGAGAGTTGCAACAGTTGTGTGTTCCCGAAACGTGACCGTTTACTGTGGGCCTAATCGCAGCGTAGTCTTGATAAGATTATGGGTCCACCTCCGAGATGAACGGAAGATCTCATCAAAACCGCAGCATCGTGCTGGAAGTAAGACGTTTCCAGCCGGTCTTATTGGAAATCTATCGGGGAGGCCTTAGTCCAGCTGTGCAATGTCTGCAAAGACAACGACGACGACAAATTAATAGAAACAATAATTAACAATAAAATAGGTAATGATTTGACATGGTTGATTTTTATATTAAACATTTAGATAGGTTTTCTAGAAACTGATGTCAATTTTATAGTTTTAATTTTAAGTAGTTTTTATTGTGACAATATTTTTGATAGCAGTTTTTTTCATTCATCATCAGATGAGGTTCATACTCAGTAGAGAGTGTTTGTAGATGACTAAAAGGGCTGTTTAAGAATTGGTGATGACGATATCCGTTGAAAACTTTTGCAAAAGTTTCTAATGTAGTGTACAAACCTGAATTTTTGTTAGGTTGTTCCTTTTTGGAAGGTAAGTGTAGGACTTTTTGTCCTACACTTACCTTATTTAAATAGGACTATGGTTGAAATTGCCTGGCAGTAAAGTGATTTATCTTTTTATTTCGATCATTTTACCTATGTGTTAAACATCTGTTTATTCTGGATGCATCATTTTGCTTCAAATATAATCATAAAATATTGGAGCTTAGTTAATTTTACATGTTTTATGATAAAATTTTGTTTTTGGTTAGTAATTTTTACCTGTTTGTGATTTTGATCAAAATTTTACTAACCGACACTATCTCTTAAATTATTGAGAAAAATCATATTTTTTAAATGACAGTTCATAAAGCTTTTAAATTTCATTTATAATCTATTAGAACCGAGTAGAAATGAGTAATAGAAAATTTTATATGATTTTTTTTCCAAAAAATAAAACTTTAATATGCTCTGGTGTAAAGTTGCCAATATGTCGCTTGGTAATTATTGCCTTTCAACCGTCGATATTATATCTAAAATATCTATCAAAATAGAATAGAAATAGGATATTTGTGTTATTAATTTATTGAGGTTGAGATTGATTGGGCCTTTTGTCTATTTTCGAAAAAATCTTACATAATTATCAATCTATTAAGTATTATTTAACTAGCACAATCAGATTTGTTCCAATGAGCTGAACCAAAATCCAATAGACAGCTGTAACAGATCAAAATATTGAAGTTCGCATATAGAGTATGAGTATGTATGACCGATTATTTATAATTAGGATTAGGTTTATAATTAGGATAAGTTAGGAACTTCAATTCGAGCCCAGTCGTTCGTGTGGTGTTAAAATTAATGCTATTAGAATAGAAAAAAATCCAAGTCGATGATTATGATAGAAAGCAAAAATATTTTACAGCAACATAATTAAGTTGTACCAAAAAATATCACTTTCTCCCTTTTGTTTGTAGAGAAGACAAAAGAGATAACTAAGGTCAAATTATTTGCCAGCTGCTATATATACTTAGCTATTAAGAGCCCTCGCAAAAACGCCAAGTAAAATTAATCACAGATAGAATTTGATGACGTAAAATGCTCATAAATACTCGTAGGTACCTACGAACGTGAGCCAGGATCTCTTTTTGCACGTTTCAAATGAGTATTAAACCTGATATTACACGTGTCGATGCTTAATTCTCTGAAACATCCACGTCCCGTATACGACTTCGTAAAAAACGGCATAAAATTCACAATTTGCGGTTATATCTACGCGAAATTTAATTTCGCCAATAAGCACTTGAATATTTTGATGGAATGGTGTAGCGTTCGCGCTGAATACTAATACAGCTCTTCGGAAACAGTACCTATATAATAGAGAAAGACCAGTGTTCAGCTTGTTTCTAAGTTTAATTAAGTCTTTTGTGATACTCATTTCAACTAAACTTTGGCGTTAGGCATAGACTACCAAACCGAACAGAAAGAAGAATAGAAAAGCTCGGCAGATGGTTGTATTCCGTAAGCCCAATGCAGAAAGGTCATTTATTTACTTAGTGAGGAACAAAATATGATCGCGAGCGGAGCGGTGAATTTTTTTTCGCTTAGCAAATATGGCCCTTAAGTAAGTACTGGACTAAATGACTGCAGATATAATGAAATAACATTTGTTGGTATACAAGGCTCTGCGTAGTTCCGCAGATCTTCACTGTGACGAATTCTGGGCGTTGTGTATCACGGGCTATTGTTCCTTCAGATGTGGTTTGTGGTGGAATTGCGACGGCGATCAGCAGCACTAAATCACCGTACTCGATAATTGGTTTAGGCACGATGACTGAGCGTCTGTAATGTAGTGATAATTGTTTCAGTGACCGCCTCCATCCGCAGGCCGATGCCTTTCATTTATCCGGCTAGCGAGATATTTTTAAGTAGCAAATACTCATACACAAATGCATAAATACGAAATATGTCAGCGAATATGAATAATTGATTTGTTCTGCTCCGTAAATTATTGGCGTTACGCGTAGTTGTGATCATAAGCAGAGTGTAATAGATTCTGTAGTAGATACTGTCTGTCTAATCCGGCGTTGCCGGATAGCCGTAAAGCCGCTTGTCGCAGCTGTCTGCGAGATACCTTACTAAAATATTGAATTATATAGACAATGGATTCCAATTGAAATCTATTCTTTTTGTCTGCGTCATCTACGACCGTAAAGGCTAAAATGTTTTATCCATTTCAATTGAGCGAGTAACACCCATTGAGGAAGGAATCAGAAGGAGATGGTGTAATGACATTTAGATACTTGACATGTAATAGTTTAAAAACCGAAATAATAATCATATAGGCGTCTCTTTCAAATGTACGTAATAAGAATAGACCAACATTATACACCACAGTTTCGCTATAGTGTCTATATTTTTAGTGACGTGTCGCGCGTGCCTGGTCCGCCATATTGAGTCGAAAAACAATAGCGATGTTCTTATTATATCAAAAAAAACTATCGATATTTTGGTTAGCTTTTATTTGTGTTATTGATTAGCTGAAATTTAGAATTTTTATTTCATTTCACTTTTCATGCCAAATTTGACAAATGTCATTCCAGAATTAATAATAATAATAAAACTTTATTTCAGACACGAGATCCATAATATGTAACAAAACAAAGAAATTTAAAAATTACTTAAAATATGTCTTAGCCATAAGTCATTAAATTCATTACTTAAATGTAATTAGTGGGTAATTCAAGTAATACAAGTAAAATGGCATGACAGGTGTGAAAGTAACAGCTGTCAAACTAAGAAGTATTATTATCTCCGTAACTATCGAAGCTAGACCATTACTGTCTTAATAGCAGTAATAACACTCAATGAGATCTATTAGATTGTTCTAATGACTGCTGTCAAAGCTTAAAAGTGAATTATCTCCGTAACTATCGAAGTTAGACTACTGCTGACTTCACAAAAGTGACAGAGCGCAATTAGATCTATATTTTAAATGACAGCTGTCAAACTTAAAAGTGGAATATCTCCATAACTATTAAAGCTAGACTATTGCTGTCTTGATACAAGTGATAGAGCTCAACGAGACCTACATTACGGATGACAGCTGTCAAACTTAAAAGTGGAATATCTCCGTAACTAATAAAGCTAGACTATTGCTGACGTGACACGAGTGATAGAACTCAACGAGACCTACATTTCAGATGACAGCTTTAAAGTGAAAAATCTGTGTAACTATTGACCCTAGACCATTGCTGTGTTTACAAAAGTGATAGAGCTTAAAAAGATCTACATTTGATGTGACAGCTCAAACTTAAAAGTTGATTATTTCCGTAATATTGATAGCTGTCATCTGAAAAATATCATATCTCTCTTTGAGCTTTATCACTTTTGTGAAGACAGCAATGGTCTAGCATCGACAGTGACGGAGATAATCCACTTTTAAGTGTGACAGCTGTCAGCCGAAATTTAGATCTCATACCAGTTTAGTGAAGAAAGCAATGGTCTATAATAGATAGTTATGGAGATATTCCACATTTAAGCTTGACAGCTGTCATCCGATATGTAGTTCTTATTAAGTCCTATCACTTTAATTCTAAGTCATACCTCAGTAAAGCAGTGGAGACTTTTCTAGAGGTGTCTATGGAGTTTTGGTAACAACACGGAACGACATGATACGTCACATTATATCACTTGCCCACACTCATGCACGTAATTCAGCTCATAATCAATGAAATACCACAATTTTTCACTAATTATCACTGATAAAAACACAACTTTAACAAAATAATACAATGAGGCGACATGTCTTTTCCACGTTCCCGCCAAAAAACTCGTCCTACCATTCTAGTGTGGATTCTTGAATATGACAGCTGCAACCTTGACATCTGTAATTTTTAGGGTTCTGTACTTCAAAAGGAAAAAACGGAACCCTTTCTGGAAACGGATAACTGTCAAGACTCCTTATCTAGAGAACGCGTAAAGATATCGAGTTGAAATTTAAACTGTAAACGTATATTAATGAACTCTTGCTGTTGTGTAAAAGAAAAACTTCTCAGTTGTCGTTTAAAAAAGTTAGTTTATATCGTAAAAAACAGCATATTTCGACACTCACAAAAATCAAAACCTACCGGGTACTTCCCGTTGACATAGAACTATGAAATTTGGCGAAAAGCATTGTCTCAGAATACACATATAGAATTAAATCTGAAAACTGCACATTTTTATTTACATCACAAAAAATAGGGCCTCAAAATTCACAAAATATGGGCTTAAAATTCAAAGTGAGTAAATCGTATCATAAAAGGTGTCATATAAAAGAACTTCATTAGCACATGCTAAAACAGGTTTTTAATTACTTTAACAATGTGTTTGTACGGAACCCTCGATGTGCGAGTCTGACTCGCACTTGTCCGGTTTTTTAAATAAAAGTTTGCCATTATGTTTGATTCGGCTAAAATTAATTTGTGTCGATAGTTTTATCGATAAGTACGGGGAAATCGATAAGTGTAGTGTGGTAGTAACAACACTAATCCGCCGTATTATGTGCGGTGGGTATGCAGGTTTTTCTCGTCGTTAGGGCAACTCCATTCTTATTCCTTCCTCAATGGTAACACCTGATGCGTATTCGTGATGGTGGATCTAGTCTTCAATGTTTACATACCAGCGTAATAAACGTTATGATCAAAATTATTCTCTAGGTATATCGCTACAATTTTACTAATCCATCCAAATTAATTATTTTGGAAGACGTTGTCATTAACACCAAACTTCTATGAAAAGTTTTGTTTTATATTAGAATGCCCAATTATCTCAAAGCTGTCTAGATTGCTCATACACCAGATATGGACATATTTTGTTCTAACGTAAAAAGTTCTGGTTATAGTATAGATATTTTACAACTTACTTCCCAATTTTGTTAAATTTTCTGGATTTGTACGGATGTCTCGATGTGCGAGCCTGACTCGCACTTATCCGGTTTTTTATATAGGTATAGTATTAGTGTTAAATTTTGTTGTATTATATTACTGGCTTTCTGTGCGTGTTGGCTAGTATAGGCTGTAAGCATAGTAAGTAATTGTTGTAAAATAAAATAAAATTGTACGGCAGCAGCAGCAGAAATTTTCAAGTTAATACTGTTACAGCGTTTTTACTTTTACTATTGTGAAAAATTGCACCTATCCACACTGCAACAGTCGCCGGAAACGTCAAAAGCCTCCAGCACTTAACGAAAATTCAGGCCGTGCGGTGCGAACAAGTATGTGACGTTGCGTACTTATACGATCACTACATAGTATAATACAAAGTCGCTTCCCTGTCTGTCTGCCCCTATGTATGCTTATATCTTTAAAACCATGCTACGGATTTTGATGCGGTTTTTTTTAATAGATAGAGGAATTCAAGAGGAAGGTTTATTTTTATAATACACCTGTGCGAAGCCGGGGCGGGTGGCTAGTATTATATAAATATGAATGACTGCGGCGCATGCGGCTTCTGTGGCTCCAACGGGTGCAGGTTCAGACTGCCTCGGTGGCTCAGTGGTTAGTAACCCTAACTTCTGGATCAAGGAGGCGTGGGTTCGATTCCCACCCAGGACAAATATTTATGTGATGAATATAAGTGTTTGCTCTGTGTCTGGGTGTTATTTAGTTACTATCTATATAAGTATTTATTTAAAAATAAGTATACGTAGTATGTCAGTCTCTGGCAGCCATATCACAAGCTTGGCTTAGTTTGGGGTCACAGGCCGTGTGTAAGATGTCCCAGAAATATTTATTTATTTATATTTATTTATTTAGATGACTGCTTCAAGCAGTTACTGCACCTCTGTTGTCTTGTTTTATAAGGCCACCAGTCGCGGATACTAGCAATGCGGTTGAGCTGCATAAGGTGAAGCTCTCACTATAAATTACTGGAAGATACAGCAATAGGTACTTCTACGTTTGAACATACCGTGTACACAACGTTTACGTTCTAGCAAATAACTGGCTCGTAAATTTTACGAACTTAGAGGTAGGTAATATGCTTGCTTATTGCGTCAACGCGTCATTTGGCGACAAATGGCGTCAATTCAGCCGTTACGACCTTTAGATTAAACTACCGTTGAAATTGTCTGCGACTAGGTATGAATTATTATATACTTTCATACATCGTAAAGCAATCTGCATTCGTCTGTGGAAAAAAATTGATGGCGTATGTGGTAACGTGAATCCACAAACCCGCACTGGGCCCGTATGGTTCGTATGATCCGATCGCCCTTAATTAAGCCTGTAGTAAATAAGCCTGTGTTTGATAGGAGTGGTCTATTTAACGTGCTTATAGAATGACACCACACATAACTACATAAGTACGTTTATGCATTCTAAACCAGAACTTTATTCGTTATACTACAGGACTTTTGCTAACTCTACTGTACGTAATATAAGTTGAACTATAAAATCCTTTAAACTATTCATGTCTTTAGTGAAACCGACTAGAACTCTTCTGTTTACTACTGAACTTCTGGATAATATTACTTTCACTGCACCCTCTTATCTAAGTGGGAAGCACTCTCATCCGGAACGAAACAGGAGGCATTCAAAACTTGCAAATATTTACAAGAAACACAAATAACAAACAATGCTTCAGTAAAGTCAGTAAGAACATTAGTAACGTACCTATTTAATACACTCTTCTCACTAAGTACATAAGGAGAGATTACTTTAATCGATAAAGCCACAAATTAGGTCCAATTTTAGAAGCGCCATCGTAATCATTATAGCGATTTAGAGTAGCCCTTTTATTTTTCACTATAATGCATTTGACAGAGAGAACACTATTTTACGTTGCTACTAATTTAAGATGGCGCCTTTTAAATTGGGCCTACTGTCGTGGTCACTACCACGACAAGCTATGTTATATTACGTTCTATATTTGTGTAATCGGTGTGTGTGAATAATAGTTTATCTATTCAAGGTTGTCCAGAACTGATGTACTAAGCCGAAAGAAAGTGATTCAGACAATTATTTTGAACTAATTTGACTATGAGGCCTACCCCGAATTCTAGACAAAAATCATATATTTCATACATTTTGTCCATTCCGAGTTGCAGTTATGTATGGAACAGCTGATTTTTTTTTCTCAAATCTAGGGTTAAAATTTGTTCATGATGATGGTTTTAATCACACCCTTTTGACTTAGTACAGGGTATGTAGATAACCCTGTATATCGCTACGTAGCGTCGTAGTACTGAAAATGTTTTCATTCAAACTTGGTAAATGTTTTCATTAGTTCAGGTATACTGGACACAGTATACAATTAATTGTAAAAAACTAATAACTAATGAAAACATTTACCAAGTTTTAGATTGATTTCGAATTTGCAATACAAGACCAGATAAAGATGACATGAATAGATTCTCCGATTTCGGAAATGCAAACGGTATTTCAGAGCCTAGAAGTAGGTGCTTAGACGCGCTTAGTTTGCGCAAATTCCCATTATTTTGGAGCGGCGAATATTTTTTTAAATTAAAGATGTTCTTACATCACTTGTTATTTGTTCGTCAGTCCATACTGTTTACACGCACTGCAGACATTTGGAAGGCCTCGTTGAGCATCCGTAAGCCCGGTACACTGCGAATGGTCCCGGTAGTTGGCCGGTGGCCAAAACCGGCCGGCACTGCACGTAAACTGGTAAAAACCCGCTTTTAATACTAACAGCACTATCTGTTCCATCCACTTTGGCACGTTTTTTTCTTTATGTTGCTTAACACATGTGTATAATTGACTTTTACTATTTTGACTATATCAGGATACTTGTAGCGCTTGATACAAGTTTTTGTATATTCCATTCAGCTAAAACGTGTAAATGAGCCGCAAAAACATGATGTACATATTTTTGGCGTGTTTTAATGCTGAGTATAGTGTCACATGCCAAATTTCGACTGAAAACCTAAATATATGTAGGTACCGTAGAGACGCTGCGATCTGTATTTAGGACGTTTATAACTTCAATTTCAAGCTTATGAGCAATAAGTAGGTATTAGGTAGGTAGGTAGGTATAATAGTAGGTATTATTCGACACAGGGCACGTGTTTTTGTAACCTTTGTTTAATCATTTGTCCTTTTGTGGGCGGGCATTTTACGCAACGCTCGAACGATCTATGAATCTCTATCACTATACCAACAAGATTTGCCCAGGCAAATTTTTACATATGATACCTAATGATTTGATATTCATGAAAACCGCTTTATTAACTTGTTCTGAATAATCCTAGATTATGTTTGCGATAATAACTGTCTAGTACCAACCTGCTACAATTTAGTTTGTCCGGTCAAAGGTCAATTTTCAATTCCAATCAGCTAAAGCCTGGCTTAAACACCAGCCTCCTGGGAACGGCATCAGTGTCGGGATACCTGATAATACAGCTCATATTATAGAAATAATGAGAACGAGGCTTAGTAGGCATTAAGTTGGTTTTGTGTCGAAATAAACTAGACTGCTTTTGGGCGGTGTTCTAATTTTATATCCATTCTGTGCCTGGCAAGTTTACCGACTTTGATATTATTTTATTTTACGACCATACTGTTACTATGCATTACGTAAGCTGGGGCCAACTCTACTATCTAGCAATTTGATTATAAAGCTCTTTTAAAAAAAGTAGAAAGGCCTTTGTCTTGCAGTGGTGCTATAATGGCTGAAATGAAAATAATAAAACACTACACTAATCGAAAATCATTGCGAAATTTCGTTACAATACCCATGGGGTACTTGAAGATTTTGCAATTAATAGTGTTACTTCTTACAAACTCAATATAAATATTATTGTAAAATTGTCAACTTGGTACCGTATAGTCGTGAAGTAGAATTTGTTTGGTGGTATTGGTAGTTGAAATTTTATAAGGAGTGTACTTTAGATTCAAATCTAATCTTTTCAGTCAACTATATTCATTACTTTGTGAGTTCTTCACATCTTAAGTGATGTATTATTTAGAATTTCGGCTCTTGTCGGTGGAGCAACTTCCATTTCTGGCGGTCCTTGGCCAGTGTTTTCACCTCCCTGGCATCTATCTTCTCCTAGATTTGATCCACAAATACCATCCGTGGTCTTTCCCAAGTTATTTATTTGTAGATAAACGTCTGTCCATTTTAAGCACCTACTAAAAATCTTGTGACGGCTTTGCGTCCTCCCCAGTTCTTAAAAAAAAAATTATTTGTATAGGTAATACTTCACCTTCATTCGAATTTGGCAAAAATATCTATCGAGAAAATCAGTGCACGAACCTTTGATGAGAAACGCGTGGGCTTTAAGATTCTCGTATTTCCACGTTAATCAGTAGCGTAGGCAGAAGGCAATTTAGTACAACAAAGCGGACGCAAAATTTCAAAATGCGAATTGGTTTCCCGTGTATGCTCGTATTTGTTTTATTCTATGTAGCGGCCAGTGACGTAGGTCGACGTACAATTTCCGCTCGGTGGTCGGTCTGACCGCTGCTCTTTCCCGGGAGGCTCTCTCTGACAACCTGGAAATGTCCCGGATATGGGACGTCAAGACGGCCCACTTTGGGTGCAGGCCCGTCGAAATTGCTTCCGACGTACGTGTAGTCGTGTGCTCGACTTGGAGTGACCTGTGAGCGATTTAAGAAATGGTCGAGGAAAACATATTATGCGTTGGATGAAACAATATTTTCGTCAAGTTGGGGAGGAAAAGTTCTTGGAAAATGGAATATGCAACCTATTACAGATAATCTAAATGCTACTCGTACAACGGGCTGGATATAACCCTTGCAGCTTACACCGGCCTCTTTGGTCTTTATCTAGCAGTATGTAAATATTCTTTGGCTGCGACAAAGGCAATGGTAGGTAAATAGTTAAATTTTAGTCAATTCTCTAGGATCATTAAAGTTTTTATTTTGTGGGTCTGTCGTAATATATAAAAAATGTTTCACATGGAAATGAACCAAATTATATCATCATCATCCGTCTGTAATAACCACTGCTGGGCATGTCATTCACCCCTGTCTCTTGCCAACTGCATCATTTTGCAAATTCTATGGTAGAGCAAATGTAACACACCCCAAAGACATGAAAACAGATCTTAGCAATTCATATCACAACGCATCGCCATCGCCAAGGCATTCCGCCGCCAGAATACAGCGAAAGAGCCTTTTTATGTACCGTCAACGATCTGGAATCGTTTGCGTTTCCGATAGGCGAACGCATCAGTGAAAATGTGACATTAATAATTCAGTGGAAGGGTAGTATCCGTGAGGTGGTGGAAGTGCGATGGAGCAAGAACGCGAGCTCTGTAGCAATAAAACAAAACAATACACATTGCTGGGTTTACATTCGTGTGTAGGCGCTCACTCGTACATCACGCTTGATGTAGCGTCGTCGTTTTCTCTCGGACGTGAAAAGGGTCTAAAGTATTATTACCAGAACCATTGTTGCATAGAAAAATCACGTGTTTTGATGTATTATAAGAAATCGGAGACAAAGAAATTCGTAGAAGAACCAAAATGACCAATATTACAGCGGATTAGCATGTTTAAAAGAAAGTGCATTTCGCACAGAGGGCTGATGATCGATAGGGTAGACAAGTTTACGAGTGATACCGGCAAGCACAGCGTAGAACGGGAACGGCAAGGTTAACGGATGACTTTATTAAGACCGCAAGATTGCACTGGTTGAGATCCAAAGTCCACTGCTGGACTTATACCTCATCAAGCAGTGGACAGTATGGGTGAACGACGATAAAATATTTGCTATCGTTTTATAATGCCCCATCTACACTCTCCACGAGGCGGCACAAGGGAACGCGAGCACGAGAGTGTGGATGGGGCGCTCGTGTCGCTTTTTCTTCGCGTCCGTTGCCTTGCACGAGGGCCTCGCCGAGGCGCTCGCGAGAGTGTGGATGGGGCATATAAGGTTGCCAGAAAAATCATTTTCTGATCCTATACACAAATTAGTTTACTTTGAAAAAGGCGCGAGCAGATTTAGACCTGTCAACCTTAGTTTAACTTTGTGAGTTGTATATTTGTTAATAAAACGTCAATTTACCTTTTCAAAAAGTTTTCAAAAAATGCCTAATTGAAAACTGTACTCATAACCTACTTATTCATTACTAGGCCCTGAAAACTAAGACGATAACGAGTATTTCGAAACTTTTTAAAAGCTTTCGAAAGCAATTTAAGTGTCCTAAATCTCTTTAGTAAGATTTGTGGAGATTTGGGCAAAGTTAAAAGTCACCCGTTTTTGCTGTAGGTAGATGCATAGTTAGTAGGAAAGTTAAGATTATAAATAAATAAATAATAAATAAATAAATATTGGGGGACATCTCACACACGGTCTCTGACCCCAAACTAAGCAAAGCTTGTGGTATGGCTGCCAGAGACTGATATACTACATATACATATTTTAAATACATACCTACTTATATAGATAGTACCTAAATAACACCCAGACACAGAGAAAACACCTATGTTCATCACAAAAATGCTTGCCCTGGTGGGAATCGAACCCACGCCTCTTTGATCCAGAAGTCAGGGTCACTAACCACTAAACCACCGAGGCCGTCAAGATAATATATACTGTTTTGTACCGACTTTTTAATAGTCCACTGCAGAACATAGGCCTATAATGGCAGTTGTACCGTATCTACTACCATACTCGCAGCAGGTCAGTGGATTTAATACATACTCGTACGCCATTAAATTTCTTCTACCGAAATCCCAGTGGTGTTTAAAAATCCGTACAGCAAAGAACTCAACGTGATCGGAATTTAATTAAATCCTCGACTTCATGATTGCAAAGCAAGCGTTACTACTACCAGGTCCCCATAGATTTGGCCCTGATGCCAGGACAATAGAATCATCGTATTCCCTGCCTGTAGTAAGAAACTACTAAAACGGGACCTGTGGGCTCGTGAATGGTTAGAGATGGGGCTCTTGCCTTTCACTCAAACAGTCTCGGGGAGGACGACAACGAGTGTGGCACCGTTGTCTTAGAAGACTGTCAAGCCGGGGTAAGCTCGAATCATCCAATAAAGTGCTGGGAGCACCGATACTTTCCCTTGGAGATCCCGTGGATCCCAAGAGCGCACAAAGGCTGGCCATTGTCCACCGAGGGCGTTTTATTGGGTATAATCCTACATAACCCGCGGCCACACCCCAAAACAATCAGCAACTTTCAAAGATTTTCATAAAGAAAATGGTCAGTGGCTTGTGAGTGGACGCCCTATGCTGCTCTAGCCGGTACGTGGTCTCCATTTCATGAATTTGCGTTTCCATAAGTCATCTGCGATATTTAATAAAATTTTATATCTATCTCTATCTACCTACAGAAAAGTATAAACAACACCTTAAAGTTTGATAGCTTTTGAAAGCAATTTCAGCCAGTCCTAAATCTCCTTAGCGTCTCGCGTAGATTTGTAGACGGACGGATTATGCCCACAGATCCGATAGCAGAAAATAGAAGCAAATATACGCATTCGGAATGGTGCAGGAATAAAATCTTGAAGGTGCTTTGTAGTAGAATTGAGTCATGGACTGTTGAGAATGAGTTACAGATAGGATCTTTTCTTTTCGGTGACAGTTTTGGTTCATTTGATAACTTGTTTGTGTGTATGGTTAGCAAAGAGTTATGTTTGTAGAGACACAAATTAACTCAATGATTGGAAATAGTAAAAAAAAATATATCGTTATTTTGTAAAAAGCTGTCAATTTTAGAATGTCTGTAATTCTAAGCTGTTGACTTTTTGATACAGCACCGATAGGGTTTTATCCGAAGATACCATGGAGGCGCCTCCCAGGTCTCGCTACGCTTATGCAATTATTAAAGTCAGTAGTGCTTTTTTTGCCGAAACTTAATTATTTCTAGTCGGTGTTTTAAACGTGAACTAAATAAACATATGTAGGTAGTTAATGGCGCCACCCCGGAGTTATAGCACAGTATAATATGTATAATTAGTACCTTACGGGTTATAGAGAGGAAGTATACTTATAAAATTAAATAAATTTTATATCTCCAACCCGATAAAGAATGAATAGGAATGATATGAGAAAGAAATTCCCAATCAAACATATCAGTAAAACTAAGAACTTAAAAATACAATACAATAAACAAAGCTAAATTAGAAACAAGATTGGCAAATGTTCACAAGACCGCGAAGATAACTGGATAATCCGAGACAAACGTTAAATGCAATCAAAGTCAAAGAGAAACAAGCTAAAGACAAAGAACTGAGGAATACGGTAAACAGCAGTAAGGGTAATAGTAAACACGTAGGCGCTTAGCATTCTTTTACTTCTTAGCGACCAAAATATAATCACAATGTGTTCAAGGTTTCTACGAATTAACAATGTATTTCAAACATTCGTTCTCTGAAAGCACCAATATCTACAGAAATTACAAAAGTTACTGAGTTTTGTTAGCACATATATCGGGATTCGATTAACAATCAATCTTCTCGAATTATGGATTAATATTTTTGCGGTCGCATTTGCAGTCAACAAAGGTTAATAGCGGACCTACGTGTATTCTTTCCTTAGGTGTAATGCTCACCTATTTTTAAATAAATACTAGCTACTGGAAAAACCCAATATACTCTCGTGTATTTATAAAAACAAAGCTAAGTTCAGTTACTCTAGCTGAAAACGGCTTATCGGTTATTGCAAAATCTCTAGACCACAATTTGCTCACTCTTAATATTAAAAAGACAAAATACATAGCCTTTAGCAAAACTAGCGCTAGTCGACCCCCTGCCCGGCTCCGTATCAAGATTCATTACTGTTCATCTGATTTTGAGCACAGACCACGCTCTTGCTCCTGCAACACTGTCGACGAATCGAAGATAATTAGATATCTGGGCGTAACTATAGACGAAAATCTGACATACAGGCAGCATATATCGGATCTAGCTGCCCGAATTCGCCGGTTGATACACATTATGAAAGACCTCCGCGACTGCGCACCCTTACCACTTCTGAGAACCATTTATCTTGCTTTGTGTCAATCGATCATACAGTACTGTATCCCGGTCTGGGGCAGCTCCGGCAAGACCATCTTCCTGGCTGTGGAAAGGGCGCAGCGAGCTTTAATTAAAGTCTTACTAAAGAAACCTTTTCGCTTCTCTACCGATTTGGTGTACGAAAATTTCAATGTGCTAAGGGTTCGCCAGCTTTTTGTTTATAACGCTGTCCTGAAAACACACTACAACCTGAAATCCCGCACCGACTACAACGCATTAACATCAAAAAGAACAAACCGATCTTTTATATTTCCCCTCCCACGCGTCCGTTCCCTGATGGCTAAACGCAGTCCAGCTTATTCTCTGCTTTGCACATATAACAGCGCTCGCTCTGCGTTAGCCGGATACAATGACTTGTCAAAGTATGATTTTAAGAAAAAGTTAAAGGGTTGGCTCCTAAGTCTATCCTACGACCAGACTGAGAGTTTGATAAGTTGCCTGTATGGAGAATGACTAAAATAGTCAAGAGCCAAAACACTTCATATCATTCATATCACTCATTATTTTTCACAACACAAGAGATTTCCCGAAATTCCTATTTTCCACTATTTCCTTTTATTAATAACAAACTTATTATTGTTTTGGTGAGTAACAAGGTTTTAGTCTTCGCAAATTTGATCTAGAATTCTAATCTGTAATCTATAATCTGTAACAATTTCTGGCATCCTGGTAACGTCGCATATGAGCCCCAAGATACAAGCCTGTGCTTAGTTTGGGGCTCGCCGTCTAACTTTTTATTGAAATTATTGCCGATCTGTACTTGATTATTTGTAATCGTAGAAACTCTAGCCTTTTGCATTGTATTAGTTTTAAACTTTTTTGATGTATTACTTTTGTTGTGTATTTCTTTTGGTAATAAACTTATTTTGGTTTTTGGTTTGGTTTAGTTTTATTTTTCAGCTGATGAGCTTATAGAGCTTTATTCTAAACGAAGAAAAAATCTTTATGTAAATCTATATTTCCTACTTCTAGTACTAGTATAGGTATATTTTAGAAAGCGTAATTAAAAAAAAAACATTTTACTATTGTTTTGTTACTGTCGTTAATCATCATACTTAATTTATATTATAAATCCGAAAAGTTTGTTGGTTTGTTCCTCTTTCACGCAGCAACGGAGCAACGGATTGACTTGATTTTTGGCATGAATAGGTATATGTATCACAAAGGCCGGAAAGTGATGTAGACTACTTTTTATCCCGAAAAAATTTAAGGTTCCTGTGGGATGGCAAAAAAGTAAAACCACGCGGGCAAAAGCTAGTACTAAATATATTTAGAGGCATAAATAATCCTACTAATATTATAAACGCGAAAGTTTGTGAGGATGGATGGATGTTTGTTACTCTTTCACGCAAAAACTACTGATAGGATTGAGATGAAAATTTGCAATAATATAGCTTATATATCAGAATAACACATAGGCTATAAATTATAATGATATTGCGTCAAAAATCAAAATATCATGCGGGCGAAGCCGCGGGTAAAAACTAGTACTAAATACTTTTAGAATGACAAATGTGTTTTGAAATTAAATCAAATTTTGCAAAATCCAATGATCCAATCAAGTCCACTGAGCAAACGCAACTGTGATTGTGACTAGCTCTCAAATACGCCCGAGTTGATACACTTCTGATGCGATTTCAGCCAAATCACATCACCGAGCCAATTCTACATCCAATATTGTTCCCGTCACTGTCACTCCCATGTCCAACGCAATTATAGAAATGAGATAAACAATAGCCCAAGAACGAGACTATAACAATTAGTTAAAAGCTTTTAATTATGTTTGAGTGCCAACCGCATTTGTCCTCTTTAATAGAGTGTCACTTGAATAAGGACCGCAGTACAAAACCGGAATACTCGTATATACCTATAATTTACTCAATTTATTCGGATTAAATTGATTCACATATTTGCATGTAGGTACGTGCTCGGGACAAAGGGGTAAAAACGGCGGGTAAGCTAGTTCGAGCTATGGGTAAATAAACAAGTTGTATTGAATCCTGTCACGAGTCGCAATAAACTAAATAGTCGACGCGCAGCCTGTTTGGCTAGATTTGTAGATACAAATTCCACTGCGAAAAATGTGTTCTACTGTGTATTCTCCACTAGTCTAGGTATACATTTTTTAAGCAAATTGCTGTTTGACTATTTTATCGAAAGCTGCTCTACATTTATTGGGACACAGTGTTATCAAATCTTACGATAACAACATACAATTTTCATTATTTTCGTTCGTTATCTTAGAAATACACGAGATCAATCTACTTTTCCAATCCAGTACGTTACTTAAGGTGTAAAAAGTATCCAAAAGTGTTTCATAAATTTCACAAATTTGGCTGTTCTGATAATTAACTAAATATTTTAATTTCTAGTATTTTGATAAACTACGTCAGTTCTTTAATATGTGTATATATATTTTAAACTTTCTCAAATAAAGTCAATATCATGAATCATCATAATAATCTCGTACCATTAACAAAATCATAAAGTTGTCAAAACAAAACAGAGGAAAAATGGACGTAAAACACGTCTCGAGTTCAACATCGATTGCTACAATTTAATTCATTATTATGTCCTTGTATAGCAACATTTTGTTTGCGTTCAACTATCGCCTTTAAAAACATGAAATTATTTCATAACAGATAGCGTTAATCCATGTAATCACAGGTATATAAATTAATTCAAAATCAATATCACAAAATGTATCAACAAAACATACAATCTATCTTAAGCACTAAACAAAGCTTAAAATCGATTGCTGTCCAAAGACGAGTGAAATTCAATTAAATGGTACTCGTACGTATAAGCTGCAACGGCTATCCTACAGAATGTATACCGTCATGTGAAGACATTGCTGAGCTCCCAGTTTGCCCAACACACACAAACCGCCATCAATTCTCCTGAAACAGCAATTTATGTTGGTGCTCTTTGTGCACGGGGTTGAACCGGTTAAAGCTGATGCATCGGCTTAATCAATTCCAATTAAGTTTTTCCAAAGTGCTCGATAGATTTTCCAGAGTGGCTTTTCTATCATTACTGTCAGCTTTACAGATTTAGTATTTACAGAGGCACTGATAATGCGGGAGGGCTGTTTAACAGTTCTGGTGAAACGGACTTTTATGCGCGTCTTATGTATGTACGAGTACGTTTAGGTCAATTGTTGTCCTACTGGCAATTTAGGAAACAATTTTAGTTGAATCTGAATATCTTATAATATTAAGATTTTATAGAAATATAATTTTTATTTAAGAAAATATTTACATAGATACTTTATTTATATACAGGGTTATTTCTAATCAATTAGCAATTAGCCCCTAGGTTTATTCTGTACATAAAAACTAACAACTTTGGTTCTACGACTTTTGTCAAAACTAAAAAAAAAATCAGCTGTTCCATACATTTGGTCGCGGGTGTTAATGATATAATATCGTGATATTTTAATATCGTCTTTATTTTTCTATGGAACACCTTTTTCTTGAGTTTTGACAAAAGTCGCAGAACAAAAGTTGTTAGTATTGATGTACAGAATAAGCCCCTAAGAGGATGTTAGTTGATGAGAAATAACCCAGTATATTTACCAATTTTGGACGTATCAAAACAATAACCACAAATAACTCAAAATCAAATGAGATACATATTTATTTTGCAGACTTATTCTTGAGAAAAAATCTCGTAATAAGTACTCCAATTCAAGTAGGTAATATGGTTTGGTTGGTACACAATATTTAAAATTAACGTTAATACAATTCACAAACTGTCAATGCTCACCAGACCTAATAATGAAATCCTAAGATAGAGTTTCACCTTGAAAAACGAATAATAGCTGAATAGGAGGCAATTGAGGGTAGATAATTCATTGTCGACGTCTACGGCATCTGAAGCTCGGAGGCAATTCCGAGGGACTTTTAGACGTGGAACGATTTATTCCATTCATGAGTAGGATCAGCAGCATTCAGCAGGATCGGAACATCGTGTTCCTGGCACTTAAAAAGTCATAAATTAGAGATGGTCCGACGATGCCGAGGTGAGCCTTTGCGTGAATAATGACCATAATTTGGTCGGGAACTGGTATTTTTCCTTCTTTTTAAAATGTTGTGGTAGAGATCGTAAATTAAACATATTTTACCATGCTATTCTAATAAAATATTTTGTCAATGTGATCGAAACAAAATTTTAAATTAAGGTAAAGTAACGGCATTATTGTAGATGTAATCATATTATCTACTATATTTCTATAAGCTTCCTCAAGATTTTCATTGTAAAATATCATAAATAGGTAACTTTTGATTAGATAACCGTTTAGATCAAATATTAATTAAATAAAAAATGAAAACTTATAAAACCTTCCAATAAGGTATTAAATAATCTTCACCAAAAGTTGTGTAATATCGCGATGTTCAGAGAGTTCAAAATACAGGAACTACTTCTTTATTTTATTGACGTCCCGATAAAGAGAGGTAACCAAACGAATATAATAGGTATTTACTATTTCAAATATAAGAGAAATCAAGCGATTTTCGCAATATCCCAGAATTTGTTCGTGAATGTAACCAATTGGAGCTCAAATAGGTTACAATACATGTATCTATGTGAAGTGGAAAACGGCTCGAAATATCTAGAATTTATGAATTCAGGTCACACGTGTGAACGTACCTGAAACACGAGCTTTTACCGATAAGTAAGACAGACAAGACATTGATTTTGTGTTACTGACGAGATTATGGGACGATGAACTTATGTTCTATAGGTTTAGGCTTTCCCTATTTTAACTCATTATCAGCTGTAGAACGTTCACTATAAGACATAACGCCTATGAATTTCCAATATACCGAATCAGAAGTATCTTGCATTCTACATGTTTTAACTACTTTGGTATACAGATATTTGGTATAAATGGTAAAAAAATTCTAAGCTATTATACATCACCATTGTAGTTAAAATACGTTTAAAATCTGATTTACGTGGAGGAGATTTTACAAATATTAAAAAAATATTCTAGGTCTTAAAACTTAGCTATCTATAATGATGATAATGGGGTATTATTTATTTCTTTAAACAACGTTACCAATACGATAGTAAACAGCTCAGTTTCTTTATTTTTGTTTGAATATAAATTGCGTCTGGTCTCATTCAACCTGATATTAGGACCTAAGTAGTCTAGGTTGAAGTATTATTAACACTAGAAGCGCTCTATTTACTCTACATTTCAAGATATTATTTTGGGAGCACATGCTTATTGCTAGTGCTTAATAGCGACTCAAATATAGTTTTACGCAGAATATTCTCCAAGTACACTACAAGTATTGCTTTAATCAATTTGATCGTAATACGGATTGAGTCGCCATCAAATTAACATTACATAAATTTAAATTTGAAGCTTTATGATGAGTACTTATGTACAATAGAATATTATATTATCCATGATTCGATGAACGATGCGACCTGTAGTGAAGAAACAGCATTCAAATTACAAACGAACATCAGAACAGATGAAAACAAAATTATGATGTCAAAACAGGCCGATTCGTTCACTTCGTTAACCTGGTCAAAAATAGACAGCTTAGATCTAAAGGCAACTATTGGTTTCTGCCGTCAAGTTGCTTCCAGCTTTTGCCCAGATTGCCGTGGTAACACCGGGCACTTAAAGGGCAATAAATTAGTAGTAGGTGCCCACAAGCGCCGAGGTGGGTGGCTCGTCGAGTGAGTAATGGCTCCCAACTGACCCAACGATGCCTGTAATGTTAAAAACTCACCATTCACAAAATGTTAAATACGAGAATTTTCACCATTTCACTGTAGCAAGCTACAAATTAAGTATGACTTCAGAGAGATGTGAAAGAAATAATTCCCGCAGGATTATTATGTTGCACATACTTTTTATTTTATTAACTTCGGAAAGACGGAAAAATAACAATTCCCATGAGACAAATGTTAACGAACCATATTCGTCAACTTGCACTTTTTGTATATCTACTTGGTTAGCATTTTCATTCGTTTTCATTCACTTTTTTATGGGATTTATTTTCAAGTAAAACGACACCATCCTTAGTTTTAACATTTAGTTGTAATATGTTGTCATGGAAATATGCAAATATACCATACCATATCAAAGCTCCTTCGGGGCTTTCCAAAGTCTGTACAGTAGTAGTACCGTGCCGGCCTTTTTAATAGTCCACTGCTGAACATAGGCCGACCCACGAAGGGTGATTGGGCCATGGCTGGTCCAGTTCGAGTTGATGGATTCACAAACGCCATCAAATTTTCTCTCTATCTAACGGCGTAAGCCGGTTTCTTCAAGATGTTTTCCTTCCCCGAAAATCCAGTAGTGTGAAATTCCGTACATAAGTTCCAAAGACCTCATTTTCACGAGTCCGGGATTCGAACCCACGATTGTAAGTTTGATTGTATTGTGTTACTACCAGTAAACCATCACGGCCTCCAACAAAATTCTACCGTAAAGTTATACGTTAGTCAAACAAATAACTCATTTCAAACGTCGAAGTTTCTCGAAAATGAGAATTTACATAGGTTACAAATCGTATATTAAACTGACATTTTAATTTCGTTCCAGGTACGTCCTCAACAATACACGTGTCCGTAACTCCCCGGGCTTCGTAAGTAAATAAACCAAGGTCATGTTTTGATGCGTTTGTACCAAAACAAAGAAGGTTGATAACTCACAAACCCGTGTCGCATCGTGTTTAACATAAGAGATAAGTAATTAGGTTAAACGGGTCGTCTGGGCAGCAGTCAGATAACCTAGAGCACGCGTTGCGGCCCAACGTCATATCTTGATAGGATGTGTGTGAAATTATCAGCTATTTGCGACGTAAAATATGGAAGCGTATAGAGATTTCAGACAAAAGACTTCCACTTGTTAGGTTTTCAAATATAAATTCAAAATAATTTATTCAGACTTCACAACCCATTGTATTAGCATGATCTATGTTTAAGTGAAGATATGTTAATAATTAAAAGCTATCACAAAGTTGGCTTTAAGCAGATGGTTAGTTGTAAGTATAAGAAGCCGTGGTGGCCTAGAGGTAGTGACACCCGCCTTGCAATCGTGAGGTCGTGGGTACAAATCCCGGTCCCGTACCAATGAGTTCTTTGGAATTTATGTACGGAATTTCACACCACTGGCTTTTCGGTGAAGGAAAACATCGTCAGGCAACCTGCATACGTCCGTAGAAATTCGATGGCGTATGTAAATCCACCAACCCGCACTGGGCCAGCGTGGTGAATATGGCCCAATCACCCTTCGTGGGTAGGCCTAAGTCCTGCAGTGGACTATTAAAAATGCTGATACAGTAGTTATAAGTATATGATGGTAGATTTTGTCTTTGACATTCTTAGAGCTGAGTTCACCAACGCTTGTTTAAGTTAAACGTGTGATTACTGTATTTAAACAACGGTGGTTAAACTCGGGTTTTAGACCCGAGTTCACCAACAGATGATTAATTTCTTAACTGTTGGTTAAATTTTAAACTGCTTGCTAACGAATTGTTGCTGTTCACCAAGCAAAAACCGTTTTTTAAATACAGTAATCACACTGTTAACTTAAACAAGCATTTAGGTTCGTATAGGCCGGGTGGCTAGCACTGGTGTCAGAGTTTTTAGGCCGCTTTAAGGCCTCTGATATGACTAAATGGTTAAAACAACCCGGGCTTACAATTTGACTTGTCATACGAGCCACGGTAGTACTCAGTTTTAAATGCTACCCGCAGTCACCCATCCGAAGACTGACCGCTCATAGCGTAGGACTAGGTGTTCGTTAGCGATCATCATAGTTAAACAATGTTCACCATAAGCGTTGGTGTACTCGAGTCTTAGTTAGTAATATTTTTCTCCATTTACGATGAACCTGAAATTTACAAATAGGACAAAAATGCAATGTAAAACACCCCAAAAAGGATAGTTTCTTTCTTGCAACTTTCTAGTAAATAAGTCAATTTATTTCGATTAAAACACATATTTTATTATACACAAACTTTCCTTGCAGGTTTTCATAAATACCTTGATCGATAGACAGATAGATACATAGATAAATTCTTTATTTCCACACCAGAACTTAAATAAACTAGGAAAACTTAGACTAGGAACTTATTGTAAGTGTTACAATCGGCGGCCTTATCGCTAAAAAGCAATTTCTTCCAGACATCCGTTACTTGTGAAGGATTAATTTAAAGGTTTAGGCGACGGGGAATGTATACCTGTGCGTGTGTACCTTAAAGGCAAAATCTTTATTATTGGAGCAAAATTGCATATTTGTCTTGCATAAATCTGTTCAGAACAATCTATAAAAGATATATATGTATATCAAGATGAAATACAATATTAGACTCTGCTACTTCGGACACAGTTATTCTAATAATGTCTTGTCCGTTACGTATTTAGAGTACGGCCTTGTCATGTTACGTAAAGGTAACCCCTGTCCCGAGACCTTTGAAATTCATACCATTTCTAAAGATTCCCGGAAAAATTGCACAACCGTTTTTGCCCCAGTCTATAATTTGACTTTTCTAAGAATATATGAACGACCTTTTAGAAATTATACCAATTTATATTTAACTAAACAATAGCTGCTTTTGTCATTCAAGACGATTTATTCAGCTCAATTATGAATTGAACCTATTTCTGAACTATTTATGTTAACTGCTCACGTAAGTCGCTAAAAGGTCAAACAATCATACCATATCTTTGAAGCTTAAACTTACAACTGTATTGGTTTTTATTTTCTGACATTTATGACGCTCCATCTCCGCGAAAGCAACATTTTTCGTGTTTATAGCCATATTTCTTTGTAGTATTCCGCTTTCAACCTTTACAAAGTAGGTAAAGTGTGAAATAAACTTCGTATTTTTACTGCTTCCTTTTCTCAAAGCACTAAGATACTGGTTTTGTAGTGCTCGAAGTGCGCCTGGAGCTAGAAGCAGCTATGTAGGGCGCTATTATTCTGCCAGGATGTATCTGTACCTAGACCGCTTGACTTTCTATTTCCGTTCGTTTCAATTCACTATCCTGTGGGATCTTCAGGCAGATAAATGAGGAAACTTGCTTTCTCGCCTTTGTCTCAGTTAAGTGGGATGCGAGCCGATCGAGAGTTCATTCGGAGTTCTCGTTCGCGATTGAATGTAGGTCTGCGCGATAAGTGACGTACTATCGTCATTATCAGCTTTAATTGCGCTTCATTAGTTTCGAGAGATATCGCGACTGCGCAATATTATTATAAAATTGCATCAAGATATACGATTAAATAACAAGCTTTGAAACAAATTTGTACGTCAGAGGAATGTTTATATCCATACCTGGATTCTTATAGGAATTTGTGATGAATGATTCATCTATGTTTCTGGTGTCGTAGAGTTTAAAGGAGTTGTACCTGATTTACAAGGAACTCGGTATTAAAATTCTAACCAAGATCATTTAATTTTTCTAGGAATGTACATAAATTTGAAAGCTCCATGGAGTAATAAAAAATAATATATAGCCCTGCATTATTTTTTAAATTGTTTTTTTATAAAAGTATGTTGGAAATTCAAAATAATATTTTCTACGAAAATAAATAGGGCAAATAAGCGCTAGATAGCCCTTTCCGGGCTAAATCATTACACTAATTAATAAACAAATACAAATACAAGGGGTTCACCTACAGTAAACAGTGCTAGATCTAGCTCCAAGAGGGCTAAGGTGGCAACACTGATCGAAAATCAAATTAATATTCAATTTCCTTTGACATTGACATTTCTATTATACTTTTTTTTTTAATTGGCTTTGAGTTTTTTTTTCAGATTAGCGTGTTTCTTTACGAGATATCCGTTCCGTTTCACGTTACACACCCCAAATACATATTATCGATTTTCTAAATATTGCAGGGCTTTGAAAATATGTTTTTATCAGATAATAATTACATTTTGAATGCTCTTTATAAAACAGCAATCATTGATCTGGTTAGAATTTTTATTTATTTTAATACCGGTAACGGAACAAATCCTTTCCTAATTGTATTTGCAACTGCCGAGATACTTTCCCGCTACGATAAATTAAATTAACAAGACAAAAAGAACTATTTTCCAGTATCTAATATTGTATTGTATTCAATTGAAGAATTTTAGCTTCTGCAAAAGCCACAAATATAATATTTCTGCTTTATATTTTTGAAAATGACAGCAGGGAAATATGTGTTCGTATATCTCGGTTCACGATATCGCATTGTATTCAAAGAAAATATTGCAATCCCGGCTGGCGCAATATTGCAATTCCATGCGGTGTACTTTTTCACCATTTGTTTTGGTTTTGTGAATCCTTTCAATGTACCCAATGCTAAGTGTTTCTAAGATATTAAAAATACAAAAAATAGGTTAATAAAAATATGGTTATCGGAAGATAAAATAATTATCAATGAAATGATTTAAGTTTTCAGTGCTTCGAATATCTAGGATTTATCTCAAAGAAATGTTCTTTTTTCGGTCGATCGCGGCAATTTTTTGAAACTCTTATAACAAAAAGAACATATCTTTGAAAGTAAAGTAATTATCATTTCTAAAGCTGGAAACATACTATCGGACGCGGCTGACGGACGCGACTGACAGCCGTGACTTAGCAGTGTGCAGAGTCTTAAAACATCCGGCGCGCCAGATCTCTTTCGGACGTTCAAGAACGCTCAAGGTCAGCCCCCAAGGTGACGTCCGCGACTTATGTCCGATAGTGTGCACGGCTCAGTGTACATTCATTATCTAGATACCTATCAGTCGCGTCCGTAAGCCGCGACCGATGGTATGTTTTCAGCTTAATTCGTCAATTTATCTAAATATATCAAAACAGAAATAAAGACTAGTTTACAATATTAATTTTTTATAGTTACAAACTTTAAGCCTAATTCAGAAAGTAGAACTGAACTTAAATCACATTCACAATTTTTCGTGTTTTTTTTATCATAACTGTAGAACTCTGACCAAAATTAGAGCTCGATTTCAACCAGTTTCGCGATAATGATTTAAAATTCAAAAGTACAGAAAGACGGCTGCACGCTTCTTAGAATGGAAGTTTGTGCATAAATTGAGAGTTAAGAAATTGAAGGCGACGAAAGCAACTCTATCAGGGCACCTGCGTCCAGAGTCTGCGAATATATATTAGTGCATCCCAACTCCTCTGGCGGCAACACTCACAAACTTTTCTCCGTCAGAAATCGTATAAATGTTAATGAAAGTCAGCCGTCTCTAATGAGATTACCGCTCCCGTGAAATTGGATTCCCGTGGGACTTCTTTAATTTTCAGTCATCGTGAAAATTACGTAGATCAAAACTCGACGTCTGAAGTCGCGACGTGAATGGAGCCAATGAGAACATCTTTTATGGTATTGAATGGTGTTATCAAAGGGTTTGATTGAACTGGAGCATTGTGGCAGTTAATTAACATTTCTGATGGAAAAGCTTTGTCCAAACGATAGTTGGTCTTTGGTAGCTTTGAAAAGAATTCAGATAAGATACGTGACTTTTATCCATACGTGTGTTATATACAGTCAAACGGCATGCGGGTTACAAGATTTTTTAGGTAAACCAATCCGGCAGCAGCAGTTATTCCGACAGTTCTGTAATTGGCTCAAAGCTCTGGAACTATTACAGTGGTCAGACTATTCATACGAGCAAAACCATATCCCCGAATCGATCGCCGTATTCATACGACGGCCCACACACAGAGCTCAATCAGTCAGAGGTCCCGGCACACGTCATGAATTTCACAGCAGGTAGGTGCAATATTCAGCCTGTACCTACGCTCTATGTTTGTACGCTCGGTTTATGGAGATATTTCTGCTCGTGTTTACTTTATGAAATCTTTCTTTGTCATACTTTTTTCGTATTCGCAAAATGAAACGTGTAAAGTATCTTAGCTTTGTCGTCTTAAAATGTAATAAGTAGGTTTTTGTTGACGTAACTTTGAACCTCAGCCGTCGGAATAAATATGCGTAACGTTTTCTCGACTAAAATATTCTAGTGCTTTAGTTTTTTAGCAGTATCCTACCACTTATGGCATTTTTGTCTCTGGCTGAGATTGGTAGTGATACAGAGGAGTTTCCCAAGCTATAGTTGCGGTCAGGGTTCGGCTTGTAGAGCTGAGGTCCGATTCTCCTGTGATTCAAATTGAGAGGCGAGCGGCTTGGTGCAAATTGAAAGCGTTCCGAAATTGCTGCAGACCTTTGTATTTTCTAACCAGGACCGGAGCGTCGAAAATCAATCAGGGTAATGGGGGTTTGTGCGAATCTGCTTGGATTAGTCGCGGTACGGTCAGGTCGGCCAGTACACTACCCGATACCAACTACAGAGTATGGACGCCCTTTGTTGTCACTGATTGAATGGACTGCATTCAACGTTTCATTCCAACTTCGAAAAGGGCCTATCACGTGTCAGTTCCATTAGTTATTCGTGGGTACGCGTGCGAAGGACGTGTTTCACATCTACAAAATTATGCAGGATGAACTGTGTTTCAGGAAACTGTCGTAATAATTTGCAACTCTATCCAAATTTTCGCAGTCGGTGTGAAGTTGTCCGAAATTTCATAAATATGATTCAGTATTCTGTTGTTGCTACATTTAATGTTGTGAAATAAACTGGGTGTTTAGACTCGGGACTAGTGTTGTATTAGTTTTGATTTATTTAAAATTACGAGTATTTAGTAGAAACGGAGCGATAGATTTATTGACTTAATTTTTTGGATCGATATAGTTTAAAGTAGGTATAGTATAGTAAGTATGCTAATATCATGTAGGTTCACCCACTGCAGACTAGAGCTAGTAAAAGCTATATAATTTGCACAACTCTGATAATCTGGTTACAAAACGTGGTAAACGTGTTATTGAAACTTAAGTAAATCTGCACAGCCTGTAAGTGTAATCGCATCTTAATTATTAATGGAATGTTTATCATAATTCATTTATTTCTTGCGATCTGTTTACTAGTACTAATAAAAATTTGCCACTTTAGAAACCCAATCCAAAAAAATTTTTTTTTACAAATATATCATGTTTTACTAATAAAGCAAGCAGGAAAAAAGTTTCTGTTAAAAAGAGATCACAATCACACAAATAGCTAAGATTCAGATAAAATAATATATTCAAAAAATACAATATGTAAAAAATACTGTATCGGTTTCTCCACACACGAATCCGTCAACATTTCGTCCTCCCGAATTTGTATTGACTGCCATTGTAGTCGAAATCGATATGTTTGGAAAGGGCCTTTAATATGCAAGAGGAGACATCTTCGTCTCGACCCCGTCTGCAATAATCCGGGGATCAGGTGCCAGATGAAGCGTCGAAATCTAAATGTTAATGCGCTTCGCAATATCGTAGGAATACTGTCTACTGTCTGGCTCTGGACGCATTTGTCAACGGAGGCTACAAATCGACTGTCGCGTCGAGTTGTACTCGATTTAACATTGTGGATTAAGATCTACGAAGATGCATTTATTCATTGTCAGTACAAAACGCTAGAGCTGGCAATACCGCAGGATTAATGTAGATATTGATTACATTTATAGTAGTTTATGAGATAATTACTTTTACTAAAAATGGCATACCTAATCGACTTCAACCGTGTACAGAATTCAAATAGTTTGCTCGGATCGATGTAGTAGTTTTCATATTATTATTATATTATACATTTAAAAAACTTAATTTTACAAATTAGATAAAATATTAATAAATATCACTTATTTTCACTACACTCTATTATATATTTTTAAAAATGCTATATTAATAATCCGTAAACAACAAATAAATATTATAAAAATTAAAAAAAAAATATATATATATATATGACAAAATATTGAAAACACTTCACTAATAAATAACACCCTTATTCTCACTGCACTACACTCATTTCGACACGTGTTTCGCCTCTCAACGAGGCATCTTCAGGACGTGTTGACTCTTCGAGGAGTTCGAGGTCACTCGCAAGAAAAACAAAGTATGGTCTACTAATTAAAAAAGAATTATCAAAATCGTACGACTCTGTAAAAGTTATGCGTGATTGAACATATAATAAATACCTTTATAATTATACGAGTCAACTTGTAAACCTCCTCCGTTTCGTCGGTTAACAAGTAAAATTATGCAATAAGAAAAAAAAACTTACTTAGTAACCGTAAATAAAAAAGACACATTTTTAATCAATAAAATAAAGACTTATAATATTGTAAATAAATTATGATCATCAATAATATTTTTTTCCTACAATCGCCAAAATATACGTTCGAAATTTTTTGTGTCAGCTAGTATGTGTGATTAATAAAGAAGATTCTGTTTCTGAGTAGGTACTGTTGGGTACCAGGGAGAAAGTAAGAACAAAGAATGCTCATCCTTCTTCTTCTTTTTGTTTTGGCGTCGCATTGTTGTGCATTTGCCAGTGTCAAGTATTAAGTTTTAATAATTTTTGATAATATCTTATCAAAATAGCCAGTCGTAGTCACTTCATAGTCCCATAAAGTCGCGGTCAAGTCCAAACACAGTCCAAGTCATACCTCAGTAAAGCAGTGGAGACTTTACTAGAGGCGTCTATGGAGTTTTGATAACAACACGGAACATGATAAGTTACATTATACAACAATAGATAAAAACACAAGTTTAACAAAATAATACAATGTGGTGACATGATTTTTCCGCGTTCTCGCCAAAACTGCAGAATGCTCGAAGCACAGTATTGAAAAGGTTCATACTGAGAAGTTATACCTACAAATTTTACAGTTGGTACAGTTTGAAAAAGAACGTATCAAATATCTAGGTCATATTGTGGTGTGCTTCCTATGTGTTAGGAAGATAAATCTGTATAACTCTTGATTTTGGAACGAGGTCGGAGGGGTTTAAAGCTTACTGGGCCTTACAATAGCGGCACGGACCACACGAGCCAATATCGAGGCCTACACAAGTACACATTCTACACAAAGCACTTACAGATTGCGGGCGAGCCTGCGGTAGCCGCCCCGGAGCAAAGCTTTGGGAGCGTTCCCACACCTACTGCGCCAACAATTAGCGTAATAGACGTTTGTAACCGTTCGCCTTTGATACCAATATCCTACTATCCTATTAATATTATAAACAAGAAAGTTTGCGAGTATGTATGGATGTTTGTCACTCTTTCAAACAACAACAAAGCGGATTGACTTGATTTTTGGCGTGGATATAATTCAAAGGTCGGAGTCAAGCATAGGCTACATTTTTGACGGACGAAACGAACGGAGCAGGTACTCAATTCGACGCGTATTTTTTTTTTAAATATAACCACGCATAACTTTTACATAGTGGTTCCGATTTTTATAATTCTTATTTTAATAAAAAGAGTATACTTCGAAATTGGTTCCATATAAATTTGATCAAAATTGGCTCAGCCATTTTTGATAAATCAACAATAATGTGAAAAATGCTACTCGATCCGTGCTAACTTTTCGCGAATTCTGTACACGGATGAAGTCGGTCATGCTATTTTTTGCAAAAAATAATTACATCACAGAAAAATAAAATGTTCCCATAAGATAGCACAAAAATTAAAATACCACGCGGGCAAAGCCGCCGCCAAAACTAGTATAGCAATAGATGAAGACTGCTCCTTTTGGCAGTTCTGCATTTTTACGACAATATTGAACTGTAACAAAGTCATGCCGTCCAAATACATAATGATTCGTTGATAAACTAGGTATGGTACGCTTTTTATCTAAATTTATAACCGTAAGACATTAATTGTATTATCTAACAAGAATTATTATCAAGCAGTTTCATCTTTAGTGGTAGGTACAGATTCTGAATATAAAAGCGACATATGAGTATTTCTATTTTCTGCTTATATCTGAACTCACTGAACTAATAAGTAATTGATGTAATAGGGACAATAATAATAAGGGTAATAGTGTATCGGTATTATAAATAGAAAATGTGATTGTTTCGTCAGTGAGCAAAATAATTAAAGTATCAAATAAAGTACAATGGTTTAAATCGGTGTCTTGTGTAAATAGGGTATTTGACCAGTTTTTGGAAATCATTTTAAATTATTCGTTAGTACATACTAAGTACACTACATTTATATTTCCGAGAGATCTACTGTATTAACAATGAAAACCAGTGTTAAAGAATAGATATTCAAGATCCTACCAAAAACGACATTCAGTAATGGCGCTGGTCTTAGACGTCGCTCACGAGTAAATAACGTTAGTTAATACTGGTAAATACGCTAGTCCACATCTAAAAATTAATAAAAAATACTTTAAAAGTAACTTGCAGATCCAATAATATTACTCCGAAATCACAAAACACAAATTACACAAACAATAGTCGAGTACAGAAACAAGTAATCGAGAAATTCTTGTTTACCAGCACGTGACGTCACCAGAAATGCCGCCCTTCGAGCGTTTACGTCACAGATAAAATATCAAAAAAATATCGTATTTTATTTAGTTAGCTTTGCGAAAATTAGACATATTTTAGTTTAAATAAAGTGAAATATGTCTTTTTCAGGCTATTATCTGTATGGATTACCAAAATTAATAGAATATTTTCAATGTTGTCAAATAGCCTATTATGTAAATCCCAATGTCAATTCCCTAACCCACATGTTTCTATTGCATTACAAATTAAGTAATTAAATTGCATTCTAAACTATTTGCATTCATCAGAACCGGCGTAGTAAAAATAGACGAGTAAACAACTTTAATGGCATAACGAAGCCGCATAATTGCGCTCTCCAAGTTAGAGTTTCCTTTGTTGGAAACAAGGAGTTTCTCCAACGCAGCTCGCGTCTAGACCGAGCAGACGGAGCAAAAAGGAGACAGCTGGCATACGAATGAAGGACCTGAGAACTGGACAGTGTTGCACGTGCTACTTTGTCACATCAGTGCCGTAAGGACTCCTAGAAGTGTCTCGAAGCTTGCACAGTTTTGAAAGCTTTCAAGCTGGTTTATCTGCGGAACACGGAGTAACATAATACGGTTTCGTTTTCGTTGAATTCAAATGGAACTGCAACAAAATACGGATTTTGTTAGAGCTCCATGTTACGTAAGTCAGGTTCTATATTTTTGTGGAACGAGAATATTTAGCACGAAAATGTAGAGAATGTGGAAAGTTTTGCAGTTAGAAACATTGTCCGGTATACCTATAACTATATATATGCTTAAACTTTCGTGCGCGTAACGTTTTTTCGGAGTTTTAATAACAATTCTCAAACAGTCGTTTTTCAAAAAGATATGCGTACCTACTACGTTCACGATTATAGACAAAAGTTATTTGAAAAACCAGTCAAATGCAACTCCGCTGCTCTCGATGTGTCCCTGTATAAAATCCTTTTTTTTTCAGTTATGTTTATCTTCACTCTTTTCTGATTTTTGCTAAATAAACACTAGCAACTTAAAAGATACAATAACATCTATTCAACTGAAAATAATTCGATTGAAAAACAACTTTTGACACAGACAAAATCTACAATTCAAATCGAATGTGTTCTGATATATGGAACCATTCGCAATTTTTATTACGTTTTGTACTGAAAATATAATATTAGGTATCTTCGCTATGGTATAGTTTAATATATTTCTATGATTCTTTTTACTAGCTACCAATTCTGTTAAAATAACGAATAACCATTTAAAGTTAACTCAGACTGATAAATAAATACAAAAGATATATATTTAACGAGGTCCTGTTATAACTTTCTGTATACGAAACCCCAAAAAATATAGAAGTTACATCACATCGCTCACAAAACTTCACATTTTTCAATGCCAACATGAAATATTAAGGCTTCATTTTTCACAGCCCGATTTCAGGAATAAAAGCAACGTAACCCTCGCGCTCATTATGAGAGCTGGACAAAATCCCCTTTGAATCATCCCGGGCGACCCTACAAAGGTCCTTTAATTTCAACGATAGTGCTTATTAAGTGTGAAGTGTAGTGCCTAACCTACTAATTAGTGCGGGAACAAAGAGCGTGCGTGTTCCTATTCCTTTATTAAACAACACCTCCGGAGATTGCACCTAGTTTGCCGCTCTTGTTCTGTGCTTGATTTATGAGGTTGTTAAACGGGTAGGTGAAATTAACTAGTTTGTGACGTCAAAATATATTGTGAGTAGTAGAATTTTAGTTAAATTCAAATATGTTGTTGTGTTCATAATTATGGGCTTACTGTAGCCCACTATAGGCTTGATGACTGGGTAAAAAAAATGTAATTATAATTAATCCGTAAGTTAGAATATCAAAAAATATTGGACACGTGTTTTTTCTTTTGTTAATCAAACAACAAATGACAAAGATAAACCTTGTCAAAGTTTGGGAGTGGAGGCTCGTGACGTCACCTCCCTTACATAACTTGATGACGTATAAGTATATATCACGCGATGGAGGTTTCTTCACGATGATTTCATCCACCAAAGAGCCAGTGGTGTGAAAAATCGTGAATAAGTTCCAAATAACTCATTGTACCCTAGTAGTATAAAGTAATATGTGTATTTTGACGAGTTGAGTATACAAACACATTTGCAAAATCCAGTCCCATTTCTAGGTGGTAACATGAAAATGTAACACGGTCGGGCGAAGTTTTTAATCAATTCAATCCCGTGACTCTACGTGTGTCGTGTTTGTTTGGGAACAAGAAAAGTTTCGTGTTGTTTTTTTCCCTTTCCACACATTTTCATTTACGCAAACGTTTTTTTAATAAACAACTCTGGCGGAGCGCGAGAAATAAAGCTCTAATTTGAGTCATTTGTTGAATTTATTGCTCGATAAAACTTTGGTCCGGAACCGTGTTTGGGGCATTAATAATTTTCTTTCAGACCGTTTCAACAATCGTTTTCGGTTTGATGCTCTGGGAGAACTGCGACATAAACATCGTGATTGATTTTTTTTCTTTTACGTCCAAATAAAATAAAACGCGCGTAAACGACGGTGTTGAATTTTGTGACATGCTGTGCTTACCTAAGTGATGTTTATGTTAAATTATTTTAGCTGAGAGCGGTGCTAGAGACAGGGTCAAAACATTCAATATGTTTGCCTATCAGTGGCGGAGCTTTAAGTAAAGTTTTCAGCTTTTGATATGTGGTAAATTTTAAGCAACTTATGCTTTGTATACAGAATCATAGGTAGTTACTAAACTCAAAACCTTTTTGTTGTACTAAGACTTTTGAAACATCGCAAAAAAAATCGTCATTATACATTTTGCCGCGCGTTGACGAACTTTTTGTATGGAAAAGCTGATTTTTTAGGGTTCCGTACCTCGAAAGGAAAAATCGGAACCCTTATAGGATCACTTTGTTGTCCGTCTGTGTGTAAGTATGTCAAGACTCTTTATCTCGGGAACGCGTAAAGATATCGAGTTGAAATTTAAACTATATACGTAAACCTATGAATTCTTGCAGTTGTGTAAAAGAAAAGCTTCTCAGTTACCGTATAAAGATATCGAGTTGAAATTTAAACTATATACGTAAACCTATGAATTCTTGCAGTTGTGTAAAAGAAAAGCTTCTCAGTTACCGTATAAAAAAGTTAGAGCCGTTTATGTCGTAAAAAACGCATATTTCAACGCTCACAAAAATCAAAACCTACAGGGTATTTCCCGTTGACATAGAACTATGAAATTTGGCGAAGAGCATTATCTCAGAGTACACATATAGGAATAAATCTGAAAACTGTACATTTTTATTTACATCACATAAAAATAGGGCCTCAAAATTAACAAAATATGGGTTCAAAATTCAAAGTGAGTAAATCGTATCATGTAAGGTATCATATAAAATAACTTCATTAGCACATGCTAAAACAGGTTTTTAATTATTTTAACAATATGTCCGGTTTTTCTTCGTAGTTTTCCAAAAGTCCTAGAACAGAAGTTGTTTGTCTAGATGTACTAGACCCGCCCTTAAAAGGTTTTGCGTGATAACCCTGTATATGCAGAGTAGCATTAAACATGTCTCGAAATGTACATCTATTTATTGACCGACGAACTACCGGAGGAGGTATATAATTCGAAGCGCATATATATAGGTAGGTATATATATATATATATTTTAATTTATTACCACGCATAACTTTTTTCATAGTAGTCCGATTTCTATAATTCTTTTTTTATTGGAAAGAATATACTTCAAAATTAGTCCCATTTAAATTTTATCGAAATTGGCTTAGCCAATTTTGATAAATCCTCATTAATGTGAAAAATGTCACATCGATCCATGCATAATATTTGCGTTCTAGCGATGCGCCCCGGCTTCGCACAGGTGTATTATATATATAAACATTTCTCTTGAATTATTCTATCTATTAAAGCAAACTGCATCAAAATATGTTGCATAGTTTTAAAGATATAAGCATACATGGGGACAGACAGTGGAAAGCGACTTTGTTTTATACTATGTATATATATACATATATATTTATATTTTTCATATTCATATTTTTGTGGCTTGTGGCCATAGTAAAGCCTGTGGCCCTTTAAGAAAATTTGTTAGCATATTAATTTAATATAAAACATTTGCTCGTCAGAAATGACAGGATATAAGGAAATTTGTTAATTATTGTAACACCTTGTATGTAACACATTCTTGCAAATAAATAAATTCATTCATTCATTCATTCATTCATATGTAATGATTCTGTACACGGGTGAAGTCGGTCGTGCTATTTTTTGCAAAAAATAATTATTTAATCACAATTCAGTTCTTACGTATGTATTGGCAAATCTAGTGTATGAGCAATACAATAGCACAACTTCAAATGAAATTACATATGGTCGATTCATATTCACCGCCACGACTGACGCGACGCCAATTTTGTGGTGAATTTATGGATTCATTCAGTTTCGCAAAACAAAACTCAATTTGTCTCGTCCGTAGTATTTCACTCGATCGTAATGTAATCTTTCTCAGCAAATGAGAATTTTGGCTAGCAGTGTGAGATCTTAGATTACGCAATCTAATGAAATAAGTTTGCGTGCACCTTTAATCAAAGTACGGTAAATTGTAGGTATATAATCATGTAGGTAGGTACTTATTGTGTATTTTATGCTATGTACATAACATACACAACAGGTGCCTACATGATTGTTAAAGTAACACACAATAGGCCCAATTTTAAAGGCGCCATCGTAAATTTAATAACTACGTAAAATATTGTTCTCTCTATCAAACGCCTTTTAGAAACAGGAATATTTTAAATTGCTATTAAAATTACGACGACAGACGAACCAAAGTTACCGACATAGCCCTGCGGATTAGCAAAGTGGCAATGGGCAGGACACATTGTTCGAAGAACGGATGGCCGATGGGGCCGGAAAGTTCTCGAATGGAGACCACGGACCAGCAAGCGCAGCGTAGGACGTCCACCGACTAGGTGGACTGACGATATAATAAAAATCGCAGGAACGCGCTGGATGCAGGCCGCTTCCACCGGCCTTATTGGAAATCCATGGGGGAGGCCTATGTCCAGCAGTGGACATCCTACGGCTGATAGATAGATAGATAGATTAAAATTACGATGGCGCCTCTAAGTTTGGGCCTGTCATCTCTAAAGCAGCTATACATAAAAATACCCCGTATCAAATCATTAAAATCACTTCTTGGCGGCTGTAAACACGTGGCGAGTGGTTGCGCACTTGCGCAGTAGCACTATACTCATATTATGTTAGCTGCGTAAGAGGGGATGTGCGTAGATTGTATTTACGAACATCCCCTACAACTACTACCTTCAGACACGCCTAGAAATTTGATTTGCTCTATAGCTTTGCTCTCTATATACGAGTAGCTTTTTGTTGCAGCTTTGTATCCGTGAAACATTCATTCAAAATCGTTTACGACCAAATCTGACGATGATCTTCAAACGAAATGGCCCATAAAATAACTATATAACAGATTTGCGGATAAAAATAATAAATAAAAATAAAATAAATAATTATTTCTTGTTTCACACCATAACAGAAAATTAAAACAATACAATTTTCACTTAACCTGGTTTAAAACAAATAAGGCCGCCGTTTGATGGAAGAGATTTCTTTCAGGCAAATCCGCCCTTATATTGCTTAATTGCACACACTTCTATGTTATAGAGGAATAACTTAAAAAACCGTTGGCATAAACAATGCTACTGCGTTAGAGTTTAATCTTTGTGTTTACTTGTTTAGCTCATCAAATGAAATTATAATAGGTATTTTTCAGAACTGATCGTACCGTTGCTCGCTAAACTCGCTATATTAATAGGCTTCAGACATATTCTCGGTTGATTGTCTTTTAGATAGACTAGACAGATGTCGCATTTCAAAGCTGACAAGGATTTCCTAACTTTATTTCGTCTTCTGAAACCCGACTTTTTTTAGGTAAGTACATCCACAGTCCTGATCGAAACGGATTAAGTAGTATTTTGAGTCTTCGCGACTCCAAGCGTAAAGAAAGCGTTTATGCCTCAAAAGGGTGAAAGCTAAAACGAGTTTTTGCTATTCGGAATCAACCCGTCCTCCGTCCCTTTTGGTTTGCGTATTGAAAAAAATCTACTGAAATCCAACCGACGAAAGAACAAAGGACTGTCATAGCAACGCTACCGGGACTTGGTTTTTGTCCTCCTCGTTGCGTATTTGGGTTTGAATTGTGTTACTAAATGTCTGTTTCGAAAAAGGTCACAATGTCAGTGATGTGCAAACTGATGTGTATTTTATATTTGGTTTGTTATTTTTCACCCAACATAAAATGTATTAGAAATGTCGCTTCTTTTTAAATCACAAGTTTTTTTTATTCCACGTTTAATGAGATTAATATGATTGATATGATTTTATAGATAAATATGTGCGACATAGTCCTATCTTCATAAGAGCTTATATGAATCATCAACGTTCTGAAAATGAACAGCGCTCTACGTTCACGGCATTTTATTTCACCGGACAACGGACCGTTTTTTTCACCGGATTCGCGGTGGTGTATGGATTACAATGAACGTGTGTTGGTATGTCAACACACGTTCATCCGGCGAGAAATGTAGGCAATTGTTTATTGACGGTCCGATGCTAGAGAAAAAAGCGGCCGTGAACAAGCGCTCTCAGTGATTTGTCACAGTTTCAGTCATATACTGGTTTCAGTGAAGATTTTACAATTTTCAAACAAGTTTTGGAAAATTGTGAAATCTTTCGAGCAAAGTAGCCATTTGTAGTTATTTCAAGATAAGTAAACTAAACATTTCAAAACAGCATTTTAATCTAATGATTTAGCTCAGTTAACAACTTATCAACTATAATTATTATCTCTTATACTTACATTCAATAATTTTCATCTAGGACGTCATAGTTTAATAAATTTTATTCCCAACCTATATCGATTCCACCTGGGTCCAACGGCCTCATTTTGGTTCTATTTAAGTCCCGCCTCGGTGTCGCCTTGATCCCATTTCCATCTCACTTCACGTCACTTTATCATCTGCCCTTTGACGTCTGTTACTTTGACATCTATCACTTTGTAATAAGTCTTATAATAAATAATATCTTTACTAACAACGTGTTGATAAAATACCTAATGCCTAATGTTAGGTCCAAACTCCACTAAAGCGGAGTGGAGCGGAGATGGGCAGTTTTGTAGTCTAGAGAGGCCTTTCCTTGCCCGGCGCATTTTATGTAGCAAATAGTCATACGCTATAACAAGTGTGCTTATGAAACATCGGTAAGTACCTTTGATTATTATTTATATATCTGTCTAGATGGAGAAATACGAACATCAATCACAAATAGAACGGCCCAAGTTTTTTGACATTGTACGCGTCATATTGTTTTAATCTGTCAAAATGGACTAGCTTACGGTCCGTATATAGGTAATAAGGCCGTAGTAGTCTAGTGGTAGTAGCACTGGCCTGTCATTCTTGAGGTCGTAGGTTCATGTCCCGGTCCCGTACCAATGAGTTTCTTTGGAACTAATGTACGGAATTTCACACCATTGGCTTTTCGGTGAAGGAAAACATCGTCAGGCAAACTGCATACGTCCGGAGAAGAAATTTGATGGCGTATGTGAATCGACCAACCCGCTCTGGGCCAGCGTGGTGGATATGGCCCAATCACCCTTCGTGGGTAGGCCTACGTCCTGCAGTGGACTATTAAAAGGCTGGTACAGTACAGTATATAGGTAATATTTTCTTAGCAGTTCACCTCAGCCAATGCGGTATCTAGACAGTTACATAATCAAAGATAGGTACATTAATAACTGTCTCTGAGTAATAATGATGTAAGTAATTGCGATCGGCGTTACGTGGAGTTATGGTTTTAAGCAGATAGAAAGCCCGATTACAGAGGCGCCAGCGTAAATGAAATAGCAGCGTAAAAAGCGTTTTCTCTATCGAATGCTTAAAGTGAAAAAGAAACAGAACTATGCTATTTAGCTAATATAGTTACGCTGGCGCCTCTGTAATCGGGCTTAGAGTCTGTGTTATATGATATGGACAACATTGCTAACTACATTAAAATTTACTTTTTTTACATACTTTTTGCTTTGTTTATTTGTAAGCAGATATTGAGATATGGCATTTCTAAAAAGTCCTCATGTTCTACAAAGCTTTATACTTAGCTTTCAGCTTTGCACACCTCCGCTCCAATCCGCTTTGGTAATTTAAAGCCTTAAACTGGTATTTTCAGGCGGTTACTGTATTAAATAGCAGTACCGTTTAATCTCATTCGAATGCAAATTATTGAACAAAATTTTGTTAATTACGCGATAAGTGACAGTGAGTGATTAAAACCAAATTAAATTTTCGTATGGAAGGTTACGTAATGTTCGTAGATTTTATTATAAAGCTTCATAAGTGCTTACAGTAATGTGTTTTTTGTTTAGCACTCCTAAATAGCTATTGTTTCAGATTTTTTTTTTATTTCGAATAGGTTCGCGTTTGACTACACACTGCCTGATGTTAAGCAGATGCGCGGTCTAGGGTGTAGCACGCTTACCTAGAAGATACCTATTTACTCGGAATTTGAAGACACTCACGTTGTACTTTAACGGGAAGACAGACCCAGGCAAAGCGTTCCACATTCCGGCTGTTCGTATGAGGAATGAGGATTCGAAACGCTTGGTTCTAACGCGCGGAATGTCCACCATAAAATGGTGCCGCTTTGGTCGCGTCCGTCTAGCCGTACGATAGAAGAAAGGGGCAAGGGGGACTAGATTGTGCAACTCCTGGGCGCACTCTCCGAAGTGTATATGGTAAAAGGCCGACAAACACGCTACCTTGCGACGATGCTCAAGACTTTGCAGCTACGTCTTAGTCAAGGTATCGTTGTCAATCAGCCTCCTGGCTCGCCTCTCAATCGACTCCAGAGCCTCCAGTTGATATTTGGCAGAGCTATCCCAAAGGTGAGAGCAGTATTCCATGCAAGACCTGACTTGTGCTTTATAAAGACTAAGCAGTTGCTCAGGTGTGAAATACCGTCTCACCTTAGAGAGAACACCAAGTTTTTTGGAGGCTAATTGGGCTTTGGACTCTATGTAAGAGCCAAAGATGAGAGTGTAACGCCTAATAGTTCCAAGCTGTCAGTTACCGGAACGGAGACACCAGATTATATATAGTCTATAAGTAATGGTTACTTGAAGCTCACTTGTTTGCTAGGCTAGCTTAAGAGATGGTGTGTAAATGAGATTGTATAAAAATATTTTAAATGATGTTACAAAAAGTGTCCAGAATCCAATTTTAGATTGCCTGGTGCTAATAACACTTACATATACTAACAATCAGGGTATATATCCATTTCGAGTTTCTTTTGTCAGACGTGCCAACTTAAACCCACGGTCCTGTACAAATACATCTTTCTGCGTACTTGAGCGTCTGAGCAATTTAGTTATTAAGGCTTAAAGTTACTCCATGTTAGGCTTTGTGAAATAAAAACTTTATTTTTATTTCTTCTAAATACATAGATAAGGTTCCTAAAACGTAGGTTTGATTAGTAAATAATAATTATTAATAATAATTTATTTGCTGCTAATAAAAATTATGGTGTGTACAATTGTAGGTACATAGTATTTTGAGTATGCTTAAATAAAATTAATTAGTTAGGTTTATACAATTATACAATTATTTTCAAGTTATATACATTGTTGCATTGGAATTTTCAAGTATGATTTAATTTTGACGTAATAGGGATTCACAAAAAATTTAATTAGTCCGTCAGATATAAGTATCAAAAAAGAAGTACTTATCCATGGGTCCACCGGTGGAATTAAGAGGAGGTAAAGGTGTCCGCGGATCCACAAGTGGAGCCGAGCTGTGGATCCAAGTGGAGGGAGCCTTAAAAAATATTAGGCACGTATTTTTTCTTTTGTCAATTAAACACAAATTTATGAAAATATAGCCCGCATGACGTCACGAGCGTCATTTAAATGTGCCTATAGACTTACGTGAGAGATGTGAAGTCACGACCCCCACTCCCAAACTTTGACTAGGTTTATCTTTGCCATTTGTTGTTTTATTGACTTTATTAGAAGAAAAAATATACGTGTCCAGTATTTTTTGATAATCTAAGTCAAGGACTAATTATAATAATGATTTTTGTACGCAGTCATCATGGCTATTCTCCAGATTAGTTGCATTATCCATAAAACACTATCCTGAACTTATAAGAATCGGTATTTAAAATAAATATGGTGGTTTGACATTCAATATTTCGTACGTAATTCATACTTCGACGTTATACATCTACATGTATAACGTCGAAGTATGAATGGAATTATTTTCTTTCGAACGAATTAGTGAATAATCTTAATCGTATTACGATGACGCTCAAGATTAAATCTTGAGCATGTACATACAATTTGGATTGAATGGACCAAAATAGTATCTTTTTTTTCAATCAGAACAAAAATTGCGTGATATTTGTCGAGACCCTCCCTCTCCCTAACGTGAGATTATATGAGATTTGACTTGACCCCCTCCCCCCTAAATCATCTCACGTAATTTATGGACGCCCCCTAATTGGTATTACGTAATTCGGTATTACACATTCTGTAACATTCTATATCATAAGATACAAAAAGGTACTAGAATACAAGTTTATAAAAGCGGACCTGTTAGAATTCTCAGAGAATTCTCTACAGTTGGCGTTCTATGATAAAAATGACGTTTCGATTTTATTATTTAAACTTTGTAAATAGCCTCTAGCAGATAGTGCACTGCGGTGAAACGCGCATTGGTGAACAAATGAACAATGCCAAGCGCTTATTACTTCTGTTCAGTTCCATTTGTTCATAACTGTTGAGTCCCTGAAGCATTGCGCCGGGACGAGGAGGAAACACGTGGTACAGAACAATTTATTCGTGGTTTAGTGCACACAATAAATTTATCAAACGCTCTATACTTCTCACTTAATAAGTACCTAGCTATTGTACAGTCTGTAACAGGCTGAACAGGTTGAAATCCTAGATAGCATAGGCTTCAACATTTTTGAAAGTGTTGGGGAAGGCGTTCGTGCTACAGGAAGGAAATTTTCGAGGAAAACTAAGTGTTCATTTCGACATAAATAAATGATTTAAAAAATATAACTTTTCAAAGAGACATATCATGTAGCAGCTCAGAGTGCTAGCCAAGACATGTAAAACGAGCCCAAACACCACGGGTCTATCTTGTTTTGGCCACCTTAAGACTCCATCATAAGAGCAACTCCATGGTATGTACCATATTACAATATTATTTATTTATTATAGTATTGTTACGCGATATACATATGCGTACAGAATTTCAGCTCAATCGGAAGTTGGTCTTTAACTCGCTAGATTCCTCCCGAACTTACATACATAGGTAAGTTACATCCATTGTAAGTTAAAAAATATCGTAATCGGAAAATTTTACAATGTATCCCTTACTTAGCAGGTACCGTAACTCAAGTGCCGAACGAAATCTGGTCCGTGTATTCCATTTTGTTCCATTTGTCCATAACCAGTGCCTCCCTGAAGCATTGCGCCGAGACGAGAGAAACACGTGGCGCAGGCCAATTTATTTGTGGTTAAGTGCACACAATAAATTTCTCAAATGGCCCATGCTTACGCCGACGAAGGCTGTCTGCTATTTATTTCCTCAGACCGAGGTTTATCGCCAAACCTGCCGACATATTATAGTAGACAATGGACCTAAGATTTGTCACACGACGTGATAATAAAACTCTTGTTTTGTCCACTATTTGTCTGCATTAAACAACGCAGTCATTCATCGAAATACTTTTAGGGTCGTAAATATTTTATTTGAATTTATATTTTAATAGTAGGAGATTTTCACACAAAAAAGTTTTTAAGTGGAGATGAAATACAGTATTTAGGAAAATTTATGTAACATATGAAACAATGACGAACACATTTGAAATATTTTATTTGGATTCTTGTTTTTATGCAAATCAATTCGAATCCTACTAATATTATAAACGCGAAAGTTTGTGAGGATGGATGGATGGATGGATGGATGGATGGATGGATGGATGGATGGATGGATGGATGGATGTATGGATGTTTGTTACTCTTTCACGCAAAAACTACTGAACGGGTTGAGATGAAACTTTGCAATAATATAGCTTATATATCAGAATAACACATCCTACTAATATTATAAACGCGAAAGTTTGTGAGGATGGATGTATGGATGTTTGTTACTCTTTCACGCAAAAACTACTGAACGGATTGAGATGAAACTTTGCAATAATATAGCTTATATATCAGAATAACACATAGGCTATAAATTATAATGATATTGCATCAAAAATCAAAATATCATGCGGGCGAAGCCGCGGGTAAAAACTAGTATTAAAATATTTATATTAGGTTACGACTGGAGAGTAAATAAAGTTATTAAAATAATGTTTATAAATGTAACACACGAATTAGTTCATAAACATTTTTAAAATTGGCCAAGTATCCCTAAAATGGTTACGTGTGGAACTAACTCTCTGATCGTCAGCAATTTTCTGCACATACCTCAGCAAATAACACAGTTTTAACACCACATTTTTATTCCAAGTTTAACTTTTATTTCTGCCAATTACCCCGATCAAAAAGCAGAGTAAAAATGCGGTTGATTAAAAACGCTAATTGTTTTGCCGCGGAGACCGATCGGTTGATTTAGTAAACAACTTTGAAGGGATTGCAAAGGAACAAAACACAAAGGGTACGGGGTGAAGGGAAGCTTATGAAAGGGCTCCGGGACTCGTTAGCGAGTATTGAACGTTCTTTAAAAATACAACCACTGTCAAATCAATTGAATGGAAAACAGGCATTGACTTGGGAGGTTACAGACATGTGTTTACTTTAGTGGTAGTTTTATAAACATTATCTGCAGGGTTATTGCAGTCAGCAGGATAATTTATTTTTGGGTAGTTCGAAAGTTTTGTTCTACCTAAGCTATACGAGTAATAAATAATAAGTTATTCATTTTAACTGTATTGGTGATTGCAATAGGTATGCGTATGATAGTTAATTATATTTCTTTTGTGACTGACAATTTTTAATGGTGAATTTGAAACGAGTAATAGAATAAGTTTTTAAAGCAATAAACCTACTTTATTTAATACAGCAACATTTTACGTTAGAGTTAGAGCTCAAAAACGTGATATGGTTTTTGCTTATACAACGTGTAACGGAAAGGCTGTATACATAAAAAGTGGGTTGATACCTACTATACCTTATATAGATGCTGTATTCAAAATTCCGAGCCAAAATAACAACATACACTTTAAAAAAAAAATTTAATATGACTGACTAGAAAAATCTTTTGCACGTAAACAAACATGTCACAACAAGGAGATGTGGTCTGATTTTGATGGGCAAGGTCGTGTTATTGACCTCACAGCTGTTTAGTGTGATAGTGCTGTGCAAATGTGAATTAGTCATAAAAATGACTAGTTTTTCAAAAAAAGATTAAAAATCAGCAAACGAACTTACACGGCTAAACATGCCATCTAGTTTGTTACCGTTATCTGATTTGGTACTTTCAGTATGTATACAGTCTTTCCGTTACACGTTGTATAAAGTTAAAAGTTATAAATATATAACAAGCTTCCACAAGTAATTAAAGATGCTAGATCTTATCACGTATTCAAAAGTAAACTAAAAGGGTTCCTTATAGAAAATGCTTACTACAATATTCAGGAATATTTAGATGAGAAAATATATATATCTATGAAACGGCTGCAACCCTATCCATGGCTGTCAGTGTTATTTGTTTAAATTTTGACATTTGTATTTATATTTTGTGACATATTATTAAATTCTACGATTATTATTATGACAATACATATTTGCGTGTCCAAGACGGATAGAATATAGTGAAACATTTAAGATTTTAAGACCTGTACCTTGTGCATACCTATTTCTGGCAAATAAATAACTTTGACTTTGAAATTAATCAGCAAGCGGATATTTTACTCAACTCAGCATAAATACGCAATATTGAAAAGAAACAGGAAGTTTTCTTACTCTACTAAATTTATTTTCCCATAAAAAGAGTTAATTCTAAATTATAGCCGAGATTTTGCAGCGCAGAATGCTTGCACTAAAACAATATCTCTCGCAATGGCGCACAAATAGCGTACACTACAGGTATATTAGCTTTGGGGATGCAGTTTATTCTTATTACCCTAGGGGTAATAAAAATAAGGTGTTCTCCAAGCATTAATGGGTTGTGTTAACGCCCGTATTTATGCACCGGCACGCAAGCAAGACATTACACTGCAGTGCAAACTTTGCGACGCAAACTTTATAATTAACGTCCGGTCTCATAATTTCCCCGCCGTGTGCAATATTAAAGTTGTTAGGCGATATTTTGACCATGCAGTGCACCGGTGCGAGTTGTTATTAACTTTGGTTTATGCTCTTATGGAGGCGGACAACGATAACAAAGCACGAAAAATAATGGGACAGGAACTATCGCCAAGTTCCTGCCACAACATTAATTTCGCCGTTAGCAAAGTGTAAGCGGATTAAAAATTCCGATGGCAAATTTCGTTCACAAAACAATTTTTATTAATCTTTTTATTGAAACAATATTGAACGCTCTCAGTATTTTTTTGTTTAACTAAAACACTCCTTATTTTTAACTTTGCAAACATTTACCTTAATTTATTATATTCGGCATTCCTGAAGCGATTCCGATTTCCTGAAGCCAAACATAATAATTATATTTATTATGTTTGGCAGTAGCTGACAACTTGAGGAGCCATATTTTTTGAACGGCAGTGTAAAATCAAGCAGTTGCTAATAAATTGTATTCATTTTATTGCAAGGCCATTTACCCGATTGAACTGCATTTAATTTTTATTTATCAATAGTTACATTATTATTAATTGTTTTTCTTTAATGTTATCGAATGAACTGTCGTGTAATTTTTTTTTATTCTTTTAATGTTTTTGTAATGTATCATGATGTTCTAGTCGTACAACTCTAAATACATTGATTTCAACGAATCGTTTATCGATGTGACAAATATTTGAATTTAAAATAATAAATGAAGAAAAAGGTTTATCTTTGTCATTTGTTGTTTAATTAACAAAAGAAAAAAATACGTGTCCAATATTTTTTGATAATCTAACTCACAGAGTAATTATAATAACAATCTTTTTGACCGACGAACCACCGGAGGAGGTATACAATTCGACGTGTATATATTTTTTTTATGTATAACCACGCATAACTTTTTTCATAGTAATCCGATTTCAATAATTCTTTTTTATTGGAAAGAGTATACTTCGAAATTGGTCCCATTTAAATTTTATCGAAATTGGCTGAGCCATTTTTGATAAATCAACAATAATGTGAAAAATGTTACATCGATCCGTGCATATTTGCGTTCTAGCGATGCGCCCCGGCTTCGCACAGTTGTATTATACATATAAACATTTCTTTTGAATTACTCTATCTATTAAAACAAACTGCATCAAAGTCCGTTGCGTAGTTTTAAAGATATAAGCATACATGGGGACAGACAGCGGAAAGCGACTTTGTTTTATACTATGTAAAGATTCTGAACACGGGTGAAGTCGGTCATGCTATTTTTTGCAAAAAATAATTAATACCCAGTCAACATGCCTATTAAAATACAAAATTCAAAGAAGTGCTGACCTGTCATGGACATGCGAGGCACTCGTAGTCTACTCGTACTTTTACTGTATAAAAAGGACTTCACAAGGTCTCACATCGCCTTCTAGGCTGAATCGAGGCTCGTCATATTGAGTCCCACGGGAGCCCTTTGGACGGCAAATTGCTCTGAAATGACTATTCAATGCGGCCTGCCCCCCGGCACGTAACTGTTCGTCAGAAGCCCCGGCCATAAAACCTCCACTATGTCACTTTGACGACTAAGCGAGTCCTCTTGCTTTATTTTCCTTAACCCACATCGCAAGGGTCACTTCAGACTGAAAAGCGACACGACGCGGTCATAAAGAACTATGTAGATAGGAAGGAAAAGCTTATTATTGATAAGTATTTTTAGAGGTCATAAATTATAAAGCAAAGCTTTATATAGGGTTATCTGCTTGCCCTGTACTAAACCGAAAGGGGTGAATAAGATCATAATTATAAACACTTTACTATGGGGTCAATTTGGAATCGACAAAGTGTATTAAACAGTTGACATTATTTTCTCAAATTTTCGGTTTCCTCATTCCTTTTTACTTGATCTGAGTCTAGTATAAGTTATTCTTAAAGATGGTCTGAATCACCTACTTTCTTAGGCTTAGTACATCAGTTCTGTATAATCCTATATCTGTTAGATCTTTGCAGTTTCAAAAATGTAAGAACAAATTGCAATGAGGTTTTCAATATCTTGTAGGATATTTTTTCCGAAAGTTTAATAGATAACTACAATTCTTTCGTAGCCGGGGTTAGCCGGGACGGGCAGTGTTATGCAAATGCATTATGTTTCATCAATCAATTATACCAAAAACCAAGTCAGTTGCTATGATTTTACATTAAATTCATAGAATAAGCTCGTCAAGCCCGCGTTACAATTTTCACTAAAAAAATACTTATTTAGGTTTAAGTATACAGGGTTATTTCTAATCAATTAGCATCATTTTAGGGGGTTATTCTGTACATCAAATCTAACAACTTTTGTCAAGTCTCAAAAAAAATCAGCTGTTCCATACATTTTGTCGAGGGTGAACGATATTTTTCTATGGAACAACATTTTTTTTTTTGAGTTTTGACAAAGATCATAGAACAAAAGTTGTTAGTTTTAATGCACAGTACAAGCCCCTAAAAGGATGCTAATTGATTAGAAATAACCCTGTATATGCAATGGCTTAGCGGTAAAACAACCAGCAAATGTAATTTTATGTGTCTTATGATCCACGGCAGCGTACAGAATGCCTCGGTGACTAATCTAAATATTGACGGTGTCGAATGTGGTTAACGTTGGTGAGTTTGGTCGAGAATTCAGCCTTATTTACTACACTAAAATAGGTGTACACTTTTCATAGAGACAATTCGGTTATACGCAGCAACTGCAAGCCGTAACGAGGTGCAATGCGGCGAAGCACGATGTCGTGGACATTTTCAACTTTTCTCACTGATTTCATATCCTTTTGTGTGGAAAACAAATATATTATACGCTACTTTATAACGCGCTTCGTAATGTGAGAGGCGGATAGCTGCGCGTAGTACTTCTAATCCTTACTGCAGCACACTATCGACTTGGCATTTTTTGTTTGATGAGTACACTGCATCTTGACGTTAGGTAACATTTTTAACCGCCGAAACGGAGGAGGTTGTCAAGTCGACGCGTATATTTTTTGTACTTATGAAAGCGCATAGCTTTTCACAGAGTAAGTATCTATTTTGATTTTATTATTAATTTTTTATTGGAAACTGCCTTGAACACATAATTGCATCATTGAATTTTGAAAAAATATAGACAGATAGATAGAACTCTTTATTATGTGCACTAAGTACAGAGTAAATACTTAACTTATCTTAAATTAAATTAGTGCCACAAATGGCGGCCTTATCGCTGATAGCGATCTTTACCAGGCAACCACTGAACGGAAAGACATCACAAACAGGAGTATAATACGAGTATATAACATAATATAATATATAATAAAATTTAAAAAACGGCATTTTATATCGATTCCAGTTGACTGTTCAAATTTTGTACGTAGGTTGCAATGTTGTCTTTTGTGATATTTTTGGCAAAAAATAATGATACACACTATCACCTAGTCCTTAGAACAAAAGGAATCAGCGGGACCTCAATTACCAAGTCTTTTAAAGTCTCCGCTTATTTATAAGCAAATTAAATCAAAGCTTCCCCTTCCCGGCGGGACTATTGACTCATTAGTTCCGCCACGACCACGAGTTTCCAGTAAATACCAACTTTTTATTCGATTCACCCCGATTGTCGGGAATTTTATTCAAATTGCCTACAAATTCGAAACCGTTTACTGACCGCGACGTTTCACAAATTACTTGGCTGCATGAAATACGCGACAAGTTTTGGATCCTAATTGGAAATCAACTATGCTACGTAAAACAACAACACTTTATCTCAAAGTTTTAAGCATCCGAAGCAGTTTATAAAACTAATTGGGCTATGTTTATTATCTCATTTGCGTTAGCAAATTTTGAAGCATGTTAAAATTACATTATTTTAACAGAACGATACGTTAAAACTCTCGGAAGATTTATATTGTCACAAATTTTCGAGCTTTTGTTCTGAAGGAGTCTCGAGTTTTGCTTGAGGCGGAAAGTGTATTAAAAATGTCACTGAAATTCTTTCAACAAACAAGGATATTCTTAGAGTTTGCACAGGGTAATGGATTGCGTTGCCCTTTTGGAGATCATCTGAGTTGAATTATGAGTGGTTTTTATTCAAATTGAAAGCTACATTTTTGGGTTTGGGGATAAGAGATGGAAATTTATGGGAGTGGCTAAAGTTGATGAGAAAATATATCTACATCTCATATCTCAGGATGCCAGCACAGCGTACAAAAACACTGCATTATATTTTTTCTACAATTCTTAGTTAATACATTTTAGTAAACAATTTGAAAAGGAAAAAGCGTAAGAAGCAACTGTGTTATTTTTTCTTCTGCAAACATTTTTATACATTTATTTGATTTAGATCTCTTTTGTACTATTATTTGTACTTATTCTTATTTGCTCTCTTGTTTCCGGTAAAATTGATTTCGAATATTCTTATGTTATTTTAGCTTTTTATTGTAAGTCATCGCAACATATAATTTGGGATTCCTCCCGCTCTACAATACCTAGACTTTCTTTAGTAATACGGGTCTTCTGACTTTTTCCTACAACTCATCTCAAAACATCCTTATGCAAAGACATATTTCTGAGACCCACGCAGAATAAGCCGGATAAGGATCTAATATAACCGCAAAACCGCTGTAAAAGCATGTAAAAGTCTGGTGGCTAGTTAGACAAATAGGATCTGCGTGAAATGGCGCGAGACAGGCGTCGCCAGCGGCAGATCCACTGATGAAATTACACAAATGCTAATGAAAACCGGTGCTCCAGGCTCCGGCGAGATTAGCGTCACTCGTCGACTCTCGCCGAGAAATTGGACCAGCAGGGTGATTCTGTATGAAACTAGGGGCTTGGAGGATTTAGCAACTGGAGAAGAATTCAGCGCGCATACCCTCTATCATGGTTTAAGAAAATATGTACCTACACTGCATGTAAACGAGACTCCAAACATTTTATTACACAATTTTGGACTTATCGCATCTAAGCAATTAGCGAAAATGGATATTAGCAACTGGACGGCAACAGCATTCCCGCTCCGTGAACCCGTCACCCGTTAACGTTTCGACTTTATCCCTCATATGTATTAGGTCGAAACTTCAGTGAACACCTCCTCCCCTGCGCCTCACGTAAAGCTGACATAGTGTAGCGAATGCGAATCGTAATGAGTTTCTAGTCCGGAGGTAAAACGTCCCTAATATGAAGACATGCACGGTACGTGCCCTAGGTAATTTTTTCGTAAGAAATTCGAGTGATAGGTACATATTTTATTTTTCCAATAATATAACCTCAACTCGATTCAAAATTAAATTTAATATATTTTTTTGAAAAATAATTGCCAATGTCAAGGTGTAGTAATGAAACGGAATAATTGGGGGCAACCTTTACCCTACAGTAGGATCCATCCATCACGTAGGACGTTTACTGCTAGACATGTACTGCACCGGCCTTTTTAATAATCCACTGCAGGACGTAGGCCTACCCACGAAGGGTGATTGGGCCATATCTACCACGCTGGCCCAGTGCGGGTTGGTGGATTCACATACGCCATCGAATTTCTTCTAAGGACGTACGCAGGTTGCGTCACGATGTTTTCCTTCACCGAAACGCCAGTGGTGTGAAATTCCGTACATAAAATCCAAAGAACTCATTGGTACGGGACCGGGAACTCGAACCCACGACCTCACGATTGTAAGGCGGCTGTCATTACCTCTTGACCACCACGGCAGATAGCCGCTGCTAGACATATGCCTCCTCTTTGGATTTCCAATAAGGCCGTTTGGAAACGACCTGCATTCTGCGCGTTCCTGCGAAGGATAGCATAGGTTAATTTATTGATATAAAAAATATTCCGAAACTAAATTCGCGAAAAAAATACATAGATACGTTGCGCTGCGTTTTGTCGATAGAGAATCAGGGCCCTATTTAAGGGCCAATTTCCCTCTGTTCCAAGAATTTGTGACTTCTCCTCGCGTTTTTCATTTTGTTTACGTAATAACAGATTTCTGGCGTCTGGTGGTTTTGGCGATCAGTGATATTTGATTTCATTCGACTGTTGTCAGCTCACTGTCTGTTAATGTCGTGTTTCCTTAAAATGTTAGGCTCTTTTTAGGGATCCGTACCCAAAGGGTAAAAATGGGACCCTATTACTATGACTCCGCTGTCTGTGTGTCTGTCCGTCTGTCACAAGAACCGTGATAGCTAGAATGTGGAAATTTTCACAGATAATGTATTTATGTTGCTGCTAAAACAACAAATACTAAAAATGTAAAAAAAAAACTCCCATACAACAGACCTGAATTTTTAGCCTTTTTTGGCTCGATATTAATAACGATGACAGGTAGTTACTTGATATATTTACAGAATATTTAGTTAATATTAATTTTAAAAATAAATAATTAAAATAAAATAAATATTTAAGGTTAGCTTCCATACAAGAAACGTGATTTTTTTGCTCGATATTAATAACGGCAAACAGGAAAATGCTTGAAATATTCACATAATGTAAGTTGTATATTCCCTTCAAAAATAAATGATTAAATTCAAATGAAATATATTAAGGGGGTTTCCATATGATACGGAACCCTTCATGCGCGAGTGCGACTCGTACTTAGCCGATTATTGTATATGAGGTATTCTGTATAAATGAACTGTTTAAAAATGTTTATTTTCAAACAATTTTGTTCAAGTATTATATACCCAAGCCAGCGTAAATTTATGTATTTTTATTATTATACTAATTTTACATGTGTTGTTTTTAAACTTTCGCGATTTGAACACATAATTATTATATACTACTGGATTAATCGCGCACTAAAATTACGAGATAAATAAATACCTCCTCATCCCGACGTTTCGGCCGAGTTGCATCGACCGTGGTCACGGGTAGACTCAATCAGGTATTTATTTATCTCGTAATTTTAGTGCGCGATTAATATATATATATATATATATATATATATATATATATATATATATATATATATATATACGATATAATAATTAATATTTTACATAGATAAAGAATATAATAATTGTACCCATACCCGGACAAAGTCGGGGCAGACCGCTTGTACTAACATTCTAACTTATGAACAATAAAAATACACAAAACACAGTACTGTACATTTTAGAGAATGCCACGAAGCCACCGAAGGCTCGGAACGAGGAAACCCAATAGTGTGGAAAGCTTTTCAAAAGTCGGACAATGAATCTGCGAGAAAACAGAGGAAAAATCTCGGGTCAAAAGCATTTTCCAAACAATACAACCACAACATTAATTTCACAACAATGTCTTCTACTAGTTAAATAAAATAAACATTCTCGCTCGAGTGGACATTACGGTGAACAATGAAATAGGGCTGCTTGGCCTATTGTTGCGAAAATAATACCTAAAAGTTTCAGCATTATAAGAGGGTTCAAGGTTTGGAGTTAATTAATTTTTCAATAGGTATTGCTTTTTCGCTTCACGAATTTTTTGCCGAAGCCCATCCATATTACATTACTTGGAACGTAACCTAATTAGTTTTTGTACTAGATTTTATACTAACAAAACTAAAACAACGAATGTTTTTGGTCAGTTTTCGTAATTTATCTAATATGAAAAACAGCCAAATGAAAAACGGTCAGTAAAAGTGAAATACATATTCCCACACAGTGATAAGAATATCCAATATTCGAATTTGTAAAATTATGTCTTACATTAATTTTATATTATACTCGTAGATACTTTTTTTTTATATATATTAAAGTTTTTTAAATACTACACTACTACTACATAGAAAGCAATTGGATCATCCACAGACCATTGAAGGTCTAAAGAAAATCCAAGTAATCAAGCCCACTGCCAGTTGGCAGCGTGCCCAGCATGCTGGCAGTATTGCCACGTTGAATGGCAATGCTTATAAGTTGAGCCAAATAAACACCAGCATTTTGGTCACGCGTCGCGTTCACCAGACGCTCAGAAAGACTTTTGAAAACGAGATGAGCTACCGGCGGACCCAAAGATATCGGACTCAAATATGTAACCACTACCGAGGTTAGCATATTTGCGCCGTTTGTGCTGCTCAGCCGAATTGGCCGCCGCTACAGCCCCACTCTGAGTCTCAGGAAGATGTGACGGTGCCAAAGTATCGACGCAAGTTGCATCCCATACTAAGGGCCGTCCACACTTCCATGGGACCACCGTCATGCCGTCAGGCCTTTTGCCATCACCACTTTTTACTATACTATTAATATGAATAAAAAATGTACCAGTGTAGACTGATAAATAATCAAACACGTAGAGAAAATAGGAACCACTGAACCCTGAAAAGTAACTGAAAACAATAAATTGGAAATCCAATTCAGTGTCAGCTGTTTTTACCGACCCAATTCTGCGGCACGCGCACGTTTTTTTTTAAATAGACATAGGTACATTCCCCTTTTCGGACTATATATTTTTAAACAGACCACAAACTATATTTCAGTTTAGTTCTTTTTATTAGACTTCCGTTTAGTACGAGGACGTATCGTCTATGTCAGGATACTCCGGAAATTCACATCGACGTGGGGATTCTTTCACAGAAATCTATAACAAATCTTATCACGTCAATTGCTGTAAGTTTTTTCCCTAATGCTCTCATCCTCAGTCAATTTTAGTCTCTTTTAATGGAAATCGAAATAAGGTAATGTACCTATAATCTATATTAATGGAAAGAAAAAAAGATCAAAGAAATGGAATAACTTATAAAACTTTATGACGCTCTCACAATTCCTTAATTTCCGCGTGACTAATAAAGTTCAAGTGAAGTCCTAAAATGATTTCTCAGATGTTGACCTACGAATAAAGTAGATATGTAGTTGAACTTGTACGAATAAAGTAGATAGTTGAATGTAACTTTTAAAACTATTTCTTGAGAGAATGTGGACAAAGCGGGAAAAATCAGCGAACTTGTAATGAACCCTGAAACTGCTTGTAGGTAATAGGTATTGAATGTAATGACTTTGTCGTCTGCGAGAACCAACGAAGCAACGAAAGAAAGATACACTATTAGTTTTGAGCTTAGCATTTTATAAACTACTACTAAACATTACCTGAATCAAATCACTTATTATCTTTTATTATTGACCGACGATAAGGAAGAGGTACTCAATTCGACGCGTATATTTTATTTGATGTGTAGCGCATAACTTTTTATATGGTAGTCCGATTTCGATAATAGTTTTTTTATTGGAACGATTTGAAATTGGTTCCATCTAAAATTTATCGAAATCAGCTGAGCCAAATGCCAAATTTTAATGAATCAACAATAATGTTAAAAATGCGAATCGAACCGTGCGAAATATTCGCGAATTCTGAACGCGGTTGAATTCGGTCATGCCATTTTTTGCGAAAAAATATTATCCTTCACGTATATTTTGGAGAGGCATTACGATTAGATCATTCAGGCCGGTATAATATATTTAAAAAAACCTTATGTAATTAGCGATTACGGTGTTAGTGTTATAATTAAGACAATTCTATTGCAATTCAATCGTATTAAACGATTGAATTGCAATTGAAGATTTCAACAATCTAAACGCGCGATATTTCTTCTAAAGGAATATATATGTAAATTGATTCATTATCCATCAAGAAATATTTCAACATATCATTGAGAAATTATTGCTCTGACTTCTATAACTCTCTGACTAATATAACTTCTATAAATTTGTAACAGTAGAACATTTTCTCAATCAAGAAAATAAAAATACTTGTACAACAACTGAAGGGCAAAGCCACTAGCTTGACGGTAAGCCTCTGGCGTTAGCACCTGACAACTTTCCTGTTTTGTTATTGTTTTAATACTTTATAACTTGTTAATGGCTAGTACCATCGTAGCCCCTTGTTAATTTATAATGTGGTTAATGATAGTAAAGTCTTGCCTGGCGTAGTTACCAACTATTACTTTCAATTCACGACTTTAGGATTTAAGGAATAACCACTCGTACCTAACGCTACCTACCACACATTACATATTATACTACCCAACTGAAAGTAACTAACTCAGATACTACGCAAACTCTGAAATTCTTCCCTAGTAAGGCTGTAAAAACAGAATTTATTTTCACTGTAATTTTTTTCAATTTATTTTATTTTATTCGCAATGTAATTTTGTATACGAAGCGCCATTCAAATCGGCTGATGGGAATTTATGCGCAGAACGCTGCGCAAAAGTCAAAATATAGGTATACGCGGGAGCCAGAGAGACGAGACGCCGGGGCACAACCGCCCGTCAACCTCATGCCTCCCGCGCGCTCCATACGCACTACGACACGCGGCGTAGGAAATGTGCACACATGCGCAATAATTAGCCAATCACGGCGAAGAGTCATCTGCGGCTAACATCTCATCCGCCGATTTGTGTGGCGCTTAGTATACTAAACATTTGATTCCGGTATCTATTATACTTTGTTGCGTGTGTAATGATTCTATTATTTTGTTACAGGTACGTATATAGTTTCATCATATACTGAATTAAATAAGCATCTTCATGAAGCGTCTAAATTTTAAAAACACGCTGAAAGCATCTGTAAGTATTTTTATTATGACTTAGCTTAAGAATCAGGTCAGCGGGAAAAGATGCACTTACTGAAAGAAACTATAAACTTAAGACTGTAAATAAAGAAAAACATAACCTTTTAAATCTTAGCACTTACTCGTAAAGTCTGTTTTTATATAGCAAACCGTAGAATTTTATTTTCTCTGAGGCACTAATTTTAAAAACTTATTTAAAAACAGTTAATCTATTGGTATAATAAAGCTAGCAGATGTGTTTTAGGTTTACTATGATTGAAATCAGTATTAATTTTACTATCAGTTTAGTAGTTTTATCTTTCAACGCTAATTAGTATAAAAATCGATAATACTTGTAACTTAAGATCAACGCTGTTTACGAAAATGCTTTAATAGTTTGAGCTTAAAATTTAAACTGAACTAATACCATACTAAGAAGCCTTTTGTTATTAGTGTTGATTGATATTTGTTCCATTATTAAACAAAATATATTAAATATAACATCAAAATCGATATTTTCATACAATACTTTAAATCAATACAAATCACATACCAAATATACTGCTCATTTACTACTACTTTCCGTGGCATTGATATTATTGCCAGTTTTATCGATATTCCCAACCCTGATTTACGAGGTCAACTATCGATACTGAAATGATCGATAACTTACTCTGTAGCAAACTTGTCGATAGTTTGGCAACACTAGTTCCTGTTATGAAGACGGTGCGGGTATTCACTTGATTTACCGCAGAGTCTCAAACTTGAACGAGGTTAGAAAATAGAGCTAAAGATAATAAACTAATTTTAAATTATTATGATTTCGTGTCAAAATATTAATAAGCTATTATATTAAGCCTGATTACAGAGGCGCAATCGTAATTATACTAGCTAAATATCATAGTCCTGTTTCTTTTTCACTTGAGGCATTCGATAGAGAGAACGCTTTTTACGTTGCTATTAAATTTACGCTGGCGCCTCTGTAATCGGGTTTATTATTTAAATTTCACGTATTTAATTTTTGTATAAAAAACACGCGGTAGAAACTAAAGCAAATTATATTATTATTGGCTACTCATACAATAAATTAACTATTATGTTTATTTGCCTGCTAGCGACCTGCCCCGGCTTTACACAGGTGTATTATACATATAAACCTCCCTCTTGAATCACTCTATCTATTAAAAAAACGCATCAAAATCCATTGCGTAGTTTTAAAGATACATATTAGCATACATAGGGACAGACTGACTGCAAAGCGACTTTGTTTTATACTATGTAATGATACAAACAGGAATGCAACAAAAAACCGTCTGTCTATTTAAATGACTCATATTGTTTATTGTAGATAAAAAAAAAACAAAAGTGGCATAACATCGATAATTGCAGTCTTTGCTCGTTATATTGAACGTAATAGTACGATAAAAATAAATTAATCAGTTAGGTGAAAGTCTAATTAGATCATCGAGGGTTCTTTACAAAGACGAATTAAATTAGCACATCGAGGCTTCCTTACAAACATCTTCATTTTTATAAAGTTAAGATTCTCGCATTATACTATTTCTTTTTTGGTTAGATAGAGTTAGCACTATTATCACTTTCAATTTAATACATACTTTATTGCAACAAACTTAAATAACATTGGAGAACGTACTATTTACAGCTATCTACATAATTAAAAATAAACTTATACAAATATCACTAAAACTGATATATACAAAACTAAATTTATAACATATAAAACTTAATCTAAAACCCACTTTCAATTTGATGTATCCGGCTGTCTTATAAGACAATAATTGTGTAGAATGAAAATGTACTTACGAACATAAATAATAAATTACAAAAAAGAGCTCTAAACTATATTAGGTATACAACGCTCTAGAACGATAATTTCATCAAGTGTGACACAAGATATAGGTAGAGTGGGGTTCAGTGTTCCGAAAAAATACATATGTATTATTATCTACTAATGCTTATAACAATGTCACGAATCACATTGCATTAACTGTTCATAATATGTTGGTTTTAAAAAAGGCTACATTTTAATCGTTTATATACGGAACTCTAAAATATAAAATATCGCTGCAATATTGTATTGTTTGTAGATATCCTAGTAATGGGAACGTTACACGGACGTAATTAAAAATTAATAGTGTGTATAAATCAGAAGTGATTATTTATCAGCCCCGGGCTTGAAGCCAATAGGATCATTCAATAATACGAGTATCGGAGCGAACGATAAATTAAATGTAATCGGTTATTGTTTTATTTTATAACTATTGACACTCGTGTACACTGTAATAGGTAACTGGGATTCATTTGGAATATTTTTAAGTCACTATAACTTTGAACTGAACACATTACACTAACACTAACATTAATTTAATGCATTTACTAACATCCTGTATATCTTGGCTCAAAAATAAAGCTTTTTTCATTTTCAAACACAGTAAAGTATACAAAGGATCGATATGAAAAATTATCTTAGGTTTGAAATTGACGTATAATCGTAAACATCGACAAATAGTGCCACCAATTTTTGTATTAATAATGTGCAAAAGCAATCATTATATTGTAGGTATATATTAGCTTATTAGGAAAAAAATAAAGACTTTACATTTCTATCCGAAATAGCAGAAAATAATTTCATTCCATACTAAAAGTTTCTCGACTCACGGCAAAATGTAGGTATAGAATAGTAGATTGTATCATATGGGAGCAAAATAATATTTTGTACGGCGAGGGCGCTTTTTTGAATCCAGAGCGAAGTGTTGTATTGTAAAGTAAAATCCCGAGCGTAGCGAGGGATTGTAGAGTAAAATCCCGAGCGTAGCGAGGGATTCTTTAGTAGAATCCTGAACGTAGCGAGGGATTCAAAGTACGTCGCCCGAGCCAAGAATATATTTTGCGCCGGGTGGTACACTACTTTTCATCACCTCTATGAGAAAATAAAAGGCGCCTTATATTTTATTGTAATATTATTATTTAATAAAACGTAGTACGTAACAAATAAATTAAAATTAAATGGTATCTAATAATAAAATAAATAAAATCTTATATTTTCATTCTTTTGATTCATTTTCTTGGCGCTGAACACTAACATTAAAAATATTCCAAATTCAAAAAGTGCGCGGCAAAGATCATTCCGGCGCACTTATTTGTTCCAAATTTAAAAAGTGCGCGGAAATGATAATTCCAGCGCACTTATAAAGTCCTTAATTAAGGAATTAGAAACCAACTTAGTCATCGAAGAGCAACTGAAAGCTGTTGACAATTTCCGGAACTCAAAACTCGAGTTGCTAGGTGTGCGTAGTCCCATTGAAATAATATGTAAACAGCTAGTGGCTACTTGCTGCAATAGTTGTTCCATGTGCAAAGCGTCTATAAGTTTGTAATACAATTTTAGTAAGTTAAAAGTATTATAGCAAAATCAGAGGTGCTTGTTTAACTTGATTTATTTATCGTGATAAAATGAGTAAACATTAACGAAGCTGGGGTAGGTATATAAGTATACATTAATTAGACAACAAAGGTCGTCCAAGGCTTGCTAATGAAGAAGGACGTCCTTTAATTACCCCCTGTAATTTTTCTACGGCTGCTTTTTAAACAGTCAGCAGATAATTTGGTCTGATTTGAAATATTTACTTGCACTAAAATATATTAGTACCTACTGTCCTATGGCTGATGAATTGTTGGATAGAAAATATATTACTTAGATGATTAAATTTGACTTGCTGAAAATAAGGAGAAGTCATAAAAACACGACAAAAAATGCATAATTAACCACGTGATAGTAGGTTTACCATAATGCTTAATAATTGTTATTTTTGACGATTCGTAGTTATATTAGTACCTACTGTCCTATGGCTGAATTGTTGGATAGAAAATATATTACTTAGATGATTAAATTTGAGTTGCTGAAAATAAGGAGAAGTCTTAAAAAATACGACAAAAATTGCATAATTAACCACCTGATAGTGGTTTACTATAATGCTTAATAATTGTTATTTTTAACGACTCGTAGTATATTTTTGTATACTAATGAATGTAATTTTCCTTACTGAAAATAAATGACATCTATCATATATGTATCTAAATATATTTGTAGAAATCATTCGTTTGTTTTTGTTCCTATGAATTTTATTTACCTTTTGATTACAGAAACAAGCGTGGCTTTTGCACATTTCATTTAGAACTAGTTTCAGCGGCTTCCTTCTTTATTTTTTCCATAACAAAAAATATTTTTCTTTTCGACCGCATATGGCAGCTTTAATCAATATTAAGCTTATTTACTCTTGCCGACCAAAGCACATTTCCAGCGAATCATTTAAAAAACCCTTGTTTCTAGTAACCAGGTCGGGCATAAATTAATTTCTTTCATCTCGTCTATGAGTACCATCATGGTGCCCGCTTTTGTTAGCGGCAACCCGCGCAGGCTTGTTAACGTAAGCTGATTGAAGCAGAGTTATTTCTTCTGCTTTACAACACATTGTACGGCTTGGGAATTAATTGGTGGGATTTTTATTTTTCATGTTTATTTATTGCGATATTTCGTTGAAGTGAAGTGAATGGATGGCTGATGGGCCCGTAAAGTTCTCTGATGAAGACTATGTACCAGCAAACGCAATGTAGAACGCCCACCGACTGTCTACATATATAATTAAGAGATATAGGAACGCGCTGGATATAGGCTACTTATAACCTCTTTAGCTTATGATTATTTAAAACTAGTTTTTACCCGCGGCTTCGCCCGCATACGCAATATATCATTATAATTTATAGCCTATGTGTTATTTTGATATATAAGCTACATTAGGGCAGAGCGGGGTCCTATGAGCCGCGGGGTCTCTTGCGCCAGATACTCTAACTCGCAAACGATGCATATTAGAATAACGTGATCGAAGTTAGAAGGGGCGGGAGGGGTACGCAGCTCCGCCACAGACGCGGCAGTAAGGTCAGTCGCCGGTCGCCGTTCAGTTTGAGTGGGCGACTGCGCCGACGACATTTTCGCGTCAAAATTTAAAATCTCGATTCGTCTTAACTTTTGGTCTTGATTCCAAGCTTGTAGTGATACAGACTTCAAGTAAGTGTATTTTGAACTTACCATAGGTTGTTTATACGATGACAGAATCAGAAATAGTCTTTTATTTATAGTTTAGGAGTGGCTCGGGCGAATTATCAGAAACATGGGGATGGGGTCATTTGAGTCAAAACAAACGGGGTCTCTTGAGCATGGTTTATTAGACCCCATTGTTGCAAGCTTGAGATTTGGATGTATTGTGACCGTTATGTTAGCATATTATTTTGGAAAATTATCGTCAGCTTATATTGAAAATCCCAATTTTACGTCTATCTCTAGTTTTTATGATTTTCTTCCCTTTTACTGATTCAGGATGCGAAAATACAAGAAAAAAAACGGATCGGTTGACAACTCCAAAAGAAGTGATCAAAGGCGCCGTAAATGATAGCAATGACGCCAAGTAATATATCGAATGGCTATAGAAAAACTGGCATATACCTTTACAACAGCCAAATTTTCACTGAAGAAGACTTCATGCCAGCTTTTGTGACGGATAGACCTGAACCAGAGCCACAATTAGAACCACAGCAGAGTGGTGTAAGGGAGAGTGAAGTGTATACTGAGTAACAATCTCTAGACAGAAACACACCACCAGCAACTTATGAGAGGAACATCACTGGTGTAAGCTCAAACTGATGAGAGGAGATGCCATCTACTTCTAAAAATGTTCTTTTTTCACCTGAATTTGTCAGACCGTTTCCTAAAGCAGGGCCAAGAAAGCAAAATGTACGAGGAAAAAAAAAAAAAGGGCCATCTTGACTGATACACCTGAAAAACATCAGCTGCCTGAAGAACAAAGTAAGAGTAAGAGTAAGAGTAGTAATAAAATACTGAAAATAAAGAAAAAGACGATAAAAAGGAACATTTTGTCGAGTTCTTCTCAATCTGATGAAGAGATAAGACCTTCTTGAAAGCTAAAAAATTACAAAAGAAGAGAAAAGTACAGGTGAACATGACTCTTTCGTCCGACTCTGAAGAAGAAAAATATTTCTGCCTTGTGTGTGACGAGGCTTTTTCTGACAGTTTGCCAGGTGAAGAGTGGCTGCAGTGGAACGATTGCGTCAACTGTGATAGCAATTAGGTTATTACAGTTATTTTGATGTTTGCATTATTACCTAATGTGATTTTTTTGTTCCTTAATCTGTCTTATTGTTTCCTGAGATTTTAAAATAAAAATTTATGCTAGATATCATGTGTGACTTCTATTTATGTTGTTAAAAACCTATAATAAAATTTCCGGCTCATCCAGCCCCGTGGGGTGGTTCAACAGACCCCAACCAATGGGGTCAACTGAGCCATCTGACATTTGTGATGTTCAGGTAGATTTAGTGTAGTATATAACACGTTAGCTTTATATTTTAGACGCATTTTAAGAGCTAAATATATCTTTTTTGTATCCTATAAGTTAATATTTGTATTTATCGCTTTGACTCGGACCTATATCTTCTTTAACAAAATAATGATCAAGTGACCCCGCTCTGCCCTATTGCAAAGTGTCATCTCAGTCCGTTCAGTAGTTTTTGCGTGAAAGAGTAACAAACATCCATCCATCCATCCATCCATCCATCCATCCATCCATCCATCCATCCATCCATCCATCCATCCATCCATCCATCCATCCTCACAAACTTTCGCGTTTATAATATTAGTAGGATTTGTAATGTAACTGAATGATGTTTAATTTAAATTATTTTTGATTTTTTAAGACCATGGTTTTGCATATACTGAGATACTATATTATGTTTATATTTTAGATTATTTTTTGTTAGTGTATTATAATTTGGTGAATATTTAAATTTGTAACCTAGTAAATATTATTTTATTAAATACTTTTGTAAAAAAAAAATAAAATATTAATAAGCCCGACTGGGTAAAAAGTGAACCAAACTACGTTCGTAATAAAAAAACACTGAAAAGAAAAAACAATCACTAAGATGTCCGGTGGTCTAGAATTCTAAAATATATTATTGAATGAATACTATTGAAGAAAATAAAATATATTCTAATAATGGAACATTACAACTGAACAGTCGGGATCCATTGAAAAATTAGATTGGCTGTCGAATAATTTTCGGTTTTTTCATTTCCACAATATGGCGTCCAGTAGTCGCCAAATTGAATTTTCACTAACGTCATGTCTTTATTTACACTCGCCGGACTAAGAGGAATCGATTGACGTGTGAATAATAAAAATCGGCCCAAGTGTTTTGTCTGTATAGTGGTTCAAAGGAACATACATACATAGGCTGATAAATACATTACCACTCTTTTGCGTCGCGCAGTCGGGTAAAATGACGATTCTAAGCGCCCTTTGTGGTCATGTCCTTGGCTTTATTTTTAGGACATATGCCAAAGAATAAAGCAAAGGACATGACCACAATATGTATGGAGGCTGGTATAATAATAATCAAAAACTCTAACCACAACACTCGTTACATTTCAAGAAAGTTAATATTTTTTATTAGAGTCTATTACATCAGTTAAAAACAAAAAAGAGCCCTCTGTTTTTTTAAATTAATTTTGAATCTATTAGGATAAATAAATATATATGGCTCGATAGGTAGGGCTATGTCCAGCAGTTGACGTCCTATGGCTGATGGATGGATGAATAAAGTTTCCCAAGAGGTAGGTAACACGTGTAAATAAACGATTATATGGTTACGTATGGTACGGATGTAATGTAGTACGAGATTCATAATATAATTATTCTAAGGTTTCATTGGTTACACGTAAACGTAATTATTGAAAGTTTTCGTTCCGAAATTGGCAGTAGAAGGGATTTCCATATTATTGCCCAAGTGTAGCTCGTAAACACTGTTCGTTACAGTGAGTAAATGACCTCCTGTCGGCTTTTTAGGTACCTACAAGATGTTGTTTTATAATGTGCACAATCTTTAGAGCCTATGTACTCATCAATATATAAAAAAAATTATTACAGATAACACAAGATCCATAGGTACATATACAATGTTACAGAGCTATTCTTTATATTAAACTATTAGTAAGGTTATACAGCATTTTAGGACTTAAATGAAAACAATATACTATGAAATAAGTAACAATCGCAGCTTTTAGAATTAAAAGGAATTACACTAATTACTAAAAAATTCGTTTATTACAGAAATGCTTATGTAATATACCTACATTATACAATAAAAGATGGAATAAATTGCTAAAATTAGTCTATTGCATGTTACAGCAGCAATCAGAAAAAAAAAGGACAAGTTGTTGTTAAGTCAGGATAGAAAGAAGTGATGTGGGTCTTATCAAACTTAATTATTAGCATGAAATTTAGAGAGAAGATAATTCAATTATTATTAACAAATTCCTATAATATTAAAATGCTTATACTAGTGCCACTCAGGCGTTCCGTGGTACAATATAATTTTAGCAATCTTCTATTATATAAAAGGCTTCCCTGAGTGACTGACTGACATACAGCCTACAGCCCAAACCGCTTAAGATATAAACTTGAAATTTGGAACAAAGGTACATTGTACGACGTAATGGAGCACTAAGGAAGAAAATTTTGAAAAATCGATCTCTAAAGGGGTAAAACGGGCCCTTTTCGTTTGTATGTAACTTTTTATTCCCTGTACTGAATGACTTGAAACTTTGTATTCATGCTTTCCAAACAAAATAAAAGTTACGTTTTTTCCTAATTTTCCGAATTTTTCTCATCTAAGGGGTCAAATAAGGTCCCAAAGTTGGTGAAAAAAGTGTCAATTACATCCAACCAGCTGAACGGTTATGGTTGAAATCTGGTATGAAGGAAGCACACAGTATGTTTCAATACAGGAACTAATAATATCCAGGAAAATCTATAGGGTTCCTTAGGGATGGCAAAAATTAATCAGTTTAGGCTACAACTCAAACCGCTGAGGATATAAACTTGAAATTCGGAATATACGTACGTCGTAAGACATAATGAAGCACTAAGGATGAAAAACGTACCCAACTCTAACTTACGGGGTGAAACGGGCCCTTTTTGTTTGCATGTAACTTTTTATTCCCTGTACCGATTGACATGAAACTTTGCATAGATGCTTTTAAGACTAAATAAAAAATATGGCTGTACCTATTTTTCTGAATTTTCCTTAAAAAATCCTTAGGGGTTAGATACGTCCCAAAACTTCAGTGCGCTTTTTTTAAGTAATGTAGTATCTAGAATAGGATTAAGATAATGATTTATCCTTAAATGGGGCAAAATGGGTCCCTAATAGTTATCGATATTTTTTTTAATTTTGTGATCCAATAGTCTTAAACTTAGCGCACACACGGATCAATATACGTATTTTACTATGGGATCAACCCTGACAAGCGAAAATTATCTACATTTTCCATACATTTTGTCGCGGGTCGATTAACTTTTTGTGTTGAACAGCTGATTTCATTCACGTGATTTTGGGGTTGATACCATTGGAAAAGTTAATCAAATTATGAGTATAATAGCATACTAGAAGATGCCTGATGACTGACGTCTAGATATACTATGTGTTTCTCAAATAAAATAAAATATTGGTGTGCCATTTGTTCATTTGCCGAGAAAATTAAATTTCTAATGACTTAATGTAACATGTCGAATACCTGTACCGGCCTTAATTAATAGTGCACTACTGAACATAGGCCTACTCGCGAAGAGTGATTGGGCCATATCAATCACGCCGGCCGAGCGCGGGTTGCTGAATCCACAAACGACATTGATTTTTTCTCTACGGACGTACCTATACAGGTTGCCTCAATGTTTTCCATCAATGTAAAGCCAGTAGTGTGAAATTCCTTACATAGTTACTCATACAATTATTATTATTGGCTCCCTCGGTGGCTCAGTGGTGTGTGACCCTGACTCCTGGGTCAAGGAGGCGTGGGTTCGATTCCCACCCAGGGCAAATATTTATGTGATGATCATATGTATTTGCTCTGTGTATGGGTGTTATTAATGTATTTTTATTTAATGAACACTTTGTTGCACACCATTTGTACAAAAGGAGGACTCAACGCTAAATAGCATTATCTGCCAGTCAACCTACAGGTACATGTATGTGTAGTATATCAGTCTCTGCCTGACAAATCACAAGCTTTGCTTAGTTTGGGGTCAGAGGCCGTGTGTGAGATATTTATTTTATATATTTATTTATTATTGAGTTAATTTCAGAAATTCGGCAATTTATAATCCAAAAATTCACGTACTCCGTAATAAGCTTTAGATACAAGTAAGTTAAAGAACCAAATACTGAGACAATGCAGGCCAATCCGTGGGCTATTATCATTTTAGGCAAATACTGATACAATTCAGTATTTACTAAACCGTAGGCATTATCCTTGCAAGTAATACGATAACAGGCTCAATTATGAAGGCGCCATGATAAATATAATAGCAACATAAAAAGTGTTCTCTCTATCGCATGCTTAAAGTGAAAAAGAAACAGAAATAAGTATGCTAATTAGCTATTATAATAACGATGGCGCCTTCATAATTAAGCCTAATGCGGGTTTAACCATAAGCTAATATTATTTTAAGTAAGTGCCAAGAAAATGTGGGCCAAACTGTGGGTTTTTATCATTTTAAGCAATTACGAAAATAACGAGGGCCAGACCGTGGGCTATTATCATTGCAAGTAATACAACAATGCAGGCTAACGGCAGGCTATTATAATTTTAAGGATTTATTAATACAACGCGGTCCAGACCGCGAACTATTTGATACTATTATAAGCAAATGCCAAGGTAACGCGGGTTGAACCGCGGGCTGTTATTTTAATCAAGTAAGTACTAAAACAACGTGGGCCAAACTGTGGGTTATTATCATTTCAAATACCTTATTATTAACACAACGCGGACCAAACCGTGGGCTATTATCATTTTGAGCAAATACTAAGACAACATGGGCCAGACCATGGGCTATTATCATTGTAAGTAATACGACAATGCAGGCCAAACGGCAAACGGCAAAAAAGCAAGTACCTATTAAGACATCGCAGTCTATGCTACGTGCTATAAATAACCATCTTAAGCAAGTACTAATAATACGCAGACCGAACCGTGACCTATTATCATTATAGACAAATACTGTTACAATTTTGGCCAAACCGTGGGCATTATCCTTGCAAGTAATTTTAAGCAAGTATTAAGACAACGCGGGCCAAATCGCGGACTATTAGATATTATTATAAGCAAGTACAAAGACAACGTAGATCAAACCGCGGGCTATTTGCATTTTAAGTAAGTACCTATGTACTAAGACAACGCGGGCGGAGCCGCGGGTTTTAAGCTAGTATACCTATAAACAACTTTTACAATGGAATCAAAACTAAAATGTAACCTGCCTATATAAGTATTTGCACTTTGCAGAGTAACACCTGGCTTAAAGCCAACCGCTAACCCTAAATAAATCATATAAAAACCACTGATGAAAGCGAAAACATCCACCACCTACTGAAAGCTTCATAAGCGCGCCAGTGGCTTCGTTTAAACAACTCGCGGGAAACTTTTCCAATATTTTTTTCATCACGTTTGTCAACTTCCTCGGCTTCGTATATCACGGCAACAAACAAACAAGTGCTCTCCCCAGGCGACATGAGTTTTTCGAACTCATTTCCATTCGGAAGCGTGCCCCTAGCAATTTATTGGCCCCTAAGTTATGGCCGAGTTAATCTTTTGTCGAACTATTTCTGAGAATCGTGGCGCACCGCATAGAGTCAGTTCACGTGAGCTTTTGAAAATGTACTTGTCACATGAAATAGCTGGTTCAAAAATCTTGCCATTATGCACTGTCAAATTTTTTACAAACTAATTCCCCGTCTAAGACCCGAGTCCACCAATGCTTGTTTAAGTTAAACGTGTGACTACTGTATTTAAATAACAGTTAAACTCGAGACTCGAGTTCACCAACAGATATTTAATTTATTACTGTACAGTACACTGTATCAGCCTTTTTAATAGTCCACTGCAGGACGTAGGCCTACCCACGAAGGGAGATTGGGCCATATCCACCACGCTGGCCCAGTGCGGGTTGGTGGATCCACATACGCCATCGATTTTTTTCTATGGACATATGCAGGTTGCCTCACGATGTTTTCCTTCACCGAAAAGCCAGTGGTGTGAAATTCCGTACATAAATTCCGAAGAACTTATTGGTACGGAGCGGGATTTAATTTATTAAGCTTTGGTTAAATCTTAAACGGTTTGTTGATAAAATTTTGCTGTTCACCGAGAAAAACCTGTTGTTTAAAGGCAGTAATCACACGTTTAACTTAAACAAGCGTTGATGAACTCGGGTTGGAGTTTTTAAAATAACCAATGATTATGGTAAATAAAGTAATTATTTTTCGCAAAAAAAAAAAAACGGGAATGCCGACTTCCATCACGTACAAAATTCGAATAGTTCGCTCGGATCGATTTATACGATTTTTACATGATTGTTCATTTTTGACCGACGAACCACCGGAGGAGGTATACAATTCGACGCGTATATATTTTTTTTTTATGTATAACCACGCATAACTTTTTTCGTAGAATTCCAATTTCAATAATTCTTTTTTTATTGGAACGAGTATACTTCGAAATTGGTCCCATTTAAATTTTATCGAAATCGGCTTAGCCGTTTTTGATAAATCAACAATAATATGAAAAATGCTACATCGATCCATACGAAATATTCGCGAATTCTGTACACGGGTGAAGTCGGTCATGCTAATTTTTACAAAAAATAATCTTGTTCAAAAACGGATTACCCCTATCCTTATTAAGACAATATAATGTATATCAGGCGGATTTTTGCGTTGCGATGCGACCCTATGTGGCCCGCCCAGTGGACGCATTTTACCACGACACGTGAATATGGAAGAAAAAATGTGACAGTGGAAGCCAGCAGCTTTTATAAATCGCCGAAATTTTGTGTTAGCGCTTACAAACCGTTCGTTTCCCACTTTATTGACAGATCACATCTATCTTTTTATCTCGAAAATAATGTGCTCAAAAAACATGTGAGACAATTCAGTCTATCCAATTTAAAGTGCAGACGTTATTTTCAAATAGTTTTCATGAAAACGTCGCATTGGAAGCCGTATAATCAATCCCAAAAACGGTATTTTCTCTCGTTGACGCCGAAATCCATCAGCTAGAGTTTTATTCTTCTACGTGCTCCATCAATAGGTTTATTAGTTTTGGAGCTCCGTCTTAGTTAGAAAAGCATCGCTTTTCATTAACCAATGCCGTGACAGTGCGTGTATCCCAGTGACACCAACTGCCAAGAGACTTTGCTAACTTATCGTGAAACTTTTTATGTGTGCGAGCACCCGTCGCCGCTAATACATTTCCTTGATACAACGTCCTAGAGACGCTATTTATAGAAAGAAAATAATTTTATGAGAAAATTCTTTGATGCTTCTAACGTTTCACCTCGGGGAAAAGTGTTTTCGCTAACCTTCCTTTCTTGTCGTAAGGAAGTCAAAATGTAGAGTAATTTTATAATTTTAGAGAAAAATGATTTAGAGTTATATACGAAAAGGAAATTCATTAAGACGAAATCAATGTATTATTTCACGTAAATGGGTGTGTTTAAAATGGCCATACTAACGATCTATGAAAAGGACTAATTAATAAAAAAAAACTTAGTAATGGACCTCTACTACTTAAGAAAACATAGTAAAGACTATTTAAAACATTTAAATCGTCAGTTTTAAACCTTAAGCTAAAGTTTTAACCAGTCTATAGGCCCAATTATGAGGGCGCCGTCCTAAATTTAATAGCAACGTAGAAAGTGTTCTCTCTATCGAATGCCTAAAGTGAAAAAGAACCAGAAATAGTCTAATTAGCTATTATAATTACAATGGTGCCTTCATAATTGGGTCTTAAACCTACCTTGTCATTTATATTTAGTGATCGAAGTGAAATATTTTTTTTTATCTAAGTAGGTACCTACTATAAAATATCGTTAAAAATCTTTAGTATCTTATTGCCAATAACAAACGCATGTGACCACCTCAAACATTTATGAAATATTGCAATAGTTACATCAATTTCTATCACAAAAATAGATGTAATAATTTGTAAACATGATTATACTCTATACGATTCAGATAACTTAATTATATGTTGTTTATTTTTCTCAATCAATCGTATTAAGTTTGTATTTTAATACGCAGACGTGCTATTTAGTGTCAATATTTGTGCAAATTTCGAATTAAGACGCAATTACACACTAAGTCGGTCAAAAGTTCAGTCTAAAACAGGACTGATACGTAAGGTTAGATATAAAATCAGCTAGCATAATATTTGTGTCATAGATGTTGCGAGATGGGACACGTCTCGATCTAGAGCAGCATAACGCATAGCGCATGACGTGTAGCTCTGTCATCCATTAGCCATGTATATGTTAATCCTAGTCCAACAGTGGACGTCATACGGCTGATGGAAGGATTAGACATATTACATTATGTACATTAGGTTGCATCCAGTGCGATCCTGCGGTCTTCATAAGATCGTAATGTAGGGTTACTATACGAAGGCTACTTTATCTCATTCCAACATGTAATGTTTGCGAGTTTGTATTTCTCTTTCCTTCACATTGTTTGCATTATGGTACAATACCTCTTTGTTCTATAGCTTAATCGCAGGGCTTTGATAATTTGGGCGGTAGAGCTTTCAGAACTACTAGACTGAGTAGACGGCACTCGTGCCTGTTCTACAAAAGGCATATAATATTTTAAGTAATTATACAACAGTTTAAATGGTAGAGTTATGTAGCTCATAATAATATACTCATCATGTGAAAATGGAAAGTGTACTTAACTCATTCACTCATGTATAAAATGGAAAATATACATCATGTATGGAAAATACTGGACGTCGTTTGATTACCCTGACCTTAGGCTAAAAGTAATGTTCAACTTGTGGGTGGACGTCCTACGTTGCGCTTGCCGGTTCGATTTCTACTCGACAGCTTTTCCCTAATAACACTCATACTTAACAATTATTATTGTTCACAAGAAAAATAAATCACTTATTCATATGCGCTCAGACAACGCTGCATACCGAAATGCATATTTCATAAAGATGCATTTTGCGGTGTATGATTTTATAGTTCATACAAGAGTTAGCGCTCTGCGTAAAGTCGATTCTTCTCCTAGATATCTATGGATAGGACAATATCTGGGTCGTAGACTCGTGTACATACATATATCCGGAGCGCTATCTCCGACACATTGTCACTAAATGCACAATTATGTTATGTAATATAGTAATTCCATTAATGATTCTAATTATTTATTAATTTCACATACTTTGTATTTTATATTGTCTTGGAGATAATTTATTGTCAATCTTGACCTATTTACTGCGTGCTCTTGAACGTCTCAATGAAAAACATCTTTTTTTAGCCGTTATCAAAGTTAAGGTACATTTCTGTACCCCACTGCACGCTACAGTGTCATTAGGTGTAAGTGTATAGCTGCTGCCGCATAACACGTCGCTAGCTACGAAATATGCTTCATAGATAAATAAACACAGAAATCAGTAGTGTCGAGGCGGTACTATAGTCTGCTGCTGCAGCATGCAGTTGGTCACAGAATCGTTCCTTTAGCTACGACATGGCGGTCGTTGTGTTTACAAATAATATTTTAGTGACACTTCCGCTTTTGATAGAACAAACTACGATAAAGGGTCAATGTCAATATTTACAAGCGCCGAATCGTATACAGGGTTATTATTAGTTTGACAATGAAGCGAATTAAAAATAGTATTGCAGTAGTTTTCCTACTATCTGTTGCAAACTTAAAAAACATATTAATTAATTGTTATTCTTTGAAATTACTAGTAGTTAGAACCTACCTAAGATTTGGCTACGATACAAAAAAAATGCATTTTTAACTGGACTATTATAATATGTGGTAAATCTTTTAACTGGACTATTATTTTTAACTGGACTATTATAATATGTGGTAAATCTTCGCCAAGCTATTGAGCCATTGTTATCTTACTTAAAAAATGTCTTAAACATTAAGCAGGCTCAGAGCAATTAAAAAAATCAAGAGGAAACGTCGTTGAACAGTCAAGTGAGGCCGGTTTTTATACATGTGTGAGTGCGTCGGTGTTGCGCCGCCATAGTTCGACTGTCAAGCCAAGGCGTAGTTTCGTTGTACGTAGATGTGTGTGTAATTGTCTGTATACGGCGAGGCGTAATTTTGGTTGGCTTCACTTGTTTGTTCACAACATTCTCTCTTGATTTTTTTATTTGCACTGAATAGGCAGGTTCTTGTTTTATTTGTTTATTCTAATTAGATTTACATGGATCAAAATATGCCGCTATACATAGATATACTCTACACTAGACGCTACGCTACAACACTGTACGCTTTAAGCCTATAAGTAGATAAACATCGCAGTTTCAATCTCAATATTTTGCTCTTTACTACGAAATCCGAAGTTAGTGAGGTAATTTAAGTTTTAAGACCGTCAGTTATAAGTAATTTTACACAGCAACTCCGTACGCGAAAGCTACGAAAGAGCCCCAAGCTTACGTACGTTTCAGCTATTAAGTTTACGTTAGCTATAAACCGTGAACTATGAGCCAGTTTAGATTTTTCACATAAAATTGTATGCGGGGCGGTAATCTGCAGGGACGGCTAAGAGTCACGTTAATAGTTCACAATCTTCTATTTGGAGCTGAGAAACCTTCGGGGACTGTCGCACAACTTGCTTTCAAATTTCAAAATAGATTTTCTTGGCGACTTTTGTGTCGCGATGTACTCGTAACATGTCCTGTTCGGAGATTGCCAGCATCACAAGCGGAAGCAAACCTTGTAAGGATGTGTGATCGAGTATACATATAGTCTATACATGTGTGTACGTTTATTTGATAGTTTATACTGAATTTCACGACTGATTAACATAACACAGGGTGTCGTTTTGCAAATTGCAGAGGCGTATATAATTATCATGAACAGCTATGTAATGTTCAATAAATTTTGCCGAGTGTCAATGAAAAATTTTGTATAAATAAATAAATATTTTGGGACATCTTACATATGGCCTCTGACCCCAAACTAAGCAAAGCTTGTGATATGGCTGCCAGAGACTGATATACTACATATACTTATTTTTAAATACATACTTATATAGATAGTAATTAAATAACACCCAGACACAGAGCAAACACTTATGTTCATCACATAAATATTTGCCCTGGGTGGGGATCGAACCCACGCCTCTTTGATCCAGAAGTTAGGGTCACTAAGCACTGAGCCACCGAGGCAGTATGGAACAACAGTTTGTTTTTCGCGAGATTTCTTTACTATTATTGTCAAAAACGTGGCAAAACGAAGTTCTTACTATACTATAAAATATATATGACTAGTTTTTAACCGCGGCTTCGCCCGCATGATATTTTGATTTTTGACGCAATTTCATTATAATTTATAGCCTATGATACATAAGCTATATTATTGCAAAGTTTCATCTCAATCCGTTCAGTAGTTTTTGCGTGAAAGTGTAACAAAGATCCATATACACCATCCATCCATCCATCCTCAAAAACTTTCGCTTTTATAATATTTGTAGGATATAATGAAACTGCAGGCTTTCGAAAAGCCTAAATACACCTTTGGATGATCTGCAAAATACGCGTTCAATTCGTTCATCGTTATTTTTCTGTATTCCATTTCACAAGTGAACGCTTTACGACTGCGAATTGCAATTTGTAATTGGCAATATATCAAAACCCAGTTATTGGTCTATTTCTATAAACCTATTTTTAATTCGTTTAGATTTGAATCAAAATACTGACAGAATTATAAGTTTTTGTGCAGGTAGAGACGCAGTAGCGTTAGAATATTTATTTATTTTTTGTGTTTTGTAAAGAGCAAATAGTCGTGGTGGTCTAGTAGTAATGGCACGCGCCTTACAATCGCGAGGTCGTGGGGTCGAACCCGGTCCCGTACCAATGAATTCCTTGGAATTTATGTACGGAATTTCACACCACTGGCTTTGCGGTGAAGGAAAACATCGTGAGGCAACCTGCATACGTCCGTAGAAGAAATTCGATGTGAATCCACCAATACGCACTACACAGCGTGGTGGATATGGCCCAATCACCCTTCGTGGGCAGGCCTACGTCCTGCAGAAGACTATTAAAAAGGCTGGTACAGTACAGTATATAGCGATCTTAATAACTATGTATATATATTAATTTTTTAATAAATATACAGGGTTATTTCTAATAAATTAGCATCCTTTTAGGGTCTTATTCTGTGCATCAAAACTAACAACTTTCGATTTACGACTTTTGTCAAAACTAAAAAAAAAAATGTTGTTCCATAGAAAAATATACCTAATTCACCCGCGACAAGATGTATGGAACAGCTGATTATTTTTTGAGTTTTGACGAAAGTCGTAGAACAAAAGTTGTTAGTTTTGATGTATAGAATAAGCCCCTAGAAGGATGCTAATTGATTAGAAATAACCCTGTATTATGATTTACATTATTTTTAATCATGATATGTAGTGTATTTCGTTACCTATCCCAAAACAACGTTTATTTTTATACCTCTTAAGCCCACGTACCTTGCATACTGCGTTATTTGCTTACAGTCTATTTGTAGCGAGTATTGGGAATTCGTGTAATACTTACAGCCAACGGCTATGATGGAATGTAAACTCATTCCATGTTTACGGAAACACTTGTAACAAATGATAAATTATATTTTTCACTGCGGTTTATTTTTTTTTCTATCGCCGTTGAACCTCATTGCATCATTAGTTCAATTTTTTTTTTATTTACCTAGTTACATAACGTGTAGTAAAATAATGTAAAACATAGGTATATCTACTTAAAAACTATTTACCACACCTACCTTTAGAATATCATACAAACAATCAATCATTCATCACAAAATTATGATCGTTGTTAGCTTATTTCAGCCTATTACAGAAAATAATGCTTTTTCATACCTAGTAGGTACTTACCTATCTTTGTTTTTTGCCGTAGGTACTACCTTTGAACTTATATACACATCATGTACCTATGTAAAATAAATAAAGGGACATCACACACACGGTCTCTGACCCCAAACTAAGCAAAGCTTGTGATATGGCTACCAGAGACTGATATACTACATATACAGTCATACTTTATATACTTATATAGATAGTACCTAAATAAAATCTAGACCCAGAGTTGTGTTCATCCTATTTGTTCCTATGTTCCTGTTTCTACGAACCTATGTTCATCACATAAATGATTGCACTGGGTGAGAATCGAACCCACGCCTCTCTGATCCAGAAGTCAGGGTCACTAACCATTGAGCCACCGAGGCAGTCACAATTTATAACTATAAGAGTGGATTCGGCAAAAACATCATATTAAGTTGTACTGTACCTAATACTATATCTATGTACTATATCTATGCTATTAGTTTTAATGCTATAGAATAAGAGTACATAACGTCAAGTTGTCTTATTTTGTATCGTGCCCTATTAAAAGAAACCTGACCGATTCACGTTACATCTACTGAAAAAGTAGTCCACGGCGTCGCTCCAGACATTTTTATCTGTAACGTAAACTCGCAATATCGTTTAAGAATGGTACGTCGTAATTCCGACCCTCTGCCTCGCCTTGAATTGCGGTTGAGGGTATAAATTTGCCTGCGGAGGGATATAGGATTTCTGTTACAAATTAACGAGGGAGTCAGTCAAGTGTCATGTCGTCAGCCTCATTGCTCGAAAACGATACGTGTGTGGCTGACACGATCTTTACCCCGCTTTGATAAGTGTAAACACCGTCTGCGTCACATCTGAGACGATTCGCGACTGAATTAGAAGCTGTAAAGGTTGAAGCGCTTTAGAAAACGTTTGCGGGCGATTGATCGGGCTTACGATAGGCTATGAGATTTTCATCTGTTTAAAACGGTGGCAGATCGTTTTTAACCGACTTCTATGTTCGTCTGTATACTTGTTTTTGTATACATATATTCATCGATATTTTCGCAAATTGTGAACCGAATCAAAAATTCTTTATTAGTTCAAAAGGGTAAATTATACCATTTAAATTTTAACGAAATCGGCTGAGCCGTTTTTGAGAAGTCAATAATAATGGGACAATTGTATACATTAATTCATGCGAATTATTTGAATTTTGTACACGATAGAAGTGATTATTATCTGTTCATGTTAAGTGTTTAAAGGCGTCTGAGGACAAAATTACTACTTCAAACTCTTTATAACGACTTCTAAAGAAGAAGTTACTACTTCAACTCGACTTCTAAAAAGGAGGAGGTACTGTGTTCGTCTGTATGTATTATTTTGTGTGTTAATCGATATTTTCGCCAATTGTGAACTGATTTAAAAAATATTTTTTAGTTCAAAAAGGTATACACATACTTCCAAGGTTGTCCCATTGCAATTTTATCGAAATCGTTTTTTAGAAATCATCAATAATTGATTTATGTACGGAATTTCACACCACTGGCTTTTCGGTGAAGGAAAACATCGTGAGGCAACCTGCATACGTCCGTAAAAGAAATTCGATGTGAATCCACCAACCCGCACTACACAGCGTGGTGGATATGGCCCAATCACCCTTCGTGGGCAGGGTGATCGTCGATCATCGTCGATCATCATCATCGATTCGTACTAACTATTCGAATTGTACACGGTGTTATTATTAAATACTACGGGACTAACCGCGCACTAAAATTACGAGATACATAAATACCTCATCATCCCGGTATTTATTTATCTCGTAATTTTAGTGCGCGATTAGTCCCGTAGTATATAATAATAATGTACACGGTGGATGTCAGTGTTGCAAGTTTTTGCGAAAAATGTAGGTGCATAATTCATTTTTATTTACTTCTTGATAGCATTTTTACTAGCTGCATGTCGTAAGCATCTTTCGTTCAGTATAAATAGATGCTCGAGACGCTTGCCAACTAAGCTCGGGTTTAAGTGAGCCCCAGGGATCACTACAACTGAAGCTATTTAATTTACATGGCTTCCTATAGGGAGAACATAACATATGGCCATTAAAGCGAATTCGCCTAGTTGTTTTAGAAGTCGGGCAAGTAGGTAACACGGTCTGATTTGTTAATAACTTCTCAAGGGTTTTAGTAGGTCGTGTTCATTTTCGGGTGCGGAGGGATGTGAGACGACCACAATGTCAAGAACATTGCACGGACGTAATCCCTCGCGGCAACGTGTACTTTGGAACAAGGTTCTTGTAGCTCTACCTTCATTTTTCAGACAAGCACCGTCTTTGTTTTTATTCTTAAGTTTCCTTGAACGTAACATTTTAGTGGTGGTTCTAAGTAGGTACTTATATTGATTTGTACCAAAGACGATAATATATACAGTATATACTGTATATATTATCGTCTTTGATTTGTACAGACGAGTCGGTACATTAGATACTCGTCACTGAAATAGTAATATTAGACTATTAGAAGTCCATTAAAATACACTACAGGCTAAAAGTAAACGGTTCGTTCGTCTTCAAGTACACGTTCTAAAAGGAATTTTTCTATTAGCGGGTAGTTGAAGACAAACGAACCGTTTACTTATTTTTTACATACATTACTTTAATTATAACTTGCTGATGTTAGCCATAGATAGGTAGACGTAGGATGCACAAGACATACCCAGAAGTTAGGCGCTTGATTATTTTAGGTTTGAAGACCATACATTATCTGAATTGTACTGTCTAGGTTCGTGACTTTGTTCTGGCAGAAAGTAAAATCCAACAAATGTATGAAAGTTGTGTACAAAAGCAAACCTTTAGGCACGTGATTATGTCATTTTAGATTTGAAGACTTTACATTATCTAAATAACGTTCATTGTACATTCTAGGGTCGTGGCTTTGTTCTGGCAGAGACTAAAATCCAACGTAGTTATGAAAGTGGTGCACAACTGCAAACCTTTGATTTGAAGGCATCTCTTCGTCGATGCATACGAAAACCTATTACCAGAATAGATTAGTTAGCTTTATAGAGACTGCGTAAGTAACTATCAAAGCAACCAGACTGATGCAATACTTCACCGTCTACGATAAGAGACCGGTACAATAATTGAGACGAATAACTACGTAGCGCAAAAACCAGACGGCGTAATCATAGCCTTAATTCTAGGAATAAGAAAATTGGAGTGGGACTGTAGAGTTCTAGACAGAAGCATTCACTTTATCCGGCGCGCGAAATACTTATACTAGAATGAAGCAAATCATACGAGAACACCGCGAAATGAAAGTAGGTATACGATTCGATACTGGGCCCATCTAATTCCCTAACGTGGTGGGAGTCGGGTATCAGTTCCAATTTCGCCCTTACTACTGTGACTGGATGACTTGGGAGTCTGGCCAGGGGGCAACGTAAGGGGGTGGTTTGGTACTCTTCCCCCTTCTAACAATCTTTTTTTTGTTAGAGGCCGTCTTGTGATAGTTGGTGTCTACATTGGCCATCTCGGCTTAGATGACCATTCGTGGCTTAGTGGAGCCTTAGATAAGGCCTCATCTTAATGGCTGCCTGGTTGCCTTCTTCACCTTCCTCCTCTTCCTTTGCGACGGGAAGGTTTACGAAACATGCAATGATATAAGCTAGCGTTACCCAACCGAGATCGCTTTAATTTAACGAAGTAGTGTTGTGTGACTTGTTGTACAATGTACATATTATATGAATAAAATTCGTTGTGCTTTGTTAGTGATAATTGTTTAATAATTGGCGTTACGCGTAATAGTAATTTTAAACAAATAGTTCCGTGCAAAACTAAGTCCCGCTAGACCAAGACGACATGACCTATCTCACAAGGTCTGGGAGTGGGACGCACACTGTAACAAAACTCGAGGCTTTCTCTTTAGTTACCTACAACTTTTAGGCAATTAACATAATCATTACAAAATTACCACCCATTTTGTCTAGACTGGTTACAATGATTGAGTGAACGTGAGGAGAATATTTTTAGTTATGTTACAAAGCTACTGAAATTACCCTTTTTAGGCCTAACTAGGTGAATATTTAAATAATGTCTGATTGTTTTTTCTGTTTTTTTTTTTTTAGTTTTATTGGCAATGCTTAATAGATAAAATTCTTAGACCATACTAGTAATGATATTATAACATATTCAACGTATGTTATTTGAATCTTATTTTTGTATTTAACCAATAGTTGCTTGAAAGAAAATGCTTTTATCAATACAATTAAAACGATTACAATAGTTTTTTTTTAACAGTTAGAAAAGTAAACGAAAGCCAAACCGATCTTGTTTATGTTAGCGTATTATGAAAAACGTTTACTATGAAATCAACCCAAAAATCGCATAAAAAACTATCATTCCATACAATAAGTTTATTAAGTTCAGATTCTTTTTAGGATTGTTGCCAAAGTAAAAGCTAAGCATAATAATTAATGAATAAATCTTCCTCTAAAACTGCACTTTGCAAACCTACACTAAATATCATATCCCAGATTATTACCGCTGATGTCAACGACCACAAGATCATCGCACTTCAAGCAGTATAACATAAATTTAAATCATCGATGTCTAGAAAAGTAAACGAAAGCCAAACCGATCTTGTTTATGTTAGCGCATTATGAAAAACGTTTACTATGAAATCAACCCAAAAATCGCATAAAAAACAATTATTCCATACAAAAAGTTTATTACGTTAAGATTCTTTTTAGGATTGTTGCCAAACTAAAAGCTAATCATAATAATTTATGGGTAAATCTACCTCTAAAACTCTACACTACATATCATATCCCAGATTATTACCGCTGAGGTCAACGACAACAAGATCATCGCACTTCAAGCAGTATAACATAAATTTAAGTCATCGATATCTCTATAATAGTACGTAGCCTAGATAGTCGATAGCAAATTGCAAGGAATGTAATTTAGTTGAAGCTATTTGAGCGCACCTGGCTGTGGCAAGCCACACAGTTTCTGATGCAATGTAAACGCAAGCGCCGCCAGAAACCTGCGTTCGCGCAGAGCTTTTTCAATGACTAATAAATGGTAGTGCAAAATTATCTGCATACCAAATTTTAACAACTCATATTGATGTTGTTTTTAAACTTTCGCGATTGAACACATTATTATTATACTATATACTCGTACTACGGGACTGATCGCGCATAAAAATTACGAGATAAATAAATACCTTAATAATTTTAGTGCGCGATCAGTCCCGTAGTATTTAATAATAACTCATATTGATTAAATAAATAAATATTTTGGGACATCTTACACACGGCCTCTGACCCCAAACTAAGCAAAGCTTGTGATATGGCTGCCAGAGACTGATATACTCCATATACTTATTTTTAAATACATACTTAGATAGATAGTAACTAAATAACACCCAGACACAGAGCAAACACTTATGTTCATCACATAAATATTTGCCTTAGGTGGGGATCGAACCCACGCCTCTTTGATCCAGAAGTTAGGGTCACTAACCACTGAGCCACCGAGGCAGATAATATAATAGCGGCATCATATAATATTTCAAAATGAATTAAAATCAAATTATTTTGTAATGTTTAATGTGATAATTATTTTAGTTTTATTTGATAGCTTGGAAACATCCTTGCTCCAAGCTTGTATTCCGCACGATCCTGCCGTGTTACGCTGTACGTGATCTCCACCCGGGAACATCGGTGATCAGTTCTCCGTGCTATGTTCTCTGCCCACTGCCATTTCAACTTGCTAATCTGTTTGGTTTTTCTAAGAATCTCCTTACATCTGATTCGATCTCGCAGACAGACTCCTAGTATAGTCCTAGTATAGCCCACTCCATACTTCGTTGAAAACAATCGATGAAAACTGTTTATTCACGAACACTTTTAAAAGTAGAGTAAGGTAAAGTTAGTAAATATAGTTATATATTTCCTACTAGCTGCGCCCCGCGGCGTTACCCACGTTAGCCCGAGTTACACCGAGGTAGCACAGCTGCTTTTTATTTTGGACAATCAAAAAAATTTGCTTGCCCGCTTGCTTTCTTTGCCTTGATTAGCTACCTCTATACCGAATTACATCTAAATCGATTCAGCCGTTTGTTCGTTAAAGAGTAACAAACATCCATACATACTCACAAACTTTCGCGTTTATCATTTTAGTAGGATAATATCGTTCACAATTCGAGCTTTTTTGTTGTACTGAAACTGGTTCTACTCGCACCTGTATTCCCAAGCAGTCTGACGAAACAAATCATTATCTCGACATCATTGTTGAGAGATGATAAAACTTTACACGTAAATTGCGCTTTAATGACTTTCCTTGGAAACTCTGGTGCCTAACCTACTTTACGTTGAACTCTTATTTTTCGTTTTTACTGCCCCTTTATTTTGCTTTGAAGACATTTTCCTTTTGATCAACATGGGATATTAGAGAAACTTGGAATGGGGCATTATGTGAAATATGTAGGTAAAAGGGGTATTTACGTATGTAATTCTTATTTTATGTGTATTTTTATAAATACTCCAAGATTTACAAAAGAAAAATCTATTTATAATAATAATTATTTTTCGTAAAAATGGCATGACCGACTTTGACCGTGCACAGAATTCGCGAATATTTCGCACGGATCGATGTAGTTAATGTTTCACATTTAAATTTTATCAAAAATGGATCAGCCCATTTCGATAAAATTTAAATGGGACCAATTTCGAGGTATACTCCTTCCAATAAAAAAATAATTATTGAAATCGGACTACTATGTAAAAAGTAATGCGTGGTTATACATAGGTATTAAGTATCTTTTCCGTTTCATCGGTCAAAAATAGACACAAGGATTTCCTTTTAGTGTTGTTACTGGGAATTGGGAATTATTTTTACTTACTGTACCGAGGTCTGTGATAAATGAAACGTAGAGCAAGGCCAGCATTGAAAAGACAGTAAATAATAGGCCACAAATTAGAATTCAACACGAAAATTGTAGCGGCGAGTAAAAAGAAAAACCATTTTCCGTAGGAAAGTTCCATTTTAGTCGCGGCTCTGAAAAGAAATTGTTTGGCTCCACAAAAAGTATTTATTACGGCAACCGCGAAACCACTAAGGTTTAGTGTTACAAAGCTTTTAGTGGGGAATAACATTCCCCAACAAGTTGATTCCGCGGCACCTAATCGCCGTTTTAGCACAATGGACCAACGCAACGGCGACCCCTTTTTCAATAAAATTCGCATTTTCTTTCAAAAGTCACATGTATATGGCAACATTCATGGCGGAGTTTAGTGACTTCCGAAGTAGCAGGTTATCAGGCGTGGGGGGGTTGAAGGGGCCTGGAGGGAGGGGGGCGGGGAGGAAAGCTGGAGGCTGGTGGTGTTCTGCGCTCGCCCCCGCATTCGCGTCCTGGCACCCGGAGCGCTCGGTTGCGCCCTACCGCGGTACAACTCATTACCGATTTATTTACGCGTCAGCATTTATATTTATTTACGTAGCGTCTGTTTTCTTATTCATGTGATTGGAGGTTCGTTGTGACTATTGGAAGTGACGTTGTGATTTTTACGGTTCCCTACTTCAATGGTGCTGGTATTCCTTTTTTATTTTCTTTGTATTCGATCTCTCTTCTAAGAATCCATACTCTACATATAAATGGACTATTTTAGGATAAAACTTTCTAGACTAGATGAAGTCTCGTTTAAAACTAAGTGTCCTTATTTCAGATACCTTTGTGTCATGAATACTTTATTCAAATTTAAAGGCAAAAGGACGTTTAGGAAAAAAAATAGGTGACGACCATTCACCATTTAATTTTTTTTTTTATGTTAAGAGAAATGTACTTATCTTATCCTTTTACACTCCATAATTATTATTATCTATCTAAAACTACATGACGTAAAATGAAATTCGAGTAAAACCAAAGCGTCCTAAAATGTTGTTTATTTAGTATAAACTTTTAATTAGCTAGTCATTTACCAATTATATTACACATTTTATTGTGTTAAAGCTGTTAGTTTCTCTAAAAGAATAGAAAATAAATCCAGAAAACATTTTCTGTGTCACTCATAAAATATTTAACGTTGAATCCTTTGATATTTTCTGTCTAGACCTCAAAGCTCCCTAACTATGTTATACATCCATCTGATAAAGTTAATCAAATTATACCAGATATTGCTGAAAGATAGCTGCGGTTAGTTCGTCTAGACCTCGTCAAAGAGGTACCCATTTAAAGCCTTTTATAATTACAAACTAAGCTTAGATACGTATCAATCACTATTTTCAAATGATTGGCATTGAAAGGAGACATTTGTCTTTGTTGTTATCTATACAAGAAGAAAATTAAATACAGTTTTGGGGTGGGAGTATGTATGATAGATCTATATTCTAATATAATATTTTTGTAAAGGATAATACAGAGAAGGTGTACTACTGGGGGCCAACCAGGAATATGTGAAAAGAAATCGTCTGTTTCATAATTATATTTCTTCAATTCCGATTACCTGATTTTTTTCTCGAATACCGCGTTGGCGCCGTAGTAAAAGTTGTTTATAATGATGACAATATGAATCACCTCCTTTCAGTTTTGTATATTAGCTCTGAACAACCTTGAACAACCAAAAGTTTCTGGCCTAATTTGTGAGAGTTTCCTCATTTTACCTGTTTTTTGAAACTATATTTTACATTAATAGCACCTTAATTTTACTAAAAGCCACTTCAAACTGTACTTACCAAGGGAAATAAGATCATTTATAAAAATAAAGACTAGGTTGATTACTGTATTTACGGAGTTTGCTTGGTGAATAGTAAAACTTCGTTAACAAGCCGTTTAAGAGTTAACCAACGGTTAATAAATTAAACTTTTGTTGGACTCTGGTCTAAGGTCCGAGCTCAATCGTTGTTTAAGTACAATAATTAAACGTTTAACTTAAACAAGCGTTGGTGAACTCGGGTATTTGTGTCTCTAATCTAATGTGACGTTTTGGTTCAATTATTAGCATTTAACTACGTAGTATTATTATATCTTCTTTGATTTAACAAAAGAGGTCAATATTAATTTTAGTATAGAATACGTATTTATATCTTTATCTCGTGTAATTTAGTTTATAGCTGACCTATTTTGGACCACAAGATATTTAGATATTTGATATTGGAGTAACGTTGACTGGCTATTTGAGTCGAATATAGCCCGAATCAAACTTACTGACGTCTGTAAACACGAGGCGAGTTGAGCTCATGCGCAGTAGCGGTTTATTCATATGTTAGCGGCGCAGGGAGTGGGGATTTGCGCAGCTTGTAGCTCTAACTTCCCATAAGCCATTGAGTTTGATTCGGCATATGTATTTTTAGGGTTTCGTGTACACAAAGTAACTTTCAGATGTGTCATCTACTGACAGTACCTTCTTACTAGGTAGTTGTATGCTAACAGTAATCATCATCATCATCATTTCGTGGCAATGGCTAAGTTTTTTATATATATATATATGTTTTTTTTTTTTAATATATATATATTTTTTTAATGTAATGCATTAATGCTATACTGATACGTTTGTCCACAGTCTGTCATAAAGCTGCATTTTCTATCGTACGGAACCATTTGCGTGCAAATTTGATTCTCTCTTTGTTCGAATAAAAATGTATGTTTACATTTGACTTTTAAAACGCATTCTGCGTTGTATGGGTCAAAGTTACAATGCCTGCTTACAAACACAATAACAATTAAGTACAGAATTTGGTTACATTATCATTAATTTCACGTTTCATGTGACATTTCTAAACGATTCAAACAACCGGGACCTACATTTAAACTTACACCCGAACCACGATAGCGTTCAGTTAGAAACGACACCCGCGGACACGTATCTGAAGAATAACCGTGCCTTAAATTTGCTTAGCTTTGGTGATTGCTGAGAAACACCAAGTCAAACTACGCTATGAGCGCTTTTCGTATTTAGATGTATTAAATTAATACTTAGGGCTCTTATCAATCCTGTCATAACACAATGACTAATAATTATGATCTTTACTGGCTTTTTCAACCAAAGTATATTTATTTACCTGAGTAATGTTTCGTACAATATAACTTTCCTATTAAGAGCCTGGATCCCACGACACAGGTCGCATACATATACATAGAGGTATTTTATTTAGCATGGACGTTTTTTAGGGTTCTGTACCTCAAACGGAAAAAACTGAACCCTTATAGGATCACTTTGTTGTCCGTCTGTGTGTATGTCAAGCATCTTTATCTCGGGAAAACGTAAAGATATCGAGTTGAAATTTAAACTGTATACGTATATCTATGGTCTCTTGCAGTTTTGTAAAAGAAAAACTTCTCAATTATCGTATAAAAACGTTAGGGCCGTTTATGTCGTAAAAACCGCATATTTCGACACTCACAAAAATCAAAACCTACAGGGTACTTCCCGTTGATATAGAACTATGAAATTTGGCGAGAAGCATTGTCTCAGAGTACACATATAGGAATAAATCTGAAAACTGTACATTTTTATTTAAATCACAAAAAATAGGGCCTCGAAATTCTCAAAATATGGGTTCAAAATTCAAAGTAAGTAGTCGTACCATCTTCATTAGCACATGCTAAAACAGGTTTTTAATTATTTTAACAATGTATAATTTTCGATGTATGACGAGAAAAGTAAAAAAAAAAATGTCGATGTTTATAGTAGGTACTTATAGTGATTTTAACAACTTACTTCCCAATTTTCTGAAATTTTCTGGATTTGTACGGGACCCTCGATGTGCGAGCCTGACTCGCACTTGTCCGGTTTTTTTTATTTACTATCATTGATCAAGTGTTAAAGTAAAAAGGTACCAAACCGTACCGCTAGCAAAACAAGAACAACAAGCAACTGTAAAATATGGCCGCCTTTTTTACTTTGTTTTTCGCGTCCCGGATTTGCCTTTTTCCAAACATTTCGGGGTAGCTGTCACGTCCGAGAAAGTAAAAGCCGCCTTTCGTCCCGGCAATTTTAAAACGAAAGCAGCCGGAAAGTTAAACGAGGCCTCCAAAATGCCTATAGATAGATAGATGTCTACCTGTTTAAGAGGACAGACTGAATTTTCAGCTTTCTGAAAATGTATGTATTTTGGACGTATCGCAGATAGGTCTTAAATATATATACAGGATTATCTGCTTACCCTGGCCCTGTACAAAGTCAAAAGGGGGTGTATAAGATCATCATTATGAACAACTTTTACAATGGGACCAACCCAAAATTCAAGAAACAAAATCTGCAACTGGGAATCGACAATATAAATGAAGCAGTAAATTTTTTCTTCAATTCCGGGTTGGCCCCATAGTAAAAGTTGTTCATAATGATGGTCTGAATCCCCTCCTTTCGGCTTAGTACACCAGCTCTGGATAACCCTGTAGATAGGTCACAGTTTTCTGAATCTATTGATAGGATGCATTTTGTCTCTCGTTCAGTCTATTTGAGTCTTTTCAGACGGTAGGTATTCGGCATTTTTTTTTGGTTGAAATAGTCTTGCGTATGAAAATGTGACAGATGTTTTATCTAAATCTATCTATCAGCCGTAGGACGTCTACTGCTGGACATAGGCCTCCCCTAAAGATGTCCAATAAGACCGGTTGGCAGCGGCTTGCAACCAGCGCGACCCTGCGGTCTCAATTAGATGTTTTATATCAAGTTCAAATACGATCTAGGCTTAGGCATACTAAGAAAATATAAGTGGGCATATAACGCGTTTTTTATTTTTTATTTATGTTTATTGTAGTAAGAATACACATTCTACACTATGCAATGAAACCATAATTAAATTTGAGTTTTCTGTAATTGTAACATATTTTTAAACGAATTGAAAAAACGGTCATTTTATGGCGTTTCGTCCATCACTAAGTAAATTCAAATTGTTGAGATTATTTATTATCACAACAAAACTTATAAAACATCAAAACTTAATTCTAAAAACTATAACTATTAAAATTAACCTACTTAAAATAAAAACTAATACTAAATACTAAAACTTATATTACTAAAATAAAACTAATCTAAAAGACCCGGGGCAGAGGGTAACGTGGCCAGAATGCTGGCGGCGTTGCCTCGTTGAATTGATATGCTTATTTTTTGACCAAAATAGATGCCAGCATTCTGGTCACGTGTCACCTCTACCAGTCGCCTAGCCAGATCCTTGTATAAAAGGTGAGCGTCCGGCCCCCACGGACCTAAAGTCTCAACCCCAAACGGCACAAAATGGTACATTCTGTCCAACGACTTATATTTGTGCCGTTTGAGGTTTTCAGCTTTAGCTGCTGCAGCGCCAGCTTTTTCTGTTGTGCAAGGAAGATGGGACAACGCCAGTGTGTCAACACATGTAGCGTCCCACACTAAAGGTCGTCCCATCTTCCATGGCACCAATGTCATTCCGTCGGGCCTCTTATTCAAATTGTTTATAAAATTAGACAACATATCAACGCGAGTGGCAAATAAAGCGACTCTAAATTTTGAATTGAAAAGTGGAAATTCACTCTTATCTTAGCAACGGCGTGTAAGGGAGTGCTCCTACGAGTATTTGCAGACGTCCCAAAAATTTGATCATTTCAATTTTACTTTTATATTCAGCAAAGTGGCGGGAAAGATCGAGTGAGTCGAGGGCCGTTGAGAATTTCAATTTTATGTGAACATCGATTATTGCTCGAGGCTCGTAACACCCACAAAGCCACGCGTGTTTATCTTTCAATGTTAACCCACACTTGAGCTTATTCAATGTATATTCCAGACATTAGGCATCCAAGCCCATTTGATATTAGTTATAATAAATTACTAACGATGTCTTATATTCGAAGTTATATATGTAATGTTTGGCACGGTCAATCATTGGATAAGTAGATGTTATGTCAAGTAGCGGTCACCTGCGAACGTTGCCAAGGCTCGATCGAGCCGTCAAGAAGTAGGTTCGATTGTTTAATGATACCAAAGATAAAACAACATAAAACAAACATACTTATTTTTAAACGATTTTTTTTTCAAAAAGTGGCATGACCGACTTTAACCGTGTAAAGAATTCGCGAATATTTAGCTTGGATTGACGTAGCATTTTTCACCTTATTGTTGATTTATCAAAAATGGCTCAGCCGATTTCGATAAAATTTAAATGGGACCAATTATTACAAGAATTATCAAAAGCGGACCTCTACGTAAAAATGTATGCGTGGTTACACATAAAAATATATACATATACCTAAATATACGCATTGAGTTGAGTACCTATACCTCCTCTGTTTCGTCGGTCAAAAAGAAAAATATTTGAATATGTATTGAACACTCCGAAACTAGAATCCAGTTCCCATCGAGACTTTACTAGACCATTTCTACATATTGTCAAACGCAAGCTGTCTTTTAATAATTGATTTCGTCCTTATTTCAGATACCTTTGTGTCATTAATACTTTATTCAAATTCAAAGGCGAAAGGACGTTAAGGATTTTTTTATTTTATTTTAAAATAAATCTTATCCTTTTACATTCCAAAATTATTATTATCTATCTAAAACTACATGACGTAAAATGAAATTCGAAAAAAGCAAACCGTCCTAAAATGTTGTTTATTTAGTAGAACTTTTAATTAGCTTGTCATTTAGCAATTATATTACAAATTTTATTGTGTTAAAGCTGATAGTTTCTCTAAAAGAAAAGAACATTTCTTCATATTGTCAAACGCAAGCTGTCTTTTAATAATTGATTTCGCCAAAAATGGCGTAAACGACTTCAACGGTGTACAGAATTCGAATAGTTCGCACGGATCAATGTATCATCGATGAAGTAATTTTCACATTATTGTTGAATTTTACAAAACGATTCAACCGATTTCGACAATATTTAAAAGGTAAGTACCTCTAAAGTATGACCTGCCAAACAGAATAATAACCATCAAAATAGGTTCATAGTTAGCTAAATAATCGTGCCTAATCCTAATCGGTTAAAAACAAATGCAAGAGTAGGTTCGCGGTAAAGCACGATCTAAAGCAGCGGTCGGCAACGCGCGGCCCGCGGGCCGCATGCGGCCCGCGGACGTCCTACTTGCGGCCCGTGAATGTTTTGTAAATAAGTTATAATTAATAATAATTATTATCAAAATAAACGCATTAAGTAAGCGCGCCTTTTAAATACGCACTTCGCTCTGCCTGCGAACAAACAAATGAGCGACGCGCGAGATTTGGGAGATAATTTATATCACCAACTTCGGGAAAAAGCACAACAATTTGAATGGTTCTCTTTAGCTAGCGATGAAAGTAATGACGTTTCAGATACTGCTCAGCTTTTAATATTTGTTCGCGGAATTGACAAGAACTTTAATGTCTATGAAGAGCTTTTACAGTTATGTAGTTTGAAGGGAACGACTACAGGGGAAGATTTGTTTTGTAAATTAGAACAAGCGCTAGAATCGATGCAATTAACATGGGGAAAATTAGTGAGTGTAACAACTGACGGAGGCAGGAACATGAGTGGACAAAATAAGGGTTTAATAGGTAGAATTAAAACGAAACTGGAAGAGATAGGATGTGACATCCCATTATTTTGTCACTGCATTATCCATTATGTTCCAAAGTCGTAAATGGAAAGAAGTAATGGACATCGTGGTATCTACTGTAAACTACATCAGAAAAAATGGGTTGACTAATCTTCAATTCCAGCAGTTTCTGACAGATACGGAAGCAGATCATCGAGATGCTCTTTATTATTCTGAGGTGAGATGGTTAAAGGTGCAGTACTGAAAAGGTATATTGATCTCAGAAAAGAAATCAACACTTTTATGAATGAAAAAGGCAAACCTATTCCACAGCTAACAGATACTCAATGGTTAATAGACCTTGGATTTTTGACAGATATAACTCATGAATTAAATACGCTGAATAATGGGCTTCAAGGTACAAACAAACTAATCTCTGATATGCACACAGTCGTAAAGGCATTCCAAATGAAAAACAGACTCTTCATAAAACATATTGATGAAAAAAAGTTAGATCATTTTCCGAATTGTAAAAAGGTTATCGAGGAAGCTGGAATTAATTTTCATTGGAAAAGTGATAATATGAAGGATATTTTAATACAACTGCAAACTTAATTCAGCGACAGATTTGGTGATTTTGAGAAAGTTTCAAGCAAACTGATGACAAATTTTAAGGCAGCTTGCCATCTGATTTTGACGAGTTGAAAAAGTTTGCTAAGCAGTTCATTACAATTTTTGGTAGCACTTATTTATGCGAACAAACTATTTCAATTGTTAATTATAGAAAAAATAAATATGCTTCTCGTCTCACAGATGAGCATTTGAGAGCCATTCTACGAATCGCGACAGCTAACATACAAGAATTAGCCTCTCAAATGCAACCTCAGACATCACAGTAAAATTTGTGTAAAATCAGTTTTCTATTTAAATACCTAGATTGTAGTTTTAATTTCTTAAATTTATCTTATTTTTCTAGCTATAAAGCCCAAACATGTGCAAATTCAATTCCGTATCTTTTAACAATTTTAATAGCATTTTTATTTTTCCTATGGAATATGACCAATTACGCGTAGGTATATGGGGCTTATAGGGTTAATATTATGACTGCGGCCCGCCTTTAGTTTATTTTGCCACCTTGTGGCCCTTGCCTGCCAAAAGGTTGCCGACCGCTGATCTAAAGACAGAGGATGTATTGACATGGATCACATAAAGGTCGATTCATACTATGGAAGTGAGGCCTCCAGTTCCTCGCCCTACTCTACTTATAAGGCAGCATCGCAATGTAGCCTCGGACACATAAAAACTATAAAACCGCGCTTTCGATCCGGACTGGAACCCAAGCTAGTTTCTATCTGGGATGATAACTGCGTACATTCGCGCGAAAAGTCACATCCATTTATGATTTTCGCTAAGATTGGGATAGTGTGCGGAGCGATAAGCGTTTAGGTACATTTTACTAGGATCCTCCCGGATAATAGAAGTATTAGAAAGTAAGGAAAAGTTCCCTGAATTTGTCCTACTTAAACTAGTGCCTTTGCTTTGTGATGGGACGGTGCAGGCTGATGATGATTATTACTAGTAGTGTTTCGTAGCTTATAGACCGAACTCAACGCCTTTGTTACCCAAGATTGCAAAGTTTACACTTGAAAATGATATACTTTTTAGGGTTCCGTACACTAAGGGTAAAAACCGTACCGTAACAGCTTTTTTAATACCTAGTCCACTGCAGCACTGTAGGCCTAGACTGTGAGACTGTAGGCACGAGTTTTACAGTAACAGCTGTCCAAGTGACAGCTGTTAAACTTCAAAGTGGTTCATCTCGGTTAATTGGAATGGAAATAGTTCCAGACCATGGATGTCTTCACAAAAGTGGTAGGACTTAACGAGATTTACATATAGGATGACAGCTGTCAAACTTCAAAGTGATTTATCTCGGTTATTATCGATTCTAGACTACTGCTGTCTTCACAAAAGTGATAGAGCTCGACGAGATCTACATTTTGAATGACAGCTGTCTGATTTCACCGAGATTTTCTCGGTCATTATCGATTCTATACGATTGCTGTCTTCACAAAAGTGATCGATCTCAACAAGATCTACATTTCGGATGACATCTGTTAAAACGTATCTTGTCGTGCTGTCATCTGATATGTAGATCTCGTCAAGCTCTATCACTTTTGTGAAGACAACAGTAGTCTAGAATCGATAATAACCGAGTTAAATCACTTTGAAGTTTGACAGCAGTCATCCGATATGTAAATCTCGTTGAGTTCTATCACTTTTGTGAAGACATACATGGTCTAGAACTATAATAACCGAGATGAATCACTTCGCGACGTCGCCGCGGTGCAGCAGCGGTGTAGCGGCGGTGTCGCCGCGGCATCGCGTCGCGGCAACACCGCCCGTCTGGCATCTCTCGGGTAAAAAAGGAACCCTATTGTGTTGTTGTTCGATGTAACTAGTCTTATGTCTTACATATAGAAAACTACTCGTATGTGTATCTAAAGTGAGATTCTGTGGATGAAAGTTTCTTTAAATATTTTTTACTATGTATACGCCGCCATACAACGCAATTAAAAGGTATGTAGGTATACTCGTAGCTTCGGGCAAAAAATACGGCGAACATAAAAATAAGAGAACAATAGTAAAATCTTTTGTTTTTGTTAAATCAGAGGTAAACCAAAAACAAAAAAAAAATATTTTTTAGTCTCTCTGCGCTAACTTTTCTGCTGTAAATTCTAGTCTTGCTAGCTGGTCAAAGCTTGTGAAAATTAAGCGCTTTGCCCTCTAAGCTTAATAAAAGCTTTTATTTTCAAAGGGTTTCTCGCGAAAATAGATTAGAATCGGAAAAGCCAACTATTTTCGAATAAATAGAGTTCATTTACTCGCCCAGACTATCTGTGTATGTGTGCGAAAAGAAGCTCCTTTGTCTGTACTCGTAGGTACTAAGACTACAGAACATATGCAGAGGCAGGGTCTACACATTTTCCGAGGGTTAATAAAACATGCACAATTTGTTCAAAACGTTCAAGCTGGACAGTGCAGTGATTAATAATAATAATAGGTATTATTACTAAATTATTGTCAAACGAAAGTAAAACAAACATTATTATGTCAGCCAAAACATTCAAAGATTTCATTTATACCTGCTACGAATTTATTACAAACTCAATATTTTTCTAGCAATCACAATAACAATAAAATATGACACCAATTTATAAATTGTTTAAAAAGTTAATAGGCATAGGTACCTACATTCATGTCCTGTTCCGCTACTTGGAATAGTCGCAACGCAAAATATAAGTATGTAATGTAAGTTCGTATTGACCGGGTAGCTAGCCCTGGTGTCAGAGTTTTTGAGCCGACCGAAGGCCTCTGACAAGGCGAAACGGTTAAAACAATCGGTACCTACAATTTAACGTGTTATTCAAACCACGCTCAGTTGTAAATGCCACCCGCGGTCACCCATCCGAAGACTGACCGTGCTGAACGTTGCTTAACTTCGATGAACGTTAACAAACACCTGATCAAATTACGCTATAAGCGCTACAGTATTACTTATAGGTAAATAAAAAAACCGGACAAGTGCGAGTCAGGCTCGCACATCGAGGGTTCCGTACAAACACGTTGTTAAATAATTATAAACCTGTTTTAGCATGACGTGCAAATGAAGTTATTTTAAATGATATTTCACTCACTTTGAAATCGTTCGAGTCAGGAAATGGATTTATATATTTGCAAACATACCACATCTTCGGAACGCATAGACACCTCGTACATTGACGGAGAAAGTTAATACCGCGGGCTAACTTGACGCCAGCGCCATCTAGTTTCGATATGAGTAAATACTGAGATTTAATTTTGCATTAAGAATTGATTTTATAACTTATTTGATTTGATTGCTATTAAGTTTGATGTTTGTTATATTTATACATTTACATATAAATTTATATTTGAACATATTTTTAGTTTAGACAGAATTTGAACCAATTTTTTGTGAATTTTGAGGCCCTATTTTTGTGATGTAAATAAAAATGTACAGTTTTCAGATTTATTCCTATATGTGTACTCTGAGACAATGCTTCTCGCCAAATTTCATAGTCATATGTCAACGGGAAGTACCCTGTGTCCCTGTAGGTTTTGATTTTTGTGAGTGCAAAATATGCGGTTTTTTACGACATAAATGGCTCTAACTTTTTTATACGGCAACTGAGAAGCTTTTCTTTTACACAACTGCAAGAATTCATAGGTTTACGTATATAGTTTAAATTTCAACTCGATATATTTACGCATTCCCGAGATAAAGAGTCTTGACATACACACAGACGGACAGACGGACAGATGGACAACAAAGTGATCCTATAAGGGTTCCGTTTTTTCCGTTTGAGGTACGGAACCCTAAAAAACTGTATAGGTAGGTACATGGTACATCCAATACGCAAATCCTAAGTTGATATCACTTAATGATTCGATTCCTGTAATTCTATGACATTTATTGAAGAGATCTTCGTAACGCTTGTCTCGAAGTAATGTACTCGTATCTCTATCAACGTATATCTATAGCTGAGACAGAGTAGTGAATTTTACAGAAAACCGATAGGTACTAAATTCAATTCACGCAAAATTTAAATTATTCATAAAATCATAGTGAAAAGTTGAGGTTATTTAGCCAAGCCAAATTACGTGACTTAAATTATTATAAAAGGGTTTGGTGACATTCAAAAAGTTTTTGGTAAAATTGAAATGTGTATTAAAATTAGATTCGCGTTAAAAAGAAAGTTTTATGACTTTGCGGGCTTAACTTTTAGATTTTTTTTACAAACCTGATACGATTCATTAACGCTTATATTAAAAGTTTGCTTCGAAATCTTTTTGATGAAGAAATATGACTGATGTTTTCTAAAAAATAATTTCGATGTCACCATTAAACAAGAAAATATAACACTTGCTAAAGACCTGAGACCTACGATTCAATGCTGAAAACACCTTCAATCAAGTCTCCATTGAAACGATATCAAAATTGATTAATCCGTTTAGGAGTTACTACCTTTACCTGTGCCTTCACCCGCATAATATTAGTACACTTTCCGACGTTTAAACTATATCCAGGAGAAGAACAAATCGATCCGCTGCTCCGTTGCTGCGTGAAAGAGTCAGCAAACACAATTACGGATTTATAATCATTATTAGTAAGCTATAGACAAAGATGCACTCGTAAACTCAGTATACCCTTCTTTTTTACGTCAACTTACTTTACTCAACTACGTTCACTTCAGTGAAATAGTTCAAGTACTTCCTTATGCTCCCAGCGTTTAATCCAGTTAAACCACTTAAAAATGGTTCCATTATAGAAAATACCCTGATATTAAGATTAATAACCTTTGATAACACATTAGCTCAGGATATTACTTTACGCATAAATTCATATCGCTAAATAGGGAACCTGAGTAGAGCTGGTTTAAAATATGTCTGTTAAGTATAAATGTGTTGTCAAGAGCAAGCCGCAACACACTCATCATAAATTTCCGTAGATAAATGAATGATTTATGCTCCTTCTCCAGTTGAATTCCTCATCTCTGAGGGTCGTGACCACCACCTACCATGAATTACTCTGTATATTCTAGATCCTCGTAGGCATGAAACGCCCCTTGGACTAATGTATCAAGGGTGGCGCGAAACTGTTTAAAGCAACGGCAACGTATCGGGCTCCGACCTCGTGATCTTTTGCCGTCGACTTTACCCGTAATCATCAACTTTTGCAGGCTGTCTCCTTTGTTTTTAGTAACGTGGCCGAAGTAGTCCGAGACACGTTTAAGACCTATGGTAGAGAGCCTATTCGTGACCCTGAGGTGATCTATAAGTCAAAAACAATACTTAATCATTTTGTTGACACTAATGTCCATTTGATTCAAATTAATCCTTAGACTCCTGATAGATAACAATGACGTGAAAACATTATTTTTGTGATAAAAATTTCAAAAATTGACGCGTTCGCAGACAGCGTTTTAGCTTCATTTGGACAAAGCATCTGGGCTGGAATCCCAGAGAGATGCAGGTTCAAATCCTGCGAACGCGTCAATTTTTGAAATGTTTATCACAAAAAGAAAGTTTATATACACCTAGTGTGTGAAGCACGATAAAAATCATTTCAACAATGATGTGGTTTCAACTATCCCGGGAAATATAACTTTTAAGTCAGTCTATAGGCATGAATGACTGAGTAAAACAATAATTATTTAAATTAGTCCATGAGTTCGATTATCAAAAAAATTTAGACACGTATTTTTTCTTTTGTCAATAAAACAACAAATGGCAAAGATAAACCTTGTCAAAGTTTAGGAGTGGGGGTCGTGAGGTCACGTCTCTCATGAAAGTCTATACATTTGTATGACACTCGTGACGTCACGCGGAACTTTAACGGGCTGTATCTTCATCAATTTTTGTTTAATTGAGTAAAGAAGAAAGACGTGTCTAACATTTTTTATTAGTTTATCTGACGGACTAATTATATTTGATTAGTCATCATGCCTATTGTTTACACTACTGAGAAATTTTACAGCTTTGCTACAATCTTGAGTACTTTTTCAGTGAGCTTCTATATCATACGATTCATACAATATTTAGAACAAAGAATAGCACTGCTGAATATTTGCCCTCTCGCAGTACTTACCTACGTATCACGTAGAGCTCCTATAGTTTTCTTATAACAAACTTGACTTTGTGATTACGCCCGCTATCTTATCATATTCTCCTGAGAGTCTGGAGGAGAGAGAACTTTACATTTTCTCTGGATTAAAAGTAGAAAAAATAAAGCTAAGATTATATTTCTGATTCATTCTATCCCGCTCGTCACGTTTGATACATGACGCATGACGACGGATGCGATAAGGATAGTAAATAGTTTCTAGGGACTGCGTCCTTTACTGATGATATTTTGATATGAAATACAGTACTTTTACTATGAGAATAAAATACATGTTTTTTGAGATTCGGCATAGTAAGTCTTCGGATGGGTGATCGTGTGTGGCATTTACAGCTGTGTGCTATTTACAGCACGTATTAGGTACACGTAATTTTTTGCTTTAACCGTTTAGTATAAGTCTTAAAAACTCCGACGCCAGGCCTATATGCATATACGAACTTAATGAGCATACCTATTTTTGGATGCATATATATGCATTGAATCATAAAAATAAAACAGTGCTAGTGTTTGTAGTGTGCTAGCTATAAATTGTTGTTGACTAAATATTCTCAAAATGTTTGTACATTCAACAGACTAGCATGTCCATTTCAAAGCCTCAATTTCAAAATGTAAACAAATTTTCACGTCGATAACTGGAAGCGACAATGTTTTCAATTATTTTTTAAATAATTTACCAGCTATATTCAAGCTGTTTTTCAAAGTGCAGAAACTTTTAGAGGTGTATACCTAGATTTATACATATAAACAACTAACTTTTGTTCGCAGCTCCGCCCGCGTAATATTTCGATTTTTGTGCTACCCCAAGGGTACCTATTTCCGGAATAAAAAGTAGTCTATGTCACTCTCCGTTTTTCAAACCATGTCCATGCCAAAAATCAAGTCAATCCGTTGCTCGGTTGCTACGTAAAAGAGGAACAAACCAACAAACTTTTCGGATTTATAACATTAGTTAGGATTTTTAGCATGGGATCAATTGCGAAATTCTGAAGAAAACTTAGCTGTTCCATCCAAAAAGATTTATATTCTCCACAAAATAGATGCAGGAATTGCTGATTTATTTTCCCGACTTTAGAATTGGCTCCATAGTGGAAGTTCGACATGATGATGAGTATAAAGTTATGTATTCACTCAGCAACAATTGTTTATAAACTCTGTAACAGAAATAAAATCTACGTATTTCTGAAAGAAAAAAATAATGTTTCAGACACAATTATTTTGTTTCTGTAAACACTACGTGTATAACCACAAATTACCGAATACTAATTACAGATTGTATATTTACCGAAACTTACTGATAACAGTAAGCTTCGGTAAACATCTACGTAATGTTTCAGAAACTGTGTATCTGAAACACTGTTGCTTAGTGAATTCATGGCTTTATGATACCCTAGAGTACCTGTTTATCGTGTAGCGCTCATAGCGTAGTTTGACTAGGTGTCCGTTAGCGATCATCGAAGTTAAGCAACGTTCGGCACGTTCAGTCTTTAGATGGGTGACAGCGGGTGGTATTTATAACTGAGAGCTACTGTGGCTCGGATGGCACGTTAAATAACCGGTATTTTAATCTATCAGCCATGTCTGAGGCCTTCCGGCGGCTAAAAAACTCTGACTCCAAAGCTAGCCACCCGGGTCATACAAACTTACTTAAATATGTTTGTCACCTTGAGACACTCCCATTATAAATTCAAAAACTATTTTCACACCAGTAAAAGGTACAAAAATAAATATCACTGGTGTTCAGTTAATATATCTGGCAAAATGCAAAAGCGAAACGCGGTACACCTGAAATAAATCGATTCAAAGGATTTTCGTGTTTAATGTAGTTCTCAAAGATAGGATCCCATTTCTATCCGAATCTATAAGGTTTACGTTTGTAATCGGATTATAGATAGCTCCGATTTAAGGAGCGGACGACGAAACTGAAAATATATTTTGTATATTGATAACGACAAAAAGTACAGTACCTAATTCTTTTACTGGATAAGGTTTTTGGTTATAGGCTGATCCAAACTTCTTGGCAGTGTGAAATTAGCTAAGAGCTGCGCAAAACCCAATCTTGACTGAAGCAAAGAAGATATAATAATACTACGTATAGAACGGTCACTCGTTACCCCCCACCCGTTTGAGTCTTCCTCACTTCCACCCCGCGTTTCACGAACCGATCGTGTACTCTGCGCGCGGGCTGCACTGGCCGGTAGATTATGTAATAAAAAATACCTAGTCTGTAACAATGTGTATGTTTGAATATCAATAATACGTAACAAAACAATACATTTTAATGTTTGTCTAAGGATAAGTAAAAAGAACCTATTTTACATTATTTGGTAACTTTCTCTTCATATTTTCTTTCAAATAAAGTAGATCGGTTACTTATTGCTAAAATGCTTCCAAATTAAGTACTCGTAATTGTTATACTTTTATAAGCATTAGATTTATATTCATTTATGCAAAATTGAATACGCAACTGTCTCACTCACGCGGCATGTCGTCCGTCACGTCGTGATGATCGCTGACAGCCATAGACGTTTCGCACACAAATGCCTTTATTTGTTGTCTGTGAGTAAGTACTGTGTTGTGTGCGTAAGACAGCAGATTTTGTATGAAAAATCGCGGAGTGTCCGGGCTGTGACTGAAGCTCACATAAAAACTGCTCGAGGATTGGGTTTTATGCAGCTTGTATCTAACTTCACAGACGAAAAAAAAAAGTTCATTCGGCCTACACATAACGACATTGATGTGAAAGACTTTTGTTTCGCATTTCGAGTCCGAGTCTCCTTAACAATACTGTAACTTTTAAGGTGTGTTTGTTTATTATTCTTTCACGCAGCAACACATCAATCGGTTTGATTTTTGACATAGTTATAATTCAAACGTCGGGAGTACATAATTATCTACATACATATATGCTACTTTTATTCAGGAAAAATGTAAGCATCTTGTGGGTAAGTCGCTGGTAAACCGGTGGTATCCAGTACGTAAAATACCGTAATTAAATGACTATATTTTTGCTAGTTTTTTGATAGATTTGCCGGTATGCTCCTATTAGAAAAAAATCCCTTGTGAAATGTCTCTAGATTGGTCTCTAGACATTTTTGATTGCAATTGTGATTTGGAAATAATTATATATTTTATGTATTTTGTCAACAATATAATTAGTCTTTATACAGGGTGGGCCAATAATTTTTGCAAATTGCAACACTAAATTTCTCGAATACCGTTGGAGGGAGGGGTGCGCGGGTGGCGGGAAACTATGCGTCGCTACATGCAATTTTAGTCACAATGGAGCGCTTCACGGGACAACAGCGTGCTTTTTGTGTTAAACAATTTTACAAAAACAACGATTCCTACGTATTGTTTACGGACGAGGCCCACTTTCACATCAACGGGCACGTGAATAAGCACAATTGTCGATATTGGAGCAGGGAAAACCCTCGCCTTAAACACCAAAAGCCACTTCATTCACCTAAAACGACAGTATGGGCTGCCATATCAGCAAAGGGCATAATTGGTCCGTATTTCTTTGAAAATAATCAAGGAAATAATGTAACTGTGAATTCAGCGGAATACGTCAAGATGTTGCGAGAGTTTTTGACGCCGCAGTTGCATGAATTTCAAGGATACAACAGCAGGACCTGGATGCAACAAGATGGAGCAACATGCCACACGTCAAATGTGACTTTACCGGTAGTCAAAGAAATGTTTCCGAATAAATTGATTTCTCGCAGAGGTGATATTCCATGGCCTCCGAGAAGCCCGGATCTTACACCATGCGATTTTTTCTTATGGGGATACCTGAAAAGTCGAGTCTACCTTAATAAACCGACGAATATATCCCAATTAAAACGAAACATCCACGACGAGATAGCCGCGATCCCCCGCAGCATGTGTCAGCGAGTTTTCCAAAGTTTGCGTAGTCGATTGCTAGAGTGCCAACGACGAGACGGTGCACATCTCGACGATGTCATTTTTAAAAAATAAATTTCATTAAATTTTCAAAACGTTAAAAATATAATCAACAAAATAACAGTTGTAGTTTTATTTCTATTCATGTTTTAAAAGTGCAAAAATTATTGGCCCACCCTGTACATTGTTATTACAAAAATAAAAATGTCCTGTCATATATCTTCTTCTCCATCTTAAGGTTGCCTGGAATAGATCACTATTAGTAATAATAATAATATGAATTTATTATTATTATATAAAAAAATAAATTGTAATAAATATTTTTTGTTTAAATTTTAAGAATAAATCCAAATATAAAACTGTGCGCCTCTAAGGCGCATGTTTATCTTAACAGTACTAAAAAATAAGTTTATCTTTCTAGGGTTCAACATAAGAATAACACATAGCTATAATTTATTAAGATATTGCGTGAAACGAAGTTCGCGGGGTCAGCTAGTAATATTATAAACGCGAAAGTTTGTGTGTGTGTGTGTGTATGTGTATGTTTGTTACTCTTTCACGCACAAACGGCTGAACCGATTTGGATGAAATTCGGTATGTAGCTTAGACCTTGGAATTACATTGCTAACATTGTACAGATCTTAAGTAAAGATAAGAGCTTAAAACTTAGCAGCCCTTGTCGGCATTGCGAATACATGCTAGGGCGCTATAAAAAAATATCGAAAAATAGGTACATTAAACTTCCAGTAGTTTGTATGTTGTAGTATCAATTTGTGAATCTATAAAGAGTTTATCTATCATAAATTCGGATTTATACCATACTAGCGACTCGCCCCGGCTTTTCACAGGCAAAACATTCCTCTTGAATTAGGTACTCTATCTATTAAAAAAAACTCATCAAAATCCGTTGCGTAGTTTTAAAGATATAAACATACATAGGGACAGATAGACAGGGAAGCGACTTTGTTTTATACTATGTAGTAATAGTAATCTAACTGTTATAAATACGAATTTATATCCAGTAAATAGATTGCTTTTGACCAAAACGGTTTATCGTTCAATGTACTCAAATCCCATTATACCATCTGGATTAAATCCATGATAGCTCGATTCATTGAATAAACCAATACAATTTTAAATTTAATCCGAACAATATTTGCAAATTTCGTTCCATCTACTACCTAAATAGGAAAAGTTTTAATTTCTCTATGTTAGAAGCGGTGTCCCAAGCGCGGGCTAAAATGTTAACCTTATCTACATTTATATCTCTCGAACTCTAGTTTTCCCTGCTCTAGTATGCTCGCCACCGCTCTATTATGCACTAAAATTTTATTCATTAGCAAAAAGTGCAAAAATAATCCCAAGTTGGCGGACTTTCTTTGTGGAACGCTTTTGTCTCTTGTTCAGATCTTCGGCAGTGGTTTTTCTTATTTTCAAAGTGGTTTTGTTTCAAATGAGTTTTTCCTGAAATGGGGCCTGTGAACTTTGAACAGTTTGATCCGAATTAAATGCTTATATTTACGAAATAAGCTGAAATCAACAATGTTAACAGAGAACACTATACTTGCTGTTCCGTTGTTTATACGTGTGGTTCCGTAACTCAAAAGGAAAAAACGGAACCCTTATAGGATCACTTTGTTGTCCGTCTGTCCGTCTGTCTGTATGTCAAGACTCTTTACCTCTAGAACGCGTAAAGATATCGAGTTGAAATTTAAACTGTATAAGTATATCGATGAACTCTTGCTGTTGCAGAAAAAACGAGCTTCTCAGTTGTCGTTTAAAAAAGTTAGAGTCGTTTATGTCGTAAAAAACCGCATATTTCGCACTCACAAAAATCAAAACCTACAGGGTACTTCCCGTTGACATAGAACTATGAAATTTGGCGAGAAGCATTGACTCAGAGTACACATAAGGAATAAATCTGAAAAATGTACATTTTTATTTAAATTACAAAAAAATAGGGCCCCAAAATTCACAAAATATGGGTTCAAAATTCAAAGTGAGTAAATCGTATCATGTAAGGTATCATATAAAAGAACTTCATTAGCACATGCTAAAACAGGATTTTAACTATTTTAACAACGTGTTTGTTCGGAACCCTCGATGTGCGAGCCTGACTCGCACATGTCCGGTTTTTTTTAGTGACTTTTAGCTGTTGGCCTCTGAGGCCTCTACAGCTGGTATACTGGTAATGACACCTGCCTTACATTCGTGAGATCCATAGGTGCAATTTGCGGTCCCGTAACAATGAATGCTTTGAAATTTATACACGGAATTTCACATCATTGGCTTTTCCGTGAAGGAAATACGTTCGTAGAAGAAATTCGATGACGTATGTGTACCCACCCACCCGCACTGTGCCAGCGTGGTAGATATGGCCCAATCACCCTTCGTGGACTATTAAAAGGCTGGTACAGAAGTTGGCAGTCGCAGAATTTTTAGAGCAGAACAAAAGTTTATTACTAAGAATAACTTTTACTATGAGACTATCGACTTGAAATGTCGAAAAAATTATATCACAATCCTGCCATAAAAATATATCGTTGTCACATATAACTGAAAGTTTTATGGAGCCACTGATATTTACGTGCTTTCAAGGTTGCCCCGTAGTAAAAAATGTGCATAGTCTTGCCGAATCGTGCGTTTGTCATATTCAACGAGCGAGAGTCGTTCTGACCCTTACCTACTTTTTACAGTAGGTATTTTACTGTGCTGCTATTTTATTATTCCACTGCTGAACTTAGGCCTACCCACGAAGAGCGATCAGGCCATATCCACCACGCACTCAGTGCGTTTTTGTGGTTCTAAGCTGCATCTATTTTATTTTTTGACAGTATGTGACAAAACTGAACTGTACTGTATGATTAATTTATTTTGAATAAAAAGTATATAAATATATATAAATACGTCGATGGTGCATCTAAAACAGCAATGTCACTTATACCTCCCGTAGTTTTTAGTACGCAAATATTGATATTCCACACAATCTAGCCTCGAGCAAATTTACTGGTCATAAATAAAATTTAAAGTATAAAGTTAATGGTTATGACGAAATGAATATTCAAAATTGTCTCTGCTTCTGACCTATCTGTTGAAATTGAACCTCAAAGTCTTTAGTGTCGTTAAACTTATATGCGACAGCATGAGGCGGCAAATGACTTATAAAAATATTTTTTGTAATAAATCGACGTAAAATGATCCTTAACGCATCGAATAGAAGTAGCGAGTCTTATTATCAAATATCTCGGCTTATTTCGAGTGGTGCTACGCGTCTAATGGACTGCGTTGGATTGGACTCATCCCTCGAGGACAGATATTCAATGTCAATGTATGAACTCTTGACATTCGGCTATAACATAAATGCTAATTTTCATCATATATTTTCAGCTTTAAGACAAGCATTTTGCGTTTATTGGGCCGTGAGAAATCTGCACGTTTCTAGATGTTTTTTTCTTTGACCTTTTCCATTTCGTGCAACGTATTAGCGTTTCTAATAATATTTCGATATCTGATGATAAATGACTCGGGGAAAATGCAAAAAATTGTTAAACCTCTTGCAAATTCTTAATGATTGATGGTTCTGCGAAGGTGTGCGAAACGAAGGTGATTTATTGAGGTACCAATTATCTCCTTGGGTGAAATTTATCAAGATGTAATACTGAGTAAATAACCAGCAGTTGATTATATTTTATGTAAATAGGCTGCAAATATTGCTTAACGGCCTAGTATTGTACAGAAACCATGTCGAGGAGAAGTTTTTGTAAAGTTCTAATAACTTCCAGAAGTTAGGTAAAATATTAAACATGTTATCGTTAAAATGAATTGCTTGGTAGTTAGAGATGCCAATATTATCGCTTTGTTGCGTTTTTTACACCGATATTAAGTCAAATACGCAAAGAAACTCGAACTAAAATGATAAGATAATTACTTTTTGGGGTGATTATTAAAAATTTTACAAATCTTGCAGTTAACATTCAGAGAAATTCAATGTCCTTGAAATAAAGAACTTCTAAAACACTTCACAAAACGAATTTGGAGCACAAATCGATCCATCGTGGCTCGACATGTCATGCAAATAGATGCATGGAGAGATTACCATATGTCCATACCCATTCCGTATTGACCAATTCAGTGACCTTTATTTTGTTTTAACTAAAGCAGTGCGATGCGTCACACGTTTTTAGATTACATTACCTTGTATAAATAGACCAGCGCTTTCCAATTTACGAGTCGAATAGGACGTGAAAAAGACAAGATATTTCGAATGACTTATTGTCCAAATTAATTGTAACTAATGTATACGACATTAGTGTTAAAGTGTTTGACGTGTGTGTCTCTATGAAGCATCCATCGACCTGGAATTTTTTCTGTTTTGTAGCATCATAGCTTCCAAACAAATGGATCGAATTCGAAGTTTTTTTTTAGTTGATGTAATTGAGATGGTTCTTTATTATATTTTAATTGTATTCGTTCGTCGGCTGTCGTCGGTTTGCTGGGCGTTGATTTCGAAATTTGTAACTTTACCTTTTCTCATAAGTTAAATGGCGGTCATCGCAAACCAAATGCAGGCGTCTCTTCAAACCGAAATAAGTGAGCTCATTAACGCAGTTGCGGTTAACTCAAGCTAGCAAGGGGGCGTGCACGTTGATGAGTGTGAATTTGGCAGGAGCTGTTAATTATACCGATGTCAGTGTCGATCGGAGTTCCTCGCGGCTCGAGGCGAAATTACGAGGAGCGAGTACGCTTCGTTTAACTCGCGTTCGGTATAATGATGTCGTAAAAAAGAAATTCTGAGGTCGGATTTTATTCCCTTTGTAAATTTTACACCATGAAAGTTCGTGTTATACGGTGGAAATGTTACGTTGTTACATAATAACAACGTAAGGGGTTTTAAAGTTGACCTTTTCAAATTTGATGCGATTTTACATAAAAGCGTCACGTTTACTTCATTGGGTAATTATATTTAACAGCGAATAAAATTTCGTGTAGGTTTTATTACATTTGTGCAGGTACTTAGCAAACCTTTAATTTTTTAAGCCTGTTTGCTCTGTATCTAAAAAAGACACGCGAAAAGTTCTCAACTCACATAAAAACAGCAATAAGTACGATACAATAACATTTATTAACATACAAAAAAGTATCAGAGGTACGAAGTACTTAAAACAAACAGTAAAAACAGTGTTATTGCAGAGATCAATATATTTCTAACAGCTTTTTCTGCAACTTGGTAAAGTCTGCGCTGTTTGTACAAAATTGTAGAATTGTGTGCATCTTCTAAGACATATTTAGAAAATGTTTTGGAGGTGATTGTCAAGCTATACGAAAAGATAGTTTCAAATTGGGATCTACTGAACACACTCTCCAAAATTTCTCCGATAAAACCGATACACATTTTATTCGATATTGTGCCTACATTTCAGGAAATACAGACTCCAGTAGCTAGTTTCATACCCTCACAGTGGGTATAAAAAGGAGTTTAGTATCAGTTAGGTGATTTTCAGGAAAAACGAAACGCTTAGAGATAATCTTTGTTTATAGGGATAATGTTGCGAAATCACGTTGCGTGTATCTAAATGGGCAGTTACTTGGAAATAGTGATAATGGCAATGGGACAGAATGGGGCCCGGCAGCACTTCTTACACAAGGTTATTTTAAATCACCAAAAATCCCTCTGTAACACGCGAGTTCTCTATACAAGATAACATGTTTAGGTCTATATTTGGTCATAAATTTGCTATTGGTCCCTATAACATGAAAATAGCGTAATTTCTCAAGGCGTCGTAGTAAATTTTTAGCCACCAAAAGTATGACTGTCACTATTTTGGTCAATACAGGCTTTTGTTGCTGATTATGATGATTATTAGCTTCCGTGCTAAAAAGGCCCATCAATTTTGCGAAGGCGTTTTGTTAATTAACCAATATAAATAATTAAATACATACATCTAACTTTGTGTAGACAGAAGTTTTGAACAAATAAAGTGTATAAAAGTAGCTAGCTTTTAACATCATTTTTAATCAACAATTTTTGACACAATTCAAAAAGTACTTAAAATTATTTACATCCGAAGTTTGTCTAAGGAAACTAGGTGTGCTGCAACAGCTTTTAAAAAAGTCTACTGCTGAACATAGGTTACCCACGAAGGACGTTTGGTTCATATTCACCATGCGAGCCCAATTAAGTCTGACGACGGGCGGTTGGGTGCTGAATAGGTATAGCTAATTACATTTCTGTGACCAAAGGTAACAAATCAAGTATTTAATATTCCAATGAATTAGGTTAGCAGGCATTTACGTTTGGCCCTTAGCACTCATTTTACAAATGAGAATAAAGTAGGTCCACAACATGATCTACCGTCAGCCGGCACGACTCTATCGCTTTTGCCCTAAATTATAGACACTTATAGTACCTAGCAAATACTCGTATATCACAAATGTGTATGAAACCTACAGAATGCAGTGTTGTTGTTGTTTTTATTTTATTCCAATTTTTTTTGGGACTTTTATTGTATAATACATGGCAGTCCCATTATATATTATAACTTATTCTAACTTACTAACTATTTAATACTACTAGCTACGTATTTCGGATCACTTGAGGCGACTCACCAAATCGAATATGAATAGCGCTCCGGCTGCGTCAGAGCTAGGTTCAGCAAGTAGTCTATTATACAGTCCAACGCCGAGCCTGTTGAAGTGATAAGTCACCTCAAGTGCCCGCCTCTCATTTTGAATACGTGTACATTCTACGAGTAGGTGGTATACATCTTCTACCACTCCACATGTATCGCAATTCGGTGAGTCTGCTAAGCAGTGTTGTATGAACGCACATTAACCAGTGATTTGTCGTGCTCTGTCATTAATAATTGTGTAATTACTGGCCTTACGAGTAATTAGCATAACTAGACTGAGTTTCGTGCGACATTTTGTCCCCAGATAGATAGAAACGATATGTCCTATCTTGAGAGATCTGTGCCCCAAAGCTATCGGTCAAGCTAGAATAACGGATTGTGCAATCGACGGGACTCTAAACTCGATGGTACCTAATTAAAATGCAATGCGTGTAATTATAGATAAATAATACATAGGGATTTTACAAATTTAATTCCTATATACTCAAACTTGAAAATGTGCGAGTGAGATAGCTGGGGCCAGTTAAAAGACCATTAAAACCACAACTACGTGTAACGCCAATACTATAATTAGTTATAGATAACGCTGTATTCTGCAATGTATGTTTCATACACATGCAATTTTCGATGTATGATCTTTTGCTACTTATGAGTCTCGCGTACTGAGTAAAGAGGCTTCTCTCTATACAGCTGTGATCCAAGCCTATCGGTCGAGCCAGAATAATGGATTGTGTAATTGACGGGACTCCAACTCGACGGTAATTAATTTCCGATGCTGCTCGATCAATCGAGTTTAAAGGAAATTTATATAGGATTGCCATTTTTGTGATGAAGTAAGTAGCTAAATAACATATTTTGTGATTTATTTTAATCATTTCATTACGATCTCAAAAACATTCCTTCATATCGTTAGAATACAGGTATTGGGCTGTACTTGAATAATCCACGACTGTACATACTCGTAAGTCTACCCATTAAGAACTTTTTTTTTAATAAGTATCATATAGGTTTGCGTTTGACTACACACTGCAAGATGTTAAGCAGATATGCGGTCTAGGGTGTAACACGCTTTCCTAGAAGATACTGTGCTGAAACATTAATTTAACATTTTATCTGCGGATGTGGTTTTTGCGGACCGTTGCTAAATAAACCGAAGAAAAAAATTGACGATTATTTTCCCTCGGTTTGTCTCGCCATTTTCCAGTTTCAGATTTAAAGATGTTTTAACGTTTTCAGAACATCGCACAATTCTAAACTAGGTCAAGCTTTTTCCAAAATTCTTACATATATCTGACTTATCAAAGTTTAAGAGTTGCCTTTAAATAAAAGAAAAATAAAATTGTGTCGATGATTACTCATTTCGCGAGTGAATGCACTAAATAACATCTCAGATTTCTAGTAAACTACTTTAGTATACCTACGTAGTAAATGAAGAATAAAAATGTTCTATCTACCTAATAAAAAAAATGTGTTATGAAAAGTTGAACAGATCCAAACACACATTTCCATAAAAACATAAAAACTTTCGGAACAATAATACTAACGTGATAACACAAAAAACAGATACCTATCCAACCAATTTCAAACATAAGAAAACGGCCATTGATCCAAGAAAAAGCTGGGAGCGAAGTTAAAGCACACTCCGAACATTTATACAGCTTTGTATAAGCATCGCAACACAAACTTTGCTCATTTGATGCTCCCCGAAAGGATCAATTTTGTGAAACTTTTCCAGATGATCCTTCTTGAGAAAGTTTCAACGGCTACGCTGAATTAGGTTAAGGTTAAGTTTTGAATCGATTACAATTAGATAAGATAAATCGATTATATCAAATGCAAATAGTCAACAGTCAAATATGTTTAAAAACCGTTTGGACTTTGTAGTTTAGTCAAGTAGTCTTCATGTGGCTTTATACATTTTTATAAATCGGTTCACGATTCCAAATTATTACATTACATAAATCGATTAAGATCAGATAATAATAACGTGTACGTAATAGTGACATGCAAAAATGAGAAATTCTGACTCTTGAATAAAGAAAAGCATATCAAATACTACATAATATAGGTAATACACTAATAATATACTTTAATATAGGTAACATTTTTATTATGAGAAACGTTCCGTAACAAGTTGTCTAAATGATTAGGTATCGTGACACTTTCGGTGTAGTCTAATTGTGATAAAAAATATCTCAAATATTTGTTTCAGTTACTATGTAAATAAAGTGTAAGTGGACAACTCTACTTTGTAGTACAATAAATTTTACAGACTATTTCCTCTAAGATCTTACTTACTCATAACATAAGATCTATGGACTTTGAATTATACTCGCTTAGATAATATTATTTACAACTTTGTCTCAATAACACAAAACTTGTAATCCTTTGGAGAACACTTCGTGTCACCTTTGAACGTTCTAATAACATCATTCTCTAAGTACCCGCAAAGTTATGAAAAGAATCAAGAGTTCTCGGTAAACAGTAAACGGATTTCCAAGAAAATAAGGCTCATGAAATGAAATACTCATATTTTCGTGATCACTTATTCACTTATTATTCAAGATGTTGATCAAATTTATTTCAGCTGTTTAAGATAGATGAAGACAGATTGTTCTAAGAAAACGTAATGTAATAAAATAAAGAGAGTTAAGTTCTTATTGAATTTAAAGGTTTCACAGAACGGTGAAGCTACTGGAAAGATCTCGTGTATTCATCTTTATGAAAAACTTTTATAATCATAGAAGACTTTGTAGGCTCTGAGCTGATTCCATGGAAAATACTAATTATTTTATAGACCTATAACATATTTCAACATAATCGCAATTTGGAATCGACAAAATGTATGAATTTATTGTTTTTTTCACAAAAAATTCCAAGTTGGCTCCATATTAATACTTGTTCCTGATGATGATGTTAATCTCGCTTTTCGACTCAGACTAAGACTATTTCTGAATGGCCATGTATAAAGAACAGCTGTTTTTTTACAATTTATATTTGGTTAAAGTTATTCATAATTACGACTACATTAACTTCATGCACTTAAGAAATAGCCTGTGTAACCTACATCTTATAAAACCAATTTATTTTAACTCATATTCGTTTCAGTGTTTCAATACATATTTAGAGTGTCATCTAACTTTGAAATTTATTTACACAGACTTGCCCTCAACTCTCTTTGAATGAAATATGAGCATGTAATAAATAAGTAAATAATCTCTTTGTTTCAAGTTATTATTGATATTTTGGGACCTTTCAACTGCGAGCATACGTTTATTAGCATAATTACATATGTATTAAATTACAAAAGTGTAAAGTACTAATACCAAAAGTATAACTAAGCCGTGGTGGTCAAGAGGTAGTGACGCCCGCCTTACAATCGTAAGGTCGTGGGTTCAAATCCCCGGTCCCGTACCAATGAGAACGAGTTCTTTAAAATGTATGTACGGAATTTCACACCACTGGCTTTTCGGTGAAGGCAAACATCGTGAGGCAACCTGCATTCGTCCGTAACAGAAATTCGATGGCTATGTGAACCCACCAACCCGCACTGGGTCAGCGTGGAGGATATGGCTCAATCACCTTTCGTGGATAGGCCTACGTTAAGACTGGCACAGTACAGTAAAGTACTAATATATACAAGTACATATTGTGATTACTGAATTTTGAAAGCTGTTGAATTGCTTTATATTATTATTACGTATCAAAACGAATTTAACTATAACGCTGAACGCTTAGCAGTCCACTCGGTATATGCTGCTGGCCAAATTAAACTTCTTGGCGGCTACAAGTTAGCTATACCTAAGCTGCGCGGAACCCAATCTTCTCGCAGCTGTTCATTGAGCTTCAGTCAGGATTGAGTTTTACACAGCTTGTTGCTAGGTAACATGACAGCCGCCAAGAAATTTAATTCGGCCTATAGAAGCCATTGGTAACCTCGGAAGTGATTAGTATCTGAATCATACATACATTATTTTGCTTTGAAGTAGCTAAAGTTGTATGGAATTTGTTCTGAGTTAGAGTTCTTAACTTATTATTTATTTAGGTATTAGCTGCCCGTTCTGGCTCCGCCCAGGCGGAATTGGATTATTACTTAAAACCTTCGTTAAAACATTCTAAAAGATAATAAAACCGCATTACAATCTGTTGTGTAGTTTGGAAGAAATAAGCGTATACACAAAAATAGCTACTTTGCTTTTTAATACGTATGTATTTTTGACCGACGAACCATCGGAGGAGGTAGGTACTAAATTCGACGCGTATATTTAATTTTGTGTATAACCTATTCTAAAAGATAATAAAACCGCATTACAATCTGTTGTGTAGTTTGGAAGAAATAAGCGTATACACAAAAATAGCTACTTTGCTTTTTAATACGTATGTATTTTTGACCGACGAACTATCGGAGGAGGTAGGTACTAAATTCGACGCGTATATTTAATTTTGTGTATAACCTATTCTAAAAGATAATAAAACCGCATTACAATCTGTTGTGTAGTTTGGAAGAAATAAGCGTATACACAAAAATAGCTACTTTGCTTTTTAATACGTATGTATTTTTGACCGACGAACCACCGGAGGAGGTAGGTTCTCAATTCGACGCGTATATTTAATTTTGTGTATAACCACGCATAACTTTTTTCATAGTAGTCCGATTTCAATAAATTTTTTTTGTTGGAAAGAGTATACTTCGAAATTGGTCCCATTTTAAATTTCATCGAAATTGGCTGAGCCATTTTTGATAAATCAACAATAATGTGATCCGTGCGAAATATTCGCGGATTCTGTACACGGGTAAGGTCATGCTATTTTTGCAAAAAATAATCTTGCCAATGTAATATTTTTACTCATTATATATGTGTACATAATCTTAAAATATTATGTAACAGATAATGTAGTACTTTACTCGCACTTAGTACTTCTGTTTCGCCGGTTTTTCCGAGGTTGCTTTTTTAATTAAAATGGTTTCTAAGAAATCTCATTTACAAAGAGGTTCTTTGAAGTGTTTCTTAGTGCTCGTGCGCGTACATTTTGTACTCTCTTTTCAAATATTACTGTTCTTTCCTTGATTAAATTTTCAGTTGGCCTAATATTCCTGTGAGCTTAGGCTGTAGGAACATTACCATATTCATATTTTTTCCGAGTTTTTAATATTTTTACGCCTTCATCTAGAAGGCGTAAAAATATTAAAAACTCGGATCGACACAAAAAAGAGATTATTCATTTTTATGGGTAATTATTAGGAATAGATAGAGATTACACACTGCGTAAATATGAAAATGGGTCAATCAACTATTCCTTGTAAAAACCATGTCCCTCAAATAAAAAATATGCAGAACACAAAATATAATAAATTTCTTATGTTTTATATCCTAAATAGTAATTGAGAATATGCCTTTAATATTAAACAGATTATTACATTGTAAATTCTCAAGCATATTTAGTAAAAGTATGGTAACTTAGGTGACTTCTATTTCCCATACAAATATTTCGTGTCCCCATGGCTAACTCAGTTGCTTTTTGGCGAATTAATTTCAAAATCTTGTAACAAAACGTAAAAATCTTTGAAGCAAAGTGCTTTTAATGTTAATATAAATCATACAAAGAGCCAGAAAAAAAAAATCGATAAAGTAACTTAGGGGACCAGGGGACCTACATTAAAAGACAAAAACATCAAAATAGACTGAAAAAAAAAATTAAACTGTACTGCCGATAACTGAATAGTATAGGCTAGTATATATTTTAGTAAAATAAATAGGAAAAGTGAAAGAAATAGAAGATTTTTGTTTCCTAATTATTAGAAATATTTTTTTTTTTGACTTACAAAGAATAGTTGATTGACCCAAATACTATGTGTATTTACGCAGTGTGTAATTTATTTTATGGTTCAGGTAAGTAATACTAGGCCTCGTATCAATATACCTACTCAAATTTTACTCTGAACGTTCCACATATTACAGTTTAATAATAATTGTTTGGGGCAACAAAGAATGACCCAATAACCATTACAAAACCAACAACCTTATCCACCATTTACCAAAAAACAAATGTCTTTGCTGGTGCGGTTTGCTAAGTTAGTTACTAAGTATATTTCTTAAAACATTTGTTACGATTTAAATAGGCAGAAGACCTACAAAAATTCAATATCTATATCTTCAAAGCAAAGTAATACCTAATACCGAAAAAAATTTTACATAACGACATCAGAGAGCGGAATACAAAGTAGATTCGCGTACTCAGAAAAAATATTCTTAGGTAGTTACATCCCTATTTATTACACAGTAAAGTACGAAAGAACTTGTAGCAAAGTAGGTAGATGCCCATTTTATCTTTGATTATTTAAAAAGGGATATCGCATACAGTAAAATGATATCAAAGCGGTCCATATCTTTGGAGAAAGACCAAACACAAGTAGGTACCTAGGAACTTATCACACATATGAAAAATTAGATTCACTAGTGGGTGGACATTCACGTAAAAGTTACTTACACGAACAAAAAACATTCGTGCATTATTGTTTACCAAGCGGATTGGACATTCACTGCTTACAAATAATAGAGACACATTTTTGCACTGAAAAAGTAACAACTTGACTAATACGCATCACTATAGTAGCATATGAATCGATTCCTTTGACATGGTTAAACGGTTAAAACAACCGGGACCTACAATTTAATGAGTCTTCCGAGGATTCCACCAGGATTAACCACTCGGCCTATACGAACTGACTAAATCAATTCCTTTGAGATAGGAACGGAAGAAGTTTTTCGTCAACCATAACATGCATGTTCATCGGTAAAGGGAAAACTGTAAGTCGAATCCCTCTCTAAGTAATCAAAGAGCAAAAAGGTACCTATTTTATGCAAGAGAAGATACCGCATTAGGTAAAAGCCTGTAGCGGTTTCTGATCACATCTAGTGAGGAAACCGGAACGGTAATTGCTTCTCCGTTGCTGATACAATTTCCTTTCAAGTGGTCTTGTTTATAAAATTGAACCTTTTAAGAGACGAAAACAGATTGAGATGAAACGCTTTGCCCGAAAATACTTTGTTTTGTCATTAGGTAGTATATCTGTAAAACAAAAGATAAAGGAAATGCACAAAGTCGATAGTTTTTTTTTTACTTGTGGATAGATACAGATTGAATGAAAGTGGACATTTCAGTTGAATATAGCCGTTTCTCTACAAGTGAGTATTTTTTATTTTACTTTCTTTATTAGACACTCAAAAGAAATAAATCTGGAAAGCTAGAAGAAATCGCTTCCAGCGCTGAGGCCGCCGTTTGTTTTAACTAGTTAAGTGTAAATTGTTTTATATTTGTATTACTATCTTTGGTGTGAAGCAATAAAGTATTATTTATTTATTTCATTTATTAACAGAAAATACAAGACATATTATTATATTTACAATTTTTGACCGGTTCTGTGGTCCAAAAGAATGATCACACAGCACGGTGAACAGTTGTATACATATTATAACAAAGTTTGATACTTAAAATAAAAAGAATGATAGAAATATTTACTGAAAAATATTTCTATCATTCTCTTCATATAAACAGACATCATCTTAGACTAATTCTTACTTCATCTCGAACCATTTTAATCTTAGTCTAGATTTTCGCAAGGAAATTAGGCACAAAGTAATCTTTCAAAAGTCGGAGAATTACAAAGCAGACACACACGCACGATTAGTAATTACACACGAGATTACTGAGTACAACGAACAATTCATTAGACGGATTTACATGTTAATGGATTATGTAGCAGAAATAGACAGTAAACAACCTTAAATTAATTAAAATATAAATGTTAAGAATATCTATTCATGATTTTTGTAATATAGCGAAGTAGAATAGCTATAGTGCTTGCTTACGGTTTCAACCGACCTATCTTGTATCACTTCCACATTATGCTGCAAGTTTGAGTGTCAATCATAACACCTACGTGTTATCATAACACATGCAAGTTTGAGTGTCAATCATAACACGTAGGTGTTATGATTGACACTCAAACTTGCAGCATAATGTGGAAGTGATACAAGATAGGTCGGGTGAAACCGTGAACGTGTTACTATTTGTACGGGTCTTTGCTTGAAAGCAAGCTATAATTTTTTATGATTTATTTAATTAATTTTATTTTTTGGTTAGGAAGAGATGAAATAGCTACACGCAGAAAACTAATAACACCTTTTTGGATCTAAAGATATATTTTGTCCAGAACTTCTAAACAATCTATTTAAGTTTCCCTGAAACCGTAAATTACTCAGTATCACATGGAACCCAAAATCAGACTGTGGGTAATGAAATTTATTGCAGTCAGATAGTAGAATTAGTGGGCGAATCCCATTCACCCGGCTACCACTAAATCGGACCCTATCGTGATTCGCATTTGACTTAAAATCAGTGCGACTACTAATTGCTTTAAACTACGGAGATACAAAGTTTGTTAGCAGGGTAATAGATGTATTATTAAAATGGAAAAATATATTGATAGCTTTTTACTAAGGCACTCTGACACCAGGGCTAGCCACCCGGCCTATATGACTATACAGGGTTACTTCTAGGGGCTTATTCTGTACATCAAAACTAACAACTTTTGTCTACGACTTTCGTCGAAATTCAAAAGAAAAATTTGTTGTTCCATAGAAAAATCTAGTTCACTCGCGACAAAATGTATGGAACAGCTGATTTTTTTTAGTTTTGACGATAGTCGTAGAACAAAAGTTGTTAGTTTTTATGTACAGAATAAGCTCCTAGAAGGATGCTAATTGATTAGAAATAACCCTGTATACTAAGGCCGCGGCAAGTAACGAAGAAACAAAATACTTCATAAGTTTCTCACAAACCATTTTATTGCTTAACTATATCAATTTGAAGAAACAAATGAAAACAAGCATAATTGTAATTTAGCCATTTGTAGAGTGATCATGGCCGTGGGCCGTGGTGGTCTGGTGGTAGTGACACCCGCCTTACAATCGTGAGGTCGTGGGTTCAAATCCTGGTCTCGTATCAATGAGTTCTTAGGAATGAATATACGGAATTTAACACTACTGGCTTTTCGGTAAAGGAAAGCATCGTGAGGCAACCTGCATACGTCCGTAGAAGAAATTCGATGGCGTATGTCATTCCACCACACGCACTGGGCCAGCGTGGTTGATATGGTCCAATCACCCTTCGTGGGTAGGCCTACGTCATGCAGTGGACTATTAAACGGCTGATACAGTACAGATGGTGCCTTGTTTCTTCTATCAATCTACTCTACATTCTAAGAGTTCTAACTCCTGTGCATTGTACTAGTTTGCTTCAGGTACTTACCCGTTTTATAATAAAATGATTGAAAATAATTTCAATACATTCAAAGTGGAGATCACATGAATTAATGCACTAATGTTCTCGAAAGTTTTTACCAACAAATATTATTCAACTAAACATAATATAGATAATACCGATATTTAGTAGGCATAACTTTTCAAAGGAAACCCCCAAGGAAGTAGAGCTAAGGGATCGCACAGATTATTCAACCCGCCCCACCTGTTTTAATACAGGACTATTCCCTTTTGGTACATAATTATCAGTCTTAAGGGTTTTACGTACCACAGCTGTTATAGGTACTGGTAGTACTACAAGTTTCCGTTCTTAGAATCAGAATAGAAATTTAACTATTATAGATTTTTTTGTTTTGTAAAATTATGCCATCTAATGTGTATGTACTGTACTGTACCAGCCTTTTTAGTAGTCCACTGCAGGACGTAGGCCTACCCACGAAGGGTGATTGGGCCATATCCACCACGCGGGCCCAGTGCGGGTTGGTGGATACACATACGCCATCGAATTTCTTTTATGGACGTATGCAGGTTGCCTCACGATGTTTTTCCTTCACCGAAAAGCCAGTGGTGTGAAATTCCGTACATAAATTCCAAAGAACTCATTGGTACGGGACCGGGGATTCGAACTCACGACCTCACGATTGCAAGGCGGGTGTCATTACCTCTTGACCACCACGGCTTCATCTAATGTGTATGCCTTAAATGTATTATGTACATTTCGACTTATCAAGGTCAGTTTTTTCCTTTCTAATTAAAAATACCGTATTATTTAATAAATGCAATTAGATCTATATTTTTTTCTTAAATTTACGTCATGTAGTAATTTCATTGCTTGTAAGAAATAACCGTGTTTATTAATCTCAAAACAGGACTATTACCAGTCTACGAGTATCTACATAATTTGAGTGTTAACCCTGAGTTTACTTATTATCTTGTCAGAATAGCAAATATCTGGTCTGACGCGTCTGTGTTGTTGCGAATTAATTCTGGAATTCGTTAATCAAGAGATTTGCAAGTCACTCCTCTGATTTCTAATTGAATTGTGATAAAAGGGAACCGTAAAAATCGCAAGGGATCCTAAATTGATTTTCCCTACTTGAACTTTTTGATTAAATTGCTTTCGGTGATTGCGTGGCTTGTGCAGAATTTGACAATCGTCAATTTAATTGCATTCGTTTACTTTGCACTTGAAATAAATCCAATACGTTTAAAAGACTTTTTAAGGGATCGATCGGGTGACTGATTTTTACTAAATTGTTTTCTTCAGTGACGATTTGAAATTTAATTTGTAATATCAATATTGGTACAACCTCAGCGGGTTATAACTATAGCAACCGCTGTAGATCTCGTTACACAGACTTCACTCGATCTATTAATATTTTGGAAACATACCTGATCGGTGTTCTGATTGATAATATTATAGTAGGTACGTGCCACCAAAGATGAGACTTGAGAAACCACTTTGGTTTGTAATAAATACACAATTTCTGGATAATAGATATACAAATCCTGAATAGTTAGTTTGTACATGACTGTACCTGCGCAAGATCCCCCACCACTGACGCTCGTCAAGTCTCATCTTGTCAAGTCAAGTCTTGGTGGCACGCAATATACCTGGATCGACTGAAGACTTGCAGTTTAGTAAAAATGGCTTACCTACTTGCTCACTGATTGGACACTTTATATACTCAACGATGTGATTATACTCGCCATTAAGAGCGACTTTTACAAAAGGTAACATATACCTCTAAAGTCGCGAAAATAAACGTTGTTTTATATGCCTTTTTGTCCAGCTACAATTTGTTATTAACGTATTTTTTTCATGTACTACCAGCGCTGCTTTATTTTTGCGATAATGGTAGCTTTTTCAGTAAAAGATGTTCGCAACGATGCGCAAAATAGTAAATTTGAAGTATCCAATCAGTTATTTCGTAGATTCTAAAATATTTGTATCGATCTTTAAAAACACAAATTCTGCCGCGTCAATATCGAAAGCGTGATCTATCATTCACTCCGACCTCTTCACGGTGTCTAAAACCCTCAAAATTCTGTAGCCCAAGCCGATGTAGAAAGTGTGGAGAACGCTTAAAGTGCTATATCAAGACTTTAGAGGAGTAACAATGGCGTATCAGTGGATAATTTGGCTATCTACCGTCGCGTTGGTGGCTAGCAGCGACGCTTCCATTTACGATGATGACTACGACACATATACACAGAAATATTACGACGCTATGGCTTCAGGTAAGTTATATTTTGATAAGCTTTAGTATAGTATGTCTGCTCTATGATATTAAGCCCGAGTTTTAATTCTTTCGCAGTTACTTATGTGCAAAATACAAAGAATTGTAAAGGAATCTGTATGTCTGAGAGTTCTTCACGTTTTCTGCAATAAATAAATACATATTAGGGGATAACTTACACATGGTATCCGACCACAAAACTATGAAAAGTTTATGATATGGCTGGCAGACACTGAAATACTACATATTTATGCATATTTTTTTAATTACATAACTAGGTATGTGAAGTTCATTTGACTCGCTTTCTTGTAAGAGAAAAGGCCTAAAAGCAGCAGATAAATACTCGTAGTTTCAATTCAGAGACGAAATAGAATTGAACTAGTTAAGTATTTTCTCGCACTACGCAGGATTTGAAAATTGCAGCTTAAGTAAGCACTAACGAGTAAGTACTCGTTACTTGCTGGTGACGGGAACGCTGGCCTTCAATGGCTAGGATATAATTTTGTTCTATAAATAATTGACAACTTATTGGCTTCGAACTGGTCGACGTGTCTTTCATTGCAAATAAACTTCTATAAACCGCGTAGCAGCCGGCAAGCGCAGCATATGACGTCCACCCATAAGGTGGACGGATGACCTCATCAAGACCACAGGATCGCGCTGGATGCAAGCCGCTACCAACCGGTCTTATTGGAGATCGTAAGGAGAGGCCTATGTGAAGCAGTGGATGTCCTTTAGCTGAAAAGAAACAGAAGAAGAAACTTATATAGTCCTTCAACAAGTTATATCGTTATTTATTGGTACAAATACTGACGATATGACACTCGAAATTTAAGTTAATAAAACCAGTAAAACCCCTTAAGTTTACTAAGTTTTAAAGTACATTTGAATACAATAATGCCTAGGCACAAAATTGAATTAACTGTTCACGAAGACAATAGTCAAGCTTGTAAAATAAGTTTCGAAGGTCGTACCACAAAACCAACTATCTCAGAGACCCAATTTGATTTCAGCCATTACGCCTTTCAATACAGCAGAATAGCATCCCAAATTGAGTTTTGTAACGAAGCCTTCGAGGCAATAGTCGGACGGTGCCTTTAAACTAGATTTTCCCTGACTTGCAGCTATAGAGCATAATCCATAGCAAATTCTGGAAAAAGTCTACATTAGCAACTTTAGAGTGAGTTAGATTCTTTTATTTAGTACATATTTGTTTTGCCCCCCATACTTTTGTTGATTCAATGTTTTGATCTTAATAAGTACTTCTGTTTATGAAATAATTTAACCTTGACAAGTGGGAGATCGGTTAGATCAAAAATTTTATTGCATTTAAATCTCCTGCTCATAAGAGACAACCGAAACTAAACTAGAAAAGCCATATTCGAAAATCTATATATAAGCATTAGATTAGAAAGTTACATTGAAATAGTCGATTAATATCATCATGAAATGGTTTAGGACTTTAGGTAGGTTATATAAACACAGCTTAATATTTTAACAACTGAAGTAAATATAAGAACTTCTTCGAACTCGTACCATTATTTCTGAAAAACAACTTCATATTTTAAAAAATATTTGCCGAGCCTTATTTTAAACTTAACTTTTCACAGCTGAGTTTCAACCAAAATTAGTCGTAGTTCGTAGGTACAATCGTAGCTAAGTACTACGCTAGACCGTGGTGCTACATTGTATCCGCTACAATGTAATATACGAGTACGTGTATGTGAAATGTGAGTTGCAAATACTTCAAGAACTGAAAAGAGTTCTATTGTTTCCACAATCGACAATTTATTGGCTCCCAGAAACTGTATTATTTTTGTACTTTACTTTTGTATGCGTACTACGCATAATCGCAAATTTCGAACCATTTATTCAGAAAACATGTGAAATAAGCAAAGAATTTCAACTAAATATACCTACTTAAAGTAATTTAACCACACAACAAAATCCCAAACAAACCCTAGGATAAAATGACACATACGACGTGTCGATAACAAACCTGCAACGTAAAAGCGACTGGATGAAATAACTATCTCTAGGGAGCCAGGGAACCTCCGCCGAGAACACCTCAGTAACATGTGTGCAAGAGCACTTGAAAGCTCCAGTTGAGGTAACGAATGCACTCATCGCCTCTCCTGCAAGTAAGGCCAGTAATACAATTTCCCGCTGCTCCGACGGTATTGCCATCCAGGGGACAATTTGGCCTAATGCCTGTGCATCTGGAATTTGCAACGAATACTGTTTAAAATATTCCGCGAGAAAGGCTATTGTCTGGTGGCGAGTTTCAGGGAAATTGGAACTGGTTACGAGGGACAAGATGCATATGTAGGTACCTGGTATATGTGTGACCTCTTTGAGAAAGTGGATTATTCTTCGAAGATAAAAGGCGACCTCGTTTGTCGAGTTTTGGGATGAATGTTACGGTAACATTCTAGGGACGTAGTTTAGTAAGATTTAGAGTTTGCTCGCGTTAGACGTGGCTTTGTTTTCATCCTTTATGGAGTTTGGGGATAGGTACTCAGTGATATAGAATTCATACTCCTAAAATGATGCAGGTAGATTGATTAAGATTCAATGCATTTGTGCTCGTTGTGCAAGATGTGAAATAGAAGTTGGAACTGAAAGCTAGGAATTACACTTTTTACGGAAGCGATATTTTTACCTAGTTTGTATCGAGACATCTGATTTGAACTTTTATTTAGCCATTTCCTAGCATATTTCCCCAAAATTGTTTCAGAATAAAATGGAAAATAGTAGTATAATATGTAATCGCACGTTGGGAAAGCAAACGAACCAATATTAAAATATAAATAGCTACATACAAAAGATCGTCACTCTTACATCTACTCGTACAACTCTACATTGAACTCGAAAACTTTAGCTTTTGGATAAATTCCGACTGAAAGAATAATGGCGTTTGAAACTTGCTAGTTCAATTTATTTAAACTCCATAAGCTGTTACGTAAAATTTCATAGATTTGCAATCCCATTAGTTACACAAGTTTAATTCCGGAGCGAGGGTACTTATTATTTGAATAACTGAGCTTTAACTTTTAATCTCCGTGTTCCAGTTTCCAGTTGAATATACCATTAAATCTGATGTTAGATAAGCCTGGCTAATTATCATAATTATAGCTGTCCCCAGTGTTATACGAGCCCAGGTAAGTTCAGTGTAATCCGATCGACGGTCGGATCCCTTCCGCGTTTCGAAAGGATGCTGTAGAGAAGAGAGTGTATAATGACAGTTTGTTTGATCCTGGACAGCTTACTTATTTATAAAGTCGGACAAAAGGTATATGTACTATGTTTTTTGATCTGTGGGTTAATAGATACCTACTGATTTAATAATAATTACAGTATTGAAGAAAACATCGATAGAGTCTAATAATATTGAATAAATGAAAATAATCATAAAAGATGCGATTCCATCTAAAAAAAGATGTCTGGGGTGTAATTAATTATCATATTTTTTGGTAAAACAGTGTAACAGTCTACGAAGAAGCGTTCAAAGCGTCCAAGCCAAAAAGTTCTTGTTAATGGATATTTCCACTGTCCCTAAAACACAAGTAGTACTGAACAGACCTAAAGATGTTTAATTTTATAGATGACTTTACTGATTTGGCCTTACTTAACTATCCCAAATGAGTAGATATATACTGCAGCAAATGTTTAAGACCGTTTCTTTTTATAGTTTTCCGACTATGGCTTGGCATTTGGAAAAAAATAAATGACATAGGTATACTGGGACAAGTCGGGCTTGATCGCAATTTATCTCGAGTGAGTGGCAGGACAATAAATAAAATTGTCACCTAAATATCCGGGAAAATCGTACACAACTCAATATGAGTGTGTCACGTCATCAGACCAATGAAGATCGTGAGTGGAAAGGGCCTCAGAGCGCTTGAGAAGCAATTTTGCGGACGCCAATTTTTGTCGCCATTTCACGTTAGAGTGATTTCATTCCAAGAAAAGACATATCCGACGTACTAGCTTATCGGGTGAACGCAGACGTGTCTTCAATTTATCCACTCTTCGCACTATAGAGCCTGATGGCAGCGACGTTTGGTTCAACGCTTATTAAAAGGGCACAATTTATGATGGAAATCTTACAAATTTCGTTCACATATCGTAAAGTACCTACGTCCGATACCTACATAAATATAGATGGGTGAACGAAGTTTCGTCTAAAATAATAAGTGTGAGTCAATTCTGTCCTAACATTTTCTGTGCTGACAAATATGACTAACTTCATCCTGTGATGACAAATGTTCATTTATTGACAATTGCTGGAAGCGTAGGATGTTCATTGCTAGACATAATATAATTATGTCAAAGGAACGGTTAGAAGCAGCTTGCATGAAACGTATTAATCCATGCAACTCTTTAATAAATAAATCGTTGATCCACTTAAGGAGTACGTGTTTTATAAGACTAGCTAGTACTCAGCTCTATCGGCTCTATTAGTATTTTTTTTATCTGGTGCACCATATAGTTTATCCCAATATAAAGGTGCGTGTTAATGAAATACATAATTATAATGATAGATTTTTGAAATTTAATGCCGTTTAGATACATACAAAACAATATCTAATTCTTCAGCGCATTAATAACGTTCTATTAAACACGTCTTAAGCTCAATTTCATGGACTGGAGAATACGATGTTTTCTTTTATATGGGGGAAAACGAGCGGCCTCTGATAGATCGTTTCTCCCTTCCGTTGTAAATGGACGAGAACATTTATAGCATTTTGTTTCCAATTCCATTACTTATTCATGGACCTATCGGACTCTCGGCCATGTTGTTTGGCGTAAGGATAATAGGATCGTATCCAAAAGATTAATTAACTATGATACCGCGCACCTACAGGATAATCTCCGCCATAGAAACTAATACGGGTCTGAAGTTCTGCAGCCAAATTTAACTTTTCTAATTGACAATTTGTTCAATTGCCTCAATTATTACAGTTAGCTGAAGTTCTCGAATGATTCTGATTTCACGTCTTATGTAATACGAAACGTGATTGAATAAAATGTCGCGTTAAGAAATTAAGACAGGTATTCGGTTAATTTCTTCATTAGAGACTAATTACAGCTCGAGGAATGTTTGAAAAGTGTCACGTAATGGTGTAATGGGAAAGTGCGCGATAACCGCGGGGGTGAACGAGGATTGAGGTGCGTCTCGTGGAGAAGAAGCTCCGCATTAACATTCCCCAGTGGAGGCAATAATGTGGGTACAAGGTGAACGTTTCACTCGAGCAAACGGCCCCACTTCGTGGCGTTAGGAAACAAGTATATGCCTATTCCACCAAGTCGGGTTGTTGCCTTGATAAAAACACGGGTATTGCGCAGGTCGTTCACTTTCCTAATCCGGGATTTCTGGAAAAAGAAACGCGGTATTGAGTGAAAGGCGTTTTCGCCAAGGTGCCTTGCCTTGATCTAAAACTTAAGCACGTGGCGCGTACTCGCAACTGTGTCTAGTCTACTTGTGGATATATGTATATGTTTGACTAAAGTAGGCACGAAAGATAAGTTTACGGATTTCATTTTATATTACAGGAGTAACGCGCATCATAAAATTTTGAGGACACGATTTTAGGGAGGGTAATATGTAGTTCAAATGAGTACCTAGTTATATTTACATAACAAGAGGTAGCTACTTACTGAGCATGAGAAAAAAATATCGACATATGCTAATAAAGTTACCTGTATAATAATATAGCACAGAAGCCCATAAGACAGATAATAATATAGTAGAGAAGATTAACAAAGGTAACTATGAAAGGAACATCTTTGTAACTTGTGTGTTTTATTGTAAGTTTTCTAGTAAATAAACTTTCTTTCTTTCTTTCTAACTTTGAATTGTGAAACTTCAAGCCCTAAGTTCAGAGTAAAAATGCAAAGGCAAAGACCTGTGTTCTAGTACGTAATAACAATGCTCAACAAATTTTTATTCCGCGCAGCGAGAGAACTCTGAGAAATACAGTTTTACGACAATCTCTGATAGTACAGTTGAATTTATTGCGAGAGTTATTCTGAAAGGGCTTCGAGCTCTACCACGGGCGATATTATTCGACGAGGGTGCGTTTTGTTTACAAATTGCTCGGTGGCGCGTGTCTTGCCTTCGCTAAAATCACCTCGACTCAAGCTGAAGCACCTCCTGATTCTAGGAACGCTCTACTGATAAAGCTCCCGCGAACACTCGCATATAATTTCTACCAAGCTTGTTTTACACGCCAATTTAAGCCGTGAATGGATTGATCCGGTTACCGACTGCTTGCAACTTTCCAGAGTTATCGCATGAATAAAACCTGTAGAAACGAAAGCGATTGTAAAAGGAAAACTCGAGAAAATCCATTCGGTTCACCAAATTTCCTCATCTTCAAAGTGGAAAAAACAAATTCGCTTATTACTATAAGAAGACTGAAATTGTTGTCGTATGACAAATCTTATAACATTTTGTCTCGAAAATAAGATTCAGTTTTTGCAAAGAAAATTGCACGAAGACTCTCCGGGGAGATTTTTTAAGCTTCAAAGTGAAAACGGTAAAGAACAACGCAAAGCACTTTACTTTTCATCTGCTGTAAAACTTTACCCTTGTTAGGAGCCCACAGAGACGTCATTAGAACGTAATAAATGTTTCTTTAATTTAGTTGCCGTGACTGCATTTATCAACACTTTTTGCATGAAATAAAAGAATATGGATACTTGAGGGAATGATAAAACGGGGCGGTCCCTTCCCCCGCATTAAGTTGCAGGTACACGAGTCTAATATAAGTGAAGATTAAAGACCCCCAAAAGCGTCGACGTGTTCGTCTCCGCATCTTTCAAATAAATTAAAAGACGGAATAAGGCGCCATTGTGCAAAACAGCGTTTATTGCAAGGAGTCAGGGCTGCTTTTGCGTCAACGTTTGAACGTTTAACAAAATGTTTACCTATCTTCAAAATTGTGGTTGGTCGGGAAGTAATGAAAAATGTAGCTTGGTGTTAGTAAATTGTCGACTGTGTAGCTTGTTATTCTACTTTATAGCCTATTTGGTTATCATATTTTTCAACGTAGTTTATTCTTTCTTCCAGATTTTTTTAGTCAATTTCATTTTATATTAGAAAACAGCTCAATAAAATATTATAAGTATACGAAGTAACAGTATGGAGATCCAGGTGCAGGTTTACAACAATCGTATACTACTAGTCAAAACCAAATTGAATTTTGTATGCAACTTTTTTACTATTGTTCGGTATTTATTTGTATGCATCATGTCAGGCTATTTCCTCTAGAACAGATTTTGGTACAACATGATAGTTTTTACAACCCGTAGTTAACTTGCTACAATCGTTGTTTTATTACAAAAGTCGTTTCTTTAAATATTAATTTCAGGAGACGATAAAACAATATAGAAGACAGCATCATTTTAAAATATTTTACTAACAAAATTGTGAAGTCGCTATACCTATGGCAAGATTCGTGTATCTAATCTAACCTACATATTAAGTTTAGTTTAAATTCTTTGAAAATGTTACCTATTACGTATTTGATGGCACAGACCTACTTGTTACAAAAATAAATTTACTCTTAAATTTATCTTATCTTATCTTATCTTATATTAAGTTTAGTTTAAATTCTTTGAAAATGTTACCTATTACGTATTTGATGGCACAGACCTACTTGTTACAAAAATAAATTTACTCTTAAATTTATCTTATCTTATCTTATCTTATATTAAGTTTAGTTTAAATTCTTTGAAAATGTTACCTATTACGTATTTGATGGCACAGACCTACTTGTTACAAAAATAAATTTACTCTTAAATTTATCTTATCTTATCTTATCTTATATTAAGTTTAGTTTAAATTCTTTGAAAATGTTACCTATTACGTATTTGATGGCACAGACCTACTTGTTACAAAAATAAATTTACTCTTAAATTTATCTTATCTTATCTTATCTTATCTTATATTAAGTTTAGTTTAAATTCTTTGAAAATGTTACCTATTACGTATTTGATGGCACAGACCTACTTGTTACAAAAATAAATTTACTCTTAAATTTTATGAAAGCAATAAACACATTATTTTATTTTTTAACCGACGAAAAAACGGTAGAGGGTCTCAAGATAAAATCTATAGATTTTGATAATTCTTTTTACTGGAAAGGGTATACCCCGAAGTTGAGCCTATACACATTTTATCGAAATTGGTCAGTTGACTCTTGAAAGACAAACAATAATCCAAAAATACCATATTTTTTTTAACAAGCTAAGAAAAACATAGATACGTAACTTATCTAGATTTTTGTTATTAATTAAGTGTATTTGTCTTTACAGAAAGCCGAACGTGCACAGCGTCCGAGTTCCGATGCAAGACTGGCAGATGCATACCAGCTTCGTGGAAATGCGACAGCGAGAAGGACTGCTCGGATGGCTCGGATGAAGATTCCAGTATATGCAGTGAGTATCTCGCATGGTGGATTAAACAGCTTGAATCCAATATTCCTCAAAATCTGGTGATTTACTATAGATTTTCGGATTTTTTTCGCTATCTTTACTTTAAACTAGAGGTGTATTAACTCAGTTTTACCACCGTATTAGTTATGACTACTACTGACGTCTATTAAAGTTACACGTCTTGTTCTGTTGCAAACTATGAGCACAGAAATTACTTATATATTTTTGAGTTCTATGGCTACAAGCCACAACGGTATAAGGAGCGTAAGGTCGATTTTCCCTTGGTAGTTTATAAATACCAGAAAATATACAATTTTTCACATAGAACAAAGAAAGTTCATTTGAGAGTACTTACCACTTATTTTTATTTGGGTTAGATAAATTAAGCGACATATAATTTTCATTTTACATTAAGCGCCAACGCTTATCATTGACCTTTACTTTTACGCCAACACTATTTACATAAGTAAACACGAAAATAGACTTGAAAGAAGTAGACGAAAACTATATATTATATTTAAATAAGAAGTTGACATCTAGAAATGTCAAAAAAGAATCCGCAGTCGTGAAAAATAAATTTCTTCGAGCAATCTAAAAGCTCAGATGTTAAGAAAAACGAAAGCAACTTTCCACTAAGACGAAGCTTTTAAATATACATAATAAAGAAAATAAGTGCTTACATTACGTACTTAAATAATGCGTCAATCTTTCTTAGAAATTACGTAGAAGAGGTTCGGTGAAATGTTCAGGAAAGCGAAAAGGAAAGTCAAATAAACTAAGTGCGTAGATAGATACAGTATACACGTATATACTTTCTTGAAGGACGAGCTTCTCAGTTCCAACCATAAAACTAAGAAAACGTGGAGCAAACAACGGCCTACTTAGCTAAATTTGTGTGCCGAAAACGCAAACCCGGTTTACTTACTCCCAAAGTTTACTTTAGGGTGAGATGACCTGACCCCTACTGTTTCAGGGGTGTCACAATGAAAAAACACCTCCTCTGCCAAATCCTCGCAAAGTGACAACGCCAGATTTCAGATTATAAACTGGCCGAGCTAAGGGGTTAACGATTTATTTACTCAGGCAAAAAGTTCATAAACATCTTTCTTTGGATTTGAATAATCGCTGAATAATTTGAACGGATTATAGCCAGCTCAAAAAATTAATTTTAAATGCAGCCAAGTCTTTTAACCTTACAAAGGCTGGGAGATTTTAGGGGAGAACACTGCAAATCGCAACTTGCGATTTGTTTTGAGTACCTTAATTAAATCGAAGTGGATATATAGTAATTATCAGTTTTTTTTACATTGGGTGAGTAGGTGTGGAATGAATATAGTAGGTAGCCCATCGGTTTGTAATTTGTTTTTTATACTTTTAGGCGAAACTTTTTTTAATGCTTTCTTTTGAGTGTCTTTGTTCAAGGGCAGTTCAATTTTTGAAAAACGCTACAGAAAACGTATTTTTTTTTACTTTTCACAGCAATGCTATTACTTTTTTTGCTTTTCACAGGATTGCTTACTGGTAAATTAATCTCTTGAAAGGGTAATCTTTTCCATAAAACCGTAATAATTAATTTTATCAAACAATTTATGAGAAAAGTTCGTAAGTGCGTATTTCGTAGGCGAGACTCCCGGCCCAGATTAACATCTTAATCACGACCAAGTTTTCTGGATTAATTTTATAATCTTCGTCCTTGTAGGTACCTGATTTTGTCGTGATTCGTATATTTAATTCATACCAGAACTTTTTTGATTACTAAAACGCATATTTTTAAATAGATATACTTACCTAAGTTTTATTGCATTTAGATGGTTATGATAATACCAATATAATTTCAGGAAAGTAATACGTAGGTAAGTAAATATAGTAAAGATAAGAAATCAATTATTTTCAGTAAGGAAATTACATTCAGAAGTACGAGCAACACCCCACGAAACGTCAAAAATAACAATCATGATTATAAGATTACATAAAGTCATTAGACTTGGAAATTAATAATATTAAAAAATAATTAACCAAAAATATAATACGGTCAAAAAATACCATTACACTTGTAAATCACTAGCTAGACTCAATAAATAAACATTTTCTAGAGAAAAATAGTTATCCAAGCTAGAATCAACAACTGTTTAGCATATGGCGCTGCTAGTGAATTTATTGCAAGATATACTCGTGTAACTTATTTCCAATTACAATATAGTTCAGAAACATAATCATAGACCTATTTTTGTACGGCCTATGTAGATTCAAATTCAATTCAATTCAAAATTCATTTATTGACTCAATTAAAATAAATAACATATAATGACAATGAGCTTCAGATCTCCAAACTAAGCATAGCTTGTATTTCGGAGATCTGTGCTCCCTTAGATAGATTCTAGACTTATCCTAAGGTTAATAGCACGAGAATTCTGTGGTTAAAAATAAGACAATTGACACGAAGCATTATACTAGGTGTAAGTATATAGACAAAGATGATACTTATCTGTTATAGAGGTCACCTCATTACGCTCTACATAAAGGATCTTTGACCTACTCCAGACATTTTCACACATTACTTGTGTAGTAACAGTAAAGTTTATAGAGCCTTAAATGTAGATAAGTATTTTCTTATGAGGCCATATAGTGTAGCTATTTCGTAGTTGGTGGAATATAAAATCTGTCTGAAATAGAAACGTGAAGTTCAAGGTTTTACTTAAGCATGGTATTGAAGTATTATTTTGTCCATGTTTAAATGTATATTTATACATACATTTTGCTCTAACAAAAACGAATTTTGTCTTTGGTATTTTTGCGACTTTAGTATTAGATCTTCACAAAAGACTTAGAATAATGTATCGTCAAAATTCATGCTCTGATCTCAGACCAAATAAAAAAATAAAGACAGAATGTTGTGAACAAACAAGTGAGGCCGACCAAAACTACGCCTCGCTGTGTACAGACAATTTACACACACATCAACGTACAAGGAAACTACGCCTTGGCTTGACAGTCGAACTATGGCGGCGCAAAAGCGACGCACTCACACATGTATAAAAACCGGCTTCACATGACTGTTTAACGACGTTCCCTCTTGATTTTTTTATTTGCTCTGAGGCTCTGATTTCTCTCAATAAAGTTAAGGATCATATATCCTACTTTATACTTTCGCTCTATAATATTGATACAGTTCGAATCATAGGAACAAGTCGGCGGATGTGAAGTTTGCTACAAGCTGCGCTATATCCAATCCTGACTTAAGTTCACACAAAGCTGTGCATTGATTGAGTTTCGCGCAGTTTCAAATCCGCCCACTTATATGATTCGGCCTATTTTAGTGATTTCGAATGTATCAGGCAACTACTGTGAAATGCTACGGGCATCATATCAGGGGTGGAAAATGGTCAGTAAAGTCAGTAAAAGTCAGTTTTTTGGCTAAGGTCAGTAAAAGTCAGTTTTTTCGAAAAATGGTCAGTAAAGTCAGTATTTTGAGGATCAGGGGCTAAGGTTAAGGTAAAAGTGGTGTAGTTTCTGTAGATTGAGGTGACAAAAATGCCGATTTGGAGTGGGGAGTGCATTAAAAATATCTTATTAATATATGATGCTGATGATGAATTATTGAGAATATTCTCATTTCCCAGGGGCTTTTTATTTTATTAAATAAAAAAATCTTTGTTTTGTCTTTAATATCAATTAATACATTTTGAAATCATGTATGTAATATAAATTGAAAGATGATTTATTGATGGATCAATAAGTCATAAATTTGTTGAAGTTCAGTTATGATAATTCTTCTTATTGTTTCTTATCATCAAATCATGACGCAAAATTTAAAGCAGCGGTTGGATATGGGGATGGTGGAAGTCAAACACAAAAACATTTTTCTTACTTATTTACAATCATTCTCCATACACAAATATACTTAACTAACAGGTTTTTTAGGGAGCTTTAGTCAGTAGAATCAGTATTTTTGGCCATGGACTCAGTTTCCACCCCTGTTATTTCTAACCATGTACAAGATTTCTAAGCACGTGAAGCACGCAACAGGCTGAAAAAGTGACCCCAAAATGTAAGAACATTGTACCAACATAACGCAATTTAGTAAATGCGAACAGCAAAAGATGCGAGAGCGGTATCTAGTGAATTTTGCCTTTGAGGCGGTGGCATTTAAATAAAACACGCATAATGTGTACAAAACCCCGTAAGTAGGCGTACCTAAAGGTTAATAACATTTTTTGCTGGAATTCGGGGAATTTTACTTAATTCTATTCAAGCATATATAAAAGCGTAATTAACCTATAAAATGGGAATAAAAATATGATAGCCTGGTGTCACAGACATGAATCGCAGTTTACGCAGTTTTAGGACTCATTTTGTTTTATAATTGAAAAGCTTAGAACTCACGGATTGAGCGATAGGTTCATACAAGATATTCTGACAATCTGAATGCAGGAATGCACTGGCTGCGTGTCACTCCTACAGACCCAATCAGATTTTTTTTTTTTTTTAATATTGGGGGACATCTTACACACGGTCTCTGACCCCAAACTAAGCAAAGCTTGTGATATGGCTGCCAGAGACTGATACACTACATATACTCATTTTTCAATACATACTTATATAGATAGTACCTAAATACACCCAGACACAGAACAAACACCTATGTTCATCACATAAATGTTTGCCCTGGGTGGGGATCGAACCCACGCATCTTTGATCCAGAAGTCTGGTTCACTAACCACTGAGCCACCGAGGCAGTCGAATTTGCTTCCATCATTGATCACAATTTGTGTCTGAGCTCAAAATATTGTATTACAATTACATACATAACATTAACATAATACGAATAAATATTATATGAAACTGCGATAAATTAGGTATATTATGGTTACCGAGGTTTAGAGTACATTACTTGCAGTAAATTTCCCGAATAATTATTATTCTAATGTTACCAAAAACCAAGAAAGTTTATTAAATTATTAACGTAAGTAGGTAATTCCAGCCACGGCGAAAGCCTCAAAGGTAAAAACAAATACGAAAACAACGTCATCTGTTGAAAGAAAAATTGCCCCTTCCATATTCCGCTCTGATGAAAATATTCGAGAAAAGTTAGGCAGTTCCCAAGCGTCAAGAGGACTTTTAATTCCTTGTTTTTGTCAAACTGCAACATTGTGCTATAAAAAGCCAGTGGAAGTTCCCAAGGTTTTATTCGAGGGTTTGTGGGTAGAGGCAACCGCGGCGTAACTTTGTTACACTTACTGCCACTGTAAGTCACCCGACATAATGGGAAATCCTTTTTTATTTGGCAAGGGCATTCAGTGTTTTGTAGGTGGGGAGATACCCACGTTTTTGGGAAAGGTTGGAACTTTACGAGATATGGGAGAGTTACAAACTCCAATATAGAATTATCGTCTTGACGTTTTTTTCTATGGATTAGCTTAGGACAGAAAGAAGTTTTAGTGGTGTTAACTCAATGCGTAGGTGAGTTCAGGTTATTTTTAGTTTTATACCTATTTAGTAGCGTCCTTGCTGCTTAAGGGCTTCATAGCTTTTATCTATATAACAGATGGAATATTGAACAATATTAAAATATAGTTTGAATCACCAGTGAAAGATATAATAACCAGTGTTACGACATCTTTCACTTATCTATCTATAAACTGAACATATAATTAGTATTTATGTATAGATTACAAGGAATAAGTCTGTTCTAGTAAAATCTAAAGCTATATTTTTCAAATTCTGAAAGAGAACATGCTAAACGTCTGTAAGTATTTCATGTTCTGAAAGATGTGTAAAGTCGCATTTAGCCAGCGTGCCTTATGGCAATAACTTCATCAAAATATTGAGGTCCAAAACCATCATTAAACACAGTTTAATACAGGGAGGATAACGAACGAACAAACATCTAAAGATAAACCTAATCTACTGTAAACCACGTTAATTTGTAAGCAATGTAAAATTGCAATCCAATTAAGCTCCGTTTATAATCATTAATTACTTTTGGCTCGTGTTTGCCCTGCCGTTTGCATTTATTGTTTCGTGAGCTCTCTAGAATTTTAATCGTGTTTGCAGTGTCAACTGTCAACGTCTGTAAAGGAGCTATGATAGCGTCGTTTGGTTCGCTTGCAGAGTTAATTTTAAGCAAAGCGAAATTTATTTACAAGCCTGTTTATTACACGCTCGAGATATATGAAAATAGTTTCAACTGAAACTATATTAAAACGTTTGTTAGCTCTCAGCTAACAAAGGTTTGTTAACCACATTTCGCCGACCTCTTCAAACTAGTCGAACAGATAACAATGTGGAGTATTGGGTAGTTCAAAAGCGTATTGCTCGAATAGTCGAACGTGCAGGGTACAGGGTACTAGGATTTGGGATGTATATCCAAAGTTTCACATGCAGCTGGCGCTCGCAGCTGCCCCGAGCACAAGTTTCTTTGTGCTACTGGTCAATGTATACCGGGCTCGTGGCGTTGCGACTACGCCGCCGATTGTCCCGACGGCTCAGACGAGCACCAGTGCGGTAAGCGCATGTTCCAAACGGGACAGCATGAATTGGCATGATCCAGAAGGAACGATTCAAAATTTCACCCGGTCCAACGAGCATGACGTCATCGGGCTCCAGATTACCATTTCATAGAACTTTCAGGATGTCGCGATCGTGATCACACTGGCAGGCACTGTCGTCAATTACTCGTCGTTTGTTTAGGTTGCTTGGCAAACATTCGTCCAAGTTTAATCCCAGATACGTGTATGAAATAGTTTACAAAGATATGTTCAATAAGTATCTACAATGACTGTAAAAAGTGTCAGGTAGAGAATTATATTATTCTTGGAAAAGGCAAAATGTACCCATTGAACGCTTCACGAGTAGAGTTGAATACGAAAGTAGATGCGACAAAGGGGGAGAATGATGAAAGCGAAACATTGTGTTTATCGTGTGTATTTGCATCACACTTAGCATGAGCATGAATTGGGTTGGCAGAAGTGGAGCCGTGCGACGCGGACGAGTTCACGTGCCGCGGCAAGCCGGGAGAGTGTATCCCCCTGACGTGGATGTGCGACGACAATGCCGACTGCTCCGATGGATCCGACGAGAAAGCATGCAGTAAGGGTTTGCATTCATTCTGCAGGAGTTCGATTAGATCACAGGCATATAGGATAACATTTGTGCTCTAAACCTAGTTGCTCGCGGTTCTTTTATAATTACAGGCCGATTTAGACATAAGCGGTATTCGCTACCAATGTTGGTTGCGGTATTTTGTTTGAAATTATGTGGTTAGAGGAAGACTCGGCTTACGCTACCGAAAGCGGGCGGTTCCGAATTACGCTTAGAGCTGTGTAATTGTGTATGCCTTAAAAAAATAATGATGAGTGATGTAATAAATATGACTGTCGTCTAATCGAACATATCGTAGTATCAATGGTAGTAATTTATTTATTAGATCGATCTAAGCCGCTCTTAGTATACCTATTCTCAAAATCATATCTAAAATTCACATATCGCAAAATGCGAGTAAACAAGAACTAGAAACTGTATTTCTTACCTTTTGTTTATTTTCTTAGATGGAAGTTCGCTCAAACTAAATCCATACGTCTGTTACGGCTCTAAAAGCCGACGCGTTAGCTTTTAGCTATTTTATAATACTAGTCTTTGCAGCAAAGATTTCTACGTCGAAACGACGTTGAGATCTTTTAAGCAAAGACTAGACCTCTATAGGTATTTTGTACCTACTTCTCCGCCTTAAATAAAATACAATGAATTAGACTCCTCTACAAATTTTAACAAACTAAGTAGGTAACTACAGCAGCGGCTTATATTTTGCATATATTATAGCTGCATTACCTTGGTTGTTATTTTAGTGCTTTGAACTACGTAAAAGATAAAGCTCTTGCTCAGTCTCCCAGTCCATTTGACTAATTAAAAGACTGATGTAATTTAGAATACTCTTGTTTTTCTGTCTAGTATACGGGTAAAATGTAGGAAGATTATAATGGGCTTCAGCAAGGCTATAGATTAAAATTTTGCTCAACAAGGATGGAGGCCATTAGTTCTAAAGCACTCATTAAACGGAGCAACTAAGTTAAGCCTTCTAGTACAAAGTTCAACCGTTATCCAGCATTTTAATATTCACCCAAAGTTGATGAACTTTAGGCATTTCGTCATTAAATGAAGTTTGCCAAAATCATGATAGCGGTTGGTCTAAATTGTAAGATCGGGAGTAATTATGTAAACATGCATTCATAAACTGGAGCAAAACTTGACATAGTGTAGTTTGCAGCTATGGGACTCGGCAAAAGGTTCCACGTTTTTTCATTCAATTTGTAAAAATCACAATTAATGAGGACAAATCTAGTTTTGATTATTTTATAAAGGAGTATGTTTAGTGTATCGTTTTCCCAGCCTATGTTATCCTACTGCTAGGCAAAAATCTCAGCCTTCTCTTGTTGATGGAGAAGAACAGAATTTTATACTACACCTGCTCGGAAAGAACCTTGATACTTTCTCCTACTTATACTTTCTAAAATCCATTTCTTACGTGGTTTTTCTTTTTTAATTTTGGGTAAGACTATGCGCTGGTAACCTAAATATCAAAAGCCAAAAAGTTGTTACAGTGAGTTTTTATCTCCAAGTTCGCAAAATGACACTGACCACTAGCTGTGTGTTGGATGGTGTCAAACAATTTGAAAAAAGAACATGTGAAAATAAGCTTCACTAACTGCAACAATTTCAATATAAATTTCAATTAGTAAAGATTTAGTTTTTTATTTTCCTCGTAGGTGTAGTATAAATCACTATGTATCGCTCGAGAGAAAGTGCGATTCCCGATCTCGGGTGTTTCAAACGACACCCTCGACGGTAATCGGTCACTTTCTCCTCTCGGTGAACAATGTACTATTATTATACTTCATTTTGTTTTTTTTTTACCCACAACGGAACGGTGACGGTATACATATGCGTTTAGCGTGAGAGGATGTTTGTGCATTAATTGTTTGTACAAACGTATGTTGCCGTTTTTCTCCAAAACTACTTCAATTTAGTTACTTAGTTGAGATCACGGAAGATTCAATCCAGGATGAATCGAATAGAACTAATACATTCGATTCGGTTAATTAACTCTCGACTGTATCTATCAGGAAACATCCAACCAAGTAGAGCATTCTACAAATTAGCGGTTCGCATAATGAAAGTGGAATCAAAGCGTTTTATAGTCGTTTTATTGTTTGCATAATTATAAGTATTTTGCTAATATTTAAATTGCATAAATAGACTCTCTCGATTAATTTGATTGCTAATTATTATGAAATGATAGGCGAATAGATACATATAAGTACACACATATACATATATAAAGCTATTATGTTAAATATTAGTATAATATTAATGACTTAATTAAGTATTATGATCCTACAAACATCAATTCACTAAATTTTGAATAGCGAGTGTGCTCTACTTTTATCAGTATTTTACTAGTACAAAATTGTTTGCATATTCCAGTAAGATTAAGTTCGATCGGAATTCATTTCATTGGCACGTTTCGAATATAATCATAATTATTTGCATATTTGACTGCATTCGACTATCGTTATCTCTGTGGAAATTGCATGAGACCGACCCAGATGCCTTATCTATTATATTTTAGGATAAGCAAAGGGCAAAGAGCTTAATGTTATTGGACTAGTTTCATTAGGTATTCGAAATAATTTAGCAAGGGTTTGGTATCTAGGCAGCCGACCTTCCTATCCTATTTTATCTGAACATAATTTTGGTGGCTGAATATAAGACCTTTTCAATAAAGGGAGACGAAATTTCTTGACGGAAATTGTTAATTTTTGTTCCGTGAGTAACAATATTTTGTTGGAGCAAACCTTGGGGTTTCCAAGTCAAACTTTAACCATTCCTCTTAGATATTGACGGTATCAATCAATCATTGGGGTGGAGCCCGACCGAGGCAAACACTCTTGTATTCTATCAACGACCGCCTCATCCGTCCATAAATTCTTATCTGGCCGCACCGGACCTGCCTTTAAGGTTGAGTGATGACGTAGCGTGTATATTTTGGACCCATAAGCTGTCTGGCAAAATATCTTAGTATGATTACATAGGCGTCCCTATCCCTCCAAGCCCCCGCAAATTTACGTCGGCATTCTCCTTGAAATATGAAACGGCTCATGAAGCTCCTCGGCTCTCATTACACCCCCAAGAATATCTCGGTTGCTGCATTTCATACACTCACACAACAGTGCATAGCGTTGAAAAACTGTTACATTCGTCTGCTCTTGCGAAGAATTTAATTAAAGGACAACCCGCTCGAAAACGACCGACGATATTATTTTCACAAAAAAGAAATCTCCAAGAATTATACGCATTCAGCAAGATAATGAAACTAGTCCAACGATAAAATACCGCAGTAGCAGCGCATTTGGCTTGAGAAACTTATTCATACTTTATTTCATTACCAGCCTTCTTAAAATGGTAATTACCTGAAGAGAGTTTTAATCTACCGCGCACTTTTACGTGGGATATTTCCTTGTTAAAGAGTTCTTTGTGTTGAGGCAAATTAAGAGTAGCGCGTATTAGCTATCCATGAAGAAGGCGGCATGAATATTAATAGTTCCGAGTTTTCCAACTTTTCGTCGAGATCTAATAAAACTTTTGCTACGTAGATGAGACTTGTCGGTCGGACGAGTTTACGTGTGGGAACGGGAAGTGTATTCAGGCGAGATGGGTGTGCGACGGAGACGACGATTGTGGGGACAACACGGATGAAGCCAAGTGCCCGGCGCCGACCTGCCAGCCTCAAACTCACTTCTCTTGCGCGGATGGGCACTGCATCTCAGCTTGGTGGCGGTGCGATGGAGACCTCGACTGCCCTGACAACAGTGATGAATTGGTAAGTTATCTTTAGAAACAAATAACTAGTTTACGATCTAAGTACGAGTACATTGGAATTGCACACGTTCTATAAACAATATATTTTCAGGACGTATGTGAATTACTCGGTTTTAAGGCGTGGCGGTAGAATTTAAATTTAAAATACACATATCGACAGCCTCAGACCAAATATAAAAATCAAAACGGAATGTCGTAAACAGACAAGTGAGGCCAGTTTTTATACATGTGTGAGTGCGTCGGTGTTACGCCGCCATAGCTCGACCTCAAAAGAATTACAAGGAATAGAACTATTGCTAAATTTTACTCAAATAAAAACTAAGTACAGCTGTCTTAGTCATATCTGGTTATACAGCATACGCGAGAGTGAGTGGAAGAAAAAAAAACGCAGTGTCTGTCGCATACGTCACAATCACCAGTTGGAATGTCAAAATGGTTAAAAATTAGGTTGAACTTGGTCTTTTGTCTTTTTCACAAATTTGAACCCTCTAGTTCCAGTAAGAAGGTTGAAATCTTTGATCATTTTACCTTCTTACTTTTTACCTTTTTGAATTTGGACGGCCGAGATAGCTCAATGCTAGTTTGTGAAACCCTTCAAAATTACGTAAGTGACGAGCGAAGGCATAGTTTCTTTGTACGTGTACATGTGTGTGTTGTGTCTGTACACAGCGAGGCTTAGTTTTGCCGGCCTCACTTGTTTTTTCACAACATTCTGTCTTGATTTTTTTATTTAGTCTGAGTTGACAGCATATTTGGTTTGACCAAATTTCAATTGCATTCGAATGTAACAGTCCTAGTATTTATTATTCGGCCGGTCATCATTTCTGGCCATTGTATCTTTCAGTTTTCTTTTGACATATTAAATACGCTACAAGTATATTTTATACTCGTGGTGTTCTCAATTTGAAACACAATGCCTGTTGTTTTATGTCTTGTTGTGCTTATTACAAACTTCAGTTACCTTTTTCAACCCAAATATACTAACCTAAATATCTGAATGATAATTGGTTGATGGGATTTAGATCTTTGATATCTAAGGTTCTTGATTGAAACCTTTCAAGATATTTCTTTTTAAAGAAAAATAGCTTTGAACTCATTTGAACTACTACCTATAATTTCTTCTACGCCGACTCCTGGTACTGCAATTTGTTAACCTAAACAAATTATTAATTTCAGGGTTGCGCGCAACAGCCAAAAGTGCGGTCACCGTGCATATCATCGGAGTTCGAATGCCACGACCGCATGACGTGCGTGCACCACGCGTGGGTCTGTGACGGCGACAGGGACTGCCCCGACGGAGGGGACGAGGCCCCTGAAGTCTGCAGAGGGAACATCACTTGCCGACCAGACCAGTTCCAGTGCAAGGACCACAGCTGTATTCCTGGTGCGCTTTACTGCAATGGGGATAAGGACTGTCCGGATGGCAGTGATGAGTTGAATTGCAGTAAGTATTACATAGGTAGTTGCCAATTATAGCCTTTTTCTGTTTGAGTTTTTGTAGAGGTTAACTGTTATTTACTACACGACGATTCTATGAGGCCAATAGGCCCAATTATGAAGGCGCAATCGTAATTATAATACTTAGCTAATTAGAATATTTCTATTTCTTTTTCACTTTAGGCATTTGATAGAGAGAACACTTTTTACGTTGTTATTAAATTTACAATGGCGCCATCATAATTGGGCTTGATTTCCATATGGGCGACCCAATTACAAAGATTTCGTATCATAATGCAAAAGCTTGTTATTATTCAGATTCTCATAATCTGAACCTAATGATTATGAAGTTGTGTGCTCTATGCATTTCCGCAAAGCGCCCCTAGCAGAAGGAACTGACAAAAATATATGGAGCCAAAAGAAAACTACAGTCGTTTTCGTTCTAAAATTAACACGAACGATAAACTAAGGCCTTAAATAATCTGAAAAAAATACATTCGAACATGTAGAATATAAGATCATACGCTTACAAATTTTATATTTGTACTTTTATCACGTTAGGTACTTACGTGGGCGTAGGCTTAGATAGACTGAGGTAGACAAATGCCTCAAGATACAACAACATAATAATGCCGAGTGGATCAAAAACATTTATGTAGGTGTGGGACGGATAAAACGTTTATTTGTATAATTCGATTGTTTATCTCTGAGAATCAGACCTTTGAATAGGCAAAAATCTCTGACGTTAAACCTCAGCCCACACAAAAAAGTTTTTAAACTCAGCTTTCGAGCAATATATCTACGGAGCCACAGTCCCTAAGTGGAAGTAGTAAAAAAAAGACCGAGCGCCGTCGTACAAACCGACTCAGATATTTACATCAAATAATTCACAATTACCCGTTTTCTCGAATCCCAACGTTATGTCACCTAATTAGTGCTTGTAGCCGAGCACTTTGGCATCGCGCGGCGTTGTAGTCGGCTTGCAATTGCCTTACGACTAACTAAAAAGCCTGCCCTACGTAACTTGGCCAGGGCTTGGGCTCGGACACTTTTTTTTTGCGCGATTGAGACTCTATAGATATTTGCTCGAAAACCTCATCCCACACAAATAAAGCTTTTCAGTGACAAACTGGCTTAATTAATAAACGGTTCACAAAAAAGAGTATCTATTATAATTATAAAAGCGAAATGAAAAATAGCTAGCTTGGGACAAACACGGGTCAAAGCCACTCAACAATGGAAAACTTTGTGATCTCAGATAGGTACTGATATAAATTCAGTGAAAATCTATTTGGAGAACTAATTGGTTGGGACTGTTCTAGCCGTGAGTTTATGTAGGTACCTAGATCAAACAGAACTAAATTGAATTTGTCAATGTATTCATATTAAACGAATTCCTATTTTTATACCTCACTTAGAGCTTTTTATATTCCAACCACTACCACTAAACACCTAAATCTGTATGGTTTCTATTGTTTTTAAATTAAACATGTATTTATTTGAGAAACTCGTTTTTTAGGTATGTAGTTGGGTATTTAGTTTTGAAATAGTAATTATTTCGTCATTATCATCATTGTCAGCCTGTAATAGCCTACTGCTCAGCATAGGCCTCTCCTGTACTTGCCCTGATGCCGGGGCATTAGAATACGGCATCGGTATCCCCTGCCTGTAGTAAGAGCCTACTAAAAGGGGACCTCTGGGCTCGTGGATGGTCAGAGTTGGGGCTCTGGCCGTCCACTTAAACGGGCCCGGCGAGGAGGACAGCGTGTGTGGCAATGCTGTCGTAGAAGACCGCACAGACCTGGTCATAGTACCAGGCGAGTAGTCATCTCGGTTCTGTGCCATCTTGTCTATGTCGGACCCGCGATCCAAAAACTATTTGCAACCCAATAAGCTATAGCGGACGCCCCATGCTTCGTTTGCCGTAATGCGACCACCATTCTGTTAACCTTTTTCTGAACCTGCCATCACTCTGTCTAGCAACGTGTACTGACCAACTCCATTCGAAGGTTGTGATTGTCCGACTTAAGTCCTTGCTTTTGTAATACTTATTCCCTGCACTCATACATCTGCGACAGAACAGCCTAAATAAAGCCGGAAACATACTATCGGACGCGGCTTATGGGTGCTACTGACAGCCGCGACTTAGCAGTGTGCACAGTCTTAATACATCCGGCGCGCCAGATTGCTTTCGGACGTCGGAACGCTCTAGGTCAGCCCAAGGTGACGTCCGCGACTTATGTCCGATAGTGTGCACGGCTCAGTGGACATTCATTATCTAGATACGTAGCAGTCGCATCCGTAAGCCGCGTCCGATAGTATGTTTCCAGCTTCAAACTCGTAAATAACAGCCCGCTTACAATGTATAACGAAAGGTATACCAAAATCACATCAAACAATGATAATGTAAATTTTCCACCGACATCGCATTTTTTCTGATTCCATATTGATGAAATTTTCCTTGCTTCCAGCTCGACCAAAGACAGTGTGCGACAAGAAGACAGAGTTCGACTGCGGCGGCGGTATGTGCATACCACTGTCCAAGGTGTGCGACAAGAAACCAGACTGCCCCAACTTTGAGGACGAGCCGAAAGATCGGTGCGGGGAAAACGAGTGCTTGAAAGGCAACGGCGGGTGCACGCAGAAATGTGTCGACATGCCGGTGGGGTACTACTGTGATTGCGAGAAGGGGTACAAACTAGTGGATAACAGGACTTGTGAAGGTAATTAATTTCATCATCATTGGTATAGGCCGTATCAAACTTTTTGGCGCCGTTGATTTAAGCTACAGGCTGCGCAAAACTCAATCTTGACTGAAGCTCACCAAGACCCGAGTTCACCAACGGTCTTAGTAGCGCTCGTAGCGTAGTTTGATTAGGTGATTGTCAGCGATCACCGAAATTAAGCAACGTTCCGCACGGTCAGTATTTGGATGGGTGACCGCGGGTGGCATTTTCCAACTGAGCGCTACCGTGGCTCGGATGACACGTTATATTGTAGGTCCCGGTTGTTTTAACCGTTTAGCCATGTCAGAGGCCTTCAGGCGGCCTAAAAACTCTGACACCAGGGCTGGCCACCCGGCCTATACGAACTTACTTACTTACCAACGGTCGTTTAAGTTAAAAGTGTGATTACTGTATATAAACAACAGTAATCACACATTTAACTTAATAATCTTAGCAACTGTGCGAGGATTGGTTTCCGCGCTGTTAATAACTTCACAGCCGCCAAGGAGTTTGATTCGGCATATAGTTCGGTTCAAACTACTACAAGGTATAAGGTTCATCCTTACATCGCAATTTTTTTATCTTGCCTAGTCTTACCCTGCACCACTGTCATGGCCAAGATAAAAATTGTTATTGCTCTAATTTAAGAGAAGAGAAAACTAAATATGGATTAAAATTGACAACAGTAATAGTAACTAGCATTAAAAGTGGATAAAGTGGTGATGGAATGCAGTAATGTTGTTGTCTATCAATATAAAGTTGTTTTTGAATATCATTGCGCCTTCATTTAATGGTTTTCGATAGCGTTAACATAAAACCACCTCACTGTTTTCCAAAAAATGAAGGAATATGAGTAAACCACCTGTTTACTCATATTCCTTCTTAAACGAAAACAAAATCACTCATGTGAAATAACCACCGAAATCTTACACAAACATTACCTGTAACCAACTCCGAATAAGTTTATATCTCAGAGGATCGGTAGGCTCAGCTAATCAATATACCTACGGGTGGATTCACAGACCTCACAAGATGGGACATGTGGTCTCAGTGGACTCGATTTTTCGCAATAGGCTATTTGACTAGTATTTGGAAATTGTTTTAAATTATTCGTTAGTACATAATAAGCACACTACATGTATATTTCCGAGAGATCTACTGTATTAACAATGAAAATCAGTTTTAAAGAATAGTTCATCATTCATAATTCAAGATCCCGCTAAAAACGAAATTCTGTAATGGCGCTGGTCTTTGACGTCACACACTAGTAAATAACATAATTTGTGTAGTTAGTTGATACTATTTAATACGCTAGTTCACATCTAAAAATTGACAAAAAATACTTTAAAAGTTACTACAGATCCAATAATAATTACTCCAAAATCACAAAACACAAATTACACAAACACAGTCAATCGAGAAATTCTTGTTTACTATCATGTGACGTCAACAGACTTGCTGCCCTTCTTAGAGCGTTCACGTCACAGATAAAATATCAAAAAAATATCGTATTTTATTTTGTGCGATTTGCGAAAATTGGACATATTTTAGTTTAAATAAAGTGGAATGTGTCTTTTTCAGGCTGTAATCTTTAAGGATTACCACAAGCAACAGTATATTTTCAATGTTGTCAAATAGCCTATTATATTCGCGTTTGACTCGCAAATAACTCGCCTGATTGCACTTTCAAATAATTACGCACGCACTTTCCATTCGTTAGTCGCGATAGAACGTCTATTGCTGGACATAGGCCTCTCCTATGGATCTCTAATAAGACTGGTTGGAAGAGCCTTGCATCCAACGCGATCCAGCTGGTCAGGTGACCAGCTGGATCGCGTCTGAGTCTTACGACTTCCAGTTCATTGACTCAGTACAAACAGTATCAAACATCTGTATTTCCTTTCGCAATTTTGGCATTTGTTCTGTAGGTAGTAAACGTTACATAATGATAAATGGCCTCTCCTATGACAGGACACATAGTTCGAAAAACGGATTGCAGTTGGAGCCGTAAAGTTTCTGAATTGAGACCACGGACCAGCAAGCGCAGCGAAGGACGTCCTCTACACGACTAGATGGACTGACGATATAATTAAGTTCGCAGAAGCGCGCTGGATGCAGACAGCTTCCAATAGGCCTTATTGGAAATTCATAGAGAAGGTCTATGTCTAGTAGTTGACATCCTACGTTAGATGGATTGATGATGGTCTGAGTCACCCCTAGAGTTATGGTATACCCATTCTGAATGACCTCGTACTAGTAGGTATACAGAAGGCCCCTCTAGATTTCTACGGGTTGAATATTACAGCTGTGTCAAGTCTTTGCCAGAACATGAACTCGTGTTTTCACTCTAGGGAGTAGAATAAGGATGTTATTGAAATATTCATATTGCTGTGTAGTTTATTTTGTTGCCAAGAAACGTGTTATTTCTTTAATCTGTGTTGTTGTGGGTAAGGAAAACGTAGTCTATTTGCGTTTGTCGTTTGAGTTGTTTTGATGTGGAAAATTTTGTCTAGTTTAATACACATGTTTTTCATCATTTTGCAAGATCTTTATAAGCACAGAGTAGTATAAGAATAAATGTGAGTAAGTAAGGTAGGAAGACCAAAACAAAAATTGTGGATGAATTATTATTGGGTGAAAGATGATATGTGACAGAAAGAACTTGATGTTGAGATGAATAACGAGAGAGTGAAATGGAGTAAAGAAACGTGCTATACCGGCTCCATCTAGTTAATTCTAGTGCGATTAAGACAGGTGATGATATGAGAAAAATCATAGAACATTATATCTCTTCTTTCAGTCCTGCCGGGCTAAGATGCGCGCCACGAAATATTTCTTTCGAAGTCTCATAACGAGACAGTGTTATGGCAAAGTATATGTCTGTCACTTTTTCACATGTCGAAAAGAGTTATTTTCGTGGATTTGAGTGGTCGCGTGCTTGACTAGCTGGCATGGCAAAGGTATTATAACCATTTTATCCAAATTTAATATCAGTGGTCAAAGTCAGTATATAACTTGTTTCCTTTTCGAAGGGATAAATTGGCGGGAAGACAATTTGTCTATTTGACATGCTGAAGTCGTAACATTGACTGCTCCAGCTAAAAAGTATGTTGAACAGCACAAAAAAGCTAAAAAACACTTTTGCATTTGCAGATATCGACGAGTGCTCAGACCCAGGCTCGTGTTCCCAAATGTGTATCAACGAAAAGGGTACCTTCAAATGCGAGTGCCACGCGGGCTACGCGAGAGACCCTCGAGACCGCACGCGATGCAAGGCAACCGAAGGCCACCCATCCCTACTTTTCGCCAGGCGTTTCGACATCAGAAAGATCAGCCTCGACCACCATGAGATGGTTGCCATAGTGAATGACACGAAGTCAGCAACGGCACTGGATTATGTGTTCAGGACGGGAATGATATTCTGGAGTGATGTTACGGATGAGAAGATCTACAAGTGAGTAGATTTTTACCTTATAACTTCCATGGAGTTGAAAACAGTCAACACCCCGAGTTTGGCCCTGATTATTTATTTCTAAGGACGGTCTTACACTTGTAAATTTTAACTTAAATAAGTTAGATACATTTTGCAAATGTTAACAATCTTTGTAAGTCGCTTATCGTGATTTCTTTATGTTGGTAACTTGTAAGTTTATGTTCGTAAGTTGCTTATATTACATAAAATTTACGGAAACAACTTACAAGTGTAAAGGCGGCTTAAGTAATTGTCAACTATACAAACAAAGCTTGAAAGATGCCGATTTACTGAACTAGGCTATAGTTACGTAAGTAATAAGTATACTTAATCAAAGAACTTAATTGCACACCAAAACTATGTATTGCAACTTTATTAAACAGTTTAGATCTTAGAACTATTACAAAATAATCTTATAACTAGAACATTACAAGTAACATTGAGTGTAACTTTTGGCATGTTACCAGAAACAGAAATTATTTGCATGGTCTAGTATTCATACTTATTAAAAAAATCCACTGAATGCCACGTATGAAACAGGTAATGACAAAATTGACGATAAAAATCACGATTTAGCTTGATAACACAACGTTATTATCAAGCCACAAAAGCGCGGTCTTGTATACGTCAAATCAAACTAAATGTTTGTGAAGCTAGATATAATGACTCAGCTCGTGTTAAGAGGTGCCATTAATTCGGCCTTTAAGTACCATCATCATCATCATTATCCACAGCCTTCTTTATCCCTTTGCCGGGTATAGGCTTATAATTTTCTCATAATAACCTACCATACTATTTACGAATATTACCTCTAAAACGGATTCCAAACTTTCCAGGGCACCAATCGACGAAGGCACGCAGCGTACGGTCGTCATTGGCAATGAATTGATCACATCAGACGGCTTGGCTGTCGACTGGATATACAACCACCTCTACTGGACCGATACCGGCAAGAACCACATCGAGCTGTCAGACCTGCAAGGCAACATGAGGAAGATTCTCATCAGGGATAGACTGGAAGAGCCGAGAGCGATCGCATTGAATCCTCTAGACGGGTAAGCATTTTAATTGGAACCTTCATATTCATATTCAAATTCATATTTATTTATTGCCACTAAGTGTTACATTTGAGGTCTTAATTAGGATATTATGTGCTTACAACTTAGTCGCCCTTGTCGGGCATTGCAAAATTATAACTTGCTAGGGCGCTCTCTAAATATATTTATCAAATAATTACATTATATTCTTAAGATCTAAGTTTAAGAATAGTTACATAAATGTTTAGTAGCAAGCAATCATAGAACTATTAAGTTACATATCGTCATACAAATAATCAAATAATATAAATACCTACTTGGCAATAAACTTGTTTATTACTTTTGTAGGTGGTGACTTCAAAGTATTCATCTAACGAATAAACCTTACTGTTTTTCTGTTGAATTTAGTATTTCGAGACGAAAAACATATTCTAGGATGTCATTATACTCATAATAAAATTAATGACCATTATTTACTAAGGAACCAACACAGAAATTGAGAGAAATGCAAGCTGTACCGTACCTACCGCACAAAATAGTTCATCGACATACCTTGTCTGATATTTTTTGGTGATATTAAAGTAAGCCCATAGTAAAAGCTCGTCATTGATGATGAGAATTATGATATAGGCCGAATTATACAACTCGGCGGATATGAAGTTAGCTACAAGCTGCGCAATATCCAATCTACAACTTTATGTGAGCTTCAGTCAGGATTTAACTAAATTCACATCGGCTGACTTGTATGGTTCGGCCTATACCTAGTTATTATGTTTATCGTCTACTAATTCACCCTGCATATGTAAACGACAGGTTGCCAGCTGTAGCACAACTTTTTAAACCATATTTGTTCGAGTACTGTATCAGCCTTTTCAACAGTCCACTGCAGGACGTAGGCCTACCCACGAAGGGTGATTAGGCCATATCCACCACGCTGGCCCAGTGTGGGTTGGTGGATTCACATAAGCCATCGAATTTCTTTTACTGGCGTATGCAGGTTGCCTCACGATGTTTTCCTTCACCGAAAAGCCAGTGGTGTGAAATTCCATACATAAATTAAGAACTCATTGGTACGGGACCGAGGATTTGAACCCACTACCTCACGATTGTAAGGCGGGTGTCACTACCTCTAGACCACCACGGCTAGAGTACGGCAAAGCAAAAGTGTCTCGTTTAAAATATAGGTAGCTAGCTACGTATGCTCTGTTTTTATCTCTCCTGTATGCTGAGTGTGAGTTTTGTCGTAAACATAACGCGCTCGCCGCGAGCGCGTAAGCATGTAATTTGTATAAAGAAATGTACAGCGCCACTAGCGGCGCGTTTTTGAAACACTCTGTGCGAGGGCAAGTTCATACAAATTACATGCTTACGCGCTCGCGGCGAGCGCGTCATGTTTACGACAAAACTCACACTCAGCATACTGTAAAGTGTAAAGAGTACGTCTATTTATCTCAGGTGGATGTACTGGACGGACTGGGGCCAGACTCCGAAGATCGAGCGCGCCGGTATGGACGGCTCCCACAGGCAGACCATCGTTTCGTTCGACGTCAAGTGGCCCAACGGCCTTACACTGGACCTCGTAAGGAAACGAGTTTACTGGGTAAGACTTTAACACTACTAGCTGACCCGGCAAACATTGTTTTCCCGTATTAAATACTAATTTTAGACTTCCTGAATATGCTAAAAAAAAACAGATAAAACAGGCTTTTTGGATGTTTGGTTGTTGTCAATGCTATCGGGGGGAGAGGAGTGCGAAAGCGTACCCGTAGTCCCGACACATAGAGCAGAGACGGAAAACCCTCCAGGTTTCCCCACATAACCATCAGTCTCCCCACGTATCCATAAAGGATTTTACTGGGCCAAAAAAGAGTGTTTGGTTACAAACACTGTGACACGAAAATTTTATATAATTATTATTTAGATTAGGCAGAGCTTGCCATGTCAGGAATCCTATAAGACTGAGTTCGTAATACGCACATTCGACGAAGAAGGAAGGTCACACTTGATAAAAACCTTTTGAGGCTCGAGTGGAGATGAGCAGGACTCGTGGTAAAGACAGGGTTAGTCCCATAATAAATGTTGGTTATAATTATGAAAACTGTGATATGCCAGAATATGTCAAAATTACTCGTCGTATGTATATCAATTTGACTGCCTCGGTGGCTCAGTCGTTAGTGACCCTGACTTATATAAGTATGTATTAAAAATATGTAGTATATCAGTCTCTGGCAGCCATATCACAAGCTTTGCTTAGTTTGGGGTCAGAGACCGTGTGTAAGATGTCCCCTAATATTTATTTATTTATTTATCAACGGTCTAAGTGTCTGCGCAGGCGCAGCACATTAGTAGTACCTAACTGGTAATTTTAAAATGTTACGGAAAGAAGTTACACGCGCAGTAATGTCACGGAATTACCTATTTTACTAATATGGGCCCATTTTTACTTGTTGGATAGAAAATGTCATTGCATTAGTTCAGTAACATCAAAAGATAGCATCAAGAAATGATCCGTATCTAAATGATTTATTTAGATTGTTGATACCATTGCGGTATACAAATTACTTAACATTAATCAATAGATAAAACTAATAAACAATTACCGGTGATACCAATCAAAAACGTATGACTATACGAAGAACCTAATTTTAGAGTAATCAGCTAATCAACAATCGATTGCAAAAATCACAAAAACCCAACAATAAAAAGTCGATAAAGCTAAAACGTCAGCTAGATTATTCACTCGTTTAAGTGATTATGACGATTTTTTTATCGGGATTAAGGAGTAAGTGTAACACAAGCTCATTGATAGTTTTGGGGTCCAATTTTAAAAACGCAAGATTCATTTCTAATTCTAACTTTCTACTCTCCCGTTCACACAAACAGATTTTCAATGCCCGCTCGAGTCGCTCGTGCTCTTACCGGTCCCGTGGTCATTAAAGCGTACGATTAGCCGTTCTAATGATTCAATTATATAGCCCCTGCTCAATAGAGTAAGAACTAAATTAATAGAAACCGTACTAAAATAGCAAGAGATATAGGTACATCACTTTGCCCCATTTTAAATATGAAAGGTGACGTCCACAAGTGGTATATTATTCAGAGAAAAATCGAACCAAGATGATGTATACATCATTTGAAAGCTTGATTCATGGGCTTTTTAAAAATATTTAATTTTGATTTTTTTATCGCTCCATTTTTTTTTAAATGTGAAAAATAAATTGTATTCAAAATAATAATACAGCTCTGTATTAGTTCTAGTTTAGCAGTAATAAAGTGCTTCTATCGTTATTTTACTTGCATTCGTAGCAGATTCTTCCACATTCATCTCTTAATTTGCTAAAATTAAAAATTATAACCTACCAGTGTGACCAGTTAGTAGGTACAATGTGACAAAAAATACTGAAAAACTGTGTCTAATTGGTAAATATGCTTATATTTAACAATAATGGAGGTTACTTAACCAGGGTTGATATTATATAAACTACCCATTGAGCCAACTATATTTAATTATACTAATAGATTCAAAATTATTTTTTAAAAAATCGGAGTGCTCTTTTTTGGTTTTAACTGATGTAATAGACTCAGAAAAATATTAACTTTCTTGAAATGTAACGAGTGTTTTGGTTAGAATTTATTATTATTATTATACCAGCCTCTATACATTTTGTGGAAATGTCTTTTAAAAGGTGTTGGAAAAAGATGCACATACACCCAAACTTACGTAATTCCGAAGGGTTTCACAAACTAGCATTGAGTTAACTCTGCTGTCCAAATTCAAAAAAGTATAAAATAAGAAGGTAAAATGATCAGAGATTTGAACCTTCTGCTGAAACTAGAGGGTTCAAATTTCCGATCATAAAAAAGACAAAGTGGAACCAATTTTAACCATTTTGACATTCATTGTTGTGATTTTGATGTATGCCGACAGACATTGCGTTTTTTTTTGTTTCGCTCACTCTCGCGTATGCTGTAGATATGAATAAGACAGCTGTAACGTACCTAGTTTTTATTTGAGTAAAATTTAGCAATATTTAAGTAACCGGGATCCACAATTTGAAGTGCCATTCGAACCACGGCAGTGCTCTATACAGGGTTATTTCTAATCAATTAGCATCCTTTTAGAGGTTTGTTCTGTACCTACATCAAAACTAACAACTTTTGTTCTGCGACTTTTGTCAGAACTCGAAAAAAAAATCAGCTGTTCCGTACATTTCGTCGCGGCTGAACGATATTTTTCTATTGAACAACAAAATTTTTCTTTTAGTTTTGACAAAAGTCGCAGAACAAAAGTTGTTAGTTTTGATGTACAGAATAAGCCTCTAAGAGGATGCTAATTGATTAGAAATAACCCTGTATACATAAATACCGCGGTCACGCGGTCACCTATCCGAAGTTGCGTGCCAAACGTTGCTTATGGGTGATCGCTTAGAAACCAAAAAAATGCTCGATGCTTAGAAACTGCTAGTCAAACTATGTTATCAGCGCTAATGCATACAATGTGGCAATATAAGTTTACTGTAATCCTGATGTACATACTGTATTGTACTTACTAAAAAACTGCCTTTTGTCATTCCAAATATCTAAATGGTCCAATAAGTTTTAAAACCAAATTTGTTTTCCAGTATTTAATTCGATATCTAAAGCGGACCGGATCACTGGATGCGATCTGCGGTCAGGTCAAATTGAACGCAGCCCTCATTATGTATGAACAACGTTGTCGGTCAGGGCAATCGGTCAGCTGTCCGGGCCGGGAAACCGGTCAGGCGCCCGTACGCGTTCTTAAGTTCCTTCAGCGTGACCGCACGGTCAGATCGCATACCTATACAAAATATATTGAGACCGAAAACGTTGTTCGTACGTATAATGCGGGCTGTTCAATTTGCCTCACCGTAGACCGCATCCGGTGTGCCAAATTTTTAAGTAAGATACTCAGTCAGTAATGTAAAGGTACAATTTTGTAGCCGACCCCTCGCAGCAGCAGACTACAGTGTCGCTACGATACGACACGGTTACTATGTATTTTTATGGAACACTACATCCCGCTGTTAGCTTTGCGTAGTTTTCCGTAGCGCCTGTCTACGTATCGCCCGACTGCCGATACTCTATAGTCTGCCGCTGCTGTGTGCAGTCGGCTCCGGAATTGCAAACTTTAATAATTAAAGATAAAGAAGACATGCACAAAGTTAATGATCCTTAAATGTTTCTTTAAAAAAATTAAGTGATAAAATGGTTGACGAAGACAGATCACGCGATAAACATTCAATTTAATTATGATTAAACACCAATTATGCATATTTTTTATCTAATACACCTACACTTGTTCAAAAATAGATACTTTTGACGTCACACTAAATTTTTTTTTTTTTTTTTTTTTTTTATTTCGAATAGGTTTGCGTTTGACTACTACTAAATTAGTAATCAATTACTGTCTTGCTCAAAAGAATTCGAATTATGTGATTAGGGGCTTTTTAAAATTATTTTTATTATATTCGGGCCTCAATCACAAGTTGATTGGAGTGCTCGAAAGTAGTACCAGTCTCTTGGACCAGACTAGCCAAGAAGGCCAAGAAGAGAGAGTTATATTTTTGAACTAGCATCAAAGAAGATATTACAATACTACGTACTAGCATTTATCTAAGCAAGAGCAGTACCTAAGTAAGACACCAAGATGAATAACATAAAGAGAGACAGAGTGTCTATGGTCATAAAGTAGGCTATCAAAAGTTGACAATGATTTACCTTTAGGTAGTACCTGTACCAGCCTTTTTTAATAGTCCACTGCAGATCGAAGGCCTACCTACAAAAGGTGATTGGGCCACGATTGCAAGGCGGGTATCACTACCTCTAGGCCACCACGGCTTAGTTTACTTTAGTACCTAGGTATCCCTTATTCGAGTAGTGCCCAGATCGGGACGGTAAAATCCATGCTGATAGAATATACATTGGCTCGTCTTCAAACGAGCAAGCTGTAGATGTAAGCAGTTGACAAGGGACAGAGGTGAATGGCATAAACATGAGAAAACCTAAGTATATCCAGCAGTGGGTTAGCTGATGCTTAGGGTTAGGTGGTGATCATGATTACTTAGATCTCTATTGTGTTCATATTTGATCTCCTACCATCTAAACCGACTTTAGTCAGGAAGTACGTACAAAATGACATACACGGGTAAAACGGCATACCAGCTGTTGGCGGGTCTTATCGTTCTTCTGGAAACACCATCTTATGCCTCGATCTTTCGATCGATCGATCGATATCTTATTTTAAAATAGATAATCGGCCGATACAAGTTTTTTATCGTCGCTAGAAGTTTTTAAAGTTTTATTAAGTTATTATACTTAAAAACTTTAATGTAATATATTTTTGCGCTTAAAACCTGGAGAAGCTTAGTTAAGTAACATTAATTAGTTTCTTAGAGCTCAAGTTGAATCTGGAGACTTGTCTAAAATATTCAAGGGCTTTATTTATGCAGTATGCGTTTAATAAAGGTGTATGCCATTTTGTCCATTGCGAATATTCCATTTTGTCCGTATAGTATGAATAAAATGGTTTTTCATAGTCCACTGTCCAAAACGAATTATTTCTTAGTTAATTAATATTATAAATTCATGTTTTGCTAAGTAAAGTAGATAATACAGATATATAGTAAATTATATTGTGCTTAAAATTTCGTGTTTCTAGAAATTAAAAAATAATACATTATAAAAGAAATAGAAAACTTAATGTCGTTTTATTTATTATTTATTTATTTAAATTTAGATGCTCGTCACACTTACAGCTACGCCGAAGCGTGCGACGAGCCAACAAGATTACAATAATTTAAATTAATTATTTTTTTGGATGTACTTCCCCTACTAATGCCGTGTTACATATAATATGTCAACAGATCGATCCTTATATATGTACTCGTAAATATATCTATATCTTAAAGATACCTTGACAATGGACATTATTATTCTTCTAGCAATAACAACTACTCATTTTTCTTAGTCTAATTTTAAAATGCCTACGCTAAATCTCACAACATACCAAAAAGGATATCAACACCATTTATAGCCCACAGCTGATTCACGATTTAGTCAATGGAAAATATACGTGTGCAAATTTTATTGGCAAACATGCTTACAAAGAGCGGCTGATCGGAATCTAACCACTGTGTACCTAAAACTGAATTCCATACTAACTCGTTTAATTAACACCTGTAATAAGAATGAGACTGTGTATCAATTGAATACAAACAATCAAAATGATATCACTTTAGTATGTAAAATTAATCTGTATTTTTGTTTCAATGTAAGTATAGCACGAACGTAAAAAGTACGTTTAGGCAGTAGGTATAGGCCTCGTGGAAATGCTTTTGTAAATTACTGGTGTCTATATATTACATTATATATAGCATATTATAAGTAATTAATTAGTTAGGGACACAAATGTTTTTAGTCAATTAATTATTTATTTTTATTTATTTGTTTATAGGCGAGCAGTATAAACTGATGTGCCTATATCAAGCAGAGTCGAATTAAATTAGTATTTATCTGACAAAGAAATGTTTTCCTTCTTTATCCAAAGGTCCAGTCTATTCTTAAATGTGTTTGTAAATTATATTGTTTTACTGATGTATAAATTAAAAATAACTGGATGAAAAATTTGCCAGCATGTTGTATTTGATAGAGTAGCATAAAACTATGTTATTTTCCATAGTTTAGTGTTTGTTTTTTAAAAAAAATCGTATCCCACGCCTCGCGCGTTTGTACGCTTTGGCGTTACTTCTGATAAAACACACACGTATGTGTTTTCTCGCACCGTCCTATGGAATTCAATGCAACACGCCTGGCGCGTGTAGCCGCACTTTGGTGTGAGAATCGAAAACACAGACGTGTGTGTTTTCCGCACTGAAAGTGTTAAAATCTAGGAACACGAGTAAAACTTAATAAAAAAGCTCGCTTACGTAGGGTGCTTCGAAACTTTTATTCTAAACCGTTGTGTACAGATTTGTAACAGATGTGTGGTAACATGTCTTTTCTAAGGATTCGTTTTTTTAACCACCATACACTATAAATGTGACAAAGGTGTTATGGTTAAGTAACTGTGGTTCAGTCTATTGAGCAGAAATTATGTTTCACTCGGTGGAGACGGACAAAATAATATTTACAACTCAAATTCGCCCACTGTTGGCTGTTTATTTAGTATTGACTTTCTGCAAACATTTTAACTGTGACAACATGTGGAGAATATTTTTCCCGGTGGAACTGCGCCTTTAGGCAGCCATCGGATTATGTTTGCAGCGTAACATAACAAAATATCGTAGCGTAACATAACATAATTATCACAGATCCATGCCACCTCGATGAAGAACCACTTTAGTTTCACCACATCCTAGCGGCTAGCCGATGAGAGGCGATCTAGGATAGACTATTCTTAACTAAAGTTTCCAAAGTAGATATTAAATATCAATTAGCTAAATGTATTGTTGTGTTCACTAAAATCCTGGAAATTAAATATCGATATAGTTTTTTATATGGAAGAAAAACAAATAAATGATTTGTTGGGCAACTAATTAACTCTCTTGCGTCAATTCTTTACACGTAATTAAATTCTTCAATTCCGAGATATTTAAAAGGTTAGACTTAATTAAACACTTACCCTTAATTTTTACGTCATACACGTAGTTTAGCAATGTAGGTTACGTCGGTAACATTAATTCTTTGTTACTTATATTTACGGATGTTTTAAAATTTTTCATCAATTCATCAACAAAAACAGACTACCTAAACGAAAGTATGAATGTGTTAAATGCTTTCGACAAAGACGAAACAATCGACTTCCAATAGTACGATGTATAGTATAATGCGTAAAAAAGTTAACCAGTTCTAACGTAGATGTAGAAACATAAGCCTCACAGTTCTATCACAAAATAGCTCGTTATCGTGAGAAGACATCATCATTCAAACATCGTAAAAGTTTCTTACGGTTCGCTTCCTCCAAATCCTGGTGTGAGAAACACCCATACACATTTTCTATCTGAGGCTTTTACATTGTTGTAATTTGAGAAATCTTAAAAAACATGAGATGGGACCCTCTCACTGAAAACTAGGCAAGGCACCAGTCTCTGGTGTTGCAGTTGTCTATAGGCAGCGGCGATCTTTTACCATCCATAACATTTCCTAATTCGACAAAAAAAAAATGTTTTTTGAAACAACAATGATTTAGATGGGTACTTCTCCTTGACGCAAAAGTCAGCGTCACTTGCGTGGCCAATGTTTATGTTTATAGTATTATTTCAAACGATTCTAACGATTTCTTTAATTTACATACTAACTCAATCGAGATATCAAGCGCTACAGATTTCTTTTTTTCAAAAACAGCTTTTTTTTAATAATACTTATAATCAAAACAAAATGAGCCACGAAAGTGACGATGAGAATCGTGACCAGAGAAATACCCAGACAAGCACATTCATGTTTACTTCTTTTCTCAGGTGGATGCAAAAATGAACACCATATCGTCTTGCAACTACGACGGCTCGGCGCGTCGAGTGGTGCTGTATTCGACAGACGTGCTTCGCCATCCGTTCTCCATCACCACCTTCGAGGATTGGGTCTACTGGACCGACTGGGACAAGACAGCCGTGTACCGCGCCAACAAGTTTAATGGAAAAGACGTCGAAGCTATCACCTCTACCCATACTGTGAGTACACAGAGCAAAAACAATCAGTATTTTTAACCAACTTCAAAACAGGAACTTATATATATTATAAATTATATATTTTATATATTTTTCCTGACTCCGCCAATCGCCAATAGGCATGATGGCTAAAATAATATAATTAGTCCGCCAGATAGATAATTAAAATATATTTGACACGTATTTTATCTTTTGTTAATTACACAAAAATTGATGAAGATATAGCCCGTTAAAGTTCCGCGTGACGTCACGAGTAGTCTACAAATGTATGTCACAGTGACGTCACGACTCCCAAACTTTGGCAAGGTTTATCTTTCTCATTTATTGTTTGATTGACAAAAGAAATAAAACGTGTTCGAAAATGTTAAAATCGTATTCTCTGATTATTTAAATGACCTATTCGCAGCCATAGGTCGCAGCTGTCTACGCGACGCTTAAATCGAGACACATCCCAAAATCGAGCCTATTGAGTATATGTAGATTATGTAGTATATCTCATCGAGATATGTGTATGAAGCGTATTTCAAACAAATGAGCTAGATATTATATTAGAAGAAGAGACAAGCTTCCAGTAAGGTACCTATTTCACGTCTAATTTTAGTTTGCTTGAAATATCAAAGCTTAATTGGCACTATCCCGGAAAACCATAACTTAATTCATGTTGGTGCCATAGCAGACAATTAATTAATATATTATATTTATTAATTAAAAGTAAGGATTAGTCGGCACATAACTGATAATGTGGTTCGTTTGGGATTTCCAATATTATAGATTTGGTAGGTATTGTGCTTTTCCTATTTGGTACATCGCGGTAAAATAATACTTTACTAAAACAAACGCCTCATTTTCCTGCAGATAAACGTACTTACCTAACAAAATAACGAACAGAGCATAATTTGCATATAATAACAATTAAAAATACAGTTTTGCGCCGCTAAAAAAATACTGACGTCAAGAGCTTTATCCAAATAAGGACAGAATAATGACGGTCATAAAAATTCACATTTTCAAAGGAAAGGTAGTTAAATAAATTACTGAAACATGCACGTACTTCACCTTTTTGCACTCCTACGTACGCAAATAGTTTCGCGATAACAAAGTTTCTTGAAAATGCGTGAAAACTATCGATAACTTACATAATTTTTCTAAGCGTGCGTCAAGCATTTTGCGCAGATGGTTTTACACGTGCTTCGTGCGTATTTGGATAAGATTTGATGTGTACCTGTTAAATATTTATAGATATAGTAGGTACGTGAGCTAGGTCATTAAAATTAATAATAGTTTTAAAAGCCTATGATAGGTATAAAATAAAATAATGCAAAGAAGTCGAATGTAGAGTTCCGTTCCTATTATTACCTATTATTTTATAACTTATTTTAAAACTCTATTATAAAATAGTTATGCTCATCGCCAACATATTATATGGGGCCAACTCCAAAATAGTGAATAAAGTGTTTAAACATTTTGTAAAGGTTCGACGAACTTTTTGTATGGAATAGTTGATATTTTTTGCAATTTAGTTTTTGGTCCCATAGTAAAAATTGGTCATAATGGCGAGCATAACATGTCTAAGTTTTTATATTGACATGAATCCCTAAAGTTTTTGTCAAAGCGATATTTTTTATAGTGAATAAGTCCGCGCTTGATCACCAATTCGCCGGATGATAAGCGACGTTGTGGTCGAAGATGAAGCACGCAGACTTAAAAGATACCTATTCGCTCTAACCTTGAAAAGCTTAAGATTATATCTCTAAGGAAACAGGAAAGCCGGCAAACTGTACTTACTTATAATTATGTGCAAATATTGGTCGAATCATACAACTTGGCGGCTGTGATGTTAACTACAAGCTACGAGTAGCCTATGTACTCGTAGGTAGGTATAATTCGAATTATACTTACCATCCATTCTCTTTTTGCAAACAGCTCCAAAACCCGATGGTGATCCACGTGTACCATCCGTACCGGCAACCTGACGGCGTGAACCACTGCGCTGCCGTCAACGGCCACTGCTCTCACCTCTGCCTCCCCGCACCCCTCATCGGCCCGCACTCCCCCCGGGTATCCTGCGCTTGTCCCAACGGACTCAGGCTACTGCCAGACAACCAGATGTGCGTCGAAGACAGTGAGTACTTACCTTTACTTTTATTTAGTTGTAAAAGATAGATCGTATAGATCGGGCGACAGAGTTTTTGTCTGAAAGCCTGTGACACTAAGGCTTTCAGCCATTTGGATGTGTGTTTATAGCGAACAGCCCACTTTTGGGCGAGCGCCACACTAGGCGAAAATTTCATCGCAGAAAATCCGTTGCGGAACGCTGGTACACTTTATTGTATACAGGTCGCAGTGATCGGGCACATTATGGGGAATATAGGTTTTCCGCTTCGGACGCATTTGTCCCCGTGGTCGTCAAAGGGTTAAGGCGACAATTCGCACGAACAAAATGTTTTGACGGTTTTTCCGCGACGGAATTTTCGCGTAGTGTGGTACCAGTTTAACGCGCTGAAGGAGCAGAACGGACTGCAGTCTTCAATCTTTATATGAAATCGTATGCAATATGTGTACCTGTCCGCGCCTCACGATCTGCATTTTAATCAAATGCTGTAGCCGTTTGAAATTTCCAGAGCGCTTCAGTTCTTTCGGCGAATATGGGACAGGTGCGCATTTACTGTTAGAATATGAACTAAGTTGTTATTTTACTGGCGAAGATAGTTGTTTAGAAATGGACTGATCTGATTTATTAGTCTCGTTGTTTAATCTTTCTACACCGGCGATTTCTTAGCGGAGTAACAACGCGGCGTTCAAGAGACTGGCTTAGCTACAATTTTTGTGAAGACAATTATTTTAATTGGTCAAAGTATTTTTTATAACGGAAAAGCTATCTCGCCTTGTCAGTAGAGTAGCGACCAAAATAACAAGAAGCGGCGGAAAAAGAACAATTATCACCCATGCACAAGTAAGATGAAATCTAAGTACCTATGTAGAAAAATTCACTCATCCAAAGGGACTTAAGTTGTCTATTACTATTTAATTAAGACAAATACTTACAACTACTGCGCAATATATGTCAGGTAATTTGCCAAATTCTGTATTTGAGTGGAAGGTAGATACAATGTTTGGCACTAGCAGGTGACTCATTAAAACTGAGTCATTAGATCTTAATCATCTTATCATAAATTATTCTTCGCGATAACTGGACATAATACGGTCAGAAATTGTCTAAAAATAGACTATGTTCTTTATGGTCGAAGTTGAAAGTTTTGATCAGACCCCCATACCATAATCATAGCGCAATTCTCAACTTGACAGCGTTGAGCGTGGTCTCCAACCGAAAGAGTGAAATGAAAGCCAGGCTACCCGCAAAGAGATCAAAATATGGGATAATATGGCGAAACTTTGGTCAAACCCTAAACCCTATACCCTATGCTTGAATTAGATAACGTTGATCATTGTCCCGCTTTCCGTAAAACCGAGAGAGCGAGACGAAAGTCAAAGCAATCCAATTAAAATGGGGCAAAGAGATCAAACTATGAGAAAAGAACAGTTTCCAGTTTTCATTTTCCTATTATAGCTCAATTAATCATCGTAGGATAATGAGAACCGGTTTTACGATAATAAACAAATTGAATCACATAATTACGGTCACATTTATCGCGATATTACTATCTCTAGATTAGTTTTCGTGAACCCAATGAGTAATTGATCTGAAATTGGTAAAAAATAAGGAAAATTTTCAAATCAAAAGAAAATCTGTAAATGTGTATATTCCTTGTAAGCATCAGTTTTAAGCCGCCTGGAGGTTTTTGATTTTGATTTTGGTTATGGCTAAATGCTGAAAACAACTGGTACCTACAGTTTATCGTGTCTTCAAGCTACAATAGGGTTCAGTTGGAAATGCCACCAGCGATCACCCTCCGAAAGCGAAACCGACTACGTGGGGAGGGATGTGCGAATTCTCAACAACGAGTTGCGACAGAAAATATTATAAAAATAACTTTATATAAAAACTTAAACTAACGGGATTAGCATTGGTAAGATTGGTGTTTTACCAATTTTACCAATGCTAAACGATACGAGGAAATTTTCACTGCGGTGCACTAATCGAGCAGTTTAAACATGTAAACAGGTGGTTTACAATTCCATAAGTGGCGATAATGAGGAATTTATGTGTACCTAGCCGTTTACAAATACCATCATAAAAAGAACATTTACTCGAACGTTAACTATGATTAAAGAAATGTGTAGGGTCGATATAAAAAGCTTTTATCGCTAAACCGAAAATGTTTTGCAATCAGCACCAAATAATATAATTAAATTCAATATTAGGTAACGCTAAATAGATCAATTTATTATAAAATAAGTACATTTTGATTTATTTGTATACAGTGTGTACACAAAAAAAGCTCACACTCATACAAGGTTCTGGTATGAAAAAAAGGTGATGGACCTTACTTTAAAAATGCATTTTTATTTATAAAATTGGGCACGACAATATATGTTTATATGTTATCAACGAGAGCATGTCTCTGCCTTTTGAATAAAACTTACGCTACCCTGTTTTACGCGACGAATTCGGAGATATGCTGTTTTTTCTTTTTGATCACCGCGCGCATTGGTGTGTTCGGTTTACGACTAGTTCGAACGTATTTATATACGTTTTTAAACGTTTTGATATATGCAAAGTTGAACCCCGAGTTACGCGAATTCGTCTTACGCGGCTTTCGCTTCGTTTTACCTATCGCGTAAGTTCGGGGTATTACTCTACATCACAAATAGCATCAAATACTTTAAAAGAGCCTTCGAATCTACTAAGTCATATAAAGTAGATAACTGCCTGGCAATATTGATTCATAAAGCTTTATGTATAAGAGGATAAAATTAAAAATATTTTATTTTGATGACTAATTGCAACCAAACTGATAAATGTCTAAGTCCTGCCTATACGTAGATTGTGAATCGTCATATATCAGGAATTAAGAGATTGTGAACATCACATATTTAATTTAGATTTAATAAATCGCAGCAAATTCAATTTAGATAACAAATGGTGAAATTAGATTACGCAATTTGCATACTCACCGTACCTGCTTCACCCGGCTACGAATTAATTTTATAGCTAAGTTTAGTTTTCCAGAAGAATAATTGTAAGGTAGAGTGAAAACCACATTGCAATAATATATGTTATATGGTTTAAAAGAGTTAAGCGAATACACAGACAGACACACAAAAACTCGACTATTTCATAATATGTAGTGATGATAAATATGCAAATAAAGACAGAAATTAAGAGCTGAGACAGATTAAAATGCCTAATTGAAACACGAAACAATGGTTACCATTTAAAAGGTACAACAGGCCTTCTGTTAAAATATGTACTCGAAACATTTACGATCATCTCATCAATTAAAATACGCAAGTATATAATGAAGTCGAGATAACGCTTGAAAATTTCCGTATAAAAATCCATAGCACGGGTTTTTTCGAGGCTAATTGATATCAGCCAATTTATGTATAGATTGTTTGCTTGAATCATGTGCTTGTTTATCTCTGATTCGGTAATTTATCATAACATTAAATTACACGATTCATCAATTTGGAGTACATGAGTAAAAAGTAATCAAAACGGTTAAAATTTAAGTTTAATGCGAGTTGCAGACCAAGAGTTCAAGTTAGTTCGGGGTTAGCTTGCATAGCTGAAACATATCGCTAGAGAACAGATATAGCATAGATCTGTGCAGACTGCGAGCTATGTACGATCTATGAAAAACTGCGTCAGCTATGCGAGCTAAACAAACTTAGATTAGCTATTGGTCTGCAACCGGCTTTAATGTGGATTCACTAGGTCAATTCGTTTTTGTTTTTTGCCATTTACAGATAAACTACTCATTATTAGTTCACAAAAACTCATTTAACTGCCATGACCAGGTAAAGTTTACGAGGTATACACATCTAACATCCAAAATAGTGGCCAGTTAAGGTACGAAAGTGCATTAACTAAAAACTAAGGTGGAAATCAGTTGATGCACTTTTGTGCATAGACTGTAGACTATTTTGGATTTTAGATGTGTGTCTGTGTACCTCGTAAACACTACTTGGTCATGGCTGGTAAATGAGTTTGCAATTATATGTAAATCAGTTCCCAGATAATTATTTTTATCAAAAATGGCATGACCGACTTCAACCGTGTGCATAATTCGCGAATATTTAGCACGGATCGATGTAGCATTTTTCACATTATCGTTGATTTATCAAAAATGGCTCGGCCGATTTTGATAAAATTTAAATCAACTTCGAAGTATACTTATACTTTTACTTATACTTATAATTTCAAATAAAAAACCGGACCACTATGTAAAAAGTGATGCGTAGACATAAAAAAATATATATACGCGTCGAATTGAGTACCTCCTCCGTTTCGTCGGTCAAAAAATGAAGACTTTAAATTATAAATTTACTTCGAGTCATATTTGACTTTTATTGATAACGTAGCCATATAAGAGTAAAGCAATCCCATTCAGCATTGAACACATTCTTGCGTCCAATGAAGCATTATTGACCGGGTCAATAAAGAAGTCATTTACTGTCATTGGGACCATCCATACATTATAAGTGGATGCAGACAGGAGATCGATTTTGTGACTCAATTCATTGTTGCTTGATATGTAATGAAAACAGTTTATTTATATTTTATATGATAGGTTGTGCAGCTGTTTTATGAATAACTTTAGTGTAGTACGCATCAGACAGTAAAGCCGCCGACTGACCTGCACAATTTCGTCTTAACGTAACGTTACGTTACGATGAAATGTTACAGGTCAGTACAGCGAGCTGATCCGCTCACTGCGAGCGCCGCGTGCTCGGCGTGCTCCACCCGGTTGTCGGTATTTTCGCGAATCTCTTTGAGTGTTACGTTACGCCATAATGATAGGTCAGTACAACCCCGAGAGTCGTAGCGAGTGCACATGTCAAGCGGGTATCACAATTTCGAATTATTACCAATGGCGAAGCGCAGTCGAGCACTATGCTCGCCATGAGCAAGGGTACAGGTCAGTCAGGTAATGCCGTAACGTAACACGCTCGCTTTGAATGTTACGTTACGGCCAAATGCTCATGACAGTCTCCAGCTTAATGGTGTCACTATTAGATTTATCCAATATCATCCTAAAATGTACCGACCATGTAATTATTACCTTAGTACGTATACTATGACTTTATATATTTGCTTTCCTTCCCGGCCGCTATTTACCTATATTAATTATATATCTACTTAAATCTTATTGACCGAAGCGAAGCGAGGTCTGTGTTTCGACATGACGATTTTGCTTTCGTCTATCCGGATGTTGATTTTTGTCTACAGGTCGCATTTTTCAACGAACCTCGACAAAACGTGGTAGGTACACAGGCTTTTTTTTTGTCGTCGTCGTTTTTTACGGTATTTTATTTTTTATTATTATACAGATTCACAGCTATTAAAATGTTAAAAGAGATATTAAAGATTAGATATTGGAGATGAATATATACGAGTAGGTAAGTGCGCAGATGCGTCAGTAGTTACGTGCAGTAGTGCCTTTTGCTAGTGCCAAAAAATCACCTTTTCTTGGTAGCTGTTATGAGCATTTTTATTTAAAAATATATTAAAAACGTTATCCATTGGTACGAATACCACCACTGCGCTTATACGGGTTGAATAAACTGTTCTGTATGTTTGTTTATTATTTTGTATTGTTTTTCAATAACATTTTTTTTATTGTGTAGTCATGACATATCACAAAAACGCCTCATTAAGTAAATCCTACCATAAACAAGGACAAAACCACATTAGGTTTTTGTTGTCATCAGTAAATGCCGATGATGACAAAAACCGATGCTTATCTCAGAGATTTAGGAGTCTTACCACAAAAGATTTAAACACGCTTTAAACACTGTTTTACCATGCAATTTGTACTGTTAAACACTGTCTAAGGCGTTCGTAAAACTTTTGTGGTAAGTTAGCTAGAGGATAACAATTAAAAAAGTGATGCAAAATCACGAAACAGAATTTGATAATGATCAGAATTTGAGACCTGCAGGCCAATCGCACTAAAAATTACAGCTGAACTACAATTGAACTTTAACTGAACTTCGACTTTTTGTCTATTTTCGTATCGCACTAATGATTTTGACTAAAGTTGAAACGCAACTCGATCAGAGTTGGAACGTAACCGGTGTCAAATGAACGGTTGGTGTATGATGTTTAGCGCAATACCTAATTCCTTGAAGCTGAATCGAAACTTAACTACAATTGCAACCGAAATTTAACTGAATTACAGATGGAACGCAGCTGTTTAAAATTAACGCGATTGGCCTTCTGAACTGACTCTAGCAAATAGGTTGAAAAAAACATCAATTGCGCGATAAGACGATTTATTTTAAGTCCCTTTGGCAGTGGATATACTTATCTATAGCCTATAGGTATAAATACTGAGGGTTACTATTTAGTTATACGCAATGATTTACATACTTCATAAACTTGCGCATGAGTGAAAATATTACATGTAGGTACCGCTTATTGTTTTAGCTTATAAATCTTCGGGTCGTTGCTCTATGAATACTAAATTCAGTGCTTATGAAACTTTACAGTAGGTATGTATGGGTATGATGACATTAAAATATGCTCAACACCGAATAATATGTGATCCGATAGGTACTTTGTGGCTTCGATATTTTGACATGATCAAGCTCAATCAACGAAAAACTCAAATAAACAGCTGATTAACACAAATCTACCAGAAAACGAAACTAAATACTTCTGAACTGACTCTAGCAAATAGGTTGAAAAAAACATCAATTGCGCGATAAGACGATTTATTTTAAGTCCCTTTGGCAGTGGATATACTTATCTATAGCCTATAGGTATAAATACTGAGGGTTACTATTTAGTTATACGCAATGATTTACATACTTCATAAACTTGCGCATGAGTGAAAATATTACATGTAGGTACCGCTTATTGTTTTAGCTTATAAATCTTCGGGTCGTTGCTCTATGAATACTAAATTCAGTGCTTATGAAACTTTACAGTAGGTATGTATGGGTATGATGACATTAAAATATGCTCAACACCGAATAATATGTGATCCGATAGGTACTTTGTGGCTTCGATATTTTGACATGATCAAGCTCAATCAACGAAAAACTCAAATAAACAGCTGATTAACACAAATCTACCAGAAAACGAAACTAAATACTTTTCTTTCGTAGAAATTATAGAGCGTCACAGCCAGGAATACAGATGACATGGTTCCACAAACAGGACCAAAAACATGACCACGACAGAATAACAGAATGATCATTAAAAGATCGCTGTTGAATCAGACAAGAACTACGTAACGCCACGTCATGTCATGACGCTACATCGTACGATGTTTTTATCACTGGCTAAAATATCAAACGGCCTTGTGGAACGCTCCGGTGAGCGAAGTAACTACCATGCGATCTGTGGTTAAACGATTCACACTTTAAATACATACATACCTATAGTTCTACACTATAAAAGAACGTTCCACGATATAAAATGTTCCGATAGGAATAAGCCACGCCTCCGCCCCTTATCTCACTTCTATCGTGAATTACTAGTTACTACATTACTCATTGTTTACGTTATATTTGCAGACGTCGCGTGAGGTAATTTCACTAATAAGATAAATGAATACGCACAATTTACAATTCCTGATTACGACTAAATGAATGCATTTACGACAGACAATAGTGCCAATAGTGCATACTTAGTTGCAATGTAAATAAACAGTCCGGCTCAACCGAGTCTATTTTACTATACCACGTTTAATCGCACGCGTTTTTTGTTTAATCTATGATTAGTAAATCAAGTCATCGATGACATTGAAGCCTCCAAATACTGTGTTGGGCTAGAATGGCCTCATACGTGCGGCGCTTAGTACAGCGGGACCCAGTTACTTTCGTTATGATGAAAACGTGCTGCGACCAATAGAAACAGCTGTCGGTAAGGCGACTTGACGTCACGACATCACGCCACCTTTTGTATAGGAGAGTGCAAGCGTGATCCGCCACACTGCTCGCGCAGGTCCGGTTTCACGTTAACTTAACTGACATTTAAAACTACCTGTTAACGGCAGGTTAAACGTAAAATTTGTATTTTTTCTAAATTGCGATTATTTGAGAAATTGAATCAATGAAAAGCTTATTAGGTACCTACTAATAAAACTTGCAATCTACTATTTTGAAAAATTATTTATTTAAAGGTAAAACTCCAAAAATGGCCTAGTCGGGATTTGAATGTTAATGGTCTAGGAACTAAAATATGAAATAAGAGTTAATATAGTTATTAATTACTTTCCTGTTTTTACATTTACCTCCTAGTGAAGTACGCAAAACAATAAATACCAAAATAGGTACAGGAAAATGACAGAAAAGTTTAAATACCGGGAGCGCCTAAACTGTCGGTTAGTCGGGCAGCGGTCGGTGATCGCTCACGGTTAAATTGACTGAACGAATGGCGGTGACGTCACCGGCGGTGTGGCGCGAGCCCGGCATTCCGACCCGACTCATTTCGCATCGTGGCATTGCCGCAGTAGCGCGTACTGAGCAACACTCGCTCAACTAACCTCTGTGATCGAAACCAAAACAACATTTATTTACATTTGGATTCCAAACAACATTTCTACAAATTTCTTTTTTACCCAAAATCTACAGATACGGTAGAACAACAAGTGGCGGTGCTAAAACCAATTCATGGTTCAAATTCAACTACTATAGTTGAAGAAAAACCCGATACCAGTGAGTATTTTTGCAATCCGTTTATCCCATTTTTGTTTTACCCAATTCCATCCTTGACTATTTCCCGAGTGAAATTAATCGGTTCTGTGGCGTTGTGGTTAAACTTTAACTTAACCGGTTGATGAAAGTGAATGTGTTGTACATACGTGGTTATGTATGTAATGAGTTGAAGGTAGTTCATGTAGACAGTAGATTATTTATTGATCGATGAATTAAACTCAACGCCATAGATCAGATTAAATAAATGCCTATCCATAATATGAATGGGGTGAATCATTTTAATCATATCTATAGATAAGAATTTCATCAATGTTTATCATGTTGGGTGAGGGTATAAATCCATTAATTACAATCATACCATCGTTAATATCATACTAACAGTTCACTTTGAATGTTCAATCAATATCTGTGTGTCTTCAACTTGGGATTCGTTGACTGATTTTCAGGGCATGTCAAACAACTAGTAACAAATCTGGTGCATATTTATATTGAATGCGAATGATTAACCGGGAAGCTTGACCCATATGGTGAAGTTTAACAGAGAAGGGCTCGCCCTTTTCTTAAAGTGGGGACGTGCATTCCTGGAGAGTGAGGAAACCACTGAGGAACCGGAACCGACTGAGGAACCAGAGCCACCGTCGACTGAACCTGAAGCAGCGCCAATGCCGGCGTATTGGGAAAGTGATCTGAATAAACTTGGTGCTAGAAACCAAGAACAAATTGATCTCTTCCTGCAGGGCAAAGCCCTAGAACGAATACCTGGCACAACAGAGGGGACAGTCAAAGAATCTCGTTACAAATATGAAAATCTACCCATTTACCACTGGCGAGAGACAGTGAACAATTTAAATCTTAATGGTAAAGTATCCGACACTAATTTTATTGTAATACTAAAGTTGTTTGCATTTAAATATTTTGGGAAGACACACAGATTCAATCTGAACTGGGTGCATGATCTGCTTTTTATTTATTAACACTAATCGCAACTCTAATGTATATTCGTATTTGTAGCTAACGTGTATATTTTATTGTAAATAGGAAGTTAATCAAAATTCAATGTTACAAAATTTTACATATTTTATCATGGCTATTTATTGATTTATCGAATGGTCTTGCAGAATGTTTGAACTTGTTTGATATTGGAAATACTTGCATACAATCTAACAAGTGTTATTTTACGGTTTGATGGCTAGAATGAAAGCCTGAATCAATGTTGGACAAACAATTGGATTCATCCATTGTAACTATTTAAATAGCCCAAGGCTTTTGAAGGGGTGCTTTGTTTGAAAATACCTTCCCTTCCTGTCCCTTTATTGTTTTGTTTCAATAGTACAGTGACGATAATTAAACCAAAGCAACTGAAGATCTATACCGTTATGTAGGTTAGGATATTCTGGTTAAACGAAATTTAGTTGGCACGTTTCATTGACACTAACTATCTTGAAATAGAATGTCTGGTTCGATCTGGTTAGGACACCTACGCTTATCTTGGTACTTCAAATTTTCACGTACAGTTACGCAACGTAATTAATCTAAGACATTTTGAACAATCACAAAGGAAACGAACCATCGTTGACGTCAACTTTTTAGAATAAAACAATTGTCGTCAGGTCACTGTTAATATTTACTTGACCTTTGTGCATTGTGCACTAGCAGACAATAACAATCTGCAAACATTCTGTTTGTACATTTACGTGGACAATACAAACGCAGTATTGCCTTTTGTTTCATTCTGCGAAGTAACATCATCGATGGGAAGAACATTAAGGTCACCGAAGGTCCTTCTTCGATATCAAAACTAGCTGATAACGTACATGTTCAAATTGTCATTCGTTTTCAGTTTTAGCTTCATCTTCTAACACTTTCACAGCCTCGCTGTCTCGCTTAGTCCTGTGGTGGAGGATTCCTGATCACCGTTTTCTTGTTAACATCTTTGTAACTAATATTATAACAATAATTAATTTGACTTCTGCATTACTCTTCTTTTTCAAAACTTTTTCAATAATCTGTTAAAAATCCGAATTGCCAACCGGGGTCTTGATAGCAGTCATCTTATTTACTTCCTTTCTCTGTTTTTGTGACGAGAATGGAATGGTTACTAGTGATTTCGAAGATTATCGTTTTGCAGAAGTCAAAAATAAACACGAGTGATGTTATTTCTAACATTTTTTTATTTTTTCGTATTACAGGTGTACCGGAACCGCCAAAAACTGGAACGGGAATCTCAAGCAGCGGACGCGACGCAGGCGTCGTAGCAGGCATTGTGATAGCAGTAATCTCAGGAATCATTATTTTGGCTGCATTGGTAAGGCTTCTGTCTCGTCTATAATCCTTTACTAATATTACAAATCTGAAAGTGTGTTTGTTGGTTCGTTACTCTTTCACGCAGGAATGGCGGACCAGATTGACTCAATTAATAGTTTGAAAGACGGAAAGTGACATGGGCTACTTTATATCCTGACAAATGTCGTAGTTCCCGTAGGATAGAGAAAACACGTTTTTATGGATGACAGGCGACATTGACTGTGACAGTCATGTATAGAAGAAGGAAAAAAAGAGAAAATACTCTAAGAAATGGCGTTTCATAAAAAATAATTTTTATACATGAAAAAAAATCCTTTGGAATACCATAAAAATCAAAATATAACGCGGGCGAAGCAGAGGGTAAAATCTAGTTACAACATATGCAAATAATGATTTCTTCACTTTATGCTTAGAATTTCGTTTCAAAATAATATCGATATTTGATTATATCAATAAGGATGACATAACGGATGGACTCAATACCACGACCAAAGTTGATTATTTCGTTTTGTACGTCGCGACTGAAATATAGAAATGGTTAACTTGTGGAATTCAATAAATTATTTACTTTTCTATTATCATTTGCAATGCTAATTTAGGTTGTCAGTTGGGCATCTATAATTGTAAATTGTAATTAATAAATTCATCGACGATTTTCTTGAAATTTTTGATTAGTAGAATAGATTTGAATATATTTAGGCAGGTATACTTACTACGAATTAAGCACCAAAAGGCTACTTGTTCTAATAGATGTGTGTGATTGATGTAGAAATCGGATATAAAGCGTTTCAATGGGTTCTACTATCATTAACGTCGTCTAGAATTCATTACCATCCGAACCTTGGTAATAACCTCGACCGTCGTAAAAATTAAACACACGTTTGAGTTACAAACGTGAATCAAATTTTTAACAAACACGCAGTTGACGTAAGAGAACAATCTAGATTCCGTCATCAATTGATAAAATAGTTCCGGCGTGAGCACCTCTAATTGCATTTTATTACATCTCAGCAACAGCTGTACCTAATAGGCGCCAATTGTCTAAATGTGTTCGATTCTATTTCTGCCTTCGCAACTACAGACTTTGTAACTAAGTCCTCTGATTTTTCCGAAATTACTCCTTATACGTTTCCACTTCAAGCTTCGTACAGACTATAGTTCCGATGTGGTACTTTAACTGTTCAGTAGCAAAGATTACTTAACTTTGATTTTACAACGTAACTTCAGGGCGATCAGGATTCAGGACTATATTTAATACTACTACAAATAACTAATGATAACTATTCTGTTTCAGATTGCAGTGGTTATGTACAAGCACTACGTTCATCGCAACGTGACTTCGATGAACTTTGACAACCCGGTGTATCGCAAAACTACCGAAGATCAGTTCGCTCTAGAGAAGAATGGATACGCGCCGGGCAGCAAACTGTACCCAAGCACGGTTGGGGAAGAGGTGAGAGCTCTAACTGCTATGGAGTGCACCCTCAATATACAAAACAGCCTTAGATAAGTCCCAGGGGCACTCACTGCCCTCCACAAAGGAGCCAATTATGAACCAGCGTTTGACTCGCTGGTCGCAATTAGAACCTAATTTTTCATATATTTTTACTATAACATATTTTAAAACATCACTTCGAACTCTCGTGTACAATGAATTGACATTAGACCCCGTTGACGGCCAAAATGTTGTAAATATCAAAGTTAAATCTAAGATTAATAGGAATAACGTAAGGTCAGCCTAAGACATTTTAAACTCGATGTATTTAGATTAACCTTAAATTTACTAGTGAATACGATAAGAATCTATAGGATATATTTTCGTTTAGATAACTATTGGGGCAATTTGTATGTGCCAACATTTTTACCGCATCAGTATTAAAGTATAGTTGCCAAATTATAGTTTTAAATTTAATTGTAGGCATAATGCTGTACATAGTCCCTTTTGATAGCATGTATGTATATTTTTATCTGCTCTTAGCTTGACATAGATGATTAGTAATTTTCTATTTTACTGCGGAGGATTTTTATTTTTCATGCATTTACTAACGAGGGCTATAAATGGTAAGTTTGTAGATGAAAAACCAGTCACAGATTATAGCAACTTATTTTGCCTCTTTAGTTTTAAAAAGCTTATGTAGCGTATTTGAGTGTTAAATATTTGTTTATAAAGTTTTTTTTTCTTTCCAGGCCCAAGAACCACTCAACACCCCCGGCACAAATGAGTTTGTATAGTGCCCTAGCGGGAAGTAAATACACCATACTCTCATTGAATGTAAAAAGAAAAAGACGGACATGTGATACTCGAAAATAGTGCTATCCAGTGATGGGACACACGCTAACATTAGTGAACTCTAAAAAAAAGTTAGCATTAGTGAAGTGAAAGTGTGAATTGGAACAAAGTTCTGTTTGCTGCCTCGCGACGGAAAGGATCTCAAAAAAAAGATTAATTTCATTGTCATATCACGTTCATTGTTATGATTATGAGATCTTTGTGGAGCTTTTGTAATATAATTGTATCACATTTCGGTAGTTGGAAAGGGACGTCGCTATAATTTCTTGTTAGACTGTGAATTAGCATAGAGATTCTAATTGCTTTAACGAGCAAATGCCTGGTGCATTGTAATTATTTATATAGAGTATACATTTTTTATACTTCACTTTTAGTTAGGATTCCCAAAGATTCTGAAGCTGAAAGTTTTACGTGAATTTTAAGATCGATCAATCTACCTATTTCAATCTATTTTCCATGAATTAAGCTCATACTATGTAGTGAGATGTACTTATTTATTTTATGCACTGATTATGATGATTATTTTCAAAATATTATGAACTGCTACAGTATCATTCGCGGTGTGTCTATAGAATTTTAAGTAATACTATTAAATTTATTTATTCGGAAATTGTAGAAAAATTAGTAATACAATTAAAAATTATTTACGTGCCAATCGTAGTGAAATTTTACAATACATCGCCAAATTATTGCTAATATCTTAAAATACTTAGATGAATTTGGTTATTGTTTGTTGCATCATAGTATATTTTGTATTATATGAATGTTACATATTTATTAATACAGTTTAACATTTTACTATTTATGTACAGAATGATCTTACTACTTGATTATTTTTCTAACATTTAATTGTTTTGGAATGACTTTGTCGAGCAAAATCCTGCCAAAAAATCCACTTAATATAAATTAATTATTATATGTGATGTAATTGGATTACATTATAATACTTGATGCACATTTCATACAGTACGCCTAGCTCAATAAGTGTGGTCACTAAAATGTGTAAATATTGTCAGTAAAATATATGTAAAAGGTGTTAAATTATTTGATTTTCTTTTCCTTTTACCCATTTCAATAATTTGAATTGCTTTAGCAAATAAGAACGTCGTATGTTTAAATTTAGGCTGCATTTCGACCAAAGTTTTGCGAGGATGCGTAGCCTCGCTCGGTACGCTAAGCGAATATAAGTAAATGAAGCGATTCTATTGGTTCTTACAAATCCATACCTCGCTACGCATCTTCCTCGGATATATTTGGTGGAAACACAGCCTTAGCCAATTTATCAGGCAGGAAAAAAGATCGAATGCATACCTATCCCACGTAAAAAGAAAAGAAACTTTTGCTCTGAAATACCCATCGTGGAATCATTATAAGCAATCAATACTGTTTCCATCCATCCATAGGACGTCCTATGCTGAACCTAGGCCTCCCATATGCATATCAATAAGACCGGCTAACAACGGCTTATAGCCAGCGCGATCCTGCGGTCCTAATGAGGTCATTCGTTTACCTTGTGGATGCGTCAACTTCCTGTTTTGATGATTCTTTAATTCAAAAAGGAACCTTTGTTCATCTACCAGCACATTAATAAAACGTTTTCTAGTAAAAAATGATAAAATTGTCGATATCATTGAACACATGTTTACGGAACCCAATAACGGTAGCGCTGATACATCCTTGAATATCTAATAATTCATTATGTCATAAGTAGGAAATAAAAATTCCAAATTATCATCATCAGGAAAAGATAACTACTTAGTACTACTTAGATACCTACTACTTAGGTATGTAGCTAAATTCTAATCTCAAAACATGTATGGCAGACCAATTTTGGCTGGTTGGCTTGTGATATTTATAAATCATCGTTACTTCCATATTCCTTGGGATTTCTCTCAACTATTAGAAAACCTTGATGCCTATAAAGCTATCAGACCAACCGTGTGTTCGAATTGTAAACCAGCCAAACTCTCGATCGCGCTAATACCTACTATTAAATCTGAGAAGATTGATAAGAATAGGAAATTCTCAACAAATCAGACAACTCTACTAGCTGGGAACTATGTTTTTCACAAAACAAGCTATGAATGAGACAAGACATGCAAAGATTCTAGTCACGATTGTCTGACTAATCTATAGCAGTTCGACGCAACTCAGTTTTTTTTTTCTAGAGATCAGAGCCTTGTGTTATCGCTTTGACTTTAGTCTCGGTTTCAAAGCGAATGAAAAGGTGAGATAAAACTTAATCAATTCAATTCACGTTTAGACCTCATATGCCGTACTTGCCCAAACATAACTTAGATGGATACATCTGACGAACAAAGGTAAATCCAAAAGCCGTCATCTCGCTGCAGAATTCAACACTACACTGCAAGTGTGAACGAGTGAACTCTGGCGATGAAGAAGTGCTGCATCCCTACAATCTACAATCACAACTGACATAGTATCTTGTGTAGAATACAAACACGGGCTTCCCACCCGCTTATCTTACACATTTAAAGGAGCAAATCGTGCACCTAAAATTATTTTCTGATCTCGAAAACGGTCTTAACGATTTTAATAAAATTTGGTATTTTTATCATTGACTAGGTCAAGTCAATATTTATGAAAATAAAAAAAATATCGGTGAGCAAAATGTATTTAAACTTAATTAAATTAACACAGGCAGCGAGTAGAGGTCATTGAATCTAAAACTGAACATCACAAGGAATGGGTCACAAGACTTCAACTAAACGAGAACTAAATTTTGCCAAACAAACCCTAAAATTATGGTATAAAGCATCATATAGCGTGCTCAGTTAAATTCGAAGATCTCTACACCTAAAATTGGTACATAAACTAATTTTGGTAAGTATAATACGTACTTATACATAAGTAACTTATTCATAGCCCGGCTTATTAATAAACGCAGAGTAACTTTGGAGTAGGTATTTAGTCTGTATTTTGTCGTTTGCAAGTGAATTAAAAAGTTGTCAAAGAAAGAAAGAGAAAACCCACGGACTAAGAACTCCAAAGTCACTCGTATGTAATAAGGCGACTGGACTACATAATATAAATACATACAATAAGTATATAAAGTACTTGTGTACACAATCTTTATCATTACATTAATTACCCATAAATGACTTAGAGGAATATTTGCACGTACTCCGGTTTGATACAAATCTTGATATATTGACAAAATATCTTGTAATCAAAACCTTACGACCCGATCTGATTGAATGTAATCAACAGTACCCATTACTGTATATCTGGTATCAGCTAGCTTTATCACATATCCTCCTTTAAAAAAAGAAGGGTTAACTTGAGGAGTATTAAAAGACGTAACCAGCTGGTGACGGTTTGTTATAAGCTCATGAGGTCGGTCTATAGTATAGAATATAGATACCACTTTTGGCCTATTGGGACTATTATATACTGACCCAATAATCTCACGAGTGGTATCTAAGCCTAGACGTATTTAGATAAAATGTTGACCGTTAAGTGCGCAAGTTTTCAAGCTTTCAGCGATATGCGAGGAGGATCTAAACGCTTTTGGGCTTATGAGGGCAGTATACAGGGTTATTTCTAATCAATTAGCATCCTTCTAGGGGCTTGTTCTGTTCATCAAAACTAACAACGTTAGTTCTACGAATTTCGTCAAAACTCAAAAAAAAATCTGCTGTTCCATACATTTTGTCGCGGGTGAACTAAATTTTTCTATGGAACATTTTTATTTTAGTTTTGACAAAAGTCGTAGAACAAAAGTTGTTAGTTTTGATGTACAGAATAAGCCCCTAGAAAGATGCTAATTGATTAGAAATAACCCTGTATAATTATATTATTAGGCCCCGCGATTTACAACCAAATACACAATCATGTGCGTGATGCACCCTTCGCTGCGTCTTTCAAAATAAAGCTAAGAAATTAGCTCCAAAATTTAACAAAAGTCGCAGAACAAAAGTTGTTAGTTTTGATGTACAGAATAAGCCCCTAAAAGGATCCTAATTGATTAGGAATAACCCTGTAAATGGCACTATTATTTGTAAAAACATTTAAGTCTAGACAGCGGCCTCCGTTATCTCGAATCAAAGCATGCGGCTTAACTCGCTATAAATCAGAACGATTACAAACAATCAATGTTATTATGTCTTAAGATATCGGGCAATATCGAACAGATTATTTAGGTATGCAAAATTGTTTTGATAAAGATTGTTCTGTGACGTAAAAGATAATTTATATCTTTTATGATGGCCATTTTAACAAATTCACTACTGAGAGTTCGCTATTTAGGGTTCCGTAGTAAAACAAGGAATCGCTACACCTAATCGTGGCCATCCGTCTGTATGTCCGTCCCATGTCATGTTTCCCCGTTTATGAAACAAATTGTCTAAAATTTTACAACAGAATAGATCTAAAATCATTAAATTCATATTATTTAAATCTAAATTTTGTATTTAAAGGATAGCCCCCATACATATACAGAAAGAATGTCCCCATTGAGTCGTGATATGAATTTTAAAAATTAATAAGGAAGCATTTACAATATTATTTATGCTTATGTAACTACATTATTTTTTATAACTCGGCATCAAGCAGCGTCTGTCGGCCACAGTACAATCTCGTATACTTGCATTTTTCGGACACGTGTTTCGAGACGAGGTAGCCAGTCCTTATGGTGCTTCCACACACTCAGCGAGACGACACGAGGAGACGCGAGCACGAGTGTGGATAGTGCGCTCGTGTCGCCTCGTCATTCCTCGCGTGGTTGGCTATTGGCTGACGCCTCGTGGCGAGGGCCTCGCCGCCTCTTAGAGTGTGTGGAGGCACCATTAGAGCGAATAGTCGTCCAGGGCAAAGTGGAAGGACAAGATCGCGCGGAATGGCGCCCATGCGATGGACCGACCAAATCAAATCTGCTGTGGGAGGGCCGGTGCATGAGTGTACCAGATTGACCTCTAATAGAGAGAGATGGCGAGACATCATGAGGCGTATTACATCTGCCTCTACCACCACAAATACCACGTAAAGACCACGACCGCTCTGTCAAGAGCGTAACGATTAAGAAGAAGACTTAGGTATATTATTTAGGTTTTTCCACGCGCGGCAAACTCAAGTGCTTAACTGCACATTTTTAAAACCTATTTTTTACTTATTTCAACTACTTCAGTAGGTGCAAAATACTAAATATTAGGTAGGTATTTTGTACTCGAAATCATCAAAAAGTAAGTTTTATTAGGTACTTTTTATACCTTTATTGTTTAAATTACCTATCTGCTACCTACATGTAAAAATAATAATGCTAAAAATGCGAGGATACATATATATATATACATTCAGATAAGTATTGTAAGCGCCACACAAATCTGCGGATGAGAAGTTAGTCGCCGACGACACTTCGCCGTGATTCGCTACTTAATGCGCATGTACGGGCGTAGGGAGCGCGCGGGAGGCAAGAGGTTGGCGAGCGGTTGTGCCCCGGCGTCTCATCTCTCTGGCTCCCGCGCATACCTATATTTCGTCTTTTGCGCCGCGTTCTGTGCATAACTTCCCATCCGCCGATTTGTGTGGCGCTTAGTATAACGTTTAAACCACTGGAGAAGGAAATGATGTAATAACTACGAACTAAATAATATAACATCCCGTTTCGTATCACGAAAATTAACTAAACCGAAAGTATATCTAAACTAATTTAGTCTTTGTTAAAAGATTTGGTTCTAAAAAAATCACATTTTGAATTTAGAGTTGTGTAACACAACAAGAACCTAACATTACTTCAATGCTTATTTTAGATAATATAATATTATGCAACAAATTCTCCTTGTCATATTTCACTAGAAAAGAGGCAAATTATATTTTACTTAACACAGGCCTAATAAGTGTTTGTAAAAAACACTTATTTAGAGGTTTAGAACGCTAAATAGCTTACTAATAATTATTTTAAATACAAAAACTGGCCTTAAAAGTTCACGCGGCTAAAGTTATAACAAGGTAGGTATATGTAGGTTGAATCAAATATCTTATAATAGATCCAACCGTTTATTTTCTTTTTGACAGCACCAATAGAACGTAACTGCGTCATGTTACGCAAAAGTTCACTTTTAAATGCGAGGTTTTAAATATATGACAACTGCCTAAGTTTGCTCCTTGATCCGGTATAATAATCATCTTTAACAAATTGATAGATAGATATATAGATAGATAGATAAACACTTTATTGTTAACACTAAAATACAATTTAGAAAAAAATACACAGAAAGGAAAAAAACAAGCGACATAAAATAGTGCAACAAAGGGCGGCCTTATTGCTGATAGCAATCTCTTCCAGGCAACCCTCTTCTAGAGAGGAATTAATAAAAAAATAGAAAATGCGGAGTGAGTAGCAAAAGAGAGTAGACAAAATAAATACTTATTACAAAAAAAAATTGAGTCCATAAGTGCAGTAGTTTTTTTTATAAATTACATAAATTAACAAACGTTTTTAAAAATTTACGTTCTACGGCTATCGGATAGCCATAACCATGAGACTCAATTTTTTAAAGATGATTATTATACGGGATCAAGGAGCAAACTTAGGCAGTTGTCATATTTTTAAAACCTCGCATTTAAAAGTGAACTTTTGCGTAACATGACGCAGTTACGTTCTATTGGTGCTGTCAAAAAGAAAATAAACGTTGGATCTATTATAAATATGCGCGGCTTGTAGCTAACAGCCCAATTGACAGCCGCCAGGATGTTTGATTCGACCTATAAGTAGAGGTCTCATTAAGGTGGATTCACTAGATCAGCGCGCGAAATTCAAATATTTTTGGGTTTTTTGGCATTTACAGACAAACTGCTGACAGTAACTTTACAAAAACTCATTTAGCGGTCATTAATGTAGTGTTAACGATTTATAGTGTTGGGTTTTGTTCAAAAATTGCATATTCTAAATGTGCGGTTTTAGGACGAAAACTACAGTTCGAAGGCGGTAGTCAACCACAGACTTTTAAAAAAGTAAATGCAGCAAGAAACTGGCTGTGGTTGGTTAAAAATAGAGGAAGTGGGCGGATATTTTTATAACATCGTGGTCAGAGACTGGCACGGTTTTTGGAGACCATTCTGGTCGAGCCGTCGGAGTGGCGAACAAGTCTAGATTACTTATTTTTAGAGCTTAAAGAACACTGTGATGGAAGAAATAAATCTGCAAAGTTTAATTGTAATAATATTGGTGTTTCTACTGCATCGAAGTCCTCGGTTTTCCTAACAACAGGGTACAGGGTAAGTCGACCTATTCCCGTTAAGGGTGTGTAGTTTACCTTGTTTCTGACTAATTTGACTATGAAATACACTATCTAAAATTAAAAAAAAAAAACAGATATTTGAAATTGGTACTTATAAAATTCCCAATTTTCGGCTATCAGCTCAGATATTTTAAAACGTGTAAGTCGTATTATTATTTACATTTGATTTTTACATGTAAAATAATGTTTTATGACCTCACTACCCAATATTGTCCGTAAAATTAACCTTTAATAAAAAGTATTTGAATTCAAATATCTCGAAAACTGTGATATTTAGGATTTGGTGTTTTATAGACAAATCATTCAGAAACGTAGTAAACTACACACGCTTAACGGGAATAGGTCGACTTAGCCTGTAACCCTGTATTATTCGTAGCCAAAATAGTAGTATGTAACTCGTCAACGCAACCTATTCATAACTGCTAAATGAGTTTTCGTAAACTTAAAATGAGTAGTTTATCTGTAAATGCCAAAAAACCCAAAAAAATGAAATATTTTTCGCGCTCTGACCGAGACGATCACCCTTAATATATCATCGCTTCCAATAATGCAAACAACAGACGTCCAATCAACGACAATGACGTCATTATCACAACAACGGTGATTGGTCGATCAATATTTCTTACCGCTGGAATAATATTGTAACCTAATCGCTCCAATTTGCTACAATTACACTACAAATCTAAAAATACAAATTCAACTACCATTAACTACACTACAAGCGATGTCTCCGTTGCTTATTCTGACCTTTTTCGCTGGTTTATTTTCTTTGACGTCTACGTCACGACTGGCAAGTCCGTTCCCATTGGCCAGATGCAGTTGTGAGGCGTAAAGCTCGTATTGGTCGGTGATGTGTTTCTTGTAGATAGAAAACGTTCCAGCGGCGATGTGTAGACGGGCATGGCGGAATAATTGGTCGAAGTGATGAAGATTGTGTCTGGAAATTGTTGAAACGGGAGCGTGAGTGAGTGCTTGTAATATACTCTAAAACATGGATTGAAAAAATTGCGTTATTGAACAAATGATGATTATAAATTACGAAATCAGCAATATTATAGTTTTCTTACTAATATTTTATTAGATAAGTCTTGCGCCGTCAACGAAGTGGATTGTGTCCAGCGGTGGATGTTCTGTGGTTGATATGGTGATTATAGCTTCAAGATTGCAGGTACCAGATAGACCCGCTTCAAATACTCTTATTAGAAGTCCATATGTCCAACAGTGAACGTCCTATGACTGAAATGTAGATTATGACTTGCACCGTGTGTTTTAAAGCGCTGTGCAGACGTGTTGCCGATACGGCAACTAGTTGCTGTGTTCGGTAACGGCAACCAATCATTGTTACGGGATGCCTGTTAACAGCACGGTATACCACACGACACAGAAATTAATGTCTGGTAGCGACAAAGTATATACGACTGGACACAACATTTCTACATTTGCAAGGGAGGGGCTGATTTCATATTAATATTATTATTGGTAATAGTACAGAAGTAAAGTTCATGAATGAAGACTAAATATCGGTAAACGCACCGTAAGGCAAATAATCGACAAAGTTTTTTTTTTTATTTAATATTGGGACATCTTACACACGGCCTCTGACCCCAAACTAAGCTAAGCTTGTGATATGACTACCAGAGACTGATATACTACATATACTTATTTTTAAATACATACTTATATAGATAGTAACTAAATAATACCCAGACACAGAGCAAACACTTATGTTCATCACATAAATATTTGCCCTGGGTGGGGATCGAACCCACGCCTCTTTGATCCAGAAGTTAGAGTCACTAACCACTGAACCACCAATGCAATCAAAGTGGATCGATTTTCTAAATAAAACCACAAGAACACGCTGGATGCTGCTTGTGACGAATTGAATTGAATTGTTATTGGATGCCTTTATCTAACAGCGGACTGCAAATAAATCTTAATTTTAAAGCCTAAGCGAACTTTCTTGATAAAGTGAAACCATCCTTACATGCTCAACAGAACTGACGCCAGCATTTCTCTCGTGTTCAATAAATGGCGGATGTACGCTCGAGTGTGTTTCTTGCACGCCAGACACTCGCATCTTTCCTGCACCGGCCTGAAGTCTTCTTTATACCTGAAACGCGTACAAAAACTATGCGTTAGCTACGTTGTGTTTTTAGTTTTTCAGTGGTCATTATTATATGCTGTTTTCGACTTGAAATCGCCTAATGCTTATCATAATGTACGTTCCTGTAATGAGAATGAAAATTACCTCAAGCGACGACTACCAAGAACATTATAGTGATCACTATTACATTTAATCCTATAACAAGTGATTTACTGAATAGTTAGCCTGGCGTGATCATTTGGACTATGGTGTGTGCCTGTGTGATGCCTGTGACGCTCTTCTTGTATGTGAAGAAAAGGACACGCTTTACAATCAGCTCATACATCGCCAATACATACATACAATATGTACTTATTTGGGAATCGTTGGTTAAAAATAACACATTTTAGCCTTTGACAGCCCAAACTGAGCTGGGCGTTCATTCGTGATATTAGGAATTTAGATTTTCCGCCGTCATTTCTGTTCTGTAGGCAGACCACCTGCCTACTCGGTTGAGGACATCAGATTCATTGCGGGTAAGTCATCTACAGATGTAACATGAAATGTTTTTTAAAATATAAAGAATATTTTGATGAGAGAAGCAAACAAAAAGGCCTTTGGTATAAAATAATACAATGTCAACCACCTCGAATACCGTGGTTTGTAGAATCTAATATGACTCGATCATGATAGTATTAGCGCACAGAATTCGATCTGGGTATTTTCCGCAAAAAGTTTCGGATTCCTAATGAAAAAAGAAGAGTCACCAGATTGCGATATCTGTGGCTCAGTTGAAGACGTATACCACTTATTGACGGAATGTGTGGGGAATAAAGCTCCGAAGGACTCATTGGTGCTTGATCTGTGTCTAAATCGCTACGATATGGGTATGTTCACCCATATTTGAGCGACACCTTCGGCTGAAGCCGTGATTAGAACCTACGACATGTTCAAGTATCAATCGCCCTTATCTTAGTAAGCGCCGCGTCGCGTCGACCGCGCGGCGGCGCCCGGCGGGTGCGTGACACAGACATATAAGAGTAAGCAGACCTAAAATTATATAATTTATATAGTTATACTTTTATCTACGTCTTTTCGTCTCTTTCTTCCTAGTTACCTAGTAATATGCGCTATCCTTTGTTTTCCCTTGTGGCAATACTAACTAACACATATAAAAAAAGATGACGTGAAGCCGGCCGTCATACTGATGACTGACCGTGAGTGACGTTTGCGAATACAATGGCGATAACGTTCCGGAGTAATTGAGCAAAATATAAGTGGATTTTGTGTTAATAGCTGGTGAACTGGTGAAATAAAATGGTGAAATTCAGTGCGAATAATTGTAACAGTTCAACTTATAATAAAACACCTGGATTAAGTTTTCACCGGTATGAATTGCGTCTGTTTTTTTAGAGCAAGTTCATATCGCGTTTGATTTTTAGTTTATGCAGTTAGAATGCTAAAATATTCCTATAAAACATACACAATAACGTTATTGAGTTGTTTCTAATACCTATAGACTTCGTCGCTTTGACTAGTTTTGTATATTATTTGTTTTTCAAATAACGCAACCATACTTTGACGTCTCATGTACTTGTAAAATTTCGAAGGGTCGGACTGGGTCGGACTCAGTCTGAATATTAATTGATTTCGTTTTATTATATAATATTTTTACAATACACTATGGTAGTAATTTATGGATTGAGGTTATTGGTGATTAAAGAACTACATACCAATGTCATAGAATAGAAGTCTGATATAAGGTACCTGTTATATTATTATAAATTATAACCTAAATTGTTATTATAAGTATCTATTGGATTGGCCCATATGCACGTACTGCTGAGTATAGACCTTCTATAACCCATACCTGTTTTGAATATTGACATGGTTTCAGGTTTCCGAAAGATGATAACCTAAAGAAAATTTGGTTGCAAAACGTAAACCGTTCAAACTGGCAGCCTTCTTCGAGCAGTATTTTGTGTTCAAATCATTTTGACTAGGTGGACTAACGATGTACCTAATTAAAATGGCGGGAAAGCACTGGATGCACGCCACTTAAGAATAATAAGAAAACTTTCTTATTTCTAAAATTAAATCTGCTGGTAGAAAAATGCACACAGGTACCAATGTTTACGTAAGCATTTGGGTAAGAGCTTTGCCTACTTTTACTGACAGGGGGTGGGGGTGGTTTATATAATTGCAATAAATTACGTATAATACTTGAACGGCCCCTATGGCTTGGAACACAGCACCACACGCTCAATTTTTGTTTATGGGTTGCTACACTACGTCAAACAGAGATACAAATATATCATTTTTGATGGTGTGAAGACAGCTAAAGATGCCAGAGATAAAATGACTGTGAACGGACTGTAAATAAAGTTGATAAGTTGTCGGTAGGTACATAAAAATACATTTAATTACCCGACTTAATTTTAGTATTAACCTGTGACGACTACTCTACTATGCGTAGTGTTGTCAGCCTTAGTTCGGCCCCGCCTGAATGACATAACGTATATGTTAACTTTGGATTCAATATACATATGTTATGTTAGGTCTGCTTACTCTTATATGTCTGTGGTGCGTGATCACCACGAGACCGGCCCGGCTCCGTCGCGCGGCCGCGGCGACTCAATCTTCGGGTAATGCTGTGCACAATCTGGACTGCTGGGGGCCAACTAGTGCGCTGCGTCTACTCCTTTCGGATGAGACGCGACGTATACTTGACCTCTAGCTTTCAGGGTTGTACACGGCATTATATTCACTACAATGTAGTATTTATGTCATAATGTAGATCAGGTCACGATGGGACTGACATGGCACTGTTGGCCAAACTCCCCAATAAATTAAAGAATAAAATAAGGGATTCATTGCGGGTCATGCGTAGATGACACTGGCCCAAGACGGAAAAAAACGGCATGAGATAGATGATGTCTATATCAAGCAGTGGGTTGAGATAGGCTACAGATGATGAAGTCTATCAATTTTTCCTAAAATAACACTATACGTAACATACGTTACTATAATATAGGTATGCTAATTTATATTTAGTATACATGATCTTCGGACAAATGAATTGACGTCATCATCAATAAAATGAAATTGCACGCACCGCGATACTAATAAGCCAAGCATTTTTACACCAATCAAATCAATGTCATACCTACTCATTTTGGCCTCGTGGAGTTTTTACAAAATCACATCATGAGTCAAATTATTTTACCGCATTACCTAGTTGGTCAAGATGACGACCGTGATTCATGTTTTGAGTAGGCGTGGAATCCGTTTATCATGAATGGTTAATCCACGCATTTATTAGTAATCTCTGTCATATAATGTAACAACTCAATACGAGTACAACTTCAAAAGAGGACAAATTAGTATGTTTTATACCTATAAATGTTAGGGAAGAAGTTTTAAACAGGGTTAATTCTAATCAATTAGCATCCTTTTATTATATAGGGCTTATTCTGTACATCAAAACTAACAACTTTGGTCCTGCGCCTTTTGTCAAAACTAAAAAAAGTAGCTGTTCCATACATTTGGTCGCGGGTGAACGATATTTTCCTATGGGACATCAATTCTTTTTTTTTTGAGTTTTGACAAAAGTCGCAGAACAAAAGTTAAAAGTTTTGATGTGCAGAATAAGTCCCTAAAAATCTTGTATAGATTAGCGACTCAATACAGCTTTGTTAGAGGACAAATTAATATGTTTCATACCTATAAATGATCGGGAAGTAGTTTTATATAAACCAGACAATCGAAATTCATCGCAAAGTTTAAACAGTCATTTTTCGCCAAAAATGTCATAACCGACTTTAACAGAATTTGAATAGTTCACACGGATTGATGTATAATCGATAGAGTAAGTTTCACATTATTGTTGATCATTCAAAAATGACTCGATAAAATTTAAACGAAAAAAAAAATAACTTCATAATTGGCAAAGTAATCGCATAACATGCAAAGAGAAAAAAAACATAACATTCGATTTAAGAATCTCCTTTTTTGAAGTGGGTTTATAAAGTAAGCTAATAATGATATGAACAATCTCGGAACAATAATGACTTGTTTAGTTCAAAGACGTAGCCCAAGAGATAAGATCTCAAAGTGGAAGCACCTGCTCAAATGGAGACCACCGCCTGCCAATTACATAGCACGGTGTGCACGAGGTAGGCAGATGGATTTATAAATACCGCAGGTGCAAGCAATCAGTTCCGTAATCAAAATAGATCACAATCTTTCGAAAACTTCACGCAGTGATTAACTTTCATCATATCATTAAAAACATCAAAATCCAAAATTATTTATTTACAAAGATAAGTGTACATTTATTACGTCACACAATATGAACTATAAAAAATATATATCTATCTACAGTGCGACATAAAGGAGTAGAAATTAATTATTCGGGAACTAAAAAGTCACGCTTGCTGGAACCACTACCTAAGCTATCAGTCATTGTTAATTTTCTTGCATTTTTTTGTTTTTGTGTTATTAACATTTGCGATGCGAGATTAACATTTTTACCCATCCGAAAAATTGCATAACGCGGCTAAAGTTTTCACTTCAAAAAAACATACTAAACAAAACAAAGAAACATAATATACACTCGAATTGAGAACCTCCTTTTTGAAGTCGGTTAAAAAAGAACTCGCTCTCGTACTTACTTTTCATCATTTAAATCCAATATACATATTTGTCCGCTATGTCGATTAACGTCTAGCTCCATCGCCAGCGCCTGCCCAGCATTCGTCAGCTTGACGGTGAAGGAGCCGTCGAACACGTCCCAGCCGTGTTCTATAGCGGACATGATGACTGCCGGATTCCAGCAACCTTCCACGAAACGGACTAGATCTTTTGGGACTGCGTTCTGAAAAATAATAACTACCTATATTTTTTTTGTTTATAGTCGATTTATTCATCACCATCATCACAATCCTCCAGCATCTAGGTACTAAACCGCACTGGGCCAGCGTGGTGGATGGTGGAAATAGCCCAACCATCCTTCGTGCGTAGGCCTACGTCCTGCAGTGGACTATTAAAAAGGCTGGTACGGTACAGTATCACCGACAAGCGCAACGTAGAACGTCCACCGTCTAGGTGGAACAACGATATAATTAATTAATTAGGAATGCGTTGGATGTGAGCCGCATCCAATTTTATTGGAAATCCTTAAGGGATGTCTACGTCCAGCAATGGTCGTCAGACGGCTGATGGATAGACGGATCATAGTCTAACGGTTTAGCAACTAGAAATTGTAGTGGGCAGGACACAGTGTTAACTGTACTGTAGGGGCATTTTAATAGTCTACTACAGAACAGCAGGACAAACAGAACAGAACAAACTGCAGGCTTTCTCTTGAATGGCGATTGTGGATAGAGGACTAATACCCCACGCCGACACAATGAGGGTTGGTAGATTCACATACGCCATTGAATTACTTCTACGGAAATATGTCCCCACGATGTTTTCCTTCAGCGAAAAGTAAGCGATGAGAAAATCCGTAAAATACACGGCATATATTCTACCTTGGTTAAGTCGTTCATTTTGGTCTTTTTGCCAACCGTTTCCTGCTGTTTTCTAATACCATTAAACCATCCCACTTCCTGTCGGCCTGGATTCCGCCAATATCGTCTGGGACACCACAAAAGTAGTTACGAAATACAACAACTCCCATCACCAAGTCTGGCTCTAGTCCAATTTACTTTTGCTACTCTACCAGCAGTATCCACTTTACCACTTTGGCACATTTCATTTCGGTGTTTAGAACACGATCTTGTAATTCGATGGCAATACGCGACTACAATAATCTGTGCATTTTTTTCTGTAACCACTTTAGTCGTCAATCGTAATAGTCGCAAGCTACTTGCTTGGCTAATCGGCGGTCTCCGATTTGAATCCTTTACAACCTACAGCCTGCTAACGTATTCGGTTATAATTTCGTGGCTTCGGGCGCTTGAACTTGAGAGGTCTATTTAAACGAGGTCAACTGAAGCATGGAGCGAGACCCTCGTCCTGCCAATGTTGTAACGGACGGAAGAATGGGATCGCTGACGACGTCGCAGTGCGCCGCCAAGAGTGTTTTACCCACAAAGACAGCAGAGGGATATTGTGGTCGATCGAGAAAAGAAAGAAGAGATGTAATGATTTAATATGGCAGAGTTAGAAAGAGACATGAAAAATATCTCGATTCAGTGGCTAATTGCCGTGTTTTTCTCTCAGTAGTGTCAAATTCCAATCCATTGACAGTTTGACAGCTCTTGGCATGAAATATTAGTATGGAAAACAGCTGGTTCGTCAGTCCATTGCGGCTAGTACAGGGAACCGCACAGTGGCGGGACCCGGCAAAACCGCACGTCACAGTAGCGGCATAGTCGGCTACGAGGTTAAGCGTAGCCGGTGAATACCCAACAAGCAAAATAGTCGAATAAGGAAACATTTACTCGACTAAACATCGAATAGATGTTGAATAGTAGCTACATAAGTACAAAATTGTGCAGTAAAAGTGTTTATGTTATGTCTTTTAGTGCAAATCGTATAGACGTGCCCGTATCTGGCTTATGTCACAAATAAATGCTATACGAGGGCTATAATAGTGTTTGATTTACTATTTAATGTGTAAAAAAAGCTTTTATACGACAATTACCTGACATACTTTTTATTCAGCAAATTTGTCGAATACTATCTACCTGGTGATTAAATAGCAACGTAGTTTCTTTTATAACGCGGTAAAAACACAAGTCGAATTATAGTTTTCCAATTACAGTTACAGAACCTCAAGTGTAACTATTTTATTATAGCACCTTTATTCGATAAAATATTGAGTAAAAGAGTTTTTGGTACTTTTATTGCTCATTAGAGCAATAACAGTCGCTAAAACTCTTGAAAATCCGTCATAAAAGTTATAACCGTAATAACATATGGTGGTTCTGCTCATATTTTTCTTTCATATTTTTCCGTATTAGATAAACAAGATCCAATCATTTAACCCAGTATCAGTTTTATACACGAAACTGACAATCTGTTTGAATAGGATAGTGATGAATCTAAGGAGAAATCTGAAATATATATTAAAACTTCAGAAAATAAAATATGTGCAATCTGACACTGAACAAAATCAATCATTTAATAATAGGTAATTGTTGGTTTAAAATAATAGACCGGTTTTGCAGTTTAGCACATCAGCCTTTTAATAATATATTAACTACCTATTTATTAATGTGTTTTCATGTGGATTTTATAAAGAACTATCTATTCTATTTTATAAAGCTTTGAAAAAATAACTAGTGTTTCAAATAAAACCATTAAAAACCATGGAATAAATTATATGTTTCTTAAGAAAGAACCCTAAAATAAAAAAAGAACCCAAAACATGGCTGCATATGAATGCAACGCAATCACATTTATTCGACGAATAGTCGAGTTAGTATGATATAACAGCAACAAATTAACTAGTGTTCGCGTAATGGCTCCCTAGTAGCATATTAATAAAATTAAATGGAATTTATAACATATATCTACAAAATTATTGCAAAAGACGCGTGGCCCACACATATATGTTAAATAATGCATAACAGTTTATCGACAAAGTTAAATTGTCAGTAATTTTTCCTATATAATTATGCTTAAATAGAAGCATTTAGATATAGAAACTGTATTCTTTTTAATAATTACTAAATGGATGACCTCTGTCTTTTATAATATTTTAAGTGTCAAACACACAAAGACTGGTGCATTTCCATAACGGCACAGAATACGCAATCGTTCTAATTTTAAAAAGGAATAACAGTGCAAATTTGGCGTTTAACGAACAAAAATGTCGAATTGTAGCAAATTTGCAGCGTTTACTTCACTTTATTGCTGATTAGTGGCAACGTAAACACTTCAACTCTATCAATAAGCGGTACAGTTGCAGCTATATTGCTTTTACTGCACTAAACTGAGATCGTTTTGCTTTTATTCGATGTTTATTCCACAAATCATTCGTCCTATTTACACAGTTACTGCACTTCTACAGCACTTTTTAGTGCTATAATCTGCGCCTTTTTCGCGTTGTATAAACGTTGACTCGACGTTTATAGCACTAATTATGGGATTTTTATAGAACTAAACAGTAAAACCAAAACGTCGCCGCGACTGTTATAGCACAACTTTTTGCTAGTTGGGTAGTGTTGGTGTATGCCGAATCACACTACTTGGCGTATGTGAAGTTAGCTACAAGCTGCGCAGATCCCCTTTCATCGCGGAACTGACATATTGTACTGTACCAGCCTTTTTAATAGTCCACTTCAAGACGTAGGCCTACTCACGAAGGGTGATGGGGCCATATCCACCACGCTGGCCCAGTGCAGGTTGGTGGATTCACACACGCCATCGAATTTATTTTACGGACGTAAGCAGGTTGCCTCACGATGTTTTATTTCGCCGAAAAGCCAGTAGTGTGAAATTCCGTACATAACGTATCAATTAGTTCTTTGGAATTAATATTCCAAAGAACTAATTGATAGGGGACCGGGGATTTGAACCCACGACCTCACGATTGTATAGCGGGTGTAACTACCGCCATGGCTTACTGTGCAATCACTCGCCTCGAGCTAACAGACGTCAAGAAGTTGGATACGGCCTATAAATTAGGAGTGTGCAGTCACGATAGGAGACTGTAACTTGCCAGCTAGCATACGCACCACGACATAGTTTTAACAAAGTGTCAAAACGAGACAGAGTTATATTGTAGTATATTTTGGCCAATTTCACACGTCGATAAAAATTAGGCCGTGGTGCGTATGCTAGTCCGGTAATTTTATTGTTACAATTTATGATAATATTATGTTATCCTACTAATATTATAAACGCGAAAGTTTGTGAGGATGGATGGATGGATGGATGGATGGTTTGTTACTCTTTCACGCAAAAACTACTGAACGGATTGAGAAGAAACTTCGAAATAATATAGCATATATATCAGAATAACACATAGGCTATAAATTATAATGATATCTTCGCCCGCATACGCATACGCAATATGCGTATGCGGGCGAAGCCGCGGGTAAAAACTAGTTATTATATACAACGGGACTAATCGCGCACTAAAATTACGAGATAAATAAATACCCCGACGTTTCGGCCGAGTTGCATCGACCGTGGTCACGGGTAGACCCGTAACTCGGCCGAAACGTCGGGATGAGGAGGTATTTATTTATCTCGTATTTTTAGTGCGCGATTAGTCCCGTAGTATATAATAATAACGTGTTCAAATCGCGAAAGTTCAAAAACAATATTATGTTGCTTACCCCAACTCTTCTGAAAACTTCGTCTAGTTGACTTGATGATATTTTACTAGCCTCGCTGCTCTCAGCTATACCTGATATAGCTACGCCACTCAGGTGATCCCTGTGAGACAGTATGTGATTTATACAGCTCTCACATTTTTTATCATCGCCAGGGCCGACTATAACACCTGAAATTCATTTATGTTTTATTAAAATGGGTACCTTTTTGCAGACATAATAGCATGAGAACTTCTAAAGGTGGTTTCACTAGGTTAGCTCGTTCGTTCGTTTGTTTCAGCCGTAGGACGTTCACTGCTGGACTATCACCACTATCACTAGGTTAGCGCGCGAAATATTTTTTATGGGCGTTTTTAGGCACTTACAAATAAACTGCATATTGCAAGTTAAAAAAAACTCATATAGCAGCCATGAACATGTGGTATTTAGTCCTAGAAACCTAAAAGTCCACCAAACAAAAATTAAAGGTGAAAATTTGTTGGTGCACTTTCGTGTACAAAATGACCAGTAATTTAAATTTTAGGTGTGTAATACTACTTATTCATGGGCGCTAAGCGCTAAATAAGTTTGCGTAAACTTAAAATGGGTAGATTATCTGTAAAAGGCAAAAACCCCTAAAAAGAATTAATTTCGCGCACTGACCCAGACAATCAGCCTTAAGTTTGTAGGAATATGCATCTTTTAAGAAATAAGGATTTTATTTTTCATAATTTTTTAGAAAGCTTTATTTTCTCAGGGGCTTTATTTTCTCTCCTTTTAAATATTTTGGGACATCTTACACACGGCCTCTGACCCCAAACTAAGCAAAGCTTGTGATATGGCTATCAGAGACATCAGTCTCTGTATATTAATACTACATATACTTATTTTTAAATACATACTTATATAGATAGTAACTAAATAACACCCAGACACAGAACAAACACTTATGTTCATCACATAAATATTTTGTCCTGGTGGAGATCGAACCCACGCCTCTTTGATCCAGAAGTTAGGGTCACTAACCACTGAGCCACCGAGGCAGTCAATTTTATTTGAGACGATAAGAATTTAAATGATTGACAGAATCTCAAGTCAAGTAAAGTCTACCAAAATAAACTGGCATTTGATTTCTTTGTTTACGCTTTACTTTAGTAGATATTATTACTGCAGTAAATCTATCTAAATTCGAGTCTATTTTTTTAGGCTTGTTTATTGTGATAAACAATAAACAAGCATAAAATATAAGCAACATTGATCTTTTGATTCTGCAACACATTGCACGCACGAAGGGTTCCGTACCATATGCAAGCTCCCCTCAAATATTTATGTTTATCCCACTTTTAGTATTTGTTGTTATAGCGGCAACAGAAATACGTCATCTGTGAAAATTTTAACATTCTAACTATTACGGTTCATGAGATACAGCCTGGTGACAGACAGACGGACAGCGAAGTCTTAGTAATAGGGTCCCGTTTTTACCCTTTGGGTACGGAACCCTAAAAATGAAGCAATTAAGACAGTACAAACCAATGAGAGCACTATTTCGAAGATGCTTGGAGCCCTTATATCGATGCACACACTTATCAAGCATATTGCAAGTCCTTTCCACTGATTTAGTTATTCTCTTGACGCCATCACTCAGCGATGTATTGCTATCTGCAATCGCCAAAATAAAGTCCGGTTTGAATATTTCCATCACATCCATATACCTGAAATTCATGTATAGTACAGATCGAGTCATGTAAAAAGAACAAGCTCCAAGCTGCACACAAGGAAATTTAACTCCTATTGTATGATCAATAGGAATTAAATCTCCTAGTATGCATAACATGACCTTTTTTTTGTCAGAGCGGGACATCTGCAGAATTGTATACAAAAAAAAATTTTTTGTGTTTTCCATCCATTCATCCACCAGGCATCAAAAGACTGCCAACTGCTAGACATAGTCCTCCCCTATGGATGTTCAATAAGACCGGTTGTAAGCGGCTTTTATAACTTGTCCATATTTTATTCAATTGAGATTTTTTTTTCATTTCTCTGAATTATTTGAAAACATATAACCAGGCCATTGCTATTATAAGCGAGCGCGAAAATTTATTATCTTCAGTATAATTATTGTTATATTATCGTTTGGTCTGTTTGCAAAAGCGGAATAGTCGGCCTCGCAGGGGACACCGGGACAGACTGCCTAAAAGCGGGACTGTCCCACCCAAAGCGGGATGTATGGTCACGTATGCAGCTTTAACTGCAGCAACGAGACTTAACTCCTATTACTTGTGCAATAGAAGTTAAATATCCTTGCGCGCAGCTTAACACTCCAGCGTTCTTTTTCGTGACGCGACAACACTTATTGTTACTATTTTGGTTTTTCCAAGTCAATAGATATCTTCTAGGTAAGCATACTACACCTCAGACCCCAAAATCAGCTGTATATCTGCTTAACGTTGTTGGGCAGGATGTAGTCAACTGCTGCTAATAAAGCACTGTTGGGTGAAGCATTGTACCTAATCCATCAGTACACTAATAAATGCCATATTTTATCATAATAGTGAAAAGCAAAGCAAAGCTGCATTTTGTTCTTTGCAAAGCGGATATGGCATTATTGCAATAGGCTTATTATTAAATTGTCCTCTTTGTGAAATCTGCAGTATTTGCAGGTAAATATTCGTTAAAAAGAGTTATTGCCATCGACTTGGCATTTTTGTTTCAAACATATTTGATGGCTATTGCACCCTTCACTGCACTTTAAATGCAATGATTTTGAAAGCCTGACAACATTTGTCTATAATTAATACAGTCTTTTTTTATAATAGCACAACACAGACCATCTCGCGCCACTCAGGTAAGGCGCTGACCAAGTACCTGCGACTGGCCGACTTTCGTCATTTCAGATAAGCTTAAAGTTTTTATGAACATATATGTCTCCGACACAGGTAAGAACGATCCCTAAGTACTTAATTTCATATTTAGGGACCATTCTTACCTGTATCGGTGACATCTATACTAAAACTCACAGCTTTTATAAAATGACAGAAAAGACTACCAGTTGTGGGCTCTTAATCTATAGTATATAAACTAGGCTTTAAAAACTAGGCTGAAAAAGTGTAAGCATTGCGTGCATGCCCCAAGCATTCATGCTCGCCATCGAAGGCTACTTCTTGCGGCGGCATTATGTGTCGGGTCGTTCTCTTCCCTCAAATATGGTCGAGGAGAGCGATGGCGGGCACATGTGTCATACTCGTGATCGGGTGCTGCTAGCGGGTCGCCGGTCTGCTTGTGGCTTTCACGCAATGCATCGACTGAATAGCTTAGACTAAGATTTAACCATGTACCAACTCTCTTTGTACAGTAAAATCTAATAATTATCTTTAGTTAACAAAGGGCACAGACCCTGGAGTCTGTGGTTAGGTAATTTTTCGATAAAAAAAAAAAAAAAAAAAAAAAAAAAACTAGGCTTTTGATATTCATTCATTCAAGATCATCTAACGTCAGGTAATACATGTACACTATAAGTGAAATAAATTAATGATTGGCAGTTGTACCTGTCAGCTGTAATCAACCTTTTTCCTTGCTTCGTCCACAAAGGCACTTTGTCAGCTTCGAAGTGCCCTGATGGTACTTTCTCATTCATATTTTGCAAAGTAACACAGGTGACATGTTCCTGTAGACCCGCAAACTTGGCAACACCTTCTCCTTGAACTCTTGTGCCATTTTCTAGGTGAACTGAGTTAGACAGTGGTACCCAAAGGAGTTGCGGGTTTGAGAAAACCTTGGCTAGAACTTCTGCAGTTATATGAACTACACTGCCACCCTGGAAAGTTCAAACAGATATGTTGTAGTACAAATCATATTAGTTCTATTCACATTATATTTTATATACATGTTAGCAATGATTTGGCATTTGGCAACAGGGGACCTGAGGTGGTGCGGGACGGGATCGAAGAGGCGTCGCACAAGCAAGCAAGTAAGGCAGGCACTCCAGGCGACTCGCGCGCCCTGAGACATTCCCTATCAAATTGTACTGTAACCGTGTGAGATGGACAATAAATATTGAATTTCGTTTCAGTTAACTCAGGTATAAGGTCAGCAGCTGGTACTTAATACCCCTTCCGGCATTTGGATGATAAATTGAAATATTTGTTCTGGGTTTGGGAGTTGTCTTTGTCTTTTTGTGTTTTCTATGGCAACTACGATACAGGGAATCATGATCAATGAATTTAAAAAGTTATAAAGCAAACTAAAATTTTAAGGTTGTTTTAACTGTTTAGTCATAGAGGCCTTCAGATGGCCTAAAAACTCTGACACCAGGGCTAGCCACCCGGTCTATACGAACTTACTTACTAAGCGAACCTAAAAGTTATGTCAGTCACAGTGTGTAACAGGTAGATAACATTCCCATAGAGATAGTAACATTATCTGTATCCTCAAAAGCTTCTCGGTAATCCTTATCAAACCAGTTATATCTAGTGATTACCATATTTTGGCACAGTTTTGTTTACACTAAAATTCTATAGAAATCAATATTGGCATCAAAGAATTTTGCGTTGCTTAAGCTCGAATGAAATAGATATTTATCTATTCTATAACTATATACAGACAGTATGAATGTCTGAGACACATGATTCTAGTTTACAACAAAGCTTATTAAGCTAGACGACTATGTTATTCAACTAGTTCTGTTATACAGTTCTAAGAATAAGAATTATTTTACTGCCAAAAACTGACAACACAACACAATTTTGTTGTCTTTGTATTCTGGCTTTGTATTTCATATGTTTATATATGTTATTCCATCTGAAATAAAAAAATCAAGACAGAATATTGTGAACAGACAAGTGAGGCCAGTTTTTTATACATGTGGTGAATGGCAAGAACGTGTGGAGAAGGCCAGAGCATAGTTTCGTTTAGTGTTATAATTATATCTATACACGGCGAGGCATTGTTTTGCCGGACTCACTTGTTTGTTCACAAGATTCTGTATTGATTTTTTATTTGGACAGCATATAGATTTCTGTGACATTTAGAGATTTAACAACAGAATATTACAAGTAAAGTAAAGTAAAGTAAAGTAAAAATTTATTGCACAAACTGTGTAAAATGGTGGTACAAATTTTCTTAGTAACAACAGTCTATCCTAGCGGACATGCAATTTTTGGTAACATAAATTTTAGAGTTTACCTGTCTAAGTTAAACTATGTTACATTTTCTATTTAAGTTGGCATAGTTAGAGATTCTATCACCAATAAACACACATTTTATTTACAACCTATCATAGCCAACATTTGAGATCATTATATTTAAATAAATCTACCTATGTTACACTTACATTCTAAAAACATAATAAAAAGTTATATATTTCGACCATTCACAACGTCTTAGCATTTTATAAAAGATAAGTAAAAACTTGAACAGCCTATATGTATGGTAGGTACATATTTTATATTACATTACTCAATATGAAATCACTTATTCTAGATTTATTTTTTATAGTATAAATATGGACCGGAGCCATGGGTACATGCATAAAATTCCTTCATGGTGTAAAAAGTTTTCTCGATAAGCCATTTCTTCAAGCTTTTTTTAAAGTTATTTCCACACAAAGCCTTAATATGATGAGGTAAGTCATTAAAAGTATTGATTGCCATCATGTAAGTACTTCTGTGAAACATTTCATTATTTGCTTGTGGAATACCTATATTGAATTGATATTTACGACGTAAAGATTCTGAGCGTACTGATTGGTTTACTGTAAAATGTTTGGGTTGTTTTTCACAAACAGACAAATCTCAAATATATAAATACCGGTAAGTGTTAAAATACCGTTATTTTTGAATATTTCTCTCACTGAGTCCGTACTGCGGAGTTTAAATATAGATCTAATGCAACTCTTCTGTATTTTGAATGTGCTATCTATGTCTACTGAGTTTCCCCAAAAGATTACTCCATACTTTAAATGTGGGTAAACATAGCCATAATATGCATTTTTTGCTACGTCTTTTGAACAAGTATTAGTTAGAATCGAAAGTGCATAGCGATATTTGGAAATTTTGGAGTTAATTTGACATACATGTTCCTTCCAGTTCATGTGACAATCAATTGTGATTCCTAAAAACTTTGATACTTATAACTTTGATACCTATATCTTATCTACTTGCTGTCTGTTACAAGATGAAAATACTCTCTTGCTATCAAATACTAATCCTAAACTTCCTTGCCTTGTTTTGAATAGATTTGAATGATGAAATAAACAGGTAAGTACGTAAATTCCACGAAATAAAAAATGTTACGCACATTTTTGAAGTGGAAGGTGACTCAGAAACCACAATCAGACGATCTGGTACCCAAATCTAAGCAAAAAAAACCCATAACTCAAGGTTATATCAACGATTGACCCATGACTCGAGGTCATATCAACGAATCATGATGACTGCGTTACTAGTAATGATGCATATAAAACACTAAAACTAGTAGTGTATGATGCCTTAATAAAACGGTCAGCATCAGGAAAAACGTCAACGAAATGTTTGAAAAGCACAATAAATAGGAGAAATAAGAATATATGAACGACTTACTTGTGTTAGTAAACTGTAGGCTGGTGTTTCGATATTAACAGTAGGTAATTTAGCAAATCCTGTTAGGTTACCAATCCTCTCACGTCCACAACCTGCTTGTCTAATTGTAAAGCGCATTTTGTTTGCTTCTGAGTCTGATAAACTCGTTGTTTTTATTTAATTACTTGTTTACTCACTATTCGCACAAATTCTAACCTACAAATCGCTCATCCGCGGTTTCGCGCAAGGCTCAGTGTTTCCAGCTGATCAGTTGAAAAAAACATAACTCCATCAAAATAATCAATAAATAAAAAAAACAGAATTCTATTATTGATAGATTGAACCTTCTCGATAAATTAGTACTTACTTGTTTTTTTTTAAATGAATGAGTGTCTTAAGTTAGTATCAATGCACGGAAAATATAACAAAATAGCGTACCTGGAGCGCAAAAAGATACTTTTAAAATTAACATATTAAAGTGAATATATTTTTCTGTTAGTATTTCGTGTAAATCAGCGCACATGAATTCGTGTTGACAGATGAGTGAGTAAATGTAAAATTTAATCCTTAGTTTACCTGGTGAGCTAAAATCACACACTTTACCAGAAGGATTCCTTGGAACCCGTTTTGAAAAAAAAACCATTATTTTTGTTCAAAGTAAAAGCTACCACACATGACAAGTTCAAATGGATTTTTATAATAATATTAAATTATAGTAAGTAAACTTATGTGCTTATGTTTATATCACATAGTGTTATACGTAAGTAACAGTAGCCTTTATGATAATTAACTATTCTCCTTATTTTTTACTATTTGCACTAACACATAACTGGCTTCTTATTACCTACTAAACAAAAAATGGCACATCTTTATACAAAAAGTTAAACGTGTAGCACCAATTTTGTCATATTCATTTTCTTGCGTTTCATCATCATAGAAAATATATATTATCCTAATAGAATTAACTATTTTGTTTTATTAAAGTGTGATGAAAGCAACCCTCAGTGGGTGAGCCTTACTCACTCTCATCTGGGTCTTGTTTGAGTTTTCAACCGCTAACTCTCAAATTACTAGTTTATTTTAGAAAAAAAATAGCTTCACATATACAGGGACCACAATCATTGTTTCATTTTAATAAAATACTAGGATGCTCAGTGAAAACTTTTGTGCTATTTCGATTAACTACTTTAGTAAATTTTTTATTAAATAAGTACCTACATCTCAAAATATCATTAACGGAAAACTACGTGCGAATTTTGTCCCTATTTCTAGGGAAAATTTCATAGGCTGTCATCGCTATTGTTATGTCAGTCAATTATGTTTGATGTCAAAGTTTGTGAGTTTTGGCGGGAACGCGGAAAAGTCATGTCGCCTCATTGTATTATTTTGTTAAACTTGTGTTTTTATAAGTGATAATTAGTAAAAAATTGTGGTATTCGGTTGATTATGAGCTGACTTACGTGCATGAGTGTGGGCAAGTGATATAATGTGACGAATTACCTATGTCGTTCCGTGTAGTTACCAAAACTCCATAGACGCCTCTAATAAAGTCTCCACTGCCTTACTGAGGTATGACTTGGACTACGTTTGGACTTGACCGAGACTTTATTGGACTATGACGTGACTACGACAGTGGCTATTTTGATAAAATATCAAAAAATATTAAAACTTAATACTTGACACTAGCAAATGCACTACAATACGACGCCAAACAAAAGAAGAAGTTTGTTTGTGGAGTTTTGGCGGGAACGCTTAGATTAATTATAGGGTTGTTTCTAAACACGAAGTTCTAGGTAAAAACTTCGTGTTTCTAAAGTTAGCTAGTTTTATTTTGTTCTGAGATTATAAATATATTTTAAATCCGTGCGCTTCATTTCTGACAGCAAAACGGCCATAAATGTCGCTTACCACCAGGCGAGTTTAGATCAAGTGTGTAAATTTAATAATAAGGAAGTTTCCCATTTTCCAGTTTTAATTTTAATAAAAGTTAAACGTGCAGCACCAACTTCGTTATACAAGTGCAAGTGCCAAGTGCACACCAAGTTTGCAATAAATTATGGTGTTTGTATTTTTAAATATCTTCAAATTGACGGAGTTATGAATTTTTAAATATAACAGCACGAAACCAAAAAGCTCCGTGAAGGATTTATGACATCACAAAAGTCAGAATAATATCCTGGAATGTATCCGTGGCTCAGAAAAATACCCGGTATAGAATTAAGCACTTTGTTTTTTTCATTACTCCCGCCGACACGCGAAAATCCGCCACGGGGCTTTTTGATTTCGTGCGGTCATGTTTATACATTCATAATAACTAATTGTGTCTAACATGTCTAATATATGCCTGCCAGACTTGGAAATACACAGACAAAACAAAAAGAAAAATTATAACTTGTCAACGGGGTCTAGAAAGAAGCATGCTCAGGATTAGAAAAAATAATAAAATAAGACACACTAAGATAAGAAGCATAACTAAAGCTACCGATGCCTTAAACTTTGCTCAAAAGCTGAAGTGGAAATGGGCGGGGCATGTGGCAAGAATGTCTGATGAGCGCTGGACTTCAAGAGTAACAAGATGGTGCGGTCCTAGTGGCAAACGCCACAGAGGAAGACCGCTAACAAGATGGGCAGACGACATTGTAAAAACGGCTGGCTCAAAATGGTTTCAAATTGCTCAGGACAGAGGACGCTGGAGTTCCTTGGAGGAGGCCTTCACCCGCGGAGGGGTTCTTACTAATATAGATAACTAGGATTAAAATTAGTTTAAGTAATTTTTGTAGTAAGAAATAAAAGGCTTTTTATTTTTTTTATTATTATAATAACTAATTGGTCGGTCATTTATTAAGAAATTCGAGTATTTTATCACTGTATCTAATGTACCTATTTGTAACGTCTCTTAATGGATAGGTACGAGTATATTTATGTTTAATTTTTATGATTTTTATTTTTATTATGGGAAACTTCTTTATTGGAGATTCCGTTTGAGGGTAAACTATTTTTCCAACAAGCAGTGGGCTTGAGCATTTGGATTATCTTTAGACCTTCAGGGGTCTGTGGATGATCCAATTACTTTTTATGTCTAGTAGTTTATACAGTTTTAGCCTATTTAAAAGTGTTGTATTTTGTTGTAGTTAATTAAGGCGTTTGTGGGTAGTTCAATGTTCAGCAATGGACTAAGTACTAAAAATGCCGGTACCTTAACGGTACAAAACAGTTCTACATAGGCGAAAATACTTACCTACTGCCATTCTCCGCTGTTCGCTGCCAAACGATTTACGCCTACAATATTTCTTAGAGCAAGCTGTAGAAAATAAACTCGCCGAGTTAATTTTGCGAGCTCGCATTTCAACGCAGGCGGGACTGCAAAAGCCCGCGTTACAAAAGGCTCGGAAAAACTTGGCATAAATAAGTTTCCATACGTGCAAGCGTGGTCATGCCTCGCGCGTTGGTGCATTAATGCTTTACAACTTAATGCAGGCCTGCACGCGCCTTTCATGCCGGTCTAACAAGTTGGCAAAGATTATGTTCTTCAGTGCTCTCTCACTATCATACCTACGAGTAGGTACCCATTTTATGAGTCTTAGCGGACATAGACTTAGCGTAGTTTGACTAGGGGTTCGTTAGCGATTATTGAAGTCAAACAACGTTCAGAACGGTCAATTTTCAGATGGGTGACCGCGGATGGCATTTACAACTGAGCGCTACCAAAGCTCGGATAACACGTTAAATTGTAAGTTGGTTTAAACCGTTTAGCCATGAGTAAAGGCTGTAGGTGGCTTAAAAATAACTCTGACACCAGGGTTGGCCACCCGGCCTATGAGTATAATTATTCTCATTCTAACAATCTTAGTCACATCTGCTACGCTGTGCTGTACAGAGTGTCAAGTGGGAGTTTTGCAAATCAAATCGAATTACTTTTACGTCGCGTTGACCGACCGCGCCGTGCACACACGCAAGCACATTGACACACACGCTTGAATTAGCCAATCACAGACGTTGCCGCGCTCGTGTATGGCGCTCGTTACATTACCGTAAAAAATACTCACACTTAGCTATTCAGTGTTCTGTACGTGACACAAGATGGCGCTGTGCCATTTCCATAGAAATCACATCAAACGTTAACGCGATCGAGTTCGAGCGAAATTCTCCCACTTAGCCCTCTGTACGAACTTACTTTTTTTGGGCGTAAGTAGGTAGGTGTAGGTACCTACATACAATAGAAGGTACCTACCTACGCCTAGTAGCACAACGGGCTATGCGAGATGGAGATTCGTAGATGAACCAAAGTTATCGACATAGGCCAGCGGGTTGGTAAGTTGAAATGGCAGTAGGCATCGCACATAACACGAAAGACTGATGGCCGATGGGGTCAAAAAGTTCTCTAGTGGAGACCACGCACCGGCAAGCGCAGCGTGGGACGTCCACCTTGTAGGTGACCTGCATGCTGAGTATGAGTTTTGTCGTAAACATGACGCGCTCTTCGGCGAGCGCGTAAGCATGTAATTTGTACACAAAACTGGTGCTATTGGAAATCTATTAAGGAACTTTTACAACCTACTAACCTACCTACCTTTATAAGTAGGTAGACAATTTTTTTTTGGGAGGAAGTTGTTCTACACGTCATATTCTTTGCCCGAACTCTTCCACCAGCTGGTGGCTAAAAGTCTGAAAGCTTTTGTACCGGCGTTGAAATCTAGGGCTACTTGCAGAGCTTATAAGAACTTGGGTACTTATTTTCCAGCTTGTGTTTACATTTTGAATGTGTTTTTTTTAACAAATGGTAGTTATGTTATGTACCTAGGTACCTACTTGAAATTGAAATTAAATTTATTAGACATAACACACAGACACCACTACTTACATACCTACAGTAATAGCGAATAAAGAATGGACATCGGGCTTTGAAGGAGATTTTCAGCTGGTTACGGCTTGGATGATTTAGCTTCTGGAGAAGAATTCAGCGAGCGTACCTAACCCTCTGTCATGGTATAAGAAAAATTGTACCTGTATGTGAACGAGATACCAGGCATTTCATTGCACAATTTTAGACTTAAGCGTCTAAGCAATTAAGGCGAAAATGGATTATCAGCAACCGGGCTGCATTGTTCTCGCTCGCTCCGCTCCATAAACCCGTCACCCGTTAACATTTTGACTCTATTCCCATAAGTATTAGGTCGAAACTTCAGTGAACACCTATTCCCCGTCGCCTCACGTAGATCTGGCAGAATGTAGTGAATGCGAATCGCAATGCGTTTCTAGTCCGTAGATAAAAATGTCCCTGGTTTACGATTTCGCTTGTATTTGTAGAGCGATACCTCAGTCTCACCATAGTTACCTATTTTTATATTTTCTATCGACTCACAAAACAAACCACTATTGACAAGCGTTACGTGTTGGGTTGGATAAACACCATTGGATAAACCAGTGACCAAGTAAGTGGGCTAAAGATAAAGCTTTACGAAAACGATATTAACCGATTATCTCTATCCAAGGGCCGACGCGACGTCCATTATTTATTCGCTGACTGTGTATCCACGATACGTGCTTTGGTAGCTAAAACTAATGGTTCTGCGAACAGTTGATATCGCGACACATCTTTTTAACCGCAAATCTTTATAAGCCTATATCTCGACTCACTCTTGGCCGATTTGGTTCATACTCGCAAGGCATCTTGTTAGGATTTAGATAGATCCTAAACCATCTTCCCTTCTTCCTACCTTCTCTTTCCTCCTTTGACATCTCAGCCGCCATGATTTGCCGCAAGCTGTATGATTTGGCCTATAGGTAGGTACATACATATTAAACTAACAAACACATGAACCGATTTTGAAAAGTTTTGTGACAGTAATTCTGATTTTGTATACGTTTGTGGACTTATTACGGAACCCTAAAAGTTGTCTGAAGGCCATATTAATACGAAATGGCATTGTAACTAAAGCCAATTTCTCCGAAAGCTCTTCCTCCACTATACTGATATTCTTTATGGCCTCATTTCATATGCTTAGGAAGTTTGCCAAAAAATCTTTTTACGGTTATATCTTGTGAATTTATATGAACTTTAATGCATACTAATGTTACAAGGAAAACATAAACAAAATTAATGATTTCTGTGATAAATAAATACGAAAATATTAGCAATATAAAGATCGCGCAAATTATGTTACATACCTACTTAGATAGATGTATTTAATTTTAACACGATTTTTTACTTTTTGAAGGTACTTAAATTTGTACAGTAATGGTACTGTACAAGTACCTTCACCTTGTCCTAATCCACTCCATCACAAGGTCGCTCGTAAGAGAACTGCCAGCGGTCTTACTCGTTTTAAAAGTGTCTTAAAAGTAGTATACCTTCCTACGCTATGTTCTTGTAATATCTCGGTGTAATTAAAAAATAAAATATCTTTCTATCAACATATACATAAAGAATCATTCTATCTATCTGACTGTATTGCATAAATATACAGGGTTATTTCTAATCAATTAGCATCTTTTCAGGGGCTTATTGTGTACATTAAAATTAACAACTTTTGTTCCAAGACTTTTATTAATTCTCAAAAAAAGGTGTTGTCCATAGAAGAAAAAAAAAACAGATAGAAGAAAATATCGTTCACCCTTGAAAAATCAGCTGATTTTTTTTGAGTTTTGACAAAAGTCGCAGAACAACAGTTGTTAATTTTGATGTAAAGAATAAGCCCCTGACAGGGTACCAATTGATTAGAAATAACTCTGTATATTTATGCAATACTCTTAGATAAATATAATGATCCTTTAAGTAAGAATAACACGCAAAATCTATATAAATTATAGCCTATGCTATAATTTATAAAGATTTTGCGTATTATTCTGATAAGCATGGCTATTGCAAAGTTTCATCTCAATCCGTTCAGTAGTTTTTGCGTGAAAGAGTAACAAACATTCATACTTAAGTACTCACAAACTTTCGTTTTTATAATATTAGCAGGATATACCTACAACTACTTACATGATCTTTTTTGAAGTGTGTGAAGTTCAAAATCGTGCCATTATCTTTTAGGTACTTATCTGGAAAGAGATATTTTACGGCTCAGACCGATACTTGTAAATTGACAATTTTATTAGATCTACTAGACCCAGCAATAGGTAGGTACCTACTAAAATGTTTGTTGTTGAAGGTACATTGCCAAACCCTAACGAGGTAACAAAACCGTGAATACCAAATGTTTGTTGTTTACGTAGGTTCGTTGCTAACAACCTAACAAGATAGCATTTAACATGTACCTAGTACCTTGGGCAACCCTAATCCAATATCAATTTAGGTAAACCCTTTTTGGTGCTCTACTGCCCTCAAGGTAGATAAGTAAACACTAGTGTTGCCTACCGTAATCGTATCTCTTATTCTCTATCTCTAAAAATATATCATAGAGTAGGTCCGGGTAGGCTTGAACCCTGTTTGGGTTTGTTTGCCGCTTGAAGGAAGGCTTCAACAATATCTTAAATAAAATGTAAAATCGCTATCACTATATTTTATTTATATATATGGTAGTTTAGAAGGTGAACGCTCGACTTACATACAAGCGTAAGTCGCGTCGAAGCCTGCCCCGTAAGTAGCTAGGTATGTATAATATATATGAACTCGTATTAATAGGTACCTATGTGTATTAGTTTTTCATTAAGTAATATAGTATGGATAAAATTTAAATGTATAAATGTTTTTAAGCACGTGTTAGCTTAGTGTATTAACTATTAAGCGTAAAATAAGTAACATTTTGTTGGAAACTGTAATGTAAATAAAGAAATTGAAATTGAAAAGATAGGTACCTAAGTAGGTACCAATTAGTTCTATGAAATTTCTGTCTTTTGAAGAAGTTTGCACCTCAATCGAACATCATTCTGCGTGCTATGTGGCCTGCATCTTGAGTTTTGTTTAATTTATGTGTGTAAGTAAGTATGGATTTTCACAGTACAGGCTATATTCTTTGAATCAAGACATTGACAGAGGCATCTAATAGGTAATTACTTGCGTATTGCTCCTTTTCCCTTAATTATTAAGCAGCATCACGTACCCTAGTGTATAATGAATATTGATTACTATCAATTATTTTTTCGACAATCCTTTACTGTACTTCGTCTATAAAGCTGGCAATCCCTACAAACACCCAGAATTCTAGATCTGAGGCGATTTGGGGCAGCACGATAATACCTGATAGGTGGCTTTGAATGTATCTGCACTGAGCCGTTAAAAAGGTAAATGGCTATTTCCAAAGTAGGTTAAGATGTGGGAATAAATCTAGATCTAGTTAGTTAATGTATATCGCCATTTCGTGCCACACACGTAAGTACCTACGTACTGTTTTAGGGGTGGTGAATGGTGACAAAGAGTTGTAATACGATTTTTACCCCGATTTTGATACGATGCTTAACACCATCAGTGTGCACGACTCGTGTTCACCATCTGTGAACACAAGTCGAATCGATGCGCAGAAACAAATTTATAGTTCAGCGGGCGTAAGTTGTAGAGTTCTGCGTAGCTTGTAGCTAACTTCACACACGCCATTAGGATTGATGCGGACTACAGAAGGGTTTTTCTCTTTATTTCAAGTATGCATTGATTAGACAAAATGTAGGTATTGTACCTATATATAGCTACCTACAGATGATTATTTTTCACAATGGGTTGTTTTCATTTTAAAAAGTTGTTCTTATTGATAAATATGCGTTTAAATACTCCTGTACTTTACAATACCTAGCTCTGAATATATGTTGATAAATATTTTTAATAAACTACCTGAATATCTATGAAAGGAAACGAACCACCGAAAATTCTATAAAAATCTTAAAGAAATACTGATCAAAAAATGTTACTACAGTATAGAAGATTACTTGAAAGACAAAAAGGTTTCTGACTCGCGGAAGTAAGCAGATAATGAGTATTATAGTTATAAGTCCTAAGTTCCTATTTGTTTTATAGTTTCTGTAAGTGTAAAACCCATTAATTGTATAATAATTATACATGCGACGCCCTTACAGGGTTGAATATGTATAACTAGTGCTAAGTGAGCAATTTTTTATATATTTATAAATTTAATGCAAGGTTTGAAATAAATAATTATCATTGAAAACCTCGTTTTAGCTAGCGATATATATATGACAATAACCAATAATAGGTATACTCGTAATTGGTCAGTAGAGTCAACTTTATAACGGGAGTGTGGATTTCCGAGTCTCAAGCTATTAGGTAAGCTTAGTTCAGAAATCCGAAGCTCATAAATGTAGTAGCTAATTATTTCATGTTATAATATCTTGTTACATTATTATCTGAGACTATAAGCTACAATGTATTTTATTGATTACACCTAAGCCATCACATTACGGTCAGATGTAAAGCTACCACCGCTGTAGTCAGGTATAAGTATATCAGCATAACCATCTGTAATTTAAATAAGCTAATCCTCGCAAGCGGGAGCGGACAGCAATCAGTCGTTGGAGCACGAGGGATTTAGTTTCAATCACGCCGGTGGCCGCCAGCTTCTGATTAATGCATACTAAACAGGATACATAGACGCTTCCAGATAATTTACTTTCTGGTCGGGTTGGACCTGTCTCAGTCTGGTGTTGGAGGTTCGTGTAACGGAATGAAACAAGATTTTTTCTGCGTGAAATGAAACGTCTTTAAAACCGCGGTAGCCATGCTATGATCAGAAAACTGACAGATTGATAAGAAGTGTACTTCTTACTTATATAGTTATTATACTAGCTTTACCTTCGGATACCCACGAGATCTTTAAGATCTATATTAAATTGTAGCTATATACTTAGTGATAGTTGCGTGCACATGAGTGACAGTGCTAGGAAATTATTTTCATATTATTATTATATACTACGGGACTAATCGCGCTCTAAAATTACGAGATAAATAAATACCTCATCATCCCGACGTTTCGGCCGAGTTGCATCGACCGTGGTCTCGGGTAGACTGGAATATGAAACAGAAAAAATTGACACTACGACACACAACACTGACGGTATCCAATAATGTCCTTCTACCTACAGTACGCGATTTACATTTGTTAACAACAGGATTCCACGACGCTGATACTTGCATCCAAATTCCCTCTTTACCTCCATATCCATAGAGCATTTGAGTCGTACGTCTTTATAATTTCCAAACTATTATTTAAAATGTTGCTCACTATAACAAACCATATCATGACCGTGCTAGGAAATTACGTTAACTGGTAGGTACCTACGGAAAACCAGACAGTACGCTCTACTTTGCTTGCTACAACGTACCATCAACGTAAGACACGTATAGGGCGAATCAGCAAAAAGAAAACAGATCAGCCGCCAAGAAATATGATTCGACCTATACGTCAACAATAGTCGACGAGAATATTTTCCGGTGCTGAAACGCTCCTTACACGTGACGGTGCTGGTAGGTGACTTACGGTCTGGTAGGTAGGTATAGTCTGATACTTACTCGTATCATCTTACTTGTATACGTCGGTCATGCCATGACACATGATACTTATACTCTATAAAATATAGCTTGTCTCTGCGACAGCTGTCAGAAAAATCACGCCTATGAAGTCCTGAATTTCTTAATAGTACAGACAGTACCTGTCAATGTCATACTTTATGGGCATGCCGATTATATAGTGATTGGCGACGAATGATCGTGACCACAGAGTTTTAGATAGAGTTTTATTTAAAATATCGATAGTTTATACTAACGATATTTTAAATAAAACTTAATTTATGATTAATTTTATTGTATATTTTAATATCATAACATTAATTACATGTGTATATACTTGATCTCAAATAATAGTGAGTAAATTGAATCCAAATTCTCACCTACTCATGTAAAATTTGGCTCAAAGGCCGTGTTACCAGGCCATAAACTAACGCCGCCATCTTTTTTAATACGAACCTCCATTATCCTCAGTACGAGTGCCGACGCCAAAAGTAAATAAAATCCAATTTTTCACCTACAACTACTCATTCGATTTCATTACAACATTGTTTGATAATCGATTTTATGCACCACTATCCCAACTCTAAAAATGTCAAGCTTCTATGTCATGTCAATGTCACTGTCGCAGAGATCAAGCTATCTTTTATGCAGTATAGGTACATACGGAGTTTTGGCGGGAACGCGGACAAATCATGTCGCCTCATTGTATTATTTTGTTAAACTTGTGTTTTTATCAGTGATAATTAGTGAAAAATGGTGGTATTTCGTTGATTATGAGCTGATTTACGTGCATGAGTGTAGGCAAGTGATATAATGTGACGTATCATGATGTTCCGTGTTGTTACCAAAACTCCATAGACGCCTCTAGTAAAGTCTCCACTGCTTTACTGAGGGATGACTTGGACTATGATTGGACTTGACAGTGACTTTATTGGACTATGACGAGACTACGACAGTGACTATTTTGATAAAATATCAAAAATTATTATAACTTAATACTAGACACTGGCAAATGCACAATAATGCGACGCCAAAACTAAGAAGAAGAAGAAGTAGGTACATACGTAGCAGATATCTTTAGAGCACTAATTCCATACATATTACATACTCTTAGATTTGATGCACGCTTTAGTTTTAATAATTATGTTTTTATCTGTGTATTGTATTTTTCTTTGCGTTAGCAATAAATTATTCATCTATCTATCTGCATCACAGAAATAAATGACTCCAAATGAATTTACTGTTATTCGAAATCAAACCTTACATTTTATACAATATCCATAAATCTAAACTCGAATAACCTACAATATGAAATTTTTCATGTTCACTAGTTGAAAATACGATTTGCAACGGGCAATAAACAATCCCAGCACAATAAGAGTAATTACGAGTATCCACCTGTAACGGTGCAGGGTAATAAATCCATTTAGCACTGAAGTGGTGCTGATTTCTCGAACAAAACCCAAGCGTTCGGGCGAGGACCAAAGCAGTAGCACAGCTTTCTCGATATTTTACGTAATTTTGAAACAATTAAGGAAATAATTTAAATTTCAAGCTAAATGCTGTTGTTTATTTTATTCAACCAGAGTATAGAACTGAAACGTGGTCTTTTACTGTGGGCCTTATGAATAAGCTCAAGGTAGTCCCACGCGCTATAGAGAGGGCTATACTCGGAGTCTCGCTGCGAGATCGAATCAGGAATGAGGAGATTCGCAGACTTACCAACATAGCCTAGCGGATTAGTAAGTTGAAATGGCAATGGGCAGGGCACATAGTTCGGAGAACTGATGGCCGATGGGGCAGTAAAGTTCTCGAATGGAGACCATGCACCGGCAAGCTCAGCGTATATAGAACGTCCACCGACCAAGTGGGCCGACGCTATTATTAAGACCGCAGGAACGCGCTGGATGCCGGCTGCTTCGAACCGGGCTTATTGGAAATCCATAAAAGAGGCTTATGTCCAGTAATGAACGTCCTACGGCTGATAATGATGATGAACATATAAAAGCATTGCCATTCGGTGTAATCATGTTCCCAGAAAGCTAGACACTGACTGGATGGACCGTCAGTGGATTAAATCTAGACTTATGTGATCTGTGGATGTTCGAAGTGCTATTGCGTAGTAATAGCTGAGTAGGTACATAGTTAATAAATGCATTATGCATTTGCGATGGTGAACGTCTGGCAACCATTGAATAAGTAGGTAAGTAATATTATGCGTTATAACGGTTTTATTTTGGGTAAAGTTGTAATACCTACCTGATATATCATGTTCATAGTAAAATCGACATCTATTTCTTGTCTTTTTTTCTAGTTGAGATACGAGCAGCTGTAAACTAAAACTTTGATAGGATATTATAACTAGTACTAAAAAATCGTAACTCTAGTTAAGTTGCAAGCTGTAGCTGGATCGTAGCATATTGTTACAATTACAAATAAATGGTTTTTACCACTATTTTTTTCACTAATTGATTTTTAATTGAATTACTATTTTTTCATGGGTTATTTTATACAGATCGGTGTTTTAATATGACACAAAAGTAGATCCGAAAAAATCCAGACAGCATTATTTTGTAATTAAGCTAATTCTAACACATTTTTAGAGAAGTTCTTGATAATTTCCAGGATACATATTTATAAGATATTATATTGCATCTACTAGCAAAAAGTCGTAACACTAGTTACGAGTAAGCTGCAAGTCGTAGCTGGTTCGTAGCAATTGCTACGATTACGAATAAGTGGTATTACGACGTTTTTTCACTAATTGATTTTTCATTGAATTACGATTTCTTTTTGACTGACTCCAAAAAAGAGGTTATCAATTCGATTGTAGGTGACCAGATAAATATTAAAAATTAATAAAAAAAATTCGTACTTATACGATTAAAGTCGGTTGTGTCACCTTTGGAGAAATATAAATTGTTCATGAGATATTTTACGACACAACTACACAAGAGTGGATAGACGATCTGACAAAATCCAGACAGCTTTGTAAGTATGCTTTTTCTAACAGATTTGTACAGAAGTTCTTACAAGTAAATAAGTAAATAATTTTATATGGGGACATCTTACACACGGCCTCTGACCCCAAGCTAAGCAAAGCTCGTGATATGGTTACCAGTGACTGATATTACTACATATTATACTTATTTTTAATATATAGATAGTAACTAAATAACATCAAGACACAGAGCAGACACTTATGTTCATCACATAAATATTTGCCCAGGGTGGGGATCGAACACACGCCTCTATGACCCAGAAGTTAGGGTCACTAACCACTAAGCCACCGAGGCAGTCAAGTACTTATACTCTATAAAATTTAACCTGATCTCTGCGACAGCTGTCAGAAAAATCACGCCTATAAAGTCCTGAATTTCTTAATAGTACAGACAGTACCTGTCAATGTCATACTTTATGGGCATGCCGATTAGTGATGGGCGACGAATGATCGAGACCACAGAGTTTTAGATAGAGTTTTAATTAAAATATCGATAGTTTATACTGACGATATTTATATAAAACCTAATTTATCATTAATTTTATTGTATATTTTAATATCATAACATTTTTTACATGTGTAATTAAATTAAACCCAATTATATGTTACATTAGCATCAATAATAGTGAAAAACGTCGATAAATACTACCGTTACATTATTATGAGTATGTAATTAATATCATAACATTATTTACATGTGTACATACTTGATCTTAAATAATAGTAAGTAAATAAAATCCAATTTCTCACCTTCAACTACTCATTCGATTTCATTACAACATTGTTTGAAAATCGTTTTTTTTCCACCACTATCTCAACTCTAAAAACGTCAATCTTCTATGTCAATGTCACTGTTGCAGAGATCAAGTTAAATTTTATAGAGTTATAGTTACATCTTCCAACTGGTCAATTTAAAATACTAGAGTTCAGCTACTGCTCCACAACTCACATTGTGACCGAAGCGGCCAATTTAAACTTCGCACTTGCGCCCAGCCCCGCCTGTAACCTGATTAGCGAGAAATTAGTTTTCACTAAGTTCTCACTTCGGTTTTGTAAAATTTCGAACTAAGTTACCGGTGACAGCTAAAATAATAGAGATTTAGATACTAGCTGGTTAAGGTGTATGTATACTCGAGTCAAATAGAGATGATTTAAATAGATTAAATTGAGCGCTATATATATATAGGTATATATATATACATATATATTATAACAGTTACCAATATACATTTTTCAAAACATCAATCGTTATTTAATTACACACAGTCTTAAGATACACTTGTAGTAGGTACCTAAATTACTTAATTACTTTGAGTAGGGCTGGAGCGGCGGCCAATTCGGCGGAGCAGCACAAGCGGCGCAAAAATGCTAACCTCGGTAGTGGTTACATATTTGAGCCATTTGGAGTTGAGACTTTGGGTCCGTGGGGGCTGAGAGCTCATCTTGTTTTCAAAAGTCTTTCTGAGCGTCTGGTGGACGCGACCCGTGACCAGAATGCTGGTATTTATTTGGGTCAACGTATAAGCATTGCCATTCAGTGTGGCAATGCTGCCAGCATGCTGGGCACGCTGCCAACTGGCCACTGGCTTGAGCATTTGTATTATCTTTAGACCTTCAAGGGTCTGTGGATGATGCCAATTGCTTTCTATGTAGTAATAGTGTAGGTAGTTTTAGCATATAAAGTAGTATTGTATCGTATTGTGGTTAATAAAAGCACTTTGCTCCTTAATTACACAAACAAAAATAAAATATAGAGTGGAACGGGAAAGTGTCGATTGGTTGAAATGTCAGTCGTTAGCGATAGGTAAGTAAGCAAATCAAAGTTTTAATACTTACTCGTAAATGCTCTTAATTATAATTGAACAGTTTTTAATCCATAATGCCAGCAGAGTCACAAGAAAAATGTGAAAATTAAAAATGATTTGTATATATTTGTACATATGATTGAAAATATATTTTTGTGAGACTCCGCAATTATTAGGATCTTATCTGACGATTACATTTCGAGTTGTAATGAGATACTAAAGAAAGTCTTGCATCGAATGAATTAACACGCTGACACATACTTTTAAAAAACTATGTTACAATCTCATTGTTGTGCCTTCAAAACTTATTTGAGAGTTATCAAGATACGGTAAATGAAAAACTGAAACGTACCTACATCAGGCTTGATACCGGTCCGTGTAATAAAACACTATAAATCAGGCATCATGCGAACGAAGGGACAATGCCCAAACGAACCCGATCTGTCCATCGCTAACATATTAAAACTTTTTCCAACCTCTTCCCCGCTCCACTGAAAGAGAAAACGAAGAACACTTTTTGCGCCCCTGAAAAAGTGGTGTAATTTATTTTCCCTCGCTGCAATATTTAGTTCTGTCCATTACTACAGTTCGCGACCGAACATTATTCAGGCACATCCATCTTTTTTTCTCGGGTTCGCGCGTGCGGTCTTGATTATTAACTTTTTCATTCACATTCTGCGCCATTCTTCGCAATCGCTCCAAATAGTGAGTTTTATTGGCGGTAAGACAATATTTGTTTGAGATTTATGACTATTGTAATAAAGTAATTTTTCCAGACACGTTATGCTTTCACATTGATAACAGTTTACTTACTTTATTTTAGCAGCATTTATAAATAACTTATAAGCATTATTCATTTGTAGAGTATGTAACTAGCAATACGACACATTATTTACATTAAAAAAAACAACTAAGGTGTAGATTTCAAAATAATAAGCCGTGCTATCGAATGGCAAGATAAAAATTATGAATGAGACCGAATTTTATCTTGTAACTTTGAAATCAAATTATTGTTTTTAAGGTTAATCGATTTCAATAAACAATCAGATTTTTCTAGCTTGTTGGAAACCTTACCTTTATTTACCCATCTAGAAACAAGACACTAATACACGACAGATAAGCTCATCTGAAGATTGATAGTAATAAGCTAGTAAGCAAAGTCGTCAGTACAGCAGTACTCGTAGTTTAGGCATTCAAAAGAAGAGCAGCTTAATTAGTACATTACGCAATAACATTCCCTCGTCAAAAATGTACTAAAATGCTTCTCTTGTTTTTTTTTTTTCGTAATCTAGATTAGAAGGAAGAGAACATGAAAACAGGCTTAGATGCATTATTCGAAAACAAGTAAACGCTGCCGCCGCCGGATGTCCGCAGCTTACCAAGAGCCAGACTAGGTACACTACCACATTATTAAAACAACTTTAAATACCCATAAAATGTAAATAAAGCCGTAGAAGCGCATTCAGTACGTGATTGAGCTAAGTGCAGAGCGCATTAGCGATACGACGCCGGCGGAAGTCCGCCTCGTCGCAACGTCACTTCTCGACTTCACGCGCACTCTGTTATGAAAACATGTCTTTATGTTTTTACCGACTTCCAGTATAGACGAACACGTCCGTATGTATTTTTTTGTGTGTGTTCATCGATATTTTACCAAATGTTAAAAGCGTATACTTCAGCCGTTTTTGATAAATCAACAAAAATGTACATGGATGTCACATCGATTCGTGCAAATTATTCGAATTCTGTACACGACGGAAGTCGGTGTTGCGATTTTTTGCAAAAAATAATTATTACGTAGAAGGAGGAGTGTATAGTCACATTTTTCCTTTACTTACTTACTCCTCTGGCGCAACGACCCAAAATGAGTCTTGGCCTCCGACACCAGAGAACGCCATTGGTCACGGTCCAGCGCTGTATCTTCCCACTCGTCCGCCTGGAGCTCACGCAGGTCGGACCGCACGGCGTCAGTCCAACGGTATCTGGGCCGACCGACGGGTCGGCGGCCGCTTGCTGTCCCAAGATAGGCCTTCTTGACACTGCGATCCTCCCCCATCCTCAGCAGATGGCCCACCCAGCGAAGTCTTTGGGTCTTAGTTTCTCCTATGATATTGGGTTCAACGACCAAATCCTCTATCTCGGCGTTCTTCCTTACTCTCCAGCTACCGTCCTCTCGTTGAGTTGGTCCCCAGGTTGGTTGGAGGAAAATAATGCGGAAAATTCTGGGACCAACTCAACATTTTTCCTTTAGTAAAATTAAATAAAAAAGCCATTTATTCTAGTAGAGTTTACAAAACTAGTTGAGTTTATTCTAGTGGAGTAACAACTTACTCGTTATTTCTAATACGTAGAAGTTGCATTTTCGGCATAGGCCTTCCCCTAGTCCTCTGCACTCTTTTCTATTTCTTGTTTTTGTCATTCACTTAGGTCCAGCTTTTTCTGTGAAAACATCTCTCCATCTTTTGCTTTGTCTTTCTTGTTTTTCTTTTTCCGTCCCGTGGGGTCCATTCTGTTTGGTACTCTTTTTGTTCAATTTGAGTTTTCAAGTCTACAGTATGTCCTGCCCATTTTAGTCGTCGTATACTTTCTTAAGCATACGGTAGGTACATTAATTTTTGATCTTATGTTTTGGTTGCTTATTTATTTGTCTGACAAAATAAGCATTTTTTTCTTTACTTACTCTCTAAACAAGATTATTTTGTGCAAAAATTAGCATAACCGACTTCACCCGTGTACAGAATTCGCGAATATTTCGCACGGATCGATGTAGCATTTTTCACATTATTGTTGATTTATCAAAAATGGCTCAGCTGATTTCAATAAAATTTAAATGGGACCAATTTCGAAGTATATTCTTTCTATTAAAAAAAGAATTATTGAAATGGGACTACTACGAAAAAAGTAATGCGTGGTTATACATAAAAAAATATTTACGCGTTGAATATATCGTATACCTCCTCCGGTGGTTCGTTGGTCAAAAAGAGGCGATATGCAGACTTCGTTTCCTTCGCATTTGAAACAGTTACAACTTTTATCAGCACGATGTCCAACTGATTCACTTCCTGGGTAGAAGAAAACATCTGTATCGATCTCAATGGTATTTATGATATCTATGTGCGGTAGAGTTGAGACCAGCGTAAGGAAAACTTAAAATTTTAATTGCTGAACAAGGTACAGTAGTAAAAATATTTCTATATGGCTAAATCACCTTATTACTGGGAAATAATATCTCAGGCAGTATTTTTTAAATCGCAAATTTACCTAAGTAAAATTATTGTTTGTCCTCGGAATAATATTTTGTGTAACGCAGTACGCAATTCGAAACGGTTGGGGCATTTCAATAACTTCAAACCTGAGATCTATTCACACACGAATAAAGCAAAGTTTGTGCATGAAAAGCTTAACCTACCTTAATGATGGCCCCAGGCTATCTGTATAGTACCACCAGTTTTTCTACAGAGTTTAGTAAAGGAGCCACCATCGCATTTTATGAAATTTAATGATCGTTTCTTGTATAAAATTTTAGTTCTGCTATTTGGCTATCTAAAACGTGTAAAGTAGTTAGTTTGCAATTGAACGTTATGTCTATATACCTCTCCCGGAAAATTATAGACATGAATGTTCTAACTTTGTTTAGATTAGTTTTATTTTTATTTTAGTAATATAAGTTTTAGTGTTTAGTATTAGTTTTTATTTTAAGTAGGTTAGTTTTAATAGTTATAGTTTATGAAATGTTTTTTAAGTTTGGTCAAAATATACAGCTGTTTAACTTTGGGTGCAGTGCTGAATATGAGTACTTATAAAATAATGCATCCATGTACCATTTCGTTAGAATTTTCATACTATTTCTGTACCTACCTAATTAAGTACCTATTTAACGTATAGATAATGAAATAATTGAATATTGGATTTGGTAACAGCAGTCGCCTGCGGTACTCATATATATTATACTCATATATATATTATGTCGAACGTATTAGCAAATTTGTTTCATTTTGATTCAAAACACTTGATGGCTAAATTTAGTTTATTTTAACGGTTGTTTCAATCGTTTAGCCATGTCAGAGGCCTTCAAGCGGCACCTGGGCTAGCCACCCGATCTATACGAAATTACTTACTTATTGAATTTCTGTAATGTAATGTAATAAATATTGTATTGTACTTAAGCCATAATTATGACCTTCCAATTTTTCCTGGAGAAAATGTATGTTGTGTTTTCCTCAAATAAATATAAATATCTATCTATCTGTCTATACATATAAATTAAATGCAATTCAATTCAATTCTTTATTTCCTTAATAAATAACATTACAGTTTACACCAGTACGTTACTTATTTTACTCTTAATACTTAAAAAAAAATTAAAATTTAGGTATAAAAAAATGTGACACTGCTAAATTTACTCACTTAAATAAATAACTAACTAATACACAAGTTGGTATAGCACATTTAACACTTAAAACCTTGTTGGATACATACCAAATTGCATGATGTATAATAGTACCTATCTATATAAATTCTAAAATATTAATCTAAAATAGTGTGCTTTTCACTGTACAGTAAAGAGTTATTTACAAATATGGACCATTTGTCGGCGAAAACATCAACCTGTGTATGGGTGGACACCGGTCCGCCAACGTGTTGACGGAGGCGGTAGGGCTGCAGGGGAAGAGGCGTGTCGGTATCGCGATGGCCGCTCTCCCTATCCTCTGCAGCCGTAGTGGCAGGCGCGGGGCAACTTTAATTGACCCGTTGCATCGGGACCAGGGCTGTCGGACACGGGTACTGTCTGACGCCCAGTGTTGGTTGGTCCCAGGTGGGGGATGACGATGTGCCTGGTGTTCGGCGCATCGTCATTCTGGAGGGAGCTTACGCTCCGAGGTGGGGCCCGGTTTGGGCCAGCGCTGTCGGGTGCCGCGGAGGAGTGCGCAAGCGTGCCCGTAGCCCCGACAACAAGCACAGTGGCGGAACACCCAGGGGTTTTGGTGGGTATGCCGTCCAGCAATGGGCGGAGACTCCCACATAACCACCCGCCTGTCCCAAGGTGCGGTGGTATCTTTAAAAGATTTCCCCTTGACAAAAAAAAAAAAAAAATCGGTGGACACCGGTGTCGCTGTGCTCGGCAGATGGGGGACTGGTCTCGCGCCACGGTGCGCGGGGTCATGTCACTTCACTATCAATAATATAAAGAAATAAGAAAAAATAACCTATTGAATCAGAAGTAAACACAAACAATCATATATTACTAAAAAATAATGCGTAGGTATGTAGGTACAAAGTTTCACATTTCTCCTGTAATGTCTAATTTCCAGTCGTTTAAAAAGGTCTATAGGTATAAAGTCAGCCATCTTGTGACATTAAAATACTCAAGTATGAAAAAACCTTCAGAATATTAAAACAACCGCTGTAAGTATCTACTTTGGCGGGTTAATTTTTAAGGGGTAAAATATACGCCGTAATTAGCAAGAGCTCGCCTAAGGATGCCTCCAACGAATGTATTTCTACATAAAATAGCTGTTTTCTTTTACTGTTATTGGTACAAGGGCTAATGAATGCTGAACATCGAACAAAAAAATTTTGAGCTTATACTGAAAGTTGTTTTGAACTGAAATCTCGATAACGATTGTAGGTAAACTTTTGGGGTTTAGGAATAAGTACTGAATAAATATTGCATAAATAAAATAAATGAATAGTGTAAGTTTTAACTAACGTTCTTTTGTTCAAAGTGTAAAAGTTCTCGAATGGAGACCACGTACCGGCAAGCACAGCGCAAGACGTACACCCACAAGTTGGACGGATGACCTCATGGAGACCACAGGATCGCGCTGGATGCAAGCCGCTTCCAACCGATCTTATTAATTGTCCATAGGGGAGGCCTATGTCCAGCAGTAGACGTCCTATGGCTGATGGATGGATAGAAAGTTCTTATGGCTAAGGCTGGTAAGAATGATTTCTTAAATCCAAGCAACTGAATGTGAAGTATACATTGAGAAGACTAGCGGCCGTATTGTTTACACGTTTTGATGTTCGGCTTTGTGTTTTCTCCAGCTCACGCCAGTTATTCGCGCCACGGGAGCGAGCGAGAAGAAAAGGGAAGACGAACGCCAGAACACAGACAATACGAGGCAAGTATCATCTAAGCTAATTTTGAAAGAGATGTAGGTACAATGAATGAATTGTTTCCATTGACATTAAGCTGTATAAGCAATTTAATAGAGACAATTAGGAAATAAGGTTTTTTGTAATGTAACACTGAACTAATCATTTCAGGAAAATAGGCATAATGGCTGGGTAAAAAATCATTATTAAATAAATAATAAATAAATAAATATTTTGGGACATCTTACACACGGCCTCTGACCCCAAACTAAGCAAAGCTTGTAATATGGCTGTCAGAGACTGAAATACTACATATACTTATTTTTAAATACATACTTATATAGATAGTAACAAAATAACACCCAGACACAGAGCAAAAACTTATGTTCATCACATAAATATTTGCCCTGGGTGGGGATCGAACCCACGCCTCTCTGATCCAGAAGTTAAAGTTACTAACCACTGAGCCACCGAGGCAGTCAATAATTAGTCAGTGAAATATTGGACACGTATTTTTTCTTTTGTCAATCAAACAACAATTGACAAAGATAAACCTTGTCAAAGTTTGGGAGTGGGGGTCGTGACGTCATTTCTCTTACAGGAGTATATACATTTGTATGGCACTGGAGACGTCACGCGGAACTTTAACAGTCTATATCTTCATCAATTTTTGTTTAATTGACAAAAGGAAAAATATATCTCTAATATTTTTTGATAGTCAATCTGACGGACTAATTATAATTTTTTGTCTATACCTATTATTACCATGCAATTAATGAGCCGCATAAGTCGGGGTATCCCAGCCTTGCTAAGAATTAAAGGCTGAAGATTTTAGTGCCACCATCCCTTTTATATCCAACCCCTGCAATTAAAACGCACCCGAAGGGTTGCAACGCTCTCCAAATTGCAAACACGTCCATTGTTTTAATCTACTCCTCTTCCCAGGATCCAGGACATAATACTGGAATAATGCCTCCTAGTATACTTAGACCTATCTGATGTTCAGACAGTCTTCGACGGGCTTCGTACTTAGAGGTCGAGGTTGACTGGTCGTCCCTCTGGTGCGGAATTCACCAGCCGTATACTTGATTGAAATATTAATTTCGAGAGTTTCTTCAACCATGATGGCTGACAGAATTAAAGACGCTCGGCAAATCTTCATATCCCCCTTCCAAAAGTAAGTTTGTCTTTAGCAAGACTTCAATAAATGAGATATAATGAAAACATTGTTTTCTCTAGCCAACCCTTTTTGTTTATCGTTAGCTTCTGTATCTGTAAATGTATAGGTATTATACTATCAAAGTAGGTATCTCATAATTTCCTATGTAACGGGTTAACTGATGACACCATTCATAATGACTTACGTTCAATATATTACTGAAGAGTGCTTATTACTTCCACCTGAATACCAATGACATAATTACGTAAAATATACACGTAATAATGAGTTAAAATCCCTAATCACATGTCTTCGCAATCGGAAAAGAATACCGTGAAAATTAACACTCGTAATACCTTGAAATTGATTTGAATTAAATGTTATACCGGTTATCAGTCAGAAGTCTTAAAGGTATGAAGCGAAAATGTCGTTCCGACAGTCTGACATTTTCAAGAATAATTTTCTGCTATGGAAAATTTTCGGCCTCTGGTCGGGACGAAACCCAAGTAAAAACTATAAATATTATTCTGCTGCATATCTCTTTATAACTTTAGTGATGTACAACATTCTTCTAACTTTGAATCTGGTATTCACTCCCCGCGAAATCGAATATTTGATTCGGGAAGTTATTTTTTCTTTTACCGAAATCGCAGTGATGAGTAAAGTTTTCATGATTATTATGATGCGTGCCAAAATCATTGAAGCTTTCAGTCTGTTGGATAGCAAAGATTTGGATGGAGATGATGAAAACAGCAACGATAGTATTGAAAAGACTAGATTAGGTTACGGTGTATATTGGAAAATTTTCGCTACAATATCTCATGTAGCTTATTCGAGCCAAGTTTTTGTACCAATCTTTCTGTATTTTATTTTCAATACAGAATTAGATTTGCCCATTTGTAAATATTATTTCTTGACCGATGAGCTTCGAAACAGATATTTTATTTTCTGGTTTATTTATCAGTCTTGGGGCATGTACGGGCATATGATATATAATGTTACTGTCGATTCATTTATTGCTGGATTGCTAGTATTTGCAGTGGTCCAACTTAAAATACTGAATGTTAAGTTGAGCAATTTGAAATTGAGCGATGAAGAAAAGAAATTAAGTGGTGAAATTCAAGAAAGCATTCAAATGTTGCGATTGAGAAATTGTCTAGTACGCTATGATGTACTGCTGAAGTAAGGCTGATTTAGTATTTAGTCAAGTTATTTTAATATTTTGACATAAGTAGTTAAAAGTAATTATAATTATTTTGTTTATTTTAGATATTGCGAAACTATCCAAATAATTTTGGATGTGACAATGTTCATAGTATTTGGAATGTGTTCAATAATAATTTGTGTGGTGTTGTGTGGATTACTTCTGGTAAGTTCAAGTTCAGTTATTTAATTTGATGTCATAGTTATGTTTATACTAGGTTATATTGGTAATCAATTAAGGGCAGATTCTATACATAAAAACATTCAATTTTTGTTTAACAACTTTCCCAAATCTCAACAAATTTCCCAAAAAAAATTTTTAGAAGTTGAATCAGCTTATAATAATAAATAATAATATTTCGGGACATCTTACACACGGCCTCTGACCCCAAACTAAGCAAAGCTTGTGATATGGCTGCCAGAGACTGATATACTACATATACTTATTTTTAAATACATACTTATATAGATAGTAACTAAATAACACCCAGACACAGAGCAAACACTTATGTTCATGACATAAATATTTGCCCTGGGTGGGGATCGAACCCACGCCTCTTTGATCCAAAAGTTAGGGTCACTAACCACTGAGCCACCGAGGCAGTCAAATATATATATTTGCATTTAATTGTTTTTTTACATACCTAACTAATATTTACACTTGTTTGCATATTTACACAGTGTCTCCTTTGAGGTCCAAGTCTCGCGGGTGGCGGCGGCGCACGCGCTTTTACATGGAGTTAATTATGTTCAATTGCTTAGACTGGTCAAATTATTTCTTAATTTTGTTTGAGGAAGAAAATAAATACGAATTTTCAGAAGTCGTAGAACAATATATGTTTGTTTTGATGTACAGAATATTAAAGGCTGACTCAAAACGATGCTGAATGATTGCCGATAACCCAATAGATATATTTTAAATTAATTTTTGATTATAATTGCTTTTTATTTTTGCAGCCATCGACTACGGAAACGTTTGTGTTCATGGTGACGTACTTGTTGGCTATGACTCTCCAGATTTTTGTTCCTGGATACCTTGGCACTTTACTTAATTATGAAGTATGTTGTCATAAAAACACTTCTCAAATACTTCTTTCACTTTTTTAATATCTCAATAGTAATTGTTGGAACAGAAATAAATGATCGGTTGATATAGCTGAAATATTAGTCCTCCACTTTTTACTAATTTTTATCCTTGCTGAAATATCAATTACATAGAATTCGAATAAGTATACCTATTTTCTACTGTGTTCCAATTATAAAAATTAAGTAAATAAGTCAAATAGTTGGATAATCGTACCAAGTAACCTAGAGGTTACTTAAAAGTTTTTTAAAGTCATTTAGAATTTCGACATTTAGCTTCGCTTTGCAGAATTACTTATTGAGGTTTGAGTCTAGTACCCACTTATTCTGAGTTTGAGTCCTTAGTATCACATTAAGTGTAAACGAATACAGTAGATTATAATTATATTGCACAATACATTTTTGATAAGCGCCCCTAGCGAAAACGAGTAAGATCTAACAAAAATATGTAGAGCCACACGAAAACGATAAAATTTTCGTTTACTTACTATACAAAATGTATATTATATTTCTTATGTATGCATTCATTCATAACTAACTTTTGCCTGCGGCTCTGCCCGGGTGGAATTTGACTTTTGTGCTATCACCGGTACCTTTTATTTTTTGGGATATACAAGTAGCCTATGTCACTTTCCGGCCCTTGAACTATATCCATGCAAAATCAAGTCAATCCGTTGCTTCGTTGATGCGTGAAAGACGAACAAACCAACAAAATTTTCGGATTTATAATATTAAGTAGGTATAGTATAGTATGATGATATCCAAGGGCTGATCATCGATTGATTTGACATTCTTGCAGCGCACGCTAGAATAGCTCGCAGATTGCAGAATTTTCCTACTCTCTCGACACTTATCGTTATATTTTAAACAATTCACACAATATCTTTAAGAATTATAGCATTTATGTGTTATTATGATGTTTAAGCTACATTATTGTAAAGATTCATTAAAATCCATTGAGTAGTTTTTACGTGAAAGAGAATCAAACATCCATCCATACAAACTTTCTTCTTCATCTTACAAACTTTCGCGTTTATAATACTAGCTGCGCCCCGCGGTGTTACCTGTGTTAGCCTGAGACAAAAAGTACCTAAGTAAGTACCTAAGTACCCAAGCTACCTCCATACCAAATTTTATCTAAATCGGTTCAGCCGTTTGTTCATGAAAGAGTAACAAACATCCACTCATACAGACTCACAAACTTTCGCGTTTATAACATTAAAGTAGGATTTACTCGTAAGAACTCGGCGCAGCAATTTCCACTTCTCGCGCTCCCTATCCAGTGTTTTCACCTCCCTGTAGGACATGACATCTACTATTTCCTTAATTTGATCTACAAATGCCCTCCGTGGTCTTCCCCCTCCTCTCTTTCCTTATGGTTTTCATAAGATCGTCATATCGTACAAGATGACCTAACATTTTCCTTCTATTTTCGATTGTTCTTAGCAGTTTTCTTTTCTCTTCACGATGTTTAAAATTAGCACCTCTTAGTTCAGATTCTTTTCTGTCCAGCTGATTTTTTCTATCTTTCTCTAGCACCACATTTCGAAAGCCTCAAGCTTTTCCCTATCTTTCTGTTTTAATGTCTCTGATTTTTTTTATTCCTTGTAGGTTTGCGTTTGACTACATACTGCCTGATGGTGAGCACATATGCGGTCTAGGATGTAGCACGCTTACCTAAAAGATACCTATTTACTCGGGATTTGAAGACACCCACGTTGTACTTTAGCGGGGAGACAGACCCAGGCAAAGCGTTCCACATTCTGGCTGTTCGTATGAGGAATGAGGATTCGAAATGCTTTGTTCTAACGCGCGGAATGTCCACCATAAAAGGGTGGCGCTTTGGTGGCGTCTGCCTAGCCGTACGATAGAAGAAAGGGGCAGGGGGACCAGATTGTGGAACTCCTGAAATATATAACCTACTGCTATTTTATAAATGTTACAGAGCAAAGAACTGGTGTTTGCAGCGTACTGTACGGAATGGATCCCAAGATCGGAATCTTTCAAAAGAAGTATTAGAGTCTTTGTGGGACGAGCCAATAAACCTATTCAAATAACGGGTCTGAAGATGTTCCCATTGTCGCTTTCCACGTTTACATCTGTAAGAATTCTCGTTCATTCTTATTAGACTGCTTACTACAATATTGATTTATTGTACAACTAATTTCTATCGTGTTTATTATTTATGAACAGATAACTTAAAAGAGCCTAGTATAGTTAGTTTAGTAAAAAATACAAAGTGGATACTTTACCTATTCCTAAATATGGGTGGATTCCCGCCCATTATTGTTCCCCAAGTTCAAATTCCAGTGTTGTTTATTATCTACTCCAAAAAAGGAGGAGACTGTTCTTAATTTGACTGTATTTTTGTATTTCTTTTTTTGAAATTTATTTTTTCTTTTTTATTTGAAAGCTGGCACTTATTATATTATAAGTCCTATTCAAATTTGACAGATTTAAACGATTTTTTTTGAGTAGGTAATCTTTAATTATTGTGCATTTTTTGACCGACGAACCAACCGAGGTGGTAGACGCGTAACTTTTTTCATAGTAGTCCGATTTTAATAATTCTTTTTTTATTGGACAAATTTTAATGAATACAAAACTTCAAACTTGATTTCATTTAAATTTTATCGAAATCAGCTGAGCCATTTTTGATAAATCAACAAAAGTGTGAAAAATGCTACATCGATCTTTGCGAAATATTCGAGAATTCTGTACACGGGTGAAGTCAGTCGTGCAATTTAATGCAAAAAATAATTATAATGCTAATAAGTCGGTTTTTACCTAAATTTTAGTCTTAACACCATATGAGTTCAAAATAGGAATTATGCGTATTATTGATTGCTGCTTTTATTTTCACAGATCGTCAAAACCGCTTATTCCTTCTTCGCGTTGATTAAAAGCTTCCAGGAATAAACAAACATCGGCGTGGTTTCGACATAGCATCGTTGCTTACTACGCTTGGCTAGGCCGAGTTTCGACTACAGCTACACCATCCAGTTAGTCCTAATGAGCTAGCTCATTCAGTTTATCAGTTTATGTACGTGCCTGAGTAATGGGTATTTAGTCGTAGAACAGATCTACTAGTAAAATAAACTTAAGAAGGCGTGAGTCGTACTACAGATACCTATAGGTACCAACAAGTAGAAAATTATAGAGTAGGCGTTATTTTTAAGTGGCTATGAGGTAGTCTATAAGTAAGTTCGTATAGGCCGTGTGGCTAGCCCTAGTAAGCCGCCTGAAGGTCTCTGACATGGCTAAACTGTTAAAACAACCGGGCCTGCAATTTAACTAGGTAGTCTTTGAAAGTACGACAGCAACTTGGTGACTGTCCTGATGATTTTTAATACGGATTTCGGGCTTTCAACGCTACTGTTGAAGTAAAAAATGTAATAAATACTTATGTGTGCTTACCTACTGATAAATTAAACTTAAATGTAACTAAACTTAAAGCTTAGATTCAAAAATTTGGGTGCACAAAAATTTTAGAGTAGACAAAGTAGAGAAATGCTTGTAGTCTACAGTCCACTGAAGGTTATTAATTTTCTTTTGATTAAACATTTAGTTTACGATGAATCAGTGTGCTGTTTTCTTTTAACACCTTAGTTTTAAGAGCTAATTTTACTTTAGGTATATCTATTTGCAAGGCACAGTAAGTACGTTGGGTTGATTAAATTAACTATAGTATCAGCCTTTGAATAGTCCACTGCAGGACGTAGACCTACCCACAAAGGTGATTGGGCCATATCCACCACGCTGGTCCAGTGCGGGTTATTGGATTCACATATGCCATCGAACTTCTTCTACGGACATATGCAGGTTATCTCACGATGTTTTCTTTCACCGAAAAGCCAGTGGTGTGAAATTCCGTACATAAATTCCAAAGAACTCATTGGTACGGGACCGGGATTTGAACCCACGACCTCACGATTGTAAGGCGGGTGTCACTACCTCTAGGCCACCACTGCTTATATCTCTAGGCCACCACTACTGCTTATTCCTCTAGGCCACCACTGCTTATATTAATTAACTATAGACGAAAGGCAAAATATGATCCTCAACAACAATTCAATTGTTAAACGAGAAAACCAAGTCAATATGCCAAATATTGAAAGTGCAAGCAAAGTATAAAGTAAGTCGGTTTCTTGTTTTTAAGCTCCAATATTTGTTTGTCTGTCTATTTATAGCAAACATTTTCAGTCCGGAGGCGGATTAATCACCGTCTGCAAACTCTTTAAAAATTCAGATTATCTGTACACGGGTACTTTCCCGATTCCGCTCGAAAACAGCCATTAATATTTAAAATTTCTGTTAAAGTACTTTTGGAGCTTATGTTTGAGAAACAATAGAGGTAAAGAGGTTCAGCGGGAAGTGAGGGATGATCCTCGCTCAGTAACGAACCCCTACGGGCATGGTTTACCCACCAAGGACGAATACACTTACGGACATGTTGCGATGCTTGACGAGATTGTAGAGCGTAGGGGTACAGGTAGCACGTAAGTGTAGCGCTGAGGGTAGTGTAGTAAATAGGTATCTTCTAGGTAAGCGTGCTACACCCTAGACCGCACATCTGCTTAACATCAGGCAGTGTGTAGTCAAACGCGAAGCTTGCAAGAGAAAAAAAAAATAACCTACGCAAAGCGTTCGAAAGTCTTATCCAGTTGCTTATTCGTCCAACTTTATCTTCTGAATAAAAATAACACGCCGTATTCACAATCAGAGGCGCACCTGTATACGACTCTCGCATGACGTGCCAGTGTTTACGTTGCGCCTCGCAATTGCGGAAAATATTCGGGAAAATGCAATAGTGGCAGCCGTGAGACACAAAGGAACTGTTTTCCTTTTCGAACTCGGTCTTGGTTGCTTGATTGCTTGGGTCGACATTACTAGAATACATTTACAATACACGTATTTATTGTAAGATGAAAAAGCGTTCGTGCTCGTGTAGAAATAAGACAGTAGCTCTACGTCGTTGAAAAAGGTCTCTAAATACAGTTGAAAGCATAATACATTACTATTCAATCAACAAAAAGAGAGAAAACTACTCACTCATACCTATGTTTATACTAGATTGCCTCTTCGAAATAACGTGAAATAAATACCTATCTATGATTAAAAAAATTTGACAAATAAATGATATATTATATATATGTAAAAGAAAATGGAATTGTAATATTATGTCTCAAATGTTAATGTTTTTTTAACATAATTAGTGAATGCACTTTCATGAAATCGTGGCCCAGTTTTAAGATTATGGAGCAAAGTCTCATGTTTCTTAAGGCCCAATATAATGTAGGTATTTTAAAATCAGTCATATCTAGACAAGCGGTAGCGTGTCTATCCAAGACAAAGAAAAAAGAACTGGCGACGCGACGTGTGTAATATTACATGAACGATTTCTAGCTACTTTTGAGCCCTTGCCCTGAAAACGATTTAACCTAAATATTTGAAATTTTGCTTATTTATTAAAGTTGTTTAGCTAGCCTAGAATACAAAATTTCGTACATTGTAGATTTCGTAGATCTATCAACGTTTAAAAACCGGGGTTTCATTGACTGATTCACTGACTCACTGATTCACTAACTGACTTATAGATTCACTGACTCACTGATTCACTAACTGACTTATAGATCAAAAATCTAACCCCCTTCCAGATGACCTAGAAACTTGATATTTGGCATCAAGGTAGACTATTACGCATATACAAAGGAAATAATCTAAAACTTCGAACTTTTACCCCCAACCCCAAAAACTAGGGGACGAAAGTTTGTATGAGACTTTCGCAAATTTTTATGCTAGATGTCTGAAAATTCATAACGGCACTCTATGTTACAAATAATAAAACGCGTACTTCAGAATTTTTAGTAAATCCCCCCCCAACCCTTAAAGCTGGGGGATGAAAGATTATGTGAGACTTTCGCAAATTTTTATGCTAGATGTCTGAAAATAGATAAAGGCACTCTATGTTATAAATAATAAAACGTGTACTTCAGGATTATAGTAAATCACCCCCCAACCCTTAAAACTCAGGGATAAGAGTTAGTATAAAGCTTACGCAAGTTTCGAAGCTAGGGATCTGAAAATCGATAAAAGTACTTCTTGAATTAAATAATAATTATACAAAAAGAAGTGAAATCCAACAAAAACATTTTCAGGTGAAATATAGCCAAGACCACAGTCCCCACTTTCAAAAAGTTGTCAGATCTTATGTAGAGCCAAGCATCTAACTCTACACGCCTTAACTCAACAAATTACTTCACAAACTCTACACCTTAGTCAATATATGCGGCTTGGCTGTTTCGCTAAGTGCACATGCGTAAAGTGAAGATTCAGTTTTACAAATAGTTCTTGTTGTAACGAAACGGCCAAGTCACATACATATATTGACTAAGGTGTAGAGTTTGTGGAGTAAGGACTTGTAGAGTTAAGGCGTGTAGAGTTAGAAGCTTGGCTCTACATAAGATCTAACAAATTTTTGCAAGTGGAAACTGTGGTCTTGACTATATTACACATGAAAATGTGGATCATTGTTTATAACACCAAAGTAATATAGTTTTTTATATTTTATAGTTTATTAATAGTACTGTTTTTTTTAAAAGAAAGGCCAATGAGGATGGTATGATCATGCTTGATCAAACCCTATCACTAAAAAATAAATATTAAAAAAAAGTAATACTAAAAAGTAATACCTATAAAAAAGTATAGCTTAGGCAATACCTAATAAATTACTCTATTATTTCAACAAAAATGTTATTCTGTACAGTATTAACGTAAGCCGTTAAAAGCTTGAAAGTTTATGGCAATAAAGAGATAAAAGAAACAATGTTTTCGAAATTGGTATTTCGAGTTACTTTGGAAGTCAAAGGTTACCTGTTGAGCTGAACTTTGGCATGTAAGAGAAAACATTTTATCAAAACTCTGGCAGACGCCGAAACTTTGGTAGTAGGGTAGGGTAGTAGGTAAGTAATAATTTATGAAACTGGCAAAGTATGAATATTCGAAATAAAGTGTCGGATAGTTCTACAGTATTCAATTTTAACATAGGTTGTTCTCGATTAGTTTAGATTAGTTAGATTCTAGCATTTGTGGCATGGGTCCGGAAATTTACAATCATTTACCGACGGAAATACTGGAGTCAGTGAGTGTGGCTGTATTTAAGAGCAAGCTATTCAATTTGCTAGTTACAAAAGCTTGTTATAGTATACGGGAGTTTTTAGACGATAAAATGTAATAAATAATATGATGTGTACCTATTTAATTAATTCCAATTTTATTTGACATTTATAATTATAATTAGATATTATTAATATTCATAATTCTTTGACATTGTACATATTATTGTATGTTCACCAAGGACTTAGCTGTTGAGACGTTTTTATTTTCTTCTAATTAAGATCTTATGTAAGTTTATCTGAATCTGAATCTGAGAAAGGCATAATGAACGTGTCTGTGCTGGGCTCATATTTCACTAAAGCGCAGTGGAGAGAATCTAGTTACTGTACTGTATCAGCCTTTTTAATAGTCCACTGCAAGACGTAAGCCTACCCACGAAGGGTGATTGGGCCATATCCACCACGCTGGCCCAATGCGGGTTGGTGGATTCACATTCACCACCTTCTACAGACGCATGCAGTTTGCCTCACGATGTTTTGCTTCACCAAAAAGCCAGTGGTGTTAAATTCCGTACACAAATTCGACAGCCTCGGTGGCTCAGTGGTTAGTGAGCCTAACTTCGGGATCAAAGAGGCGTGGGTTCCATCCCCACCCAGGGCAAGTATTTATGTGATGATCATAAGTGTTTGCTCTGTATCTGGGTGTTATTTAGTTACTATCTATATAAGTTAAAAATATGTATATGTAGTATATCAGTCTCTGGCAGCCATATCAATCAATCAGCCAAATATAAAAATAAAAATCCTAAGAACTCATTGGTACGGGATCGGGATTTGAACCTACGACCTCACGATTGTAAGGCGGGTGTCACTAATACGGCTTGTTAATGTAGAATCTAGGTAGTCAGTGAGTTTACTATATTAATGCCACGTATCGTAAGCAGAGCAACGTTGTATTTGGGCTTCGCTAAAGAAATACGGTATTTCTGTAATGAGCTAGCTATGTACAAAGTACTGTACTGTACTGTATCAGCCTTTTAATAGTCCACTGCAGGACGTAGGCCTACCCACGAAGGGTGATTGGGCCATATCCACCACGCTGGCCCAGTGCGGGTTGGTGGATTCGCATACGCCATCGAATTTCTTCTACGGAAGTATGCAGGTTGCCTCACGATGTTTTCCTTCACCGAAAAGCTAGTGGTGGGAAATTCCGTACATAAATTCCAAAGAACTTATTGTTACGGGACCGGGATTTGAACCACGATTGCAAGGCGGGTGTCACTACCTCTAGGCCACCATATGTACAAAGTAAGTACAGTCAATCCAGCTCCTGCCAGCTCTGCTCCGCTTTACTTCGTGAAGTGTAGGGTCAAGGAAAGAATGTTATTTTTTGTATGGAGAACTATGTTTTTTTTTCTTCTGATAACTTGTGAAAGTACACAGAGAAACTAGTTGTATCCTGAAATTTTACTTCGTAAAAATACATGGTTGATTTTACCTCGTAAAACTACGTTGTTGCTTGCTTTAATATTTTATAGAGACAGCACGTCAACTTCCAGATTGCAGTACTTTGCTCTAGTTTCACCTGAAAACTAGCAGTAGTTACTTGATGTCGCCCAAGTGGTGTGCTGCAAAGTAATTTTGGCTTTAAATTTAATTTTATTTTGTCACTAAGTGTAGTTATAAAGTGTTGGAAAAAAACTCATAGTCTGTTATTCTGTACTGTATTAAGCTATGTTAACTGGTTAATGGGTAATTGGGCCAACACTTTAGTACCTACTCGAGCGATGTTGCTACGGAACATACTCAAAGAAAAGTACACCCAACACCCTCAGAGCAAATAAAAAAACCGGACAAGTGCGAGTCAGGCTCGCACATCGAAGGTTCCATACAAACACATTGTTAAAATAATTGAAAACCTGTTAAAGCATGTGCTAATGAAGTTCTTTAAATGACACATTTCGTGATATGATTTACTGACTTTGAATTTTGAGCCCATATTTTGTGAATTTTGAGGCCCTATTTTTTTGTGATGTAAATAAAAATTTACAGTTTTCAGATTTATTCCTATATGTGTATTCTGAGACAATGCTTTTCGCCAAATTTCATAGTTCTATGCCAACGGGAAGTACCCTGTAGGTTTTGATTTTTGTGAGTGTCGAAATATGCGGTTTTTTACGACATAAACGACTCTAACTTTTTTAAATGACAATTGAGAAGTTTTTCTTTTACACAACAGCAAGAATTCATCGATATACGTATACAGTTTAAATTTCAACTCGATATCTTTACGCGTTCTCGAGATAAAGAGTCTTGACATACACACAGACGGACAGACGGACAACACAGTGATCCGTTTTTTCCTTTTGAGGTACGGAACCCTAAAAATCAAATAAATAAATAATATTTTTATATTTGGTCTGAGCCAACACCTAAATACAACCGAATCAAGTAAATTAAGTAACTGTTAATAATCATGTTATATTTAATTAAGTAAATTTGCATCACTATGCAAAGAACTTAGCAGCAAAAAAGTAATAAAAGCAGTGCGGTTTCTCCTAAGTAAATAGGCAGACGGCAACAAAAGAAAATTCCTAAAGGCATTTTATAGAAAACTCCAGAAGCCGGGCGGCTGTTAATTAGAACGGATTCTTGGTTTCCCGGGTCGTTTCGCGGCTGGACGAGCGTCACCTCCACTAATTGCGTCTCATTTAAAAACGTACGGTTCCTGCAATTAACCCACATCCAGTTCCAACCCTATGGTTAATGGTACTATGAGTAATAAACGGTATCATCTCTGTGTGAATAACGTAATGATGAAACGGGTCGTAACTATATGCCATGAATCATCATTATCATATTCGGCAGATTTCTCTATCCCATTGATGGGTATGTATGGTATATTCTCTATCCCTTTCTCTTGTAGTCTTGTGCGCCTGAGTATTTTGTCAATGATGCCCCAATGCGAACCGCGACTGAGAATATATCGTAATATTAGGGCAAGTTCGTTCGTCGCTGGACATAGGCCTCCCCTAAAGATCTCCAGTAAGACCGGTTCGTAGCGGTTTTCATCCAGCGCGATCCTGCGGCTCTTAATAAGGGCATGCGTCTACCTTGTGGGTAGACGTCCTACGCTGCGCTTGCCGGTACGTGGTCTACACTCGAGAACTTTTTGGTCATCAGTCCTCCATGCTATGTGCCCCGCCCATTGACATTTCAACTTGTCAATCCGCTGGGCTATGTCGGTATCTTTGGTTATTCTTCGGATCTCCTCATTCCTGATTCGATCCCGCAGAGAGACTCCGAGCATAACCCTCTCCATAGGTCGTTGGGCTACTTGGAGCTTACTAATAAGGCCCATAGTGAGAGACCACGTTTCTAGGGCATAATGCAAGTACTTTTACAAATTACAACCAAATAATAGGTACCTACAACAAATCTACAGCTACTATGTACAGGTACACCCTAAAAAGCAATTAAATTAACCACAAACCACACAAGGTCTAGAAATAACGAAATTGCTGGAGCTCACTGCCAGTTGGCATCGTGCCCAGCATGCTGGCTACGTTACCTCGCTGAATGCCAATGCTTCTACGATGAGCCAAATAATCGTCGTGGAAACTATAAGTATGACTTGTTCCATCATTATGATGATCCGCAGATTTTTCTATCCCACTGCTGGTTATCAGCTTCTCTCTTTGTAGTACTCATCTACTTCTGGTCTTTGGCCGATTGTTCCGCAGTGCGTTTTAGCTCTCTTGGAGCGATTTTTTCAGTGACTTTTTGGAATTTTATGCTCTCGCAAAAATATTTTATACTAACCTTAAACTTAGACATTAAAAAGTTATAATATATAGATGTATAGTAATATTCATAGTTACGACTAAATTCATTTTTTTACGTAGAAAGCGTAGTGATAAAAGGCTCTTGAAGAATATAAGCACCATAATAACAGAGAGGAGACAATTGGCGAAATAATTGACTTAGCTACCGAGGAAAGCCCTCTTTTAATTAGGAAATAGCGTTTTTACTGAATTGCAGGCTTAATCACAAGGACGGTATGTCTTTGTGGTTTTCTTTTAAATGTTCCACACTTTCACAGTACTTTGTTGCAGTCACATTTTCATAGCTGCCTTAGTGTATTGCGGCTTGCAAAAATATTTTAAACCATGAATTTCAAACAATTGGACTGTTTCAGAGTAAACATGATTTACTTCAAGTTTTTGGGAATGTGGCCTGGAGAAAATAATCGACACTTTTTCAAATATTACAGCAAAATATTTTTTGTATTTGTCGTTTTAATTTACAACATATTAACCACAGTGAACTTCTTTTTCATGCCGAACCAGTTAGATTTGTTCGTAGAAGAACTCTTGTTTTACTTCACAGAGTGGGCTATTATTTCCAAAGCTGTGACGATTCTTTTAAATCAACATAAATTGGACGACATTTTCGATATTCTAGAATGTGATTTGTTTCAACCGGATGCTAACGAAACTTTGACCATTATTAAAGACGCTAAAAACTTTATTAAGAAATACTATAAAACAGTCGCTGTAATATCTTATTTATCCAATTTATCTCACATACTAACTCCATTAATAGCGCATATCCTTTTACCTATTAAATTGGAACTGCCAGTTTGCAGTTACTCATTTCTTTCTGATAATGTTAAAGAAAGCTTATTCATATATCCCATTTATTTATATCAGAGTTTTGGAATGCATTGTCAGATGCTAATAAATGTGAATACGGACTCTTTAAGTTTGGGATTAATGATTTTGGCTATAGCACAATTAAAAGTACTCAATTATAATCTGCGACGGTTGACAGATTACGATGTCTCGGAAATTCAAAATGAGTCTGATAAAGAACACGTTTTCAGGCTTAGGCTAAAGAAATGTATCGCCCATTTTTTGAAAATAAATCAGTAAGTATTGATCTTGCATTTTAAAAATCTTCATGCAGGTTGTTTTCCAAAGTGAGGGGATTTGAAAAAGAAGTATAATTCATTATTATGAACAACTTTTATTAGAAAAAAAAAATCTCTAAATAGCACAGACAGAAAGTTCGTTCAAAGTTCGTTTATAGCAAAGTTCATTGATTTTAGCTTGATTATTGAAAAAATGTTTTTTTTTTTACATTTCGGGGCTAAGAGTCCTAAAGTAAGAGTTGTACTCACATAATGACGAGTACTAGTATCTCTAGTACCTCTTTAAATCCTTTAATTTGTATGCAAGCTGTATGTAAAGACACCGTCGTATGGTCGTATTATTACTACACGTTTTGGTTTTTGTCATAATTTTAATAGACTGTTAATTTTCTTTACCAGGTTCTGCAGTTCGTTTGAAGATTTCTTTAGTGTGTGTATGTTTGTACAATTCAGTGCATCGTCTTGCATTATATGTGTTGTACTTTTTAGATTTACCTTGGTAAGTACTGTTATAAAATATTTACGGAATATGCGAATTCGTTTGAATTTCTGCTAACGAATTGTTTGTAAAAGGTGAAATGATTCTGATTTTTTAGGTAAGATTTAAGATTATAATTAACTACGCTCAGGTGTAGAATATACCTACTAAGCTCATTTCACCTAGTTTTTACATCATTTAAGTTTTTTTTTACTTATCGGTTATGTTTTTATTTGATCGAAACAATAAAATGATTTGTATTTCAGCCTGCACCGATGTCATATTATATTTTTTTATCCACGTACATGATGGCTATGATTGCGCCAATACTGATGAACTCGTGGTTTGGAACTTGCATAGAAGAGACAGTAAGTTTGGTACAATATTAACTAACCTAGACTAATAGATAATAAAAGATACATAAAATCAGTCTAGAAATATTCAACTAACAGTAGGCTTTAAAAAAAAGAGCGTCAGCATAGTTTTATCCGACAATCTGTTTCTGATTATTGTAATAATGATACCGAACAATAATTATCTATTAGGTTCCTTGAATTATTTAAAAATAAAAATAATCACATAACAATATCAAAAAACAACAAAAAAAAACAATTTAAAAAAATAAATAAAGAAAAAGTCGATAATTTTGTCTCGTCTAGAGTCTCGACCCGAAAGTCTCGGGACTCGAGACGTAACTAATATTACGAAAAGTCCAGGGACTTCGAGACACGAGATTTCTCGGAGACCCTAATACATGCAGATATTGTGCTAAACATTATTTTTATTAATAATAAAAAAAAATGTAAGGTTAGTTGTAAGATGGGTCGACGATATAGTCGAAATCGCGGGTTCCGACCCGCGATTTTGCCAACACGATTGGCACAGGGCAGAGGCATATACAGGGTGACTGGTAAACAATTACATTCATTTTAGGGGCTTATTATGTAGATCAAAACTAACAACTTTTGTTCTACGACTTTTGTCAAATATAAAAAAGAAATTTGGTGTTCCATAGAAAAATATCGTTCACCCGCGACTAAATGTCTGGGACAGCTCATTTTTTTTGAGTTTCAGAACAAAAGTTGTTAGTTTTGATGTTCAGAATATGCCCGTGAAAGGTTGCTAAATGTTTACCAGTCACACAGTATAGTGCGTGCCACCAAATATGAGATTTGACGAGCGTCAGTGGTGGGGTATCTTGCACAGCTACAGTCATGTACAAACTAATTATCCAGAATTTGTATATCTACTAAACGTTTTATAAACGTTTATATATCTATCTCAAGGCTCATGTTTAGTGGCACGTACTATACCCAGCAGTAGGATAAAGAAGGCTGTGGATGATGATGTTGATGAAGGGCTAGTTTTATGTATTTTCTCATAATTTCAGAGCTCTTCCCTATCGATAGCTATCTACGAATGTGACTGGACATCACGACCTCAACAGTTTAAGAGTAGTATGATTCTCTTCGTGGAAAGGATGAAACGACCATTGTCTATAACCGCTTTGAAAATGTTTCCTTTATTGCTGACCACATTTACTAAAGTTAGTTACATTTACTCCAAGTATGCTTAAAAAAGTTAGAACGTAAAAAAATAAAAACATTTATTGCCAAAACATCACTTTTACACATTTTTATTCGAGGAAAAATGGTATAAACGGTTCAATTATAGACTCGTCATTACTTGCAGCAGTTTTATTGTTTTTCTTATCTATCAAAATAATATGTACACCTACTTTTATAAAAACATTGCTTGCATTTCATCAAACACGACAACTATAATTATTAATCACACATCACCTTAAATAAAAATTCAGTAATTGCAGTGACTAGAGTACCCTTGAAGAGTTTGGTACCCTTGAAAGGCTTAGTAAGTCTCCTAACCATTTGTTTGAAATACCCGAATTAGAATTAATGTTACTACGTACAAAAATATTGTCTGTAAAATACAACCATATTTATGTGTATGTATATGACCGGTAAGCCGTGGTGGTCTAGTGGTAGTGACACCCGCCTTACAATCGTGAGATCGTGGGTTCAAATCCCGGTCCCGTACCAATGAGTTCCTTGGAATTTATGTACGGAATTTAACACCGCTGGCTTTTCGGTGAAGGAAAACATCGTGAGGCAACCTGCATATGTCAGTAGAAGAAATTTGATGGCATATGTGAATCCACCAACCCGCACTGGGCCAGCATGGTGGATATGGCCCAAACACCCCTCGTGGGTAGGCCTACGTCCTGCAGTGGACTATTAAAAAGGCTGATACAGTATATGACCGTTTATAACAAATTTTACTCGTTTATTCCAATTTAACTGTTTTTTTTGTCTTTTCAGATAATGAATAGCGCTTATTCATTCTTTACTCTACTAAGAAATATGCAAACACGAGAACTTCAGCTTTAATTAAATTATTTAATAATTTATTTATTATCACTACCGCTATCGCTAATTTAAATACCTAGTAACACTTCTACAATGAGCTAATAAAATTTCGTACACCTAAATAATATTAAAAATAAACTAAATTCACAGAAAAATATACTATAATAGTGTTTAGTTATTATGAAGACCTTAAATGTAGCAATCTTTTCAGAATGTTCCGGACTTGTATTTATATACGTTTACATCTTTTTACTACGACTTCTAACAAAACAAATCAATAAGAAAGTGTATAATATTGTAACGCTTCGCAGTTGGTTTCACATAAAACACATACCTAAAGCACTTAAATAGGCACTAGCTATAAATTGTGTCTAAAGTAGACAGTTTTATACATTTAGTTTCTCTTCCAAATGAAGGTCACAAAATAGCGAATTACAACCAACAAATTCTAAAGAACACATGAATAAATAGTCGTATCTAGGACGCAATTTTTTCTCTCCACCAGGAACAAATGTCACACACAGAGGTCGAGGACAATGGGCCCGTTCACCAGTTCATCTGTTAGCCCCTGGCCGTAATAAGGCGTGTTTTTGCCCAAACACAACGAAAAAGGAAACAATGATTTTGCCCGTGACTAGATAAATAAGATGTCCGGACGTGACGAGGGTACCATTACAGTTTTTATGGAATCTTTCAGCGGGCGCAGCAGCCCACAATCCACCTGGCTCTCTTTGTTTAGGCCTCCAAATACATTGTTAATGCTAGCTCCGAGAAAAGTAATGGCGGATACGAAAGTCACACTGATTTGCGATCTCCGCAAAGATTAATGGTATCGAGAAAATAGTTGTACAAAAATGTGTGATTACGATTCGTTTTATTCATTTGTTTCCGATGAGAAAGGCATAAAAATTGGTCTCGCGTCCTTCCTGCAAACGATGATTTAGTGGCGATCCCAGGATTTATAGAGCAACCCTCCCCGCCCCGAGACTTCGATGAATAATAAATTGAAGATCTTTTTCGATATTATTGATACTTTGGGTTTCCCGCTTGATGTATGTTCGGGTGAGAATTGAAACCCTTTTATTAAAACATATATTACAGGACACGTCCCGCTAGTGACACTGAATAATACGCTCCTTGTTGCGACTATTCTCCGCCGGATTCTCTCTTATTTCGGCTTTTATTACTCTAGGATTATTTATAGTAATGTCTGTAGAGACAGTGTAGTCTAGTCATAAATCTTTTGACTTTATTATCTCTCTTATTTCCATAGTATAAAAATGTATCTTTAAGAGTCCATGTTTTGCGCAACTTTGTCTGCCTTACGTATTTTAACATTTTTAAGACCCAACACAACTGAATGTATATTTGTCTGAGCTTAAGTGTAATGAAATAATAAAAACATAATAAATTAATGTTTCTTTTGTCATTTTTTTACTCAAATATAGCATTTCTTGTTAAAATTAACATTGGAATCTAAATTGTTATTTCATTTTTGTGAGACAGACAAATGTTATCATGAGTGCTTATTATTTATTATTATGATGAATTATATTTTTTATGAACATGTTCACTGGCTTAGCAGATTTAAGTAAAATTTAAAACAGAGATAGTCTACAGTCTCTACACATTAAATTTACTAAAACAACGAGAAGAAATATGGTTTCGTGGCTTTCTATAACGAGTGAAGATATTTATAGCACGTTTTTGATGTAATAATTGTCAGTTTCTATTACAAGTATAATTTACAGTATCTATCTTGTAGGTATTTGAAAATAACCTAAGTCTTAAATTAGCTTCTGGTTATTTTATGGGTTACTCAATTTTCAAGTCTAAATAAACTGAACAAGCTTCGCGTTCGTTTTTGAAACTCAAAGATGACTACGAACACTCGTACATGTGTGTTTGCGTTTGTCGAGTTAATTCCGAGGGCTGTACCAGTTTGTCTTACGAGCTACGTCTGAAATTCCGACTAGACGAGTAGGGTTACCAATTTAGATCAATACGATATCTAACTAATTAGTCTAAAACTTAAAAGGGAAAATAAGTGTGCGCCGCGAATACAAATACGGTTTCTGTTTTTGTGCAAGCAAGAGTCGTTCAAAGACAAGTGAGGGAAAAATGTAAAGTGCTCGAATACAACTTTTTAGTTTTGATTTTGGACTACATTTTCACTACTAAATTATTGCATAATTATAGCAAAACAAAATGTTTCAGTAAATAAGTTTCTTTGTACAATGCCATTAAAGAGTGAAAATTTGTAATCAAATGTACACAAAGCGATTACAACCAGAGAGATCGCGCTGTTGTCGCTTAAGGCAATTCTCAACCACAAAAATGTATAGAAAAACTATCAAATCTGTCAAATATGTATTGGAATTTGAAACTACTGAGAGAAAAACACGGCAACTAGCTACTAAATCGAGATATTTTTCATGTCTCTTTCTAGCTCATGCCATATTAAATCATAGCATCTCTTTCTTTCTTTTCTCGATCGACCACATTATCCCTCTGGTATTTCTGTGCAAATGTATCTGCAATTAATGCCAGTGGGCTGGATGCAAGGATGTTGCATACGAATAATAATAATAATGTTTATATACTCGTAATACATCCATGGTTGCATGTCTGTCTAAAGCCGGAAACATACTATCGGACGCGGCTGACGGACGCGACTAACAGCCGCGACTATTAGGTATTTAGACTATGAAAGTACACTGAGCCGTGCACACTATCAGACATAAGTCACGGACGTCACCTTCGGACGACCTTGAGCTTACGGACGTCTGAGAGCGATCTGGCACACCGGATGTTTTAAGACTGTGCACATTGCTAAGTCGCGGCTGGCAGTCGCGTCCGTCAGCCGCGTCCGATAGTATGTTTCCGGCTTAAGTCTAAAATATTAGTCAAACGTGGCAAATGTCTGCCTCTATGGTAACCCTAGACAGGGTAACGCAAACAGATGGCAGTGAGGTTAAAACTCGCCCCGCATGTAAAATTAGTTAAATAACTCTCTGGGATCTTCTCTCTGTATGGGAACACGTCTTTGCTTTAAAGCCGAGCGAATTAGAGCAGCTAACTTGCACATTACGCTCGCTTTCCAAATTAATCTCCGCGCTGTGGCTAATTAAGAAAAAACATTGTTAGTGAACTCGTATTTGCATTGTTTGTAGTCACGGAGACTTGGCACAAACCGAGTGTGGTGAAGTAGAAAGGATTGCGGAGTCGCAGAGTTAATTAAAATAAATGCTGGAAGTTGATTGCAGAGATAAGATTAGGTAATAGGCATGATGAAACGTAAAATATAATTATTATAAATAATCCGTGAGTTAGATTGGACACCTATTTTTTCTTTAGTCTATCTAACAACAAATGTCAAATTTTAACCTCGTCAAAGTTTGGTAGTGGGGGTCGTGACGTCACTTCTCTTACAGAAGTACATTTGTATGGCTCTTGTGACGTCACGAGGAACTTTGACGTTCTATATCTTCATTCATTTTTGTTTAGTTGTCAAAATAAAAAAATACCTGTCTATTATTTTTTGACAGTATATCTGACGGGAGTTTTGGCGGGAACGCGGAAAAATCATGTCGCCTCATTGTATTATTTTGTTAAACTTGTGTTTTTATCAGTGATAATTAGTGAAAAATTGTGGTATTTCGTTGATTATGAGCTGATTTATGTGCATGAGTGTAGGCAAGTGATATAATGTGACGTATCATGTTGTTCCGTGTTGTTAAAAAACTCTATAGACGCCTCTAGTAAAGTCTCCACTGCTTTACTGAGGTATGATTTGGACTATGTTTGGACTTGACCGCGACTTTATTGGACTATGACGAGACTTCGACAGTGACTATTTTGATAAAATATTATCAAAAATTATTAAAACTTGATACTTGACACTGGCAAATGCACAATAATGCGACGCCAAAACTAAGAAGAAGAAGAAGAAGTATATCTGACGGACTAATTGTATTTTTTGACCGACGTACCACCGGAGGACGTATACAATTCGACGCGTATATTTATATATATTTTTATGTATAACCACGCACTTTTTTGTAGTAGTCCGATTTCAATAATTCTTTTTTTATTGAAAAAAGAATACTTTGAAATTGGTCTGATTTAAATTTTATCGAAATCGGCTGAGCCATTTTTGAGAAATCTACAATAGTGTGAAAAATACTACATCGATCCGTGCGAAATATTCGCGAATTCCATACACGGGTGAAGTCGGTCATACAAATTTTTGCAAAAAATAATCTTGTTTAGTCATCATGCCCATTGATCGTAGTTCTGATTTAGGCTTTATAAAATGGTATCGGATAATTGGATAGTATCAGCCTTTTATTAATATATCGTAATGAAAATTGGATCATATTTACCATGATTGCCCATTTGCTAGTCGATAGAATCAAATCCGTCGCCGATTTTTTTACATATTTGTTTTTTTTTGCCTATAATATATTAAAGAATTTTATTTTTGTTAAGCTCGGCCCTGGTTTGGGCCTGAATGTGGACGCGCCGAAGCGCAAAAGCATCAGGCATACCTGGCTTGGGTCGATGCTCGTAACCGTAAGACGAAGGACATACATCTGAGGAAGAAGACTTACAATAAGGCTGCTAAGTCCTGCAAAAAGGTTATGCGGAGGGCTCGCTTTGAGCATATTAGTCGAATAGGGAACAAGCTTGCTTCTTACCCTGCGGGTAGCAAGGCATTCTGGTCCCTAGCTAAATCAGTCGAAGCGAACTTCTGCCGCCCTTCATTGCCTCCGTTGCTGAAACCCAATAGTTCGCTGGCTCATACCGCGGTAGAGAAGGCAAATTTATTTGCATCTCAATTTGCGGAGTCTTCGCGTCTGGACCCCGGTAGTGCGAGACCTCCAACTTTGCCAAACTGTGGCACCTCAATGAGTGAAATACATATCGGGCAAAAGGAGGTTCTCAAAGTTCTCCGCAGTCTAGATGTGAATAAGGCCAGTGGCCCAGATGGTATTCCAGCTATTGTACTAAGGACTTGTGCGCCTGAGCTGTCGCCTGTGTTGACCCGCCTCTTTCGCCTCTCTCTGAAGACGGGTCAAGTGCCCAAATCTTGGAAGCTTGCTAACGTGCAGCCTGTACCCAAAAAAGGTAGCCGTGCTGACCCTGCCAATTACAGACCGATTTCACGTCCATACTTTGCAAGAGTATGGAACGTGTTCTTAATAACAGGCTCCTGGCCTACCTGGAAGCAAATGACCTACTCAGTGACCGCCAGTACGGCTTTCGCCGAAACCGGTCTACTGGGGACCTTTTGGCGTACGCCACACACATTTGGAGTGAGGTCATTGAGAAGCACGGGGAGGCGCTGGCTGTCTCCTTGGACATCTCGAAAGCTTTTGAAAGGGTCTGGCATGAGAGCCTTATTGGCAAGCTTCCATCTTACGGCCTGCCTGCTGATTTCTGCGCATGGATATCAGATTTCTTGAGGAATCGGTCGATACGAGTGGTTGTAGATGGTTTCTCGTCAGACCAAATGGATATCAATGCCGGTGTTCCTCAAGGGTCAGTGCTCTCTGCGACGCTTTTTCTACTGCATATTAACGACTTGCTAAAGCCTGGTATTTTTGGGTACGCAGACGACAGTACAGTCATGGAGAGCTACACATCCGAAGCAAGAACGAGCGGGGCACAGATCGAGTCACTCAGAGAGGCTATGGTTGATGCTAACCTGGTCAAGTTTAATGCCACGAAAACTCAAAGCTGTTTGTTTTCGGCCAAAAAGAGGCCCTTCCAACTGTCTCCTGCTTTCCGTGGTGTATCCGTTCCGGTAACTAACAGTCTGGAACTATTAGGCGTTACGCTATCATCGACTCTCAACTTTGGGTCTTATATAGAGTCCAATATAGAGTAAAAGCCCAATTAGCCTCAAAAAAACTTCATCCGCTTACAAAATATTTTGTTTGTAATCATACTATTTTCAATAATTTAAAAAAAATAATTTAATGTACATTAATAATGAGGTAGAGATCTACTACGATAACACGACCCGCCCCTCCAAAATTTAAAACGTTTGCAAGTGTTTTTGAAAGTATTTACAATGCGCTACCACGCCTGTACTATACGTACTGATAGGGTAGCCAAACAACTAGTCGAGCTAGCAAATCCAAGGATTTGTTGCTCGTTGCACATTAAAACAATAATGTGGAGGGGCGGGCCATGTTATCGTAGTAGATCTCTACCTCTTTGAATTAAGTCATACCTCATGATAAGTAAGCAATAATAAACACTAAGCATACCTAGTATAGTATGCGTAGACTGACAGTGCTACGTGAGTCGTAGCACTGGCTACGAAAGTTAACATTGTGATATTTTCTACGCTTAGTATCTTATTTCATTGTTTTTTTTTATTTTCGTTTACTACCTAATTAACAATTAATCTTAAAAATTACCAACAAGCAAACCACCAAGTGTAGGAAATGAAATTTTTGCGTTAAAACATAAATCTAAATCAACTCAAATAATTCTATTACTCAGTAATTTTCATGTTATTATTTATTATTTTATACATTATTTGCAGGTATAATTTTATTGAGGTTATTTTGGTATCTCATGTATGTTATAAAATTAAATACAATTAGTGAAAAATATTATAATATATGTATTTAAATAAATAATAAAATTTTAAAGTACCATCACATATAAAAAAAAATAATTGTGAAATACTCTCCATGTGTAATGCATGCTTGTGATGATAATATTGTGTACAAAAAACTAAGTAGGCACTTTTTAAGAATAAGTATGCCTAATATATGTATAAGTGTGCTATATAAATTATTTAATAGAATGTATAATTCTTGAATCATCTAGTGTTATGAAACTGAAATACAACTTAATAATTTGCTCCCAGAAAATACCTATTTAAATTATGGTTTTGTCATAAAAAATCTAGTACTTATAATGAGATGTAAGTGAATTTGTCCAGAAATGCGAATAAAAGCTCTTTTCATTAGGCAAATTACTCATAAAACGGAGTAAATTAACGCTTGTCAAGTTCGAACGTAAATTAACTTTTACGTAGCTATTTATCTAAGCAACGCAGTTTTTCAAGGAGACTTTATTATCCCACTTAAAGGGTAAAATACCCTCTTCCAGTTACTTTAAATTCAAGGGCGCATTTATCGGTTTCAGAGATCGTAGCCCGGAACGAAGTCGTAGAGACGAGTTTATTTATTTAAAGAGCCCAATAAATAGGTTTTTCGACTTTCTTAGAAAACTAAAGACCAAAAATTCTGTGTATCTGCTGTAAGACGTACACACAAGCCTCTCCTATAGAATTACTAAAACCGGTTGTAAGCGGCTTGCACTCACCGCATTTCTTAGTTGTCGTCTATCCATCTTCTCAGTTGACGTCCTACACTGCGCTTGCCTGTCGATATTTCCATTTAAGAACTTTGAATCGAAATATTTCTCACTTCATTAAAACTCGCGTGAGAATTCATTATACTAAAAAAAAACACCGGTTTTTACTCACGTATAATATCGCGACCAGGCCGCTGAGAACCCGACCGGTTTTAGTAATTAGTACTCCTTCGTCAGGGAATACGCGCGCTCCCGTCGACTGGCGCACGCGCACTCAGAATATTTCTCATCTGTGTTAAATAGCGCTTTGGTCATTTTACGCGTAACTTGGCTAGCGTATTATATAATTTTATGCGATAGTTATTTCGCGGAATATGTCAATTAATAGATTAGTTTATTTCGCGTACATTATAAACATTATAAAAATATGATTATACAAGCATATTTTTTTCCTATGCATGACACTAGTTTTAATGTAAGTGAAACATATAGCGAACAGAACTTATGATGCTTTGATAAGAAATTCAAGTGTACCGAATTTTTGATAGTCCACCTCTAAACATCTTGCTTGATAAAGGGCAAATAAGTAGAAAATTAGTTCTAATCTAACACTACTTTTAGAACTAACACTACTTATAAAATAGTGAAAGCAGAACCCTGTTTGTCCCACCGCAAAATGTTTGAGCTGTTGTTGAAAACTTTCAGCCGATCGGGATCAATTCAAAGCCTTTCTTGTGCTCTACACTTTCAAGAGGCCATATGTCTTTAAAACGCTGAATAATGGACTTGTTCGATAGTGGCGATGGAATTCGATAAACTTCTGTTGGCCTCATTCGGGAACTTTAAAGTTGTTTGTCTAGTTCTCGACTTTCTAAAGCGGAAAGAGTGGCTGAATCGAATGGAAATTTTATTTGAATTTGATAAATAAATAGTGCAATGTTTTTTATGCAGCAAGCAACTATAGCTTTGTTAGTTTTTATTTCGTTGTAGTTTTTATACTACTTTTCCACAGTAAAAAATATGTTTGGGCCGTGTTAAGCAAAAGCATCACTTACAGCAACATAATATTCACGCAATGCAATGTAACCACTAACTTAGACAAAGATTTAAACTAACCCCTCTCTATTGTACACTATTCTTTCAATTGTAACTTACTTAATAAAAGGCACAGACCTTGGAGTCCGTGAGTTATTAATTTAAATAAAAAAAAAAATTAAACTTAACTCAATGATGACACACTTTGTAAAATTGTAGTAAAGAGTCATACTATTAACATGTCACACCTTGTACCTTTCGAGCAAATATCTACAGAGCCACAGTCCCTAAGTGAAAGTAGTAATAAAATGACTGAGCGCCGACTTACATATCGACTTAGATATTTACATTAAGTAATTCACAATGACCCGTTTTCTCGAATCTCGACGTTGTCACCTAATTAATGTTTGTAACCGAGTATTTTGGCATCGCGCGGCGCTGTAGTCGGCTTGCAATCGCCATACGACTAACCAAAAAGCCTGCCCACTACGTAGCTTGGGCAGGGTTTTTGTACGATTGTGACTCTATAGATATTTGCTCAAAGCTTGTACCTATATTCATTTTATAGATCATGTGTCACGTTATGTGAACACATTTTTTCATGTTATTGATTGGTACTGCTGATGTCTGATAGATTTTTTTTTATTTTTTTTTTAAATAAATAAATATTAGGGGACATCTTACACACGATCTCTGACCCCAAACTAAGCAAAGCTTGTGATATGGTTGCCAGAGACTGATAAACTACATATACATATTTTTAAATACATACTTATATAGATAATACCTAAATAACACCCAGACACAGAGCAAACACCTATGTTCATCACATAAATGTTTGCCCTGCGTGGGGATCGAAGCCACACCTCTTTGGTCCAGAAGTAATAATAGAATTAATGTAGAATGATAGATTAATGTAGGATGTGTTTAGTTAGTAAGTAAAGTAAATTCGTATAGGCCGGGTGGCTAGCCCTGGTGTCAGAGTTTTTAAGCCGCCTGAAGGCCTCTGACGTAGCTAGTACATAGGTACGTTAGATAAATTACTGTTCTTTGTGAATGAGGCAATTTGTAACAGCAACGAGAGTAATGTATTTTATTAATACCCGGAAGTTATCATACATTTCCATGATGTCAGTAAAATTATGACACCTTAAAGAGATACATACCTCCAGAAAGGTTGGTAGGTTACTTTTTATGACACAGGGACGTAATTTATATGCAAATGTTACTGGAATGTCTTTATGACGATACGGCTATTATAAAGGTGCGGTCCGGATTTAGATAAGTGGCCAAAACGGGCCACATAACCCTAACATTAAAATGTGTATACTCGGTGACTAATTAGAATACATATTTGATAATAAAAGTAGTATCAAACATTGATTTCATAATCATTAACGCCACAAGATCAGATCCGATATGAAATGTTTTACCTCAATGTTTTTTCTGGTGAACTACAACTGTGTCTTCGAATCCAGACTAGGTAAACTAAACAGGTATCTTCTCGATAAGCATGTTACATCTCGGAGCATCAGTTTTACATCAAGGAAGAGTGTAAGATATAAATATAAATGCTACTTACTAACTGGCGTTAAAGCCATAGTCGTGATAGTATATTTCTTTCATTTCCGAATAAACTAACCTTAAACATTTTCCGAAAATGGATAAACCTTGGGGACCATCCCTTTGACCCATAGACGATAAACATCGATGACTAATATAATAACAATAAACAAAATTATGTCTGAATAATTTAGCCGCGTAAATTAACTTTAATTATTCCATAAATTCAAACAATCGCCCTTCACATTATTAACATTCAGGGCGTAACTACAGCTCCGAATAAAAGGGTCCGGAATATATTTTAAGGTCAGAGTCAATTTTGCAGAAACTTGCAAGTTTAATTCTTAGCAATTAAGAGTCAATTTTGCCTGTACTTTCGTCTCGGCAGTCACAATTAATTTAGTATGAGGAAATCTTCATTCCACGACAATGTAACAGCGTTTACTTTTCTAGCAGCCGTGACTTTCGTTTTATAATTCAAAGGCCCGACTAAATGCCGGGACGAAATTCGTAACAGCGTTCAATAAAATACATTTTATTTATTAACTTTGCCATTTCGAAACGCTCCTGCCGACTTTGTTAGACGCTTTTGATATTGATAAACGAAATAATTGAACACTTTCTGTTTCTGAGTTTGATTTTGAGTGAATTTTGGAACCTAAATTGAATAAATTAAATTGAGTCCTAATAAATTGAATGGTGTAAGGATTGAGTTACACATACGAGTAGTCAGTATTATTATATCTTCTTTGACGTAGTGCTAAAGTGGTGAAATAACGGTGTGACACAGTTAAATGTGAAATATATAGAACTTTTGGGAAAACGTCAATATTAATTTAAAGCAAATAGGTAAATAATATTTACAATGATTTGAATAATATTTCGTGAAATTTTAATTTAAAGATATCTCTTGAGGTCCACGATATCAGTGGTTACACATCATCACATCGCGCCGCTAATGGAAAAAAATCTAATTTTTGATCGACGAAACGGAGGAGAACAAATGTTGTTTTTAAACTTTCGCGATTTGGACACATTATTATTATATACTAATCGCGCACTAAAATTACGAGATAAATAAATACCTCATCATCCCGACGTTTCGGCCGAGTTGCATCGACAGTGTTCACGGGTAGACTCGTGACCACGGTCGATGATTGATGATGATTGTTTTGTATGATTTATTGATTATATATGGTATTTTCTGTGATTTTTGTACTTTTTGTCCATACCTACTTTTCGATTATTATTTGTTTTTTGTTTATACCCTCGACAAGGGGCTCATCTACCTGCACTCAATATTCATTCAGCATTAATGCTGAGATGAGCCTTTTTCAACATTTCTGTCATTTAACTCCTTTATTATTTTACAATTTTGGTTTTTTAATGTTAATTTGTGTGTATTTTATGTCGACTAAATATTATTTAATTTCATTTCGTTATGCTATTTTTTACAAAAAAATATTTATTCATGAAACATGTATGACGGGGGGAGCTCCCGGGACCCGTCATCATGTGGGTCCAACATGTCAGGAACGCCGAAATTAACAATGCGTTTCGTAGTTTACACGTTTATTCTCTAGTTTTAATCGAATGAAGTTAATTTTACAGCAGGATTGCTATAATAATTTAAGATTATGGAAACGTGGAAAGTTCGACACAGCAACCTTTCTAGAACCACGTGCCCGTTCCAGTCCCAGATCTAAAACTGCCGGCATCCACATTCCACCGAACGAACCGAACGAATCTCTTCCACCATAGATCAACCAGAAATGAGTGAACCAATTACTCGAGACCGAAGTTGTTATTTCCATACCACAGGCTCTGTGTCGACCTCACCCATATGACAGTTGCTACTCAACGTTTAAACGACAGTTGACATTTGACGTTTCCAACTATGCTATGTCTATTATTAATACTAGATGGCGCTGCTCCACTATCCGACATGTAGGTATTTGTGAGTTAGAATTTCTCGTAGAACTTAATTGTATACTTACCAACTAATTACAAGACGTGGTAAGAAAACATAATTTTTCATCCATTTTTGAGCTACTCAAAAATGCTTTTATTGCTCGCCCCTCAACAACATCCGATAAAAAGTTGCCCATTTGACCAAGTAGCTTTTTCACTGGATAAATAAGAGAGGCATCACCCGCGGGAGCGATTCATCACACGACCGGACTTTAAGAAGTAGCTTCCTTTTAAGCCCCAGACTGAAGACCTACAAAAACAACCATAGCTCAAAGAATATAGAGGCTAGTTTCACTTGTATGAAATTCTCAAGATATACCGTAGAACACTCAGTTCGTTCAAGAGTAATGTGCTTGTGAGAAGCAATGATTTTATTCCAAAGCGGGAAGATGTATGGACCGATTAGGCAATTGGACTACGTGTATCTAACCTTGAAGGAACTACGCGATGTTATATATGATTTATTTTTGACACTCGCAAAAGTTATTGCCTATTGACCTTTGTAGAGGTATCCGGGGAATAAAAAGGTCATGTACTTACACGGCTTTGCATCTAAGAAAATAACTGTTTCTAGGCCTTTTTCTAGGTGGAAAACTGTTCGTAATATTGTCTGTAGTACGGACACTTACGATATGTCAGGCAAATCTTCAAATAACATTTATGCCTTTGTTGAGAATTCGTAAATGTTTTTCCATGTGCTGGTATTATTCATAACAAGTGTCTACTTGAATACTACTCGAGCTTGAAATTTTATTCGGCTACTGGAAAAAATAGATTCTGTAAAAATTATGTTGAAATAAGTTAATTATTATAGGCCGGTATCAGAGCTTTTAAGCCGCCTGTCTCCTACCTACTAGTGAATGGCACTGGATTTCACAACACAGAATTCCTCCTAGTGTGGGGTCTAGGGCTACGGAGAGTACTATATGTTTGAAAGAAACTACTCTACATATATTTATCACTATGACTACATACTCTACATATATCTACAAAGTCTGTCCCGCTGTCTGTCTGTCCCTATATGCTTATATCTTTAAAACTACGCAACGGATTTTGATGCATTTTTTTTAAATGATAGAGTGATTCTAGAGAAATTTATATATATATAAAACACCTGTGCGAAGCCGGGGCGGGTCGTTAGTTCGTTCCTACTTTTAGTTTCACTGATAATAATTACTCATAACTAAGTTACTTTAGTTACATACGTAGGTAACGTTAAGTTTTAGTCAATAAATATTTTTAATAAGGTACGAGTAAGTAACTGTTAGTGATAAAAACGGTCGGTAAAATGAGCGTCGATCGATAAATGTAATACCTAAGTACTATAAATAACTTATAGATAAGATTAAGATTATGGCGAGCTATTTTGTTATTTCATATCATTTGTGAAATTGATGCCAATAAATAAAACATAAATTTGAGTATGATAATAATTTTTGAAATATAATACCTACTTAGCCTATATAATAATACCATTCATTTGAATACAACCTACATCCAGTTCAAAATCAAACATCACCAAAATAATCGAGATTTATCAACTACAACGCGCAAATACAAATTATCCAATTCGTTCGAATGAATATCGGGGCAAAGCTAAATTAACAGGTTTACCAGACTGTATGCTGTTAATTGAACAAATAGCTGATCAAATGGTTTTGTGTTAATTAAGTAGGTACTCTATTTGAACGCGTGCTAAAACTTATTAAGAAAAATAAGATACACACACAGTAAATAGGTACTTTTATTACCTCATCATATTAGCGTATCAGTAGCAGGGTATACCGATGGGTATTAGGTATGTCGAACAGTGGAAAAAATTTGACGCTTGTTTTAAGCAAATTGTAGTTAGATAGTTAATAGTCTTATAATAGTCAAGTATACACAGTTACATATATTTCAGTCACTAAACTAGAAAGTTTAGTACAGTAACTTTTAATGGGTATTGCGGCGTTTGGCCCCGCAAGCTGTTGGTCCCGCGGGGCGAATCGACCATGACTCTTTTTGAAGGCCCCCATTGGGCCCGCGGGGCGAAACGCCAATAACTATAAAAGAAGTGGTTGTTTGGGCCCACGTTGATAAAGATCAATTTCCCGCATCAGTATTACGCATTTCTTATGGTACAGCCACGCATAAAATTACATGACATAAAATAAAAATCCGACTACAAAAAATCAACAGATATGCAACGCTATACAAAGAATTGTTTGTTTGTTTATGAGCTTTTAATGTCCCATTGTTGGACAAAGGCTTCCTCTCGAGATTTCCAGTTTTGTCGGTCTTGTGTTGATTCCTGCCAATTTGGGTCAAAGGTGTTCAGTTACAGACATGCCACACGGGCGGGTGTCGCCGCGAAATCGCACCGCGGCGTCACTGCGGCGACCAGTGTTGCCGGTAGCGATTTAGCCATTAAATCTAGAGTATTCGAGTATTCTATGAATATTTAGTGGGAAAAAAAGGTTTTGACGACAACCGTTCAATCTTAAAATGAAGATGAGAAAAATCCCTCGTACACGTTAGAAATCGGATCGTGTAATTTGTCACGACTAATGTCACAGTAACAGCTGTCCAAGTGACAGCTGTCAAAATTCAAAGTGATTTATCTCGGTCATTATCAATTCTAGACTACTGTTGTCTTCACAAAAGTGATAGAACTTGACGAGACCTACATTACTGTTGACAGCTGTCAAACTTAAAAGTGATTTATCTCGGTTATTATTGATTCTAGACCATTAATGTCTTCACAAAAGTGATAGAGCTCAACCAGATCTACATTTCGGATGACAGCTGTCAAACTTCAACGTGATATATCTCGGTTATTATCGATTCTAGACTACGGCTGTCTTCACAAAAGTGATAGAACTTGACAAGATCTACATTTTGGATGACAGTTGTTAAACTTAAAAGTAATTTATCTCGGTTATTATTGATTCAACAATTGATTCAATTGATTTAAGTTTGACAATTGTCATCTGAAATGTAGATATCGTTGAGCTCTATCACTTTTGTGAAGACATCAATAGTCTAAAATTGACAGTTACAGAGATATACCTCTTTTAATTTTGACAGCTGTCATTTTTTATATGACAGGTAGCTGATGTTTTTAACTGACAGCTGTCATTTTATAATTTTTACAGCTGTCAAAGCAAAGTTCATGCAAACGGATTACTTTTGCACACAGAGCTTTTGCAGATAATAAGTAAAAGTAAAAAAATATATTAAAAGGAACTGGAAAAAAGTATCCTCTACATCCTTTTCCTAGTTCTAAGCTATCTCTTCACCAATTTTCAGCCAAATCGGTTCAGCTGTTCTTAAGTTATAAATTGTGTAACTAATACGACTTTCTACTATAAATATAGATAGAAGATAGAAGATAAATGATTTTCAAAAAATTTTGTGAGATATAGTGTGACAGATTTACCATAAAAATCTTTTTCTATCATGGCATCTGTGGGACACGGTTGGTAATCCCACAAACTTCTAAAGAGCCCCATGACAATTATATTTTTATTCTAGATAAAATTAAAAAGTATATTGTAGATAAAAAGACATGGAATGGTTCATTTGTTTGCTTCAAATGAAATATTTATGTTTACAAAACACGTGAAACCAATTTGGCACATTAGTTTCATGTGATGATCATTCAATCATCAATTGCATCATTCAAACAAATGCATTTTTGTTCATACACTCCCATAGGACTCATAGAATGACGCCCTCAAAATAATGCAATTGTTTATTTTTTCCATTGACTACTTTTCTACTTAAATGTACAGATAAAAAAGTGAATCGCGGGGCGAATCGCCCAAGACTCTTTTTGAAGGTCCCCATTCGCCCCGCATTGTTTGGAGCGGGCCGAATGGGGACCTTCAAAAAGAGTCTTGGTCGATTCGCCCCGCGGGTCCAACAGCTTGCGGGGCGAAACGACGCAGGACTCATTTTAATTATAAATAGACTAAATAGTGTAAAAAAATAAACATTTCTGAGGTCGTACCTGTTACCTTGATCCTAGTTTTATTGTAGTACTTATACAACTATCCTTACTAAAATGTTAAAAATCCGAAAGTGTGCTTATTGGAATTTTACTTTTTCACGCAGCAACATAGCAATAGATATACTTAATTTTTGGCATGGATATGTCACCGTTATAACCCGGTTTTAAGGAGTACTCGTGTTCCCTGGTTAGCACTATACATTACAGTATGCTCTTTAGTCAACGCGATGTTCCTAGCTATATCTCAAAACGAGTCAGTTACCACAGTTCGGAATCCGATTCTGAAGAAATCCGTGAAGCTGTGGGAAAGAGCTAGTCTGCACATAAACTGGGGGTCGCACAAATGATCAACCGAGCGCGGGAACTACAAGAAAACGAGGGCGTCTAATGAAACGCGATTGTTTCTGCCGCACCTGTGCCGTCGCCGCCTTCACCTGTATTCCGAGAAACTACTCGCTGGAATGGAAGGCGGAACATTTCTTATTTTCTGTTTGCCGTTTGCTCTGTTGCAGGCGGTTAGCTTTTATTTGGGGAAAAGGAGCGTATGCTTAGTTTAGGTTGTCACACGATTAACTTAGGCTTTAGTAAGTGTTTGGCAACTATTTGTTTAAGCACCTAATTGTTCAAGAATTTACTAAAGTATTTCAAACATGCAGATTTTATACGAAAATTGAGAATTTGGCTAATTAAATTTTTCATTTTAGTTTTGTACGAAAAAAGGATATAATAATATATTTATAGATTCAAATAAGTCTTTATTTCATTCCATACATATCTAAATCAATTAGGTATATAAATTTACTGTAGTCAGAATTTAGTTACATAAAGAATATGGATTGAATCAATGAATGCATTACATCAAACATGCATTACATTCAAATAGAATAAATGAATGAGTGAATAAATAATAATACAGGGTTATCCAGAACTGGTGTACTAAGCCGAAAGGAGGTGATTCAGACCATAGTTATGAACATTTTTTACTATGAGGCCAAACCTAAATTCGAGAAAACAAACTGTTTCATACATTTTGTCGATTCCGAGTTGCAATGTTCTATGGAACAGAAGATTTTTTCCTCAAATTTTGTGTTGGCCTCATAGATAAGTTGTTCATAATGATGTTCTTAAGCACTCCCTTTCGCCTACAGGGTAATACAAGTAGATACTCCTTTATGATGACAAAATATACATTAAACTGAAACATTGTAAAATATTTCCTTATTACAATTAACAATTAAACTAATTTTCCACAAAAAATACATATACGAGTAATTTAGTAGATATTAGATAATATTATATTTTATCTTCCTAAATTACACCAAATTAACTTTAGGTACTAATAATTAATTGACATTAACATCTGTCTAATTAAACCGGTGCATGTGGGTAGCCTTAGCCCTCATTAGTGGTTTTAATCGTCGCTAGTTCGAAAGTTCTGGAACAAATTTAATGAGATCCGACACGTGGTGCCACCTATTAACGGGAGACGTGAGATCTTGTTAGTGATCGTTTAAGGTGGATTTTTATGGTAGGTACGAGTTAGCTCAAACTAAGCGTAATCAGACGGCTACTCGATGGTTACTCGTATTGTTTAAACACATAATCGGTATCAGAGTGCGATCAGATGATGTGTTTATTCTATTCGAGTAGTGCGTAGTCATCTGAGTGGACTCGGTTCGAGCCAACTCGTACTGAGAAAAACTGGCTTTAAGTATAAAAAAAATCTTTCTAAGCGTCTGGTGGATGCGTAGCGTGACCAAAATTCTGCTGTTTATGTAGTTCAACGTATAATATATAAGCATTGCCATCCAATGGTAGTATTATTATATCTTTGGTAATGTTATGCCAGCATGATGAGCACGCTGCCAACTGGCAGTGGAAAATTTGGATTATCTTTTTAGATTTTGATGGGTCTGTTGATGATCCGATTGCTTTTCTTTGTAGTATTAGTTTCAGTAAGTAAGTAGTATTGTATTTTGTTGTGGTTAATTAAGACACTCGCAAGACTATAAGTATGATAATTATAATATGTAGATAAGTAATCATTTATTGAATTCAATTAATTTAAGTCGACGATTATTCTTGAAAGTTTCTGATCAAAGTGAAGAACGAATACGCTGTTTTCACAATCTGTGGACAAAAAAATGATTAAAGGCAGGTACCTATTGTATAGTAGATTCATACTTATAGTGAAAGTGGAATAGCTTGGTGATCGTTAGCTTTACAATGTTATGTCTAATCAATTAGCATTCTTTTAGGAGCTCATTTTGTACATAAAAACTAACAACTTATGTTCTACGACTTTTGTCAAAACTCAAAAGAACAAAAGTTGTTAGTTTCGATGTACAGACTAAGCCCCTCAAAGGATTGTCTTCTTTTATTCCAAACTTTTCGCATAAATTAAAACTTTAAACTAAAATATGGAGGCCGATGGCCGTTGATGACGTTGCAAAGGATGGAATGGCGACCACGTATTGACTGGCAAGCTCAGCGTAGGATGTCCACTTTCAAGGTGATATACGAGTATTTATGATCGCCGCAGGGTCGCGCTATACAAATACTTCTTAGGATTGGTCCCATGTGAAATTCATAAGCCTATACTCTATAAAATTTAACTTGATCTCTGCGACAGCTGTCAGAAAAATCACGCCTATGAAGTTCTGAATTTTTTAATAGTACATACAGTACCTGTCAATGTCATACTTTATGGGCATGCCGATTAGTGATGGGCGACGAATGATCGTGACCACAGTTTTAGATAGAGTTTTATTTAAAATATTGATAGTTTATACTAACGATATTTTAAATAAAACTTAATTTATCATTAATTTTATTGTATATTTTAATATTATAACATTTTTTACATGTGTAATTAAATTACAGTCCGTCAAATCTAAGAAGTACCGTTTGACGTTTCATATTTTTTCATCCCATCCCTTTCATTCAATTGTCAGAACTGTCAAACGGTACTTCTTAGATTTGACGCAGTCCGTCAAATCTAAGAAGTACCGTTTGACAGTTCTGACAATTGAATGAAAGGGATGGGATGAAAAAATATGAAACGTCAAACGGTACCTCTTAGATTTGATGGACTGTAAACCCAATTATATGTTACATTAGCTTCGATAATGGTGTAAAACGTCGATAAATACTATCGTTACATTATTATAAGTATTTAATGAATATCATAACATTATTTACATGTGTACATACTTGATCTTAAATAATAGTAAGAAAATAAAATCCAATTTCTCACCTTCAACTACTCATTCGATTTCATTACAACATTGTTTGAAAATCGATTTTTTCCACCACTATCTCAACTCTAAAAATGTCAATCTTCTATGTCAATGTCACTGTCGCAGAGATCAAGTTAAATTTTATAGAGTATAAGTATAGCAAAAGACATTATTATTTTATACTACGGGACTAATCGCGCACTAAAATTACGAGATAAATAAATACCTCCTAATAAAAAATAATAATGTGTTCAAATCACGAAAGTTTAAAAACAACATATAGCAAAAGACGTCAAAAATTAAAAAGAATTAGGTAATTAGTTTAAGTATATTTTCAGTACACTATAATAAATAAAATACTGTACCGATGTAAAAGTTGCAAGCGACATTATAAACATCTTTAGACCAGTGATTTGAATGGGAGTTTTAGTTCTCTCGATGAAAAATCTAAGGTTCCTTTTGAAAACTTCTGAACGAGGAATCCATTCTACGCAATAAGCTGCAAAAACCAATTCTGAACTCTGTAAAATAAATTTAAATCTTTGCAAATAGGACTAATTTAAAAGTGAAGTGAAATAAACTAAGGTGTAAATACAGTGTAAAGGTATACAATAACAAACAAACAACAAATAAATGTATTGTGACATCTAACACACGGCCTCTGACCCCAAACTAAGCAAAGCTTGTGAAATGGCTGCCAGTGACTGATATACTGTACTGTACCTGTACCAGCCTTTTTAATAGTCCACTTCAGGACGTAGACCTACCCACGAAGGGTGATTGGGCCATATCCACCACGCTGGCCCAGTGCGGGTTGGTGGATTCACATACGCCATCAAATTCCTTATACGGATGCATGCAGGTTGCCTCACGATGTTTTCCTTCACCGAAAAGCCCGTGGTGTGAAATTCCGTACATTAGTTCCAAGGAATTCATTGGTACGGGACCAGGATTTGAACCCACGACCTCACGATTGTAAGGTCTAGTGGTAATGACTGATATACTACATATACTTATTTTTAAATACATACTTATATGGATAGTAACTAAATAACACCCAGACACAGAGCAAACACTTATGTTCATCACATAAATATTTGCCCTGGGTGGGGATCGAGCCCACGCTTCTTTGATCCAGAAGTTAGGGTTACTAACCACTGAGCTACCGAGGCAGTCAAAAAAATCTTGAAAAAATAGCAGAAAAAAAACAGCGAAGGTTTTACATGGCTAGGGAGCTAGATTTACTTATTAGTTGTTTTAGGCACTGTTATAATTTGGACTAGGTGGACTGACGATATAATTAAGACAGTTGGAACGCCCTGGATGCAGCCTACCAACCGGGCTTATTGAAAATCGATGAGGGAGACCTATATGACTTGCGGTAGTGACGTCACCGCTGGTCCCAACATAATATCAGTGCTAGTTGTTTATAACCAGCAATATGCTGAGTTGGGATCAGTTTCGTGGCAAAGCATTAGGTATGAATTGTTCTATTTTTTAGTTGTTTTTCGTGTTTTGTTTCTGTGTACCTAATTGTTTTGTCCCGAATAAATTTTTCTGTATTTCTGTATTTATATCCAACAGTGGACGTCCTACGGCTGATGGATGGATGGATGATAATTGGAAGACATAAAAATGCTTATTCATATAGCCTAGTGCAGACGCATTCGCAGCGCAATTTATATTGAAATGAATTTAATTTTATAGAGCATCCCACACTAGGTTTATCTCAAAAAGTTATTTTTGAGATAAACATTTCAAAAATTCGTCGCGGATGCAGGACTCTAACCTGCGTCTTCGGAACACTAGCCCGACGCTCTGCCCAACTGAGCGAGTTGGTTAAAATGATAAGCACTTCACAAATTTGGCGCGGAGACACTACTGCCTTTTATATTGTTTTGTGTTGGCAACTTCTATGAATTAAAATTAAGTGGACATACCTCATGATTAATAAGAGTCCCAAAATATGCCGGTAATAGTATTTGCAACAACATAGCAATCAAATACATTATCATGCAGATGAAAAATCCTATTTCAGTTGGCTGAAAAAGTAGAATAAATTAATTATTATTATTAAATGCAAAATAATAAATGATTCCTTTTAAAAAGTATACCTACTTAAGAAATTTCGTTAAACTTACCAAAAAAAGTAATTCGCATAACGTTACACAAATGATTACTGATGATAATCCAAAAACCACGAACATGTTGAAGCTTATAATTTTTTGTACAAGTTTGCAGTATCTAGAAAAAATATACAGTAGGTCGCCAGGATTACCTATATATTTATTTCGTTGGTGCGCTTAAACTAAATTTAATTTTAAGTTGGCAAAGAATAAAAAGTACACTTTTACGGTGTGTAAATATATAAAAAACAAATAGAAAAAGCATATTTTTATAGGTGTGATTTTATGAAAAATAAATACCTACATAAGAACTTTAGACTTTAAAAAAATTAGGTCATCAATTGCTGTTTAACCGACGGACCACCGGAGGAGATTTTATATATGTGTATATAACCACGCACAACTTTTTTCAGAATGATCCGATTTTAATAATTCTTTTTTATTGAAAAGAGTATACTTTGAAATTGGTCCCACTTTAATTTTATCGAAATCGGCTGAGCCATTTTTGATAAATCAACAATATTGTGAAAAAAGTTACATCGATCCGCGCGAAATATTCGCGAATTCTGTACACGGGTGAAGTCGGTCATGCTATTTTTTGCAAAAAATAATTATTTATTATGTACTTACTCACAAAAAAAACTTACTTGAGAACTACACTATAACGCATCAAAAGGTTTCGAAGCTTCGTACTTTGGATTTCATCTTGTTCCTCTAAACTTAACTGCTTCTCTTCATTACTTAATTTCAAGTTTTTAAATTTATTATTTAACACTCTCAACTGCGTTACTCCTACAAGAAGTAATCCAGGAACGAACGTATCAATGCTAATGTTATAAATCATATGTACATAAACAAAACAAGATTGATATATAAACAAGAAAACAAAATATTTCTCTCGAGTTTCTTCAGTCAAGAAATAATATTGACTGATAAGTAGTTTCAGTTCGGAACCAATAACAAAATGTAATGCGACTGGTACAAATACTAAGTTTACATAAGCCAGCCGCGCCATGGTTATAAAAAATTTCCACAACAAATCGAATTGAGCATTATCTTTTTGAATAATTTTCTTGCTAGCCTCATCATCTCCGGCCAGATCTTTCCCGTCCATTATATTGAATGCCTCGAGGATCTTGTCCCGCATAATGATGATCATAAAAACTTTACTCATTATAGCAATTTCCGTAAAGTAAAAGATAACTTCCGGAATTAGATATTTGACTTTGCGTGGAGCAAACCACAAGTTAACGGTCAGAATAATAGTGAACAACACTAGATTTAGGGAAATGTTGACGCAGGTGTAGTAATGATGTTTTTTTGTGGCGTTTCTGCCAAACCATAAGCCGTAAAACTTCCATATATTGAGAATAGTTTTAAAAATATCAGACTGTCTTTTAGGCGTCATTTTTCCTTTGGTGTGTGATGGGTTATGCAGTTAGCAGCAATTTTGAACTGCCTTTTTAAATACTTCAAAACTTGTGTAGCTACACGTGTCACCAATTAACATGCACAATGTGTTATTATATTTGTTGTTAATTACACACATACACGTAAATAAGTTTTTTTTTTAAATTTCAAAAGCTTTAAATTTTCCTTGGACTTAATATTATCACGTTTTAACCAACCCTTTCAATTAAAACCTTCAACGCAATTTCAATAATACCTTCTTAAATTATGTGGTTCACGACACAAATGAACTTGATAGCTGAGGTTAAAAGTTTAAGAGCCCTCCTTGAAAATTCTCATCTACTTATGCCACTTCAAACATGATTATAGAACCCCAACGAGCTGTCCACTTATGTATTTTTTTTTCGGTCCTCGAATGTTGCCGTGAATTATCGTAAAACATAACACTAAATCTAAATTTGGACAGAAGTGCGGAATATAAATCTATGAGATGTTATGCGTGACTCGTGTGCGAGGGCCTTTATTTGCAATTTATTGTTAGGGAAAAGTAAGAGGAAGCGGCCGGCAAGAGGAAAAATAATCAGAATATTTTAGGGCTATTTGTCTGATTGTCTCTGTATAACATAACAAAAATAGTAAAATTGCGGAAAAAATATGTATACATATCCATGGTTAGATCAAAACAATAAAAGTGTTAAAAAAATGATATTATAAACGCTCGTAACTCTGTCTGAAACTAATGAAATAGGGAATTTATTTCAATGCAAGAATGTCAAGAATCAAAAAACCCAGAGTTTAAACCTAACCTAACTAGAAATAAATAAAAATAAAACAAGTAAATCGGTGCCGGCGGTGAAAAAACGCTGTCATAAGTCTTAGATTTTTTTTTGCAACTCTCACATTAACAATATATATACTTATACATGTTTTAAATTTTTAATTTTTAATATTTTTAATTAATTTAATTTTTAATATTTTTAAACACCAAAAAACCTTTCGGTTTGTCTAGGTGCCTTATTAAATTCACCACTCGGTACTCCTTAGATCTAATTGAATAAATGTAAATTGTAATTTGTTTTTTTTTTTAATCCGACATAAAACCTTTAAACCTTCATTTCGTACAAAAATAAAATATTTAATACCTACTAATTTTATTTACAGAACGATCTATAATTTTCTCATAGAAAAACGTAAAAAAGGACGCCACGTGTATACCTAACTCGATCTGTAAATGATTTACGACGTATTCAGATTGATAATAACATTATTAACTATCGCAGAACATAAATCACCTAGTTCAATTTGTTTGTTCAAACCCTGGGGGTTTTAGTGTGCTATCAGCAACTAAGTTCAAAACTTCTAGGAATACCGCGATCAAGACAAGAAGTTTTCAGCAAAAGTAGCAGTGTGATCACTTTAAATTTCTCACAAGTATTCCTTGACTGTACCTATAGATTTTAATGGAGATGGCCATTCTTTTCTTGTGTATTTCAAAACCGATTTAGGTAAATGGGAACGCTTTTTTAATCGATCATATTAGGTATGTACAAATAAAATTTAATGTACTTACCATTGTTGTTCGTAACACGTCTGAACTAAATGTAAACTTATACTGTACTCTGTACTGTACTGTACCAGCCTTTTTTTAACAGTCCACTGCAGGACGTAGGCCTACCCGCGAAGGGTGATTGGGCCATATCCACCACGCTGGCCCAGTGCGGGTTGGTGGATTCACATACGCCATCGAATTTCTTCTACTGACATATGTAGGTTGTCTCACGATGTTTTCCTTCACCAAAAAGCCAGCGGTGTTAAATTCCGTACATAAATGCCATAGAACTCATTGGTACGGGACCGGGATTTGAACCCACGACCTCACGATTGTAAGGCGGGTGTCACTACCACTAGACCACCACGGTTTACTGTACTCTACAGGTCTTTAATTAGTCCATTTTTTAGGGTTCCGTACCTCAAAAGGAAAAAACGGAACCCTTATAGGATCACTTTGTTGTCCGTCTGTCCGTCCGTGTGTATGTCAAGACTCTTTATCTCGGAAACGCGTAAAGATATCGAGTTGAAATTTAAACTATATACGTAAACCTATGAATTCTTGCAGGTGTGTAAAAAAAAGCTTCTCAGTTACCGTATAAAAATATGGGTTCAAAATTCAAAGTGAGTAAATCGTATCATGTTAGGTGTCATATAAAATAACTTCATTAACACATGCTAAAACAGGTTTTAAATTATTTTAACAATATGTGTGTACGGAACCCTCGATGTGCGAGCCTGACTCGTACTTGTCCGGTTTTTTTGACATAATTATGACTACCCACGGTAGGCGACTGGGCCACTTTTACCACACTGGTCGAGTGCGAATCGGTGGATTTCCACACGCCTTCCATTTCCATTTTTTCTGCGGACGTAAGCAGGTTGCATCACAATATTTTGCTTTACCAAAGAACCAGCAGTGTGTACATCTGTACGTAAATTCCAAAGAATTCCTTGGTATATAAAAATTATGTATCCAATAGTTTGGAACAAATGCCAAAGCGCCACGACCAGACGCCAGACGCGACCAAAGCGCCACCCTTTTATGGTGGACATTCCGCGCGTTAGAACCAAGCGTTTCGAATCCTCATTCCTCATACGAACAGCCGGAATGTGGAACGCTTTGCCTGGGTCTGTCTTCCCGTTAAAGTACAACGTGGGTGTCTTCAAATCCCGAGTTAATAGGTATCTCCTAGGTAAGCGTGCTACACCCTAGACCGCACATCTGCTTAACATCAAGCAGTGTGAAGTCAAACGCGAACCTATGCGAAAAAAAAAATGCTACGAGTGACTCTGAAGACATGTGAGATGTTGTCCTACTAGGCCACCACGACTGTATTACTTTTCACCCTTCAAATAAAAATCAAAGCAGCGAATAAAATCTGCCTAAATCAAATCTAACGGACCATAAAGATGTAGCATTAAACTTGACGCTCAAAAGAACAGTGTTCTAGTACTCCATCATGCTGTTGAAATTATGGCGTGTGGCGACACAAAACGACCACAGTCTGGCGTGTCGCGCTCGCAGCATGCGGCATTATCTACGGAAGTGGCGGCTGAGCCAAGTCGTTAGCGAGTCCCGTCGGGCTCGGATCATAGCTGCGGCTTTCTTGATCAAGATTTATGAAATTTTGAACTATATGAGAGACGTAGCTGACTTTAGAGCCACTAAAGCTACTAATGGTATCCTTATCCTTGAAAAAAACACGTGTCGACTCCTTTTGGTTAGGTACTTAAGACGCTCCAACAGTAAACTTTTAGGCATTTTACAATTATGTCTTGCAGTATACAAATAGTCTAAAATCGCGTGTCGTTTGTTTTTAGACGAAACTCGAGATGATAATTCGATAATTTTTTCGCAGTTTTAGTTCGCTTAAAAAGAAATGAAGCCGTGTTTACAATAAAATATATAGATACGTCTTTAGTTTAGTAAATTTCCTATTTTATGGTAACAAAAAATATAGTAGTTATCAATCTAAATATTGAGAAATGCGAAACGAAAGATTTTTTTCTAAAGCTTATTTTGTGATTTTTTTTCAAGATACCAGATATTTTTTTTCCAATATTATTCTAAAAGTCTCTCTTGTTAACTATTATTGTGTGCTCTGTATTTTTACAAGTTTGTATCAGTAACAGTTACGCCTAACTGTGCGACGAAAAATATGACGTTTTACGGATTTTTGTCATTGGGCAGCGCCTTAATAGCCACACGTGACCACGGAGTACGTAATACGCGTTAGGGCTGCCCGCCTGGTAGGTAAATCGCACGCTTACTGATTACAAAATCACACGTTCGTAATTCGTTGGTCACTACGGCGCGGCAGGTGGCCCCTGCGCCCCTGCGACTGTTTTGTACCGAATTTCGAGGCGCGAAAAATGGCGTAACTGACATCAACTCTGTACAGTATCAATGTACGACGTCATACATCAACTCTGTACAGTATCAATGTACGACGTCCTATAACCTATGTTACTCAAGGTGAATGTAGCTTTCCAATGGTGGAAGAATTTTTGAAATCGGCACAGTAGTATTCGAGTTAATTCATTACACACACACAAAAATACAAACTTTTCCTCATTATAATAATATTATTAATGTAGATGTAGACAGTGTAGATTAATTAATAAATAGTGTAGAAGTGTAGATCATTTTCCTCGCTAGCGTTCCGATAAACACGTCCGATCGCTGCTAATCATAAAGTGCTATAGGGAGAAGCGCGGCCTCCGCGCTTCGCCCGCGCCGCACTGATATGTCCTAATCTAGCTATGGTAGTGATGATCTCAAATGTTGGCTATGATTGGTTGTAAATAAAATGTGTGTTTATTGGTGATAGAATCTCTAACTATGCCAACTTAAATAGAAAATGTAACATAGTTTAACTTAGACAGGTAAACTCTAAAATTTATGTTACCAAAAATTGCATGTCCGCTAGGATAGACTGTTGTTACTAAGAAAATTTGTACCACCATTTTACACAGTTTGTGCAATAAATTTTTACTTTACTTTACTTTACTTTACTCTAGTAATTTTCACATTAAATATTGTTGATTATTTAAAAACGATTGCCGATTGACTCATCCGATTGCAATAACCAGCTCTAAAAAATTATTTTTTGCAAAAAATAGCATGACCTACTTCACCCATGTACAGAATCATTACAAAGAATAAAACAAAGTCGCTTTCCGCTGTCTGTCCCCATGTATGCTTATATCTTTAAAACTACGCAACGGATTTTGATGCAGTTTGTTTTAATAGATAGAGTAATTCAAGAGAAATGTTTATAGGTATATACCCCACTACCTTATTTCAATGAACTTAATTTTAACAGCGTTATATATTACCGATACTGAACACATTCGTGAAGAAAAAAAATGAAAATAAGGAGCAAAAAAAGTGTCTCGAAAATTTGGTAATTATTGGACACTAATAAACAACGCAACGGTTTACGCATTTACGTTTACGTGAAGTTGTGTGCGTCAGCGAAATAAAGTCATTCATAAGCAGTACTGCCCCCGTCATCGCTCAGCTGATAGGTATCGTATATCTCCAGTCGTATTTTTCTGGCCGCACGACGGCGGCAAGCTCAAATCAAAAGCGCCGAAAGGGCGGCGGACATGAAAGAAGAGCTAGTCAAACAGCCGCCGCGACACCTAAAACGAGACGAAATACATCATTCGAGTGCTAATTGTGGTCTAAGTAACAACTGAACTGACCTTTCGCCACCCGTGGATGTGTTTTTTTTTTTAAAATGGCGTATCAGTTCAGTGCTCGTAAATACTTTGAATTCGGCGGGAACGCATCCGTACCATTATTGAAAGGTACAAGAACTTAATAGTGTCAAGTACAGTCCGCGAATCAATTTTTTTAACTGGGTGTTGAACGATGCAGGTGGAAACATTTCTCGTTTAGTGTAGCATGCTGGAGTTTGCATTGACAATGGAAGTGGACATTTCGAACAATTGTTAAAATACCTGTAATGTAAGTGTGAATATCTTTGTAATTAGCAATCACTGTAAACAATTTGATTCCAAATTTTTAAATACGGCAAAATTACCTAATTTCTCATTCAACGTTTAGGTTACTTTACAAAATGCAATGTTTTATTCATATGTTTTGTTTTATCAGTCGCAATTAACGTATTTTTGCCGGTCCTGAGCCCGTAAAAATATGAAGGGAAAGTTAGATTCGAAAAGTATTTAAAATTATTTCCGAGACAAACTACTTACCTGCTTCGGCTTAAACTACAGTAGTATTGTTTCTGAAAAGTCGGTTCATCTTATTATTATCAATACTTGATAATGATTTGACTGTCCGTTTCGGTGTAAGTAATAAAATGCCTACCAAGCGACTCCATGATCTGACACATTAATCAATGAAGTGTTTGTGAAAATGAAATGGATGTAATAAAATAAAAGAGAGGTAATGAGCGCCATTCATAGTACAGTAGTGAAAATGAAATGGATGTATAAAAGTAAGAGAGGTAATGATCGCCGTTTTTCGTGGCTCTTCTCCTCCTGTCCCTTGAAGAGGGTACATAGGAGTCAGGAAACCAGCTTCGAGGCGAACCTCCTTACTGGGGCTGGACGCTACACCACATAGGGTGTAGGGCAATGAAAGGGAGGGCGCGAGTACCCAATCCCGACCGCGAGGTCGGGCGGCATCTCTCAGCGCCCTCGCCCCGCCTTTCTGGCAGACGTCATCTGCCGTCTTGGCATTAAGTTAAATTGAATTTAATATATCATCTAGTGATTTAAGGTTGCAGTGCATCTCAGATTTGGAGTCCTCACGGCCTGCACAATGCAAATGCAGGCGGCATCTCCTCCTCTTCGATGTTAATGACGTGACGCACGTCGGGTCCGGTGGCTTGTCCGTACAGCGAACGCAGCTTCGAATGGTCAGTCCGGGAGTTACACTCGACCAAGACCGACTGAAGCGCGGAGCGGGGCTCTCTCGAACTGTCGGGGCTTGCAGCGATGCGGATGGGGAGTGGGATCGTTAGCCCGGCTCAAGCGCGTTTCCGCGCGAGCCAGGCATCGCGTCTCTAACATCCCCTTGAGTTGCGGTCGTCGAGCACGTTGGTCGGCGACAATGCGTGAGCGGCGTCGGGCTCACCGCGTAAGGCGGGAGCGACGCCTACTCGGGCTGGTCCGTGCGCGCCTCTAGGCGCAGGCTTCAGTTAGGTTGGGGTGCGGACTCGCGTTGAGGCAGAGTCCGGTACGGCCGCGCGTCGCCTAGGCGACAGCAGCGGCGTAGGTTAAATGCATCGCGACGCTTGGGCGTCGCGAGATGGGGTCCAGTGAGGCGCGATGCGCGTGGTCAGTCCGGTAGAACGCGCCCCGATCGAAATCAAGAGGCGCGTGGTCGTGTCAGGTGGTAGGCGGCCGGCTTCGCACACACTCTGTGTAGGGTACACGAGTTGACGGAGCGGGCCGCGGCGGGGTTGCTTCGGGAGCGAATTCTCAGCGTCCCTAGGCGTCAATCCAAGTCGGCTAGGCGCCGTGTGCGCTTGGGCCGATGGGGTGGGGGGGTGTCTAGCACCCGCCCCTGGAATCAATGGGGGTCAATCCGGGTGTATCGGGGGAGGCGAACCTCAGCCCGATGTTGGCTTCGATATGCGGCGCGTCTTGGATGGTCTTCGTTTCGGCCGAGGGCCGGTGGGTTTCGCGCCCGATGGCGTGCACTCCGTCGGGTCGTGAGCCATGCGGCTCTCAGTCGAAGCAAGGATGTTGAATGGCGCGCCGGTGCGCCGGGCGAGCGGCCGATAGTGTTATTCGTTAGAAACGGCTGGGGGTGGCCGCTCAAGCCCGGCGCTGGTTGTCTTGCAGGTGAAATATCAGTGACGCGGAGCAAGCTCGACGCGTCGCTGAAGTGGTTGCAGTGTGGTGGGGTTGGCGATGCTCGTTCCGGGGGTGGTGCGCGCCCGGGCGCGACAGCCGGCGGCGTGATCGCTCCCCACAAAAGGTTAAGCCAGGGCGGCCGCGGCTAGGTCGACATTTGCGGGCAAATGTCAGGTCAGCAGGCGGCCGCAGCTGGCGCACGGGGCTCTCGTTGGGCTCGGTGCATGGGCGCGGCGCGCCGGGTCCCCCCGCTCGACGTCGCTAGCAGACGGAGCGGGCACGCGGTCGGTGACGCACGCGAGGACGTTCTTAATTCAGCGCTCGATCGCTGTGGGGGTGGGGGGGGGGCCCGCGAGGACCCGACCCCCGCCCGTGGTCGCGGTTGAAAGAAGAACTGTAGGCCTCCTGTGGCTGGGAGCAGCGGAGCTCGAGACCAGCCAAGGCAGGAATGATCGCCGTTCATTGAAAAACGGTGACGTAGTATTTTGATTGTACTAGCGTAGTATGGTGTTTATAATTTGTGTCAGGATATTTGTAATTTTAAACCTGTCGTAACTATGGCACTATGGCATAAAGAGGTGTACTGATAGCGGATTTACGATGTATGTATAGGTATAAATCGCGTGTTGAAATTAAGTTAACTTAAAAAAAGTAGTAGTGTATAATACACCTGTGCATCGCTAGAACGCAAATATTATGCAGGGATCGATGTAACATTTTTCACATTATTGTTGATTTGCCAAAAATGACTCGGCCAATTGCCATAAATTAAATTGGACTACGAGTAATTTAGAAGTAAACTTTTTCCAATAAAAAAAGAGTCATTGAAATCGGACTACTATGAAAAAAGTTATGCGTGGTTATAACATAAAAAAAAATCTGTACGCGTCGAATTGTATACCACCTCCGGTGGTTCGTCGGTCAAAAAAGGAAAGAAAAAATCAAGATCGGTTAATAATTGGCGGAGTATTGGCGTTATACACATAGCATGTACAAGTGCGAATCGGACTCACGCACGAAGGGTTCCGTACTGTATGAGAGCCCTCTTATATTTTATTTTAATTTAACTATTTATTTTTCAAACAAATGTACTACTAAAAATTCTCTGAATATTTCCAGAGTCTACCTGTTACCGTTATTAATATCAATCGATAAACGGTTAATAATCAGGTATGTTGAATGAACCCCTTTATTTTTTATTTTATTCTATTTTTAGCATTTATTGTTATAGCGGCCACATAAATACATAATCTGTGAAAATGTAAGCTTTCTAGCTATCTTGGTACATGAGATACAGCCTGGTGACAGACAGACATACGGACAGCGGAGTCTTAATAATACGGTCCCGTTTTTACTTTGGGTACGGAACTCTAAAAACGTATGCAGATGAATTTGAGAGCCTCCTTATTTGAAGTTGGTTAAAAATGCCGCCTAAAGCTGGAAACATACTATCGGACGCGGCCAATGTGCACAGTTTTAAAACATCCGGCGTGCCAGATCTGTCTCGGACGTCCGAACGCTCAAGGTGACGTCCGCGGACTGATGTCCGATAGTGTGCACAGCTCAGTGGACATTCACTATCTAGATACCTATCAGTCGCGTCCGTCAGCCGCGTCCGATAGTATGTTTCCAGCTTAACCAAACACCCAATATTTGTAAAGTAGTCTATACCACTAACAAAACACGTTCGCAAATCCAGCCCCATTCTGGCTGCGTACCGAATGTAATTACACTATGTACGTTTCAAATAAAGCACTAACTAATCCAAAATTGTTTGGCAAATAAATTACTTACAATGCAAATTGGCTAATCTACAAACTGAATGTCTGATAAAGTGAATTACGAGTATGTTAGTAACAATGACTTGGTAGCTTACGTATGTATTAGGCTTTAGGATTATAGTTTGTGCTTTTGGTATAGATGAACATAGGAGGTAAATACGTAATAGGTTGAGTTGCTACTTATACTCTATAAAATTTAACTTGATCTCTGCGACAGTGACATTGACATAGAAGATTGACATTTTTAGAGTTGGGATAGTGGTGGAAAAAATCGATTTTCAAACAATGTTGTAATTAATGAAATCGAATGAGCAGTTGAAGGTGAGAAATTGGATTTTATTTACTTACTATTATTTAAGATCAAGTATGTGCACATGTTAATAATGTTATGATATTAATTAAATACTCATAATAATGTAACGATAGTATTATTTATCGACGTTTTTCACTATTATCGATGCTAATGTAACATATAATTGGGTTTAATTTAATTAAACATGTAAAAAATGTTATGATATCAAAATATAGAATAAAATTTAATGATAAATTAAGTTTTATTTAAAATATCGTTAGTATAAACTATCGATATTTTTTGTCTGACAGCTGTCGCAGAGATCAAGTTAAATTTTATAGAGTATAGCTCTGGCGTTAGAATTTTTAAGCCGCCTGTAGGCCTCTGATATAGCTAAATTGTTAAAACAATCGGAACTTAATATGTGATCCGAATCACGGCAGTGCTCAGTTATAAATTAAATGATGTGTTAATTACACTTTATACTATACTAGCACTATATACTGTGGTTCGGTATGCTCTGTCTTCGGATGGGTGACCGCGAGTGAAGAAATAGTAAAGAAACTTTTTTCATTCTTAGGAAAGTTGGTTAAAAATTTAAACTGCGCTTAGTAGTTTGACCGCCCAGTCAACTAATTTGCACTCTAAATTTACTCATATACCTACCCTCTAAATTTCTTTCCCCTGACCACCATAATAATTTTTTATAACATATTTGCTCGTAAAGTGGCTGTAATTACACAAATTTCAATATCGTAATGTATATCATTACGCATTTGTGCGTTATTGTAATGTAAAACGCACGAGTTTTTTTTTTAAATAAAGTAACATGCACGGTTTTTTAAGATGCTTCGTCTAAAAATGAACGATACTTCTTTAAATCTTAGCAAAGAGTTTTTATGTCAGAAAAGTGGTCAATATTTTATGTATAAAATTAACTTTGGGAGATAAAAAATATTTCGCGCGCTTTTTCTTTTCGCTGGATTGTTTTTATTTGAAAATGTCGTCAAGTAGTGATGAATTTACTTTCACACTCAAGAGAGAGAGAGAGAGAGAGAGAGAGAGACTGGGGAAATTGTAACTAATAATAATAACTTGACAACATTAAAAATGCCAACTGGCAACGTAACAATCACATTTAAAAATTGTTCAAATTTCTATAACTGCTTTAACAAGTAATTAAAGATTTATTCGTTTAAGAAAGTCAGAGTTTTATTAATTTCCTCGCAAATATGTTATAAAACGTCGTATGACATACGTGCGCTTTGAAAATTACAGCCTCTGCTTTCTTATAGCAATATCGCCTCGGCTGTAATTTACCGCACTTATATCATAATGTACTATTACCTGACTACGTACCCAGTGCTGAACACGTAACACGGATGTGTGAGTCAGTATGTACTAATAGAGCGCATACTGACTCACATCTCCCAAATAGACAATACTATTAATACACAAACTGATGACGAAACTTATATATATATTCTGACGTGTATATATTTATTTGTCACCACATATATATGTCGAATCCATGAAAGGATCCGCATCAGTTATGGTGATTCAATGTGGTAATGATTTTATACCATCTGACCCAACAATGCTTCAGTGTGGCGTGGCGTGGGTTAAGCGGGCGAGGAGATAAATTGCGACGTCACGAACAATCAGTTTATTTCACAGAAGATTACGTATAATTACAATTATAGAGAAAACTTTAAGCGAAGGACATGGCGTTCCGCAGCGTAACGCACGCTGCCACCATTTTATCAAGAATCACCACTCTATTCAGCTCTATTCACAACCCCAAGTGACATCTGACAAGTCATCATCGCATTTTCCCGCCCATCGGGCAGTCATGCGATGCACTTGAAACCTCCTTGGAACCAATCAGCAGCGTTCGTCACAAGCGTTACCCCAGGAATGTTGCCACTACCATTCTTAGTCCTTCGAAATTATACTAAGTAGCACTATTTAAAAATAAACTTAAAGCTATTGTCCTGATATATATATACCGAATACCGAAACACTCTATTCATTCTTCAGTTAGCATAACTGAGATTATCGGCATCAATAAAAATATACCGCTTTGTGTAATATAATAAGTACTGATAGTAAATCGAAAGTCACTGAAATCTCACGGCACATCACACGTTCGGCCTAGTGTGAGTTTAGTTTTCAGGGTACATTAAAATTTTAATATTGTAAATGTTCTATAAATAAATCTACTAAATATATAAGTACTAACATTAAATAATAAGCATTTACTAATACATTGTAATACTTTAGCTCAAATAAAAATTGTTTGTTTGTTTGAACCAATCGAGTTGATTAAAATTCTTGTATCAAAAATAGTCATAAGAAATTGTGATGACAAGAATTGTTTAGACCATGTGCAAACTTTTTCAGGTTACCTATTTATAAAATAGTAGCTGACCCGGTGAACTTCGTTTCACGCAATATCTTAATAAATTATAGCCTATGTGTTATTTTGATGTATAAGCATTGCTATTGCAAAGTTTCACCTCAATCCGTTCAGTAGTTTCTGCGTGAAAGAGGAACAAACATCCCTAATTAGATACAAACTTTCGCGTAATTCGCGCTTATAATATTAGTAGGATTTTGTAAAAACTGGTATTATAAGGTCAATAATAACTTAATTCAGGGGCTAAAAATAACTATAAACCTATTTAAATCGTTATTTTGAGATAGTAATTTTTTTTTCTAGGATTAGAAACAACGACTTGGCATTTTTTTGGTGCCTAATGCTAAAAATCGATTAACGCACTGGGCTATCGTGGTGGTTATAGCTCAATCGCCTTTCATGGCTAGGCCTATGTTAAGCAGTGCATTATATACGACTTTGAATGAACACTAATACGGAGCATCCTATATGTATCTAAAGCCGAGCGACCGGCCGCGTGTGTTTTATTGCACCTGGTTTGACGAGGTACGTCGGCGTCGCATCGGTCTCGGTTGAGCCGGAGCGAAGCAAGTAGGTACCTACGGCAGCCGTAATGAATAGCGGTGACCGCTCGGCTTTGTTTATTTTTATGCTGAGCTGGTACTTGTTAGGTACTTGTAATAACTTGTAATTGTAAGTAGAGAACTAGAACACTTTTGTCAAACCTAAGCTAGGTTTAATAGTGTTTTAAGATTTATAACCTAATGTAAATTTGATTGAAATAAATAAAAAAAAAAAAAAAAAAAAAGGTATTTTATTTGTGGTCATATGTAGTGAGTAGTGAAAAATCCAGTTCTGTACCCACAAAAAGTAATTGCTGAAATGAATCACATTAAGTTAATTTGATATCAAATATTCCCTCTACAAAGAATACTCGATTATAATTTAAAACTAAGCTTTCAAATCTAAACTAAAGTTTCAATTTTATAAATCCCGTTCAATATTTTAGTCTAGCCTTTAATAAATCAGCCGATTGGCTTGACCCGAAATTAAACCTTCAATACTTAATTGATTCATTGCCTGATTTAGTTTTGGGGTATAAAACTTTAATTTACGCCGAAAAATTAATTAGATTTATGAATGAATGAAAAACTTCTATTGTTAATCAGTTTGATTTCAATATCTCAACTCCCTACTTATAAAATTTAATGTTCTAATAAATACAATCATGTTTATATATGGTCCAGTCATGATGATATCACGCATCCAAACTCCAGGCGGTGAAAAAATGAAATTTTTGTATGGAATATAGGTAGGATGTTACCTACCGCTACCATGCCTTGGTTGATATGCTAAATTGTAGGTCCGGCCTTTACGGACTTACTAACTTTCAAATATGATTTGAAGTTTTGAAATCAGTTTTTTTATGCTTGCTATTTCGATCAAATATAGGGTATATTTGATCGAAGGCTTGCTATACTAGCATTTAATACGAATGACAGATTTAAATAGCTTACCAGTTGCATCTGCATGTGGCGAGCAGATATCCGGGAAATATTAATTAACACTCACGTAACTTAAAAAATCCTTTGACTCACTCCAAAATGCACTCTCCCAAAAATTGCAATGCAGTTTCATATCACCGCAGGAGCAATATCCTGCAATTATGTTGCTTTTCAGACAGGGTGTAACAGCTTATATGGCGTGGTCCAGCATTCAGGGATGTAGTCAAGGTACGGTAATCAGGGCTAAAATTCAACTTATTATCAACACATAAAAAAACATTACGAAATAACACACAATTGTTCAAACACGTCGACTGCCTCGGTGGCTCAGTGGTTAGTGACCCTAACTTCTGAATCAAACAGGCGTGGGTTCAATCCCCACCCAGGGCAAGTGAATTTTGTGATGAATACAGGTGTTTGCTCTGTGTCTGGATGTTATTTGGGTACTATTTTTATAAGTATTTAAAATATGTACATAAATACAGGGTTATTTCTAATCAATTAGCATCCTTTTAAGGGCGTATTCTGTACATCAAAACTAACAACTTTTGTTCTGTGAATTTGAGGCTTCAGCAACTTTGGGTGGCTTAGTTTGAGGTCAGAGACCGTGTGTAAGATGTTACATAATATTTATTTCAAACATCTTATCGGTCGTAAGACGTACATTGCTAGACATACGAGTACCTACATGCGTCTCCCTGATAGATTTTGCAAAATTGAACCAACTTATTTATATTGCTTGCTTACTTTGTTACCCGCGGCGTCGCGTAGCCCGCGTTTTATACCTACTGGTTTATTTGTGCTATTTTGAACTTTTTTTTTCAGGGATCAAAAGTAATCTATAGGAGTTTTTGTTTCGCTTTTTATTATATAACCTTTAAACTCAAATCATATAAATAATCAAGACGATCCCCCCCTCTGTTCCTGAGTGAAAAATTACAAACAGACTGACAAAGACTGACTGATTTTGGGGCTTAAAAATAATAAATACCTAAGTAACAATTTATAAAATGTAGCAATACATGAGTGAGGTAAAAGTAGCCATAAATAATTCAAGCAAATAAATCTCACAAAGAAGATATATTGTACGGAAGACCTATCCCCCGAACTGACTGCGTGCCTGTGGCATGCTTTGCCTACCACTTACCCACCGTCCTCCAACTCCGCATATGAGTTTCACGTCATTTCGGGAGAATTTTTCAAAGCGCAGTTAACAATTTTTCCGCACAGCGCCGGTTAAATAACCACTCGTTAACTTTTCCGCGTAGTAACCGTCAGGCGTAGGGTTGTCAGATAGAAAATTTCAAAGTCCGGAGAAAACTCCGGTATTTTACCCAAAAGATATCCAATATTTATATATTAAATAGAAGTTTCCTAATGAATTCTGAAGGATAATTTAGTAGTTATAACCAATGTACAAGGGGTTCAATCGGAATTTAGATGAAAGTAGCTTAAGTTACAACAACCAGCGGTCGATCTATCTAAAAATCTCGTTTTAGTTTCTTTGGGTTTCCATAATTATATTATGTACCTACTGGCCTTCTAATAGTCTACTGCTAGTCACACTGGCCTAGTGTATGGAGGTAGATCCTAATACGCCATCAAATTTATTCTACAAACGTATATTGTGAGACTCTGCATCCTTACAATGTTTTCTGTAATGTGCAAATCTGTGCAAGAAGTCCTAAAAGCTCACTGGTCCTCTGATCTTCAAGACCGGCTTTTAATCTACGCCACATACTTGTATCACACGTGAGTTTTTCCATTAACCCACCATGGCTGTTCATAGTCTAGTCCTAGTCTCGATAAAAGCTTAAAAATCCCGAGTTCTTAAGATAAATTCCGATATGGTAGCCCTAGCCGGCGCGATTATTTTCGAGAATGCGATTTTTAACGAGTTGATTAAAACGAGCCATCATTTTTATGCCGGGAATTATTTTTTCGCTTACAGAGCGTAAATAGGCCCTTGTTATGCAGACCATCGAGATGTATATAATTTTCATTTTGTATTTGCTAATCTCACTCACGTTTAGGAATTAGCCCTAAATAGCTGTGCTCGAATCTTTTATTTTAGACGTTTATAATTACTAGCTTTTTAGTCTAGAGTAACTTGTATTTTTGATTGAAATTTTAGCGATATAACGAAAATATTAATGATAATATAAATATAGTTTTAAAAAATAACTAAAAAACACGCTTAGGAGTCATCAATTTTTTTTTATAAATGCTTTGTGTTCGGTCTTTGATAGGTGTGCAAACTTTAAAGAAAATTTGATCGCCCAACTTAGGTCAAAATCGAGCTCAAAGGGCTTGATTACAAGCAAGTAAACATACAGGTGAAACTAATAAAAGCGTTTTAAAAAAATGTAGACAATATCCAACCATACATTAATTTTTCTCGGAATTTGTCTGATATTTTTAAGAGTATTTTTTTAATTTTGTGGGCAAGATCGTTTGGTATTATTCTCTATAGGACCACTCCACTCCACTGCAGGGCTCTTCTGTAAAACGCCAGAAAGACTGTTTGACTGACTGACTTACTTAAACAGCATAATCAAGCGGTATTAATAACTTCGACATTCTGCCTTGTGGATGGATGTCCTACGTATGCTACGCTTGTCGTGATCACAACTTTTTGACATCATTATCGGCAATCCATCGGTCATCAAGACGACGTGGTATGTAGCATGCCGAGTGCCATTTCGATTTGTCTTACCGCTAGGCTAATTTGTGTGAGAGACTGATTTAAAATCTGACTAAAATAATATTTTCCACTTCAACGTAGTAACTCGAGCGTAACCTGGTGCAGGGACCGTACTTAGAGTGTAGCGTAGAGTAGAATTTGAATTATACGGAATGCAGAGACTGAATATTTAATTCCACAGCAACCAATGGGTACTGTAGGTACATTGTGTTCATAAAATGTCTGAAAAACATTTTTGTGCGAGAGGCGATGGCGATACTCTTGTTTATAATGGTATTAAATACTCATGTGCTGATGAACCCTTTATTCAGGGAGTTTTTCAGATAAAGCTATGTATGTACATGTACCAGCCTTTTTAATAGTCCACTGCAGGACGTGGGCCTACCCATGAAGGGGATTGGGCCATATCCACCACGCTGGCTCAGTGCGGGTTGGTAGATTTACATACGCCATCGAATTCCTTCTATGGACGTATGCAGGTTGCCTCACGATGTTTTTCCTTCAACGAAAAGCCAGTGGTGTGAAATTCCGTGCATGAATTCCGAAGAACTCATTGGATTTGAACCCACGACCTCACGATTGTAAGGCGGGTGTCACTACCTCTTGACCACCACTGCTATAACGGATAAATCTATACTCTAAGATATTATTCTAACAAACCAACAAACGCACCTACGAACTTTCACTGTGGATACAACTCCGAAATCTCTAAAAACATAATCAGCTGTTCATCAATCAGCCGTCAGCTGTTATCAATAGACTTTTTCTACAGAAATGTAACATATAATTGGATTTAATTTAATTACACGTGTAAAAAAATAATATGATATTAAAACATACATAAAATTAATGATAAATTAAGTTTTATTTAAAATATCGTTAGTATAAACTATCGATATTTTAAATAAAACTCTATCTAAAACTCTGTGGTCACGATCATTCGTCGCCCATCACTAATCGGCACGCCCATAAAGTATGACATTGACAGGTACTGTCTGTACTATTAAGAAATTCAGGACTTCATAGGCGTGATTTTTCTGACAGCTGTCGCAGAGATCAAGTTAAATTTTATAGAGTATAATAACAGATCTTGATGTACTGAAGACTTCTTAAGAGATTGCGCAGCTCTCTTGTATTTAAGCAAACGAGTATATAAAATAGTATAGGTATAGTATTTTTCCCAAGCGTTAGCTTATTCGAGAAATTTAATTCGTAGCCACAAATTTGTATGCATACCTCGACTGCAGTATATTAGAAATGCACCGCCGACCCTTCTAGGGTTCTTTAATAAAATGGTCAGCTTCATTTCAGCCATTAGACGGAAATAAATTTTACCATTAAGTTTCTGTATGAGTTTCAGCGCGAACATAAGAGCTGGAAAATTACGGTTTACTTAAAAAGGAGCGATAAATTTGTGAAATTAAAAATGAACGGCTTGAGTGCTTGAAGTCTTAAAATTGTATACTTTATTTAGTCTTCTGATGTTATAATAATTATATTTCTTATTCAGTGAATGAATAAGGAAAGCCCTTTTGGATATACCTGATGGAGTTCAAAGTTAATTTATTGTCTTAGTTACGAAAAAGCCTGGCTTGAGATATTCTACCTAAAACATCACTTTTATAATCTTTACATCCTAAAATTGCTTCTTCTTCTCATCTGTAGAAAGTCCACGTTTGGACGTACGCTTCTCCTATGGGTCTTATTAGTATATAACCGGTTGGAAGAGGGCGGGGCACATAACACGCAGGATTGATGATCAATGGCGTCGTAAAGCTCTCTAGTGGTGAAAATTTGCTTGATTAATTGTTAGCAATCTTGTATTTTTAAAACACAAAAAATTACCGTCATGTTATTTTTATACTGTGCAATAAAATTGCAATTTTACTTCATCAAACTATTTATCTTAGTTAATCACAAATTGAACATCCACAAATAAATAAATATTAGGGGACATCTTACACATGGTCCCTGACCCAAAACTAAGCAAAACTTGTGAAATGACTGCCAAAGACTGATTTACTACATATACATATTTTTAAATACATACTTGTAGAGATAATAAATAATACCTAAATAACACACAGACACAGAGCAAACACCTATGTTCATCACATAAATATTTGCCCTGGGTGGGAATCGAACCCACGCCTCTTTGACCCTGAAGTCAGGGTCACATAACCACTGAGCCACCGAGGCAGTCAAATAGAACAACAAGATAGCTATATCTTAAAGACAATCATTATTGATTCGTTTTTGGCAACAAAAGATTTCTATAGAAGAATCGGTTAACTCTTTTCCTTCAAATCCAAATCAGTAGAATCATTGACCGTATCGACACCAGCCAATTTTGAACAAAACACTCCAACACCACGAGCGTTGTTCCGAGCGATCTCTTACAAAGTAAACGTCTGGGTCGCCATGAAATATGCATTAAATATTTACACAGCCCCAAGGCGAGTCGCTCCCTTGAAGTCGACTGAACCGAACAGATTTGCAATTCACCGAACATCCTTTTGGAAAAAAGCGCCGCGGAACAAAGCGGGCGAAGCCGTGGAATCGAAATGAACCACTAAATACTGACTTGGGTGAGCGAATGGCTTTATTCATGGTAACTGGGAATTCCGTTTGCTTTTTTCTTGAGGATATTTTCTCACAGTCACAGAGTTGTTTTTAAACTCTCGCGATTTGAACACATTATCATTAAATACTACGGGACTAATCACACACTAAAATTACGAGATAAATAAATACCTCCTCATCCCGACGTCTCGGCCGAGTTGTATCGTGCGATCGGTAGATGCAACTCGCCCAAAACGTCGGCCGAAACGTCGAGTTGAGGAGGTATTTTTTATCTCGTAATTTTAGTGCGTGATTAGTCCCGTAGTATATAATAATAACTAGAAAGAGTTGATATGTTTTCTGAATGCACGATCACTTTAATACGCCGTTTACTCTGTATTTTATTGATATCCTCCTGTGTGTCAAGTGAGATATTGTTAAATCTATATTTCCTTGGTAAACATAAATGCGTTTATAATTGTTTTTTTTTAATAAGTAGATACCTACGTGACATTAATTTGTTAAAATAACAAAGACATTTTATTTTATCAAAGCATTTGGGAGAAAAATTATACTGTATGCGGCTCGGGGCCAACATTATTATGATATCGTAGAAATTCATTTGGCCAAGACCTTTCTCCGTACTCTAAAATATGCACGGGACCCTATTAGTCATTAAACATTAAAAATCTCGTCTCATTTTTAGCTTTTTAAGAATTCAGCGGTCCTGAAAATTGAAATAACAAATGTTTTGATTCAGAAAACATATTTTTATGGCTATAAAGACATTTTTAATTCTATTCATAAGACTATTCGTTTGCAAACATTAATTTAAATCATACCATTTGATTTTCTTTTTGATTTGGTTTCTTCAAGTCTATGTTGTTCTACTTAAATGCTATTGTCTGATAAACTGCGCTACGAAAATTAAGTAATTATAGTTGTTATTTCAAAACAAGCTCGGAGCAATTAAGCTTTTTTATTGGCTACTCGTTTGTTATAAATCTTACTTAATCTACCAAATTAACGTTTCACTTTGCTTACAAGCGCGCTGAAGTTTTCTAGATAAAAATTTCAGTAAGCAATGATTTAGTGCTTCATAAAAGTGTACCACAGTTGAAACAGCATCAAATACAGTATGGGAATACGTTTCAGTCTCAATGTTACGTTCTTTGTTTTGTGCTTTTTGACTGACGAAGCACCGGAGGAGGTATACAATTCGACGCGTAAATATATATTTTTTTTATGTATAACCACGCATAACTTTTTTCGTAATGGTTCTATTTCAATAATTATTTTTTTTATTGGAAATAATATACTTCGAAATTGGTTCCATTTAAATTTTATCGAAATCGTCTGAGCCATTTTTGAAAAATCAATAATAATGTGAAAAATGTTACATCGATCCGTGCATAATATTTGCGTTCTAGCGATGCGCCCCGGCTTCGCACAAGTGTATTATACATATAAACATTTCTCTTGAATTACTCTATCTATTAAAACAAACTGAATCAAAATCGTTGCGTAGTTTTAAAGATATAAGCATACATGGGGACAGACAGCGGAAAGCAACTTTGTTTTAAACTATGTAATGATTCTGTACACGGGTGAAGTCGGTCATGCTATTTTTTGCAAAAAATAATTATTGATTTCATTTACGAAGGTTCAGACTTGTCAACAGTTTTTCTCTACTTAAGTTCAAGCAGAGATTATTATATTCTTTAATATTATTATTGATTGTAATCAATAATGGCATGTGTATTTGCGTAAACTTAGAGCAATTTAAACAACCATTATTGACAATAATTAGTTTTTGCAAAAAATCGCAACACCGACTTCCACCGTGTACAGAATTCGAATAATTTACACGAATCGATGTGACATCCTCGTACGTTTTTGTTGATTTATCAAAAACGGTTGAGCCGATTTCGATAAAATTTAAATGAGACTATCTCGAAAGCCAAGCCGTGGTGGTCTAGAGGTAGTGACACCCGCCTTACAATCGTGAGGTCGTGGGTTCAAATCCACGGTCCCGTACCAATGAGTTCTTTGGAATTTATGTACGGAATTTCACACCACTGGCTTTTCGGTGAAGGAAAACATCGTGAGGCAACCTGCATGCGCCCGTAGAAGAAATTCGATGGCGTATGTGAATCCACCAACCCGCACTGGGCCAGCGTGGTGGATATGGCCCAATCACCCATCGTGGGTAGGCCTACGTCCTGCAGTGGACTATTAAAAGGCTGGTACAGTACAGTACAGTATCTCGAAAGTATACTCTTTTGAACTAAAAAAAAGTTTTAATCGGTTTTGATCCCGGATTATCCCGAAAACATCGATGAACATAAATGATCGATGAAAAAATACATAGTAGCTCCTCCTATTTGGTAGTCGGTAAAAACTTGACAACGTATTGCAATAAAAGCATTTTGTCAATTTATTGGCTCAAGGGAATTCAGAGATTGTTATTCCTTTTTTACCGACGAACCACCGGAGGAGGTATACAATTCGACGCGTATACGAGTATATATATATTTTTTATGTATAACCATGCATAACTTTTTTCATAGCAGTCCGATTTCAATAATTCTTTTTTTATTAAAAAGAGTATACTTCGTAATTGGTTCCATTTAAATTTTATCGAAAACGGCTGAGCCATTTTTGATAAATCAACAATAATGTGAAGAATGCTACATCGATCCGTGCCAAATATTCGCGAATTTTGTACACGGGTGAAGTCGGTCATGCTAATTTTTGCAAAAAATAATCTTGTTTAATAATGATTGCTTTGTTTATTAAATAAACAGACCTAAAAAAACAAACCATCGACTTTAAAGACTACACTTTAAACAATTTTACCTAAATGTAATTGAAGTTTTACATTAATTAAATTGAAAAAAAAAGTACAAAAACTATGCTTTCAAATTGGTACTACAGAGCTGATGTAAAAGCTAAAATATACTATTAATCTTTTTAATTTGACACCAAGAAGAAGAAAAAATATTTTTTGTAATAATTAGCATGACCGACTTACCCCGGCCCGTGTACATAATTCGCGATTATTTCGCACGAATCGATGTAGCATTTTTCACATTATTGTTGATTTATCAAAAACGGCTCAGCTGATTTCGATAAAATTTAAATGGGATCAATTCTGAGGTATACTCTTTCCAATAAAAAAGTTAAAATCGAACTACTACGAAAAAAGTTATGCGTGGTTATACATCAAAAAAATATACGCGTCAAATTGAGTACTTACCTCCTCCTGTGGTTCGTCGGTCAAAAATAACTTTAATGTGTACTAAATAAAATTCCGAGTAAGTGCCCTTACTCTAATCTTTTTTCAAATTAATACTAGGGCAGTATCGCGCTCTAGAACTTGCTTTATTATAACGTAAGCCACCCTCGAGGTTTTAAATTGTTGCTCATCTTTGTCTAAATAAAACAAGTTAGTTTTAATTACAGCTGTAATAGAGTTAGTACAGAGTTGAGTCTAGTAATTTAAACGTTGTTAGTATTTCAGTGGATTTGCTAGATCATTTACGGAGTAATGAGAGCTCAAGATAGGCTCACCGATTTTTTGGTTCAGTACTCCTACTTTTCTTTGTGTTTTATTGCTTGTTGAGTATTTAATGAAGAATGTAGTTTTATTTTCTCTATTGAGTGATGAGAATATAAAGGTATTTTATTTTAATGTAGAAAAGGTCTACATTTGGTCACTAACTCACCTGATGGAAAGCGAAGTTGTAGCCGAATATGTAGTATGTATACCTAGAAGATACCTATTCACTCTTGACTAGAAGATATCCAAATTGTAATTGTCATCAAACAATAATGGAAGCAGGGCATTCCAATCCCTGGCGGCTAGCATTATATAGGAAGAAGCGAATCGCTTACTAAGAGCAGGTGGTACGTCGACTATTGTAATGAAACGCTTGTCCTAGACCTGCCCAGACTAGCCACTATCAAGGAAACAAGCGCTTCATACAGTTGATAGAAAATTGAATACAGAGAGTTTATAAAAACACACAGACAAAAATAAAGAGGACACTGAACTTACTCTAGATACATATGTTTAACTTGGTGCTATGATGAGTTTAACGTAAGAGTATTTACGGATAGAGAACGGAGTTTTTATAACGGGAGGGAGAGCTTCTCACGGCGGGCGAATCTTTCGAAGCACCACTGCTTCTTTGTCAGGCAGAGGCTTCATCAGAGACGGGCTAAGGCCTCTGCTTCACGGTTCAACAATTTACTGGCTTGCAGGCGCTTTCGCGAGCAGTTGGTGGCGGGCCGCGATGACGGCGCGTCAAAAAATCTGGAAAGGGAATATATTAGAAGCAAGTTCAAGTGGATCATGTACGCCGCGTTGTCGGACCATGCCAACTTTAGAGGTCCTGAGGGTGGCTAGCGTGGGCACTTCCCAAGTAGAAGAAATAACAAAACGAAGAAATCGATCCATCATGGACCAAAGTAGGCTCTAGAGCCTATACTACACGGTTAGTCTGGACTGACCGTGTTAGTGATAAAAAATAGAATTACAAACTGAAGGACTGAGATTCGTATAACGAATCCAGATCAATGATAAATCGTTAAACGAGGTTTTTATTGAAAACGTAGGAAAAGGTTAGTTTTTCCTACACTATGTAGGGATAGTATTAATTACCTAGTTTAAATATTACATTGCTTAATATTTGTAGACTAGTTTAACGATTGCTGCAGATAGTTTAATGATGCATGATGATTTTTGCGCTATTTTTTTAACGTAACAGTCAGAGTAAACGTTGAATGTTTCGAAGTTACACTTCTTTCGCGCGAAGGGACTCTATGCCCTATTTTTAAAAGCTTTTATTTAACTTGCAATGAATGTATGTAGGTATATATGTAAGTATGTCTGTTCGGGTGGAATCTTTGAACTCAATTTTGAAGTAGATATCTTCAACCCATTGAGCTGAAATTTTGTATGTTATTATTGATGACAAAACAAACCAACAATTTACCTAAAAGTAAAATGTTGCTTTTGGACAACAGCAATACCTACTGTAGAAGTGGAAGTGCGTTGCTTACTCTTAAAATGCTATTTTGGATTTCAAGCTTTGGTTTTTTTTTTGCTTTTATCTCGTACAATGTTCAGAAGTGATTTGCTCTCAGTGTTTATTTGGTTTATATTGAAATAAGACCTCATTATTGTCGCTTGCACTTCTCTATTCGTAAAAAAATAAAAAATGATGACATGTAGTTGTCAAGTGTATTGCAAATGTCTGTCGGTCGTTTTATTAAATAAAATAAAATAGTTTCCCTAAATACAACAGGTTATGGGCCCAGAGTTTTCCATAAAGTAATAATGGGCACGCCTAAAGTTTATGCAAATGTCGAAGCATTAAATAGAAATAATTTCGACACTTGGAAAATTCAAGCAGAAGCTATATTAATTAAGGCCGGACTGCACGAATGCTTAGACAAAGCAGACGACAAGCAAAAAGATTCATTGGCCAAAGCCGAACTTTTACTTATCATCGCTCCATCGGAATTACGGTTGGTAAAGTCATGCAAAAGTGCAAAGGAGATATGGGAAACGTTAGAAAAAGCGTACCAAAGTCGTGGACCGGCGCGAAAAGCGACCCTACTGAAAAAACTTATTAAAAAGAAGCTGAAGCCAAACGAAGATGTCAGAGATCACATTAATGAACTCATGGAACTCGTTGAAAAGCTAAAAGATATGGAAGTTCAAATCAACGAAGATTTGCTAAGCATTATTATGCTGTACAGTTTGCCAGAACAATTTGAAAACTTCAGAATCGCCATTGAATCGCGAGATAAGCTTCCGACGACGGAAGAACTAAGAATTAAAATTATAGAAGAAAGCGAGGCGAGAAATAACTTCAAAGAAGATGAAGACAAAGAAGAAGAGGCACACTACAGTAATAAAAACAAGAAACAATTTCAAAAAAGAAGAGAAAATACAGAGCAATCAAAGAAAAGCCTAACTTGTGAAAATTGTAAGAAGAAAGGACATTCTGAAAAGGATTGTTGGTCCAAGAAAAAATCACAAGGTTCTTTACTTGCTAAAGAAATATGCCTATCTACGAAAAATGCTAAAAACCAAGAAAAGTGGTGCTTAGACAGCGGATGTACATCACACATGTGCAACGATAAAGCCATGTTTAAAACAATGACTCAAACAAATGAAAGTTTAAGGCTAGCGTCAACTGATAAGACTGAGACAATTGAAGGTAAAGGAACAGCTGTCATAGAACTGAAAGAACGTTTAATAAATCTGACAGAAACCTTGTATGTGCCAAATTTATCAACGAATTTGATATCGGTTGCTAAAGCAACAGCAAATGGATACAAAGTCACCTTCAATGAACAAACTGCTACGATAACTAATAAACATGGAACATTAATGAAGGCATACAAAGAAGATGGCTTATATTATGTCAAAACTGAGAAAAATGAGATTTCTCAACTGATCGAAACAAAACAGATTGACACTTGGCATAAGAAATTAGCCCATGTAAATGAGCAAGATTTAAAAAATGCGTGTAAAAACGAAACAATACGAGGTATCGAAATAAACAAAAATGAAAAGCTATCAGAATGCGAAACCTGTATCAAAGGCAAAATGGTAACTCTTCCTTTCCCCAATGAACGTAATGAAGATGTGAAGGCAAAGAAGAGGTTACATATCGTCCATTCTGACGTATGCGGACCAATGCCTGTGACAAGTAATGGCGGTCATAGATACTTCATAACATTTACTGATGAATACAGCAGGTACTGCAGAGTATATTTTTTAAAGCAGAAGAGTGAAGCATTAGAAAAATTTAAAGAATATAAAAACGAAATGGAAAATTTCACGAAAGAGAAAATAATCATGTTTCAATCTGATAATGGTTCAGAATACATTAATAAACCATTTAATGATTTTCTGAAAAAGAACGGTATTACCAGAAGATTATCAGCACCATATACTCCGGAACAAAACGGATTGTCTGAGAGAAAGAATAGGACGCTGCAAGAAAAAGCACGTTGTATGCTGATTGAATCGAATTTAAAAGAAAGTTTCTGGGCCGAGGCAATAAATACGGCTAACTATATAACAAACCGATTGCCAACTAGAGCAAATGATTTCAAAACGCCGTTTGAACTATGGGTTGGACATGTACCGTCTGTAAGACACGTCCATCAATTTGGACTCAAAGCTTTTGTCCTAAATAAAAGAAAGAAAAGCAAATTTTCCCCAAAAGCCAAGGAAGGGATTTTTATTGGCTATTCTGACACATCGAAAGCATACCGCATTTGGCTAGAGGAGAAACAGGCTGTTACGATCAGCAGAGATGTAAAAGTACTCAGCAAAATGTATTATGAGAAAGAATATATCCATACTCAGCCTAAAACTGCAAAAGATGACAACAAAAATAAATATATGGATATATACTTTGATGAAGAAGTTCCAGAAATAAATGAACCTGTTTCAATTGAAGCAATTGAGCCTCAGGTAACAGAAAACTTGCCTACTCGAGTAGAATTGTCAGAAAGTGACGAATATGAAGATTTTGACGATGACAATGAGGACACGACTGAAGTCATAACATCTGAAATACGAGAGATACCTACTACAAGTGGAAGACCTCAAAGACAACGGCAATTACCTGTGTGGGCACAAGATTATGAGATGGAAAATAACATGCAAATCACCGAAGTCGCTTGTTTAGATGAAAATGAACATGACGAAGAGTGGCATGACGCAATAAAAGCGGAAATAAGAGCTCATATTAAAAATGGAACATGGAAAATCATCAAGAAAGAAAAGAATATGAGAGAAGTTGGCCATAAAATGGTATTAAGAAAAAAAATTGGGCCGAAAAATCAAGTCATAAACAAAGCTAGATTGGTTGCACGTGGTTTCACCCAAAGGCCGGGAATTGATTATGACGAGACTTTCGCACCTGTTGCCAAATTAAGTTCAATAAGATCACTTGTAGCACTAGCTGCTGAACAAAACTTAAAACTATACCAAATGGACGTGACTACATCTTACTTAAATGGCGAATTAAATGAAGATATTTACATGAAAGCTCCTAAATATCTAGAACAATATATTAGCGAAATCATGGTAGACGAAAGTGATAAAGACGTCACCCTATACAAAAAGGCAAAGGAAATGTTAGAGGATGCAGTTAAAAATAAGGAAAAAGTCTGCAAGCTACAGAAGTCTCTCTATGGTTTAAAACAATCTGGAAGACAGTGGAATAAAAAATTGGATGCAGAACTTAAGAGACTTGGAATGATCCAATCTAAAGCTGATCCATGCATTTACACGTTAGGAGGAGACGAAATGATTAGAATCGCCGTCTACGTAGATGATTTATTGATTGTGTACAAATCGCAAGAAAAATTAGACGAACTAAAAGAAAACCTCAAACAGAAATTTGAGATGAAAGATCTGGGTAGACCAGAAAAACTTTTAGGGATGGATTTTGTGTACAAAAATAATAGAATCAAAATCTGTCAGATGGGACTGATTGATGACGCTCTGAAAAAGTTTCATATGGAAGAGTGTAAGCCGACTCCCACACCAATCGAGCCGGGACTGTTTCTTGAAAAGAATACTGAAACATTGCCAGATTTACCTTACAAAAATTTAATAGGTACTCTGATGTATCTGGCGATTGGTACGAGACCCGATATTATGTTTTCGGTGAGCTACCTGTCACAATTTAATGACGCTTATAATGAAACTCATTTTAAAAGCGCAAAAAGAGTTTTAAGGTACCTCAAAGGTACCAAAAACGTAGGACTTGAATTCAAAAGAACGAATAAGCCTCTGATCGGCATGGCAGATGCAGACTGGGGTGGAGACAAATTAGACAGAAAGTCGTTTTCGGGCTATTGTTTCAAATATGCCGGATCTTTTGTGAGCTGGATGGCGAAAAAGCAACAAAGCGTAGCGCTCTCAACTGCTGAAGCAGAATATACTGCTATATCAGAAACCGCAAAGGAGGCTATCCATCTTAAATCATTTTTTGAAGATGTTGGAGCTAAATGCGATAACATTGTTATATACAATGATAATCAGGCAGCTATTAAATTAGCTTCGAACCCCATTGTATCATCCAAGTCAAAACATATTGATTTAAAGATACATTTTATAAGAGACTGCATAGAACGAAAACTTGTGCAGTTGAAGTATTTGGAAACAGGAAAAATGGAAGCCGACATGTTTACCAAAGGTTTGCCTGGACCTAGACTACAGGAGCTGAAGTGTAGTGCAGGGATGGAATAGCTCGTGAGGAGGAGTATTGAAATAAGACCTCATTATTGTCGCTTGCACTTCTCTATTCGTAAAAAAATAAAAATGATGACATGTAGTTGTCAAGTGTATTGCAAATGTCTGTCGGTCGTTTTATTAAATAAAATAAAATAGTTTCCCTAAATACAACAGTTTATTACCAGTGTTACTATATTTGCATATAACAAAGTTTAAGAGCCTTTTATAACTACAAAATGATAACGTGACAGTGTCACTTTGACACCTGTCATGCTCTAGAATGCATGCCAGGTGTCAAAGTGACAGCTGTCATGCAACTCATATTTTCGTCATATTTTGTTTCTCTTTGTTATTTCTGATTTTAAGGTAGTAACACGGGTAATTTATTTTTACTGTTCTTACCACTTTTAACTGCAGTAGTAACAACGGTAATTCATTTACCTTTCTTACTACTGGTAGTAAGATTGGTAGTAACACTGGGAATAAACCGTCTAAAAGAGGTCGCTATTAATGTAGGCAAGGCAAGGCACTAGTTACACCATCAACAACAAAACATTCGTCTATCTATCAATAGATCTATCTTACATAACTTGTGAATATGATGTAAACTTACATCCATACACATATCTGTACAAATTGCTTTATCGATATGTCGATCGTGCCTCTGATTTATCGATATTAAGGGGATGGTACAACGACAGTTAAGAATCGCTCGTTGACTGTTACGTCCCCGCAGGCATTCTAATAGACTTCGCTACTGAGGACAAGGATGTACAAATAGATCTGCTAGATGTTACATTACAGAATTTTTATTTATTTATCGCATCTTCTTTTACCAATCCCTGTAGAAATTTTATTGCAAGCTATGTATGTAAGTTCGGGTGAAATCTTGCAAGTTAAAAGACGTCCTCAAAATGTATGGAGGCTGGTATAATAATAATCAAAAATTCTAACCACAACACTCGTTACATTTCGAGAAAGTTCATATTTTTCCGAGTCTATTACATCAGCTAAAACCAAAAAAGAGCCCTCCGTTTTTTTTTAAATTAGTTTTGAATCTATTAAGATAAATAAATATGTTTGGCTCAATAAGTTTATCTCTATCAACCCTGATTAAGTAAACTCCAAATTTAGCCAATTTTTATTTATTTTAGAAGTATTTTTACCAATTAGGCACTGTTTTTTTTAGTGATTTTTGTCACATTGTTCCTACTAGGTAACTGGTCACACTGGTAGGTTATAATTTTTAATTTTAGCAAATTATCATCAGCGTGGAAGAATCAGCTACGAATGCAGGTAAAATAACGATAGAAGCACTTTATTATTGCTAAACTAGAAGAAATACAAAGCTGTATTATTATTTTTCATTCATTTTATTTTTCACATTTAAATAAAAATGGAGGAATAAAAAAATCTAAATTAAATATCTTTGAGAAGCCCATAAATTGAGCTTTCAAATGATGTATATATCATCTTGGTTCGATTTTTCTCTGAATATTATACCACTTGTGGACGTCACCTTTGAACAACTTACCGGTTTTCGATTAAGCTGACATTTTGCACGCATATGTATATCGCGTGACAATGCAATAATATGATAGCGTGGAGCTGATCTGACGATCGAGACGGAGGGTGGCCGTAGGAACTCCTATACTAAACAAGATAGACCAGTCGTGTTTGGTTAATAAATATTACATATTTTGTAAAAGTTATATTAACGGTACTTGAAATATACAGTCTATACAAACGATTTCTTGCATTGGTAAGATCAATTGTTTGACCGACGAACCACCGGAGGTAGTATACAATTCGACGCGTATATATTTTTTTTACGTATAACCACGCATAACTTGTTTTGTGGTTGTCCGATATCAATAATTCTATTTTTATTGGAAAGAGTATACTTCGAAATTGGTCCCATTTAAATTGTATCAAAATCGGCTGAGCCATTTTTGATAAATCAACAATTTGTGAAAAATGCTACATCGGTCCGTACGAAATATTCGCGAATTCTGTACACGGGTGAAGTCGGTCATGCTAATTTTTGCAAAAAATCTCGTTGAGTACTGTGAAATACCTGTGAGTCATCTAACGCTTTCACACCACGGTGGATTGTCATTTTGCTTTACTCAAAACCCCTGAATAATCAAAACAATGCTTTGGAGCAGAAAATGCCAAGTTGATGTTTAGAGCTTTTTGAATTTCAGCTTTCTTCGTACTTAGACGTGAAGCACAAAAGTCTCATCCTCTCTACGATGATTTGTACGCTTCGACTTGTTGTTGATGTTTGTACCTTACCTCCAGTCCCAATAAGAATGCTTGCTTCTCCTCTTAGGAGGCTCTCACTACTGATAAGGTATCCATACCGCTTTGTAGGTTCGATATCGCTATTATTATCGTCATCATAATATAATAATATTATGCAAATGATTCATACAGATTTCCGACAACACCAGTTATAAGTATCCTGTGGAAACGTGCAATCTTATAAAGCCTGTTCACCTTACTATCATTGCAAATGATAAACTGCTCAGCAAAAGCGTTGTAATTAGTTTCCAATTATAGATAGAGTCTATAAATCTAATTTTATTTGCTTTCTTTTCTAGACAATCTTATTCCATCCGAAAACCGTTTCCGTTATTAAACGCATCAATTCGAGGCCCGGCACAGATAAGGCGTGCACTCACGATCTCGACGCGACAGTTATTGCCCTCTAATGTAATGCTGGTTCGGCAATGCCGTATATTGTGGCGGAATGAAGTTATAGCTGAAGATAGAGTATAGTGTGATGAGCAACCGGGTTTCATATTTTGTCGGGAACTTATTTAGACGCGATTTTACAGTAACACAATGAAGTATGAAATTTCCATTAGCAGTTGGATTTGTGGTGCTCATGCTGCTCTAAAGGAGTCATTGAAAATTTGAATTATACAGTAATATGTTGTATTGCATAACCTTAGGATTATAAGAGCTATGACCAATATAGGATCATCATTATGAACACAACTAGTCCTTCAGGACCAGCCCCAAAATCGCGAACAAAAAATAACTGTTCCATATATTTTGTTGGTAGCACAGACAATTAACTTTTTCTACGGAATATCTAATTGTTTTTTTCACGATATTTGGATTGGTATTTGCGGAATAGTTGTCGATTTTAATGTACTTAGTAAAATTTAGTGCAACACGCTAAGTACGGTAGTTGTCTTGACAAGTATATAATCAAAGGGTAATCGAATGGCTCAGCTTCAAATATTCAAACGCTATCATATGAGTGAGACAGTTTATACTTCGTGCTCTCAAAAATGGAAAAAAAGTCGTACTTTTTCTAATTTGTAGCAATGCTTCATTTCATTAAATGTATGCTCAATTAAAGTCTACGTGTAAAGTTCAAAAATGATTGAACTTAAATTAACTTTAATTTCCGCATCACATTAACATAATTTTCCAGGTATAAGTTTTGGATAAGCATAATGGCCGAAACACACAGACGGCGGGCGCGGGACGGGCGCGGGTCGGGCGCGGCGCAGGGCGGGAGTACGGCGTGTCTATTAGTACCTGTTTCAATGCACGACAACACACAGATCGCGTGCGCGGGTCGGGCGCGGGGCGGGCCGAGCGCGGGAGCCGCGCGCCAGCCGCGCCCGTCGCCCGCCACTACAGACAGAGCGCGGGACGCGCGGGTCGGGCGCCGTTGCATTCGTTGGATTTCGTCGTAATACAAGTATTCACCAACAATTAGTGTTCACACAGAGAGCGTGCGCGGGTCGTGCTCAGCGCGTGTTGTGAATACGTCAATGAGATTTTGTATATTTTTACAATTTTGCTATGGATCTCAATGAAAACATTATTGAAAGTGTTCGTAAACATGCTTGTTTGTACGAACCAAGGGACAACAAGTACAATAATGCTGTTCTGAAGGCAAGGATATGGCAGCAAATTGCAGATCAATTAAATGAGAGTAGTAAGTGTTTGAAGTAACGAAAAAGTAGTTCTTCTTCCGTGTCCGAATCCTCCGACATTTTCAATCACACTGAGTTTTCACAGCAATCGATGCTGCTAACAAGGTACGTCGACCCGTCCCGCCACGCCACCGACCCGCGCCGTGCCCGCGCGATGTGTGTTGATATGGAACAGCGCGTGTCACGCGAAGAAAACGACCCGACCCGCGCCCGACCCGCGCCCGCCGTCTGTGTGTTTCGGCCTTTAAGTGTTTGTAAACGAAATTATAATCATTTGTTCTTGTACCGCTAGGATATATGTACACTGGCGCTTGTACTTTTTGTGTTAAAAAAAAAATATTTGCTAAATAAAGTTATTTTGAAATTGAAAATTCTCAAAAATGGAAGTTTTTTTGGTAGTTATGGGTGAGTATAATGTCTAAGGGTTATTGTCAATAATCATTACATCAATATCTTTCTACCCTTATTCTTTAGTCTGTATCGCAGTGCTCGTAGCGTAGTTTGACTCGGTGTTTGTCAGCAATCACCGAAATTAAGCAACGTTCCGCACGGTCAGTATTTGGATGGGTGACCGCGGGTAGCATTTTCCAACTGAGCGCTACCGTGGCTCGGAGGACACGTTAAATTGTAGGTCTCGGTTGTGTTTACCATTTAGGTAGCCATGTCTAAAAACTCTAACACCAGGGCTAGCCACCCGGCCTTTACCAACTTCCCTACTTACTTACTTAGTAGGTGACCACGTTTATTTTCGCCACTTACTCAATATGGACTCGTTTCTCTCGCATATCGTGTTTCGCACATTTAATCTAAACGTACTAATGTATAGAGGTAATTAACGTATTAGCTCACTATTTCTTCATAACAATCTATCCACATCCACAACCTGATTACAACGCACGAGCTGATAAGGAGGGTCAAAAAGAGTGGGATTAAAAGCTATTGGCTCTCTGCCCATCCAATTTTCTTTGTTGACGTCTCGGGGGAGCCACACGAAGATTATCTTAACAAAGCAACGGCGTCGGGGCAACTTCGCACGCCTTGAAACAATGTTATCCGATGTCGGACAAAGAAAACAATTACAACTTTTTACAGCTAATACATTACGACTCTTTGATGTTTTGGAGGAGTGAAATATGGGCTGGGATTGTTTGTTTATTACTTGACTAGTTACGCTCGGCACTTTTCTGGAATGTGTTGAACTTTTGAGTGAGAAAATCTACATTTTTATTCTTTGGGATGTGCTGTAGCTTTTCCAAACCTTCCTTCTGTACATGTACTCTATACAGTACAGAGTAGTAAATGAGAGTACAGAGTAGCTTTTCCAAACAACTAATAGGGCAATCAATAACGTCTAAACTCAATGTTAGTTAAGCTTGTAAGATTTAGCGGCAAAACTGGGAGTTGCAATTTTCTGCTTAACGAACGCTATCAGGGTGTGTAAATTTAGACAGATGATAATGAAAACATATTTAAATTATCTAATAAGTCGCAACTTTTGAATCTTCAGTTTTTTACAAATTAATAATTTAAAGCACCTCGAAATATTACACCGATTTTGAAGATGTAAATACATTTTGAATTTAATAAAAATATGTCAACGTATTTGGGAAAGCTAACTTCAATGACTCTAGAGATGTGATTTTTACGTACCACATGTATGGAAGGCAGCATGTTGTACCATAATGACCGAAAATTCAACGCGTCCCTAACGACCGTCGGGCTATTCCAATAGACGTACTCTTAATGCCCGCTCATATTACTTGGACATTCCGTATGTTATGGGTAGTCCTGTGTCGGTCGTACATTCTACATGTTCCGGATCGTTCAAGACCGACCAGCGAAATCACCGAATCAAATGTATCGGTCGTTCATCGGTCACGTGACCGAACCATATGGTGGTGATAAGATCCTACATACATTCACCAATGATCAACAATCTTTTACCTGTCATTAGATAAGTTAACGAAATTAATTCTTTTTTACGAGACAAGAAGGTTTATTTGAATATAAAAAACGAAAGAGACATACAATCAGCAAATAAACGGAACATTGTTTGCATGCATTGTAGTAATAACTATCATATTTCTTAAGACATAAAGTCTAATTTAGAATTTTAATCGCGAAGTATAATTGCAAGCTAGACACGTTCCGTTTGTTGGTATGCCAGCAATGTTTCACGCTTGATCGAGATCTAGAACGAGTAATGAACGATTCGATCATACACTGATTATGTTTCGGTCATTGGGACTCGTTCAATCACGACCGACACTGGACTAGTTATGGGTGTCGGGAGTGTGAGATTAACTCGTCTCTGGGATGCTGATCATTGTGGTGTATTGTCTTGTGGCTGTCTCTTTTTCATGTTTTTGACAAGATAGCGTCTTATTGATGAAAGTCGTATGCACGCACAAAAAACTGTCACGTTCCGCCTGAGCCGAGCGAGCAAAAAAGCGTGAAACGAGCGACAGGGAGGCACGATTAGCCTATGCGTTCGGCCTGTTTCAGTTGATTTAGTTTATTTTTCCGAAAGTAATTGCCAAAAGGTTTTTCATTGCAAAATGGATATTATGTAGCTCTATATAATTTCAAAAAATTAAAACAGTTCATTTTAAAGCTTTTATACCATCCAATATAAACTATACACTTACCTAGCTACGGTGTCGTCATCATGCTTAGCCGTAGGATGTCTACTGCTAGACATAGGCCTCCACTGTGGATTTCCAATAAGCCCCGTTAAAAGTGACTTGCATCCAGCGCCTATAGTTACATATGTACACAAATCTATGTCTTTTTATATACATACTAGTTTTTACCCGCGGGTTCGCCCGCATATGCAATATATCATTATAATTTATAGCCTATGTGTTATTCTGATTTATAAACTATATTATTGCAAAGTTTCATCTCAATCCGTTCAGTAGTTTTTGCGTGAAAGAGTAACAAACATTCATCCATCCATCCATCCATCCTCACAAACTTTCACGTTTATAATATTAGTAGGAAGGATTCTGACGATAAAGAGCACGAAAAAAATATTGCTAAGCAGTTTTAAAAACTGATATTACTTATCGTTTATGTTTAACTATCTGTATTTATTTATGTATGAAAGTAGGTTTATTTTTATTGTATGTATTATAAGAAGTATTTGTGTATGCCTATTATTATGTAGTGTATTTTATTGTTTTTGGATATTTATAGCTTTACTTTATTTATTTATGTTTACACCACCGTCCATGTCAATTACATGTTTCCACACAGTAGAGGTTGTATGGAAGAAATCGCTTTTAGCGATAAGACCGCCTCTTGTTCCTCTTGTACCTTTCTTCTGTCGTTATTTCTTTTTCTGTTATGTTTTTTGTGGTGTCAATAAAGTGTTTTTGTATTGTATTTGTGGTGTAATGAAATACGGACTATCGCAGACTGAGAGTTTATTACAAAAACCTTAACACTACGTACATACTATGATGGAGGTGGGTAGATTTGTATATAAAATCTACCCCCGCAATATTGCATACACTACATAATTCCTCCTTCTATTTTAAACAAAATATTAAAAACTACTAACCAAATCGATGATATAAGATTGATAACTATTAGTAAATAGAACAACAAAAATAGAAATTGAACGAAGGCGAGACTCGATAGCTGAAGGTGATTTTGTAAAATTAAAACTGATAACACCTGCATTAAAACTTATAATTAATTTCACGGCGGGCTCGGCGTTGGCGCACATCGACCTTGACCGCGGGGTCCGGCGTCGCCGGGACCGGCGAAACAGCTGATCGCGCGCTCGCAACGCTGCTCGTCTCATATCTACCACCTACTGCTCGCGTATCTTCGTTCTTAGTTCCGCTTCCACCACCTGGTGAACGAGGCGACTGCACTAATGGTGTTGACCATCCATCATTTGTGCTTTTGTCTAAATTATCCTCATTTGGTGGTGCTTGTGCCACACATACTAAAGAATGCCGTGTTTTACGTGAATTCTTGTGTAATAATTGATCTACGTGCTTCCTAACCACTTTATTATTATCCGTTTTAACTACGAATGAAACGGGACCTGTCTGACCCAAAACTGTCCCATCATTCCACTTGACATTTTTATCACTGTAATTACGCACAAGCACCGCGTCCCCGGGCGTGATATCGCGCGCCACCCCCCCGCGGCGCTCCTCCTGCGCGCTCTGCTTCTCGCGTACTACCTCGCCCGTGCTGGGTCGTAGCAGGTCTAGTCTACCTCGTAAACGACGTCCTAATAGTGCCATCGCTGGCTCCTTCTGCGTTGTGCAATGTTCTGTGTTTCTGTATGTAAACAAGAATTTGCACAAGGCAGTGTCATAATCCTCATTTTCTAATGTGGCTTTCTTAAGCACCCGTTTTACAGACCGTACTGCATTTTCTGCTGCACCGTTGCTGGATGGGTGAAATGGGGCAACTAAAATGCGCTTTATTCCATTTTTTTTTAGGTAGTGTAGGTACTGCTGAGAGCTAAAGGGAGGCCCATTGTCACTTACGATACATTTTGGTAGTCCAAAACGAGAAAATAACTTTCTAAAGGCCGCTATTACTGCCACTGCAGAAGTTGTCGGGACGCGTTCTACTTCTAACCATTTACTGTTCGCATCTAGTATTACTAAGTAATATTTGTTTTTGTATGGGCCTAAAAAATCAACATTGAGACGTGTCCAGGGTTCCGAAGGCCATGGCCAAGAATGCAGAGGCGCAGGGGGAGGCTGGTCTCGCTGCGACGAACACGCACTACAATCGCGGCACATTTTTTCAATATCGGCGTCTAAGCCCTCCCACCAAAAATAATTTCTAGAAACCTGTTTCATTTTCACAACGCCTAAGTGCCCGCTGTGTAACTCACGAAGCACTGTGGCCCTGAGGCTGGTCGGTATGACTACGTGGTAGCCCCACACTAAACAACCCTGTTCTATGAACATGTTGTCCTTTTTTTGGTAAAAAGCTCTGTCTCTTTCATCTCGAGAATTTTCCGGCCAACCAAATTTAATGTAACCTATAATCTTATTTAATTGTGGATCTTTCACGGTTTCGGCCTTTACTTCGTTAAATGTAACCGGCATTTTATCTTCTATAAAATTCAAATAACTACCTTCTAAAATTTCGCCGTCCTGCCCGTTTTTAACGGACTGTTCTAACGGCAAACGCGATAAAGCGTCCGCAAAGGCATTCCGCGAAGACGGAATGAATTCTATATCGAAATTATATGCGGCCAATCGTACTGCATATCTTTGCAAGCGACTTGCAGCCGTTTGCGGAATACCTTTATTTTTCCCAAAAATATAGCTCAATGCCCTATGATCACTACGCAACAAAAAATGCCTCCCATATAAATACTGATGGTGTTTCGTTACTCCAAAAACGATCGCCAGTGCTTCCTTATCTATCTGAGAATAATTGAGCTCGTGCGTGTTGAGCGTGCGCGACGCGCAGCTGACCACGCGCTCGCTGCCGTCAGGATAGCGGTGCCAGAGGACGCTGCCTAAGCCGTACGCGGAGCTGTCTACCGAGAGGATCAGAGGAAGGCTCGGGTCGTAGTGCGCCAATACCGGACCGCTACTCAAAACATTCTTAATCTCATTAAAAGCTAATTCACATTGTTCGTTCCAATGCCAACGAGTATTTTTCTTGAGCAAATCATACAACGGTTTTAAAATATCACTAATGTTGGCACAAAACTTAGCATAAAAATTTACGAGCCCTAAAAAGCTTTTTAATTGACAGACGTCTTTCGGCGTCGGCGCCGCTACTATAGCTTCGATTTTCTTATCATCAGCGTGCAACCCGTCCTTGTCGGTGCGATAGCCTAAGTAAGTAACGCTTGGTTTAAAAAAATCACATTTGGAAAGATTAACTTTTAAACCTGCCTCTCTCAATCGGCTCAAAACGGCTCGCAAGTTTTCAAGATTACTAGCCTTATCTGTACCGGCGCAACAAATATCATCTTGAAACACCACCGTAAAAGGCAGCCCACTAAGTATTTCTTCGATCATTTTTTGAAAATTTTCAGGTATACATTTAATACCGAAAGGTACGCGTTTGTAAACAAATGTTCCAACGTGTGTGGTGATTGCCGTCATCGGTTGTGACTCATCAGTCAAAAGTACCTGCTGATAAGCATGGGATAAATCTAATTTCGAAAATAGTACCCCACCGGCGAGTGTAGCAAAAATTTCTTCAATACGCGGAAGTGGATAATGAAAATCTTTTAACTTCGGGTTTATAGTTATTTTGTAATCGCCACATATACGGATATCACCATTTTTTTTAACAACAACTACTATAGGTGTTCCGTAATCAGAGCGATCAACTTTGTAAACCACCCCTTCTCGCTGCAGTCGGTCTAGCTCGGCCTCGACGGGCGCGCGCATGGCCAACGGCAGCGGCCGCGCTTTCACAAACACCGGCGACTCGTCAGCCAACTGCAATTGCATACGAGTCGTACACGTTCCTAGCCCATCAGCAAATACCTCTGGAAATTCTTTACGTAACATCCCAACAGATTCATCACAATTATCAGTTAAACTATAACAATTATTGACACTGACGCCTAGCATTCTTATCCACATTCTGCCCATCAAAGGGGGGCCTCCGTTTTCTATGACAAATAATTTTAATATTTTTGAATGTGATAAGTATGTGACCTTGACTTCAACATAACCTATAGGCTTAATAGCATCGCCGGTATAGGACCTCAATGTCAATGCTTTCTTGTGTAAAGGTAAATTATGGAACAATTTATCATAATACGCTTTAGAAATAGCAGAAAATTTGCAACCGGTGTCCACTTCAAACCATAAAGAATGATTTTCTACTTTCACAGTTATATAATACGGGTCATCTTCGTTGTCACACGATAAATTATAAAAGTGCATACCATCGTCGTCGGAGTCCGAGTCAACTAAAAAAAACTGACCTTTAACCGTCTTCGATGAGCCCGCTCCGCGCCCTTCGTACTTACTGCACATCACCTTTAAATGACCTCTTTCACCGCACCGATCACACTTGAAAAACTTGTACCGGCACTTGGCCGATACGTGCCCGTCTCTGCCGCACCGTGTACACGGGCGGCGCGTCGCGGCCGGCGCTCCCTGCGCTGCCGCCGACGCCGCCGGCTGAGCGCGGCGCGGCCAGCGCGCCGCCGCCGAGCCCAGGCGATGCAGGCCCTCCGCGGCGGGCGCTCCGCCTCCGGCGCCCGCGCTTCCGCTCGCCGCCGCCGCCGCCGCGTGCCTGTCGGCCGCCTCCAGCGCCAGCGCGAGCTCGACAGCTCTCTTGTAATCCAATTCACGTTCAGCAAACAGCCTGGATCTCATATCCTCTTGATGGAGCCCTGACACGAATTGGTCTCTCAAATTGACCTCAAGCGACGCTCCAAAATTGCAAGTTTTCGCTAAATGTTTTAAACTTTGAAGGTATTCGTTAATGGCTTCTCCATCAGCTTGCTTTCTTTGCCGAAATACATGACGTTCTGCGATCTCCGACCTTTGTGGTTCGAGATGTTGCCTCACTATTGCCTCGAGCTCATCGAATGTTTTCGATTCGGGTAAAGCAGGTGCACATAAATCGCACATAAGCTCGTAACACGAAGTTCCAACATGCGTGATCAGCGTGGCCACATGCAAATTTTCCGCGATGGCGTTTAAAGCAATAAATTGCTTTATCCGTCTGCAGTAGGCATCCCAATTATGGGACCCAATCTCAAACACTTCAATTTTGCCTATAGGCATTGTCACAATCACTTCACTGTACTACCACGTAAGTTCGAAAATAATAACTGCGCTAAGTGTGGTGTAATGAAATACGGACTATCGCAGACTGAGAGTTTATTACAAAAACCTTAACACTACGTACATACTATGATGGAGGTGGGTAGATTTGTATATAAAATCTACCCCCGCAATATTGCATACACTACAGTATTGTATTGAAAAAAAAACAAAACATCTAAGGTTGATTTTCAAAACACCAGAGAAAAATACTTTTGACTCCATCCACATTAATTATGCAAACCACTAGACCGTAGAATGTTCTACCCGAGTGGATGTTCTTCGTTAGTGTCAACCTGAGTGTTGTCGACGGCAAAAATTTAAAGTTTCTAGTAAGTTGGTTTCTTCTTAATAAGTGACTTTATCAGATATTGCAAGGTTAGATGCCTCGGTGAACCATTCTTTAATAGGTCTATCCAACAAGTTATGATTAGTCAGTAAGCATTTATTTCTTAAAGTTTATAAAGATGTATACGTACGTACGTAATCGTATTTAGTTAAACAAAACCAACCAAACCAAATTCCAATCAATTTCTATTCTGACCTGTTATAACCGACTTGCATTTAACGCACTGTGATTATTGAATCAGATAAGAGAAGATACTCAAATTTGTCCACATTTTGCCATCTCTTGAGAACATTGTAGGAGTTTAGAACATTATCTTGACTGTTGACGAAAATTCATACTAAGCTATCAAAGGTACTTTGTTGTTTGGAGTGCAACCCGTTGATTTTTTTTAGTTCCAAAGCAACACCTAGGTACTAAAAAAAATAAAGAAAAACCGGACAAGTGCGATTCAGGCTCGCACATCGAAGGTTCCGTACAAATCCAGTACTTACCACAAAATTAGGAAGTAAGTTGTTGAAATCTCTATACTATATTATCGCCAAAAAAGTTTTTTTTTTTCACTTTTCGAAGTATGAAGAACTTCGAAAATTACACATTGTTAAATAATTAAAAACCTGTTTTAGCATGTGCTAATGAAGTTCTTTTATATGATACCTTACAATTTACATGATGCGATTTACTCACTTTGAATTTTGAACCCATATTTTGTGAATTTTTAGGCCCTAGTTTTTTGTGATTTATATAAAAATGTACAGTTTTCAGATTTATTCCTTTATGTGTACTCTGAGACAATGCTTCTAGTCAAATTTCATAGTTCTATGTCAACGGGAAGTACCCTGTAGGTTTTGATTTTTGTGAGAGTCGAAATATGCGATTTTTTACGACATAAACAGCTCTTACTTTTTTAAACGATAACTGAGAAGTTTTTCTTTTACACAACTGCAAAAAACCATAGATATACGTATACAGTTTAAATTTCAACTCGATATCTTTACGCGTTCCCAAAATAAAGAGTCTTAACATACACACAGACGGACAGACGGACAACAAAGTGATCCTATAAGGGTTCCGTTTTTTCCGTTTGAGGTACGGAACCCTAAAAACAACGAGTTGCACTCCGGAAGTGCTGGCAGAAGTGAAAACTTGAACATTAACGTTGTGCATTTTTGAATATTTTGAAATGGTTAGGAATAATTTCGCACGAATTGGTTTATTTATCAGTATAAGAGTACCTACTATCAGTTATGTGGTAAAATACAAAATCACACACGCACACTAGTGCAAACGCCCTGCGCTGCTTAAGACGCTCCTACAGTAAACTTTAAGGTATTTTACAAAAACATTTTGCAGTATACAAATAAAGTCTAAAATCGCGTGTCGTTTGTTTTTAGATGAAACTCGAGATGAGAATTAGATAATTTTTCGCAGTTTTAGTTCACTTAAAAAGAAATAAAGCCATGTTTGCTATAAAACATATGAATATAATTATGTTTAGTTTAGTAAATTTCCAATTTTATGATTACAAAAAATATAGTAGTTATCGATCTAAATATTCAGAAATGCGAAACGAAAGATTTTGTTCTAAAGCTTTTTTTTGTGAATTTTTTTCAAGATACCAGATATTTTTTTGCAATATTATTGTAAGTTCTCTCTTGTGAACTATTATTATTGTGTGCTCTGTATTTTTACCAAGTTTGTATCAGTAACAGTTACGCCTAACTGTGCGACGAAAAACATGACGTTTTACGGATTTTTGTCTTTGGGCAGCGCCTTAAATGAAACAGCAGGAGCAGGCGTAGGTACATTTTCGCCGCGCGATAGCAAAGAGAGGGGGATATTACTTCCTCTCCTATGATGCGCCAGCGGTCTACTCTTCCTCCGTCTTACGAATTTTTGATCAAGTCACGTGTCGCGTTCACCTGACGTGAGTTTAACATTTTTCAAAAAACTAAAAACTTCTAAAAAACTACTACTTCAAAAACTTCTTTTATAGCATAAAAGAAGTTTTTCCTTCAAAAAACGTACTCGTATCTACTGACACTCATTCGCTTACAAATATAATATCCATCTATAGCTGTAGTCGTTAAGGCGAACGCATTACTCAACAGTCGAAAATCTACAGGATGTGCCGATATCTGGGGCATCAATATCTTACAGCCACCGGTGGCAAGACATCTATTGAATCGAGAATCGATATTTATTGGACTGTGGCATTCCGGTGTTAGTTTAGCTGTTACTGGAGTAGTTTTAGTAGATGAAACTGGGTTAGTCACTTGACGGTTTCTGGGAACGTGATAGGTCAAGGAGAAATTTTGTCGAATTCTAGAGACTTCGGTACTTTATATTCTGGAAGTTAAATTTAACAATTGGCTTCGTTTTCTTTTGCTAAAATTTTTGACGTTTTCAATAAAGCATGTTTCTATTTAGGTAGGTAATATGTTAATTACGGGGTAAGTTAGGAAATCGCATTTTTCATTGATTCATCATGATCAATGTAGGTAACTCTACATAAGTAAAAACTAAGAAACTTCTTCATTGTATCTTTAGACCATCATAGGGTCTGTGGATGATCCCATTGCTTTCTATGTAGTAGTAGTGTAGGTAGTTTTTGCATATAAAGTAGTATTGTATCATAGTGTAGTTAATAAAGGCACTTTTGCCCGTTAAAAAAAAGAAACTTCTGATGATAACGAAATATAATACCTATTATACTGAAATATTACTGCTGTGATAGTTCAAGTGCTCTATTTCAGAGTCTAACTAGCTATAAAAGTTTTAAAATAATAAAAGGATTTAAAAGTATCTTTGACGACATCAATCTCAAGGATGGGATGCAAACACTTTCAGTAAATTGCATAGTAAAATTGTATTTTACAGAATAAAATCCGAGTCTCCAGTTAAAAAGGGTATATTTCGAGTTATGCTTGTTTTTATTGCACCATTGTAATCTACGTATCGTTTTAATAACATTTCAAAAGAAGATAACTCTAAGTGAACTCTAACCTCCTTTTTTTTTAATTACATCAAAGGCTTATCTCGTCGTTCGAAAGGGCACATCGATAGTTATCAAGTCAATTTTACAACGTAATCGGCACAACTACAATAAATCCAAAAATACTATCAGACAAAATGGCATGCTACCCAAATTAGCGAATTGCGTTTTGCAGGAAAATGGGACTAAATGCATTTAATCCATTCTGTCATCATGTCTCAAAGGAAACTATTTTTTTGCTCATCATATTCATCGTGGCAAAATGATACACGAAAAAGTTTATAAAATTGGTTTCATGACAAATTTCGATGAAAGTCACATTGTTTCTTTACAACTTCAATGGAAAGTATTAAAATATTCTTACAAAAATATTAAAATTAAATATATTTCATAGTATAGGTAACTAACATTACCCCCAATAAGCTTTGTTAACAAGGGTACGTGAAAATCTAAAAAAAACTAAGGTTAGAGTATAGTACAGTAAACAGATTGCCTATAAATTAATACGCTTTTTATAGATATTACCATTACTAATTAATTAAAGTTTGAAATTAGTGGTTTAATTTTTTTTATCACAAATAAAATCGTTTTTTGCTTCTTCTTCTGAAAAGTTTCATTTTTGAGTTGTGCCATTTTTAACTAGTGACACTAAAATTAAGCACGATTGTACTACATTGAACTAGAAACTTTAAAATACTTCTAAACAAGTTCTAAGCTAAAGTTTTGTTTGAGGTGTGATTCGAAACAGTTTATAAACGGTATAATCCTCTAAATGGGGTTTAATCGGCTATATCAAGACGTAATTATCTTGACGTCTGGATATCAGAGACGAGAGATGTCAGCCAACAAGTGACAGTTCATTTATCAGGAGATCCAATAAGCGACGAGTGTCTTGTCGAAGCGCACATGCTGAGGACACGATGGCCACGCTGCCAGGATTTATTGTTGAGAAAACTTAGGTACTTTTTGACGAAATATAATTAATTTCTAAAATATAGGGTTATCTGTTTGCCCCATTCTAAACCAACATGGGGTGATTAAAATCATATTTATGAACAACTAATATGGGGCCAACTCGGAATTCAGCTGTTCCGTACAAAATTACAACTTCGGGTCGACAAAATGTGCCTATAGAACAGTTGACTTTTTGACAAAATGTACCTATAGAACAGTTGACTTTATTCAGCTATTCCGTACAAAATTACAACTCCGGGTCGACAAAATGTACCCATAGAACAGTTGACTTTTGCCCCCCCAGTAAAGACAGAATGTACCTATAGAATAGTTGACTTTATTCAGCTTTGCCATATAAAATTACAACTCCGGGTGGACAAAATGTACCTATAGAGCAGTTGACTTTTTGACAAAATGTACCTATAGAACAGTTGTCTTTATTCAGCTGTTCCATACAAAATTACTACTCCGTGTCGACAAAATGTACCTATAGAACAGTTGACTTTTTGACAAAATGTACCTATAGAACAGTTGTCTTTATTCATCTGTTCCATTCAAAATTACTACTCTGGGTCGACAAAATGTACCTAGAACAGTTGACGTTTTGACAAAATGTACCTATAGAACAGTTGACTTTATTTAGCTGTTCCGTATAAAATTAAAACATCGGGTCGACAAAATGTACCCATAGAACAGTTGACTTTTTGGCCCCCAGTAAAAATTGTTCATAATGATGGTCCGAATCACCTCCTTGTGGCTTAGCAGGTACCTACTTACACCAGTTTATTAAAATCCTGTATAGTATTTAGTCAACAAATAATTTGCAAGCCTAAGTTATTTAATGTAACTGTTATTAGGCTGGCTATGTAGTATGTAGGTCTTTAGCTTGTGATTAGAATACCCACATAATTTTGCCCCTTGCCAAAATACAATGAGATAATATACAAAATATTTTAGCTGCCTGGAAGAGATTGCTTCTGGCGATAGGGCCAATTTTAAAAACCGTATTGTTAAGTTATTACCAATGTTTTTAATTTAGGTTTATTTATTGTTTATTTAACGGATTGACTTGATTTTTGGCATGGATATAGTTCAAGGGTCGGATAGTGACATAGGCTACTTTATATCCCGAAAAAATTACAGGGTTCCTGTGGGATAGCACAAAAGTCAAATTCCACGCAGGCGGAGCCGCGGGCAAAAGCTAGTTATCTATAAATGTAAAATGAATGTTTGTCTGTATGTTCTAAAGAATCGTGAACTATGCATTTGATCATGTGATGATCTTTAGCAAAGTTGTTGCGCATGAGCCAAATAAGGTTTCTGAGTTGGTGAAATGAAGTACGCCGGGTCAGCTAGTTTATCTATAGAAATCAAAGACGTCAACATGAGTAAAAAAGTTTGTGTGCGCAAGTACAAGTTTTTTAATAACCATTCTCTAAGATCTTTGCTAAAGATCATCACACGATCAAATGCATAGTTTACGATTCTAAGATAAGATAACGTTTATTTGCTCAAAAAGTTACAGGTTTTGGAGTTAGTAAATCTTGATGATGCTTCAAGTAGTGTAGATTAAATTTATAAACTTCCAGAGAGGAACCCTAAATCTCACACTATTCTATATAGAACTTACAGACAAAAATTCATTTTTACATTTATAGATTCAATAATTCTCTATTCGAAATCACGTTTCACTTGAGACTAAATTACAAACGTTGGTAATAACTTAACAATACAGTTCTTAAATTGGCGGCCCTATCACCAGTAGCAATCTCTTCCAGGCAACTAAAACATTTCGTTTATTATCTCATTGTATTTTGGTAAGGGGACAAATTATGTAGGTAATCCAATCCCTAAATAAGTTCATTCTAACTTCAAGCTAAAGACCTATATAGTCCACCTAATAACAGTTAGGTACATTAAATAACTTAGGCTTGCAAATTATTTTTCAACTATATAATATATAGGATTATAAAAAACTGGTGTCAGTACCTACTGTACTTTCTCCAATATTTTAAGAATATAAATCAATCTATCAAAATTTTAATTTTGTTCGCTATCAATCATCGAATTTAAAATGAAAAATGTGTTTTATTTGTGTTAGTACTACACCATTTATTACATGGAGTTTTATAAATAGAACTCGTAAGATTGATGAGAATATCGCCAATATCGTTCGTTGCATCTGACAGGTTTTCAGATAAGATTATTCTACGATTTTTCAATCAGCTATCCTCCTAGTCGACTTACCGATTTCATGTTATTATCGTTATTTAGATTATAAAGAACGCTTTTCAAAAACATTGTGCATTATATTATATTATAAGATTCATTTATTTAGCGTTTCATCATTATTGATAATACTGAATAATATAATTATTTTTTGCAAAAAATAGCATGACCGACTTCACCCGTGTACAGAATCATTACAATTACATAGTATAAAACAAAGTCGCTTTCCACTGTCTGTCCCCATTATGCTTATATCTTTGAAACTACGCAACGGATTTTGATGCAGTTTGTTATAATACGAGTATGTAGAGTAGTTCAAGAGAAATGTTTATATGTATAATACACCTGTGCAAAGCCGGGGCGCATCGCTAGAACGCAAATATTATTCACGGAACGATGTAACATTTTTCACATTATTGTAGATTTATCAAAAATGGCTCAGCCAATTTCGATAAAATTTAAATGGGACCAATTTTGAAGTATATTCTTTCCAATAAAAAAAATAATTATTGAAATCGGACCACTACGAAAAAAGTTATGCGTGGTTATACATAAAAAAAATATATATACGCGTCGAATTGTATACCTCCTCCGGTGGTTCGTCGGTCAAAAAATTATTAATTTGTAACCAGCTTCGAAATTGGGAAAAGTTACCGGTTTCATTATATTTGTCGAGCTAGTGATTCATTTGTATGTAACAGCTTTTTTTCCACGATTTCGGATTTCGTACACGAAATAATTCTTTCGACGTGTAAGAACAAGACGCAGAGATATTATAGTGAAGTATATACCGTTTGTTGCCCGTGGTCCTACCAGATGTACTACTAGTAGGACCACGGGCAAGATTTTTTTCCCGTGGTCCTACCAAGCACTCTGGTAGAACTACGGGCAAAAATTCGTGCCCGTGGTCCTACTAATATTGCAGTGACATATTTTCAGGGTTATAGCCCCATTTTGCCCGTAATATTGATCTTGAAGTCAAAGAAAATCAATACCTCCTATCTGTCACTTTTTCACACGTCGACGAAATTCTTTTTGACCGACGAACCACCGGAGAAGGTATACAATTCGACGCGTATATGTATATTTTTTAAATATAACCACGTATGACATTTTTCATAGTGGTCCGATTTCAATAATTCTTTTTTTAATAGAAAGAGTATACTTTGAAATTGGTCCCATTTAAATTTTATCGAAATCGGCTGAGCCATTTTTATAAATCAACAATAATGTGAAAAATGCTACATCGATCCGTGCAAAATTTTTGCGAATTCTGTACACGGGTGAAGTCGGTCATGCTTTTTTTGTAAATAATAATTATCGTGGTCGTAGGTATGCAAAGCTAGATGAACTGTACATAAGTATCTGTGACAATCAATGACATACTCTCTATCGATATATCGAAAAGTGTTTGTAAAATAACGCTCACCATGTATGTTATATTAACAACATTTTTTTACAAATAGGTAAATCGGCTATTTAAAAACATTAAAAAGATAAAATAATAAAAATTATAGTGCCACGCAAAATTATCGCACAGACGCTTACCTGACAACAATTTCGCGAACCAAAAACAAAACGCAGAGCCACCAAAACGCTAATAACAGATGCAAGTTTGTTTATAACAGTTGGCGTTAACCCTTGCCCTTTGGAACGAGTCGGTAACTGCCTGCCATAATGTGCCATTAGGAGCTTGATGCAGGTAGACCCTTATCTACTGAGCACATATTTGTAAAGTTGCAAAAACCCGGCGAACTAGGGTTGCAACATCTGTATACCGGGAGCGGAGTATGCAAATGACTGTTTAATTCTGGCAGGTAAAAGTTAATAATGGATGGGACAGTTTGGTAATACATATAAAATATATACAGAGATAAGTAATGTTATAGATCTCTTTAACAAAAAATATAGTTCAAATTAGGACCGTTGAATGAGGTTTTCTAATCATTTTCTTTATCCCCTTTACCTATCATTATTATAAGTAAGTACCTAGTTAATTTTAAAGTATCGGTCTAAAATTTCAAAATAAAAATTTGAGGGAGTTTAAATTCAGAGCACTGAAATTAGAGTTGTTTTTAAACTTTCGAGATTTGAACACATTATTATTATATACTACGGGACTGATCGCGCACTATTTCTTGATAAATAAATACCTCATCGACGTTTCGGCCGAGTTGCATCGACCGTGGTCACGGGTAGACCCTGAAATGAGGTTTTTTAATTATCATCTGTATTCTCCAGAGGCTTCCAATATCACTAGTGATATCGTGAATTAAGGGATAAATCGGATAGGTACTTGATGTTATCATTCATCTAAATAAGAAATTTACTTTGAAACCAGCCTATAGAACTTTATAAATATATGTTCTGTAGCCTAGTTTCTATAAAGTTGCAAAAACCGGGTAAACTAGAGCTGCAATATGTTTTATGTTAAGCTTGATGTTAAGCTGATATGCGGTCTAAGGTGTAACACGCTTGCCTAGAAGATACCTATTTACTCGAGATTTGAAGACACCTACATTGTACTTTAGCGGGAAGACAGACTCAGGCAAAGCATTCCACATTCTGGCGGTTCGCATGCGGAATGTGGACTCGTAACGCTTGGTTCTATCGCGTGGGATGTCCACCATAAAAGGGTGGCGTTTTGGCCGCGTCTGTCTAGCCGTACGATAGAAGAAAGGGGCAGGGATCAGATTGTGCAACTCCTGGCCGAACTCACCGAAGTGTATCCGATAGAAGGCAGATAGACACGCCCCACCCTACGTCGATGCTCGAGACTTTGTAGCTTCGACTTAGTCGTATATCATATATTACATAACTGCATCTGTGGCTCAGTGGTTAGTGACCCTGACTTCTGGGTCAAAGAGGCGTGGGTTCCATCCCCACCCAGGGCAAATATTTATGTGATGAACATAGATGTTTGCTCTGTGTCTGGGTGTTATTTAGTCACTATCTATATAAGTATGTATTTAAAAATATGTATATGTTGTATATCAGTCTCTGGCAGCCATATCACAAGCCATGCTTAGTTTGGGGTCAGAGACTGTGTGTTAGAAGTCCACAAATATTTATTTATTTATTATAACATATGTATACCATGAGCGGAACATGCAAATGACTGTTAAATTCTGGCAGGTAAAAGTTAATAATAGTTGGGACAATTTGGGAATAAACACACAGATAAAGAGAGAGAATCCACCGGAGCCAAATAAAGAAACAGTGCTTTGAGAGAGCTATTCTATTTATAGAGCTATTCCTTTCGTTTAGTATCATACTATTGGGCAAGTTCACCAAATTGTATATTTGATTACACTAATTATTAACAAGTATTATTCACGCGATATTTTTAAGGCAGACAGCATTTCTACTATAGTTTAGATGACAGTCTTTTTCAAGATAGAGTACTAGCGCGCTTGTAGCGAAATTGCTCGAAATGATAGCGGTTGCGGTGCGGGCGCGCGGGCAGTTGCGGGCCCAATTATGAAGGCATCATCGTAATTAGACTATTTCTGTTTCCTTTTTACTTTAGGTATTCGCTAAAGAGAACACTTTTTACTTTGCTATTATATTTACGATGGATGGCGCCTTCATAATTGGGCCTATAGTATGAGTATGTTCGGTAAGAATACGTGTGCTATATATTCTAATTAAATAAAACTAAATATTTTTTGATTACTATAACATTGTCATTAAAAGCGTTCTTTTAAAGCGTTCCTAAATCATGGCAAAGTTAATAAAATAACTTCTAGTCCAAAAATACAGTAATATCAAACTCAACAAAACTAATTACATCACTAAAATAGAAATTATTAATGAAAATAGCACTCTAGCAAATGCGAGTAGCAGGTGCAAATGACAAATTCGTGTCCCTTTCTAATTTGTTAGGTTTAGGATAACTGCTATGTAAACCGATCCCTTATGATGTCTGCTATTTTAGGATAACAACGGTTGAAAGGATTCGTCAATCATATCTAAAATAACTAATCTAATAAAATTGGACTATAGCTTTCACGTTTTCATAATAAAGCTATTTTTGGCCTTAAAATATGGTAACATTTACGTTGAATAGTTAGGATAAGAACTATTGACGTCACTGCTGCCACTTACTACTAAAAATCATACTTGTGAGATAATGAAGTTGAAGGAGAAAAATTCTGCCTCAAACAGAGCTAAACATTGTTCACTATAACGTTTTTGATCATTTTTTAGGGTTCCGTAACTCAAAAGGAAAAAACGGAACCCTTATAGGATCACTTTGTTGTCCGTCTGTCCGTCTGTGTGTATGTCAAGACTCTTGATCTCGGGAACGCGTAAAGATATCGAGTTGAAATTTAAACCGTATACGTATATCTATGATCTCTTACAGTTATGTAAAGGAAAAACTTCTCAGTTATCATGTAAAGAAGATAGAGCCGTTATGTCGTAAAAAAACCGTATATTTCGACACTCACAAAAATTAAAACCTACAATGTACTTCCCATCGACATAGAACTATGAAATTTGGTGAAAAGCATTGTCTCAGAGTACACTTATAGGAATAAATCTGAAAACTGAACATTTTTATTTAAATCACAAAAAATAGAGCTTCAAGGTTCACAAAATATGGGTTTAAAATTCAAAGTGCTTAAATCGTATCATGTAAGGTAAATTAAAAAAGAGCTTCATTAGGACATGCTAAAACAGGTTTCTGATTATTTTAACAATTTCCGATGAATGACGAGAAAAGTAAAAAAAAAAAACTTTTGTCGATGATGATGATGAGTATAGATATTTTAACAACGTACTTACCAATTTTGTGAAATTTTCTGGATTTGTACGGAACCCTCGGTGTGCGAGCCTGACTTGCATTGGCCGGTTTTTTAAATGTAGAAACATTTGGCCACCAACTCGCCTGATGAGAAGCGAAGTTGTGGCTGAAGATAGAGTATGTAAACCTAGAACTTGACTTGAAGATATTCAGATTGTAATTGTCAGTCAACAATGACGGAGGTAGGGCAGAGAGCCCCGCTCAAAATAAAAATTAATATAAAATGTAATTTTGTTGCCTTTTTATAATTTTATGATATCTCGCTTTCTTTGGCTAGATAAATTATGATCGCAGAACTAGTGTCGGCTTAGATACTTTGTAATTTAGAGACGTATAAAAACCGGAGTTTCTCGGTGATGGATAAGTCTCGAGGGTAATCTTAGTACAGAATCTAGCTATGATATATAAACTTCGTGAGACCGACATTTTCTTCATGAATTGTGTTTCAGTAAAACTGTTTTATTTTTTACTTTGCTGTTGTAAGTATTATGTGCTGGAAAAATTCTAAATAATACCTACATTATTATTAATAACTTGATAACCGGGCGAACTTCGTTTCACCAACTCGGAAACCTTCTTTGGCTCATGCACAATAACTTTGCTTAAGATCATCACATGATCAAATGCATAGTTTAAGATTCTATAAAGAACTTACAGACAAACATTCATTTTTGGGGTTCCGCACCCAAAGGGTAAAAACGAGACCCTATTACTAAGACTTCGCTGTCCGTTCGTCTGTCCGTCTGTCACCAAGCTGTAAGTAAAAGTCTGTCTCATGAACCGTGGTAGCTAGAACGTTCAAATTTTCATAGATGACGTATTTTGGTTGTTGTTAACAAACACAGAAAAAATATGTAACGGGGGTCCCATTAAAAAACCTGATTTTTTTGCCGTTTTTTGCTCGATATTAACAACGGTGATAAGTAAATGCTTGAAATATTTACAGAATATATAGGGGGCTTAGGGGGGCTCCCATACAAGAAACTTATATTTTTTTTGCTCGATATTAATAACGGCAACACGGAGATGCTTGAAATATTCCCAAAATATTGAGTTGTATATTGCCATAAAAATAAATAGTTAATTAAAATAATTATATTATAGGGGCCTCCCATATAGTACGGAACTCTTAGTGCTCGAGTCTGACTCGCACTTGGCCGATTTATTTGTTAATATTTTTTGGCTTCCAAGAAGTTTCATTCCAGAATTGTTTGTTGAATTGTAAGACTTGTACAAATATTGGTATCGCGCAAATTAATTAAATATTATTAAATTTAGGAAATTCTTCTTAAGAAGTAAACGTATCAAATATAAAAGAAAATTTATTTACAAATAGGTATGCTAATATTGTGATTATGTACAGATAAATATAAATAAATAAATAAATATTTTGGGACATCTTACACACGGCCTCTGACCCCAAACTAAGCAAAGCTTGTGATATGGCTGCCAGAGACTGATATACTACATATACTTATTTTTAAATACATACTTATATAGATAGTAACTAAATAACACCCAGACACAGAGCAAACACTTATGTTCATCACATAAATATTTGCCCTGGGTGGGGATCGAACCCACGCCTCTTTGATCCAGAAGTTAGGGTCACTAACCACTGAGACACCGAGGCAGTCGATATATAGCTACAGTCGAGATATAGCTACAGGATTATAGCTACTATCGGGGTCATCCACGCTTGCTTTAGAGCCCAACTTTGTTCATTGTACACCTGTTACGAGGTGCCCCGTCTAATCTGACGGCCTGAGAGACCCCAAACAACTATTAATTAGGAGCCTGGGGTCATCCCGACCAAGACAGCTGTCCGGCCCCCCGCGTGCAAATGATTGACGGAATTTTTTGGGGAGCTCTGGTATTCTTAATGAGTTCGTGTTGTGTAAAGCAATTAGGTGGAATAAGCGTTGTTTAATAGTGTTGATGGTAGTAGCTAGCACCTATAGTTTATTACAACTCTATTGTTAGTGGTTTATTAGTTTTGGCAAAGCCTTAGCTAAAACTATAATGTTTGCTCATTATAATTTAAATACGGCACAGGTGTTACGAGTACTTACGTATTCCGGTACATTTCTGAGGTATTCAAATCCTGAAAAGAACTTTAGTTTCCATATTAGAGTCTTGGTTATTGAGCAGCGAGATGCTCAATACGCTTACCTGATAAATTAATTGTTACACAGACTAGCCTTTAAAAAAAAAGTCTCATTTTGAAATATATTGGCAAAACTTAAGTACCTAATATTATATTGATTACCCTGAAATTTTGCTGAAAATATTCCCTCCAATCGGAATTCAATGGAAAACTCAACGGAGTTCGGAACAATAAACAGTACTGGCTAGGTGGTTAAACAGTATGCAAAGGTGTGATACTTTCCCAGACAGACCCTGTAAATCAAAATTTTGGTTTTCTGTCAGTAGTACCATTGATTAGTTCCATTGATGGTACTACTCACGTATGTATACTTTGCTAGTACCATTGTGGAACTAGCGACGTAGAATTTATATCCCCTATGTCGCTAGTTGGAGGGTAGTCACAAAAAACGAAAACGCGGAAGACCACCGAGAAGATGGGTGGACGAAATAAAAGCTGTAGCAGGCAGTGAATGGTCAAAAACAGCCAGGAACAGAGACATATGGAGACAACTGGAGGAGGCCTTTGCCAAAAAAAGGCAAACAGACATTGACGTCGACTTATAGTTAGGTAATTATGAGAAAGAAATTAATTGATAATGATAATTGATAATGATGAATAATGAAGTTTTTTTTCTTTTAATTTTTTAATCTGATTTTTGAATAAAGGCTTTTTTATTTATTTTTTGTCGCTAGTACTATTGATCAGTATCAGTGATGGTACAGTTAATATACCTAGTACAGCCCCCTTACCGCCTAAAGCAATAGCAATCGTTCATGACTTCATTTTAGTCATTTGGCACCGCCTATGTGACGTTAGCCATCAAAGTTGTTCATTCAACGATTGCTTTCGCAATCCGCGCAAAGCAATTGATGGCTTTGGCGCCGCTTTACCGCTATACCGCTTTGGCGGTAGGGGGGCGGGTTGTACATGCCGTCAGGCTAGGAAAATAGAATTTGCCAAAAAGTTGAGTTCCTATAAGGTTTGTAACGGTACTTTGATAAATTTTTAAAACGAATTACAAAACTGTACTTCTTTAATCTAAAAAGCGCTCAAACTCATACTGTATTCAAACTCAGTGCTATTTATGCCATAAAAAAGTTACGCAACCAAGTTTGACACCATGAAACAATGTCTTCGTGATCCACCCCTTATCACCTTTGACGTGAATTTGGGAACACGTGTACGATATCCTCCCGTACGTGTTATGAGGCGGGGCTTATTCTCAAACTCGCGCTACGAAAATGAATTATGTAAGCCGTAGATATTTTAAAGCAGATCCGAGAAAAGCTGTAGCATTCTCGTAGCCTGTGTAGCCCTGCTACGAATTGTACGAATGATATTGCAGAACGTTTTGTTATGGAATATTTTAATGTTGAGAAAATTGTTTGAGTTTTTATTATTTTATCTTAGAAAATCTTATGTCAGAGTAATGTATGATAGTATAATAATTATTTTTCGCAAAAAAAGCGAAACCGACTTCCTCGTGTTCAAAATTCGAATAGTTAACTCATACAATTTTTACCATCATTTTTGAATTAACAACTGAGCCGATTTCAATAAGTGAGACCACCTCGGGAGTATACTCTTTAAATACACAAAAAAATATACATACAGACGAACATAGAACCTCCTTTTTTGGAAGTCGGTTAAAAACATGCATTTTTTCAGTTCTATCGTCTTGATTGTCATGTGTGAAGTATTAATTCGACTGGGGGGAATGCTGTCTCGGTTTGGTCCTTCAATTTCAACAGAAAAAAGTTAAAATGACGGTTTTGTTTATTATTTTGATTATCATATCGAACTACAACTTTCATTCTGGTCTACTACATTAATCTACCGTGTAAACAACATTTCAATTCGATTTACGAAAGTAATTTACTAGCAACCTAGCGATAAACAATTGCGTGTGAACTGATTAAAATAGTTAACGTTAATTTGAAGCTTTATAAAAGTCAAAGTCATCAAATAACACTAAAAACTAAAGGGCTAGGCTGAACCCAACATCAGATCCGTATCAAAACAATCGGTCAAGTTGTTCATTGTTCGTTTGCGAACTAATTAAACTGCTTTTTTATAAATTAATAAATATTTTGAGACATCTTACACACGGCCTCTGACCCCAAACTAAGCAAAGCTTGTGATATGGCTGTCAGAGACTGATATACTACATATACTTATTTTTAAATACATACTTAAATAGATAGTAACTAAATAACACCCAGACACAGAGCAAACACTTATGTTCATCACATAAATATTTGCCTGGGTGGGGATCGAACACACGCCTCTTTGATCCAGAAGTTAGGGTCACTAACCACTGAGCCACCGAGGCAGTTTTATCAAACGTATGATATCATATTATTAATATTTATTGTTTGTGTTGCATTTTATACGTTCATATGATTAAAGAGCTCGTTATTGCGTTTTTTAATACGCATACTCGTAACAATGCTAATAAAATTTATCAAAAAAGGCTCAGCCTATTTCGAACAAAAAAAATTAAATCGGTTTACAATTAACATACACAAAAAATATACATTTACAGACGAACATATTACCTCCTCCTTTTTGGAAGTCGTAAAAATCAAAATCATCCCTCTCAAAATAGTTTATTGTAAATTAAAAAAAAAATTAAATGTTATTTTATAATACCACATAATAATAATAAATAAAAAAACAGGCATTTCATATTTTGAAATGAGGCATTACTTGGCGGGTGCCGCACCTCATTCCATAGACCAGCTTATAATCCCGTAATAATTCATTAAAATAGCCCAATAAGTACCTATTCCCCGCCTTTACAATAGTTTCCCTCTTCCAAATCACCCAAAAACTGTATTTTTTTACTTAATGATTGTAAAAGGGCCTCTTGGTGTTGGTTTCGGCCCCATCAATGCCCTTCAAAGATCCGGGGCAACCCGTGAGTTGTAAAACAAACAAATAAATAAAAAAGTACTCATTTGCTTTATAAGAAACAATCTATAACTACATAATATTAAAAGTAATGTGGCTAAATGCATTTTGTTTGTGCTAACTTCAAATAGGTATAGTGAGCCGATGCTGATAATTCTATAATTTAAATTTTTTTAAAATGCATTTAAAAGCCAAGCAGGCGATAAAACCAAAAACCAATTCAGCGGTAAATATCTCATCTGACATGAATCTCTTCTTTCCTCTCGTGACATTATCACCAAGCACAGAATAGACCCCCAAGCTGCCTCGTCAGATGCTCTCGAATGCGTGAATTGCTTGTTTAACATATTTTTTTCGCGTCTGTCTCGTTTATGTTGAACGTAACGACTTCACGTTACGTACTCGAATCAGAATTTGGACGTATGAATATTATGAAAATGATTGTTCTTTTTGTGCCGCTTTTATATTTAGTAACTGTTGGAAGTTGGTAAATAGAATCTTGAATTTATGTTTGTCTGAAGTGGTGAATCATTGTTACCTGTTTTACACTCATTTGATTCATTCAGAATTTAAGAGCGGGTCTCTTGTCGGTAGAGCAAAGTCCATGTCTCGCAGTCTTCCTCCAGTGGCTTCACCTCCCTGTACGACATGACCTCGATTGAATTAAGTATATTTAGTTATTTATTTATGATGACTTAGATTGAATTAAGTATATTTAGTTCATTATTTATAGGTGTTTTCTTTGTTAATATCTATTTAAGGCCACTATTTCTTGTTCTTGTCGGTTCATATTCGTGCAAGGTTGCCTGGAAGAAATCGCCATGGGTGATAAGGCCGCCACTTTATAATCATATTTTTTGTCGTATATATGTAAATAGTGTTTATTTTTCAAATTGTGGTTGTAAATAAAGAGTTTTGTCTGTCTGTCTGTCTGACCTCTACTTTTTCTTAGACCTGATCTTAAAATGCCGTCCGTCTTCCCCTTCCTCTTTTTCGTTCTACTTTTCCTGGTATTATGATTTTCACTAGATAGTCATGTCGTACAAGGTGACCAAACATCTTCATTGATACTCAAACTCATTTGATATTTTAACAAAATTCGGGGTTTTCTAGTAAATATTCATATTCATATTCATATTTATTTATTTGCGGATATGGGTACGATAGGTTGACATTGAAACAAATATAATAGACCTCCATATACTGCCTTTCGGCATGCAAATGTCATAATGTTCTTAAACTAATTACTTAACTAATTATCAAAGAAATATGATGAACACAAAAACTTACATGTATGCGACCAACATTTAAAAAGTTTTATTCACTATTTGAACATTGATCGACACTGAAATAATTTACATTTTACATAGCATTTTATGAGATTTACATGTAATCTTATAAACAAATCAAAAAACAAACCACAAAATCATACACAACAACCAACAATATTAATATGATGGTTCTTTTTGCTCCACATTAATTGTTAGTAATTATTCAATATTAGGTAAAATTCAATGTTGTTATTTAAAAAAATAAAAATGGCTAATTTCCTGCAGAATTCAAGTATTTTTGTGACCGTAGAATTTAAATTCCTATTTAATGCAGTATGAGTTTCCGTCATGGCTCTCAATCAATTAAGCAATAGGTTACATTAAGTAATTTAATGCTCCAAAGACGTTGAAAAATACTAAGTTAGCATGGAATAGCAAGCGTAGGGCCCACGAATAAAAATTGCATCTTGCAATTTTCGCTGGTTGCAAGCTCTTCCAATCGGTAGTTTATTAAAAATCCACTAATTCATTCATAATTTAAGAGCTCGGCTCATGTAGGTGGAGCAACTTTCACATTCGCTTTCCTCTGCCGGCGTTTTCACCTCATTGTACGTTATGACATCTATATTCTCCATAATTTGACTTACGTTTGGCCTCAGTGGTCTTTCCCTTCCTCTCTTTCCTACCTTTCCTTATGGTTTTCATAAGATTTTCATGTCGCACAAGGTAACCAAACATCTTTCCTCTTCTATTTTCGGTTGTTGCTAACAGTTTTCTCTTCTCTTTCACAATGCTTAGCATCTCATGGTTCGATTTCTTTTCTGTTCAGCTAATTTGTTCCATCCTTTTCAAGTACCACATCTTGAAGGCCTCAAGCTTATTCGTGAAGTCCATCCGGAAAGTTAATGTTTTTTTATTTTGAATAGGTTCGCGTTTGACTACACACTAAGCAGATGTGCGGTCTAGGGTGCAGCACGCTTACCTAGAAGATACTTATTTAGATGGATGGGTGAAGGAGGGTGGAATAAAAAAAACAGTTGATGTATAACTTTTACTCACATTTGTAAACTATCAAATAGAGGCAGCTAATACGCTTATTTTAATTCCACATCAAGTTAAGTCTGCCTCTAATACAATTTCAGCGCATTGCCATTTCGCGGCTGGCTTCCTACGTACTCTTATTTATTACTTGCACACCGTACGTGCTCAACACGAATTTGTTTTCATAATATTTTCTCTGCCATTATATAGGAGAGCAAAGAAATCCCAACTCTACACACTCCGGATAGAGTCAAATTTCCCATGAGAGCGGGTTAAAGTATGTACATTTGTCTCTTTATTTACTTTATTGCGACATTTTATAATATTGTACGTAGATAAGAAGACGCTCAAGCGTTACAAAGTGCTTTTTGTTAGAAAATCATAAGGAATGTTGACTTTATACGGGTGCTGTGTGACCTTACAGTCTGTAATCAAGTCTCTCGGTTTATTACGTTTCCATATGTGTTCATGAAGAATATTTCCTGGAATTTAAAACAAAATTAGATGGTTTTAAAGTGGAAGTGTATCTTTATGTAGATAATATAATATCTATTTGCATGATTGCATTCACAATTAACTACACCACGATCGCTTTTCCAATTTACATTAGGTAACTAGACCATAGAAGACACTATCATTAACATTAAGTACCTAACCAAAAGAAGTCGACACGCCTAAGCACCGAAGTCTGCCAAGTCAGTGGGGGGTGAAGAAACGCACACAAAGCAAAATGTAAGCAAGTTTACACGCACACAAATGTAATTAACTAACACTAGCTGAAAATTAACGCAACACAAGCGCAACCAGACCTATATATTTATATAAAGACCATGTCCGCCGGTCGCGTACTTTTGGCATAGGGGTACGCTTTGCAGTGTCGACTCGTTTTGTTTAGGTACTTAATGATCATTAACCAAACCAAAATGCTAAAAAATTTTCAATAGTAGTTTATATACCTAAGTTATTATAATTATTTATCGCAATAACTGGCAAAATCGACTTCAATCGTGAACAAAATTAGAATAGTTTGCTTGAATCGATGTACATTTTCATATTATTATTTATTGATTTTTTATAAACGGCTCAGCCGATTTCGATAAAATTTAAATGAGACCATCTCGGGAGTATACTTTTGATTCGGTTAACAATTGGCGAAAATATCGATGAACATACACATAAAAAATACATATATACGAACATAAAACCTCCTCCTTTTTGAAAGTGGGTTAAAAATGAATAAACCATACGCAATCAATAGTTTGATTCGTCGTCCTTTAGCGATCTCTGCTATAAATTAAGTTTAGCAACGTTCTGCACGGCCAGTCTTCGGATGGGTGACCGCGGATGCGATTGGTAACTGAGCCCTGCCGTGGCTCGGATGATGTCATGTTACGAGTAAATTATTGTAAGTACGGAATAATCCGATAGTTCGAGTAAATTTTGCCGTTGCTGAAACGCTCCGTGCATGGCACGCGATGGTACGGGTCAGTAGCGGAACTGTCTAGTGAGCATAGGCCTTCGAGCAAATATCACAATCATGCAAAAAAAGTGTCCGAGCCAAAACCCTGCCGAAGCTACGTAGTGGGCAGGCTTTTTAGTTAGTCGTAAGGCGATTGTAAGTCAACTACAACGTCTACAACGCCGCGCGTGCTCGGCTAAAAGCACTAATTAGGTGACATAACGTCGAGATTCGAGAAAACGATAATTATTTAATGTAAATATCTAAGTCGGTATGTACGACAGCGCTCGTTCATTTTGTTTACTACGTTCACTTAGGGACTGTGGCTTTGTAGATATTTACTCGAAGACATAATCCCATACTTTTTAATACAAAGTAGACACCATAATCCAGGCCACAAACAGCACGGCCTTGCCAAAGATCGTTGTCACCAGGATTAATTCTGTTAAACAAACCACGCCAAGACCGGCGAGTAAATGCTCGCAGGTCACAGATAAGCCTGCCGGAAATTGCCTTAGAGTAGCCATTGCCAGTGGCACCAGCCGCAAGTAGGTGATGGATGGGCCCCTCGCATGACCAGGTAATTGTTACTCTGCCCGCCTTCGGACCGTCGCGTGCCTGCCTTTAAAACATAATTCTTGCGCCTATTGTGACGATTTAAGTGAGACTTTGTGAAGTGATTATTACTTGGAGTGGTTTTTGGAGGTGATAATGATGCTCGTAAAGCTTTGATTACTATTTATTTAGGTATATTTTATTAGCATTTATAATTGTCGCTGATAGGCAGTTTATAAACTCATTTTGACTTGACAAAGACTCATTTTGTCCAATTTAGTCTGTCGGGTAAGGCCGTGAGACCTTTATCTGTACTGGTGGATGGAGTGAGAATTGAGGAGCGGAGTACGACTACGTTCTTAGGGTATGAGATCGACCAAGGCCTGAAGTGGGACGCTCATTTAGATAAAGTCTGTGGTAGGCTGGGGAGCGCTTGCTTCGCTTTAAGCCGGGTGGCAAAAGTAGTTCCACAAGATGTAGCACGAGCGTGCTACTTCGCCACAGTGCACTCGCAGCTGCAGTATGGAGCAGAAATATGGGCTAGAGCCGCGGATTGGGAGCGAGCGTTTATTATGCAAAAACGTGCAGTGCGGTGCATCGCACGCGTAGCATGGGACACTCCAGCTCGCCCATATTTCAAGAAGCTAGGAATACTGACACTGACCGGTATCGTGATTTATCAGGTAGCGGTGTATGCTAGAACGAATCTGGCTACGTATCCAGAGCGGGGCTCCGCGCACAGGTACCCCACCCGGGACAGGCACAAGCTGCAGGCCGTCCCCCACTCCCTCGGAAAGCCCTCTAAGTTGACTCATGTCATGGCTCCTACCGTGTACAATAACTTACCTTTGGAAGTAACATCAGCGGTAAGCCTACTGTCTTTTAAGGGTAAATTAAAAAAATGGCTTGTCGAGCAATCTTTTTATAGATACGATGAATTTTTTAAGTGTTTGACATGATTATTTTAATTTTATTCGCATTTCTTTAGTTCATTTTGACAATCGTATTTTTATTATTAATTTCCACTTATTGATTTTTTATTGCATTTTTTTGCATTATTATTATTTGATTTTCAATTTTTATTGAAGCTTTTGCTAATAATTATTGTAATTTAAATTTATTACATCATTGTATTCAATGTTCGTTATGTATACATATAACTATAATATTATGACGTGTAAATTGACATTTTATCAATAAATAACTTATGACTTATGACTTAACTTATATAACTAACATAATCACAGCCTACAAATATTTTGATATGAAACTTCTGATTTATAGGACTGCTATTTAATAATAATAATAATAAATCTTTATTTCGGACCCAACGATCCATATCACAAAAGAGTAATAATAATACAAGAAATCAGGTAGCAATAGCTACCCATCGTTTATAGGTTGCAGACAGCAGCTGCCGGTCCGCTAAGCATCTATAATAATGATCTTGTTTTTACGTGTGTCAACTCTGGACATAAATGATGCGATACGTTTACATTTGCCTAGCTCTATTATAATGACGACGTTCACTGAAGACTGAATTGAAAAGCTGTTTATAAAATAAAGAAAAATATAGACTCATAGACGCTACAACAAAAACTGGATTCCGCCTTTTAAATTTCCCGATAAACAAATTTTACTTGATTAGGTCATAACTAGTATACCCACAAGCGTATGATAAGAGTACAGTAGTTAGTAAAAAAATACCCTTTAAATAAATTTATTTATAATATACTATGGTACCTAAAATAAAATACTGAAAAGCTTTACTTAAACGATTATTTATGCAATAAATAATGTGTGCTTGATTCTGTAATAACTAATAACTATCAGTCTCTTGCATATGTATCGCGACATTATTTTACCGAGAGATTTATAATAAGCCAACGAACGGACGCTTAATTTTCTTTGTATTATTTGTTTTGTTTTGCATCTTTATTATAAACTGCTAATAGAAAACAAAGCAAAGATCTCGGTTCTACAAATAATTAAAATATCTTTTGCATGTTTTAATAAAATTCTATTTAGATAGAATTATTTTTTACAAGCTCAGTTCTCAGAATTTAACTAGTAGATTTTATTTATTTATTTGAGTGTACGAATCATTTATTTCATCTACTACTTTTTGACCACGGTTTTGCCCGCGTGATAACTTTGATCAGTGTTTTATCCCATGGGAACATTTTATTTATCCGGGATAAAAAGTAATTTGTCACTCTCCGTTCTTTCTTCAATTTTTTATATCCATGACAAAAATCAAGTCTATCCGTTGTTATGTTGCTCTGTGAAAAAATAACAAACCAACATATACACTTTCGGATTAATATACTTAAGTAAAGATTTTGATTACATAATTGAGTAGTCAACTTCCCTATTGCTGTATAAGTATACTACTCTAATATTGATCATAACCTTGATAACTCTAGATCAAATCACTAATGCATTCGTCTAACGGTTCAAACTTTTTCTACGTCATGCAGAAAACTTTTCCACATACTATTGAACTTGGAATCGAGAACAATAACAAATGAAAACGAGTTCACAAACAATAGTTGGACGGAAACTTCGCAGACGACAGGTGTGGGTTCGATGGACAGATGGACTCAGGATAGTGCAGCTTTTATATTTATAATATTGTAAAAGTTTTCTGTTTTAATACGCTTATCGTTATTTTGCGTTATACACAGTCATAATTTTCGGGAACATGTTGTTCAAACTTAAACTTTCAAAACTCCTAAGTACTCTTACGTATGACGAGATTGATGAATTTCTCAGAATAAGTAAGTATTAAGTCTCACAATCAAACCTTATTTTTGCTTTGGTTACGATGTCTTTTATGTCAATTGTATAAATTAAATTAACTTTAGTTTAAATTTAATGTGACTTTCTTTAATAAAAATAATTCGTTGTCAATCTAATCATTAAGGTGTTGTAAAAGTTTTTGTGAATAAATTATTTTATATTTCTTGTATTGTAAGATAGGTACGAGTAAATACGTATTTCTCGATATCGTTTCAGGTATAAAACGTCCACTGCTGTATATGGACCTTCAATAGGTCTGATTGGAAATAGCTTGTATCCAGAGCGACCTTGCGGTCTTGATAAGGTTATCCATCCACTGGGAGGTTGAACGTCCTACGTTCCTGGTACGCTGTGCACTCGATAACTTTTCTGTCCATTGGTCATCAGCTCTTTGAGCTATTTCAACTTATAATTATTACATACTACGGGACTAATCGCGCACTAAAATTACGAGATAAATAAATACCTCATCATCCCGACGTTTCGACCGAATTGCATCGACCGTGGTCACGGGTAGACTGGAATGTAGAACAGCTGGTACCGCTAATTCAATTTGAACTTGAAAAATTGTCACTACGACACACAACACTGACGGTATCTAACAATGATAATTATGTGTTCAAATCGCGAAAGTTTAAAAACAACTATTTCAACTTGCCAATTTGCTGGGTTATGTCTGTCACATATTTATTAACTTGGTTTTAAAATCTAAGTTGTTTGAAAAATATCTTTCTTTTTATTTTGATGACATAAAACAAACTTAAAACTTTTCACCAAAAACATATAATCATGTAGCATTTATGGCGTACTTGAACGCATCTTACGTAGATATTATAAACTTTTCTGAATCTGCAGAGCCACATCATAGTATTACAATACAAATAATAAATAAATACATCAAGTTATCTCCACTGCACATTCCTTTTCTCGAATATTCACTACCATGTAATGTGACATCTGTATTTGCAAAAATATTTGCCGATACATTAGCAACACAAATAGGCTTACAATGTTGCGATTGTCAACTCAGTTTGTTCTAGATTTTGTTCAATAAATTGCTACACGAGAATTGTATGTTTGTATTCGATGGTTATAGTATTAAGAATACACCAAATTCACGAATGATACTGAATGTAGAACAGTGCTTACTGAAGCTAATTGAATAGTGGTCAGTATTCGATTGTATATTTTTTGAGACTTTAAACTTTGAATCATTGAATTTATGGAGTATTAATTCTATTGATATTTTTACCGACGCGCTCTAAACTTTTAAATTCAATCAAAGTGCTCGTGTTTATTTGACTCAATATAGAAGCATTGCCATTGAGTGTAGCAATGCTGTTATCACGTTGAGCTTGCTACTATATAGTATTATGCTTCAGCATCAGCATATTAATTACCTTTCGAATATCACTGATTAGTGGTTAATCTTCTTCATTAGGGTTCCCTAGTAAAACCTTTTGAGTTATAAAGGAACATTCTAAACTTGCATATAGCTTAGAGGTCCTTGACTTCACAAACATACTTTTAAGGAACTTACGTTTTTATCAGTCAACCATCTAATGACATAATTAAAATTGGTTTTTATCATTATCATCGTCACCATCTACGGAAGCCCATTATACGCGTGTCTCGACATGCACTTAACAACTTATTTTTAGATTGTAGTAGTATCAAAAATGTAAATGCTTTTATTATAATATATTTCAGTCTTCTTAAGATCTAAGCCAAAATAACCATTATCAAGTCACGTCTGTCCGTCTGTGTGTATGTCCAGACTCTTTATCTCGGGAACGCGTAAAGATATCGAGTTGAAATTTAAACTGTATACGTATATCTATGATTTCTTACAGTTGTGTAAAGGAAAAACTTCTCAGTTATCAAATAAAGAAGTTAGAGCTGTTTATGTCGTGAAAAACCGCCTATTTCGACACTCACAAAAATCAAAACCTACAGGATACTTCCCGTTGACATAGAACTACAAAATTTGGCAAGAAGCATTGCTTCAGAGTACACATATAGGAATAAATCTGAAAATTGTACATTTTTATTTAAATCACAAAGAAATAGAGCCTAGATTCATAAAATATTGGTTGAAAATTCAAAGTTGGTATCGCATCGTATCATGTAAGGTATCATATAAAAGAGCTTCATTACCACACGCTAAAACAGATTTTTAATTATTTTAAAAATGTGTAATTTTTAATGTATGATTAGAAAAGTGAAAAAAAAAAACTTTTGTCGTTGATGATTTTAACAACCTACTTCCCAATTTTGTGAAATGTTCTGGATTTGTACGGAACCCTCAGTGTGCGAGCCTGGCTCGCACTTGTCCGGTTTTTATTTTTAATTTAAACGTAACTCCTATTTACATATTATAAAATAACACCACCTTATCTAGCTATACTGCCTGTAACCTGAAGAGGATCTAAAAGAAATTGCCAAAATATATTGCCAGATATTTTCTCCCTTACATATGTTTATCTAATGATGCCAATCTTGTTTTCCATAACAATCAAATCCAGTCATGTAACGTTTCCTCGGAAATATAAAAACGATCATTAAGACGCATGACCGAGCAGAACTCGAACTCATTGACCCGAATTACTACAACCATTGAAATATGAAGCTTTTCGGCATAAATACACAGAATAACATACATATTCTATGTACTGTTGATATTCCGAGCAGACCGTAGGCATGAAAATAGTATACAGAGGATATACAGCTCTCAAGCTAAAAAAAGGCCATTGTTTGAACGAAGCAACCACTTTTACAAGAAACTATAAGAAGAAGGAGCTAAAGGAATAGCAAAAAAGAAATAAACCGGACAAGTGCGAGTGAAACTCATTATTGAATATGATTATTTTCGTAACTTCAAACGAAAAAAATGACATCAAAAGCTGTATACATCTAATTAATTTCCTAAAATATTTGCAACTCTTTATACCTACACTAACTGACCCGGCGAACATCGTTTCACGCAATAATATCTTTATAAATTGTAACCTATGTTCTAATATTATTTTATACTATGGGACTAATCGCGCACTAAAATTACGAGATAAATAAATACCTCCTCATTATATTTATTTATCTCGTAATTTTAGTGCGCGATTAGTCCCGTAGTATAAAATAATAATGTGTTCAAATCGCTAAAGTTTAAAAACAACCTATGTTCTATTCTGATGTTTAAGCATTACGTATCTAAGTTTAAGTATTGCAAAGTTTCATCTCAATCCGTTCAGTATGCTGAGTGTGAGTTTTGTCGTAAACATGACGCGCTCTTCGGCGAGCGCGTAAGCATATAATTTGTATTAAGAAATGTACAGCGCCACTAGCGGCGCGTTTTTGAAACACTGCAAGTTCTTACAAATTACATGCTTACACGCTCGCCGAAGAGCGTGTTATGTTTACGACAAAATTCACACTCTGCATGCTGTAGGTTTTGCGTGAAAGAGGAATAAACATCCATACATACAAACTTTTTAATAAAATATTAGTAGGATTCCTTACCATTATTTTTGTTTATGAACATAGGTGTTTACTCTGTATCCAGATGTTATTTAGTTACTATCTATAAAGCTATATTTAAAAATAATGTTGATCAGTGTCTGGCAGCCATATCTCAAGCTTTGCTTAGTTTGGGGTCAGGGACCGTGTGTAAAATGTCCCCAAATATTTATTAACCACACTGTTAATAGATAATGAAGAATAGTACCTAAAGTGCACCGGTTGTGGCCTCTGACCCGGTTGTGGCTATTAGGTGTCAAAATTATTGCATAAATGATAATTATAAACAATGTAATACCATAAATATTGTTTGTGTGAATCTAAATGTTTCAAAATTTCTTTAAAAATATTAATTTAACATAGTTTTGTCTTTTCAATCCTTAAAATTCAAAGTGGCCACAAATGGTACTTAGATGGCCACAACCGGTGCGTCTACCCTAATTTACAATATAATTAAATGTAGTATAATTTTTTTTTTCTATGATCGTATAGTTGTTTACATTCAACCAAAACATTTATTCTCCCCATCCCTAAGAAAACTAAGAAGCTGTCAGCAGATTATATTGCCTACTCTATGTATTATTCATAGTTGTCTGCTGGTATTATCGTGGTCATATTTCAGGATGACTCCCCCTTTTTCTAACAATAAGTAATCTGTAACTTATGGTGCCGCTTACGTATTACATTAGTTATACTTTTGGCGGCGCTCAGTTTTGCTGGTCACGAATAACACAAGATGCTTGTAATACAAGATGAAAAGTAATGAATGTTGTTATGTTTATATAGGAATGTAGCAATAGTAATGCAAGGCATTTTCTCTACATTGAAAACTATCAGTTGGAATACAAAAATACTGGGTATCAAAAGAGTTAAGGTAAAAAAAGCCATTGACAAAAAAAAATCGAATTAAATATAGCCACGAACACTTTTCGATAGACAAGCATAGAAAGAATGTGTCATGTGGTTATCAGATAAGTGATAGTCGTTTTCCACGTCTGTTCCCCTAAAACATCGATAAAAAACTATACAAATGAATCGAGAACCTTTTCTATTTTGGAAGTCATCATATATTATTTATTATATTTGATTTTTATACCATAAGACATTTTAGAAAAAATATTATATTTCTTAAAAAAAAAATCCGGACAAGTGCGAGTTAGGCTCGCACATCGAGGGTTCCGTACAAATCCAGTACCACAAAATTGGGAAGTAAGTTGTTGAAATCTCTGTACTATATTATCGCCAAAAAAGTTTTTTTTTCACTTTTCTCTTCATACTTCGAAAATTACACATTGTTAAATAATTAAAAACCTGTTTTAGCATGTGCTAATGAAGTTCTTTTATATGATACCTTACAATTTACATGATGCGATTTACTCACTTTGAATTTTGAACCCATATTTTGTGAATTTTGAGGCCCTAGTTTTTTGTGATTTGAATAAAAATGATCAGTTTTCAGATTTATTCCTATATGTGTACTCTGAGACAATGCTTTTCGCCAAATTTCATAGTTCTATGTTAACGGGAAGTATCCTGTAGGTTTTGATTTTTGTGAGTGTCGAAATATGCGGTTTTTTACGACATAAACAGCTCTAACTTTTTTAAATGATAATTGAGAAGTTTTTCTTTTACACAACTGCAAGAAATTATAGATATACGGATACAGTTTAAATTTCAACTCGATATCTTAACGCGTTCCCAAGATAAAGAGTCTTGACATACACACAGACGGACAGACGGACAACAAAGTGATCCTATAAGGGTTCCGTTTTTTCCGTTTGAGGTACGGAACTCTAAAAAAAGAATACGAATTTTATTTGGCTCTACGTTTAAGCATTGCCATTCAGCATGGCAATCAATTATCATTAGACCTTCAAGGGTCTGCGGATGATCCAATTGCTTGTTATGTAGTGGTAGTTTAAGTAGTTTTCTCAAAAAATATAGTTGCAAATGTAATTATCTATTTAAAATGGTAGTGGCAATTGCAGTGGATAGGACATAGGAAGGAAAACTGATGACCGATGGGGTCGAAAAATTCTCGAGTGGAGATCACGTACCGGCGAGCGCAGCGTAGGACGCTCAACCCATAAGGTAGACAGATGACATCTAGACCGCAGGTTCGCGCTGGATGCGAGCCGCTTCCAACCGGTCTTGTTGGAGATCTTTAGGGGAGGCCTATGTACAGCAGTGGATGTCAAACGGCTAAAATGACGAAACTTTTGTCACGTCTCATAAAATAAAATACATTACGATCAAAGGTATCTAACTTCTTAACTATAATAATAAATATATTCTAATATAGCGAGCAATAACATTATTATAGTCCGTTCTATCCTCTCCTCTAATTAACTCCTTGTGTGAGATTAATTAGAAAACTATTAAAACACAATTAGAAAGATACTAGACCCAAATTAAGACCTCGACTAAAGTTTCTGAAAATATTATTTGTTTAATTTTCGCTCTAATATAAATATCTGAAATTAAGTGATTGCCAGCTAGAATGGGAGCCAGCTAGTTACTAATGAAGTAAGGAATAAAATATGCATTGTATTAAAAGTTAAAATGGGAAATGTTAATTTAGGTACCATTTTTCATATTAGAAGTAAATTGTATTTAAGTATTTTATATTATAAATACATATTTAATAGGTCAAAATGATATTTGGTCATGAAATATTTTTATTTATTTGATGCAATTATTTAGAAGTTAGTTTTGATATCATCATCATTCTCATCACTAAAACTTACTTTTACCCACAGCAGGGCGAGCCTATTACATTTTTCACCTAATTTTAATTAGGTTTACTACGTCACGCAAAAAGTTAGCCTTCTAGTGTCTTTAGTCATACGGGTTTCATTAGGCTGTTCTAGACATGCCGTGAACAACTGAACAAGAAAAACGTTGTTTATTAAAATCTTTTTTAAAGCGTAGTGTGTGTGTGTGTGCGTGCATGCGTACGTCCGTGCGTATGCACGAGCGAGCGTGCATGAGTGTATGCGTGCGTGTGATTGTGCGTGCGTGTGATTGGGCATGCGTGCGCATGCATGCATGTGCTTCGGGAGTGTGTGTGTTGTATAAGTCGTCTGTATCAACCCTTAACTGCTTTAAAACTCAAAATTACTTTTCCATCCGGAATCGCTGCTTTGTTGAAACTCACACAAATAGCAGAAACAACATCCATTCGCTGCAGAAATGCAATCAGTTGCACACAATAGTTCTCCCGGTCGCAACATGACGCTGCCGGCCGGCCAATATCTGGGAATCACATCATCTGGCCATTGAAAATGTAATAAAATTCAGCCGGAACTTCCAGCTTTTTGAGAATTTTTCTTTTAATAGATACTGTGCAACTGTGCACTGTGCAGTTATACCTATAAGACGATTTACAGTAATTATACTTCACTGTAAACTGTACTGTTCTACTGTACTAGCCTTTTAATAGTCCAATGCAGAACGTAGACCTAGTCACGAAGGGTGATTAGGCCATATCCACCACGCAGGCTCAGTGCGGGTTGGCAGTTTCATATGCGCCTCAAATTGCTTCTACGATTGTATGCAGGTTGCCTACAAACAAACAACAAACAATAACACTTTATTAGACAACAACATTACATAAAAAACAAATTACAGGGAAAAAACAATACAATTTATAGGTTTCTAACTGGCCTACGATGTTTTTCTTCACCGAAAAGCCAATGGTGTATATAAATTCCAAGCAATTCATTGGTACGGGTCCGGGATTTGAAACCTACGATCTCACAATCGTAAGGCGGGTATCATTACCAGTAGACCATTACGACTACTTCAGCCACTGCAAAATTTCAAACAAGAAAGCGCTGCGTATTTTACTGAACGCTGTCTGTGTCTAGCCTACTTAGCTGGGTAGCTGTAATTTACCAATTCACAGTGTCAGTGTTGTAGATATAGCTCAGTCATCCTTGATGAATAGACCTAGGTTGAGCAGTGGACCATCAAAAGGTCGGTATAGGCCGAATCAAACTTCTTGGCGGCTGCGAAATTAGCTACAAGCCGCATAACCTTGTAGCTGACATAACAGCCGCAAAAGAGCTTGATTCAGCCTATACCGACCTTTTGATAGTCCACTGCTCAACATTGGTCTACTCATGAAGGATGACTGAGCTTATCTATAACGCTGACACTGAATTGGTAGATTACAGCTACCCAGATATCTAGGAATCACATCATCTGGCCCTTGAAAATGTAATAAAATTCAGCTGAAACTTCTCACTTTTTGAGGATTTTTCTTACCTAGGATAGACAGCGTTCGGAAAAATAGGCAGCGATTTCTGGTTTAAAAGTTTTGAACTGCCTGAAGTCGAAAGTCTTTAAATAGAGTGTGTTGCCAGCATAGAAAAAATGCCGAGTCGATGATTGTCAGTGATGACACTATGACACTGTGACATGACATTACAGATCGGGCCTTAAACTATGTAAGTTTAGAGTAGCCCAACGAGCTATGAAGAAGACTATAAATTTAGAGTCTTTCTGGAAAGAAGAAATTCATAGTCAAATCATCGCAGCAACTGCAACGAACAACCGCGCCACGGTACAGAATCAGATGTCATTACCGTGACCGCGATATTATTGCATGCTCTTTAAAAGTTGCAGTGCCAAAACAGTCGGTTTCTGATAAAAAGACTGATAAAATGACCTCTCGTACTTCAACACAATAAATTAACTTTAGTCCTACCTAGGAGTAGGTACATACATTCTCTTATTCTAAGTCGCGTAAAAACTGTTGCCAAAATTCTGTACCAGCACAGAGCACACAATATACAAGTACGTAGTTAGACCCGTAAATGATAAATGATGCTAAAACGCAACTTTTTGCTCCACTGTAAACGTTAGAGCGTACGTATGTATTTTACTTTTCAATTTAGCTAAGTGCCCTGCATAAGGCCAGCATTGAACGAGGCTTCGTTACTTGTTATTGCCTCTTGAAGTTTACGTCTTTCACATCTTATTACCAACCTTACCTGCGTTTAGCAACCTTGAGCTCAGCGTGTAGCATCTTTTATATTTTTGCAACCCTGAAAAGAAGCGCTCCCTAAAAGTATTTTGTTTTAGAACCTCGCCGATCTTTTTGCTCGGGCTGTGATGGGAATCTTTTGATGTGAGTAGATTTTGTTTTAGTGAAAATGCTTTGACGTTGCCTTTAAAGCCATAGGAGCCCTCTCCATTACGTATTTATACGCTACTAAAACTATATTATCAGTAAATGGTAATTTCCAAAAAGAAATATTTCTTGTGTAAGTTGTAAGTTTAATAAATAATAGCTTTATATAATATGAATTCTTGCGTAAGTTGTAAGTTTAATAAATAATAACATGCCAATTTAAAATCTAATAGAAATGAATATAAGAAAATATGAATTTATTGTTTCTGTATCATAGTATCAATAAACATTTTTACAATGAACCATATAATTTTAGAACCATTCGGTAATTAAAAGTTAAAACTCTCTCTACACAGATACTATTAAGCCCCTGATCGACATAAATACAATTTCAATTCTAAAACCGCAGTTTTAAAATCGACTACTTTTTGACGTTCCATTTGACGCTGTCGTGTTTTACAATTTACCTTTTCGTTTAGAATAGCCATGTTTAGTACTACAGCGTTGCATGAAATTGATAATTTTAATTATATTTGAAAGAATTATCTTTTTCACGCAGCACCTTTTTAGTACAGGACACGGCTATTTAAAAAATAATAAACCGCATCAGAGGAAAGCGTCAAATGGAATGTCAAAAGTCGTCGATTAAAAAAAACCGCGGTGTTTAAAGTGGAAGTTTTATTTACGTCGATCACGGGCTTAACACGTGCAAACGCGATAGCAATGGCACGATTATATTTAGCTAATATTATTTTGACGTAAAAAACGTAGAACACTACTTTGCAGGTCCCAGAATTTATTATAACCAATTACTACAGAAATAACTTGAGTGAAAATGCCGAGAAAGCAAAGTGACACGTTGACAGGTTGCGTGCACCTTTTTCGAGGGTTCCGTCAGGGGTGCATAACCTCAATTATTTTTCAATTAAACGCGATTAGCACTGGAGTTTACTGCAGTTTGTGGATTTTAATTCTATTTGGGAGCGGTTATCTTTTAACTAAATTACTTGGTTTTTGACTGACAGTTCTCGGATACCCATTATGTAGAGTGCTTTCTAAATTGCTTTTAGAACAGTCTAGTTTTCTAATATCGCGTCAGAATTTTCGCTTTGGGGAGTCGTAATTGCGTTTCATGGTCGTATTGTTTGTAATGATTTGAGCTTACAAGCTAACTGTGGCAGTAGTCTTCTAGCGACCGAGTATTTTATGATACTTCAGGTACTTAACAAGCTATCTGTTTATCTACACTATGAACACTAGGATTTTCTATGTTTATCCAGTATATCAAACAGTTTTTTAGTAAATTGAATTTAGTATTCTTAGTAGGTACTTATATTAAGTAAGTACTTATATAAAAGAGGTAACCCTACATAATTATTTTAATTTTTTTACGTCGTTGATGCGAGTGTGCTAAGTAAACAAAACCAAATTACCTTATTACAGAGTACGTACAGCCTTGGCCAAAAGTATTAGGCACCTTTAAAAAATCAACATGGATGTTTACTACTTAACCAATAACTGAGTGCTTATCTTAAATGACTTACCAGGGTCATAAATAACTTATTATATATACTTATTATAATATGTTATATTGTTAAGGTCATAAAACCAAGGTAATAGGTCATAAGACCTAAGACATAAGGTTAAGGTCATAAGACCGAAAACAAAGGATTCGGTTTTCTTTCGGTCTTATCAAGTAAACTCTAACAAGTAAGCAAGCTTTCATTTCTGTTGATGTGATTAAATTGACACCTAATTTTGTTAAAAATGCCAAAAAGGCATAGAGCTATGTCAAAAAAGGAGTGAAATTAGTTTAAAAGATAGAGTGAAAATACAGGGTGCCTAATACTTTTGGCCAAGGCTGTAGATGGGACAAAGCGTTGCAAACGTTGATGATTTGTCTAAAAAAATCTTGTATCTTTGCATATACCTAATAGTAACACAAAATCCCAATTAATCGTTTATTTTAGTAAATTCTTTTTTTTCCCTAAAACTCATATTAGGGAATATGTCCCTCTTGATTATAAATAGATGTCCTATACACATGCCTAGTAGTAAATCTTAATATCTACGTAATGAGGTTGAGACACTTAGAACTGATTTCCATGCTAATGTATGGTAAGTAATATTGAACAATGGTCGCATCAAGTGCAGCGGTAGTAATGTATCATTGTCAAGAACCCTCCTAAGGTGTATACTGTATACTATATGTACAGGGTTATCCAAAACTGGTGTACTGAGCCGAAAGGAGATGATTTAGTCTATCATTATGACCAATTTTACTATGGGCCAATCCAAAATTCGAGAAAAAAAAATGTTTATACTTTCATACGTTTTGTCGATTCCGAGTTGCAATTTTGTATGAAACAGCTTTGTTTCTCGAATGTTTTCATGAAATATTTTCAACATGATTGTGTTAACCACCCCCGTTTGGAGTAGCACAAGGCAAGCAGATAACCCTGTATATTATTACGTATGTATGTTTTATAGATTCCTTAACGAAACAAAATTACCGACACAGCAAGGTTAAGAGGCAGGGTGCATAATTCGTTGAATGGATGGACGATGGGGTTGTAAAGTTTTCGAATGGAGACCACTAATTCGGCAAGCGCAATGTAAAACGCTTGCCAACAAGGTGGACCGATTATCTAAGTAAGATAGCACGAACACGATGGATGCAAGCCACTTCCACCCGGGTTTATTCAAACACCATAAATCACCATAACCATATAACATTTTTTTTTTATTCCTTGTAGATTTGCGTTTGACTACATACTGCCTGATATTGAGCAGATATGCGGTCTAGGATGTAGCACGCTTACCTAGAAGATACCTATTTACTCGGGATTTGAAGACACTCACGTTGTACTTAAGCGGGAAGACAGAAAGAAAGAGATCCAAAGGAAATCTAAATAAATGTCAAGGTGTTCTACGGCTATCTATAGGTACCAATATTATGAAGAGGAAATATTTGATTTATAAAATTATTTTACTGTTGGAAAGCTACACTATCCCTGGTGAACATAGGCATTATTATATTTTCAAAAAACTTAGGGATCCTTACTATTTGTCTTATTTAGCCAATATTACCCGGGCGAAACCGGGACCGGCAGCTAGCTAATGATAAAATATTGCTAAATGAAAGGGAAATATTTTTTAATGCTTAATGTTAATTTGCTGATATTTTTTACCGGATAGTACTACTACTATCCGGTAAAAAATATCATCAAATTAAGCCGTGGTGGTCTAGTGAGAGATCAGTCGCGATGAAATCGTGAGGTCGTGGGTTTAATCTTTGTGCGCTTAATGTGTTCTTTACAATTTATTTACGAATTTTGAACATCAATGGCTTTACAACGAAGCAAAACATCTCGTGAAGAAAGCTCCTTAATGTCCATTAATCCACGTAAGCGCAGTAAGCCCGCGTATTGGATATGACTCAATCACTATTCGAGGGTAGGCTTGGAGTCTGCAGTGGAAATAGACTATTAATAATTATCTTTTGCAAAAAAATAGCATGACCGACTTCACCCGTGTACGGAATTCGCGAATATTTCGCACGGATCGATGTTGCATTTTTCACATTATTGTTGATTTATCAAAAATGGCTCAGCCGGTTTCAATTAAATTTAAATGGGACCAATTTCAAAGTATACTCTTTCCAATAAAAAAATAATTATTGAAATCGGACTACTATGAAAAAAGTTATGCGTGGTTGTACATAAAAATATATATATATACGCGTCGAATTGTATACCTCCTCCGATGGTTCATCGGTCAAAAATACAAGTATAGTATAGTAGGTACTATAATCCTACCGCTTAACTCAGTCCTCGCCTGCGGGTACAGACAGAGGCGCGGAGGTAGACGTCAAAGGGGACTAAGATCCCCGCCGCCCGTACCTGTCTCAGTCCTCTCATTCCCCCTTTGACGTCTACCCCCGCGCCCCTGTACCGCGCTGGCGAGGACTGAGTGAAACGGTAGGATTAAATTAGTAGTTGAATTTAACTTTATTATAAACTGTTTGAGTAAAGGACATGTCCACAAAATGTATGGAGGCTGGTATAATAATAATCAAAAATTCTAACAACACTCGTTACATTTCGAGAAAGTTCATATTTTTCTGAGTCTATTACAACAGTTAAAGACAAAAAAGAGCACTCCGATTTTTTTTAAATTAATTTTGAATTTATTAGAAAAAATAAATATATTTGGCTCAATAGGTAGTTTATCTCTAGCAGCCCTGATTAAGTAACCTCCAAATTGTTAAATAAAAGCATTTTTACCAATTAGACACACTTTATAAGTGATTATTTGTCACATTGTACCTACTAACTGGTCACAATGGTAGGTTATAATTTTTAATTTTAGCAAATTAAGAGATGATTGTGGAAGAATCAGCTACGAATGCAAGTAAAATAACTATAGAAGCACTTTATTACTGCTAAACTAGAAAAAATAATAAGCTGTATTGTTATTTTTCATACAATTTATTTTCCGCATTTAAAAAAAATCGGAAGGATGAAAAAATCTAAATTAAATATTTTTAGGAAGCCCATAAAACAAGCTTTCAAATGATGTACTTATATATTATCTTGGTTCGATTTTTCTCTGAATAATATACCACTCGTGGACGTCACCTTTAAGAAATTATTTTTATACTCCGGCTAAGTTATAAGAAAACAAAACAATTTAAGTGAAGCAAATGAAAATGTCATTCACAGAAAATGTAAAACATTGTGAGTTCGATTGATTTAGTCAACGAATTAAGCTTAGAAAGCTTTTACTGAACTTTTGCTCGTTCAAATCCGATTAGTAAACATGTTGAAAAGTTTTCTAAAGAAAATAATCGAACGTCATTGCTTTGTACATTATCTTTCAAGATGTCTAACCATAGATTATTCTTCTTAGATACCTCTAATAATATCTCTGTCACTATACGGGGCATAATACCTAGGCTGTATGATAAGTACCCGTGTTTGCCGATTGATGGCACCACTGCCGCAAAATTTATATGCCATCATGTAGCCTCAACTTTAAAACGATAACTGTCAAAATATTTTTTTGACAGATTTATCTAGCTGTTTGGTTCGTAAAGGGTCGTAATTATTTGCCTTAAGTCTTTTTTCACCACAACAACGCACGAGCTCACACGTCCGAAATCGCCACATCAAAACTGGCCGAATTGCGATACGAATTGCTACCCACCTTATTTTCCAGATTTGGCTCCATGCGATTTCTTTTTGTTTCCAAACTTAAAAAATGGCTTGTGGCCGAATTGGTGTCTATCAAGTATCAAACACTTTTAGTTGAACTAGCACTGACAGAACAGTGTTGTCAACGTAACAAAAGTAGTAAGATGGCACACGGGCGACCTTGCCTACAACGCTTCTCTTTTTCACAAACTCTATGGTGGTTCTAAGTAAGGTGTTTCTCTAGATGACGTACATTTTGTAGGAAAAAAAATACTTTAAATTTTGATCAACTTTTTTGTGAATGTAACTGTTATTGGACGTTTTGCATGAAACAACTGATTTTTATATGCTATCCCAAGATTGATTAAAAGTTAGCCAATATTGTTTCATTAAATCTTGCCGTCGTATATTATAGAAGTTTATTTTTATGAACTAGGCTAAGCTTTTACTTTATTAATATCATTAACGTTTTAACTTATAAAGTTCTATTATTAGAATTTGTAATTTTTTGACAAAAGTCTATTAAATGCGACATCTGTAGAGATTCTACCATTGTAGCTTATTTTCATTGTTTGATGAATTTAGTTCTAGTAAAAATTGTATGTAGTACTATTGGTTCGATTAACTAGTGAATAGTGGTTTGTGCGTACAAAATAGCCTTAAATGACAATTAGACGAGTACATATTTGTTTATTTATATAATTTCTTTGGTACCACAAAAATAAACAACTATAACATTAAAAACTTTCTTTTTGTGATAAACATTTCAAAAATTGACGCAGATTGACGAAACTTTTTAAAACTTTAAGCAGTTCTCACAAGATGGCGCTTCCAACAATGTAGTAGTTGTTAAAAAATGATAAACCACTTTCAATAATTCGACGTTTTCGCAGATAGCGTTCTAGCTTAATTAATTTGGACAAAGCATCTGGGCCGGAATCCCAGAGAGATGCAGGTTCAAATGCTGCGAACGCGTCAATTTTTGAAATGTTTATCACAAAAAGAAAGTTTCTATACACCTAGTGTGTGAAGCACGATAAAAATCATTTCATCATTAACTATGATATTGATCCTTGATAATGTATTGTATTGTTGTTCATCTTTCCATGGTTGTATATTTTATATTCGAAAATAAACTTAAACTTCTCATAAGCAGAACTGAAACTAGCAAAATCAGAACTTACAGAACTAAGAAAACTCAAGAGATGACAACATTTTATAAAAATGTTCTGCAGTAATTTCACGCTGGGCGACCGCTGTCCGTCGTTTAAACGCCGCGTCAGGTCTAGAATGAAATATCGTAGTCTCTAATCCGAGAGTTGGGCTAAATATGAATCCTCATCATGAAACGCTCAGGCAGCGAAATGAAAGTTAATTTATTTTCAGTGGTATTTTTTGGCAATACTATCTACTATAAACTAAAGTTAATCACAAAAGATTCCCCAACGAAATAATTTAATAATATAAAATTAAAATACTATTTTTCATGTAAATATAAAACCGTACAAAGGTACAAATAAAATAAACGTCGAAGTTTCACTTCTTCCGCGCGGAACTCACTATTTTTATTGATTTGTTAAGCTGGAAATATACTATCGGACGCGGCTTACGGACGCAACTGACAGCCGCGACTGATAGGTATCTAAATAATGAATGTACACTGAGCCGTGCACACCATCGGACATAAGTCGCGGACGTCACCTTGGGCTGACCTTGAGCTAACGGACGTCCGAGAGCGATATGGCGCGCCGGATGTTTTAAGACTGTGCACACTGCTAAGACGCGGCCGTCAGCCGCGTGCGATAGTATGTTTTCAGTTTTACACTCCACAGACAACTAGGTCCGTGCTCTTTATGAAATGCCTTATTATTATACGAACACGTACGAAATAAAACTTAATCAATTGTACAAAAATATACATTGGAATTAAAACCTATCCTAATTGCCTCGACATAATATAATAACAAGATAGAAATAAAACATGGCAATTGCAGTGGTAACTTTTAAATTGCACAGGAAGAAACAACTTAGAACAAAGAAAGGTACATTAAGACGGACAAAGAAAACGTTGTTACATAAATATGCACTAGTCATTGTAGCGAAAAATGGAACTAGTCTGCCTCTGCTTAACAAGGGTTGTTAACCCCGCGCAGGGCGGAATAGCCCTCGACTCCGCGCTTTGTCACGCTAGAAAACAGAATTCAATTTATGCTTTTTTTATTTCTTATTGCAAGTTAAAAACCGGACAAATGCGAGTCAGGCTCGCACATCGAGGGTTACGTACAAACACGTTGTTAAAATAATTAAAACCTGTTTTTGCATGTGCTAATGAAGTTCTTTTATATGATACCTTACATGATACGATTTACTCACTTTGAATTTTGAACACATATTTTGTGAATTTTGAGGCCCTATTTTTTGTGATTAAAATAAAAATGTACAGTTTTCAGATTTGTTCCTATATGTGTACTCTGAGACAATGCTTCTCGCCAAATTTCAAAGTTCTTCGTCAACGAAACGTACCCTGTAGGTTTTGATTTTTGTGAGTGCGAAATATGCGCTTTTTTACGACATAAACGGCTCTAACTTTTTTAAACGATAACTGAGTTTTTCTTTTACACAACTGCAAGAAATCATAGATATACGTATACAGTTTAAATTTCAACTCGATATCCTTACGCGTTCCCGAGTTAAAGAGTCTTGACATACACACAGACGGACAGACGGACAACAAAGTGATCCTATAAGGGTTCCGTTTTTTCCGTTTGAGATACGGAACCCTAAAAAGCGCTAGAAGAAAGTCTGCGTAAATGGTCCGTGTCCGATCAGGTGCGAGCATTGAGAATCTGCTTCTGCGAAGAAAGAGCATAGCATGCGATCCCGTGCAGATGATAGAAATTATATATACACTAATATACAAGTATATAAAATACAGGTACACATACAGGGATATTGGTAATCAATTAGCATCCTTTTAAGGGCATATTCTGTACATTAAAACAAACATCTTTTGTTCTACAGTTTTCCCAAATCTCAACAATAGAGTTAATTATTATGTTTAGAACGGCCAAATTAATTTTTTAAATGTTGTATGGAAGAAAATAAATTAGCATTTATTTAGAAGTCATAGAACAAAAGATGTTTGTTCTGATGTACAGAATATGGATTAAAAGGATGCTAATTGATTATATGTAACCCTGTGTAATAGGTAGAGTACAGAAACTGTACCTCCATCGATGTACATAATTTCACCCCACTAGCTTTCCCGTGAAGGAAAATATCGTGAGGCAACCGTCGTACTAACATACTTAGAAGAAATTTGATAGCGTATGTGAATCTACCAACCTGCAGTGGGCCCGCAGTGCGGCAGCGTAGTGGATATGGCCCAACCAGCACACTTCGTGGGTTATATCCTGCAGCGGACTTTTAAACAGGCTGGTATAAGATCAAAAACACCCATTGGTACTAGACCGAGGTTTGACCCCACGACCTTACGATTGTAAGGCGGGTGTAACCATTATTACCACTAGCAAACCACGACTTCCAATGAAATGACTAGCTTTAACAAAGTGGGCTCCAGATCGTAGGCGGCCTGCGTTTTACGCTCTAAAGGTGGTTGATAATGCAAACACTTTTTGTTTTTGTAAAAAGTTTTGTAACTGGTGCATCGTGTTTTCCACTGGATGCTATATTATTAATGACAGGCCCTAGCCCCGCCCGCGGCCGTAGCCCGGTGTAATGCAAATTATTGCGTTTCGCGATATTTTGTTTGTGGAAAGTAAACGGACAATACAGTTTGATCACGCTCATTAATTGTTATTTTACTTCTGGTTCAGTCAATGTAAATAATTTTGATTTAAATAATTTTTTAGAGCAAAGCACTTAGGAAAACTCGGAACCTTTACAAGATCACTTTATCGTATGTCCCATCTGTCAATACATTATCCGCCTTACCACAAAAGACTTAAACAGGCTTTAAACACTGTTTAACCGTGCAATTTGTACTGTTAAACATTATCTAAGGCGTGCGTAATTTTATTATGGTAAAACGATATATATCTAGAATGTATGAATGTAGGTGAAAAGGACAATTGAAATTAAAACCATATCTGTACGCTAACCTGTAATTTCTTGCAGGTATAAAAATTCTAACTTTGTTTATGTCGCAAAAATATTCGCATATTTCGCACTCACACAGTCATTAAAACCTATCGGAAACTTTCCCTCAATCCAGAACTACCCAGTTTAGCATATTCATTGTCTTATAGTACACAACTACACATGGAAAACAATATTAAAAAACTATAAATTCTTAATTTTATCACAAAATAGGGTCATTATGCAAGGAATGAGTTCACTTTTTAACAACCATTTCCTCCCTATTTTCAAAAGTGTTCAATTTTAAATATTCTAAATGAACACAATCTAACTATATGGTAAAGAAAACACGCGATCCGACCCGTAGACTGTTATTAGTCGGATTCGTGAGGAAGTGACGTGATTTGCATAAAATCATTATAATCACGTACTTTATAATTTCAACTTATCTTAAACTTAATGGCTAAAGTTGCAGTACTATAAGTACTCTTTAAAATATTATGTCACATTGAACCGACTTCATAATGACGGCGATCAATTCTTATGTTACATTAGTATTCCATTAGGGCTTCCATACAAATACATAACATTCTATAGGCGTACGTATATGCTGGCCACCATCAATTTAGAATAAAAAAAAACACGTTTTGCCTGTTACTATCAAAAAATGATAAATTTATTTATTACTAGTTTTTGCCCGCGGCTCCGCCCGCGTGGAATTTGACTTTTGTGCTATCTCACAGGAACCTTTTATTTTTTCAGGTTAAAAAGTAGCCTATGTCACTTTGCGGTCCTTGAACTATATCCATGTCAAAAATTAAGTCAATCCGTTGCTCTGTTGCTGCGTGAAAGAGGAACAAACCAACAAACTTTTCGGATTTATAATATTAGTACGATTTATACTACATTTAGTTAAGTACCCCTAAAAGTTTAATCATAATCGGTTCAGAAGTACTCAAGATATGGACACTAGTCAATATGTTATCTTAAGTACCTATAGCCCATAATTTTTTTTATTAGGGTTCCGTACCTCAAAAAGAACAAACGGAACCCTTATAGGATCACTTTGTTGTCCGTCTGTCCGTCTGTGTGCATATCAAGACTCTTTATCTAGGGCACGCGTAAAGATATCGAGTTAAAATTTAAACTGTATACGTATATCTATGGTCTCTTGCAGTTGTGTAAAAAGAAAACTTCTCAGTTATCGTTTAAAAAAGTTAGAGCCATAAACGGCTCTACGTCGTAGAAAATCGCATATTTCGACACTCACAAAAATCAAAACCTACAGGGTACTTCCAGTTGACCTAGAACTATGAAATTCGGCAAAAAGCATTGTCTTAGAGTACACATATAGGAATAAATCTGAAAATTGTACATTTCCTAGTAAATCACAAAAAAATAGGGCCTAAATACAAACAATTTTGGCCCAAAATTCAAAGTGAGTAAATCGTATCATGTGGGATATCACATGAAAGAGCTTCATTAGCACATGCTAAAACAGGTTTACATTGTGTTATTTCCGATGTACGAGTATGACGAGAAAAGTAAAAAAAAAATTCGCTTTGTTTATCCTATAGCGATTTCAACCTTACACTTTTGTGAAATACAGGATACATACAGGATTTGTACTGTAAGGGGGTGCTTCTGCTTCCCCTAATTTAGTTAGTAGTTGATCGTGGGCGTATTATAAACTGATATATCACAGACTGCACTTTTAATCCAATAGTTATTAATATTAAAAGATACGATCGCGCGCCATTGCGCATTCCCTGTTCAAACTGAAGCGTCGCTAGTGTTGTGCAGCGCGTCCGTCGCGCGTTAGTGTTGTACCGCTGTCACTCGATTTGGCGAGTCGAGTGTGCGGCTAACAGATTCGGCCATCCTGATCACGTCCACGTCCTCGTGGCACTCTCAGCATCTGGACTCCTGCACTGAACACAGGAGCTACTGGCCATGGGCAGCAACTGTTTACAAACATCAAACGTTAATCTCAGGTCCTCACTCCGAAGAGGTTGTGAACTTACTAAGCCTCAATATAGCGCAGTACGTGACATCAGTATTCCTTTTTGATTGATAGAAATCATAAAACAAAGACTGGATATTTTGCGAATCTCCAGCTAATCAGACGAACCACAACATTGCAACATCAGGAATGTAGTTCAGTTCGTTATATTGTGGACTTCTTAATGTATCTCCCTTAGCCTGAACAATTGTCAGAACTTGTATTGAAATTCTAAACGATATTCATTTCTAGGGCTACAAATTAATGTTATACAGACCCATGGGTGGATGTTACCATACAGTATAGAACAATGTCACCAAATCGTTCCAAGTGTGCACCGTAGTCCTGTGGAGAGTCGTGGTGCAGTGATGCAGTCTCGTCCAGATGTCGCCGCAGTCGGCAACCGCTCTGGAACAGCATCACCGGCTCGGGCGCTGAAGCGGGTACAGCGCCTCTGGATTCGCCAGTTGTAGTAGAGCAGCCATCGTTGCGCTGCTCGAAGCTATCACAACCCGATGTCAGGTTCTCGCTTTTCATTGAAAGGCTATAGGAAACAAGATCGTTAAACGTCCCGTCCGTTAAGGACAGACTGTCTCGCGGAGAGACTTTGGCTACACGTCCCGTCCATTGAAGGACAGACTGTCTCGCGGAGAGACTTTAGATTCACGTCTTATCCATTAGAGGATAGACTATCTCGCTGGGAGATTTCAGATACACGTCGTATCCATTTGAGGATAGACTATCTCGCTGGGAGATTTCATATACACGTCCTATCCATTTGAGGATAGACTATCTCGCTGGGAGATTTCAGATACACGTCCTATCCATTAGAGGACAGACTATCTCGCTGGGAGACTAAATGCACGTCCTGTCCGTTTGAGGACAGATTGTCTCGCTGGGAGAATTCAGATACACGCCCTGTCCGTTAGAGGACTAGACTGACTCGCTGGGAGAATTCAGATACACGTCCTGTCCGTTAGAGGACAGACTGACTCGCTGGGAGAATTCAGATACACGTCCTGTCCGTTAGAGGACAGACTGACTCGCAGTGAGAATTCAGATACACGCCCTGTCCGTTAGAGGACAGACTGACTCGCTGGGAGAATTAAGATACACGTCCTGTCCGTTAGAGGACAGACTGACTCGCTGGGGGATTTCAGATACACGCCCTGTGAAAAATGTTACAGCAAATCACTTTGTCTCTAAAGTGCCCCATAATGCCATCGTCACCACTGCCATATTGATTATAGCTTCCAGACTGATTAGTCATAGAACATTCCAAATAGTTACATGTTGCATGTCACCATCCAAAATTCTGACGCTAGGACATGTCAGTCCGCCCATTGGGGTCAACATTGTGGCTCGGTTAAATAGTAGTAGTAATTACAGTCCACAGTATTTTAGGGTACTCAAGGTAGTCAATGTACCTTAAGTCGTATAGCCTTAAGAGGGTACAACAGCCTTAACAATGTTTTTATAACAATGTTGAGACACATCGACTATAAGTAATACATAACATGAATAGTGCACCAGGTCTATCCCGACACTGGTAAGTGCCTTTGTAATTTCACTTATTTGGAGGACATTGTATCCATACTTGCTTGCAAATGTTGATATTTTTGCTGATAAAAGCTATTCATGTTTGTAAGGCAATCATATATGTATCTTACCACTAAGACATACAATACATAGATTTACAGACATAATGCCTCATACACTGCAACAATTGATGACCAATTGCGATGGTCCGACCAGAAAATGTCAATGCAAAAATGGTAAGTATTTGTACTACTGAACCAATCCAATTTTCAAAGTGCTTTGGATTTGTGCTCTGTAAAATTCACTCTGTATTATACTGTACTTTATTGATATTGGAGCTGTACCACTGGAGCATTTTTGTAGAACATGTGTCTTATTGTACAGTTTTTCAACAAATCAATTTAAATATCTGATTATGTTTTTACAACACAACATTTGACAAGAATTAAGAACCACAGGCAAGAATACTTTCCAGTTACTATTTGTAACCAGTCAGCCTTAGCAGGTCATTCAAGTGAAGTGTGCCTTCAGACCTCCACAGTACAATATAAATCCTCAACTGACTTCCATATAATGAGCGAGTAATGTTTCATGTAATATAATTCTTACCATATTATTTCATGCTACAGTGCATTATAAATGACACAGCTAGTTCATGCTGTTGCTGGCTATGATAGCCAAGCTTCCAGTCCAGTATTTGTTGGTGATAAAGCACTTTTACTTACATGATCCATGTTGTTGGTTAGTTAACACCGGCCAAGTATAACCATATATAACACTTACAGAATTCACAGTACCACACAGTACTTTTATAACTCTGCAGGCTTGTGATAGACCTCTGCTCATGAACTGTGTAGGTCGATGACCTCAGAATATGTCAACAATCTATAATTTGGATATACATATCTCACCGTTAGGTACTGAATTAATACTTACATGTATCCACAACATTTCATGAAGGTTTAGTTGCCAACTCCTGTGTATACATGCCACATTAGCACTAGGTGTTTGGCCACTTAAAACTCTAAGCATTTTCAACAGGATGCAATACAAATGTTGCAATAGGTTATGACCAGGTCAATGAACTTTGGTATCACTAATACCTGGTTTGGGGGTGAAACTACGTAAGTAATCCAGAGATTTACCTGCATTCGATGATATTGCGTCATATTTCAATACTTACAAGCCACTGTTCTAGCTTGTTGCACTATGATACTGTGACAAATACCTAATGACGCAGTTAAGTATGTCTTTCCATACATATTTCACCGTTTCTCACAGTTATTTTGGTATCCACGGATAAACTAAGCCGGTATAAGGCACGATTACAGTTTTCACGTACTTTTTTTCAGGATTTCAAGGCATTTTACCCATACATTTTGGGCCAGTCCACGACGCAAATTACAACATAGTTTCACATCTTTCTTGTTACGTGAAGTAAATGTTTACTGTTTTCGATGCTTTTTACGGCTGGTACCACCAGTAATAGATGATCCTGTCTCATACAACCGTATTTATTAACACGCCGTCACCTAAAACAGAAAGCAAACGCAAGCGCCGTATTGGCGCAGATTTGTTCTGATCCCAATTCTGAACTGTAAGGGGGTGCTTCTGCTTCCCCTAATTTAGTTAGTAGTTGATCGTGGGCGTATTATAAACTGATATATCACAGACTGCACTTTTAATCCAATAGTTATTAATATTAAAAGATACGATCGCGCGCCATTGCGCATTCCCTGTTCAAACTGAAGCGTCGCTAGTGTTGTGCAGCGCGTCCGTCGCGCGTTAGTGTTGTACCGCTGTCACTCGATTTGGCGAGTCGAGTGTGCGGCTAACAGTACGGAACCCTCGGTGTGCGAGCCTGACTTGCACTTGTCCGGTTTTTATTTTATTTTATAACAAATAGCAGGAGCGGCAACACAATTTTAATTGAAAGCAAACCGCATTCGCTTTAATCATACAATAATTCAATTTGATTACACGAACATCTGCGTTAAATTTTCCAAAAAAAGCAACCGCAAAATAACAGACCTTTTCTCGGTTATTTTCATTATTACTGTGCCCACTACGTGTTTTAAACCCTCATAACAACATTAACGTAAAAGCACTGATGTTTGTTGTGGCAACAAAAAAAAATAGGCCCAAAATCCACTAAAACAGAGAGATGTGCGAAACTAGGCAAATCGAATCATTATAAGACCTTTTGGGTCTACACAGATTTGTTTAGTTCCGCTTTGCTAAATGGCAGAAATACCATTATACAAGTTTATTTTTTCGGAGGGTAAAGAAATAAGTATTTAAGTTTGAGGCGCGTACAGCATACCTATGTCGCTGATAAGTGCGATTGCACCGTTACACCGTTTATCTCTGAGCAATTATTTTTAGCATTTACAATAAAATTGTATGATTGTCTTAAAAAATGCCGTAGGCGTGTTAAGTCTTATACATAAATCTTTATTAACAATATAAATCTGAAAATAAGTTGGTTTGTGTTTTGTTTATAACTCTACTAGTTTTTACCCGCGGCTTCGCCCGCATACGCAATATATCAGTATAATTTATAGCCTATGTATTATTCTGATAGATAAGCTATATTATTGCAAAGTTTCATCTCAATCAATTTAGTAGTTTTGCGTGAAAGAGTAACAAACATCCATAAATCCATCCATCCATCCTCACAAACTTTCGCGTTTGTAATATTAGTAGGATAGTAGGAAAAAAAAAAAGGCGTGGTGGTCAAGAGGTAGTGACACCCGCCTTACAATCGTGAGGTCGTGGGTTCGAATCCCCGGTCCCGTACCAATGAGTTCTTTGGAATTTATGTACGGAATTTCACACCACTGGCTTTTCGGTGAAGGAAAACATCGTGAAGCAACCTGCATACGTCCGTAGAAGAAATTCGATGGCGTATGTGAATCCACCAACCCGCACTGGGCCAGCGTGGTGGATATGGCCCAATCCCCTTTCGTGGGTAGGCCTACGTCCTGCAGTGGACTACTAAAGAGGCTGGTACAGTACAGTACAGTACAGTAGGATTCAGGCTCAGAGCAAATAAAAAAAATCCAGAGGGAACGTCGTTGAACAGTCAAGTGAAGCCGGTTTTTTATACATGTGTGAGTGCGTCGCTGTTGCGCCGCCATAGTTTGACTGACAAGCCAAGGCGTAGTTTCATAGTTACCTGGATGTGTGTGTAATTGTCTGTACACGGCGAGGCGTAGTTTTGGTTGGCTTCACTTGTTTGTTCACAACATTCTCTCTTGATTTTTTTATTTGCTCTGAGGATTCAGGTGGCAACGGAGCGACGAAAGTTCGGCTTAATTCTTGCATCAATGTAGTTAAATGGTCGAAGTGAAGTGTCATAGGTTAATAAAACGCGGGCAAAGTCGAAGGCAATGCTAGTAAAGATATATTGTTGTTTTTTTTTAACAAATATTATGGCGACATCTTATACACGCGTCTGGCCCCAAACTCAGCAAAGCTTGTGATATGGTTGCCAAAGATTGATATACTATGTACCTATACATAATTATTTTTAAACACATACTTATATAGGTATATTCATTACATAAATACTTGCCCTGGCTGGAGATCGGACCCACGCCCATTTGAGCCAGAAGCCAAAGTCACTAGCCACCGAGGCAGGCGAAATGTATCTTTCAGTATCATCGCTTCTCTCCTTTAGGTGGAGGTTGGACTTAAGGGCCTGATTTTCGCGCGGCAAGGGCGTTAATCAAATACGGGGACAAAATTAATCTGTCTGGACCGCCACCCCTTTACGAGTCCAAGCCAATTTCATACAATAACACATCATATTTTGTCGGCCCATAATAGAAACGTATACTCGTTTGTTTGGACTTGTTTATAATTCATTCTGCTTCGTACGTCCATATGAGCTGTTTTTGTAGGATAAGATGTGTATGGAAAATTAAAATGTAATAATTTTAGATTTTTTTATATTATCAAGCACAAAAACAACGGAATAAGACGCGTGATTAAAAACTAAATCTATGATATTGTTACGAGATGGGTGCTTGGATAATCAGTTAAAATGCCGATTATTCACTTTGCACTTTATTGCACAAAATCAAAATACCCACGACACAACTGTTCGCACAAACACTTCACACTGGCACTGATATTCACACAAACTAGTCACTTCACAATCACTGGTACGGCACTTAAACAGGAGGTGTTTTCGCTTCGACGGTAAACGAATAACTTCAAAGGACGGAACCTCGTGGTTCTATTTATACCTGGAATATTAATATTTTTTTTTAATTTTAATTTTGAATTCTCAAATACAAAAGACAATACAAAATACCGGGAAACAAAAGGCACCAAAAAACGCGAAACAATAGAGCGTGATCACGTAAACATCGCAGATTACATCATAGTTACTACATACCTACAACGGGCGTGCGCCTACTGCGTTACAATATTTATGCTCTGCAACATATGAAAGCAAATAGGCATTTGCTACAAATGCACTCTTTTTGCAAAGATATGAAAATGCCATTTTAGACTATTTATATAATTCAGAGGAATAGGTATCCCATCCCATCCATCCATCCCATCTCTTTACCTACCATTTTGATATGTAAAAACATTTTTAAATATTTTTTCTCGTTGATTTACCTATCATTATTTTTTCTCCCTCACTAAATGACCAGAATTACTATAAAATAAAAAATATACTTTGCCTAGATAAATCAGGGTGAAAATATGATATGATTATATTTTACAATTAAATATTAAAATATATTTTCTTTATTAAAGTTTCATGTGGTTTGAAAATTCATTCAATGTTTCATTTATTGAGATCGTATGCCGATTGTCCTTATTTTATTGAATAAAAATCATGGCAGCCCTAATCGTTCAATATCTAAATAAAGGGTAAAATTCAAAGCAAATAGGCGAATTTGATTGGATTTCATAGAACTTTGTGATCCACGTGTAGCTCTGATTCAATAAAACAATCCTTTGATTTTGTTTTTCAGGTGGAAAAATATGATTTTCATTTTATGAGCTTAGCTGTAATTGATAATAGGAAAATATTTTATAAGCTTATTAGTTCTGTATATATTCTGCGAAGAGAATGCTATTATTTTATGGGTAGTATTTAATCGAGTGCTTATTTATTTGAACTAAGCAATCGATGCGAATTAAAGGCATACTTTTGAATAGGCGACAAAAAGAGAACGAAAATAAATGCCTAAATCAGCGACTAAACACTAAATATTTGAGATACTAACCGTCTTTCCACAAAAAGTTTCACGCACACTTTAGACTATATTTAACAGTACAAATTGCACGATTAAACAGTGTTTAAAGCGTTTTCTCTTTGTCTTGTGGTAAGGCTATCAGTGTTCCACTTGTTTCATTGTGACTGCAGGGTCACGTTGGATACAAGCGGCTTCCAATTGGTCTTATTGGAAATCTATAGGAGAGGCCTATAGATTTTCAATTATGATTTATGAACAGCGGCACGTACGATTGCTGATAATAATGATTACTTAGTGTTTTTAAAATTTGACACAGCTATAACCTATATTACGATTATCCTAGATCCTTCTTCATGTGATGCAAAATACAATTTCAGCTATGTAGAGCTGTCATAAAATTTCACTGTTAGGGTTTCGTACAGAATAGGTTACCTACAGTTTGAAACTTTTATATTTGCTACAAAGCCCTAAAATCGAATCCCAAAACCGACTGGCTACTCTCGACGTCTAAAATAACCGGATAAGTCATTAAAAGTGCCGACGGAGCGTAAGAATAAAGGAGACCCGGTAAAGTGGTCGAATCCTACAGATCACCCGAGATGGGGCAAATCATCTGAATCTAAATCTTTTAGAGTTTATTTAGAGAGAGAGAGTTTTAGGTCCCGTAGTCCGTACGAAAATCTCTGCCTAAAAAGTAGTGCACTCTGTTCCTGAGTCTTGCTCATAATCCTTTTACAAAAACGTGGTCTAGATTCTCTTTCAAGAATGACATCATTCATACATGGCGAATGATACTTCAATGCATGGCGATCATTATCATGCAGAAATGAGGCAATTGGGTTTGAAATGCGAAATCTCAGCAAGTATTATTTTATCGATGGTTTCTGGCCACCTGGATATTCTCCTCCAACCAGAAAAGACGGTTGACGTGTGTGATTCATAGTAATTATCTTGCTGAGATTCCAATCATCAGATCATCGGGTGATTCCAAATACTGGAGATGATTTCCGGAAGATAATGAATTTACTGTAAATTTATGTGGATTTTTAATTTTTTGCTTTAAAAATTACCATTCAGTTATAGCAATCTGTTCTTTGATTATGTATATGTCTACATAATAAAATAATATTTTGATCAGGTGCTGGAGAAAATGCTAAACGCCCCCTGCGTTTAGCATTTTATCCAGCACAAGCTGGAGAAATAGATTTCTCCATATAGTTGATAATTTTTTATTTGTTTTTTTTTTTTTTAATAAGTATTGTACCCAATATACAAACGTAAGCTGCGCGGGTGAAACCGCGGGGCGCAGCTAGTACACAGTATATAAATCTTTGAATTACTCTATCTATTAAAAAAACCTCATCAAAATCCGTTGCGTAGTTTTCAAGATACATAGGGACAGGCAGACAGGGAAGTGGCTATGTTTTATACATGTTTGCGATAACTGTAGTGGGGCTACCTATTATCTGACGTTACAAATATAATACAATACAGGGTTATTTCTAATCAATTAGCATCCTTCTAGGGGCTTATTTTGTACATCAAAACTAACAACTTTTATTCTACGACTTTCGTTAAAACTCAAAATAAAATTTTGTTGTTCCATAGAAAAATTTAGTTCACCCGCGATAAAATGTATGGAACAGCTAATTCCTTTTGAGTTTTGACGAAAGTCGTAAAACAGAAGTTGTTAGTTTTGATGCACAGAATAAGCCCCTAGAAGGATGCTAATTGATTAGAAACAACCCTGTATATCATACAAATTGGTCAAGATTTTTCAGAGAAGTTTGGTTACAATCACTGTGACATGAGATTTTTGACTGTATATCTATTATACACGCACAGAGCGAAACAAATCACTCACTCATAGAGCTTACTAAACACTGCATTTTGCAATAGGTATACAATATACATGTTTCGTAAGCGTGCATAATGTCGTGTACAAATATTTGCAACATATAAGTTTCTTCCGTCGGGTAAAAAGAAGGCCACTCTCTATATCTCTATGGGTGGAATCGAGTCGGAGCTCTTTATCGAAACTTGGGTATGGTCTCCGCCGAACACTTATTAAACTTTTCTTTGCAAGTCGAACGTCAAATTTCTTGAATAGTTATTCGACTTTTTGATAGGAGCTTTGATAGTTTCGCTTTTGATTCTATAGCTCTGATGAAATAATTTATTTTAAGTATTTCATTATGATAAGCACAATTTTGCACTTGTGATTGATTTACCATCTAAAGCATTACATTATTGTCGTTTTCAAACATTCACGATTTGAACACATTATTACTATGTACTACGGGACGAATCGCGCACTGAAGTTACGAGATACATAAATACCTCATCATCCCGACGTTTCGACCGAGTTGCATCGATCGCGGTCACGGGTAGACGGGTAGGTGTGTCTACTCGTGACCACGATCGATGCAACTATAATTACTTTAAGAACATATTACAAATTATTTTATTTTTAGTGTCTCAAATTTAGGCAACATACAGATAATAAACTACTTATAACAATGTAGAATCTTTTCTAAAGACGATATACCATTTTTATCATCGCGATATTTTTAATCAATCAATATTCTTGTATCAATGGCGGGAATGACCGATAACGACGACTAATCCTCTTTATAAACGAAAAAAAAACTAAAAACAAGAAGTTATATCTAATGCACAATTTATTTGCAAATCGTTCGGGAACCAATTCTTTATCCAATAGACTCCAAAATCGTTCCTCGGGTCAACGTAATGAGTAGTCTCACCGTTTCGATTGACCGCCCCTTCCTCCCGAGGCCAATTCACTTCCCCTTCCCTCTATATTCTTTTAAGCTTCTATCTCGGCTTTAAAGAAACTGCTACCGTCCGCTTGAATACAAAGCTGTGTGCACAAGCACAAAGTTTGTGAAATTCGCGTGCACCTTGACCAACGAGAAAGGAAGTAACAGGATCGGCCCATAACTTTTGTCGTGTCTAAATTGTTTGAAATTTGGTTGCATGCCATTTATTTCATAATATGTTCTCAATTGGAGATTGTTGACGTTGTAGCTAAATTCAGTATTTATAGTGTAAAAATCTTAAAAATAATAAAATTGGAAGTGATTGAGTGCTGTGGATGGAGATGTGTGATGGATATTGCCCAATCACCCTTCGTGAATAAGCCTACTTCTTGGACGTGCTGTTTTATACCTAAGCCAGTGCGAAATAGTAGATTGTATCATATGGGAGCAAGATAATATTTTTACGGCGAGGGCGCTTTTTTGAATCCAGAGCGAAGTGAGGGATTAAAAGTACGTCGCCCGAGCCGAGTGATACACTCTACTTTTTATCACCTCTGTGAGAGAACAAAAGGCGCCTCATATTTTACTATAATATCATTATTTAACAAAACGTAGAGCAACAACTAAATTGAAATTAAATGGTATCTATTAATAAAACAAATGAAAATTTATATTTACATTATTTCATTCATTTTCTTGGCGCTGAACACTAACATTACAAATACTTCCAAATTCAAAAAGTGCGCGGCAAAGATAATTCCGTCGCACTTATAAAGTTCTTTAAAGAAAACACCTCCTTTGGGCGCGCTTAAAGGCGAACCAAGTAGTCCTTTTCGAATAGATGCGATGAAAATTATATTTCCATAATTCATAAGCGCATGATGTACTTATATTAATGCTTCTGAGTTTGGCTATGTAAAGGCAGCCATTTTGGGACGTGTGACTTGTGGTATGTGCCGATCTTAATTTGTGAGAATTTTAGTCTATATTTTTATTATGTATACGAGTTTAGACGGGGCAATATTTTGAAGGCGGTTACCTACATTGTGTGTTTTCTTTAAGGCGCTCGGAGTTAGAATGTGATTGTATGCTTAAAATTTTACGCAGATTTACGAGCTTGCATAAGATTTGAGATGTTTGTTGGTTGTAAAGACGAGGGTTACACATAATATAGAATACTTAGTTACTGAAAATTCATAGTGTAGGTAAGCTTACCTGAGTCCTAAAATACAGAATACTAACTTGCACTGCAGCAAAATGATATAATTGTACTATACCTACCTACACAGCATTTTAAAATTAAATACACCTACGTTTAATAAGATAACAATCCAAAAACTACAAAAATATGCTGTTTTTTACAAGAAGTAAGTAAATAATTTGTAATCTATAGCAAAATATACTTATGGGATATCTGATCTTATTTTTTGTTATTTTCGAGTTCATCATCATCCACAGCCTTCTTTATCCTACTGCTGGGTATAGGCCTCTCTTATAGTGCCATCTAATATTCGAATTGATCTAAGTATAATTGAAATCAATTGAAAATGAATTTATTTATTTATTAGGCACTCATAACAGACTACAGAAAATACATGATATATTTTTTTATACAATTTTTGACCGATTCTGTGGTCCAAAAGAATGAGCACACAGCACGGTGAACAGTTGTATAGGTACATATTATTGCAAAATTTGATACTTAAAATAAAGAGAATGATAGAATTATTTCGTGAAAAAATAACCATTAAAAACATAATTTTGACTTATGTAAAAATTGAAAATTTGAATAAGTTAGTAGTGTCACCAAACTCTTTTGACATGCCAAGGGCGAAACCGTTCTTACTATGGTAGTAGGATTGGTAATAAACGGATTATTTCACTGCCAACCGTCACTAGTTGAAGAGTAACCGAGGCGACAGATATACATCCACTATATCTATAGTCAGTTCCACTAAACTTTAGACTTGCATATCACCTAACTTAATTTTATGGAACGCTTATAAAAACTTAACCGTTATAACAGCCAAATATTTTAATATTCTTTTTAAACGGAGCAAGTGCCTTTATTAACCATAATACTGAGTACATACTAAAACTACTAGTACATAAAAAGCAATTAAAATATCCACAGACCCCTGAAAATTTAAATGACGTAGTCTAAATTGAAAGTGTAAGTGATTTAATATTTTTTCATAAAGTGCTCATAAAGTGACTCTAACCGCAATTAGGCACATAATGACACCTTTAATCAAACTGTGATTTTTTCATTACTTTAATTCACAAGTGAATTATAGAGTTTTTTATATTTAATTGGTTCAGTTGCTTTGTTCTTAAAAAAAGTTTCGATACAAAAAGATCGTGTTCAATAGTAGGTACAAATAAATTAATGTACCTATGAAACCTCATTCTTTTAGTCTATGGCCGATTGACATTGCGCGCGCAAAGGAAAACAGATTAATTTTTCCCGCCATTTCGAAACATTTTTCACAACTCGTTATCACGGTTGAAAATATTTTTTTTGTATTATTTTATTTACAAGTGTGTTGAAAAACGTCGTATGCTACACGTGTGTATTGATAATTACCGTCCTCGGCTCTCTTAAGACCTCAGCGGTGCCTCAGCAGTAATACCCAACATTACACACTTGTACTATATTGTACTATTAATACTTGTCTCGTGATTTACTTTTAAACAGAAATAAACCCAAGAAGCGAGCACAAAGGAAATATCCAAATGTCTGTTTCAAACCCCAATATTCTATCTTCCCCGTCGAGTTAGACTAATCTAATGAATAATAACATTCATTCTAAATTAAGATAATTAACTTAATTGACATACGAGTACGAGAACTTTCCCCTTTTCCGCCCCGTCTGCTTGTTTCCCCTCATTCTAGTTAGTAAAGTTTTAATTTTGTTTTGTTTAATATAAAGTGCAGTAAATTATAACGCATTAAAGGGTAGGCTAATAACACCGACTGCCTCGCTTATAGAGGCTGTCGAAATTAATAGTATGAATAGAGATGTTGTATTTAAAGTTGTCGATATCGGCATAATAAGCAAGTACGCGTTACAGATTTCATAGATTTATTCGTTTGGTCTCTGTTATGTTTTAAAAGAGGAATTCGATTCGATTTAAGATCTCACGGTAAATAAACAATTTTAACGCGTACGTACGAATATGTAGGTGACTAACGCCAATTTCCATTGTACGACGTCTTTTCTTGGGTATCTTAATTATAAATAAATACATTTTTATTCGACCAAAACAATGTTAACATAACATTATCTTAACTAAGCTAGAATAATTGTACACAAAATTATAATTGGTATCTGTTGCCGAACTAGCCGAAGCCTTTCAGCTTACAGTGCTTTCACCTCTATTTGCACTTTTCCAGCTATATAACAGATTTGAAATCATAAGTTTCAAAAACAAGACGAATAAAATCTAAACGAGTAGGTACTTAATTACTTATACATAACCGACTTAAATTAATTTAGAATGACGATATTTGAAAAAATGTCTAATTACTAAAACTGTTTCTAAACCATTAAATAAGAACAAGCTTACTTATTACAATAAGTTTAAATAAAAATAAGTGAACTAAAATCCTATCTGAATTCCTTGGAATTTATGTACGGAATTTCACACCACTGGCTTTTCGGTGAAGGAAAACATCGTGAGGCAACCTGCATACGTCCGTAGAAGACATTCGATGGCGTATGTGAATCCACCAACCCTCTGGGCCTCTGGGCCAGCTTGGTGGATATGGCCCAATCACCCTTCTTAATATTATAAACGCGAATGTTTGTGAGGATGGATGTTTGTTACTCTTTCACGCAAAAACTACGGAACGGATTGAGATGAAATTGCACTAATATATCTTATATATCAGAATAACACATAGGCTATAAATTATAATGATATTGCGTCAAAAATCAAAATATCATGCTGGTGAAGCCGCGGGTAAAAACTAATGAAGAATATTACTAAATTTTCTGTTGGATAATGCAGTCATATTCTCCATAAGGTTAGTTAGGTTAGGTAGTCTTCATTTTTTACTCAGATATCCGTTTTATCCGTCGACAAATTCAGTTTGATTGATATGCCTCTTTTTTAAACTATAATGCAGTGATAGCATCGTATTGATAAGTCTAACAAAATTTGAAATATTATGTGTTTAAAATATTGCCTTGTTATATTTTTATAATATTAATACCGTCATAATATTCTAAATAAGTGCAGTTCACAGGTCTAGTGGATCTTTGGAGACGTGCTGGGGTGTAAAGGGGACTTCTGTCACTCGAGGTGGTTCCGCTAAGCTGTCTTTGCTCGTATCTCTCCTTGGCCTGGCCAGGAAACAGCAGAAACTTATTAAAAATTAAGTTATGGGTAAAAAAAACTCTACCTTTAAAGTGATATTTCCTAGGCAATATTTAATATCATTCCGTCGCAAAATTTATTCTGTAAATCGATAGGTCCAATCCAGTTCAAGCACAGCCCTAGTTGATCTTTAGAGACGTGCCCGGGCGTAAGGGGGATTTCCGTCACTCGAGACCGTCCCGCTAATATAGCTGTCCTCGCTCGGGGCTGTCCCTGGCCTGAGGAGGAACCGGCAGAAACTCATTAAAATTACACACGGGTTAAAAACAAGCATCACCTGGACTAGTTGCTAGACTCCTGTCTATTTAGGCCTTCTTACTTTTTGTTAACGTGCTGTGAAATTTTGTTGCAGTGAAATGTAAGCATGTTTTTGTTTTCATTACCTATATGGCGCGTAAAAAAATTGTATGTTCATATATCTATTTATTGACCGGCATTGTTCAATTCAATTCAATCATATTTATTTCAATTAGGTACAAATATACACTTTTGAAACGTCATTAGCTAAATAATCTTGTGACGTTACATTACATACCTAATTATTACAAAAACAACAACAATAATAATCCGAAATAAATAAAAAAATAAAGAGACAAACAAATCAATTACAAAACAGTTACCAGTGAAAATTAATAATTTGATATTCACAACACAATGTTGCCAGAATGAGTTTTGGAGATCTACCAGTTGGTTTGATTGGTAGGTTTACACAACTTTATTAGTTAGATTTAAACTAGTGCATTTTTACGTAAGTAAACGTACTCGTCTTATTCACGACGCAAGTACAGTTCATTGTGTGATATTATGAACATCGCTGTATTTATTTATCAATGGCTAAAACAGTTTGTGTTTTTAGCTGAGAAGTTTTTTCAGATAAACTTTAATGTTTTTCTTTATTAATCTTAATTTTTTCTTAAAAAACTAAACATGTTCCATTACTTGCATAACAATAATTTTAAGACAATTTTGTAAATCACGCCGCATGAAAATTTTGACACAACAGTGTCACACAACACAACAGTTCCAGTGTCTTTCGAGGCTGTGATATTTTCCTGCTAACGTTATTTTTTTGAGTTGGAATAGGCCTTGGAGCTTGTCCCAGAGTTAAAGATTTTGTCCCGTTAACAGGCTTTGATTAGACTCACATTTAAATATCTGGGACAAAAATTATGTATAACATTTAGCGCCTTACCACAAAAGATTTAAACACGCTGTAAATACTGACTAACCGTGCAAATTGTGATGGTAAACATTGTCTAAAGTGCGCGTAAAACTTTTGTGGTAAGTAGCATAGTTTATTCCCCGCTGACACTACTGCTTATGTATCACAACCAGCACAGGTAGCATATCAAAGGGACAAGTTGTTTTTTCACCATTACATCCGCTCGAACAGGAAATAAAGTATGGACTGTCAGTGACAACTGACATTAAAAGGATACCTAAAATGGTTTTCTCACTTTGACGTGCTACCCGTGCAGTAGTGCTAAAGGAAATTTCACTCGTGTCGTTCTGAATTTCACTTATTAGAATTATAACGGTTTTAGGGATTGATATAAATTATCTAGTTGATTACTCAATAATATTATTGTTACGAGATGGGTTCTTGGATAATCAGCTAAATCGCCGATTATTCGCTTTGCACTTTATTGCACAAAATCACGACACAACTGTTCGCACAAACACTTCACACTGGTATTGATATTCACACAAACTAGTCATCACTTCACAATCACTGGTACTGCACTTGAACACGAGAAGTTTTTTCTCCGACGGTAAACGAATAACTGATCCCCAAGGATCGGCCGGCGTATTTATATCCGTTATTTCTTACAGTCTCGAACCTACGAGATAATTCGCAACATTACTCGATCTTAATGAACGCTATTGTGTTAACATTTAAACAACTTGAAAGTTCCAGAATTCTCTATTGTTTTCAAATACGTAAACGCCCAACGAAAAACTAAACAATAGACGACTGATCCCGCTCGAGTCATAAAACCATAAATCTCGCACTTAGGTCTAAACAACTCGCCGTCATTACCGCGCGGCATACCTACTGCGTCACATTATGATATCGTCACTTTCAAAGCCTTATCCGATTCCACGAATAGCAAGACTTTGTAGCTTTAATAAGTTCTGATGTTATCAGCTGAGGCATTTGACTGTTTTAAAGTTTCTGCGTAATAATGCTCGTAAAAATCACAGCAGACAAAGCCGCAGGGCAGAGCAACTAAACAATAAAGCCTGGCAATCTCAGTCCCTGAGGCATTCCGCGCCGCACCGCCTTAGAGTTTGCAATGAATTCGTTCTGAGAAATTATTACTTTATGATGTCCATAGAGCTCTGCGGCCTGCTTTGCATCAGTTATAAAGTGCAAGACATAAATTGCTAGAATTTTCTAGAAAATTTTGTACAGAAATAATTAGGTACTATGTGTCACTTTCCAGAGCATACACAGGGTTATTTCTAATCAATTAGCACCATTTTAGAGGCTTATTATGTACAATTGTACATCAAAACTAACTACTTTTGTTCTGCGACTTTGTAAACTCAAAAAAAAAATCAGCTGTTCCTTACATTTGATTCCGGGTGAACGATATTATTCTACGGAATACTAATTTTTTTTTGAGTTTTGACAAAAGTTGCAGAACATACGTTTTTAGTTTTGATGTATAGAATAAGCCCCTAAAAGGATGCTGACTGATTAGAAATAACCCTGTATATACCACTGGTCTTAAACTTACTTAATAAAAATAAAAACATTTACGAGTATAACCCCTTTCTAACACATTTTTGAAAATGAATCTGTGGCTGACTTTCAACGATTCGTTTTACAAATCAAATTTTGAAATTTTCTTTCATTAGCACTTTTAAGCGTGTCCATCATGCTGGCAGCATTACCACTCTAAATGACAATGCGAAATGTATCTATTATACGTTGAGCCAAATAAACGCCAGCATGTTACTCGTACCTCTATAATACCTACATTAGAGCATTGGTAATGCTATATATTAGCATCTACGATCTTTGGTACAATTTACAAACATTGGTTCTATACACAAAGAATTGCGTAGAATTTCTAATCCGTCCTAGATTTTTTGCTTGACTTGTTGGAGTGCACTACCAGGCACCTAGATTCAGTTAAAAAAACCACTGACGGTCACCCATTGAATGACTGAGCCTATCATCCTGTGCATAATTAACATCAGTCCTATGATTATAATACCTAGTCGAGTTACGTGGAATGCTACAGTAGTAAAGCCTATAATTGCTAATTACCCTGTTCTGAGCAACAGAACAATGGACCTTGTTCGTACTCTAATATGTTGTAGACACAATTAACAGACAAATAAGCCGCTTCAATAGGTCAGACGATCGATGGTGCCAATAAATTATGGTCAATGCAGACTGCTCGATGACAGTTATGATGGCTTTATTCAATTATAATTTATTGTTAAGTTAAGTTCTTGAGTAGAAATAGGGTTTGAATAGATAGATATTTATAAATAAATTAATTGAATTCAATCTATTAACTATTTCAGTTTTATAGCACCGTGAATAATTGGGAATATTTTAGCGCCATAGGCACCTGAGTAGGCCGAGTCACTGCACTAGGGACCTTAAGAAGTTGATGACGATACTTATCGGAACTTACCTTTTCCCGAAGCGGTTCGCCGGTTTTTTACTATGGAAACTAGCGTGGTTTTCGCACATTTTAATTAAGTAAAGCACAGGTGCTACTAACGCATAATTTTAGTAGTGCTATGCGAGACAAGCCCGCGTGCTAGTACTCCAACCTTGAGAAAGATCGCCAAATGCTATTGAAACTATAGCAACAGTTTTTTTCTAAAATTATGCGTGAGTAACACCTATGTTTTACTTAATTAAAAAAGTGCCAATTGCATAGCTTTTGTACTTTAAATTTTATTTACATCTAAAACACCCACATACATACATCTTTAACTTGGTGTTCTCTCTAAGGTGAGACAGTATTTCACACCTGAGTAACTACTTAGCCTTTATAAAGCACAAGCACAGGTCTTGCATGGAATACTGCTCTCACTTTTGGGATGGCTCTGCCAAATGTCAACTGGAGGCTCTGGAGTCGATTGAGCGGCGAGCCAGGAGGCTGATTGACAACGACACCTTGACTAAGTCGCAGCTGCAAAGTCTTGAGAATCGACGTAAGGTGGCGTGTTTGTCGGCCTTTTATCTGATTCACTTCGGAGAGTGCGCTCAGGAGATGTACGATCTGGTCCCACCTACCCAGGCATATCAGGCAGTATGTAGACAAACGCAAACCTACAAGAAATAAAAAAAAAAAACAAATCACCCCATTTCGTCACTGACTCATTGACTGATTGAGTGATTGTCTGATTGACTGACCGACTGGCTAAACTTTCTTTTGTAACTTTGACCCCCAACCTCTTAAATTACCTATACTATATACTATATTGTAAATATTTAGCAGTTTATAAGTGACTTCCTTTTTATGCTAGAAATCTAAAAACTGATATAAAAATTCTTTGTTAGAAATAAACATATTTTAGGATTTTTAGTAAATCACCCCTCAATAATTGCGGGATGAAAGTTTGTATGCTACTTTCGCAAATTTTGATGTTTTGATGACTGGCAAAACTGGAGGATGAAATTATTGTGGGACTTCTATAAATTTTCACCCTAGATGTCATAAAATTGCCATAAATTATGAAACACGTATTGCAAGATTTTAATAAATCGCTCCCCTACTCCTACACTACGGGATGTAAGTTTGTACCTATGCACACTTCCGCGAATTTCGGTAGTAGAAGTTTGGAAATTGTTAAAAGTACTGGTAATAATCTACAAAAAGAAGTGAAACCCAACATAAAACAGACCCTGGAGTCTGTGGTTAGTAAATTATAATTTAAAAAAAAACATAAAACATTTTCATGTAAAATGGGTTCCAAGACAGTCTATATCAAACGCACTATCAAAAAGTTATCAGATCTCATGAAAAGCCAAACTACTAATTCTATAGGACTTAACTCTATAAGTACAACTCTACTCTTACTTCACAAACTCTACGCAAACAGCTAAGCCACGTATATGAACTTTGTAAGTACTTGCCCTAGTCGATATACGTAGCTGAGCTGTTTCGTTACTACACGAACTATTTGTAGGTATAACCGAGAAATAATGAACAGTGAATAAATTCTTACCTTACGCCCTTAAGAAAGTAGAGAAAGCCAAGTCGCATATATTGACTTAAAGGTGTGGATAGAGTTTGTGAAGTAAGAGCTCTACAAGCTTTTACTCCACAAACGACACCTCACCACAACCGTAATAATTAAACCGTAATAAAGTACCTATCTAAAACATGCACTAATGAAACCCAAACCCATGACTGAAAATTGCATCAAAATCGGAGTAGTAGTTTTGTAGTTTTGAAGAAATATAACAAGATGGATTTTTCACAAATAATGTTTGCCACAGTCCCCTGGTGAGTTATCACCGTAGCACCTATCAAACATGCATCAATTAAATTTAAACCCATATCTAACTTTCGTATGTATCAAAATCAGATAAATAGTATTGGAGAAAAATTGCAACATAGGTTTTGACAAACAAACATCCTCGCACCCCATAAAACCGTTTTTGTTCCGTCGTGGGTAAAAGGATGCTAGTATATGGCTATAGGCTGAATCATACAAGTCGGCGAATGTGAAGTTAGATACAAGTTGCGCAATATCAAAAACTGAGTGAAGCTTTCATAGCGCTGCTGTGTGTGGATAATAAATATTTGATTGGATATTAGGCTCTACTATGAAGGCGCCATCGTAGTTATATTAGCAATTTAGAATATTTATGTTTCATTTTCACTTTAGGCATTCGATCAAGAGAACACTTTTTACGTCGCTATAATATATATTTGTTATACAATAGTGTAAAGTAGCTTTTAACCGCGTGCTCATTTTTGATGACCGAGCAAGTGAAGAGCACGAGCGCAGCGGGTGATTCAAAAATTAGAATCCTAAACATTAGCGAGGGAATCAAAACAGCACAAGGTGAAAAATCTTTACACTCGAGTGCAACACGTAACTTTTCATCCCACGTCAGCGAGGAAATATCTAGTCGTCTACATATCGTAATGTTTTAAATACTTCTCGCGTAATTTTTGAGGGAGAACGGCTGACGGACGCGACTGACAGCCGCGACTTAGCAGTGTGCACAGTCTTAAAACATCCGGCGCGCCAGATCGCTCTCGGACGTCCGAACGCTCAAGGACAGCCCAAGGTGACGTCCGCGACTGATGTCCGATAGTGTGCACGGCTCAGTGTACATTCATTATTTAGATACCTATCAGTCGCGGCTGTCAGTCGCGTCCGATAGTATGTTTCCGGCTTAAGTCTTCAAGAAGTTAAAAAAAAGGTTATATTATAAATTCGGCACCATATACATAGATATACAATATAACATACCATTTTAGTTATGATCTAGCAAAACAAAATGTACAACATTATACCTACCGTTGCCGAACTAGGCTAGTGCTTGTGTTTCAGCGTACAGCAACCTCCCTACAGGTTAATGCTAACTATTTACTATAGGTTTTAACAATTGTTTTGAAAAAGTTTAAATAATTTAAAAATTCAACAAAGTAAAAAAAAAAAAACAAAATTGAATTTTCAACTTAAACTATTGTGAGTATAGTGTAGAATGGACCTCTTTGAGTAAAATGTGTGTGAGTGTAATGCATGAATGTACCTATACATGACGTCATGCCTTGAGGCCATTTCTGTGAGTGAGAGTGTAGGTAATACTACATTATGATATAAGTGCGGTAAGTTGAAAATTACAGCCGAGGCGATATTGCTAGCCCGAGTCGTAGGCGAGGGCTATAAGGAAGCAGAGGCTGTAATTTTCAAAACGCATGTATGTCATATGACGTTTTATAACATATTTGCGAGGAAATTAATAAAACTCTGACTTTCTTAAACGAATAAATCTTTAATTACTTGTTAAAGCAGTTATAGAAATTTGAACACTTTTTAAAAGTGATTGTTACGTTGCCAGTTGGCATTTTTAATGTTGTTAAGTTACTATTAGTAGTCACAATTTCCCCAGTCTCTCTCTCACACTCTTGAGTGAAAGTAAATTCATCACTACTTGACGACATTTTCAAATAAAAACAATACAGCGAAAAGAAAAAGCGCGCGAAATAATTTTTATCTCCCGAAGTTAATTTTATTCATAAAACATTGACCACTTTTCTGACATAAAAACTCTTTGCTAAGATTTAAAAAAGTATCATTCATTTTTAGACGGAGCATCTTAAAAAACCGTGCATGTTACTTTATTTAAAAAAAACTCGTGCGTTTTACATTACAATAACGCACAAGTGCGTATTGAAATACATTACAATATTGAAATTGGTGTTATTACAGCCACTTTACGAGCAAATATGTTATAAAATAATATATGCATGTATTATGAATGTGAGAGGGTGTAATCTTGTAATGTAAACTGATACCGGTGATAAATAGATTAAATGGTACCACCAAATATGATGAAACTATTTCAAAACGACCATCAATTTCTCGTTTTCTCCTGAATTCAATAATTTTAGCCAATTAGTAATTTTAATTTTGATTTCATGCTTATATATATCAAAATCTTAAGAATTTTGTTATAAAAATACGGGCCTAAAAAATTAAAAATCTTCTAATGAAAGATGTGTTTATTCTTCGAGGTAGTCGGCAAACATTGTGTTTACGTCTGTTAGGCTGAGGCTGAGGAACTTAAATTATACGAGAATGTTGTTTTATTGTTATACTAACTATAAATAGTTGTCGAACTGTAAGAACGTCACAAGATTTGTATAGTAGAATTGTGTCTAAGAGAATTGGCCTACCAGTAGGTACTGATTTTTAATACAGCCTGTTCAGAAATCTCAATGGGCTGGGCCGCAAGGTAGTTTTGGCGGCTTCCCCCCAAGACGAATAAAGTAAATAGGTTTAATGATGTTTCCGATAATTCACAAAGTTATACCTACTCTATAAAATTTAACTTGATCTCTGCGACAGTAGAAGATTGACATTTTTAGAGTTGGGATAGTGGTGGAAAAAATCGATTTTCAAACAATGTTGTAATGAAATCGAATGAGTAGTTGAAGGTGAGAAATTGGATTTCATTTACTTACTATTATTTAAAATCAAGTATGTACACATGTAAATAATGTTATGATATTAATTATATATTCATGATAATGTAACGATAGTATTTATCGACGTTTTTCACTATTATCGATGCTAATGTAACATATAATTAGGTTTACTTTAATTACACATGTAAAAAATGTTATAATATTACAATATACAATAAAATTAATGATAAATCAAGTTTTATTGAAAATATCGTCGATATTTTAATTAAAACTCTATCTAAAACTCTGTGGTCACGATCATTCGTCGCCCATCACTAATCGGCATGCCCACAAAGTGTGACATTGACAGGTACTGTCTGTACTTTTAAGAAATTCAGGACTTCATAGGCGTGATTTTTCTGACAGCTGTCGCAGAGATTAAGTTAAATTTTATAGATTATAGTGTACACAATGTTCTAAATTCAATTTTATTTTCCCTTCTAGCAGATAAAAACGACTTTTGAACTCAGATATCGAAGAGTAGAGATGTGACTAATACATATATTATTACGTATATTCATAATAGGTCCACTTAATAGGTATACGGGTGGAATTTCTTACTAGGTATTATGAACGATGTCATATTAGGTTATTTAATAATAGTCAAATAACAGCGATATTTTTTTGGCCCTAAATAAATAATATAGGCAATAATTCCTGTCTTAAATAGGTACCAATAGTATTTATAATTTCCGTTGTAACTCGGCGATTTTGCTTGCATCTGTTGATTTTCCTCTACAGATGGTATTTTTTAACAAATTTCGACAAAAATTGGTACACAGGTTCTGTAATCTGTATATTATTTAATTAGTGATTAAACGAACTTACCTTAGTGAAGTTCTATCATAATTATACTTCGCACTTTGTCCTCGAAATTAGTATGAGTAGATATTATATACACATGTAGTTTCGCCTAGTTACACCACTCTTGCACTAATTGTTGAGAGAATGAAGGTAGGAACAAAATAAAAATGAAGAATTTGAGGGTAGCTACAAGTTACTTCGCCATTTTGTCGGTCTGTCACTTCATTTAGTTCAGAGCCATATACATACCCACTACCTACGTGATTTCTGTCATTGGCATGCTTCTTTAGTTTATAATTATATCATATTCATGGGTTGCGTTCGCTCCTAGGGAGGGTGGGAGTACATACTAATTTCTTCGGACAAAGTGCTACGTATAATTATGATAGAACTTCACTAAGGTAAGTTCGTTTAATCACTAATTATACTTCGCACTTTGTCCTCGAAATTAGTATGAGTAGATATTATATACACATGTAGACTTTGAGAGTGATATGTAAGGAAGTAATGTCAATGACACATCCATGTAAGAAATCAACTTAATATTTATTTAGCATAAGTATGGTAATATACAATCTATTATATAAAAGGCTTCCCTGAGTGACTGACTGACAGACAGCCTACAGCCCAAACCGCTTAAGATATGAGCTTGAAATTTGGAATATAGGTACATTGAACGACGTAATGGAGCACTAAGGAAGAAAATTTTGAACTTTCGACCTCTAAGGGGGTAAAACGGGCCCTTTTCGATTGTATGTAACTTTTTATTCCCTGTACCGATTGATTTGAAACTTTGTATACATGCTTTTCAAACAAAATAAAAGTTACGTTTTTTCCTGTTTTTCCGAATTTTCCTCATCTAAGGGGTCAAATAAGGTCCCAAAGTTGGTGAAAAAAGCATCAATTACATCGAACCAGCTGAACGGTTATGGTTTAAAATTGGTATGAAGGAGGCACACAGCATGTTTTAATACAGGAACTAATAAAATCCAGGAAAATCTATAAGGTTCCTTAGGGATACGTAAAATTAATAAGTTTAGGCTACAGCCCAAACCGCTGAAGATATGAGCTTGAAATTTGGAATATACGTACATCGTACGACATAATGAAGCACTAAGGATGAAAAACGTACCCAAATCTAACTTGCGGGGTAAAACGGGCCTTTTTTGTTTGCATGTAACTTTTTATTCCCTTTACCGATTGACATGAAACTTTGTATAGATACTTTTGAGACTAAATAAAAAATATGGCTGCACCTGTTTTTTTAATTTTCTTTAAAAAATCCTTAGGGGTCAGATACGTCCAAAACTTCAATGCGCTTTTTTAAATAATGTAGTATCTAGAATAGGATTATGATACTGATTTATCCTTAAATGGGGCAAAATGGGTCCCCAATAGTTAACGTTTTTTTTTTATTTTGTGAGCCAATAGTCTCAAATTAAGCGCACATACGGATCAATATACGTATTTTTTTCTATGGGATCAACCCTGGCAAGCGAAAATTACCAACATTTTCCATATATTTTGTCGCGGGTCGATGAACTTTTAGTGACAGCTGATTTTATTCACGTGTTTTTGGGGTTGATACCATTGTAAAAGTTAATCAAATTATGAGTATAATAGCATCCTAGAACATGGCTGACGACGTCTAGATATACACTATGTGTTTTTAAAATAAAATAAGATATAGGCACCTACTTGTATACCATTTTTCCATTTACCTAGAAAACTAAATTTCTAATGACTTAATGAAACATGTCGAATACCTGTACCGGCCTTAATTAATAGTGCACTACTGAACATAGGCCTACCCGCGAAGGGTGATCACGCCGATCGAGCGCGTGTTGCTGAATCCACAAACGACATTGATTTTTTCTCTATGGACTTACCTATACAGGTTGCCTCAATGTTTTCCATCAATGAAAAGCCAGTAGTGTGAAATTTCTTACATAGTTACTCATACAATTATTATTATTGGTTCCCTCGGTGGCTCAGTGGTTTGTGACCCTGACTCCTGGGTCAAAGAGGCGTGGGTTCCATTCCCACCCAGGGCAAATATTTATGTGATGATCATATGTGTTTGCTGTGTGTCTGGGTGCTATTAATTTATATTTATTTATTTATTTAACACTCAAAGATTCAAATGAACACTTTCTTGCACACCATTTGTACAAAAGGAGGACTTAACGCTAAATAGCATTATCTGCCAGTCAACCTACAGGTACATGTATATATATGTAGTATATCAGTCTCTGCCAGCCAAATCACAAGTTTTGCTTAGTTTGGGGTCAGAGACCGTGTGTGAGATGATCCCCAATATTTATTTTATATATTTATTTATTATTGAGTTAATTTCAGAAATTCGGCGATATATCATCTAAAAATTCACTTACTCCGTAATAAGCTTTAGATACAAGTACATTAAATAACCAAATACTGAGACAATACAGGCCGATCCGTTGGCTATTATCATTTTAGGTAAACACTGATACAATTCAGGCTAAATCGTAGGCAATCTTGCAAGTAATACGAAAATAGGCTCATTTACGAAGGCGCTATGGTAAATATAATAGCAACATAAAAATTGTTCTTTCTATCGAATGCTTAAAGTGAAAAAGGAACAGAAATAATTATGCTAATTAGCTATTATAATTACGATGTCGCCTTCATAATCGAGCCTAATGCGGGCTTAGCCACGAACTACTATTATTTTAAGTAAGTGCCAAGAAAATGCGGGTCAAACTGTGGGTTGTTATCATTTTAAGCAATTACGAAAATAACGCGGGCCAGACCGTGGACTATTATCATTGCAAGTAAAACAACAACGCAGGCTAACGGCTTGCTATTATAATTTTAAGAATTAATTAAGACAACGCGGGCCAGACCGCGAACTATTAGATATTTTTATAAGCAAATGTAAAGACAACGCGAGTTAAACCGCGGGCTGTTATTTTAATCTTACTAAAATTAAAATAACAGCCTAATTTAAATCTTACTAAAAACGTGGGCCAAACCGAGGGCTATTATCATTTTGAGCAAGTACTAAGACAACACGGCTATTATCATTGTAAGTAAAACGACAATGCAGGCCAAACAGCAAGCTTTTATAATTTTAATCAAGTATTAAGACATCGCAGTCCATGCTGCGTGCTATAAATAACCATCTTAAACAAGAACTAATAATACGCGGGTCATACCGTGACCTATTATTATTATAGGCAAATACTGTTACAATTTTGGCCAAACCGTGGGCATTATCCTTGCAAGTAATTTTAAGCAAGTATTAAGACAACGCGGGCCAAATCGCGGACTTTTAGATATTACTATAAGCAAGTAGAAAGATCAAACCGCGGGCTATTTTCATTTTAAGTAAGTACCCACGTACTAAGACAACGCGGGCAAAGCCGCGGGTTTTAAGCTAGTGCTTTATAAAGCTTCTATAGATACGTATGTTACTTCGCTTGATGGCGTATGGTTATTAATAATCGCTCGAGCTAGAGACAAATGATCGTCCTTGGTAACAACCCTGTTGTAAAAGCGTGCGAAGGAAGTGGAGCTGTGGCTCCACTCCGCTGTGTTGCGAATTGTGCCAAAAGTTCCAGGTAATTTATATGCTGTTTTCTTTCACTAATTGACCATTGACCGCTAGCTTTTTGGTTATTGCAGTTCGCGCCCCACCCCGTAGTTGAGGCATCACTATATATTTCAGTAACGTAGACGTCATTCCTGATAGGGTGCGCGGATTGGTCTATGGCGCTAATCCACCATTGAATATCAGGTAATACGGTATCTGGGATATTCATAAACTTATCGTAATTATTGTCATTCAATTAAGGTATTTATTACTAAGGTATTTACAACGTTATAGCCACCCATATTCAATGGCTGGGCAAGCCGACACTAATAAGCCTACGAGTACTATTTGTGCGAATTTTCTTATCCTACAGCGTTTTATTTTAGTGAAATTTTCGAGTTCGGTTCTTATGTGTGTCTTTTTGTCGGAAGGTAAGCTCAGGGACATTTGATGAGAATCTATTATCATACCAAAAAAATTGCAAGTCATAGAAGGTGTAAATGTACTTTTTTCCTCATTAATAATAAATCCGAGGGAGGTAAGTGTATCTTTCGTGGTTTCGATATTTTTGAAAAGTTCTTGAGGCTGTTGACTTATTAGGAGCCAATCGTCCAAATAAAGGGTAGATAAAAACCCCATATTGCGAAGGATTTTTGTAACCGGTTTTAAGATTTTTGTAAAAACAAACGGTGCAGTGCTTCACCCGAACGGCATAACTTTAAATTTATACATTTTATTGTCAAAAATAAATCGAAGGTACTTTTTAGACTCTCTGTGAATTTTTATAAGAAAGTAAGCGTCTTTTAAATCAAGTGTTGCCATATAACAACCGCGCGAAACCAGTTTTAGTGCGGTGCGTAAGTCTTCCAATAATTTAAAATGTTCTGCAGGGCGATTCTGTTAACCGATCTCGTTGCTGAGGTGATACGTTCTAGAACCTCTCTCGTTTTTTTGACACTTCTGACAGCCCGAAAGCTGTCAAAAAAAACGATAGAGTTTCGATCGATGACGTAAAAACGTGTGACATATGTGTGACGTTACTAAATTGAAACGTTCGTGAACTCATCCGTTACTCCACCGCTGGAAAGCCAACACGAAGCGTCCAATATAAAATTAATGACGTAAAAAATCGTGTGACGTAAATAATAACGATCGATATCAAAATCAAATGACGTCACTTAAGTAATACAATGAATACGTTTTGTACGTACTCAGGGCGTTGATATGGGGGGATACTCAGAGTTACCTTTAATATATCTTAATATTTATCAGTGGCGTCTAGACAGAAAAAGCACGTTCGGCATTTGCTGAACCGAATCATTCATCCACATAGATTCGATTTTAATACAGCGCCGATTGTGCCGTACCAATATGTGTGTAGCAACCTATCGTTTGGACTTGAGATTCCTTACCTACTTTGAGGTTAAATGATTGAAATCAACAAAAATCGACAGTACATTATTATTTTATTTAAAAAAAATGTAATCGTAACATTTTTGTAGAGTAAAAATATCTCCAAACCTAAAAGTACGCACTCCGCGAGCTACCCTAACAAGAAAGTCAACGACCGACGTCTTTGGGAGAACCATTGTAATAGATCCCGTAGCAGGTGCTACAGGGAACTGGCCCGTCGGTCACTGGAGAGCCGCCGGAGAACGCCCCGTGGTAGTTGATACCACAAGGAGCTAGCACGGACACTGCAGAAGAATCCAAGTGATAGTAGATGTCACGGAGAGCTGGCCCGTTCTTCAAAAGAAAGCCGCCGGATCCCGCTCTGTAGAAGCAGAAACCATGGGGAACTGGAAAGGTCACTGCTGAGACCCCATTGATGACTTGTTTCAGAGCTGCCCGTGGACAAGAGGTCGCCGTTGATGGTCGAGAAGCTGATTGCCCGCAGTGCCCAGTTAAAATTGCCGATACTCGAGGAAATTACGCCAATGACCATCATTTTTAATAGCCTGATGAAACATTAACTCGCAGCTGCATCCTGCATCTAAATTCGGGTGAAATTGGAGAAAATTTTGATCATTTGACAATCTAAGAGAATTTAAAATAAGGGTTTTGAATAAGGAGGTACTATTTATTGCCAGTAAGTTGAGATTGAATAGGTATTTGAAATTGGACAAGTGTATAAAATTGTATTGTAATGAATCAGATGAAATTGTATTGTCATCGGAATTAAACATGTCTAAAACTAATCATCAGATTAATCTATCCACAGAAAGCGGGTCAAATATCAATGAAGTACTAGATTTGACCCAAAAACCAGCAGGTGAAGTTTAATAATAATTGATAAACTATTTTTGTGGACAAAACCTTATTTTGTTACAATCGAACATCAATCTAAGAAAAAAAAACAATAACGCACACATGAATACATGTTGGTTTTGACTTAAGTCAGATTTGTCAGATTTTTTCTTGCTTTATTATTTTAAAATCTTTATTATTTCATATTTTTAAAGATTTGCGACGACATTATTCAATTTAAAAAAGCATTTAGTATGGTTGGATAGATGGCTGGAGTTAAAGAAGACAAAATTGAAAGGCGAGAAAATAAAGATAGTCATCGTTTCGATTTGTTATTCAAAATTGTCGACGACGTAACTGACATAAGTGTATATACAATAAATATGTTTGTTTGTGTAGGTGACGTGATACTAGAACGTTTCAGGATCGTTGCTGCTTCGTTGCTGACTCGTTTTGTACAACAGATCATTCAGACTATGCTACAATATTAGACTGTATCCGACAGACGTATCCTACTGGATTTTTTTCGCTTACGTAAGAGAGGTTTTATTATGTTTAACTGTGAATTAAGATATTTTATTGGAAAGAAAATTGCTTTTGTATAAATAAATTACTTGAAAACGGTTTGGTTGTTTCTTTTTCAATGTTATACCTAATTCAAGGGCGTAGATCAGTAGGTATTGGAGAGTTTCAAGCCTTAAAGTGCCTATCCTATCATAGGTAATCTTTGAGTAGCCATGAGATTTCTCCAAAGCTACTGATGCGTTTTTGAGAAAAAAGTAGGAAGTAACTTCATACTCGCGTATCATTGGTGAAAACGCAGCCTTAGTGTGATTAAGCATAGGCGTACCTATCACTATGCCAATTGCCCTATTAATACCAACTAACTGCCTGGTTGCTGATTGTTTTTTAATATTTAAATATAATTACTATAAGCGACATACGGAACACAAGAAGTAGAGTTGATAACTTCCTTTTTTTTCCAAAATCGGTTAAAAAAGAATATAGCATAGTCTGAACGCACCGGACCAACTTTCAAATACTCCAAACATTTAATATGACATAAAATGAATACGAACATTGACATTGACGTTTCCTAAAATAAGCTGACGATAAAGAAAATTAGTAAGGAGTCTTAAGGTGGACATACACGGTCAGTTCAACTGATCAGTTTTTCGCGTCACTCCAATTGGGGCTCATTCAGTAAATTAAAAGGTGGGAATTGGTGGCTCCATGTATAAACCACTACCAGAAGCTGGGCACACATGATGAAATGATCGCATTAGTTCATCAAATAATTGCAGCGGGGTCCTAATGTAGTCAACTATTGCCGATAGGTACTGCGATGGTTTGCATGTTTGTACCACTTCGATGATTAACTAAATCTTCAGTAACTCACGTAATTTCAATTTTTTATAAAAAAATATCTGATCCAAAGATGTTTAGAATTTGATTTACTACAACATTAATTCATATCAACTTTTGTAGGATCGATATTTTTTTAATGACAGTGGTGCCATTGTAAACAATATGGCACCACAAGCTTATCAAAAAAAAATATCGATCCTAGAAAAAATTGATGGGAATCAAAGTTGTAGGAAATCAAATTTCGAACATTTCTGGTTTCCAAAATTTCTCATGAAAAATTGAAATAACACAAGTTATGGAAGAAGCAAAATGGCACCACTGTCTTATTTAAAAAAATATCGATCCTAGAAAAAGTTGATGAAAATCAAAGATGTAGGAAATCAAATTTTAAAAATTTTTGGTTCCGATAATTTCTCATGAAATATTGAAATAACACAAGTATGGAAGAAACAAAATGGAACCACTAACTTTTAAAAAAAATATCGATCCTGGAAAAAGTTGATGGGAATCAAAGTTATAGGAAATCAAATTTCAAGCAACTTCGGCTTCGTTAATTTCTCGTGAAACATTGAAATAACAAGTTATGGAAGAAACAAAATAGAACCACTAACTTATTAAAAAAAATATCGATCCTGGAAAAAGTTGATGGGAATCAAAGTTGTCGGAAATCAAATTTCAAACAACTATGGTTCCGATAATTTCTCATGAAAAATTGAAAAAGAAACATCATGGCACCACTGGATTATTAAAAAAATATCGATCCTATAAAAAGTTGATGAGAATCAAAGTTGTAGGAAATCAAATTTCAAGCAACTTTGGCTTCGATAATTTCTCATGAAAAATTGAAATAACAAGTTATGGAAGAAACAAAACAGAACCACTAACTTATTAAAAAAAATATCGATCCTGGAAAAAGTTGATGGGAATCAAAGTTGTAGGAAATCAAATTTCGAACATTTCTGGTTTCCAAAATTTCTCATGAAAAATTGAAATAACACAAGTTATGGAAGAAACATCATGGCACCACTGGCTTATTAAAAAAATATCGATCCTAGAAAAAGTTGATGATAATTAAAGTTTTATGAAATCAAATTTCAAGCAACTTCGGCTTCGATAATTTCTCATGAAAAATTGAAATAACAAGTTATGGGAGAAACAAAATGGAACCACTAACTTATTAAAAAAAATATCGATCCTGGAAAAAGTTGATGGGAATCAAAGTTGTAGGAAATCAAATTTCGAACATTTCTGGTTTCCAAAATTTCTCATGAAAAATTGAAATAACACAAGTTATGGAAGAAACATCATGGCACCACTGGCTTATTAAAAAAATATCGATCCTAGAAAAAGTTGATGATAATTAAAGTTTTAGGAAATCAAATTTCAAGCAACTTCGGCTTCGATAATTTCTCATGAAAAATTGAAATAACAAGTTATGGGAGAAACAAAATGGAACCACTAACTTATTAAAAAAAATATCGATCCTGGAAAAAGTTGATGGGAATCAAAGTTGTAGGAAATCAAATTTCAAACAACTTGGGTTCCGATAATTTCTCATAAAAAATTGAAATAACACAAGTTATCGAAGGAACATCATGGCATCACCGGCTTATTAAAAATATCGATCCTAGAAAAAGTTGATAGGAATCAAAGTTGTGGAAAATCAAATTTCAAACAACTTGGGTTCCGATGATTTCTCATGAAAAATTGAAATAACACAAGTTATCGAAGAAACATCATGGCATCACCGGCTTATTAAAAAATATCGATCCTAGAAAAAGTTGATAGGAATCATAGTTGTGGAAAATCAAATTTCAAACAACTTTGGTTCCAATAATTTCTCATGAAAAATTGAAACACTTAACATAAGTTATCGAAGAAATATCATGGCTCCACTGTCTTCAAATATGGAACCACCAATTCCCACCTTTTGATTAACTGAATGAGCACCCAGTTGGAGTGACGCGAAAAACTGATCAGTTTAACTGACCGTGTGTGCCCACCTTTATTGTGATTGAAGGTCTATATGATTTAGCTAAATGCTTATTGTTGTCGTCGTTGGGTATTACGATACTATGTATTACGGTACGTCTTTGGGGCAAAGGTTTTTCCCTAGCTACATTCCGAAACGAGTCAGATGAGTGTCGGATTTGTGTTTTGAGAGTCCGAGTAGGCTCCCGCCAGAAATTCTGTAGACGGCCATGAGTGTTTCTGGCTTCCACTTAAAAAAAAACACTCTTGACTCGTAGCCAAAAGACATACTCGTACATAGGACTATGGGGTCATTTATGGAGAATTTTGTTGTAGCCGAGACGAGTTGCGATCGTTATTGCCCCGGTTTCTATTTCGGTGTTCTTCGACTATACTTCGGTTATACTTCGGCTACTTGTAATAGATTGTCACATGATTGTCATTACAAATGATTGCCACTTGTGATTGTCACCTTTGGTTAATAATACTGCCATTATTAAATCAAGCGTGATAGCTTTTACTAAGGGGAGAGTTGGATAGTATCGTCACTTGATCATTTTCATGAATTTTCGAAGAAACTATTTTAGTTTATGGTTGTATAAAATTAACTAAATTTGAAAATATTTGTAATTTACACTAATATATTAATAGCATTGTATTACTTAAACCTTTTTAAAATGAAAAATGTACCAGGAAAACATGTTTCTTGTGAGATGTGCTTATAATTTAGCCGATATGAATAAAACACAAAGATTTCGTTACACTAGGTATCTAAAATAATTTATGACGCTAATTTAAGATAAGTATCTACTTTGTACCATAATAGAATAATTGCACACAATAAAGAGTTATATCTATCTATCTAAACTAGTTAAGTATAACGCAGTAAGTATTAAAGTGATTCGAAAATATCTATAAGATTTTGGTTTATACCATGCCCGAATCATTGTTACTGATAAATTGTAATCAAACTAACAAAAATATAACATGCATCATATTTTATTCCATGCTAAATGAAAACATTAGATTTCGGCAAATTAGAAGTTGCAAATTATTGAAAAGGATGAGACGATAAGTCTGTGATGTGATCAAAGTTTATGTTTCAGAACCATTTTTCTTTCAGTAGTTTTTTTTATACAGAATAGGTTTGCGTTTGACAACATTAAGGGTGGGTTGCACCAAATTACTTTAACAATAACCAAACTCTGACCAGTCGTAAAATCTCTGGTTACGTCAAAAATATTTGAAGTATACAGAGTTTTTACGACTGGTTAGGGTTTAGTTATCGTTAAAATCCATAGTTACGTCAAAAATATCTGACGTTACCAGAGATTTTACGCCTGGTTAGAATTTGGTTAAAGTTTAAGTAATTTGGTGCAACCCACCCTTAATGTGGTGTTATTTACTTATCTCACTTTCCCCGCTTGTTTACATACATCATTCGTTTGTCAAATTAATCAGAGGTGTAGTGAGGAAGAACAGCAAAAGGGGCTTTTTGCTCCGTTGTGGCCTCTGAAGTAGTCCATTGTTAAACATAGCCTACCCGCGAAGGTCGATAAGGCCCTAGTAAAAAAATGAAGAAGCAAAGAGCGAGGTGAGGGGGTATGAGGTTAAGACTATAAAATGTGCGATTATGACATCACAAATTCACAATACACATCTTCTACTGTCAAACACGGATTGCCTCTCGACGTTTTTCTTCACTGAAAAGCCATTGTATATGGGTAATATGGGCTATGAGTATGCACAATTTAACTCTATCCCACACGTGTCTACATACTATAATGTCTGTGCTATGCGGGCCCGACGTAGTCCCCAAACGAATAAATAAATAACACAAATAGTTTTGTTTAAAAGCATTTGATTAGCTTTAGTAAAATTAAACCATAAAGGTAATGGATAGTTTAGTTTTTCAAAATATTAGTAAGTATGTACGTTAATTTTCTTACGATATGATAAGCAATTCTACATAGACGTATAGATTTGGCATAAGCCGTGGTGGTCTAGAGGTAGTGACACCCGCCTTACAATCGTGAGGTCGTGGGTTCAAATCCTAGTCCCGTGCCAATGAGTTCTTTGGAATTTATGTACGGAATTTCACACCACTGGCTTTTCGGTGAAGGGAAACATCGTGAGGCAACCTGTATACGTCCGTAGAAGAAATTCGATGGCATATGTGAATCCACCATCCCGCACTGGGCCAGCGTGGTGGATGTGGCCCAATCACCCTTCATGGGTAGGCCTACGTCCTGCAGTGGACTATTAAAAAGGCTGGTACAGTATAGATTTGATATCACTAGATAGCGATGGTGATTGAGCTAACCCTAATCTGACGACGCGACACCCCCACATCAATGCCCTAAGTACGTACGAAATGTATCACTTAGTGACGTCATTTGCTTTTGACATCAATCGTTAGGTTTTAAACGTCAAACGCCTTTTTACGTCATCAATTGTATCTTGAACGTTTCGTTTCGGCTTTCGTACGGCGGAGCAATGGATCAACTTCACATAAGTTTCAACTCAGGAACGTCACACGTTATTACGTCATCGATCGAAGCTCTATCGTTTTTTTTGACAGCTTTCGAGCTGTCAGAACTGTCTAAAAAACGACAGAGGTTCTAGAACGTGTCACCTCAGCAACGAGATCGGTTAACAGAATCGCCCTGCAGGTTGTATGAATTTATTTAAATGTTTAAGATTAAGTATGAACCTCATTTTGCCGTTCGGTTTAGGTGTGAGAAAAATATTTGACAAGAATTGTCCTTGACAGGGCAGGCTGACATTCAGAAATAGCACCAATCAGTATAAGATTTTTAATAGCTTCATTGAAACATTGTTTTTCGATCTCTGTATGAACGCGTGGCTGAGGAGCGAACTTCTGGATAACCGGCGAGGAAAACTCAATTTTATATCCGCTAATCCAGGAAAGGATAGTGCTGTCATTTGTTATTTGAGCCCATTGCTGATAATAATTAGACAAACGTCCTGCGTACTTAACTGGAATTAGTAACGGCGCCGTGGGGGCGCTGGATGAGCTGGCGGAAGCGGTGGCGGGGGAGGTGGCGGCGGCAGTGGCGGTTGAGGCTGCCACGTTGCTCTGTAGAAGCTGGGCTGCGGCGCTCGTGGAGCAGCAGGCTCGCGGCGCCGCTGGGATGCACTCGGCGGCCTGGGCGCCGGGGCTGGAGCCTTCCGGCAAAGAAGATATAATAATACTACGTATAGAACGGCCACTCGTTACCCCCCACCCGTTTGAGTCTTCCTCACTTCCACCCCGCGTCAGGACACGATTTACTACTCTGCGCGCGGGCTGCACAGGCCGCTGCAAATACCCGTGTAGCGTTCGTGCGTATGTGTAGTGTCTGTGAATAAATATAGTGTTGTGTGCGTAAGACAGCAGATTTTGTATGAAGAAACGCGGAGTGTCCGGGCTGTGCTTCCGGTTTAACGGTTTCGCAGCTGTCGTGTTTGTTCTTTTTGCTGAGTTTTTAGCACCAAAATTCGCTTTAAGTTCAACGCCAGATTTTGTGATAGCTTTAGCCGACTTAATTGTATCCGACAACTTATCGCCGAACAAAAAAGTATGAATTTTCGTGTTTGTTAAATGTTCTTTCATGTCTTTCTTTAACGCTGTTAGAATGAAGTTCCTTCTGGTCGCTGAATCACCGTGTTGTATATCGCAGAGTATGCGGATAAGATCCATGAGTTTCTGTAGAACCTCATTGTTGGTGTCTTTGGAATTCAGCTTGTTTGTGATGATCTCAGCGAGACATGATATGACACATGTCATTTGTTTTTGTTTGGCTTCGATTCCTTTGTCACGTTTCAGTGCCCGTTCTAAAATGGCAGCTTTTATTTCATGGTTAAGTTGCGGAGCGCTAATCTGTAAGCAATTAGCAGGCACTGGGTATTTAGCCAATATAATTTTTCTATTGTCCTTATTAAGCCCTTCACATGCGACGTGTTGGAGGCGACTGGCTAACTCTGTACGGATGTCATTGGCGTGTTTGACTTCGCTTGTTGGGTCTTCACCCAAAATCTCCAAACCCTTGTCATCTAATTTTTGAGGTTCTATTGACGATAATGCCGGGTCATTGACACTAATTCCCGTGGAATTATTTACTGTTTCGGTATCTTGCGGCATCGTCACCGATTTATCACAGGCAATGTCGCCGGAATCAACGGCAAAGTCGTCAACGTTGTTGTCTACAGTCGCGTGGTCTGAAGACTCAGGGATCCAGTCGTCTGGTTCCAAGTTTAGTTGAAGCGACTCTGGAAAGAGTCAATAGGCTTTTAAGTCCAGGTTTGTAGTATAGAGTAATGTAATATTTTAATAATAAATATTATTTAAGGAAATAATATATTTTAGTAATTTATACTATTTCAAAGTATTTATGTATAATAATTTCTGTCTATTTACGATTATCTTACATTAATCAATTAAATTGTATTGCTCAGAGATATATTTACGATGGCAATTGGGTAATTAGAAAAGTAAAAAGAGTTATCAGTTCCGACTGATAAAGTGTTGAATGCGGTGAAAGAGCCCCAATGGCTAGTTCGGTTGCATTCATTTAGATAATACGCTTTAACATGGGCGGTAAAATCGGTTATCAGTTCGAACTGATAAAGAAATTGAATGCGGTGAAATAACCCTACTGGCGATCTCGGTTGCATTCATCTGGACTTAGCACTATACTTAGGGTAACATAATAGGTAATGTCACTACATACCATGCCGATGTACGTGTACTGCGTACAGTAGTTCGATTATCCAATGCATCTTCTGAATCACTGCCGCTGGAAACATCACTTTTTCTGCGACGTATTTTTCGTTCTAACTTTTTAACTTTACGCATTAACGTCACGAGATCTTCTTTTACGTCTTTTGGACGTCTTCTTTTAGACATTTTTGAAGAAAAAAGGTTTACAACTTTTGTTACTTCCGATAAGTTTTAAATAAAAGTGTCTGGAGTGGTTGAGCACTAAATTGCGAATGAAGTGCCAGACCGACAAAATGGTGAAATAACTTGTAGCTACCCTCAAATTCATCATTTTTATTTTGTTCCTACCTTCATTCTCTCAACAATGAGTGCAAGAGTGGTGTAACTAGGCGAAACTACATGTGTATATAATATCTACTCATACTAATTTCGAGGACAAAGTGCGAAGTATAATAGAAATAGAATTTTTTGTCGTTCACGATTTCGATGGGGGTATACAATATTTGCGAGTATGAACCAAATCGGTCAAGAGCGAGTCGAGTTATAGGCTTATAAAGATTCAGTTAAAGAGATGTGTCACGAGGTCTACTGTTCGAAGAACTACTACTATCAAATACGGCGATGCGATTATTCATACGAGAATATATATATATATATCATTCTGTTATACATAATATCAATCCAGTAACGGTTGAATATTGCGATACAAACTGTGACTATTATCCAGTAATAGGTATGATACCCTATTATAGCTAGTGCAATATATTCGATAATAGGAATACGAATATTTCAACCTAGGTAATAATAACATCACTATCGAACAGCAAAAGTAGCTTTTCTTTTCCCGAGATGATAAAAGATCCGGATTCCGGGGATGAAAAAGAATTTACGATTGCGCCTTCAACGGTGTCCGCCTACTTGTATGATTCAGAGGGCATTCGACCTGCAATTATTATTGGTTAAGCCACTTCTAACTGAAATTAATTAGAAGCAGCTCTGTCAAAAACTTAACCTGGAAACAGGCTTTAACGTGATACTACACACTGTGTATACTACATATACAAACACGAAGTCCTGTGCGCGGCATTGAGATAATACTTGCGCGTTTTAAGATCGTACAACGCCATCTAGCGCAAGCCTTCACAACTAAGAACACTTATGGTATCTAACCATTTTTACTAGTATGGCCGCGAAACAAGGATAAGTTCTCTATTTCTCGATTTTCATAGCCATCTATTTTATTTACCTACAATCAGTATCATGTGTTTATTATTATTCAAGATCAAGTGGTGGTCAAGCGATAACTGGTAGACTTTAGAAGTTATGACGTCACAAATATGGCCGCCTCTTTGTAGGTATTTGCTTATATCTCGAGTTCTAATTCACCAAATAGCTCGTGATGTGTATCGTTTAATAGGTCTTATAATGACTCATATTTGTTTCTTAGATTTCTGTCACGTAAGTGTAGTCAATCAAAAAATATAAAAAAAACTATTTTTATCCTCACACTTTTGTCTATTTTCCAACATAACTAAAAAAATAAAAAGGTTTATCGAATTAAGCCCAACAACCTCATTGAAAAATTTGATTTGCCTGTTCAGTTGTTATGTTCCATTGTCTAAGTGCTTGTTTTTTTACTTTTCAGTTGTTTTGTAGTTAGGTTCACTTTTTACGCAGTCGAATTTTTTGATATTATATTTTTTTGTTTTAGGTACATGTGGCAAACTGCGGGCTATAACCGTTTAAGGGAGGATAAGACCACTCGGGCCAAGCCGCGGGCTATACCTAATCATTTAAGGGAAGTAAAAAATAACGCAGGCCAAATCGCGGGCTATTTTTAAGTAAGTAAGACAACGCCAGTCAAACCGTGGACTATAATTATTTTAACTAAATACTATGACAACGCGATCCATACTGAGGGGTAAAATATTTGAAGAAAACGCAAGCCAATCCATAGGTTAATATTATTTTAAGGAAGTACCTACGAAACGACGCAAGCCAAATGACGGGCTATAAACATTTTAAAGAAGTACAAAACAGTGCGGGTCATACTGCGGGCTAATATTATTTGTAAGTACTTAAACAACGGAGTAGAGCAAATTGCCGGCTGTTATCTATTATATAAAAGGCTTCCTTCAGTGACTAGGTGTATTTTTGCCAGAGGTTGCAGAATATCTCCCATATCAAAGAGATATTATACAGAGTGCAATAGAAATATCCTCCTCATATACGTTCTATAACTGTACGGCCCATATTTACACTTGTGACTTCGAGTCAAAGGGGTTCCGTACCTGCTGCTTTAATTTGAATATTCCACAGTGGTGACGCTTCGTTATCATAATGGAGGATCAGGGGCCTTATTTTGTAAGCGCTCTGGCGTTCGGCTTCGCTTTTCCTCCCGCTCGCTCTCGCGGCGTGAGTAACTGGCGCGAGCAGGAGAAAAAGCGAAGCCGAACGTCAGAGCGCTTACAAAATAAGGCCGCTGCATTCGTACCCGGGGTTTCTGAAATAGGTTGTGTCAATTTTAAAACGATCCCTTTTAGGTTAGATTAAAAGGTAAATGTATATTTAGATGTTTATACAACTGAGTGTAGGCGTGCTTAGATATTTTTTAATGTCAGTAAAAAGTTTGTGTTTTAATTTTAAGCACTGGGCAAAAATCCGATTTTTGCAAAACTCGGATATAATTAGACATTAAATATGATATTTCTCAATATTATTGAAAAATATAGAATAGCGATGATAAATTAAAAGCTACAATACCAAACTGTATCCCCCAATTTTGTTGTCATCTGTTTTTTTGACTTGCCTCCCTCATATTGCAATTTTAAGGACGTATTCATGTAAAAAAAAAGGTTCCGTACAAACACGTTGTTAAAATAATTAAAAACCTGTTTTAGCATGTGCTAATGAAGTTATTTTATAAGATACCTTACATGATACGATTTACTCACTTTGAATTTTGAACCCAAATTTTGTGAATTTTGAGGCCCTATTTTTTGTGATTAAAATAAAAATGTACAGTTTTCAGATTTATTCCTATATGTGTACTCTGAGACAATGCTTCTCGCTAAATTTCATAGTTCTATGTCAACGGGAAGTACCCTGTAGGTTTTGATTTTTGTGAATGCAAAATATGCGGTTTTTTACGACATTAACGGCTTTAACTTTTTTAAACGATAACTGAGAAGTTTTTCTTTTACTAAACTGCAAGAGACCATATATATACGTATACATTTAAATTTCAACTCAATATCTTTACGCGTTCCCGAGATAAAGGGTCTTGACATACACACAATACACACAGACGGACAGACGCACAGACGGACAACAAAGTGATCCTATAAAGGTTCCGTTTTTTTTCCTTTTGAGGTATGGAACCCTAAAAACAACAAGGGACAGCTAAGGTCACATACAGTAATCTAAGGTCAACTCTTATTGGCTAGTAAACCAAAATCAAGCCAATCAGAGTAAATGTATTCTATGTAACAGTGATCCAATAAAAGTTCATCGAAAACGAAAGATAAATATCCGTTTTAAGAATCTCAAAAGAAGCTAATACTCACTAAGTAAATTAGTAGTGGACGTCTCAACATCTTACATTATATAAATCAAATCACTTTCTTAAAACAAAGCTTAGCAATATTTTTTAAAATATCATTTCACAAAACAAATACTACACAACAGCATCACTACCGCAGTTTGCAATTGTGCGCGCCAACGCGTCCCCGTCAAAGCCTCAAAGCCGCCTCTCACAATAGAAATTATTCCCCCTAAGTATTATATGTAAATCATAGAAGAAAAAAAAATAATGGAAGAGCCTTGAAAGTTTGAAGGTAGGATAAATGCGAAATTGCGTCAAATATGTAAGAAACTGCTATGCAATCTTCTTCTTCTTCTTTTGTTTGGCGTCGCATTGTTGTGCATTTGCCAGTGTCAAGTAGTATTAAGTTTTAATCATTTTTGATATTTTATCAAAGTAGTCACCAATAAAGTCGCGGTCAAGTCCAAACATAGTCCAAGTCATACCTTAGTAAAGCAGTGGGTACTTTACTAGAGGCGTCTATGGAGTTTTGGTGACAACACGGCCTGATACGTCACATTATATCACTTGCCTACACTCATGCACGTAAATCAGCTCATAATCAACGAAATACCACAACTTTTCACAAATTATCACTGATTTCAATTTCAATTTTCAATTTCAATTTCAATTTATTTATTTCAATTAACACGGTATTAATACCAATTACGTTAATTAAATCATTATTATAATACATTACAATTAGAATTAAAATCATAGTCAATAGTTAAATTAACAAATAATTAAAAGAAAACATACACATTGAATTATAAAATTAATAAACAAATAATCAATAAAAACACAAATTAAATTAAAACAATTATGTCACATTTTCACAATATGTCAAACAGAGCGTCAATATTTGCGTCCATCTGTCTACAAACAGGTCACAGGTGGGGTATGAATTCAGGAGCCCGTCAAGTGCGGATAGCATACGCGGAAGTGGCGAGTTAGCTCGCGCAACTGTGCGATAACGGAGCCGTGAAAAAAATTCATGCTTTCTGGCTCTCAAATAGTTGTCTGGCACATAGAAACTACATAGCTCGTCACTTATATCAGGTGCGTTAATTTTCCCCCGAAAAATCTTACAAGCGGTCACCATCTGGACATTCAATCGGCGAGCTTCCAAAGAATTGTACCCTAAGCAACCCAAAATAAATTTGCTTGGGTACATGTAGGGATAGTATCCAAAATGTCGCTTGTAAAGTGACCGCAAGAACCTCTTTTGGACTTTTTCAAGCCCAAGAGCATAAGTCGATTGGTGTGGATTCCACACGCATGCACTAGCCTCTAGTTTTGTCCGCACCAGCGCACTGAATAATAGTCTTACGACTTCATGATCAGTAAAGTCCCGGGCATTCCTTAAAATGAAGCCCAGCCTTTTAAAAGACTCCTTCACTATAATATCGATGTGATCGTGAAACGTGAGCCCCATGTCGAATGTGACTCCCAAATCCTTCACGGTAGCAGTTCTAAGGATGCTCTCGTTATTGATTTTATATGGAAAAAGGATTGGTTGCCGCATCCGACCGAAAGTCATCACGTTGCACTTAGTAGGGTTAAACTCCATCTTATTGGCCAATCCCCACGCATGGATCGCATCAACATCTCTTTGTAGTTCCAGACAATCTGACACAGATCTAATCTCAGCAAAGAGTTTTAAGTCATCTGCATACAGAAGACATTTTGCATATTTGACTATCCACGGTAAGTCATTCACCATAATCAAGAATAACAGTGGTCCAAGGATTGACCCTTGGCTCACTCCAGAACGCGTATGATAGGGCCGGGACTCATATAGTCCAAGTCGGACAAACTGCTGGCGGTCTTTGAGATAATCTGCCAACAATGCAAGTAGTATAGGATCAAAACCAATTTTACTCAGCTTTACCAACAGTATATCATTATTGACCCTATCAAACGCCTTCCGGAAGTCAAAATAAAGTACATCAACTTGACACCCTCTGTCAAGTCGCTTGGAGATATAATCAACCAAACATAGCAAATTTGTATCGACTGATCTTTTGCTTCGAAATCCGTGTTGCTCGTTGCATAAGTACTTTTCTACTTGAGCATATATGTACTTATGCAATATGAATTCGAGAATTTTTGCTGATGAGGACAAAATTGCTATGGGGCGATACTCCTCGACCTTGGACTTTTCACCTCCCTTGGGTATTGGTGTTACTCTTGTTAATTTCCATTGCGACGGATATATACCTGTTCGCATCGAGAGATTAAAGATATGGCACAAAGGAGCGGTCAGCTGATATTTCATGGCTTTTAAAATAAACGGTGGCAGATTGTCTGGTCCAATGGAGCTTTTTGGCTTCAACTTATTTATTCCAAATAAAACATCTTCAGGTGTAATACTTTTTATGCTAATATAATTACTATCCCGGCTAGTATCCAGCGCGCTAGCTTGTTCCGCATTTAAGTGTGGTATGTCAGGCAGAAAAACACTAGCAAAGAAAGATGCAAAGGCCTCGGCTGCCTCAGGTCCAGAAAATTCAATACCATTATAGGTCACATCACGCTCAAAACCACCCTTAAAACGCAAGCTCGTAATATGCTGCCAGAATTGGCGTGGGTTTTGTCTAATATTGTCCTCTATACAAGATATATGGTTCTTATAAGCCGAATCGACACGAAACTTCAGATCCATTCTAAGCTCAGAAAACCGCCTGTAAGATTCCTCACTTTTAGTTTTTTTCCATTTGGCATGCAACCTAACCTTTCTTCGCGTATCCCGTATAATATCTGGAGTAAACCACACAGGGTAACGCCCGCTGCCCTTCCTATGCTTTTTTGGCATACAGAGGTCGAAAATATTATATAAAATGGCATAAAAAATCTCACAGGCGTCATTAGCATCCTTGGCCTGCAGAACATCATCCCAAGAAATATCACGAATCATATCATATAGCAATGGATAATCGCATGTTTGAAAATTCCAATCTTTGTCAGAATTTATGTTACTAGGCAGCTGTCGATTGGAAGTTTGAGTAGAGCTGATAGTGACCTCGATATCCAGAGCAGGATGATAATTATCGAGACGGGTCAGTTCGTCAGTTTTCGCAACTACTACTTTGCTACTATGCTCACCAACGCGCTCCTGAATCAAAACAACGTCCAAAATACCACCATATAAAGAAGGATGCACGGAATTAACCTGTCAATATTTTTTATTTTTTTTTTGTTAGTAAAAAACCAAACATATTTTCTAAAAATGATATGTGCTTCAAAAATATAGGGATTTTTTGCAGTTTTCATATCACTAATTAAAATTAAAATTAACCCACCAGAAAAATTACAATGATTTTTTTATTGTTTTTACATTACGGATTACATACATAAGAAGTGGCGGTATGGTCGTAAAGGCTTTAGTGTCCAAAAATGGGCGAATTATTTGAAAAAAAAAATCAATCTTTTATTACTGTTGCTGTCAAAAAAAAGGAAATGTCAAATTCAGTCAATCAGATGACGTATTTAGTGTTGCCAGACTTCGTTCTCGGTATCCAGACTTAGTAATTTTGGAAATGTTGACGTGTTGATGTAATAATTATTTTCTTTTTTAACTATTGGCACATAATCCTGCGTTAACTCGTTTTAGCCCGTAATGTTTACAAACTGAGGTGTTATTATACATTTTTATAGAAACACTAGCTGACCCGGCCACGCGTTGCTGTGGTTAAATAAATTAAAATTGCGACTATAATTTGAGATTTAAACTATCCTATCTCTCAAGTTGGATCGAACTGCACATGGTGTGCGAATTTTATTATAATCGGTTAAGTGGTTTAGGAGTCCATTGAGGACAAACATTGTGACACGAGATTTATATATATTAAGATACATTTTTGTATACTAAAAGATTATCAAAAAGAAAGAATATTCTTATTATTTTTATATGTACTTTTTATCATATACTTTACTACTTAAAACAAAAAGCAGTAGTTGAAGTTATCCGAGAAATTCGTGGCAATTTTAATATTACTCGTAAAAATCCTTAAGGGTGCTATTCGAATCTTTCACTTGCTTTACTACACTTGCAGCAGCTGCACTAGGCCGGCTGTGGCTACACAACTGAGGCGTTAGTCCAGGTTTACACATTAATTGAAATTACATCTGTTCGATATTGCCCTATACATTTTTGTACAGCGCCCCTGACCGAAACGATGAAGAACTAACCAAAATGTATGGAGCCACACGCGAACGCAAAAGTTTAAGCAAACAACACAAAACCTGGACTAAGGGCTCTGGTTATCTACGTAGTTGTGTGAATTTCTACAAAAAGATTCCGAACACGTCTGCGGCACCATGTGCTACCGAGCCTCGGCTGCAAGTGTTGTTAGCCTGTTTAAACAAGTCCAACGTACCTGCGATGTACGACGTAGGCAACCAGCATCGGAATCATTCCCGACTGCGGATACAAGCAGCGGCTCATGTGTGTGCTACCTCCATTCGCAACCTGCATCCGCAGGCTGCAGCCGAGCTGAATTTATTCGAATAGCTGCTTTACTTATATTCTTAACTTATAGTTGCGGTTCTTGTACTTTTGCTAATGAAATGGATGAATACCGAATTTTCTTTATCATTCCATTTTTCATTTTCTTTTTATATCAGTCCTAGACATTGATTTTTTTGACGTGACAACGTCTTATAAATCGATGAACTCCAAAAAATAATCTGATATTACAGACAAGATGACATGCACTGTTTTAAAAATCAATATAAATATCATTGAGACAATATTGACTAAAAATACATGACATCAAGTTTTTAAAATGGAGCACCATTTTAGCACTCTGAACATAACAAACCTGGCAATCCATAATCTTTAGTGTGTATACATGTCTATAAATAGGTACTTATAGCTTGAAAATTGTTTTCGTTTTTTCTTATTTTATATTCAATTTTAGCCAAATTGTACATATTTGAACAGTTTTAGAAGCGTCATAAATCACATTGGTGAACATATCATTCTTAGAAAATAAGTGAGGAAAAATTTGTCTGTTCGTATATAACAGGTCCTGGTATGTATGGGCTCGCGCATCCTTCTTTGTGATAAAATTATTTTCAGTCAAGTTACAGAATGAACAAAAATAACAATAATAGTTACAAACATTTGAGGAAGCGCTTTTTAAATTAAGATCTCCTAAAATTATAACTGTACCCTTCAAGATATTTATGAAACTCTCAACTTTACAAAACCATTCCATATATTCAGAGTCCTTAGCACTTGGTTTTATATAGACAACGCATATGTAGACGGAGCGACCACCAAAAGTGAAGGTTGCCCATAGATCTTCTCCCTTGCTTGTCTCCAAGTCACATCGACGACGCAATACAATTGGAGGACGCGCAGCAAGCAAGACGCCTCCCCACGGTGTCTGCCTGTCACGGCGCAGTATCTCCCAGTCTCCCGACGATACTTCCGCCTCATTGACAGAGTCATCGAGATTGGTTTCAGTCACAGCCACTAAGTGGTGCTCAAGAATTGCCAAACTATTACGCCAGTCCGTCAGCTTTGTTTTCAAGCCGCGGACATTTTGATAGAATAGGTTCAGTTTGGCAGATCTATCATGACGCGACTTCAGCACGAAAGGGCCGATTGTTGGCAGGCGATGTTGGCACGTTCGCAGACTTTTTATGGTGGTTATAGTTAATCCATGCTTTTACTCTGGCGTTGACGGGCCAGACGCTGCCTGAGTAGCAGGTTTCAAAATAAGCCACGGGAACCCCAATCTTGTACGATTTATAACTACCCTTTGCCCTGAGTTCCTCTACTGTACATACACAATGAGAACAGAGTTTTTGAAGATATACCCGGATCTCGTCAGTGCTGGATTCCATATTCCACACATGTAGATATTTTCGTTCCTCCACCGCTTTCAGAGACGTTACAGCAGGGCCCGCTGTTCCACATATAGATGTAGGTTTTCGTGCTTTTTTCACTACATCGGTCCAGCCCAAGGCAGGAGATTGATAAAACACAAGTTTAACAAAATAATACAATGACGCGACATGACTTTTCCGCGTTCCCGCCAAAACTCTGCTATGCAATCATCGATAACACTTTAATAAGTGACATTTGAACTACGGACCATGTGTCATGTTTCTGCAATGGCGGACAAATGTCAAAAATCTTCAATGAGGAGCATTTTTAATAGTCTTCAGAAAAGAAGACTTTCAATTCGTCTGTATATTTTTGTATTTATGTTACTTGATTACTCCGCTTGATTACTAATTATTAACTTTTGATAATTATTCAAGTACTGCTGTGTTTGGTAGGTTATATTTAGGAAATGGTTCCATTCAAATTTAATTGAAATAAACTGGGCTGATTATCAATAATCAAAAAAATGATATAATTACATCGATTCGAGCAAACTATTCGAATTTCGTTGACGAATGAAGCCAGTTGTGACATTTCTGGCGAAAAATAATTGTTTGTCAAATTACTAAGCACCGTATCTGCTTTTATTTATTATATCAATGATGTAAATACAAAAATACTCGCTTATTGTGACGTTGAGTGATATCCCGTCGGCGCACACCTCATTGTTTGCAAACTGAAAGAGATTGCACAATATGGAATACTTCAGCGGATCGTTGGCACATTGATAAGCGGTTATGCTGGTGGTTTGAAAATTTGTCTAATGTTGAATGTTATAATATACCTAATCTATTATTAAGCTGTGTTGGTCAAGAGGTAGTGACACCCGCCTTACAACCGTGAGGTCGTGGGTTCGAATCCCCGGTCCCGTACCAATGAGTTCTTTGGAATTTATGTACGGAATTTCACACCACAGGCTTTTCGGTGAAGGAAAACATCTTGAGGCAACCTGCATACGTCCGTAGAAAAAATTAAATGGCGTACGTGAATCCATCAACCCGCACTGGGCCCGCGTGGTGGATATGGCCCAATCACCCTTCGTGGGTAGGCCTTTACGTCCTGCAGTGGACTACTAAAAAGGCTGGTACAGTACAGTACAGTAATCTATTATTAAGTTTATAAAACCACAAAGTTAGCCACAAGTAAGATTTCAAGTTTAACCGTATTAGTTTAAATTAATTATAGAGGAATAATAAACTGTACAAGTCAAAATAGTGATCAATGAGAAGATCTCTATTAAGAGAAAAGTAGCCAAATGGATTGACAAATCGAAATGGCAGTGACAAACATGGGCCAGGCACACGGAAATCTGATGACCGTTTAGTTCTTGAGCAAACACCAGCCAATTACTTAATGGCAAGCATAGCGTAAGACTTTTACACACAAAGTGTCACACTGCAATTCGTTTCCAACCTGTTTTATAGGACTTCTATGTCCTATGTCCATTAGTTGAAGCTAGCCCGGACACTCCGCGATTTTTCATACAAAATCTGATGTCTTACGCACACTACACAGTACTTACTCACAGACAACACACATACGCACGATCGCTACACGTGCATTTGTGTGCGGATTGACTATGGTTGTCAGTGATCATCACGACGTGAGAACATGCCGCGTGACAGCTGCGTATTCAATTGACAAAAATTAATATAAATGTAGTGCTTACTCGTAATAAAGTATAACAATTACTCAATTTGGAAGCATTTTAACAAAAGGTAACCGATCTACTTCATTTGAAAGAAAATACCAAGAGGAAGTTACCAAATAATGTAAAAAAAGTTCATCTTTATCCGCGAAGGGGAACATTAAAATTTCTTGTTTTGTTACGTATCATTGATATTCAACCATACACAGTACAAGTCTTCCCTAATGTCACAGGCTAGGTATTTTTATTAGAAAATCCGCCGGCCAGTGCAGCCCGCGTGCAGAGTACACGATCGGTACTTGAACCGCGGGGTGGAAGTGAGGAAGACTCCAACGGGTGGGGGGTGACGAGTGACCGTTCTATACGTAGTATTATTATATCTCCTTTGGTTGAAGTCTGAAGTTGACAAAAAAATGATGATATAATTAAGTTAATAATTTATCATTTTAAACCAAATCTATTGTTATTAAGGTTCCGTACCCAAAGGGTAAAATCGGGATCCTATTACTAAGACTCCGCTGCCCGTCTGTCTGTCTCAGGAACGGTGATAGCTAGAATGTTGAAATTTTCACAGATGATGTATTTCTGTTGCCGCTATAACAACAAATACTAAAAACAGAAAAACGGGGGCTCCCATACAATAAAGCTGAATTTTTAGCCTTTTTTCGCTGGATATTAATAACGGCAATAGGAAGATGCTTGAAATATTCACAGAATGTCAATTTGTAAATATTCCCTTCAAAAACAAATTTTTAAATTAAAATAATATTTATTAAGGGGGCTTCCATATGGTACGAAACCCTTTGTGCGCGAGTCCGACTCGTACTTGGCCGATTATAGTTATCTATAATTGTAGCTTCAATATTCGAATGAATGGTTAACCGCTTGTGCTGAATAATTAACTAAACAGCGGGCTCGTCTAAAAACTAATTCCGTCCTCTCTAATTTGCGAGCTTAGATTATTCACTTGTCTAGATTGAGTGTGGCGCTGCAACGGTAATAAAAATGGGTGGCCAGGCTGGGCATGCATGTAGGAGTGTTCACGCACACAGAGAATTGCCTTACACTGTAATTACTAGCGCGCTGAGTCCCATGTTTGTGTGCGTAATGTTGCCAACTTTTAAAGAATTTCCACAAAGTTGACAAAATATGCTGTGATGTGAAATAATTTGAATAACCGGCCAAGTGCGAGACAGACTCGCGCATGAATGGTTCCGTAAACTTCCGTACCGAAAGACGCTTTATCCGCGCTTTGATTGGTTATAAATAGATTTATACTGGTTAAAGGGTATATAATGTTTAAAATAAAACATATTTTGTTACAATTTTTTTATTTACATATTTTTTTACAAATGATTTAGTTTTATGTAACAGTTACATATTTATACAATACTGACGACACAAATGTTATGACACTACGGTATTTATAACCAACAAAATTGGGAAACCTGATAAACTGCTCCTTTTTGTCGGTAAAGTTGGGTGAAATTCGATAAAAAAATAAAAATCACGCACCTTGCATGGAATCGATTCTTTTTTTAATCTACGACGACCTTGGTTGTTAGCTAAATACAAATCCTTGGAACGAAAATGATCCGAACAGATGACAATAGATGCAACTGGTTGCCAGAGATCTTCGCCACGGCTTTTTCTTATTATATTTAGCCACTTACTCCTTAAAATAGGATCTGTGGGTATTCTGCAAACAAAATATAGTATAAAGTTACTACTTAATATTACGCATGAGTCAGCTGCATCTATATATATGGGACCAAACTTGAAACATGACCTGTCAAGTAAAAAAAAAAAATCGGTTCATAAATAGCTTAAAATACCCACAAAAATCTGTCAGAAGAACTGATAACCTCGTTTTTTTCATTCTTCATTCGAGTGCGTTCTGCCACCACCTCGGGCACAGGGACACAATGGTCCAGGGCATATATATAAATATACGATACAGATTTTTCACGGAACCCTAAAAATATATCGAAAAATACACATACATTTCACACCTCTAAATCTTCTTAAAAATATGGTACAAAATATGTCTACAAAATTTGGGTAAAATTCAATTTGAAAGCTGGCAACTAATGACACAGATACACAGTAGTATGTTTAGCGATAGTTCTATCACTAATTCTCTCTAATTATACAAGATAATAGTTGTTTGAAATGTACTTACCAGTGATTTCAGGTGTTTTCAAACGTCTCTTGTAGTTGCGGCACAGATTTATAGCACAGCACGCCATATTTTCGCCGCTAAACAGAGAATAATAAGACGTGTTATCCGCGCGGTGTCTGTGGCGTCGCTGATGAGTTAGCGTATAACAGTTATATGCTATTTTTTTGGGCGCTTTTGGTGCGTTACTAGATATCTAGACAAGTAAATAATCAAAGTTTGTTAGCATACGCCACCACCTCAGGCACAGGGACACATTGGTCCAGGGCATACATACACAACTACATACAATGTAGTGCATCAGGCAGTCAATCGCGAACCTATTCGAAATAAAAAAACAAATATATACAAATATACCACGATACGGATTTCTCACGGAACCCTAAAAATATAACGAAAAATACTTATATTTGACCTCCTAATCTTCTTATAAAAAAATGGTACAAAATATGTCAACAAAATTTGGGTAAAATTCAATTTGAAAGCTGGCAACTAATGACACAGATAGCACAGTAGTATGTATAGCGATAGTTCTATCACTAATTTTCTCTAATTATACAAGATAATAGTTGTTCGAAATGTACTTACCGGTGATAAGAAATCGTTTTAGGTGTTTTCAAACGTCTCTTGTAGTTGCGGCACAGATTGATAACACAGTACGTCATATTTTCGCCGCGAAACAGAGAATAATATTAGGTGTTATCCGCGCGGTGTCTGTGGCGTCACTAATGGGCGCGGGCGGGGTTAGAGTGTAACGCTATTTTTTTGGGCGCCTTTGATGCGTTACTAGATATCTAGACAAGTAAATAATCAAAGTTTGCGAGCTGAAGTGTGTCATAAAATTATATTAAATCGACTTTGTGGTATAAATGTTTGAACCAATTGTGCTTTTCAGTCGGCTTATTTTAACGTATTCACTGAACTATTTGTCTAAAATGTCACTAATTATAGCCATCATTTCAGCCATTAAACAATCTATAAAAGTATTAATAAGCGCATTTTTGTCCATATAAAAATCATACAAAGTGATTGTTTTTTTTTTAAATCAGAGATGAGGCTTTTAAATTTCTGCCATGTTTATTGATATTTTATTAAAACAAACTTGCTATATATACTAACTACTCAGAGCAAATAAAAAAATCAAGAGAGAATGTTGTGAACAAACAAGTGAACCCGACCAGAACTACGCCTCGCCGTGTACAGACAATTACAGACACATCCAGGTAACTATGAAACTACGCCTTGGCTTGTCAGTCAAACTATGGCGGCGCAACAGCGACGCACTCACACATGTATAAAAAACCGGCTTCACTTGACTGTTCAACGGTGTTCCCTCTGGATTTTTTTATTTGCTCTGAGACGTAACTAGATAACGAAAATAACTACTTTTATAAAAAAAAAACTACTTATATTACCAGATAACTTAAATCTATATATATAAAATCGTGATTCACTGACTCACCTATTACGAAATCTCAAAAAGTACAAGTCTTAAATTTTACATCGGGAATCCTTTTAAGATATAGGTGCTCACTAAGAACGGATTTTGCGAAATTCAAGCCCTAAATGGGCGAAATTGCGTGGCAAAGTTTGTATGAGCGAGCGCGATTCCTTGGACCTACTGACTTGAAATTTGGCTTAGACATTTTTTAAACAAAATTGATTGAACACGTGTTTTGTATTTTTTCGAATCGTATCGTCTATCTGGGTTAAAAAGGGGAAAAAAGCTATTTTCGGGACGAATGATTTCGACGTCGGAATTGAAACTTTTTAGTGTACTTGATTTAATCAAAATTTTGACAACATAATCATGACATGACTCAAGTGACATACATGATTACATGTGTGAAATCCAGATTCACTCCATATTTATTAAAACCAATGAGTTAAGAAAATAGAGGAGGCAACCACAGCTTTTTTATCTATGAATCTTATTTGACATTTTTTACCGCTCTCACTTTCTTATTAATATGTTCCCATCTTTCTTTGGTAAATTAAAACTACATACTGAATTGGTTTGATAGTGACTGGAAGCACTTATTTACCTAAGTGCAGAAATTACATTGTTATTATGCATGAGTGCATAATGCGTACCAATGCTTTTTAACCGACTTCAAAAAAGAAGCTTCTCAATTCGGCGGTAAGTAGGTCGGTATGTTTTTTTTGTATGTAAGTTACGCGATTATTCGGTCAATTATAAACCGAATTTGTTGATTTTTTTTGTTTGCTAGATCATATTTCAGAGGTAGTTTCATAAAATTTATCGAAATAGGTTGAGCAGTTTTTTTAAAAATCAAGAATAAAATAATTACATACGTATTGTACATAATCAGTTGTTTTTGAAAAATCATCATTATCATAAAATAGTACACATCGATTCGAGCGAAATATTTAATTCCTATGATTGAAATCGGGTGTGCCATTTTTAGTGAAAAATAACTATGTGTGTAATGGAGGCCATATTGAGTCCTATCCGCTCCAATTTGTAGGTACTTCGAGTCTATTTATTTATATGCTATGATTAAAATGTAAAGCTCATTTGCAACCCTGTAATCCATTTCAATACAAATTAATAGATAATTGATGTAAAAAAGAAACTTCTAACGTTCCTTGCCATAATAAAACTGCTCACTTAGTTGGGATTCATATTCGTGGCAACCAGGAGTCACATCATAGTATCCAAAGCAAAAACGTGGTCCAGATCATCTTTCAAGAATTACATCATTCATACATGGTGATCATTATCATGGAAAATGAAGGAATTGGGTTTAAAATCCAAAATTTCAGCAAGTATTAATAAATTTTACCTATGGATTCTGACCACCTGGATCTTCTCCTACAACCAGAAAAGACTGTTGACGTGTATGATTCATAATAATTCTCTTGCTGAGATTCCAATCATCAGATCATCGGGTGATTCCAAATAGTGCAGATGATTTCCGGAAGATAATGAATGTATTGTTATGTGGATTTTTAATTTTTTTGCTTTTTAAATTACCATTCAGTTATATCAATCTGTTATTTGATTATGTATCTGTCTATATAATCAAAGAATATGTTGGTCAGGTGCTGGAGAAAATGCTAACCGCATCTAAGACATTTTAATAAGGAGATATTCTACCCAATACCCAATCGTAAGCTGCGCGGGTGAAACCGCGGGGCGCAGCTAGTGTTCTATATAACCTTATCTACAGGGTTGAGTTTTGACAAAGAACAAAAGTTGTTATACTACGTGCCACCAAACATGAGACTTGAGAAACCACTTTGGTTTGTAATAAATATACAAATTCTGGATAATAGATATACAAAGTATTAAAAAACGTTTAACAGATGTATAAATTCTGGATAATTAGTTTGTATACGACTGTACCTGCGCAAGATCCCCCACCTCTGACGCTCGTCAAGTCTCTTCTTTGGTGGCACGCACTATAAGAGTAGTTTTGATGTACAGAATAAGCCCCTAAAAGGAAGCTAATTGATTAGAAATAACCCTGTATAGGAAAACAAGTATGATGTATGTTGTTCTCTATCAGCGAGAACGTTTATTAATTCTAAACAAGGCAATGTTTTGGCTACCAACGTCTTCATTCGAAAATTAAACTCATTTTTTTCTGAAATATTTTTCAGATTTTACTCGCACATGGCTCAACAAGACCATTTGTCATACACCTACGCAAAAGGACCTAAAAATTACAACAGTTTTATTCTCGGTGTTCCTAAAAGCCTCGTTTAGCAGCCAAGACTTCGTAATCCTTATCATTAATCACCTATCAGCGGAGCGTGATAAGTCTATGATCTATGGACGCGAAAATTGGCGAAGAAATCGCTTGTTCACTGTTTTCTTTGCGGCTTTGTTTCTGTGAATTGGTGCACCAATTAGTTCTATAAATGTACTTAGATGGATTAGGTATTTTGTAGTAAGTGAACTACGTACTGGCAAGCGCAGCGTAGGACGTCCACCCCTCAAGGTGGACGGATGACCTCATTAAGACCGCAGGATCGCGCTCGATGCAAGCCGCTACGAACCGGTCTTATTGGAGATCTTTAGGGGAAGCCTATGTCCAGCAGCGGACATCCTATGGCTGAAACAACTTAGGTGGTGAAGAGCCATGGTGGTCTAGAGGTAGTGGCACCCTCCTTACAATCGAGTGGTCGTGACTTCAAATCCCGGTCCTGTACCAATGAGTTTTTTGGATTTTACGAACAGTATTTCATACCACTGTCTATGTCCGTAGAAGAAATTTGATAGCGTATGTGAATCCACAAACCGGCACTGAGCCAGCGTGGTTAATATGGCCCAATCACCCTTCGTGGTTACTTGGTTAGGCCATCGTCCTGCAGGGGAGTTTTGACGAAAGTCGTAGAACAAAAGTTGTTAGTTTTGATGTACAGAATAAGCCCCTAGAAGGATGCTAATTGATTAGAAATAACCCTGTATAGCTAAATCAAATCTAATACAGTAACTGAGGGCCCTCGCTATCATATTATGACGTTTTTAAATTCAAATTCAGAATTTAAGCAATATTTATTGCTAAGTTATTTAATTTATCAAGTTGGATAGACAGTGAGCAGGGCATATACTATAAAGGACCGATGGATGACCGATGAAGTCAAAACGTTCTTTAACAGGGATAGAGAAAGAGAAAATGGACAGATAACCTAATATAGACCTCAGGGTTGCAATGGATGCGTGTTGCTTCCAATTGCTTTTATCAGACATCTAACAGGTGGACCTATGATCATCATTAGACGCTCTATAAATAAAGCAAAGACGACTATTATTAAAAATATCAATAAATATTTACTGGTTAATAAAACTATTTTTGTATTGCAAAAGAGGGCGATTCGATATATCTACAGGCTTCGGCCCAGAGACTCCTTGAGGGAACTTTTTAAATCACTAAATATCTTGACAATGCCATGCCAGTATATTCTGGAAAATATTATGTATGCTCGAAAGAATTGTCATAAATACCTAAAAAAATGTGATACACATAATTATAACACTAGACATAAGTCAAAATTTATTATACCCAAGACTAGGCTAAGCAAGATAGACAAATCTTTCAAAAATAATTGTGTACGTTTTTACAACATTTTACCTATGAGTTTGACAAGTGTAAATGACACCCGTTTCAAAGCAATCATCAAGAAAATGTTAATAAAGAAAGCTTATTACTCTATTGATGACTTTTTGAGGGATAAACTGGCATGGAAGCACGTGACATTAGATAGTATTAATTTGTAGTTATTAGTTCTGACATGAATTTGATATATTTACTATTTATTACCTTCTGTGTACTTTAAACTGTATCTGACGTTCAAAAGTGTACTTTTGTGTACCTATTTGATTAATAAATGATTGAATTGAATTAAATATCGAGTTATTTATCGAGACTCGAAATTATTTTGTGAAAATATCATCACCGAACAAGTCTGTCAACTTCCAAGCCAATGTATCCCGCCCTGAAAAATAAAATATGGAATTTCGTTCCGCAGAACCGAGCTGTCACCCAGATGATGTATTTGAGCGTTTTCATGGTGGCTTGGGGCGGTTTGTCAACGTCCCAAGTAGAGGTCATCGCTCATGGGGTAGCCCTAGTGCATGCTGCCTTAAGATTTATGAATATTGATGCATGTTGGTGTTCCATGATGTGAAAAATTTTAAGTACAGCTTACGTCATTATTTTAACCATGCGTGGTTAAGTGTTAACACGGCTTGGCTGTGAGTGTTGTTGTTTTAAGTAGGGATACCTATTTATGGTTATTTATGGTAGATTTTCCAATTGATGTTGAGTTAATCGTACAGAGTGTATCTTTAGAGATACCGATGTGTGTAGAGTCTTTGAGTTTTAATTTTAAACTTCGAGGTGACATGGGCTCTCGCAGTCTTTTTATAAGTAAGTAGATATATATCCTTACCTAATATTACTTATATAGGTAAAGGCGAAAGTTTGTGAGTATGTATAGATGTTTGTTACTCTTTAACAAACAAACAGCTTAACCGATTTAGATGAAATTTGGAATGAAGTTAGCTTAGACCTTGGATTAACACATACAGTATTCCAAATAAGTTCATTAGTGTCATGTTTAAACCAGGCCTAGTAGATCCACGGTTGTTACGGTATTAAAGTTAATCCAATGAATAAAATACATTCCTATTTCAAATCATAGACTAACATACGATCAGATAAACCAATTATTCCATGGTTTAAGCGTTAGCCACAGATAAAAAATAAAAAATCAGAATTATTCATTCGTTCTTGCAGGTTAAAACACACTTCAAATGCTTAAATAATTGCGTTTTAATGCATAAATATATACAAATTGTTGTTTTTTAAGTCAGGGTTGAATAATATTGAATAATAATGACATTGAAGAATTAATGACATGGGTGTCATCGCACATGGTATAGCACATAGTGTCAGGTCATCATTATCATCATTTTAGCCATAGGACGTCCACTGCTGGACATAGGCCTCCCCTAATGATTTCCAATAAGACCGGTTGATAGCGGCTTGCATCCAGCGCGATCCTGCGGTCCTAATAAGGTCATCATTCCACCTTGTGGGTGAACGACCAACGCTGCGCTTGCCAGTACGTGGTCTCCACTCGAGAACTTTTCGACCCCATCGGTCATCAGTTCTCCGCGCTATGTGCCCTGCCCATTGCCATTTCAACTTGCCAATCCGCTGGGCTATGGCGGTAACCTTGGTTCTTCTACGGATCTCCTCATTCCTGATTCGATCTCGCAGAGAAACTCCGAGCATAGCCCTCTCCATGGCTCGTTGGGCTACTTGAAGCTTACTAATAAGGCCCATAGTGAGAGACCACGTTTCTGTGCCATAAGTCATCACTGTCAACATACTCGTACAATGGTCGAAAACTTTCGATTTGAGGTACTGAGGTATGTCGGACGAGAAGACGCTACGCAACAGTTTCAGGTACATTATATTATATTAATATATTTCCCTTATCGTAGCATTATCCTTACTCCTATAAACAAGGAATAGTTCATGAATGAATTACGTCTGTAGATGTTACAATAATTCGAATTTTGTACTCGGACGTCAGTCTTGCCTTTACTGCAGCAAAAAGATGGTCGTCATTATAAAAAATCTCAAAAAAAATGTTTTGCAAGCTCCTCACTTCTTCGGTAACAAATCATTTTAAGACAAAATTTCCAGTTAATTTTTCGCTACCCTTGCAATGCATTTCTCTGAACAAGTAAGTATAACCTCTTACTTATCAAGCTTAAATGAGAACTCTACCGGTCGGATGGAGGAGATTTTTCAGCAGCAAGAAATCCCGAAGCTATTTGTTCTGTAGCAAAGCTTACAAGCTAATCCAAACAAATTCGCCCCTCATTATCGCTAGAAGAGCTGGGAAAGCCGCAGTGGGGTGCAATGTTGGCGATTGCAAGCTTTGATAATACACTCAGAGAATATCACACGCCGTGAAAAACTAAACACTAGAAATCAGGTTGCGAAATAATGTTGCTTATTTTTTAATCAGCTTAATAGATTAATATGGCTGGATTGTAATTTATTGGTGCTTATCATTGGATTTATTATAAATATAGGCCTATGTCTAACAGTAGATATTCTACAGCTTCACTGAGTATAACAGCAATTACAATCACTTCAGAATAATTGATTAACATACCTATTAACCTCGTCCTGCCCAATAAAAAAAAAATTACTTTCTAAGTTCTGCCCAATGTCATTTTTAAAGGACAATTTGTTTATAATAGCTTCTGCCCAGAACAACAAATGTAAAAAAAAATTTCTTAAAGTTGTAGTATAACAAAAAAAATATTTTTTGGGTATATATTTACCTTTACCTTATCGATTCACAGCATTTTAAAGTCAATATCTTTTGTTCTTTTAAAAGGTCATTGGGCAGAACTTTTAAAACCGTCTTTAATTTTTTTGTCCTTTATAAATGACATTGGGTAAAACTTTATAGAATCACGTGTTCTGATTTTCCAACGAAATCTCCCAAAAACGAACAATGTTACCAGCTTTTGAGTACAACATTAGAAAATATATAATGTTATTACAAAACTCACTTAGGAAAATTTCGATATTTTCCTAAGAAATTGCAAAAAGAAAACTAAGTCATTTTTATACGAATTTTATTAATAATAAAAAGAATCATAACAAAATTTGGTACCTATTTTTATAACTAGGTTACATAGGAGACCACTTAAAAACTTATTTTTAGGATGCTAAGTACTTCAATCAGTTACAGCTCTCTATAAATCTATACCTAAACATACATATTTGGCGTCATTCACCTTATTCCTGGACAAAATCTGTAAAAATTATCAAAATGTTAAAAAGTTGTTATAATATTTCAACAATTGTGAAAATCATAATAGCAATTTCTCTTTTTAGTAATACATAAATAAATGTTACATGTAGCGCACTTAAAATGGGTTTTATTATAATGGCAAGATCTACACCTAGATTGTTTTTCGTCGACATTAGGCAAATGTTTTGCTTCGAAAGTGCGACGTTTCTTTGATGGTAAGGGAACAACTGAAGGTTTTCCTCGTTTACGTGGCTGGTTTTCAAATTCATTGTCATCGGAGAGTTCTTCTACGGGCCGGTTATTTATGTTTACTTCGTCAATCATATCTTCACCAAGTTGTAGTTTAAATTCCCTCAGCATCAGTATCTTTCTTTTAGGAGTACCTTTTTTAATTTCAGTGTTTTTATATTCTAACCAAGCGTTGCTCACACACAAATCTATCATGTGCGAAAATAGCCTTTGCGTCCATTTATTGGTTTTGTATCTGTTAGGACAAACAGCTAGAAGACGATCGGCAAGGTCCACCCCGCCCATATTCTTATTATACTCACGAACAACTTGCGGTCGCATTACAGTCACATATCTTTTTGTTGACTTACACCAGCGCGAACAAAAATCAGATATTTCTTCGGCTTCCAGGGTTGACATAAAAATAACGGGTTTATTGTCAAACCATTTAGTTACAGCTACTTTTTTGTCTGGCCTTACTAACACGTGACAGCTCCCTCTGCCTTCTTCTTTCAAAGAGCGGTCGTCTTTTAGCTGACACCCATGTGGAATACGGTTTTTCATCAAAGTTCCCGAACATAATATTCCCCTTGAAGAAAGTTCATCAGCTAATTTTTGAGAGCTAAAATAACGATCGAAATATAGTACGTGACCTGGAACAAGCTGATCCGCAAGAGATAAAATAGCTTTTTCAGCTAGACCAAAGATTGTGTTATCATACTCTGGATATGTTGTAGTGCCTTGATAGATGTGAAAATCGCACACTACTCCGTTTGGTTTTGCCAAAACAAATGCTTTTAAGCCCACAGGATTTGGTTTTCCTGGACAGTATTGCTTTATCCCACAAGATCCTGTGAATGGGATAATCATTTCATCTATACTTAAGTTTTGACTCTTATTTTGTTGTTGACAACCTTTCTGAACCCGATTTATTAGAGGTCGGACTTTATACAATCTATCTTTGGCTTTCTCTTCCGAGGTAAAATCGTCATCATAAACAAATTTTATGGAATTTCGAAGCTGCTGGTATCGATTACGGGACATTTGATCAGAAATCATAACAAATTTCCATCTTTCCATCCAGTACATACGAAGAATCGGGTAGTTGATGCTTGCCATAATTAAGCTCAAACCGATGTACAACTTGAACTCTGATAATGTAAGATTTAAGCTCTGGCCTGATAAATTCACTGCAGTTTGGTTTGTTTTCTCTACACATATATTTAATAAATCGTCATCGATGTACTGTCTGAATAGATCTAATTTAGATAAACTGTCTGTATCATTTGGTACATATGAAGGTTCTGCTAAAGTTGGATAACTTGGGTGGAACTCCTGTTGCGTCCATTCTACATGTGTGGACCCTGATGTGGAAGGTGTGACACTGTGTCGCACACGCTGTCGACGACGTCTACTGCTAGAAACACCACGACTACCACGTCCAGAAGTTCCGCGTGATCGTCCTCTAATAAAAGATGTACTCACGTCAAGTTCTAATTCATTAGGTTCATTAGCTTCATCATCTTCAGAGCTTGAGTCGCTGACAGGTTCTCTTACAATCTGAGGAAGATATTCGGGATCACCAAAGTCATCGTCTGAAGGCACAAAGTCACCGATGTCCGAATCTTCCAATAAATGTTCTATGTCTTCGTCTCTTAAACCTGTAAAAAATCATTATTTTTTTCATTAAATTAATTCACAAAATAACCACCTAATTTTAATATTTTACCATGGAGGTTTAATATTTTTGTTCAAGTAACACTGAACTCTTCTACCAGTAAAACTGCCTATTGTGATTTTAAAAGTACATAAAAAGAAAATCTTTGCCAAAAATTTAAATAACTAACGAACGTCGAAAATAACTACAGCACATTGTTAATTAAGGTTTTTTCTTTATTTCTGTAAATAGGCAATCAAAAAACTCTAATGATTCTACATAAAATAATAGATTGAACTTACCCTGTGTTGACCGTGACGCCATGATGAAGTTTCAAAGGGCTTCTAACAGTTGAAAAAGTTGTCAAATGACACTTCACACTGGTTCACCGATTCGCTAATATTTCAACCAATCACGGTAAGGTTAGAAAACGGCCAATAGAGTAATAATTCATACGTGAGGCGCGAAGTTCGAATATGTCAAGAAAGAAGGACACTGGGCAGAAATATGAAATTTTATATTTTTTGTTTGGGCAGTACTGATCAAGCATATTTTGTGATTTAAAAATACCATTGGGCAGGACGAGGTTAATATTAAATAATATTCGGAATTTTTTGTGTCATAATATTGAGTACAGCTAGCAATGTGTTTTTAGTCATCTATTTTACTTTCACGATCACAACATAATTATATTACATTAAGAATACAAGAGATACTAATGTGACAAATAATTCTACTGTTATAATTTATTATTTCTATTTCTTATTCTTACATAGAAGTTTAACTGAGTAATAGAATGCGAACTGATAAAAATTCAATAGAAATTTTCTACAGTTTGGCGGAGTTTTAGGTGGAACGCGGTGATGCGGAAAATACAATATCCTCCTGAGTATTTCATCAAAGGTTGCAAGCCGTCTTGTACGGATCAAGCAATCTCTAAGCTTGCTTGGAATTGCTTCAAAAGCGGATTTACTAAGTTCAATTCTTTGAAAAGATCTCATAATTATTAGAAAGATTTTTAAAAGAACTGGGTACTTAAAACAGTACGCGCTTTGAATCCATTCGTTCTCTAACAAGTCTAACGAATGAGTTAGGTACTATAACTCAGTAAATACCTACTTAGCAAGGAACATTGTCTAAAAGCAAAATAGGATTTATGTCATATAATTTGAAAATTTATCCTCCGTATTACCTATCGATTACAATACCTAATGAATTTCTCCATATTCGAAACTGAATGAAAAACTGAATTCTAAGCTATACAGGGTTATTTCTAGTCAATTAGCATCCTTTTAGGGGCTTATTCTGTACATCAAAACAAACAACTTATGTTCAACGACTGCTGTCAAATCTCAAAAAAAGTTGTTGGTCCATGGAACAATATTGTTCACCATCGACAAAATGTATGGAACAAATGATTATTTTTGAGTTTTGACAAAAGTCACAGAACAAGAGTTGTTAGTTTTGATGTACAGAATAATCCCCTAAAGGGATGCTAATTGATTAAAAATAACCCTGTATACTAAAACGGTTTTTTGATGAAAGTTACATTAAAAAGAGTCTGAAAAGTTAATTTTGGTGGCGTTATTAGATTCACGTGACAATGTAATTAGCAACACATTTTTTGATATGAAAAAACATCTCAAATATCTTATTTAATATAGATATGGGAAAGCACAATAAACGACCCAAGTGTAAAAGATCCCTCCCAAGGGAATAAAATGAAAATTTCCACAAAGATACGTCTCAAGTATTTCCCCAATATTCGCTTTCAAGTTTAATATAGCTGTTTTACTTCAATAATTATTTTCATCGCAAGTCGCGAATTTAAGCTGAAATTGTCGCGTCGCACGCACGCCATCTGGCGGGCGCACCTGCCATTCATAACTTTCCTTTTCAATAAATGCTACAGAAATCCTGTGTAAGGAACAAACTTAATTGTGTGATTTTTAGCACCTACAAACTCCAAAAAGTAATTGAAAAAGAACTTTTTCCTTTAATATTCATAAGGGAAGGTTTAATGAATTAAAATAATTGTCTAATATGGTTATTAATTTTTAATGAAGATTAAAGATAAGTACATATCTAGTGGTATAGGCCGAATCATACAAGTAGGCGGATGTGAACTTAGCTACGAGTAAGTACACGTTGCGCAATATCCAATCAACGCGCAGCTTTAAGTGAGCTTCAGTCAGGTATGGATATTGCGCAGCTTGTAGCTAACTTCACATCCGCCAACTTGTATAATTCCACCTATATTTATCTTATTAGAATGTATGTTTATGAATTTGTTTTTTTTTTTCATTCTTTTAAAAAAAGTGCCTTATAATGAAATGGAATGAAATTTATTACGTGATAACTTACATCGTATGTCAGTAATCAAAATCATATTTACAGAATCGAATTCCAGATTGAGAAATATTGTTACCCAAGCTAGGATTGAACCTGTGTTATGGATATAACAATACTCTCCGCCGGACGAGTGGTGAAATTACATAATGGTGATATACCTATATAAGACAAGACTTAACATAAACTTACTTTCGACTTTTTCGTCATGAAATTAAAAAAAAACACATAATTAAATAAAATAAAAATAAAATAATGAAATAATAAAATAATGCCTATTAACTACAATAAGATACAATACTACTTTACATGAACGCTGAATGGCAATGCTTATTAAGCTAAATAAACACCAGCATTTTGGTCGCGCGTCGCGTCCACCAGTCGCACAGAAAGACTATTGAAAACAAGATGAGCTCCCGGCCCCCACGGACCTAATGAAACTCCAAACGGCTCAAATATGTAGCCACTACCGAGGCTAGCATATTTGAATTTGTTAATGTGCATGTTAGGCATATTATTCAAATTAAAATTTACTTTATTTCAGGCAATGAATAACCCATATTATAAGTAATGAATCATACAATATTTCAACAATGGTCGATAAGTAACATAGTGTTTACTTATGTAGTCAAAAAATAAATTAAATTAAAAAGGAATAAATTGTAGAATATTATCCGCTCTTTATTGTCCCTATCTCAAGGAGGTCGAAGATTTCGAAGTTAGCGATAAGACCGCTTATTGTTACAATGTTTTTGTATCTTAATTTCCTGTATTTGTTCGTTTCTTGGTCGCACGTTAAAGCTTATATTTACAATAATATTATCAATCTCTCTATCCGTGTATATGACTAGTATTTTACGTTTTTAATGTCGCCTTACGAATTCAATAAACCCGTACTTTTGAAGTGTTAGTTTACAACACAAAAGTAAAACAACAAACTTAATATGGTAAAGAAGCGTAAGTTTTATACTTTTCAACATGCGCAAACACCATACTGCGATGTGCTTCCACTCCCATAAAAGCTGCATCAGTACTTCATTTCCGGATTACAACTTTTTGACAACCGTCTACCACAACATTCAATGAATCATTCCTACAAACCATACAATAACAATGCAAAAAAAGTAGCATAAGTTTTATCTCATTAATTCACTTCAGTACTAAACACCATAATATTACCATTGCAATGCGTCAACCACTTCAGTACTAAACATCATATTATCATTGCAATGCGTCAACCACTTCAGTACTAAACACCATAATTATTATCATTGCAATGCGTCAACCACTTCAATACTAAACACCATATTATCATTGCAATGCGTCAACTACTTCAGTACTAAACACCATATTATCATTGCAATGCGTCACTCACTCTACTTCCACAAAAACTGCTTTTAGTAACAATTAATTATTTAGTAAAACTTTTTGACAACTTTAACGACGTTTAATTAATTGTAATAAGTAAAATTCTCAAAACTTGCAGAATAACTTGCAAACTATAAAGGGTTACGTGGTAAGTCGACCTATTCCCGTTAAGGGTGTGTAGTTTACTTCGTTTCTGACTAATTTGACTAAGAAATACACTATCCTAAATTTAAAAAAAAAAACAGATATTTGAAATTGGTATTTATAAAATTCCCAATTATCGGCTATCAGCTCAGATATTTTGAAACGTATTATTATTTTTATTTGATTTTTACATGTAAAATAATGTTTTATGACCTCACTCCCCAATATTTTCCGTAAAATTAACCCTTCATAAAAATTATTGGAATTCAAATATCTCGAAAACAGAGATTTAGGATATGGTGTTTCATAGTCTAATCAGTCAGAAACGTAGTAAACTACTCACGCTTAACGGGAATAGGTCGACTTAGCCTGTAACCCTGTATACACGAAAACAGAGCAAGTTTTGTCTCATTTGTCTCTTCTTCTTCTCGAGTCGATTTTGCGTGCTAAAATTATTTATATTCCTGCTTTTGACCAAAATTGGCCTTCTTAATGGCGTTATCTCATTTAGATGAGATAATTCGTTATCTTCATTCCTGAGTGGTGCAGATTTTAGGGCATACTGCAAAATTGGTCACATGTGACATAGTCTGTCACATCTGACCAACAGCCTCAAAGGTCTTACACCGCAAAGACATTCGATGTCAGAGCTGTCTATCATTTGTCTCATTCAAAAATAGTACAAAACACCATAAGTATGTATTATAGCGATGCGTCATTCCCCACTTCCATAAAAGCTACATTAACCCTTAATTTTGGAGTACAACTTTTTGACAGCCTACCACAACTCTTAATTACTTCCGCTGGCGGCCGCAAACATTCATCTCATTACGCAGTCTTCATTATTTCTTAATTATTTATCAAAAAATCACCCCGTAATTTAAGAGAGGATAAACATTTCCGTAGCAAGCATTTGTTGCGATGGTTTGTCTTATTCAAGAATAGTACAAAACACCATAAGTAGGTATTATAGCGATGCGTCATCCCCCACTTCCATAAAAGCTGCATTAACCCTCAATTTCGGAGTACAACTTTTTGACAGCCTACCACAACTCTTAATTACTTCCGCTGGCGGCCGCAAACATTCATCTCATTACGCAGTCTTCATTATTTCTTTATTATTTATCAAAAAATCACCCCGTAATTTAAGAAAGGATAAACATTTCCGTAGCTTGCATTTGTTGCGATGGTTTGTCTCATTCAAGAATAGTACAAAACACCATAAGTAGGTATTATAGCGATGCGTCATCCCCCACTTCCATAAAAGCTGCATTAACCCTCAATTTCGGAGTACAACTTTTTGACAGCCTACCACAACTCTTAATTACTTCCGCTGGCGGCCGCAAACATTCATCTCATTACGCAGTCTTCATTATTTCTTTATTATTTATCAAAAAATCACCCCGTAATTTAAGAAAGGATAAACATTTCCGTCTACCACAATTCTCAATTACTTCCGCTGGCGGTCCGCAAACATTCATCTCGTTACGCAGTCTTCATTTTTTTTTATTATTTATCAAAAAAAAACACTTCGTAATTCAACAGAGGATAAACATTTCCGTAGCAAGCATTTGTTGCAATGGTTTGCCTCTTTCAACAATGGTACTAAACACCATAAGTAGGTATTATAGTGATGCTTCATTCCTCCACTTCCATAAAAGCTGCATTAACCCTTAATTTTGGAGTACAACTTTTTGACAGCCTACCACAACTCTTAATCACTTCCGCTTGCGGCCGCAAACATTCATCTCGTTACGCAGTCTTCATTATTTCTTAATTATTTATCAAAAAAATCACCCCGTAATTTAAGAAAGGATAAACATTTCCGTAGCAAGCATTTGTTGCGATGGTTTGTCTCATTCAAGAATAGTACAAAACACCATAAGTAGGTATTATAGCGATGCGTCATCCCCCACTTCCATAAAAGCTGCATTAACCCTCAATTTCGGAGTACAACTTTTTGACAGCCTACCACAACTCTTAATTACTTCCGCTGGCGGCCGCAAACATTCATCTCATTACGCAGTCTTCATTATTTCTTTATTATTTATCAAAAAATCACCCCGTAATTTAAGAAAGGATAAACATTTCCGTCTACCACAATTCTCAATTACTTCCGCTGGCGGTCCGCAAACATTCATCTCGTTACGCAGTCTTCATTTTTTTTTATTATTTATCAAAAAAAAAACACTTCGTAATTCAACAGAGGATAAACATTTCCGTAGCAAGCATTTGTTGCAATGGTTTGCCTCTTTCAACAATGGTACTAAACACCATAAGTAGGTATTATAGTGATGCTTCATTCCCCCACTTCCATAAAAGCTGCATTAACCCTTAATTTCGGAGTACAACTTTTTGACAACCGTCTACCACAACTCTTAATTACTTCCGCTGGCGGTCCGCAAACATCCATCTCGTTACGCAGTCTTCATTATTTGCCCGTGCTTACACGTCGCCGCGTACTGTGCAAATGTTTGCCTCTTAAAGAGAACCTGACTTCACCCGCGGGTGCTTTAATAAACTTTTCTATTGCTACTACGGGTTAGTTAGATGACTTACAGTACATTATGAGTACTGAAAGGCATTCGGAATGGTAGAGATTTTGAAACGTTTTTTTTTTTGGCATTACTTTTTTTTATTACAAAAAATGTTACAAAATATTGATTCATTAACATACTCGTCCGGTTTAACATTATTTCACATTTTTACCAATAATAATACATATACAGGGTCATAGGTATTAAACACAAAACCTTATAAGGGCGGGTCTGGTACATCTAGACAAACAACTTTTTGTACCACGAATTTTGAAAATTCGCACAAAAAAAATCTCTTCTCGTATACATTTTACCGCGCGTTGACGAACTATTTATACGAAAAAGCTGATGTTTTTCTTCGTGATTTTTCAGAAATCCTAGAACAAAAGTTGTTTATACTAGCCCCACCCTTAATAAGTTTTGCGTTTAATACCTATGACCTTGTATTTTCGATCAAGGGTATAATTGATCGAAGCCTTGTATATAGAAATGCAGTGTTATTTAATTTTTTTAATTCATTGTTTTAATGGAGGTCTTTTGAACGTATTTTCTTGTATCACACATTTTATTTTGTTGTTTTTGGTTCATACGAGATCTAGTATTTATGTATTTAACTGAATTAATTATTATTCTTTTACTTTAAATTATTTGCACTAGTGGTTAAAGAGAACCTGACTTCACCCGCGGGTGCTATAATATACTTTTCTATTGCTACTACGGATTAGTTATGTGACTTGCTACAGTACATCATATTATAAGTACTGAAAGGCATTGGCAATGGTAGAGCATGTATAACGCGTTCAAGTTGTAGGTAGAGGTCGTCTTTGAAATTGAGTACCTGTTTCACAAATTATATTATATTTTTATTAAAATTTATTTTTAACACGTTTTTATTAGTTTCACCTGTATGCTTCCTTACTTGCTTGCAACCTACCCCTTTGAGGTCGATTTTGACTTACTTTGAGCGATCAGATTTTTTTTTAACTTTGCACACATATCAAATACCGATGAGAATGCATTTATAATTTTTTTTAAACTATTTATTATTATGATTTATGTAGTATTGCAATCAATAAACTAATTCAATACAATTGTATCAAGCAGGGGCCTGATTATCTAACGTAACGTAACGTGTTAAATAAGTATTTTTTTGTTATCGCAAATTTTGATTAGAGATTTGTTTTTTAAATGTAAAATTACGTTAAAATGTATTAAAAACCGAATTTAAGTGACGTTATTCGAAAAAAAAAATCTTTTTCACACGAATTTCGTAAAAAGAAAGAGCACGTTAGAGCGCGTTACGCGCTTGTTTTCATACAGAATCACCTTGCCGAAGAATTATAAAAAAAACAGAGCACTTTTCTAATCTAATATGATATTGTAGAAAAACTCGGTTATTTCCATTCTTATACAGTATGCCATCTTTTTGACAACATAAATCTTTTAACAGCCTTACATTTCGCCTAAAGATTTACAAAACCCATGTTGCAAGAAAAATAGCTATATTTATCTTAATATAGCGACATTGGCCCCGTGACCGACGTAAGGGTACGATAGAGTAATCCTGGCGACCCTCACTTCGTCTATGTCTGAAATAGTGTAAAGAAGAGTTAGTGATGGTTTACTTATTTATGCCACTACAAAACCTAGGCCTACCTACAAATGGTGATAGAGACATAACCACATCAGCCACATGACATCCACTATTAGACATAGGCATGAGCTCAATATAGGCATGAGACACAGGCATGAGACATAGGCATGAGACATAGGCATGAGACATAGGCATAAGACCTAGGCATGAGACATAGGCATGAGACATAGGCATGAGACATAGGCATGAGACATAGGCATGAGACATAGGCATGAGACATAGGCATGAGACATAGGCATGAGACATAGGCATGAGACATAGGCATGAGACATAGGCATGAGACATAGGGATGAACAATAGCATGGAGATATGGATCTCCAATAAGACTGGTTGGAATCAACATGCATCCAACGAGTTCCATAATTACATAAACTACTGAATGTCTCGAATATAATATGTCTATAAAGCTTATAATTCAGGCTTTTTTACATTTTTTTATACCTATAGGTATAGTGTGATAAAATTATTTATCGCAAAAAGTCGCAACACCGACTTCCACCGTGTACAAGAATTCGAATAATTTGCAAGAATTGATGTGATATCCATGAACATTTTTGTTGATTTATCAAAAACGGGTTAGCTGATTTCGATGAAATTGGGAATTATTGGGAATTATCTCAAAAGTATACCCTTTTAAACTAAAAAAAAAAATGGTTAATAATTGGTAAAAATATCGATGAACTACACAAAAAATTATACATACAGACGAACATAGTACCTCCGCCTTTGTAGCAGTCGGTAAAAAAGAAACATTAGCCCTCAAAAAGTTGTACTGTGAGAAATACCAATATGTTTTGTTTTGCAGCATGCGCTGTTAAAATAATCACTACACTGCACTCGACATTATTGTTTTTAACCCCCAAGTAGTGCACCTAACTAGACTTGAACAAGAGTTCAGAGCGTTATAAGTTTAATGAGTATAAATATTAATGCCTCTAAAATTTTAATTTGCTTCATATAAAAATTCTGACTAATACGATACCAGAAGTTGAATGAAACCGTGAACTGCAATAATTTAAACCTAACCCGTTACATCGATTTCGCAACATCAACGTAGCAAAAAACCTAATAGCTTCGGAAATCGAACATCGGTCCAAATGTCCCGTGCGATCATTTCTGTAACGCCTTTAGCAACACATTTTGCGTTAAAAACGAGCGGCGATTTGTCTTAATAACCGGAATCGGTCCGGTCCGATATCCGTCCGGATAATCCCGACCCAGTTCTCAGTCATTGTCGGAACATTTTCGCTGTAACAGTATTAGAACTTGCACTTTAGATAATATTATGTGTAAGCGGATCCAATATTTTTAAAATTGTGGCGAAGTTTATAAGCATAGGTCGAATCAAACTTAGTGACGTCAATGAAGTCAGCTACAAGCGACGCAAAACCTCATACCTCATCCTAGCTGACATATAAATTTCATGCTGCGTAACGGTTTGCCTCCTGTTGACAGACGCTATCTTACTATATCCATCATTAATAGCTACATACATAGCAAAAAACGAGCGGCTATTTATCTTAATAACCGAAATCGGTCCAGTCTGATATCCGTCCGGATAATCTCGACCCAGTTCTCAGTAATTGTCGCAACATTTTCGCTGTAATAGTATAATAGCTGTAATAATATTAGAACTTACACGTAACATATCAATTGCATGGATTCGAAATGAGATGTTTGCATCTATCTCAAACAATTTACTAAAAATTGAAGAGAACCTTAGAAGTACAAGTATCTACCAGTATTATATAAGTACTGCAACTCATTTTAAGTTAAAAACAACCGGCGATTTGTCTTTTAATAACAGGAATCGGTATATACGATCCGATATTCGTCAGGGCGTCAGGGCCGACCCAGTTCTCAGTCATTGTCATTTTCGCTCATCAAGTCAATTAATTAAAAACATTTTCGCTGTATTGGGACTAGAACTTGCACACAACCATAAATAAAAAACCGGACAAGTGCAAGTAAGGCTCGCACACAAATCCAGAAAATTTTACAAAATTGGGAAGTAAGTTGTTAAAATCTCTATACTATTTTTTATGACATAAACGACTCTAACTTTTTTAAACAATACTTAACTGAGAAGTTACTGACTGCAAAATACCATAGATATACGTATACAGTTTAAATTTCAACTCGACATCTTTGCGCGTTGCCGAGACAAAGAGTCTAGACGGACAGACGGACAACAAAGTGATCCTATAACGGTTCTGTTTTTTCCGTTTGAGGTACAGAACCCTAAAAATGCCAAGTCGATGCACATAACATAGTTAACATCCATTCGACATGGATTCTTATTGAATACTTCTCTATGGTACCCTATAATGCGCTTAGAGTATTAACTCTAAGCGCACAGTTGTAACATTTCGAAATGAATGTACCTAATGTTTAGTTTGAGTACTACTAGATTGGTACGTTTTTCGTTATTATCATGTATTATATACTCAACCTTGAAATCATAAAAAACATTTACCGATTCACATTTTATCGAAGGTTAAATTTTTTGAAAGAGGCTTATCAAAAAGGAAACTTAAACAGTTGATGCTTTGAGTACCTGTCATTTATGTATAGCATCGTTACTATTGATTTGTTTAAAGCTTAGTCACTGATCTACATTGAGAAAACGCTACTTTAGCTACCATACAAGACTCGACAGGATTAGTCGACACATATCGGAATTACTACATTCGATACAATCGAAATGACATAATGCTATCGAAATGTAACATTTACAATTCTACTTCGTGATAATAAGGAATTGGGTAATAATCGTGACGTAAATAGAAATTCCAATTTTGCTCAACTCAGCGTGGGGTCAAATTTGACCACAAAAGTTCTTGGAAACAAAGTTAGCAAAAAAATATACCAATAACTTATACGGTGTGTATTTCTAGTAAATTTATGTATTATTGAATATCCAAATGCCCTAATCGATCTTTTTGGGTAGGCATAATGTTCAGCAGTGGACTATAAAAAACCGATAGTAGTTAGTAGATATTCACACTCTTACTATGAACAAATTTTACTTGGGGTTCATACTTACTGAAATCGCAGAAAAGTTCCGAGGGGTTTTTGGGATTCCGTACCCAAAGGGTAACAACGGGACCCTATTGCTAAGACTCCGCCGTCGTCTGTCTATCAACAGGCTACATCCCATAAACCGATACAGCTAAAAAGCTGAAATTTTCACAGATGATGTATTTCTGTTGCCGCTGTATTAACAAATACTAAAAACAGAATAAAATAAATTACAGGTGCTCCCTTACAATAATCCTGAATTTTTAGCCGTTTTCCGCTTGATATTAATAACGGCAATAGTTAGATGCTTGAAATATTCATAGAATATTAAGTTGTGTATTTACTTCAATAATAAATAATTAAAATAAATTAAATAATTAAGGGGGCTTCCATACAGGACGGAACAGAGCCCTTCTTGCGCTAGTCCGAATCGTACTTGGCAGATTATTTATTTTTGTGATAAATTACAATGATAAATAAATCTTTAACACATTATCTGAAAACACAACTTAGTTCTCTTATATTAAAAGTAATAAACACTCAACTGCAAATATTTTCTCAAAACCCAATAAAAATATAAACTTTATGTACGGAACAGTTTATATTTTTTTATTTCATTATTAGTCTCATAGTACAAGAGTATCATAATGACAATAGAATTAGAATTAGAATCATTTATTGATGTATTGAGCTTAATACTAAAATTAAATATACAACAGTTTGTACAATAATAATTAGTACCGCAAAATACATCTCGTCATTTCACAATACACAATAGCAAAATTAAATTTAAAAATTGGTTAAATAAAAAATAAATAACTACCTACTTCAGTAACAAGATTAAATGCTGTAGAAAGGCAACCGAATAAAAATTATTTAATGTCGGAACAATACAAAATATCAAAAGTACAATGTAAATATCATAGATTATAGAAGTAGGTCAATTAAAATGTCATGGATTTTCGTCATTACTAGTTCTAATATTCTAGTATATATCCGTCATCTTGAAACACATTCTGTTTAACAACAAAAGTTCACTCATTCAGAACCACAAAAAGCGGCCTTGGTTCCACTTGACATTGCACACAATTTGGAAATCCTGTACCTTATTACCATACCCGACCGAGCTCACACTCGACTTACTTTTATATCCGGCCAAAACTGACCTATTTCCTTTGCCGCATTTTGTACATTTTATAAAAACATAAAACATACCACCCTTATAAAGCTGTTTGTTTATAAGGAGCCCGTGGTGCGTGCAACCGGCCGGGAGTCCCCGACCGTAAGTAATGGAGAGGTCGGGACTCGGGAATATTTGCCCACCGTCCCGGCCTCCAGAAATCTTCAACGCATGAAATTTTCATCGACAAGAGCCTCCCATTGTGTCGGTTCTCGAGAGGTGTTCATGCCCATTGACATTTTAACATCTCGAGCCGTGAGATCGATTCACGATTTTGATAGGGTTGACGGTGTGCGGTTATTTCTAGATTGTATGTCAATTGCTACCTAACCCAGAAGTTCGATTAGCTTATACCTACCATCAATATGGAATGAAAAAATGCCAAGTCGATGGTTTACACTTATTTGAACGTAAACCGCCTTACCACAAAATATTTTAATACGCTTTAGAATCTTTGTTTCAAATAAATATTTAGTATATTTCCGCTCTGTTATAGGTTTATAAGTTTTGTTTTTAATAGTGATAAGTTTAGTTTCAATAAGTTAACTAAATACCTAAAACAAAATCAGTAAATAATTCTGTCATTAATATATTATTAGGTAATTTTTAAAAATTGAGTAATCTTGAAATAAATTGTAATAGATCGTAATACTTAGATACACGTCAGATATACTCGTAACCTACCTACGTGTGTTATTGGATTTATATTCTTTGGGCAATCGTTTACAATTGATCTTACAGAGATGTGTGGCATACTTGCTTACATTATGGAGTTAGTTTTGCATATTATTATACTTTATATAGTAAAGTATCGCCAGATCATATCAAGATTAGAACACTACAAACCTTGAAGCACAAAGAAATTTTCATATCACAAAAGCCAATGCCGGTTTTTGTATGGAAGGTGGCGCCTTTTTTTTTTCGCGCGGCCATCAACCAAACCTTGTTTTTATAGTTCAGTATAGTGTAACAAATGATGATTATGAAATGCCGCAGCTGTGGTCTCAGTCCAAAAAGAGTTAAAAGACTTAGAAGTTTGTTTTGATTTATTTGTTTTTAAGGTTATTTTTATCACCTAGGCGCAAGTTAAGAGTTAAGTTGACATAAATAAAAACTGTTGAATGCTTTTTGAATTGTTAGGAGTGAGATTGCACCTGGAACTATCTCGCCTTCTGCAAATGTCATCTCCAAATTATCCGTTTTTGTCTGTAATGCGGTAATTGACTATTTACTTGAAAGATGGTATGGAAGAAATCGCTTCGACAATGTCTTTGTCTATGTCTGTGTCTTTGTGTGCAATGAAGTGTTCATTAATTCCTTTATTTACCGTGTATAATGCATACCGCATAATATATCTGTTTTCTACGATAACACCAGAAATATATAATCATAGCAGTGCTAGATAGACATCAGAGTCCTAAAACAAAAGCCGAGTCGTTGTTTTAAAACACTGGTCACCAATAATTCAAAACACGCTCACATTACACAAAGATCGAGGCGTGAGAGCATAGAACAATTAATACCGAGGCGACTCCGGGTTCTTCTCCCCCCGTGTTTGGCGGAAGTGAGGTTACCAACTAGAGCTATATATATTTTATTGGCGGCTGGACGACTCGGCCGCTAAGGGCCAAGGGGCAGCGGCCAAGGGGCAATGTTTGGAGGGTGCGAGTACCCTTCCCAGTCCGCGAGGACGGGCGGCTTCACTCAGCATCCTCGTTAGTTTCTAGTGTGGCCATCGTTGGCTATATCTTGGCTTGGTGGAATTGGGTTGGCCATCTTATGGCTTGGTGGTGTTGTCCTAGATTGGAGTCTTCACGACCTGCACTGAACCAATTGCAGGCACCATCTCTTCCTCTTTGACTTGATATGACGTGACGCACGTCGGGTGCGGTGGCGTACTCGAACAGGCGAACGCGGCTTCGGATGGTCAGTCTCGGAAGTGTACACTCGACCAAGACCGACTGAAACGCGGAGTGGAGCTCTCTCAGCCTGTCAGGGTTCGTAGCGATGCGGAGATGGGGAGTGAAATCGCTAGCCCGGCTCAAGCGCGCCGCCGCGCGAGCCAGGGATCACGTCTCTAACATCCCCTTTGAAGCTTTGGTCGTCGAACACGATGGTCAACGACGCAGGTTGGGCGGCGTCAAGCTCACGCCAGGGCGAAGCGACGCCTACCCGTGGTTCTAATTCTAATTCGAAGTAGGGGCGATAAGTCCTGCACTGATGTCCCGCATGGGGTGTTTAGTGCATTTCCCTCTCCAGCGTCTACCCGAGCCAGCCCAGCTCCTTAAAGTAACGGAGCGTGGCTTTGGGCCGCTGACATAACTGCTCCAGTAGCTTAGATGGTGAATGAGATGATGGCGATGAAGATGACAAAGCCGATGATAACGCAGAGGCATCATGCAACCCGTTAGCTAATCTAGTGTTTTCCGTGGCCTTGTTGTGCCACAGAACATGCTCTACAGTTTCGTTTTCCTGCAAACAGACACGACAAAGTGGGCTCTCAGTGGTTCCAAGTTTATACAAGTGGCTATTTAAGTTGCAGTGACCGTTATGAGTCCTACCATAAGTCGGAGGTCTTGCCGCTGCAACCTCAATAGGTCGTTTGTGATGTTTTTATTTAGATTGGGGAAAGCAGTCTTAGAGTGCTTGCAGTCCTCCCTTTTGTCCCACATATTCTGTTGTTCTTTTTCGGTATAACGACGCAGCAACTCGCGCACTTCCGCCGCTGTTGGCTTACAGTGTTTTGTTGTCTCCTCCCCTACCTGTTTTCTCGTGCCCTCTTTGGCAAGGGTGTCGGCTATGTTGTTGCCTGAACATGATCCGTGACTCTTTGTCCAGCGCACGATTGTTCTGTGATTTCTTGATAGAGTTTGAAGTGTCGTATGACACACAGCGGTAAATCTAGATTTGTTACAGGTCTTTTGAGTGCGTAGATAGTAGGAGCACTGTCAACCGTGAACACGATGACTTCTTTGGCCTCACTGTTTTCTGTAGCTGTCAAAAGCTCATTTAAGGGTACAAGTGCTTTTGAGGCTAGTAATAGGCCCATGGCCTCCGCTTGCAAGGTTGTTGTAGTTTTACTCAGGGCCAGGGACTCTCTGAGCCCAAGTTCCGGCAAGAAATAGCCGCAGCCTGTTCCTTCCTTGTTTTTTGCACCATCCGTGTAGACATTCCAAGATAGCACTACATCATTTGACCCATTATTCTCTATGATCAGCTCATAATTTTTGCTGTCTAGATGCGTTTTAGCTATTCTATCCGTTCCACGGTTTGCTACGGGAATTATTTACCCGTGGTTGTCCGGTAGTGTGCCACGATGGTGGCTGACATCGATGTTAAAGCGGCTGGCACCGGGGGAGAAACTCGACACCGGCCGCCGAGGCGGGCTCGCGTAGTGGCGAGGCCCGATGCGGCCTCGCGTCGCATAAGCGACAGCAGCGGCATGATGGCTAGGTGTCGCGACACTAGGCATCGCGAGTTGGCAACCGAATACCGAGGCGTGAGTGAGAATTAGTTTATCCTTATTCTTTTGATTGCCGGGGGGTGGGGCGCGGGGGGAAGGGGGCGGTTTGTAAATGAGAAATTGAAACAAACCACGCTCTCCGCGGCGATTACAAATCGCCGGCGGATTGACCACTGTCAAATCACGAGTGCTTGGCGCACCATAATTTAGTAGGTACCGATATAACGATTATTTGGGTGTTTTAAATTATCTATTATGCGGCATCTTTACAAAAAACCTGATGAATATTTACAAACTTTTAACTCTCATAACTTTTCTCGGACTGAGGGTAGAATTTTTTTGTTTATTAAACGTTGTTTATAACATCTTATTGTACTAAAAAAACAAGGTTTGGTTAATGGCCGCGCGAATTTTAAAAGGCGCCAATTTCAGGCATTGGCTTTTAACAATTCGCATAAAAATCCCAGTAAATCTATAGGGAACTGTCAGTATAACCTAATTAGGACTTTTCTACAACTTATTCAAAAGAACCTACTCAATGTGTATTTTTCCTAGCGGTTGAAGCTCTGAGGGTTTCCAACTCCTAATGAATTCCTGAAACATTAAACTTTATCACAAAATCTTTTTCCAAAACGTGAGCTTAAGTATTAATGAGCGCAGTCAACTTTGTAACCCTAACAAAATTAACGAGACATTGCTTCATAATTGCTTTAAACTAGGGTAGATAAAAATCCAAAAAGGGACCCTTTTGTAACAAATCAAAGTTAAAATGGCCTAATAAAATGGCAGCGCCCGAGCGAAACTTAGATACAATCCCCTCCTTATTAAAAACGGTTCATATAATGCACCTGGACAGTGGGAGTGGAAAAGTGGAGGAATTAGGGAAGGCGAGTGAAATAATTCGAGTCATAAATTCAAGTTTTATAACCGCGGAGCGTAACTACCGGCGGTCGTAGCGTGGTGTATGAGTAGAGGCAGCGTGAGTACCAGTATGGGCTTTTGAAGCGGGTAGAAATCTCAAGTTTAATTCAATTCAATTATTGAATAGGTAGGTGTAGAAAAGTACACTTGTGAACGTCAGTCAGGTCATCCGGGTGATTTTGAGAGAGAACTACCTGAATGGGCTTGTTTACTAAAAAAATATGTTTTATTAGTTTTTTTAGTCCGTCAAATAGATTATCAAAAAATATTCGACACGTATTTTTTCTTTTGTTGTTTTTAAACTTTCGCGATTTGAACACATAATTATTATTTACTACGGGACTAATCGCGCACTAAAATAGCGAGATAAATAAATAAATACCTCCTCATCCCGACGTTTCGGCCGAGTTGCATCGACCGACCGATGAGGGGGTATTTATTTATCTCGTAATTTTAGTGCGCGATTAGTCCCGTAGTAAATAATAATTATATTTTTTCTTTTGTCAATTTAACAAAAAATGATGAGAAGATATGGCCCGTTCTATGTGACGTCATTAACCTACTACAAATGTGCTGGTACCGTTACCGGTTGGCGACTTGGCGAGCCCCCACTCTCAAATTTGGCAAGGCTTATCTTTGTCATTATTACCTATGACAGTATGCCTATTAAATCAGTTTTTAAGCAGATTTTAATTTTTTGTACTAAACTGTCTGAAATAGATACAGATGCGAGGTTTTTAATACATATTCTGTTATCTTTACTGCTATAAACAACGAGCGAGCATTACAAAAGTAAAGTAATATCTCAGCGCCTTGCCCGAGCTACGAGCAATGTGTTTTTGATGTTGCTAGTCTCAAAAGTCTAGCAATGGATCCCACGCCACGGTGCAATTACTTCTGCATTGAATAAGTTGTACCTAAACTTGTCTTAGAACACCCAAACTTTTTTTTATTGAAAATGTGAAATTTAAATCTCTTCTCCGGCTATCCACTTTTGACTCTATCTTTCCAGTTTAACATTCCAATTAAATCAGTTTGTTCAAGATAATTTTGATTTATTAGGTAGGTAATTAACTTTTAATCTTATAAGTGCATTATTGTACGCCCGAAATGGGCAGGCTGTTTGAATTTTTGTATTTCTTATAACATCTAATTGTATGTACACAGCAACGCAATAAAGATTATTTCTATTTAATTAATATTTATTTTTAATTTTATTTTTCATCTCTCAGCTGTAAGACATCCACTATTGAACATAGACTTCCCCTATGGAATTTCAACCAAACCGGTTGGAAGCAGCAGAAGCATTGAGAAAAAAATGTCTCACTAGATCTACCGTGATACCGTGACTGGATCTATAGCGAGGGATCCGCATCCAGCGTGTTCCAGCGGAATTTTTATTTTTACCTAAGATAAAATAAATATAAATAAACTAGCTGACCCCGTGAACTTCATCTCACCATCTGTCTACTGTCAATGATAACTTTTACATGCAGGAACATTTTTTATGGGAAAATATAGTTAATGTTATTGTATATTTTGTATAGTGTATATTGTATAGTGTATAGTGTAATTTACTCGCTAAATTTTTATATTTTCTCACCGTATAAACCTACCCTTGACTTCCACAAATATTTCAAGACTAAAATTAGTCAAATCGAGCTCGAGTTTAAGCGAGACTAACAACAACCACGATCCATTTTTATATATAAGAGCAGAAGATAAGTATTATGGAACATCTTGTTACACACGGTCTCTGACCCCAAACTAAGCAATGCCTGTCATATAAGGCTGTTAGAGACTGATATATTACTTATACATATTGTTAAATACATAATCAGACCCAGATCATACCTATATCCATCACATAAATGCCTGCCCTGGGTGGGAATCTTTGACCCAGAAGTCAGAGTTTCTAACCTTCGAACTACCGAGGCAGATGACTATCGGCATGACCACCAAACTCCTTATACAAGTGACGTCCTTACGGATATCGTTCAACAAGCTCCCTCCTGAAGAGGCAGATCGACATAATTTAACTTTTTCCTATTATCTTTATGCTGACGTCGTTAAGTGCCTCACTCACATATTGCGAAGCGAGCGTTTCTCTTATAATTTGGAGACGTTCAAGTTCTCTGAAAGTTGGAATGTTTTTGGCATTTTATTAGGATTTCAGAATGTGAACTATTCGACGGGATTTCTTGTCTTCCGTTGAAGATAGGTCAAGTTTGATATTAGTTTTGTTTGATGTTTAGATCAATGAAATCTTTGACGAGAATTCTCGTTTTACATTCGGTATTATTATATTTTTTAGAGACATATTTAAATTCAAAATGGTTTTATTACGATGAACGACCGGTTCTTATGAACTTTTCAGAAAATTTACGACACATTTGTGAAAAAAATAAATTATCACTTTATCGACATTATATATTAATATTAAATACATATCAGTGGCACATTTATGACCTAAAACATTCTCTATTACAGTATCATACAATTTCAAGTAAAAAATACACGTTACAATATTTTTTACTTAAAATAGGTATTTCAAGAAAATTAATCGGTCAAGTATTATTATATTGGAAGAGTTCCGTAGTATATGAGAGGGGGACTCGCATATACTATAATACATACAATATTTATTATATTTTTATTTAATTGTTTATTATTGAAGTGAATGTACCTACAACATATTCTATGTAGCAAAAACAGCTTAAACTACAGGTTTGTTGTATGGGAAATATTTATTCTTAAATATTTATTCTGTTTTTAGTATTTGTTTATAGTGGCAACAATAATACATCATCAGTAAAAATCTCAGCTTTCTAGATAGAACGGTTCATGAGATACAGCCTGGTGACACATAGACAGACAGACGGACAGCGGAGTCTTACTTAGTAATAGGGTCCCGTTTTTACCTTTAGGGGTCGACGACGACGACGACCGACGGGACGGGAACCCTGAAAAGATACAGTTGTGCAATACTATTCATTAGTGTTGTTGGCCATATCTTTAAACTTTAAAGTTTCTTCTTAACTTTGCAACAGCATGCAAAAAAAACGAAAACATTCAACTAGTACACATTTAAAAAGCTTTCCGAGCTAACTGTAAACAGTAAAACTACTTACACTAGAGTGCCATTAAGTGTTGGAAGTTCTCAAGTGGGGCAACTACTGATACTACAGAATCACAGACCTCGCAAGATGGGGCATGCTATCTCGACCTAGCTAAGATCAAAGCAATGCAAGCAAGACTGGTGAAATATAAATAAATAAATATTAGGGGACATCTTACACACACGGTCTCTGACCCCAAACTGAGAAAAGCTTGTGATATGGCTGCCAGAGACTGACATGTTCTTAAATACTTACTTATATAAATAATAACATCCAGATACAGAGCAAACACTGATTTCACCATATAAGTATTTACCCTACTTACGTGGGAATCGAACCCACGCCTCTTTGGCCCAGGATTCAGGGTTACTATAACCTCTGGACCATCGAGGCAGTCAAAATAGGTTGCAATGCCCGAAAAAAAGCGACTAATTTCATATCCGGGTATTGCGGCGTTAACTAAAGTCCTTTAAGTTCTTAGTGGCAAAGAAGCGATTATGACCTAATTTTACACAGAAGAGTTACTTCTTAAAATCACAATTTGTGGTTATAATTATGTTTTTAATTAAAGTTTCACAATTAATTAATCGGTATGTTTTTGTTGTGGCATAATAACTCACAGAGCCCACCAAATATTTATTCAAGTGCGCTTACACGGCACTTAATTCTACAATGTATGTTTTATAAACATGTATTTTTTGTGTGAGATGTTCAAAAAATTGGTTTTAACGCGACTGAATGTTTTTGTTTTGTATATAGGTATGATATGTTATAAAATAATTGTTGCTACATATAATGCCGTTGGGTAATGATAAGGTTTCTCTCTATATAACTATGTACAAAATCTTGGTGCCTCTCGGCGATAACATTTACATCCGAAGAGAAACATCGTTTCGCTCTCAAACACGTCGTTCCACCAAATGCTAGCCAAGTCTCGAGTCAAACTTCCCGGAGGCCAAATCTATAAGAGTGTTTTGCCACATGATCGGTTCTACCATTCGCCAAGAAAATAAAGTTCCTCTGCAAGAAGACGGGGTTTGTTTAATCGAGCTTCAAAATTGTTTAATTTTTGACCGACAAAACTGAGGAGGTACTCAATTCGACGCGTATATTTTTTTTATACAGGGTTATTTCTAATCAATTAGCATCCTTCTAGGAGCTTATTTTGTACATCAAAACTAACAACTTTTGTTCTACGACTTTCGTCAAAACTCAAAAAAATGTTTGTTGTTCCATAGAAAAATTTAGTTCACCCGCGACAAAATGTATGGAACAGTTTTGACGAAAGTCGTGGAACAAAAAAAGTTGTTAGTTTTGATGTACCTACAGAATAAGCCCCTAGAAGGATGCTAATTGATTAGAAATAACCCTGTATATAACCATGGATAACTTTTTACGTAGTAGTCCGATTTCAATAGTTATTTTTATTGGACTTCGGAATTGGTTCCATTTAAATTTTATCGAAATCGGCTGAGCCATTTTTGATAAATCAACAATAATGTGAAATCGCTACATCGATCCGTGCGAACTATTCGCGAATTCTGTACACGGTTGAAGTTAGTCATGCTTTTTATTACCAAAAAGTAATTATCATTTTATCAACTTCCTTGTAAAGAACAAGAAGAATTTTGAATGTATTGCATTCTAAAAATATTTTCGTAGCTAGCCGCAAGCTTAAAAAATATAAATTCGATCACAATCAGCTCAAATGTCAGCTTCGGATTGTGTAAATCCGATAAAGCTGACATTTTTACATCATACCGTTTATATGACAATCTAAAGATATATCTACGGAATAGGTACTTATTTTTAACAACAGATATCAAATAAAATACTTAATACAATAGACAAAAATTATCCGAAACACAGTTTCTTTGTTTGGTATCCGTTTGATGTACCAGCGGACCAGTATTTAATCAGTCACGATAAAAATATTTTTAAAACTTACCTGTGAAAGCTAATTCACATAACTTTATTAAAATAGTTTAAAATTATTTCGTAAACAACCAAAAAATATCACTGAGAATATCTACAGTTTGACGCTTATAAAACTTATGATTAATCTGAAAACCGTTATGCTATCCTCTAAATCCCAAAATTTTGTAAAGAAAGACATTTTGATGCGCGTAAATCATTTAGACGCTCAAATAAATATTTCGCCAAAGGAAACTGCACCGCAACTTGATAAAAGTGAGTATCTCCACCACGTTCCCCTGTATTCCAAGTTCGCTAGTGAATATGAAACAGTTCGTAACAACGTGACAAGTTTTAAATACGTATCTTTGTAGGTGCCTTTGCTTAAGTAATAAGTTTTCCGTTTGAAATTTCATGTTAATTTATCTTGAGGAGTAGGTTTTAAATTGTCTTTGGACGGAGCTCTTGTTTATAGTAGTAGTGCTACGAGTAGTTTCATTTATAGGGAAATCTTTTTTGATTACTTAGTTTTAGATAGGATCCAAGTATTTTATTAAGTTATATTTTGCTAAGATCTCGAAAAAAATATGTACTTATTATCTTAAGTAAAACTAGCTATGATTGCAAGCTCTAGCTGTAGAGCAACAATGTGAGTAAGTACATTGTGTTCTTTTTCACCATAATGAAGTTACCATAAATTATAATAGATCCAACCATTTATTTTCTTTTTGACAGCACCAATAGAACGTAACTGCGTCATGTTACGCAAAAGTTCACTTTTAAATGCGAGGTTTTAAAAATATGACAACTGCCTATGTTTGCTCCTATGGCTACACACGATAGCCATAGAACGTAAATTTTTAAAAACGTTTGTTATTTTATGTAATTTACAAAAAAACTACTGCACTTATGAACTCAAATTGTCAAAGATGATTATTAATACGGGATCAAGGAGCAAACTTAGGCAGTTGTCATATTTTTAAAACCTCGCATTTAAAAGTGAACTTTTGCGTAACATGACGCAGTTACGTTCTGTTGGTACTTTTAAAAAGAAAATAAACGGTTGGATCTATCATAGTTGTGTGCATTTTAAGTTGCATAGGTAAACTATTATCTACCATGTATATATTCGTTTGTTCGTTTCAGTTAATGTAGGACGTCCAATGCTGGACATAGGCCTCCCCTAAAGATCTCCAATAAGACCGGTTCGTAGCGGCTTGTATCCATGTAGGTATGCATATATGAAAATATATGTTTTCGATTACGACAGTGGCTCCAACAATTTCGGTCATAGGTATACTTACACTTTTTTTAAGTTATTTCGATGCTCCGAAAGCTATTTTTTAGGGTATCTATTTTTACACCGAAAGAAACTCGATTATTCGATTAACGAAGCATGCTAGTAAGTATATTTATCTAAACTAAAGTAATATAATAATGTTAACATTTATAACTTAAATCCAAAATAATCAGCAGCAGAAGTTCTGGATAGACCGACACCGACAGCTTGATGGATGGCCACGGGGAGTTTCTGAAACGCCTTCAAGGAATTCAGATACTGCTGAAATCTCAATCAATATTCAACTTTATCATTGAGACATTAAGGTGGAAAACAGAGTTCTGGTTCAAGGAGATATTGTGCCATGTTATCTTACAACAGTTCCTTAAAACTCTGCTGAAGGATTAGTGATAAAACGGTTCGTTGTCTGTTGAAACTGGGGGATTGGCCAGATTTTCAAATCAATCTTTGTATTGTTTACGAAGACAATTGGGAATGGAAAGATACTTATTTCGCTGTGACAGTACAGAATTATTTGGGATTGTGGCACTAAACTGAGCCAAAAAGGTTATTGGCCGAGTGAACGAAGTGAAAGATCTCCGTTTTAACTTGATGATTTTGCTTCCGTCTGTCCGGATATTAATTCTTATCTACGGGTCGCATTTTTTCAACGAATCTCTGTTAAGCTTGGTCCACATTTATTTTCTAGGGAGGTATATATTTTCTTTGTCCTCGGCAATGATTGGTTAGGGAGGTTTTTTCCTAAAAAAAACGGGATATATCTGCAACCCTCCTGAATTTGATCTATGTGAATCAATTTTATTTTGGAATATTCTAATTCTGAAACAATGTCGCATTCAATTAGTGAAAGATTTTTTGGGTTTCGTAGTAAAACGAGGAAGCTTTATATGGGGTATTTAGTTCGTTGCGTCCGTCCGTCCGTCTTCATGTTACAAAGCCTTATAAATTCCACATTTAACCAAATTGCATGAAATTTGACATTATATTAGTGTAAGTAGGTATAGATCTCAATTTTAAAATAAATTTTCAAAATTGTGTATTTACGGGGTAGCTCCCCTATATGTAATGTGGGGCTGATAAATTTTTTTCAGCCCTACCCCTTACTCATGTTGGGTATCGTAAATAGGGTTTTCAAAATATATGTCAGGTTTCTTCCATATTTTAGTCACCTGTTCCATTATTATTTTCAAAATTGTGGATTTACGGGGTAGCTCCCATACATGTAAAGTAGGGATGAAAATATTTTTTCAGCCCTACCCCCTACTCATGTTGGGTATCGTTAAATAGGGTTTTCAAAATATATGTCAGGTTTCTTCCATATATTAGTCACCTGTTCCATTTGTGAGATATAAGGTTACGCGAAAGTTAAAAAAGAGTGTGCCCCCCTTAATTTCTAAAGTATACAAAATAGAATGTTCAAACTTTCTGAGTTTTTAGATCACATTAAAAACTTTCTCTGAAATTATTTTGAGCCCTGTAGAAGTTATACTTCGAGTTATAAAGAAAAAATGAATTTTTTAAACATGCATCTATCTCAGAAGTCGTTGACCTCACAAACAAATTTCTTAGCCGATTATGTTTTTCTATCACTCAACCGTCTAATGAGATCATAAAAATTGGTTTTCATCATCATCATAATCATCGGCTACATCTACGGAAGTCTACCCGTGACCACGGTCGATGCAACTCGGCCGAAACGTCGGGATGATGAGGTATTTATTTATTTAGTAATTTTAGTGCGCGATTAGTCCCGTAGTATATAATAATAATCTACGGAAGCCTATCCATACGCGTGTCTCGACACGCACTTGATAACTTATTTCAAATTCTGAGGGGCTACAAGCTTGCATGTTTCCAAGACGTAGAACAAATAAGTAAAGAAACTGAAACAATGATTTTTATATTATTATCTTAAAAGGTATGGAAACTAAGGTTAGTATTCAAATAAAAAAGGCATATTTATGAGGATAAGTAAATAGTTCTTCGAAATTTTTTAAGTAAGTACCTACGTGGGCGAACGCTTGAGGCGCGTCTAGTAAAAGCTAAGTAAAGTCTACAATAACAATTACAGAATATCTTTGATGTAAAAATAGATTACCTAGAATGTATGTCAGTAAATTTACTTTATTCAATAGAAACTATCTGTTTTAATAGGGAACACAATGTCGGCTATGAATCGTGTTTTCTTTACAGTGTTATTTTCAGAATTGTAGCTAAAAAGACGATTTATATCGATGTTAACCCTCTGCAACCGACGTGAGGTCTGAGAGACTCTGCAATACCTTTTTATTGTTACCACGTCACCGTTTCGTATCATTCTGTTTCTCCTTATACCTTACTGTGTCGACAAATGCCTCCTGTCAATACAGCGACGGCAGCTGCAGCACGCATATAGGTAGAGTTATAGCTGTACCAGTGTCACCAGGATCGCAGGTCTGTAATAAGTGATGGGTCTGATACACGTATCATCAGTAATATCGTTATAACTCCGTAGTGTCTTACATACCTCACGTCAGTAAATTATTTATCTCGATAGTAACCACCTTAGTAAAATATGTCGATCAAAAAAAATATAGTGTAGTATTGTCAGAAATTAATTGGTATTAGATAGTATATGAGGAATTGTGAATTAGTACCTTTTGGCATGAACAAAAAGTTTGTAGTTGCCAAGTTGCCACGAAAATTAATGATGCGTTATGTCATGTGTAATTCGTGATTTACTAAATCTACCACTTTCAAACGAGCCCAAATCATCTTCTGCAAGAAAGATGTATCATGTATGCCTAAGTAAATTGAAGTAGCAAACAAAATCTGTGTGTTCTATTTGTGCAAAATCAAGTGTACTGTGAAAATGTGAGAAAAAATAAGAGTAAGTTTGAAGCAGATTTTCAAAAAAACTACTCTATCGATTTTTTTGGTAATTTATTTTTGTCGCGTTAATGCTAGAAAAAGGAAAATTTTAAATGTAATTGATGATATAATGCTAAAAAAAATTGTAATGATTTTCTGGTGGTGTCGGTGTCAAAACTTCCCAAAATTACTAAGTTTATTAACAGGATTGAATATTCTAATTATCTCTTAGTTTGATTTCCTCCAATTAAGCTCTTTTACATTTATAAAATACTATACTATTAAATAATGTTCAAGAACTTATATTCACAAAAAAAATATTAATAAAAATAATGGAAATTAAAATAGAGGTCTGACACACCGCACCTCAGCAGAAGGATTACAAAAATCCCACCTCAGCTGCAGAGGGTTAAGTAAACATTTTCTTCAGAGATAGATTGTGTGGGTGACGTTGACATTTAAGTATTTTTCTCTTAATAATTCTTGACATTTTATTTTGCTTACGTTATTAGATAAGTTTGGGAAAAGTTGTTATTTTTCATAATTTATTTTGTCTCATGGTTATTAGCTGTAATAAAACTTGTGAACAATAAAAATAATTAATAATTATTTATTTAATTAGTCTACATACAAGTAATAACGAGTTTCATTTTCACCAGATAAAAGGTTTGTATCCGTTTGAGCAGCCTCAGGCCGAGCAGTTTCTACTTGAGGCGGACTGAGGCTACTTTTCTTCCTCTTATTTGCTCAGTGCGAGGCGTACCTACCTCAGGCTGAAGATCGCAACTCCAGTAGCGCTGCCTCAGATCGAGGCAACCACTTCGGCCAAATCTGACTTTAGTAGATACTTAGCTTTAGACAGATGACAGATTTGATCTCTCAGTAACATATATGATAGCTTCAGCCTAAGAGAGTCTGAAACTGAAAGTAAACCTTTTGCAAATAATAAATAGATAAATAAATGTACCTCATCTTTGTTGACATTTTTAAACTGATAATGACATTGTTATTTTGGTTTGTTCCCAGTATTACTACCATTCTTACTACCAGTAGTAAGAACGGTAAAAGAATTACTCTTCTTACTACTACAGGTGAAAGTTGTTAGAACAGTAAAAAAAAAATACTCGTATTACTATTTATTTATTTATTTATAGGCGAGCAGTATAAACTGATGTGCCTATATCAAACAGAGTCGAATAAAATTAGTATTTATCTGTCAAGGAAATTTTTTCCTTCTTTATCCAAAGATCCAGTCTATTCTTAAATGTGTTAATAGTCCTTGCTGAGATTACATCCTCAGGCAACCTGTTCCAGTTGTAAACCACTCTGTTGCCGAGGATGTGATGTGCAGTGTTGGTTTGTGAAGGTGTAGGCTGTAAGAGGAACTTATGGCGTCTGCTGTCGCGTATGTTTTCCTTCAAAGTGTACATGTCGTGAATATCCGGAAGATTATAGAAGCCATTGAGAATTTTGAAGGTCTCAATCAAGTCTCCACGCAATCGTCGTTCTTCGAGGGTCGTGAGACAAAGAGCTTTTAACCTATCTTCATAGGTTTTGCGGCGCAGAGCATATGGTATCCTGGTGGCTTTTCTTTGTGCACTTTCAAGCAAATCAATATCTTTTTTAAAATAAGGACTCCACACCTGGAACCCATATTCTAGTAGAGGCCTTATATAGGTTCTGTAAATCTTAATAAAAACATCAATTGTTACTGTCTGAAAGGACTTGCGTATGACATAGATAAATGAGTTAGCACGTTTAACTATCATAGATATATGCTCTCCCCATTTCAAATCTGCAGTCATGATGACTCCTAAATCCCTCTGTTGGTCTACAAATGCTAAAGCAACTCCATCAAATGTGTATGTCTCTCTGGGGTTGGTTTTACCGAGATGTAACACACTACATTTGGTCGTGTTCAACTTTATTATCCATTCCCTGGTCCAGTTCTGAATACGGTCCAGATCTTCCTGAAGTTCTCCAGACTTTATCAACGCATTGGCAAAAAACTTCCCATCGTCTGCAAAAAAGGCTGACTGACATTCTATGAGCTCTATCAAATCAGTTATAAAGATTCCAAACAGCTGAGGAGCGGTCACAGAACCCTGAGGGACACCGCTGGAAACCATTTTCCTTTGAGATAGTGAGCTTCCTACACGAACCTGAAATGTTCTACCTGATAAGAAGCTCCGGTACCACTCCAGCAGTTTACCACGCACACCGTGATGATCCAGCTTAAGCAACAAGCGCTGGTGAGGAACCTTGTCAAATGCACGTTCAAAATCGAGGTATACTACATCAACAGGTTCTTTCTTATCAACTGGTATACTCCAAGCATGAACACATTCCAATAAGTTAGTGACAGTTGACCTCTTTTCAATAAAACCATGTTGCTTTGTAGAGATCACACAATTTCTGTTTAAAAATTGTGCTACTCTCCCACTTATAATCCTTTCCATAATCTTCACCACAATGCTTGTAAGGCTAATGGGTCGAAAGTTTTCTGGTTTAGTTTTGTCACCTTTCTTAAAAATTGGAGTCACTATAGCATGCTTCCAGTCCTGAGGCAGGTAACCAGCTTCAAAGGAAGTGTTCATTAATTCTGCTAAGACTGGAGCAATAGTATCAACACAATTCTTAAGTAAGCAGACTGGAAGTTGATCTGGCCCAGGAGATGACTGGATATTCAAATTTGCAATGACCTTCCTTACATCACTTTCGGTGAAAGAAATATCACACAAACTTTCTTCAACACGTGGAGCTGCAATAGTCATACTGTTTTGAATGAGTGCTGGTTCAACTGAGTATGCTTTTTCAAACACATCAGCAATATCACATGGCTTAGTTACAAGATCTCCATTGTGGTTTCTGATTGCTGGTGGAATGCTAACAGTAGAAGTAGTACAGCGTCGCAAGTATGAATAAAAAGCTTTATCACCATAGTCGAGGATTCTGGCCTCATAAGCACTCCTCTGCTTCCTGGACAAGGCAACACACTTATTATTCACCACACAAAACTTGTTATAGTCATCTTTATCCTTAGACATTTTTTTTTCTGAAATTAGCTCCAGAACACTATCATCGATCCAAGGTTTATTATTTATTGATTTAGATCTTATTTGCCGTAAAGGCGCATGGATGTCTGTAGTAACACTGATAGCATTCAAGATACCATCCCATAGTTGTCCAGGATCATCAGTCTCGCTTACCGCTTGCAAGCTCCTAAACAAATCGGAATTGTAACTTTCATAATTTATGCCCTGGTAGTTTCGCCTGAACTTGGGTGCTGTCCTTTCTTTTTGCATTAGACACTGGATGGTGAATTCTAAGACACAATGATCACTTTTTCCTATGGGTGGTTTATGGATAACATCCGTAGTTAGTGTTTCAAAGCTGACTTTAGTAGATACTTAGCTTTAGACAGATGACAGATTTGATCTCTCAGTAACATATATGATAGCTTCAGCCTAAGAGAGTCTGAAACTGAAAGTAAACCTTTTGCAAATAATAAATAGATAAATAAATGTACCTCATCTTCGTTGACATTTTTAAACTGATAATGACATTGTTATTTTGGTTTGTTCTCAGTATTACTACCATTCTTACTACCAGTAGTAAGAACGGTAAACGAATTATTCTTCTTACTACTACAGGTGAAAGTTGTTAGAACAGTAAAAAAAAATTACTCGTATTACTACCGTAAAATTAAAATAACAAAAACGAACAAAACATGACAGAACTGTATTTTAAACCGAGTTTAAGTTGATATTATGCTTATAAATAAAAAATACATGAACTGTAAACAAAAACTAAACAGGAAAATTGTTCTTGTAAAATCTAAAAAGTGTTCTTATTTATAGTAAAAATTTAATTAAGTAGAACTCTTAAAAATTGTAACTAGACGATTCCAAGTGCCTGTATTGTGTCTACGGAATAAAGAAATTTTGACATTGACTTTGACCTAAATGTTTATTTGGTTTTTAACACAAGTTTCTTTAAACAGAGTAGCTTCAGGAATAAATTATGATAAAATACTGCATGAAGGAAAATAAATCATCAGGCAACCTGCATACGTCCGTAGAAGAAATTAAATTACGTATGTTAATCCACCAACACGCACAGCGTGGTGGATACCTATACCTGTGGCCTTTCGTAAGTAGGTAGGCGTCCGTTTAGCAGTAGACTGTTAAACAGACCGGCGATGGTCTTCGTAACAGCTACAATAGCATGTTCTAATAAACTAGGTATGTCTAGTTATATTTTTATTAAATACGTACCTACCTTGCTATGACTCGCTACAATTAATTAGCTCGTTAAATGAACATGGTCAAATTCACATTCAAGGTGTCACGACATGTACACCTTGAAGGAAAATATGCGCGATAGCAAACGCCATAAAATCTCTTACAGCCTACTCCATCACAAACGAACACTGCACACCACATCCTCTGCAATAGAGTAGCCTACAATTGGGATAGGCTGCCTAAGGATATCATCTCTTCGGACACGGATGCTGTCCGACGCCCGGTGCTGGTTGGTCCCACGTGATGGATGGCGATGTGTCTGGTGTTCGGCACATCGTCATTCTGGCGGGAGCCTACGTTCCGTGGTGGGGTCCGGACTGGGCCAGCGCTGTCAGGTGCCGCGGAGGAGTGCGAAAGCGTGCCTGTAGCCCCGACACCAAATGCAGTGGCGGAACACCCAGGGGTTTTGGTGGGTATACCGTCCAGCAATGGGCGGGGACTCCCACCCTCCTGCCCCGAGGATGTCATCTCAGCAAGAACTATAAACACATTTAAGAATAGACTGGACCTTTGGATAAAGAAGGAAAAATTCCTTGACAGATAAATACTAATTTTATTCGACACTGATTGATATAGGCACATCAGTATACACTGCTCGCCTATAAACAATATAAATATATTAAATTAATTTTAAATTGTTCTAAAAAATCTTATTGGCGTACAACCATCGACTTGGCATTGATTCGTACAATACAACCTATAATATGTCTTTCATCAATAAAATAAAATTTGACTTGTTTTTACAACAGCGCCGTAGTAAAGTCAACCTAATTCAAAAACGTCCATAGATTTATATGTTTACTTTACAGTATTATGTAAAGTAGATGTATTAGTAGCAGGTAAAGTAAAACATATACAGAATGTTCTAATAAACTACGTCCAGCTACAGCGACATTTCCATTAAGTCCCTTGCTATCACTCGCCACAATTAATTACTGCCCGTTAATGTCGACTTCATTCTTTGCCGATTATCATTTGTTTCGTCCTGTGTCGGCCCCGGAAAAATACATTACGAAAAGTACCCGCATTTGTCTTCGTCGCCTTTGGCACAACCCTTAATTAATATGGAACACCCTTTGGACGCCCTGTTCACTATTCCTTGAACAAGGTCTACGTGTAATCTGAGACATATCAGATACTAGTAAAGTTTTTTATGGATGTCATGATTTTTAATCGTTGCATAAAATTTTAATCTTGTTTTTAAATATATACTAGCGGACCCGGCGTCATTTTAATTTGTATAGCATGGCATAGGGAAAAACCATTTATTCCAATTTTAATGTCAGTTGTCATTGTCAATCCATACTACATTTACTTCTTGAGGAGCTATAATGATGAAAAGACAATTTGTCTCTTTGCTATGCTAAGCATGACATTCATAAAAAGTATTCAGTCAATGTATGTCACCTGTCATCTTATTACGTTTCGTCAATCCATATCAGGCCCAATTATGAACGCGCCATCTTAAATTTAATTTGAATATAAAATGTGTTCTCCCTATCGAATGCCTAAAGTGAAAAAGAAACAGAAATATTCTAATTAGCTGTTATAATTAAGATAGTGCCTTGAAGTTGGGCCTATTAGCGTCGTTGTGATAGGTGACAGTTTCGCTAACGATTTTTAAGGGAATAGAGGATATGAAAAATATAAAATTAATAACTATTAAAAAAATAAAAATAAAGGAACGGGATAAAAAGTACCCTATGTCCTTCTCCTGGTTCTAAGCTACCTTCCCACCAATTTACAGCCGAATCGGTTCAGCCATTCTTGAGTTGTAAGTGGAGTAACTAACACGACTTTCTTTTATATATATAGATGTCGAATGATATTTTCTAGTACTTGTAAGGATAACATTTCTCTGGTTTATGATTGGCCGATTTAACAACCAGCTGCATTTTAACCAATGAGAACTGCTTCCGGTGTAGTTTTAAAGCAGCCAATCAGGAAACGAGAAAAGAAACTGAAGAGATGTAAAAATATTAATCCTTATGGGAGATCATTCTCGATTTGCGCCTCGAGGCGAAAGCACATATTCAGTCAATCCAAGTTGTGATAATTATTTAAGAAACTAATGTAAAATAGTTTATGGTGACCAAATACATATCATAATGGACTTATTAGTTTGATTTATTATATGGATCTCTTAAAATAAAAATAAAAAGACATGTAGGTAGTATCCATATCTCGTATTATTAGCCATTGACACGAAATGATAATGACGAATAAACATTTACTAAAATTGTACTAATAATGTACATAATAATGTATATACTTGTAATTGTAGTAATAATGGTCATTATGCGTTCTTTGAAATAAAAGTGTGTGTTTCGTTAATAGTTTTAAGGGTGGCTACATAGAATCACATAAGACAAAATATACCAGAACAATATTCACATACCTACTTAAATATTATAATCCAGTATCAAACTACCTAAACCGCACATAAGTAACTTTATCTTGTCATCTTATATCAAGCTATATCTTACCAATTTATTCCTGTTAACACTAGATCATACTCAAGTCCCGAAGTATTTATATTAGTATCATAAATTCATAAGAAGTACTTGCTAGAGATGTGCCAAGATACCGGAGTTTTTTGATAATTATGAAAAAAACTTAACGGTATTTAATATTAGTTAAAAGTTACTTATTAATTAATGAATATAATACACTAGCTTAAAACCCGCGGCTTCGCCCGCGTTGTCTTAGTACATAGGTACTTACTTAAAATGAAAATAGCCCGCGGTTTAATCTACGTTGTCTTTGTACTTGCTTATAATAATATCTAATAGTCTGCGATTTGGCTTGCGTTGTCTTAATCCTTGCTTAAAATTACTTGCAAGGATAATGCCCGGTTAGGCCCGCGTTGTGTTAATAATTAGGTACTTAAAATAATATTAACTCGAAGTTTGACCCACGTTGTTTTAGTACTTACTTGATTAAAATAACAGCCCGTGGTTCAACCCGCGTTATCTTGGCATTTGCTTATAATAATATCTAATAGTTCGCGGTCTGGCCCGCGTTGTTTTAATAAATCCTTAAATTATAATAGCATGCCGTAAGCCTGCATTTTTGTATTACTTGCAATAATAATGCCCACGGTCAGGCCCGCGTTATTTTCGTAATTGCTTAAAATGATAAAAACCCACAGTTTGGCCCGCGTTTTCTTGGCACTTACTTAAAATAATAAGAGCTTGTGGTTAAGCCCGCATTAGGCTCGATTATGAAGGCGCTATCGTAATTATAATAGCTAATTAGCATAATTATTTTTGTTTCTTTTTCACTTTAAACATTCCACAGAGAACACTTTTTATGTTGCTATTATATTTACCATGGCGCCTTCATAATTAAGCCTATTATCGTATTACTCGAAAGCATAATGCCTACGGTTTAGCCTGAATTGTATCAGTATTTGCTTAAAATGATAATAGCCCACGGATTGGCCTGCATTGTCTCAGTATTTGGTTTTTTAATTTGGTTACGTGTATCTAAAGCTTATTACGGAAGGAGTACTTGAATTTTTGGATGATAAATTGCCGAATTTCTGAAATTAAGTCAAAAATAAATATATATATGAAATATATATTGAGGGACATCTCACACACGGTCTCTGACCCCAAACTAAGCAAAGCTTGTGATTTGGCTGACAGAGACTGATATACTACATATACATGTACCTGTAGGTTGACTGGCAGATAATGCTATTTAGCGTTAAGTCCTTCTTTTGTACAAATGGCGTGCAAGAAAGTGTTAAATAAATAAAAATACATTACTAACACCCAGACACAGAGCAAACACATATGATCATCACACAAATATTTGCCCTGGGTGGGAATCGAACCCACGACTATTTGACCCAGGAGTCAGGGTCACAAACCACTGAGCCACTGAGGGAGCCAATAATAATAATTGTATAAGTAACTATGTGAGGAATTTCACACTACTGGCTTTTCATTGATAGAAAACATTGAGTCAACCTGTATAGGTTCGTCCATAGAGAAAAAATCAATGTCGTTTGTGGATTCAGCAACCCGCGCTCGGTCGGCGTGATGTATATGGCCCAATCATCCTTCGCGGGTAGGCCTATGTTCAGTAGTGCACTATTAATTAAGGCCGGTACAGGTATTCGACATGTTTCATTAAGTCATTAGAAATTTAATTTTTCAGGCAAATGAAAAAATGACACACAATTAGGTACCTATATCTTATTTTATTTGAGAAACACACAGTGTATCTAGACGTCACTCGTCAGGCATGTGCTAGGATGCTATTATACTCATAATTTGATTAACTTTTACAATGGTATCAACCCCAAAATCACGTGAATAAAATGAGCTGTTCAACACAAAAAGTTCATCGACCCGCGACAAACTGTATGGAAAATGTAGGTAATTTTCGCTTGTCAGGGTTGATCCCATAGTAAAAATTACGTATGTGCGCTAAGTTTAAGACTATTGGCTCACAAAATAAAAAAAAAGTAAGCTGTTGGGGACCCATTTTGCCCCATTTAAGGATAAATCATTATCTTAATCCTATTCTAGATACTACATTATTTAAAAAAGCGCATTGAAGTTTTGGGACGTATCTGACCCCTAAGGAATTTTTTAAGGAAAATTCAGAAAAATAAGTACAGCCATATTTTTTATTTAGTCTCAAAAGCCATCTATACAAAGTTTCATGTCAATCGGTACAGGAAATAAAAAGTTACATGCAAACAAAAAGGGCCCGTTTTACCCCGTAAGTTAGTAGTTGGGTACGTTTTTCATCCTTAGTGCTTCATTATGTCGTATGATGTACGTATATTCCAAATTTCAAGTTTATATCCTCAGCGGTTTGGGTTGTAGCCTAAACTGATTAATTTTTGCCATCCCTAAGGAACCCTATAGATTTTCCTGGAAATTATTAGTTCCTGTATTGAAACATATTGTGTGCTTCCTTCATACCAGATTTCAACCATAACCATTCATCTGGTTGGATGTAATTGACAATTTTTTCACCAACTTTGGGACCTTATTTGACCCCTTAGATGAGGAAAATTCGGAAAAACAGGAAAAAACGTAACTTTTATTTTGTTTGGAAAGCATGTATACAAAGTTTCAAGCCATTCGGTACAGGGAATAAAAAGTTACATACAAACGAAAAGGGCCCGTTTTACCCCTTCAGAGATCGATTTTTCAAAATTTTCTTCCTTAGTGCTCCATTACGTCGTACAATGTACCTATGTTCCAAATTTCAAGATTATATCTTAAGCGGTTTGGGCTGTAGGCTGTCTGTCAGTCAGTCACTCAGGGAAGCCTTTTATATAATAGATTAATTAATAAGTAATCTTTGTCATCTTTGGCTACAACTTCGCTTTCCATCAGGTACGTTGGTGGCCAGGTGTAGCCATGTTCTACAAAAAAAAATCTCGGCATATTGTTACTTTTTTAAGATTGGTCGCTGTTGAACGTGATTGGTGGTTGGATAAGTCATTATTATCATAAGTATAACATTAAAAAAAAAAAACGCTGTAAAAACTTTAAAGAATGCATGCAAAAGATGTAGCGTTACGAGCGTAATAAATACGCTACATCTGTACTGTATCAGCCTTTTTTAATAGTCCACCGCAGGACGTGGGCCTACCCACGAAGGGTGATTGGGCCATATCCACCACGTTGGCCCAGTGCGGGTTGGTGCATTCACATACGCCATCAAATTTCTTCTACTGACATATGTAGGTTGCCTCTCGATGTTTTCCTTCACCTAAACCCAGCGCGGTGTCAAATTCTGCACATAAATTTCAAAGTACTCATTGGTACGGGACCGGGATTTGAACCCACGACCTCACGATTGTAAGGCGGGTGTCACTACCACTACACCACCACGGCTTCAACTACGAGCGACATAAAACAGCAAGGCAAAGTTGGCAACCACACCTAGAATTATAAAAATACCTATGTAGGTACGTCTTATTACATATTTTATGCTAGTATCCCCTATTTCTGTGTGTATTTTACTGAACAATAGATAAAATAAACTATTTTAGCTGTAGGTACTTCTTTTGTGCAAACATCCAGATTTTTCCAGCAAATAATACGGCTAGGTTTCATCCCTATCAGCTACTATAAAGATACCAACACGCACCGCGCACCCTCCTCGGCATTATTAATGAAAATGGAATATTTAGAATTCCGCAACACCTATGTGATCGATGATGAGGAAAGTTTCTGATGTGTTCGTAATTAACGATGTTATACGTGGTTGAGTTGCTGGAAACAATGTATTTAGCACGTTGAAGATACCTTCTTTTGATGCCTCTCAGTTATTGAAGGTTGCCTGTTAGATTTATGATTTTTTTCTTATATTCAAGGCATGTCTAAACATTTTTATGCAGCCATTAAGGCTGCATAAAAATGCTTTAATTTGTTCGTCGTCGTAATCCCAAAGGGTAAAAACGGTACTCTATTACTAAGACTCAGCTGTCCGTCTGTTTGTCTTTCTGTCACCAGGCTGTATCTTATGAACCGTAATAGCTAGTGAGTTGAATTTTTTTACAGATGATATATTTTAATTGCAGCTATAGCAAAAAATACTAAAAACAGAATGATATAAATATCCTATAGGGGCTCCTATACCTAAGGTACGGAACCCTTCATGTGCAAGTCCAACTAGTACTTGGCTTTTTTAGTATTTTACGCGATTACTCTGCCAATTAATGATCCTTCCTACTAATATTATAAACGTGAAAGTTTGTCAGGACGGATGGATGGATGTTTGTTACTCTTTCACGCAAAAACTACTGAACGGATTAAGATGAAACTTTGCAATAATATAGCTTATATCTCAGAATAACACATAGGCTATTCATTATTATGATATATTGCGTATGCGGGCGAAGTCGCGGGTAAACACTAGTCGATTATAATTATTCTATTTTTGTTTGGTGGATAATATTTCAGAAATGGTTTTATAACATTTTTGTCAAAATCGGCTGCGCTGTTTTTGAGAAATTAGCAGTAATTTTAAATTGGTACACACCGCTTCGAGCAAACTATTCGAATTTTGTACATTATTGAAGTCGGTCGTGCCATTTTTGGCGAAAAATAATTAGTTATTTGGTATTTTCTTTGGTTGGTTCCTAAGTAAGTACATACATTAATCATGATAAATTTTAATCACACCAGAATCAAAATCACAATTTACGATTAATTTAAAAACGTACATCACTATCTAAGTCAGGATCGTTTCGCTTATTATTCCCTCCGCAAGCCGACTCGAAAACAAATGTATGATTTACTGGCAAATTTCTCTTTCGTTATCAGAGGCTCGGTTGATTTACACGGCTCCTGAACCCGGAGTATCTCCAAACGGGATCTAAAGCCACAATCTGAGCTCATAAAGAAACGAAACGAGTTCAGCAATACAAAACATTACAAATAATTTTGGTGAAGACGCTACGCGTTAAGGTGTTATCATTTTCACAAAGGTGTTTTGTATAGAATTTTTTTTTTGTTTAAGAAGCGCCGATGAACATTCTTCAAAATATTACAATCTAGCCATGGGCTAGAGAGTAATATAAATCTAACTTTTTTTTTTTTTTTTTTTTTAATTTTATTTAAAATATAATGACAATACTACACTACTACTACATAGAAAGCAATTGGATCATCCACAGACCCTTACCCTTCTAACTTAAATTACTAGGTAAGTATAATAACTAAGAATGTGTCCATCAACACTTTTCTTAGATAGATAGTAATTTATTTTTATTTTCAATAAAGATAATTACGTACATTTGAATAAAAATATATACTACTAACAACACCCTACGAATCGTAAAAATAACAATTATAAAGGCATAATATTGATAATGATAATGATAGCCTTTATAATCAATCAACTTACAAAACATTTATGTCCCTAACTAATTAATTACTTATAATATATGCTGTATATATATAATATATGATGTTCGTTCTATTTTGACAACAGTAGTTTGATTAATTTTTTACTTTTGATCGTCTTGCTTTTCAGCATAGGCCTCCCCAAGAATTTTCCAAAGTGATCGGTCTCTTGGTTTTCTCGTCCATGTACTTCCTGCTACATAATATTACAATAAATGATATAAATTCGGTACATTACATTAAATTAAAATACAATATTACAAAAATTAAGATGAAATAAATACTGTAGTTGTAATGTCTGCAATAGCGTCGTCAAAAATAACCATTTAAAATAACTAAAAAATATCACATAGCAATCATGTCAGTCTTGTCAGTCATGACTTATTGTCTGTATTAAGGCGAAGACACTTCGTTATTGTGTTTTTTATACGCGGCACTAGCACTATAACAAGACTACGAGTTTAACTTTTACACTAACTCGAACGGTTTTGTATAGAGAATATAAATTGTAATGTTACCATCGACCATAGACTCAACTGGGAAAGCCAAATAAACAATTTGTGTGCTCGATTACGAAAAATGTTACATATATTTAAGAAAATAGGTGGAGTGTGTGATCCCAGTACTCTTAGAATTTTGTACCAAGCTCTATGTCAATCCATTCTAAACTATTGCTTAGTGTGTTGGGGGTCCGCGAACAAAACATTGTTTATAAAAATTGAGCGTGCCCAGAGGCTGATACTTAAAGTTGCATACAAGAAGCGATTCCTTTACCCAACAGTCGAACTATACAAGGAGACTAAATACTTAACGGTTCGGCAGCTTTACATTCTTGCAGTGGCTTTGCGGTTTCATAAGACAGCCTTAAACACGATCTCCCAAACAAGAACAGTGCGACGAAATGTATGGTCAACCCCTCGAACAAGAACCACTTTTGCGCAGCGTTCATTTTATTTTAGAGGACCATTCTTATACCAACGTATCGACAGCTCCCTCAAAATATTGCATACAACGCGTTTTGTTTGCAAAACTAAAATCAAGACATGGCTGTCTTGTTTAGATCGCAACGCAACTGAAAACATACTAATGATCAATAGATAAATATGTAACCGAAAACATTCTAAAAATGACTCCATAGGAATATCTGCCACGTTAGACACTCTTAAAAACACTAAAATCTCGTCCCACCTTATCCATATCTATCAAAATAAAAAAATAATAAACACGCCAGTTGCTTCAAAGTATTAATTAAGCAAAGCCCTCACTGTACAGACACACTCGCAACATACACCCACTCACACACCAACATGCACGCTACACACAAACATTACGCAATCGAAAAATGGAAATTACTTGTACTTTTATTTAAGTAAATTACTAAGAACTCATTGTTAAGTCACTTATTTCATTACATTAGGTAATATTATGAGATGTCTTATCTAAAAGCGGAAGAGACTAAATCTCACGACACAGGACCACCCTAGTGTGAGATTTAGGGTTCCACTCTGGAAGTTTGTAAATTTAATCTAAGTACCTACCTACTAACATTACTTTAAGCATCATCAAGATTTACTAACTCCAAAACCTGTAACTTTTTGAGCAAAATAAACGTTATCTTATCTTATCTTATCTTAATAAAATAGTTCGATGTTAGACAATGTAGTGTGTTATCTATGGTTCGGATGACACGCGATAGTCCCGGTTGTTTTGGCCGTTTAGCCATGTTAGAGGGCTATAGGCACAGAACTATAACAACCGGAGAGATAGCGCTGTTGTCGCATGAGGCAATTTTCAACCGCAAAAATGTATGGACAACACAGAGATACCAGAGGGATAATGTGGTCGATCGAGAAAAGAGAGAAAGAGATGCAATTATTTAATATGGCATGAGTTAGAAAGTTACACACAATATTTCGATTCAGTGGCTAGCTTCTGTGATTTTCTCTCAATAGAGTCAAATTTAAATTCATATTTGACAGTTTTGACAGCTATAGGCAAGGTTATCTTTACATTTTTGTGTATCGTGCGCGTGTATTGTGTTTATCGCTATCTATCTACTTGTAATAGCTCTGAAATGGACAATCACTATCAGTATTGTCACTGTCAAATATAATAATTATTATGTATTGGAATTTGACACTATTGACACAAAAACACGGCTATATAATAATAATCGAGATATTTTCGTGTCTCTACCTCATGCCATATTAAATCAATGCATTTCTTTCTTTCTTTTCTCGTTCGACCACAATGTCCTTCTGGTATCTCTGTGCTATAGGTGCCTTAAAAACTCTGACACAAGAGCTAGCCAGAGCCAACTGGACTATATAAACTTACTTTTTACTAGGTATTATTATTTGAAGAAATGTGGAGAACAATGTTATTGTACATATCATGAGTCAGCATGCAAGAAAACGGGAAATGTAGCATGGGAAGTCTGTAGAGGGACATTTATTATGTCTATCAGTGAAATTTCTATTCCATCCGTCCATCCATCAGCCATAGGACGTCCACTGCTGGACATAGGCCTCACCTATAGATCTCCAATAAGACCGGTTGGTAGCGGCTTGCATCCAGCGCGATCCTGCGGTCTTATTGAGGTCATCCGTCCTCCTTGTGGGTGGACGTCCTATGCTGCGCTTGCCGGTGCGTGGTCTCAACACAAGAACTTTTCGACCCTATTGGTCATCAGTCCTCCGCGCTATGTGCCCTGTCCATATACTTTCTATTGCTAATAATGAAAGTAACAATTGGGATTTGATGAGATATCAAATTTTAAATCTCCATAATATATTATCTTATTTTTCATTTTCAACTTGTTCGGTGAAAATTTTGAAAGAAATATTCAATTAAAACTACCGTGAGTATTCATCATAACTATAACAGAATACGGCTAAAACTCACGTGAGTGCGCGCGCGCCAGTCGACGGGGGTGCGCGTATTCCCTGAGGATGGAGCTCTAAATACTCTGAAACTGGTTGGATTCCTTGCGGATCGACCGTATAATTATAACGTGAGTTTTAGCCGTATTCTGTTATAGTTAGAAATATTCAATACCAACTTGGGTATTATTTCACCATTCCTATTGTGGGCAAAAATGAAAAAGAAAGAAAAGTTCATTATCGTAACGTGAGTATTGAGCTCGCGTATCTTTTATTCTTTTCATTGAAATGAAAGACAGGTGCCTTTCTGTTCTATTGACGATGTGTCGATGGGCCAATAATGATTCACTACAATTTATTTTCATTTTGAGGGTGTATTCTGTTTTCCTTTCATACTTTTATGAAAAGATTTCACTGAACAACTAGTAAATAAAAAAATTAATAAACTTTGTTTGATTATATTTTAATATAAGTAACAGTTTTAACTAACCGCCTGAAGGCCTCTGGCATGCCTTAACGGTTACTAACCGGGACCTAAAATTTAAAGTGTCTTTTGACCCACGGTAGCGCTCAGTAGATATTCAAATAATGGTCTGTACTTAGCTATACAGTCATATTTTGGATGTTATGCTCTTCAAATGATTATACAATATTATATTGGTATGTTATGCTCTTCAAATGACTATACAATTAGAAGCAATGTACAACAAACAAATAGATACATTACATACTCGTAGACCGGAAGCTTAAAAACTTTTCATGATTAAGTATGGTGAAATGTTTACAGCAGCTATTTTCAGAGAAATCTCTAAAAAAATAGGGTTTCTGTATTCCTCTGCTGCTGTCAAGATATATCGACTATCAGGGCCTCATCTCGTCCGCATCCGCAATAAATTTTATTCTAAAACAGGGCAACGTCAAACCGCGCGAAATAAACGGCGCACAATATTTTATTGCCAGCTAGTCCGGTCGCGAAATTAATGTGTTACGCTATCAATACGCGTTCTGGGGTCTCTGTAGTTGCCAGTGAGGAGGAAAAATTAGGAGATGCCTCACCTTTATTGTTCGAAACTTGGTCATACGCCGCTCTCATCATATTTTGTTCCCTAGGAAAGCCGTCGTGAGCTTTCGTGTCGAGAGAGATTGCTGCTGAAATTCAATTTTCAAAGAGAAAATTTTAATAATAAGTTCATTGGACTAGTAGTAGCTGCATTTCTATGATACCTAAGTATCATCAACCTGGGCCAAAAATGCCGACATCAGCCACAGACGCCGTGATGGACAACTAACATTTAATTTTCGTACAAAAACGTCGGAGTCGGTGAGTCCTGTGGTTGTGTGTTCGTGTACCCATCATGCAATCAGCTTTCCATGGCTTTTGGGTCAACTTAGTACTAATGGCAGCCATATTGTGAGATACTTTCCCTATAGTGCATGCCGATCCTAAAGTGTGGATACTTCAAGTCCATACATTTATTAAGTCTATGGTAGTAGCACATTCATCAATCAGAGGCCCTCTGAACTCGTTACCGAGTTTCGAGTTCCGAAAACAAACGTCGATGAGCCCACGCTCAATATGTTTGTGAAACTTTTCAGATCACTCACTTCCACCCGAAAGGGTGCAAGAACTATGTGAATGGAACTACCTTTTACGTGACTGCTTGGGACGTGTTGAATGAATGACATGTGTGTACTGGGTTTTCTTGATTTTGGTTTTCCGAGCTCGCGATCACTTCGAGAAATTAGCTCTCTGGAATGACTACTGAACATATCGGTGAAGGAAAACACAGTGAAAATACATGCAATAGTACCTGCGTAAAGAAATTCGGTGGAGTCAATGATTTGAATCAAATTCATTTCGTGTTATGTTCACCAGTGGAGAAACAAAATACTTACTGGTTCTAGTAAGTAAGTAGTTGTAAGACGGTGAAACTAGTACTTGCATACAGTACTAGAAGAAATAATGGATGTCGATACAAGACGTCGACGGCTTGACATAAACCTGCCCTACATGCAATAAAATTGCGTAGCATCTTCTCGTCCGACATACCTGAGGTATGCCTCAAGTCGAAAGTTTTTGACCAGTGTGTGTTGCCAGTTGCCAGTGACGACTTATGGCACAGAAACGTGGTCTCTCACTATGGGCCTTATTAGTAAGCTCCAAGTAGCCCAACGAGCTATGGAGAGGGCTATGCTCGGAATCCTCTGCGGGATAGAATCAGGAATAAGGAGATCCGTAGAAGAAAAAAAGTTACCGACATAGCCCAACGGATTTGCAAGTTGAAATGGCAATGGGCAGGGCACATAGCGCGGAGGACTGATGACCGGTGGAGTTGAAAAGTTCTCGAGTGGAGACCAGGTACCGGCAAGCACAGTGTAGGACGTCCACCCACAAGGTGGATGACCTCATTAAGACCGCAGGATCGCGCTGGATGCAAGCCGCTTCCAACCGGTCTTATTGGAGATCCATAGGGGAGGCCTATGTCCAGCAGTGGACGTCCTTTGGCGGATGGATGGTTGACATGCTATAATACCGTTTGAAAATACTTTTAAAACCGATTTTAAAATTTTATACTCGTAGTTACAAATAACTTAATTCGGAAATATAAGGAAGTTAACGCAGCTTACGAAAATGCTTTAAACAAGTTTCTATGTCTAACTTTAGATTTCGAAATCCGTCCGCATAAGACCTATGTACATAATCCAAATACATTTCTAGGCAGCTGGAAAAAATTTGAACGTTCCACACACAAAAAATAAACATAAAAGAAGCTGCTGCTATACTTAGATATTTTCTGTGGAAATAAACCTCGTAAAGGTCAACCAAGTACTTTCTTTTTGTTATACTTTTTCTAATTGTGAAATATAAATACAGAACCAGAGTTCAGAATGAACGTAACACGTTTCGAAGGCAGTCTTAAACAAAGGGATATTTAATAGAAATTGGAAACAGGAAGTTAATCAGAGCTTGTGTAACAGGCGAAAAGACTGGTGACACAGTGTATTGCTGAGTAGTACAATATCTCGAATATTTGTTACTTTTTATTATTATATTTAAATAATTTAACGTTTGGTTTCATCATTTATTGACTGCCTCGGTGGCTCAGTGGTTAGCGAACCTGACTTCTGGATCAAAGAGGCGTGGGTTCGATCCCCACCCAGGGCAAACATTTACGTGATGATAACAGTCTCCGGCAGCCATATCACAAGCTTTGCTTAGTTTGGGGTTAGTGGCCGTATGGAATCCCCCCTTAAAAATGTTTTATTTTAATTTAATTATCTATTTTTTATTTTATCTATTATTAAAAAGCTGTGGTGGTCTAAAGTAGTGACACCCCGGTCCCGTACCAATGAGTTCTATGGAATTTATGTACGGAATTTCACACCACTGGCTTTTCGGTAAAGGAAAACATCGTGAGGTAACCTGCATACGTTCGTAGAAGAAATTCGATGGCGTATGTGAATCCACCAACCCGCACTGAGCCAGCGTAGTAGATATGGGCCAATCACCCTTCGTAGGTAGGCCTATGTCAAGCAGTGGACTACTAAAAGGGCTGGTACAGTACAGTATCTTTTTATGAAGGAACTAATTATTCTGTGAATATTTAAATTATCTACCTGTGGTCGTTATTAATATGGAGCGAAACTCGGCTTAAAATCAGGTTTGTTGTATAGGAACTCCCCTAAAATATATTTTTTTATTTCAGTTTTTAGATTTTTTTTTGTAGCGGCAATAAATATAAGTCATCTTTGAAAATTTCAATGTTCCAGCTATCACCGTTCATGAGATGCAACCTGGGGACAGGCAGTCGAACAGCGGAGTCTAAGTACTCGTAATAGGGTTCCGTTTTTACCCTTTGGGTTCGGAACTCTAAAAATATCATGTTAGTGTTCTCTACTTAATTTTGGTTTTATTGAGCTAAGTGAATAGGCACTTGTTCAACACTGTTTGTACAGATAAATAAATTATTATTGAATGTGTGATAATCATGTTAGTTTACTTATAGAATAAATTATTCCATATTCCATGGTATTTACTTATTTAATAATTTAGCGGTACATCACGAGCATGTTTTTTTTCTCTGCTGGCAAAGTAGCCGCAAAATACGAGGCAGCAAAAAGATTGATTTTGCCAATTGTAAACAATTCGTTCGCCCTGCTCTGCTCTTAGAATTACTAGAACATTTGAGTTCTCGAGAACGAACTTTATAACTGTGTGTTTAACTAGACTGTTTATGCCATTAGAAAAATATTAAGTACTAGCTGCCCATCCCGGCGTCGTCCCGGTATGGACAGACTTTAATAACATTTGTATAATAAACAAATGCGATTATAAATTGAGATATAGGATAACCTATCTCTCAAGTTTCATCAAACTACACACAGTGTGAAAAATTGGGTTAAAATTGGTTTAGTGGCTTAGGAATCTATCGCGGACAAACAATTTTCGTATTTTTGACCGACGAACCACCGGAGGAGGTATACAATTCGACGCGTATATATATATATATATACATTTATATATTTTTATTTTTGGCTGAGCCATTTTTGATAAATCAACAATAATGTGAAAAATGCTACATCGATCCGTGCATAAAATTTGCGTTCTAGCGATGCGCCCCGGCTTCGCACAGGTGTTTTATACATATAAACATTTCTCTTGAATTACTCTATCTATTAAAACAAACTGCATCAAAATCCGTTGCGTAGTTTTAAAGATATAAGCATACATGGGGACAGACATCGGAAAGCGACTTTGTTTTATACTATGTAATGATTCTGTACACGGGTGAAGTCGGTCATGCTATTTTTTGCAAAAAATAATTAAATAAAAATATTTATTAAAAAAATATTTATTTTAAGTTTAAGATAAATTAGCAACAGATCATTCTGTATTTTTTATCTATGGACTCAAAGCACAAGCGACATCAAATTAAATGGGTCAGGCGTGCCTGAGGCGGGACAGGACTAACTATGAGACGAGGCTGTCGGCCTAAAGCCAGGTTCATATGGCTAACAGCCATTTGTAAGTGAACTAGCTTTGAGCCAGCCAGTTTATGGCTAGATTGAAACCGCAAGACGCCGAGGGTTAAAGGTTGAAGTTCAGTGGGATTTAATCTTGGCGACAAGTGTGTCAGTTACTGCTGACCTAGAAGATGAAGATGATATTCAAAACTGTTTTCAGTGTTACAAGTTTCGTAAAATTAAAGACCCATTATAATATACTGGGTTAAAGATCTACGATAACGGCCCGCCCCTCCAAATTATTGTTTTAAACATAATATAAACATTTGAGCAACATTCAAACGTTTTGATATTTTTGAGGAGCGGGTCATGTTATCGAAGAAGTCGGTCTAAAATTAACCAGTAGAGGTCACTGGTTAATTTTAGACCGACTTTAGTACCTTAAGATGGACAAATTTTACTATGGGGTTAAACCGTGAGATTGCTGTATTTAGTCGAAGGTCGATGAAGTTTTGAAAGTCCCTTCAGGTTGTAAAATAATAAATTGTTGGGGTTAGGGTGGTAATTATTGTACAGATAAGTTTTCACCACCTAAGTAATAATAGTAATATCACATTATAGAATATAATAAAATAAAAACCTTCTTCTACTTTTCAGCCATAGGACGTCCATTGCTGGACATAAGCCTCTCCTAAAGATCTACAATAAGATAGGTTGGTAACGGCTTGCATCCAGCGCAAGGCTTGATGAGATCATCCGACCTCTTTGTGGGTGGACGTCCTACACTGCGCTTACCGGTACGTGGTCTCCACTCGAGAACTTTACGACCCCATCGATCGTCAGTCCATCTTATGTACCCTGCCCACTGCCATTTCAACTTGCCAATCCACTTGGCTGTGTTAGTAAAATAAATACGATTAATGTCATGTAGCTTGTGTAGCTATAGGTATTAGGTACCTACTAATTATACATACGTCTAACACCTCACTTTTTAGTCCAGGGTTAAATTTAAAGCTTTCTTACTTATTCTGGTTTTGTTAAATGAAAAACGACTAAAATTTAGTTTCCAATGTAGACAGTGCTTAACTTAACAAGTCGGCTGCCGGCCCGAACACGGCTCCTTCAATTGCTTAAATTAGGTAAATAGTCGACCCTCGTTGAATCGCCTTTTATTAGTTTAAGATTCTCTAGACGCAAAGTAGTTTATGTCATGGGAGCTGAACTTGACTTATCGTGGCTATTGAGAGAAGATATATTTTATAAAATAAATGTTTCAAAGAAAGTAGGTACGAGTACACGACACGGATTACAATACAGCAATTTTGATAGTCTATTACTGAATAAGTTATCAAGTGGGTGAGAAACGCGTATGATAGGATTCCGAAGATAGTGTCGATGATTATGTATTATTACCTACTGTACTGTACCAGCCATTTTTTAATAGTCCACTGCAGGTGGTATATTCGCCATTGCTGCTAACTTTATGCAGGTTAGTGAATAGAAGCCTATTTAAATTCTTCTTCACAAGAACAACGAATCAATCAAATAAGATTATTTTAAATGTACGAGTATAGTGCTAGAATAATGTACTAAACTAAATAAAATATTAACATTCAATACAAAAGATTGTTTTATATCGATTGATTGGCACATAACGTATGTTCCTAGCCTAATATTTCATTTCAAAATTGTTTGGTAAAATTTAAGGTCTATAATATAAAATAATAATTTATAAAATTTACGACTCTACAAAATTAAATACATCCTAACCAAATTAATCAACTAATCGAAGACAGCTGTTTCACTACATCCAAACAAAACAACTTAGCTCTACTCTACCAAGCTAGCACGAGGAGCTACAATCGTAAACTTTGAACAAAACTGTTTTTCCTTTAAGGAAATTTTTAGTTTTCTACTTTAGGCAACTCCATAAATCCAGCTGAAGGTTGTATTTGTGAGCTTGATCAGTGCATTGATGTGCATTGTGCATTCCACAGATATGGATGACGTGCTTACGGTATATCAGTTTATGTTACCTATTTGGGCTTACATCGCTTTGTGGTTACAATACACAAACAAAAGGGCTCTATACTGTTCTGAAATGACCTTTAAGCCACTAGATTAAAAGCTGGCTAGCTAAATTGAAATTTAAATGAAAGGTTCGTTCCATATCAATGACAAGACTGACCAAATAAGTAAATTAAATGAATGGGGTTAGATCCTAGAGGTACTTAGGTCAGTGATTTGGATATAACAAATGGGTGAATTCAAAGGTAGTATTTTTAGTTGGAAAAAAGATTTCTAAAAGAAGGTTTCTAAGACTTCTTCTTAGTAAAATTACTAGTCGTTAAGGTTTTTTAGAATAAAAGCCATGTTAGTATTACTAATACGTTGTAAGTATTGAGAGGATAAGTATTCATAGACAGAGATAAGTATTCCTATAATGTACGAAACAAAGACAAGTTAGTATTTCCTCGCTTTAGACTTGAAAAAGGCAAGAAGTCTTTTCTTGGAAACTCTGTACTGTATTATAACAAAATTCCAAGTGAAATATTAGATTTAAATGAAAGTAAATTCAAAAAAATTGTCAAGGAAAAACTATATTAGATAAAATACCGGTTTTAACTCACGTATGATACTCGTATACGGCCGGGCCGCTGTGAAACCCGACCGGTTTCGGAGTAAATTAGTACTCCTTCTTCATCAGGGAATACGCGCACTCCCGTCGCCTGGCGCACGCGCACGGCGACGTGAGTGCGCGTATTCCCTGATGAAGAAGGAGTACTAATTTACTCCGAAACCGGTCGGGTTTCACAGCGGCCCGGCCGTATATCATACGTGAGTTAAAACCGGTATTTTATCTAATATAATGTATTCTCACGCGAGTTTTAAGGAAAAACTAACTTGTAATGCTTATTATAGTTATCAACAATATTCTAGCCATTTCCTAGCTGGCTAAATATAGTTTATAACAAGCCTATGTACTTTTTCGTTGTCTAATATTATTTTAACTTTGTTACAACTTGACGTGCCTAAGCGCATTTTTGATAATGCCTAAAGACTGAAAAGCAAATACAATACCTACAACAAAATACAAGGACTATTGAGACTGTGGGCCTTTACCAGACTAACAATCTACCCGGGCGCCCGCCACAATCAAAGGTAGATGAGGTGCGATAACATAAATTATGCGTACTGTAAGATATCTATAAGTTTAAAATGTAAATAGTGCGTCGAGGGTGGCATTTTCCTGCGGATAAAACCCTCTATAAATAAATAAAGAGTTAAAAAAATATCATAAAGGACGCAACTGAATCGCAAAGGTGGCGTGAATTGACCTAGTCGGAGAGACCTATGTCCAAAAAATGATAACAATAGGCTGAAGAAGAAAATGAAGATATAGCCTACTATAAGGCTTCAGTCAGAGCTTCTTGAATATGGACAAGAAAATAAACGCTAATATATAACATGCCTATTTCTTGTTCAATTGTTATATTATCTGTTCCGACAAACAAATTCAATTAACTATTTTGTTTTATCTTCTTGTTCTTTCAATTTCAGAAAGAGTATCTTACAAACAACACAGATATATGTAACTAAAGTCACACTAAGGTAATCATATCGTACTGAGAATCTTTAACACATTGTTGCAAACCCTTAGTCGAGTTTCAATTTGCTCGGAAGTGAGCATCTTAGCAACATTCCTGGTGCAAGCTGCTAACAATACGGGTAGCCTGAATGGTCGTTCAAACTGCCAAAGCATAAGCTGCAGCTTATGTAGCTGGAATCCTCTTGGTGTCTGCATTGAAACGTTGTTTACGCAGTGTCTAGATTCTATGAGTATGATACTGGACATAGTCCACAATGTAAACTGTGCCTACAGATATGACCAAATGTGCACCTAGAGTCTAGATAGGTTGTATGGAGAGTGGAATTACAAAAAATAATAGTAGGCATCTATGACGTAGAATATCTACATGTAAATATTTTATCTACACATATTTGCGAAAATTGACTTTGTTGGCAAAAGAAGAACAAGGATGTTGATGGCGATGAATTACAATTATTTTTTGTTGCAGCTAGGAACAAAATATGGTATAATTATTTACAAACAACTGGCTTATACAAAGACCACTAAAGTACCTATAATAGGCCCAATTATGAAGGCGCCATCGTAAATTTAATACCAACGTAAAAAGTGTTCTAATTATCGAATGCCTAAAGTGTAAAAGAAACAGAAATATTCTAATTAGCTATAATAATTACGATGACGCCTTCATAATTGGGCCTAATGTACTGATGTTTTTGCTGCTGTAATGAATCCCTTTGCCAGTTAATTGCGTACGTACGTAGCATACTGGCAACATAACCATGCTGAATGATAAAGCTATCTGTATTAGGTATGATTAATTATTATTAAATATAATAATTACACATTGTGGCCAATTTTAAAGGGGCCATCGTAAGTTTAATAGCAATTTAAAAAATTGCTGTTTCTTTTTCGCTATAAATATGCATTTGAAAGAAAGAATAATATTTCAAGTTGCTGTTAAATGTACAATGTAGTTTATAAAATTGGCCACAGTAAACAATCAAAAGGGATTAAGAAGTAACTTTGCTTAAGGTAGTGCCTGTGGAGCTTAAATGGGCAAAAATTATTTTAGTGCTAGGGGTTAGATTTGTTTATAATTATATCCTTTTGCAGGCGCTATTTATACGATAAACGTCGTCTTTATTCGACAGTATGAAATGAAGCACGAACAATAAATTATTTTTATATTTGAAAATAAGTAAAATAATTTCCCAAGTTTAATTTAAAACGGACCTTATTTCCCGCAGAAATTATTTCGTTTGCTCTTATTTAAATTCTACAAACTCGTAATTCGACATGGACCGCGGAAGGCGTCGTTTGTTACTCCTAAGTCCGAGTTGTTAATTTCCTAATTACAATTTCGGAATGAAGAGAAATAAAGGACTTGTTTTTGTTCGGCCCGGGCGTTTTTTCCGCGGTTTCGTCGCCCCGGAGGTTAATGGAAGAAAAAATATACAGTACGTAATTTGCATTCCATTTTTCCTTGAGCCGCCGTTACTGGCGACGTTTTCTTTTTTATCTACTTTACTGACTCCTGTGAGACTTGCTGGATATAGGCTTTTTATTTATGAGCAAGCTGTTTCGAGATGTTTTGAGATGCTTGAGGAACATTGAATTTTTTGATAATGTTAACAAGATCATCGCGCTGAGCCAAGGACGGCGCTTATACATATTTGAAAGTATTGTATTGTATGTGCGGCATTACGTTTACAACATTTTTTTTTCGAAAATAGTAATGTTTAATTTAGAGATAATAAAAAACCTTTATTTCAAATGCTACTTTAACTATACCAGTTTTTAGTTGATTTAAAAAAAAAGTGTGGCTTCGTAATTCATTTTTGTTAGATCTCCTTAGTTTTTGGGGAGCATTTCAAAACTATGTGGAACCACTCAAAGCTCAAGTATAGCTGTCGTATTGTTACAATAAGCCCAATTACAGAGGCGCCATCGTAATTATAATAGCTAAATAGCATAGTTCTGTTTCTTTTTCATAGAGAACGCTTTTTACGTTGCTATTATATTTACGCTGGCGCCTCTATAATCGGGCCTATTGTCATACTATATGCAAGTACCTACTGAACTTAAAAGTAACTGTAGGTCTCAGAGCAAATAAAAAATCAAGAGAGAACGTCGTTGAACAGTCCAGCGAGGCCGGTTTTTTATACATGTGTGAGTGCGTCGGTGTTGCCGCACTATAGTTCGCCATAGTTCGACTGATAAGCCAAGGCGTAGTTTCGTTGTACGTTGATATGTGTGTGTATGTGTGTCTGTAGTTTTGGTCGGCCTCACTTGTTTGTTCACAACATTCTGTCCTTATTTTTTATTTGGTCTGAGCTTTAGGTACGCATTTATATTAATATTATATATTAATCCAATAAACCTAAATAACAGCAACAGTTCAAAACTTAAATTTTTAATCAATAAGCAGGTAAACCAGTGGTTAACTAAGCGACGATAAATAACTAAGTCAGTGTCAGAGCAAGTTATCGATACAGTCTGCCAAGTCGAAACTGGCGTCGCGCGTCGATCCTAAGGGAAATCTGCAATCCTGCCCTTCTGCTAACAAAGTTTTCAACTTAAATCCTATTGTGCTCAGTTGAGGCGAGTACACTTGATTAGTATGGAGTCTTGGAAGTTGATGCAAAACCGCAGGAAGTTCTACGTGTGAGGGAACACGGAACACCTGAAACGATGATGACTTATTAATTATAATGTACTGTAACCACTTTTTGACCGACGAACCACCGGAGGAGGTATACAATTCGACGCGTGTATATATATTTTTCATGTATAACCACGCATAACTTTTTTTTTATTGGAAAGAGTATGAAATTGGTCCCATTTAAATTTTATCGAAATTAGCTGAGCTATTTTTGACAAATCAACAATAATGTGAAAAATGTTACATCGATCCGTGCATAATATTTTTTTTTTGGTATGGAGATAATACCAACACCCGTTAAAAAGTATTTCGCGAATTAAGCCCTGCATTCCAAGACTTATTTTGGGAGTCATTAACATTAAAATACGGTTCGCAAAACATGGATTCTTTTTTGGAATTTTCCAGTATTCTGCTATGATAATAGTAAACAATATTCAAATTAAAAAATAATGACAGTTAGGTAGGTCTGTGATACTCCGAAAGTGCTCCAATAAAATAAATATCAAAACAAAAACTGGTCCTCTGGCGCCGCCGCCGGCGCCTAGGTCAATGTATTCAGAAATATTTAAAAATAACACAATAACAAATTAGATAAGAAAAATTAGGACAAATTTTAATACGAAAATTTGCTAAACAAATACTTGATGTGAATAATTGTAAATAAGTACGTTGAATATTGTTTTGCGTATTAGACTATTAACTATAGCGCACGATATGATTTACAAATAACAGTTATTTATTTTTTTATTACGATATTGAGAATAGAACTTATTTATTTTTATTTAACCAAGATTAAACGAACAATTTAACGTCTTGACGATAGGGTACCCTATTAGAATGTTCTTAGCGTCAAGAAATCGTTCTCGTATAACTCCTTCAATGTGTGAAGGGTTACAAAACACACCATACAAGTCCACGTCAAAACCTTAAAGTTTATCTGTTTACATTTTCAACATTAGTTCCTACTAAGTATTATTCAGTAGTACTAGTCTGTACGTAGGTATTATAACTACGATCTAATGCATTTTCAAAAACAATAGTGTCTGGATTCTTGTAACGTAAACTAACAGGTAATTTAGCTATTTACATTGAAGACAAATTTATAGTTTACAAAATCTACTATGAATTGCTCAACAATTGCTCGCGTCGGGTGCCAAAATCATTTAACGCTTTTGTAAAACCTTGAAAATATATTCCGGATGTAATAAAAATACATTCTTTTATCACAAAATCTTTGTGATAACAGACAAATAAAATTATATTTTTAAATTTTCATTTACTGTACTGTATCAGCCTTTTTTAATAGTCCACTGCAGGACGTAGGCCTACCCATGAAGGGTGGTTGGGCCATATCCACCACGCTGGCCCGGTGCGAGTTGGTGGATTCACATACGCCATCGAATTTCTTCTACGGACATATGCAGGTTGCCTCACGATGTTTTCCTTCACCGAAAAGCCAGTGGTGTGAAATTCCGTACATAAATTCCAAAGAACTCATTGGTATGGGATCGGGATTTGAACCCACGACCTCACGATTATAAGGCGGGTGTCACTACCTCTTAGCCACCACGGTTTCCTAAACCACCGCGGCTACATAAATAAATTTTCATTTATTTATCTACAAATATTATATACAAGTAAATGTTTGTCTGTATGTCCTCTAAAGAATCGTAAACTATGCATTTGATCGTGTTATGATCTTTTTAGCAAAGTTGTTGTGCATTAGCCAAAGAAGGTTTTTGTGTTGGTGCGGCCTATTGCGTGAAACGAAGTTCGCTGGGTCACATTACATGGCTATAAATATATATCCTTCCGTAAATCATCCATCAATATTTGACAACAATTTTATCAGCAGCATAACTCATAGTATAACAAAAGCACTCTACACACGGTAGCTCAATCCGCGATTCGATCGCGAAAATCAAACGTTCCCTCGACGCTCGAGCTGTTCGAGCAAAAGAAACGGTTGGAGAGAAAATATAGCAGGGGTTCTATAATTGAATCATTAGAACGACTGATCGTATGCGTAAGTAGTCACGGGAACGAGTGGGAGCGCGAGCGAGCGTTGAAAGACCGTGCTTGTGCGACTGAGAGGGCATAGTATGCGCTGCTACGCGAACGTTAGAAATGATTCTAACATTTCGAAAATTGGAATCTAGAGCGGAAAACGTTTACAATCCGTTTGGGATCCTTCCCTATTACAAGCTGGATGCTGTAATCGAAAGAAAATTAAATGGCGCTTGCCGTGGGGGCTAGTTTTGTTGTGTCGTAAACTGGGAATATAAATTATTTTCAGAACGGAATGGAGAGCACATTAAGGGTGTAGTTATTTGTGAGTGAAGTTTTGTACTCGTAACATGATTGAAATAATGGCGATTTGTAGCTGTTTTTTTTTTCAACTTTACAATGACGCATAGACTTAGAAGAGATAATTTAGGTAATATCTAATTAAGTTTGTATTTAAAAATATGAATAATTATTAAGTATATCAGTCTCTGGCAGCCATATGACAAGCTTTACTTAGTTTGGTGTCAGAGATCGTGTATAAGATGCCCCCCTCCCCTATAAGATCTTCAAGGGTCTATGAATAATCCAATTGCTTGTTATGTAGTAGTAGTTTATGTAGTTTTAGATTGTGTCTTGTATTTAGTGGTAGGGAATAAAGGCACTTGCCCTGTTAAAAAAAAATATTATAACAAGATCTTGGTTCGAAGTTTGGTTTGTTAAAATTACCTAAACTCACAGAAGAGAGAAAATTTGCTGTTCTGTGCCTAAACTAGTTACAGTAGTTCTCCGAAAACAATACGCTGCTAAGAATTTGTAGCATTTTCGAGTCAATTTCAAATTGATAAAACGTCAAAAATTTTAAATTTTTCTCTACAGTGGTTGGTTTTTTGACCGACGAACCACCGGAGGAGGTCTACAATTCGACGCGTATATTTTTTTTTAATCTATAACCACGCATAACTTTTTTCATAGTAGTCCGATTTAAATAGTTATTTTTTTAATGGAAAGAGTATAGTTCGAAATTGGTCCCATTTAAATTTTATTGAAATTGGCTGAGCCATTTTTGATAAATTTACAATAATGTGAAAAATGATACATAGATCCGTGCATAATATTTGCGTTCTAGCGATGCACCCCGGTTTTGCACAGGTGTATTATACATATAAACATTTCTTTTGAATTACTCTATCTATTAAAACAAACTGCATCAAAATCCGTTGCGTAGTTTTAAAGATATAAGCATACATGGGGACAGACAGAGGAAAGATACTTTGTTTTATACTATTTAATGATTCTGTACACGGGTGAAGTCGGTCATGCTATTTTTTGCAAAAAGTAATTATTAGTACATTGTTTTTATTAAACGCAAGATCACTATAAATTAAAAAAAAGTCTAGGCATTGACACTGAATGAATGAATGACTATAATTTTTCAATTAAGATTTTTATCTTTATTTACCATACAATTAATATATGATTATTTTAGGCAAAAAATAGAATATATTCAATTAGGAGTGTATTGTTTTTCAAATACAAGTATTTAGTTGTTTACCGTCTTATAAATGTTCAATTGCTCATGTTAAGTGACCACCTGTGGCGTCTCTATAATCTCAGGTGTTGCCTTAATGACCCGAGAGTCGTAGGTTACATTTTAATGATAATAAGGTGTGATACATCTGTCTCAAAAAAGTAGAAAAATGAACTTGTTTCTAAGAAGCACCATTTTACCAAGAACTTTGGGAAACAAAAACGTCACCAACACACAAAGCTCTAACTAATTTGGTGTATTACATAATTTCAGTATCATTTACATTGGCGTTTGGGTTTTAAAATAAATAAACCAAAAATCGAACGAAAAACACATACATTAAATAAAAACAAAATGCCAAATGCAAAAGTTACGTAATAGCTAAAACATTTAATTTATTCAGAATTGGGTTTGGTCTGCCTACTCGTGTTATAAATAGATCAAATAAATTAGTGGACAAAGAATTTGAGTTGAGAGGATTCTAACCTAATTTATAGCTAGTTTACATTTACGAAGTAGGATGTGTGACACATAATAAGTGCTTAATCATCTAAGAATACCTGATTTATAACAAATCTACGCATTCAATCAGTTCAGTTCAAGCTTCCATATGATACTAAATAGGAAGCTATGTTTGATGTATATTTTGAATAACGATTTTGTGACTCACAGTGACCATCCGTAAAACATTTTTTTTTACAAAGAGACCTTATAATAAATACTTTTCCATCCGCCAGCCCGTACTGGGCCAGTGTGGTAGAATGAATTCGCGAATATTTCGCACGGATCGATGTAACTTTTTTCACAATATTGTTGATTTATCAAAAATATCTCAGCCGATTTCGATAAATTTGAATGGCACCAATTTCGAAGTATATTCTTACCAGTAAAAAATAATTATTGAAATCGGACTACGACGAAAAAAGTTATGAGGAAGTATACAATTCGACGCGTATAAAACATTCGTCGGTCAAAAAAAAACATTCTTACGATATCACTAGACTAATGACGTATTTATAATTTAATAGTCTTTGAAATAATGAGACCATAGGTTTTACCTACGTGAAAAATACATTCGAAATAAAAATTTGCCAGGAAAAATTTAAAATAATGTGACCATAAGACCATGAGACCATAGGTTTTACGAAAAAAACACGTTCGAAATTTAAATTTGCCAAGAGAAATTTGAAATAATGAGACCATAGGTTTTACGTGAAAAATTCATGCGATATTAAAATTTGCCAAGAGTAAATTGAAATAATAAGACCATAGGTTTTACGTGAAAAACACATTCGAAACTAAAATTTTCTAAGAGAAATTTGAAATAATGAGACTATAGGTTTTACGTGAAAAACACATTCGAAACTAAAATTTTCTAAGAGAAATTTGAGATAATGAGACCATAGGTTTTACGTGAAAAACACATTCGAAACTAAAATTTTCTAAGAGAAATTTGAAATAATGAGACCATAGGTTTTACGTGAAAAACACATTCGAAACTAAAATTTTCTAAGAGAAATTTGAAATAATGAGACCAAAGGTTTTACGTGAAAAACACATTCGAAACTAAAATTTGTCGAGACCAAGAAGTAAATCTGCATACTTATTTGTTTGATAATAACTCGATGTAATTTGATCGTTATGAATTTCCGCTGACAATATATTTCATGCAAATTTTAAGCTCATATCTACATAAATACAAATAAATAAATGTAAATAACGTAAAATCACAGCTTGGTTATTTACATTGAATTTAAAATAGATTCTTCTAATGTGAAACATTATTTAATTATTCAACTATGTGTATAATTATTATACAACTCAGATAGAGCTATCAGAAATCAGAAAACGTTTATTGCAACACTATAGGTACAATGATCTTACAATTAAATCAAATAGTTCCAATAGTGGACCCAAAAACGGGCGTGCAATATTTTAAGATGTTGTATCTTAACTAGAAATAAGTACTATTGAGAAAACTATTCTCAGAATCTCTCTACGACATGGACTATAGAATTGGCAAGTAAAAATAGCAGTCGACAAGATACATGGCATAAGAGAGTGGTGATCTTTCGGTTTGAAAAGTTCTCGAGTAGAGACCACGTACAGGCAAGCGCAGCGTAGAACGTTCATTTATAAAGTAAACTGACGATCTCATTAGGTATGTAAGACCACAGGGCAGTGCTGCGTGCAAGCCGCTTCCAACAAGTATTATTGAAGACCCATAAAAAAGGCCTAGGACAGGCAGTGGACCTCCTATGACTGAAATAATAAATGAAGAAAATTAACTATGATAAAGATGATGTAAACTTATTAATAACTTGGAATCTGAGTCATATTGATACGAAGCAGTGTTCTGACATAATTACAACAGTGCGGTCACAATCTAGTCGTAACTGCTAATGGTGGTAATAACCATGCATGCAAATAGAAATTATTTCTAATGTCCGAGAACATTGGTGGACACGACTTGAGTACGTAATGAGTTCCTACTATAGAGACCATTTGAGAGCAACACCTACGTAATATACTAAGATTTTGCTTAATTATATTCTGAGGTACTATATTCTAAGCAGATAAATATGTAACAAATTAGGCACGACGCAAATCAAAAAACTTGAAAGTACCTATACTTTTAGTGACTCAATCATAAAAACGCCTGCCAGCCTGAATAAAAATTGATAAAACAAAATACAACAAAAATTCTCTAAGCTTTTACTTAAAATGATGAATCAGAGATTTTAAGAAACTAATTTTGATTTCATAACTTGAAACGATAGAAAAATGATTCCTGCTTAACATGGCTATGCGTGTACTATCATTTGCACAATCTGGTCCCTCCTGCCCCTTTCTTCTGTCGTACGGCTAGACAGACGCGACCAAAGCGACACCCTTTTATAGTGGACATTCCGCGCGTTAGAACCAAGCGTTTCGAATCCTCATTCTTCATACGAACAGCCGGAATGTGCAACGCTTTGCCTGGGTCTGTCTTCCCGTTAAAGTACAACGTGGGTGTCTTCAAATCTCGAGTAAATAGGTATCTTCTAGGTAAGCGTGCTACACCCTAGACCGCACATCTGCTTAACATCAGGCAGTGTGTAGTCAAACGCGAACCTATTCGAAATAAAAAAAAAAACTATGATTTAGAGATAAAAATTATATACCTACAGTTCATAGACTTGTTAATCTTTAGAACGATTATAGCTATAACTGCAATAAAAATAAGCGCTAAAGCAACACGAACTTTGATATTATTCATTGCTGAAGATCTGTAAAGTTCAGAACACTGCACTACATATTCATAATACCTACATGTCTAGACTAAAACTTAACTACCTTCCCTCCAAAATACGTTGGGTAATGAAATGGTGCATAATTGAACCTCCTATAAACCAGGCGTTTCTCTAGACCTGACGATGGACATATTCTTGAACGTCATTGTATTTATCATCACCTGTTCCATAAATAATACAATAATTATTTTACGCAAAAAAATGACATGACCGACTTCAACCGTGTACAGAATTCGCGAATAGAACGCACGGATCGATGTAGCAATTTCACATTATTATTGATTTATCAAAAATGGCTTAGCCGATTTTGATAAAATTTAAATATGACCAATTTAGAAATATATTCTTTGAAATAAAAAAAAAATTATCGAAATTGGCGTACTATGTTAAAAGTTATGCGTAGTTAAATGTAAAAAAAATATCTACGCGTCGAATTTAGTAGCTTCTCCGGTCCGTTTCGCCGGTCAAAAAGTTCATCAATTCTCGTTCTTTTAATAAAAAGTATTCATAATGATTATTTCATTGATTACTTAGAATATGTTAGTCATCTAGAGAAGCACTCTATGAAGTAGTTCCCTACCTAGGCCAGTCCGTTTCACTATGGTTTCAGGGAAGCTGAAAGCGGCTGTCTGAAGCAATTGTTCTCCGATTACTTGTACCTTGTTAGTGACTTGTTATGCACACACGGTTGTGTAAGTTAATAAGAGCACTTTAATTATAGAGTAAACTGAAGTTAATGTTTTTATGATTTTTCTCATTACGGTTCTGATATAGTGATCTCAGAACCGTACTGTGTCATTTATCATTACCACCTCGATGGTACCCTTTCGAGAGAACGCATGCCTTAAAATCGTGATAATTAATGTACTATATTTTCATGTCACTGTCGTTTCAGTGAAGGGAAACCTCGAACATCATGAAAAAAGGCGTGGAAAAAAAGCAAAAAAATAAACAATTTCCCAACTTGCAACAGCTCGAACGCATGGTGCAAATAATCCAATCATCCTACCAAAATTATTTCTTGTTAAGCAGTGAATTACATAATTATGATACGGAAACATGTAGATAGTAAGTACACTGTCAGTATTTTTTCACATGTCCTAAGATTGCTGTGTATAGTCGGGTAAAAGCAGGAATATCTGGACATAAGCCTCATTGTAACTTCCAAAAGAGTTGATTTGAAGCGGCGCCTGTTTAAGCTTTTAATTACGTTATGTGTTATGTTAAGAAAACTTTTTGCACTGTGTTTAGCGATCCTATTTTCCATTTCAAAACTCTACCACATCTAACTTTAATTACTTACTTACTATGTTGGCGCAGCGACCCAAATTGTGTCTTGGCCTCCGATACTACGTGTCGCCACTCTTCTCTTTCCTGGACAAGTTCCTGCCAGACATCAATCCCGAGCTTGCGAAGATCTTTTTCCACCTCATCTTTCCACCTGTACTTTGGACGGCCAACGGGCCTTCGGCCCTTCGGCACTCCCAAGTAAGCCCTTTTCACGGCGCGATCCTCTCCCATTCTTTCCAAGTGGCCGAGCCAGCGGAGCCTATGGGATTTTATCTCACCAATAATATTGGGCTCCGCCACCAGCTCTTCTATTTCTTGGTTTTTGCGAACCCTCAGACTGCCATCTTTGCGCCGAGCAGGTCCCAGAACTTTAATTATATATGTAAAACATTCCCTGTCCATTTTTACTTACTAAAGCGGTAAAAAAGCACGTGTTATGGTTAAAACGTTTAAGCGACTGATATCGAAGCAAAATTTAAACAGAAAATAATTTTGATCTCGTGACTCTAGCGACAACAAACATGTTTTAAGCCTGTTTAGACCATGATATGATAACAAGGATCTAATCCCTGCTGGAATCTCGCGCGGAATTTGATCCAACCTTGACATTCGACACCGTATTACATCAGTGTTAATTATTCACTTTCATTATTACCAATTTAAAATACCAGCTTTTACGATCGAGCATCTTCTGAATATTATAAATGATCGATTTGATTCAATTAGGTTGATTGATTGATTCAATGAGTAAACCTATTACTTAGTATAGATACTTATCAATGCTTGGACTGGTGCAAGGAAGCAGGAGTGGAGCAAAGATATTCTTTATTATAGATTTTTTTAATTAATGTTGAATAATAAAACACCTTTGTTTTATTTATTAGTATTAAAGTGTGCATTTAGAAAATACTAATACTAAGAATTGATAAAAATCGTGCATTTTCGATAAATCCACAATAATGTGAAAAATGTTACATCGATCCGTGCAAAATGTTCGCGATTGAAGTCGGATAATTATCACGTAACATACACATTAATAATATAACCCACACACACATAACAAACAAACGCATTGATAATTTTTGTAAGTCAGCTAAAGTGTGATTAAATTCCCGTGCATCGTAATGTAAAATATGTGCTAAGGGATGATCAAATTTAATTCAACTTTTAGTACCACATTTTACTAATGATATTTTATGCCCCATCTTAAAGTAATCCTTATTAACAGTTGCGTCTTGAATTTTATCGACAGTAGCCATAATTTACAAAGAAAATAAGAAGCGTTTTATGCTACGTGAACCAATGGATCACGGAGATATTTTTGGGAAGTCCCGTTGACCTTATAAAACTAATTTCGTGGGTGATTTTAATGTAACATAGTCTTAATTTATGGGGGTACACTGTTAAATTTAATGTTTTTTGTTGTTGTGTTACAGATACTAAACATCAGCTGTCTAATAAATGCTCAAATATGGTTATCCACTGACTAGGTGACCAATTATACAGGGTCATTGGTATGAAACGCAAAATCTTTTAATGGCGAGTCTAGTACTTCTAGACAAACAACTTTTTGTACTTACTTTAGAAAGTTCGCAAAACAAACGCTTCTCCATACATTTTGCCACGCGTTGATGAACTTTTTATATAAAAAGCTGATTTTTAGGGTTCCGTACCTCAAAAGGAAAAAACGGAACCCTTATAGGATCACTTTGTTGTCCGTCTGTCCATCTGTGTTTATGTCAAGACCTTATATCTCGGGAACGCGTAAAGTTAACGAGTTGAAATTTAAACTGTGTACGTATATCGATGAATTCTTGCTGTTATGTAAAAGAAAAACTTCTCAATTGTCGTTTAAAAAAGTTAAGAGTCGTATTTGTCGTTAAAAACTGCATATTTCGACACTGACATAAATCAAAACCTTCCCGTTGACATAGAACTATGAAATTTGGCGAGAAGCATTGTCTCAGAGTACACATATAGGAATAAATCTAAAACTGTACATATTTATTTACATCACAAAAAAATAAGGCCTCAAAATTCACAAAATATGGGCTCAAAATTCAAATTGAGTAAATCGTATCATGAAAGGTGTCATATAAAAGAACTTCATTAGCACATGCTAAAACAGGGTTTTAATTATTTTAACAATGTGTTTGATCGGAACCCTCGATGTGCGAGCCTGACTCACACTTGTCCGGTTTTTTCTTCGTGATTTTGCAAAATTCGTAGAACAAAAGTTATTTGTCTAGATGTATTAGACTCGCCCTTAAAAGGTTTTGCGTTTAATACATAATTATGACCCTGAATAATTGAGACCGCAAGAAAATACTGGATGCAAGGCGCTTCCAATTGTGCTTTTTGGAATCTCATACGAAAAACCTATGTCCAGCAGTGGACGTCCTACGGCTGCTAATGGTTATGATAAAAGAATGTAGGTACATAAATAGTAAAATTTGAATGAATTTTATGCTCGATTTTATAGTTCCTTATTTGTTTTTATTGAACGAAATGCTAATTTAACTAATCAAATCGATTGTTTAAATCTATAAAACAGTTTTATTGTCTTACAAATCTGTTTTGGAATTTGTTTTAACACATATAATGGCTTAATAGAAGATATGTGGGCATCGTTATTTTATGTGGGTAACACCAGAAGCAAATTACCAATTTTAATTGCTATTTTGTACTTTGCTTTGATTGAAGACAATAAAATATAAATTATTCTCTAGTTCTAAAAGTAATATGCGTTTATCATAAGCTTGTGTATTTTAAATGCTATCGATATGTTCACATCATGATTTTTTTTCTGTAAAATTTAACGTTCTCGCAGAGTTAATAGTTTTCAAAAAATTTCTTTCGTTACAAATACAAATACAAATACAAAATAACTTTATTTGCCTTAAAACACTTTTAACCATATTCACTTATCCATTGACTCTGAACTAGTTAATAACTGTATCTCAGAGCCAATGGCTTCTCCCTTTATATTAATAAGCAACAAAAAGTTATACAAAACAAAAGTAAGGTTAAATTTAGAAAAACAATTTAGACTATTTATCGAAACAAGTAAGAGAAAAAAAAAATAATATAAAGCACAAATTACATCGCATCATACTTATAACGAACCACACAATCTCACAACTCAAAACCTAAAACATTCATTTTTGTCAACAAACATGTACGTGTGTGTCTTTGTGTGTGGTGTGTGTGTGTGTGTGTGTGTGTGTGTGTGTGTGTGTGTGTGTGTGTGTGTGTGTGTGTGTGTGTGTGTGTGTGCGTGTGCGCGTGTGTGTGTGTGTAACACTGCAATACTCGAGATCTCATGAGAGTCAAGGTTTGCAGCGTTACACGTGTTGTGTGTGTGTGTGTGTGTGTGTGTGTGTGAGTGTTTATTTAACTAACGTAAAAGTCAAATAACATATCTTCAATCCCATCATAGTCGTAATTACTCAGCCATGAAAATACATTTTTTTTTACCTCATTGTTGCTGTGTTTTCTAATTTTGTGCGTTTTGTTTATTTTATTATACAAAAGTGGAACAATAACTTCATAGTTTCTTTGTTTGAACCTAGTTTTTATGCTAGGGACTGGACATCGTTCTACTCTTCTATATGTACCGCTATTGTTCAAAAGGGAGACAGTTCGTTTGTGGTATCGACGTACACTTTCAAAAATAAAGATTTTTCTAACACTTAGCACATTTGCTTTACCATATACAAGTGAAGTTGGATGCCTGAAGGGCAAAAATAAGATTACTTTCAGTATGGCCCTTTGAGCACGCTCAGCTGATATAAGATAGGTCTTAGCTGCAGTCCCCCATGCACAGATGCAGTATCTGATTATACATTCACATAGAGCTTTATACGTTTGCATGACTAAAACCGGCTCAGCCACCGTTCTAAGTATTTTAAATATGTAAATCAGTTTTCTTACTCGAGAGACTAGTGAGTTAATATGCATGGACCAATTGAGATGATTATCTATATGAACCCCTAAATATTTTATAGTATTAACTTGTGATAATTCCGCGCATGTACAGCTAGTTGGAGCTATATCACGATTACATGGGAAAGTGTGTATTCTAAGTTTGGTATGTACTTTAGGGGCTCCTGCTTCTGTTATGCTAAAGCATATATATTTTGTTTTACTTGTATTTATGGTCAACAAATTATCCTCGAGCCATCGCGTTATAGTTGCTAAACAGTTTTCAGCTAGATTTATTGCTTTAGTCCAACTTTTCTCATGAATTAGAAGTACAGTGTCATCTGCGAACATAAGAAGATCTTGGCCAGGTAAGTTAATATCACATAAACTGTTAATATAGATTAGGAACAATAAGGGACCAAGCGTGCTACCCTGCGGCACTCCGTAAGTACATACTGCGCTATCACTTTCATGTCCTTCAACACGCAAAGTTTGGGATCTTTCGGAAAGGTAGTCAATAAACCATTCAAGCGCTATACCTCTAATACCAGCATTTTCCAGTCTGCTGATCAAGATGCTGATAGAGACGGTGTCAAATGCTTTTTGCAAATCAAGGAATATTCCTATGCATTTGTCTCCACCATCCAGGTATGTTGTAATTTTATTCGTTAACATAAGCACCGCATCTTCGGTAGATAGTTTTTCGCGAAAGCCAAACTGGTTTTTACTAATGAGGTTCTCTTTTTCTAAATAACTCATCAACCTTTTCTTGACCAACTTTTCTAAAATTTTAGACAGGGTGGAAAGTAGTGAGATAGGCCTGTAGTTGGTTGGGTTTTTGTTATCACCTGTCTTAAAAATTGGACACACTACAGCTTTTTTGAACAGTGTTGGAAATTTACCCGTGTCCAAGCTCATGTTACAAACAAATGATACAGGTTGCACTAACAGATGAACATACCTCTTAATAATTGACGTAGATATTTTGTCCCATCCTGGAGCACTTTGAGTTTTAAGGCTCATGATCACACTTCGGACTTCAAAGGGATTAGGGAAAGGTTACAGACCTCTTATTACTAAAACTATATAACTATTATAAAGTGCTTACACGGAAACTATCTTACTTTACTTTGAATGTTGTATCCTCTTTAATTTTAAGTATAAATCCGAAAGTGTGGTTGTTGGTTTGTTCCGTTTTTCACGCAGTAACAGAGCCACGGATTGACTTGATTTTTGGCATGGGCATAGCTTGAAACGCGAAAAGTGACAGGCTACTTTTTATCCCGAAAAACAAAAAGTTCCCATTGGATAACACAAAGATCAACATATCACGCGAGCAAAAGCTAGTTTATAACAGTTCAGTTATTTTTATTGTATAAAATGTGTCAAATGAACTTTAAATATTTTTCGTACCACCTGCTCAAAAATGACTCATTATATGTCGTACAATCTCAAAGTGAAATAAGTCATTATTATCTTAACAAAATCTTGACGGCTATGGCAGGTCAATAATGTTGTAGGACACTCCCTAGAGAGTAAAGTGATTTAAATTTGAACGTCAAATTTGTTTGAAAATTTCTTAACTTAGAACAATTAAGGACATCGTGATGAGGTTTTATTTTGTATAACCAAATTAAACCTCTTGTCATTGCACTGCAACGGGCATTGTAAGGAGGATTTATTTGATTTTACAGAATATAGCCTTTTTGGTGCAAGTATAAGTTCAATTTTATTAAATACAACCTCTTAGGCCATGATAATCGTAAAGCTCGAAACATACTATCGGAAGCGGCTTACGAACGCGACTGACAGCCGCGACCTAAACTATGAAAGTACACTGAGCCGTGCACACTATCAGACATAAGTCGCGGACGTCACCTTCGAACGACCTTGAGCGTTCGTACGTCCGAGAGCGATCTGGCACACCGGATGATGTAAGACTGTGCACATTGCTAAGTCGCGGCTGTCAGTCGCGTCCGTAAGCCGCGTCCGATAGTATGTTTCCGGCTTAATAATCGAGCTGGCCATGGTCTATGTTTTTACGGAGTATTTACATTCTGTTTTAAAGCTGGAAACATACTATCGGATGCGGCTTACGGACGCGACTGACAGCCGCGACTGATAGGTAGGTATCTAGACTATGAAAGTACACTGAGCCGTGCACACTATCGGACATAAGTCGCGGACGTCACCTTGAGCGTTCGGACGTCCGAGAGCGATCTGGCACACCGGATGTTTTAAGACTGTGCACATTGCTAAGTCGCGGCTGTCAGTCGCGTCCGTCAGCCGCGTCCGATAGTATGTTTCCGGCTTTAAGGTTTTGTGAACAATACCCAGTTGAAATTTTATATGAACACCGGATACAACTCACAATTATTTGAAGGGTCGAGCCGCTATGCGTCCGACCGGTTTCAGAGTAGTTAGTACTCATTTTTCACGGAATACCCGCGCCCCCAACAACGGAAGCCCGCGCATTGTTGTCGGGGGTGCGCGTATTCCTCATATTCTTGGGGTTTAATTTTCTCGCAGGATGTATCAAAGTAGAGTATACATTACTAGAACCAAGTCTGTCTTCGCCTTGGGTGACTTGAACCCCTCGCTTCACCCAGGACTCTAAATAATTAACTTTAAACATCCTCGCTGCACTCGGGAGTTAACTATAGATTCCCTCGCTACTCTCAGGGTCCAATTGTCGCTCGTGATGTTAGACACCACTTGGTTCCCTTGGAACATAATCTACCATTAGGATACAATCTGAATATATAATGTGTCATTATTAAAACAGGTGACGAAATGTTTACAATAGACTGCACCAAATATTTAACCTATCCACCTACACAAAATTTAGTAACTGTATCCTAAAACAGTCTAACATTTTGGAAACAATGATAAATATTTATCACACATTATGTTAGAAACTAGTTTATTTATTGGTTGGTGAAATCACACATCTAATTTTGCATATCTCTACAGTTTAAAATATCCAAAAAAAATGTCGATGTGAAAGTTAAAAAACAAACGTTTAATTTCAGATAAGTGATATGAGGTTATTTTAGAGTTATTTATCAGTACGTTTATTCTAAGCCGTGGTGGTCTAGTGGTAGTAACATTCGACCTGCAATCGTGAGGTCGTGGTTTCAAATCCCGATCCCGTACCAATGAGTTTCTTTGGAACTTATGTACGGAATTTCACATCATTGGCTTTTCGGTGAAGGAAAACATCGTGAGGCAAACTGCATACGTCCGTAGAAGAAATTCGATGGCGTATGTGAATCCACCAACCCGCACTGGGCCAGCGTGGTGGTTATGGCCCAATCATCCTTCGTGGGTAGGCCTACGTCCTGCAGTGGACTATTAAAAAGACTGGTACAGTACAGTACAGTACGTTTATTCTGCGTTTTGTAATGTCATAACACTCATTTTAGTTGCTCACATCTTAAACGACGAAACGGAGGAGAATACCTAGTCGACACATTTTTTTTATAACCACCCATAACTTATTACAGATTAGTCCGATTTCAAAAAATATTTTTTTTTGTTTGATATGTCATAGGCTTTAATTCGAAATTGGTTAAGCTATTTATGATAAATCAACAATAATGTGAAAATTGCTACACCGATCCGTGCGTACAATAATAATTCGAATTCTGTGCACGGTTGAAGTCAGTTATGCTATTATTTGCGAAAAATAATTAGCCCCCTTTATACACAAAACTTAAGTAACATAATTAATTCTAACTTATACTTAAAAAAATATTTACAAAATACCAAATTTTTATACAAAACTAAATAAAATCATATAAAGTTTGATCTAAAAGCTCTTTTATAATTATTATATCATATGTTATACGCAATATATGTAAAGTTACCAACGCATTTTTCTATTCATGAAGCAGGCTGCATTTTGTTGCATAACTTATTCAAGCATTCTCGCAATGTTTCTTAATATTTTAAGGTTGAAATTACTCGTAGGTCTTAGCTTTAAATGCCAAGAATATATGAAAATCACACCTATTTGTCTCTCCCTCCTTCCGTCCACACCTGCTGAAAGAGAAACCCCAACACACATCTTTGAATTTACTATCTACCTACTAAAATATTTTTTCTTACTTTCTTGAGCCTTTAATATATAATTTATCAATCAGCGTTAAGTTAAAGAAGATATCTAATAATATGGTTAAGTTTTATACTAATCATATGGATTTGGATGTCCAAAAATAAATAAACTACCACTTTGGAATCTCGATAATAATACGACACCTACGCATGAATAGATTAGGCTTGTTTTGATATTTTGCTCCAGTTTTTAAATGGTTTTATTAGCTTGGCTGTTTGTTTTCATCGTTTTGCGTATTTATAAAACGTCTAGACATGATTTACATCCGTTTGACTTAACTTGTTTAATTACGTTTTAAGGTTTAGGTTTGTTGGTTTTGAAATTAAACATTTCAGTTGGATAAGTTTAAATTTAATAATCCCTTATTACATAGTGCAATTAAATAAGTTTAAGTTTAATATACAAGTAAAATGTAGTATTTAAAATAAATGCTCTGAATGATCTGAATTAAACAATTGCCATACTAATGGATAAGACCATTGTAACTTATTCTTAATCTCTTGACATAGCGGAACCCTTAAAATTGATGCGTAGCGGCTTCAGTTTTAAGGGTTCCGTACCCAAGGGTTAAAAACGGGACTCTATTACTAAGACTCCGCTGTCCTTCTGTCTGTCTATCACCAGGCTGTATCTCATGAACCGTAATAGCTACATACTCGTAGTTGAAATTTGCACAAATGCATGATGTATTTCTTTGCCGCTAAAACAACAAAGACTAAAAACAGAATAATGTAAATATTTAAGGGCAAACAAGGGCGGCAAAAAATCACATTTCTTGTGTGGGAGCCCCCACACAAGAAATGTGATTTTTTGCCGAGGAGCACGGAACCCTTTATGGGTACTTGGTCGTTTTTTTTAAATTTTATATTATGGAGCCGAATTTTTGACGTCTATACAAATCGTTAGCGTTCGGAAATGTTGATCAAGTAAATGTGACTTTGCTGGTCAAAACTTCAGTTCCAGAATTGAAAAACCTCTGGTTTAGACGGCAGGTAAGCTAGCTGCTAAGCCAGAAATGTCGTTTTTATCTAAATTTATATCGATCTCAAACAAATTGAGCGGAATATTCTAGATGCTTTAATGTGACATCAGGGTCAGGTCGATTCGTATCTAAAATAACGATAATATAGGAATCCTTGCAAATGTCTCGATCGAAAACATCGGAAAAATATTATTTTGTAAATTAATTGAATTAATAAAATACCGCCGTTGGATGAATAAATTATTTTGATGCCAAATTAATTCTTGATTAACACATCAGCTGAACCTTTTAGGTACCACATTCCGATGAATAGACTGTCCGTGAGATCAACAGACGTGGGAAATATCAGATTTCGGCACTAGATTTGGAGTGATAAAAATACACCAAAATATTGCTTTTAATGTTTTATTATTTGAGAGTAGAGACGATACGTATAAGACAAGATTGAGATCGAAAAAAATGTACCTTGTCAGATGTTAAGTATCATACATGTATTTATTAGACCACTTACCCATGATTCAAAACCTTGGTGTGGTGCAGAATTGTACTCGTTATTTCAAAATATATTAAGATTTTGGATCTTTTAGTGACTGGAATTTTATTTTACATTCAATATTTTGCTTTACGAAATATGTAAGCGATGAATTATGGTTTTTAATAAGGGCGTTACAGAATAATCTGTGTCTTGAGTATAAACTCAAGATTTTGCGCTTGAGTGAAAATTGAAAGATTTGTTTCGAAACAAATAAAATGATAAACAAATATTAGATTGGAATAAAATGTTGCGAATATTAAAATTAAACAATTATTATTGATTTTAGCCAAACAGAGAGGATTCCCAGGAGTCCTCCAGAGTGCTATTTATCTAAATGTTCTTGCTTGTTATATTTTTTTTTGCATACACTACCTTTGGTTATTTGTTCCTTTTACTCTTACTTTTCTTTATCTACGAGTATATTCTATTGGTTACCCATTACCCACACTACGTATATCAAAATTCTGAACACTCAAAGGTATGCAAGTAATCGGCAATAAATTCCTCCGTTCATTAAACATCTGTCAATTAACACATAAAAATGTTACATAAATTGTCACTTAACGAGACTTGATTAATGTTGCATAGGCGTATTGTAGTGCAATTTTATTAACACCTAATAGAATTTTATGACTATAATTTGTAATTGAGTTTTTGAAGGCTGGAGAACTAACCTCTTCTCATTATTTTAACATTCTTAATATCTAAAAAACTCTACTCTCTTTTCTCTTTTCCCGCCTGTGCAAGAACAAAACTTTTACCAATTATTTATCTAATAAATAATGAGCAGTATGTAAACAATATTTTCTGTATTCTGGATTCAAATCTAAGAATGAAGAGCGTAGTGCTGTGTCGCGCAGGGTTTTGATCTGATTCAAAGTTCTGGGTGGTGCAGACGTGTACTGACGTTGCTTATAGAAAACTCCTTTATCTAAAACGCTATGAGTGTTTCAGGTAGGTACCTGATATACTGATGAGAGAGAGGAGGAGGAGAAAACATGATCTTTACCTTGAAGATTAGGTAATCTTTGGGGTAAAGGTCGTCTTCACTCTTTTATGAAGCGTCTTAAGATATAACTCTGCGGCAAACCCTCAGACTACTACCTAACTACCACAGATTACTCTGTACACAGATTACCCGGTACCACAGATTACCTGGTACCAAAGATTACCTAGTACCACAGATTACCTAGCACCTCAGATTACCTGTGCACCTCAGATTACCTGGTAGTAAATTAAGTAATTACCAACATAAGCTGTAATCACTGACATCGTGGTTGTATTTTGAAAGAAGAGGATTTACCTCAATTAATCCCTCTTACCGGAGTCCATTTTGGAGTCCAACACAAATGACCTGGCAGGTACCACAGATTACTGGTACGACAGATTACCTGGCACCTCAGAACTGGTAGTATAGTAAGTAATTACCAACCTAATCTGTAATCATTGACATCGTGGTCGTATTTTGAAAGAAGAGGATTTACCTCGATTACTCACTCTGGCCGGAGTCGGTAATCTGAGGTCATCGGTATGCTGCGGCCTTGCGCGGTCGCCGACCATAAAGCCGCGTATAGAATTGCGAGCGCACGCGCAGTGATTGGGCGTACGCCTAGAAATGTACGGAACTATACGGATTTTTTTCTCGAAATTAATTTAAAATTATCTATTTAACTCAGAAATTTAGTACTGGACATGAAAATTTAAAAAAACATAGACTAGATAAGCGAAAATCGTGAAACGGAACGTTAAAAAAATAACAATATGGCGAATGGTTATCGAACTGTCACTGTTAAAGTTCCATATACGTTCCTATCTATTTAAAATTGAAAAATAAAGGCCCACTCGAGTATCTGAGTGCCGTGTGAGAATGTTTATACTAAGCGCCACACATATCGGCGAATGAGAAGCCGCAGTTGACACTTCGCCGTGATACGCTAATTATTGAGCATGTGTGCAAAATACCGACACAAGTGACGTGGTGCTGAGCACGGGCGTAGGGACAGCGTGGGAGGCATGAAGTTGGCGGGCGGGTGTACCCCGGCGTCTCATTGCTCTGGCTCCCACGCATACCTATATTTCAGCTTTTGCGCAGCGCTCTGCGCATAACTTCCCTTCCACCGATTTGTGTGGCGCTTAATATACCCATGCTCAAAACCTGATGCTCGCGTTTACATTTTATATCATTTTTGTAAATGGTATGTGGCCATTTTGTGTTATGTAGAGACTAAAAAAACTGAAGATAAGAGTGAGCTTTTGTGCGAAATTGTCAAACCGATCGAACACAAGCGCTTGTGATTGTCTAACTCAAGCATGTAGGTAAATCGAATGTAATCCTCACTTTGTAACAGATTTAAAATGACACGTTCGGCGGGAATTTGGTCAACGCGACACGGTCCAGCCGTTCGATTCGATTTTGATCTGAGGTTGCTCACCGCGCACATGCTCGCAAGTTTATACGCGGCCTTACTGACACCGCGACATTTCGAACATAATATCGTATTTCTCATCATCAATCCACCCAAAAATCAGCCTCACCTTAAAAGCTTTATGATTCAAATTCGAATACTATATTCATTGGCATTAATGTATCCATCCGTGTAGGTGGAATTTGCCAATTTTATTATCAATACAACATAACTACAAATTAGAGCACTTTGTGTGACAGAAAATGTTCTAGAAACTATTAAATATAGTTTATTTCACTGTACATGATGCACTCGTAAATGTTAGATACCCAGTAGCCTAGTTTCTCTACTTTAGTCACTTATTGCATGGCGTTATCAATATTATATGCAAAAAGAGAGGCGTATCTGCCATTTTACTAATTTTGTTGACCGACGAACCATCGGAGGAGGTACCTATATAGGTACAATTCGACGCGTATTTTTATAATATTTTTTTTAATGTATAACCACGCATAACTTTTTTCATAGTTGTCCGATTTCAATAATTCTTTTTTTATTGGAAAGAATATACTTTGAAATTGGTCCCATTTAAATTTTATCGAAATCGTTTGAGCGATTTTTGATAAATCAACAATAATGTGAAAAATGTTACATCGAATCCTGCATAATATTTGCGTTCTAGCGATGCGCCTCGGCTTCGCACAGGTGTATTATACATATAAACATTTCTCTTAAATTGCTCTATCTATTAAAACAAATTGCATCAAAATCCGTTGCGTAGTTTTAAAGATATCAGCATACATAGGGACAGACAGCGGAAAGCGACTTCGTTTTATACCATGTAATGATTCTGTACACGGGTGAAGTCGGTCATGCTACTTTTTGCAAAAAAATAATTATTACGTTGACAGTCATTGATAGTACAACTAGTAAGTGTTTAATAGTTTAGATATTAGAATAGTGTCTATTGATGTCGTACCATAAATATCGCAAAACTCCTATTAAAATATTGCTGGTAGGTTATCAATTTACTAACCAAAGACAATGAAAAAATGAAATAAAAAATTATATCTACTTACTATCATAAATATTATATAATAATTCAGACTCAGACAGAAATATACAGTGAAACTCATAAGACCTTTCTTGTGATATCGATTGAAAGAGAAAACATTATGGTATGTAAATCTCATAGTTAAGTATGACTAGAATCGTCAATGGCGTATACTTAGATAGCTAAATACACGTTGTTATGATTTTATCATATTTAGACTCTAGATAATAGTAAAAACTTGCATAATACTAATAGAAATGATAGAAAATAGGTAATAATTCATAAATATGTTGATATACAAAAATTCAAGAGTAGTTTTTGGCGCGAAAAATTTGCCTGACTGGTCTAGGCAGTGCGTAATAGTCAGACAAAAAAAAGAATACGCAAATAGAGACAAAAGATATTACTTTCGTCCTGTTTACTCTTTATACTTGCACATCTCGCCTTCTCTTACTTTTGTAATTATTATTATTTAGCGCCTTGTCTAGTTTTATACTTCACTATGGTAAATCTACATTGTAATGACAATAAAAGATTTATAATGAGGACTGTTGACAACGCCTATCCTAATATATGTAAAGTAGATTGCATTTAAAGCTAACTCATGAGAACCATTAGTTTTAATGTTATGTATTTATCTATTTGGGTTTCGATAATGTAATGTTGTTTTTTGTTTTTTCGAAAAGACGTTAATAAAATATTAAATCTTTTTAAAACTTAGAAATAAAATTATTACTAATGTAAAATATACCGGGATAAATAAAAACTACATTGAAAATAAATAATTCACTTACATAATTGCTTTGCGTAATCATTTTATGTGAAAATTTTAGTTCCTAAGGACCTATTTCACAATATTTCACAGTATCTGAAGCTTAAATTAGACTGAAACAAAATAAACATTAAGAATAAACTAGAAACATGTTTTGAAATTCGTTACATAATATTTATAAATTATTCTAAACTATATACCTAACAAGCAGAAAGCTTTTCCATAGTAAAATTATTTCTTATTCTCCATCAAACGTATTTCGTAATTTGATACGTAGATACAATCTTTCGAATTCTAGACTTCTTTCTCATCTAGTTTTTAACATACTTCTGGAAACTTCAACAGGATGTCTAAAATACCTGTTTAATTAAAATTCATGTCAATATTAATGACCATTAAAAAGTTGGCAAAATTCCTATTAGAACTGTTAACCGAATTTTCATAATCAAAACAAAATACTCTATCTTGATATCACCACTAATTAAGCAGATAAAATATTCTTAGGTTATTATAAAGCTATTTTATTTCTTTTATGATAGAATTTGAGATATTCAATTCAATACATGTGTTGGATATTTTAATACATGAATGAATTTTAATCATATTGTCGATCTTCGGTTTAAACTGCAGCAGATTATTATTTTACAAGCTGTTTTAATACGGTCGTTTACTTTTTTGAATAATGTCAAAGATAACAGATTTATAGACAAGAAATTATTTTTTGTTGTAACCTTTCTTGTACATTGATGAAAATTTACTTATTTTTTTCTTGTTTCTTATAGTTAAATATAAAAGTTTCTAATTATAAAATTAGAAAGAAACTCAAAGTAACATTTTATAAAATAGACTTAAGTATTTTTTACATAAGACGCTTCTAGCATGTGTACAGCAGAAGAAATTATTGATTTTATTTAGTTAATTTGGATAAAGATCCTCAGACTGCATAACGGAAAGCACAGAGGAAGACGTCCACCCACAAGCTGATGACCTCATTAAGACCGTAGGAGCGAGCTGGATACAAGCTGCTTCCAACCGGTCTTATTGGCGACCTATACAGAGGCCTATGTCTAGCAGTGGACGTTCTATGGCTGATGGATGAATGGAATAAGATTAAAAATATGTAGTGCAGTTTTTGCAGCTGTGTATAGTGTATACTTACCCGTTATTTTTAAAATATTTTTAACTAGATGACTATTTATTAATCATAATTCTGTTAACAAAACTTTATACAGGGTTATTTCTAATCAAATAGCATCCTTTCAGGGGCTTATTCTGTACATTAAAACAACATTTATTCTACAACTTTTATTAATACTCAAAAAAGTTGTTGTTCCATAAAAAAATATCGTTCACCCTCGACAAAATGTATGAATAAGCCGATTTTTTTTTAAATTTTGACAAAAGTCGTAGAACAAAATTTATTAGTTTTGATGTGCAGAAGAAGCCCCTGAAAGGATGCTAATTCATTAGAAATAACCCTGTATAACAAAAAAAAAACTAAAAATACATATCTAAACTAAAATTACTAATCTAAACTTAAATAAGCCTATCTAAACCAAATTATCCTATTAGTTCTATTTAATTCGATTCTGTATATATATATCTGTGTAATAGCTGATAATTTATTGAATAAATGTATTTTTCGTGTTTATTTTGGAGTCGTTGATGTTTTCACTTACAAGAGCTTATTGAAATACTTTATGTGGTGCAATATTAGCTAATATTCAGGATAGAGAAGGGTGGCAGTTCTCAGTATCACTAGTATCAAACGCCAAAACACATTTCAGGTCACTGCGCCAGCAAATATAGATAGAGAATGCTATTTCTCAGCATCATTATTCAATAGCCCCAGAACGTACACTGACACATAACGGAACTTATGCATGTCAATAGTACAAGTCGAAATTAAGAGATAATAGACTTTTTTCTAAGCCTACTCATGAAGTCCACTTCACAACGTGGAAGTTTTTTCCGGTTGAATCTCTTATACAGTTTGATGACCGATTTCAAATTCCAGGAAGATAACAATGTAAATAAAATGTGATTGTTGCTGCTTTAAATTAATATTCCTAATTATTTGATTTACATTAATTTTATTAGTTGTGTCCGAGTTTTCCTTGTGGCATTGTACTGGATAAATATTTCTATAATAAGACGTCACTTTTAAAAAAATCACCACTTTGTATATAGAGGGTTGTTTCTAATCAATTAGCATCCTTCTAGGGGCTTATTCTGTGTATCAAAACTAAGAACTTTTGTTCTACGACTTTTGTCAAAACTCAAAAAAAATTTTTGTTGTTCCATAGAAAAATATAATTCACCCGCGACAAAATGTATGGAACAGCTGATTTTTTTTTTCGAGTTTTGACGAGAGTCGTAAAACTAAAGTAGTTAGTTTTGATGTACAGAATAAGCCCCTAGAAGGATGCTAATTGATTAGAAATAACCCTGTATAGTAGCGGTCACTCTACTATTTTTGAAGCTTGATTGTGCAATTTTTGGGGACATTGAAGATAATGTTCCTTATTTACAATAAAACCAAAATTAGAGCTTAAGATCATGATCACGACAAAAAATAAATAGTAGATGAATCTCCATGTGACATTTTATTACGCTATGCCAATAATAAATCGATAAAAATTTAATTCGTCAACATATTTCTAAGGAATTTTCAAAGTGCGAACTACAACTCTGGGTAGGCAAAAATCTTTTCAAATTCATCAAATAACAAGAAACAGACAAGCGAGGTTATATAATTAAAGAATTTTAAACACTAATCCGCAAATTTATGAGTTCCACAAATTTTATAGACCATTGTAGCGGTAATCATTCACTCTCAACTATTAGTCTATTAAAATTTCACCTTTGACTTCTTAGGTGATTGATATCTCAGTTTTGCGATCTTTATTTCTCGTTAATGTATAATTATTGACGGTTTAAATATTGATGTTCAGTACATTAATCAATTTGCACAGTTATTTGAAGCGGCATTCTGTAATTATCTTTGTCGAAAATTATTAATTGTACTGATATATGATTGATATTTCAATTTGGGGCGTCTAACTGTTAAGAGATCCATTGAACTGAAGATTGTCTAAACAATGACCAGCGAAATAAATAATTTGTGGATATCAATAAATAAAATGAGGTAGGTGCAATCAATAATATATTCTTGAGATGATGATACGAGATAGTATTGTTGCAAAAAATGTTCTGTCTGAATTTCACATACCTACCGTTTTTAACCGTGTGGTATTTTTTGTATCTGTGTCAGAGGTTTTTTCAATAATAGTGTGTATTCGAATTCATTTATGATTTTTACCGTAAAGTAGCGCTGAGCGAAAATAACAGTAATCAAAGCATCCAGTGTAAGAGTTTACTGACCGTATTTAGAGTAAAAATGCAAATAAATGTTCTAAATTTAGAAATTGTAATGCAGCCGACTAACATTTTGGCGCCAATATCAATAACCAAACTGCAGGTACGGATCTAAACTACCTGATGTGTACAGAAGGAGAACTCGAAATGAAGTGAAATTTTGATTTTGTAAAATAGATACTTAGTCTATAGGCCCAATTTTGAAGGCGCCATTGTATATTTAATAGCACCTTAAAATATTGTTCTCTCTATAAAATCCTTACGGTGAAAAAGAAACAGAAATATATTAAATTGCCATTAAAGTTACGATGGCGTCTTTTAACTTTTTGAATAAATAAATAAATTGGGTTTTATATCTAGGTATCAATTTGACAAATTTAAAATTTAAGGCCCTAACTTAGTGAAAAAGTGAATTTTTAAACTTCTCAATTAAATTTGTTTAAACAAATGTTAAAACTGCTTAACTTAAACATAGTTCAAGTGACGGCGTTATCGCTAAAAACGACAACAATATTTATAATTATTTTGTGACCATTACTTTGACATTTACACGTTTCGTTCTTTACACTTTTCGTTCTAGATCTGTTTAACATTTATTATAACGTCCGAAGAATTTATCGAACTAATAAAATATAATAATCAACAACACCCAACCGTCTCATCACAAAAGTTTTACGCACGCTTTAGATAATGTTTAACAGTACAAATTGCATGGTTAAACAGTGTTTTAACAGCGTGTTTAAATCTTTTGTGGTAAGGCGGCAAGTCCACCCACAAGGTGGACGGATGACCTCATTAAGACAGCAGGATCGCGCTGGATTCAAGCCGCTTCCAACCGGTCTTATTGGAGATCCATAGGGGAGGCCTATGTCCAGGGAAGGCGGCAAGTGTTTAATGAATACTGAAAATTTTTAAAGATTTTTCCGGTCAGAATGTTAAATGGCAATATTTGACTGTCTCGGTGGCTCAGTGGTTAGTGACCCTAACTTCTGGATCAAATAGGCGTGGGTTCGATCCCCACCAGGGCAAATATCTATGAGATGAACATATGTGTTTGCTCTGTGTCTGGGTGTTATTTAGTTACTACCTATATAAGTATGTATTTAAAAATAAGTATATGTTACTACATATACTTATTTTTAAATACAGTATCAGTCTCTGGCAGCCATATCACAAGCATTGCTTAGTTTGTGGTCAGAGGCCGTGTGTAAAATGTCCCAAAATATTTATTATTAGTTATTATTTAATAAATAAAAACTGTTTAAAGTACCTACAATATTTTGCCAATTCAAAGTGTCCCTCTGTATATTTTCAATTGCTGACGAGAACTCGAGCAGGCCCAGCTCAAGAATGATCGGAATGTAATGCTATTAATTTTGTTTGGGAGGATGTCGTGTCGCCGTCGTTAAGGCGTCGTCGTTTAAATTTGCGTCACGATAAGGCGCCAGATGGTAACAACGAGTCGTGCCGCGTAAATATCACCATCTAGCTTAGCATATGACCACGAAAAGAGTTTAGTCGACGTGTGAAAAAGTGAAACATATTATATTTCACCATTTTTTTCAACAATGACTCGTCTCGTTCTGAGACGTTGAAATAATTATTTCGTGGTAAGTATACTAGCCCCGCCTGCGCCGGGTGGACAAGCTTTTTATTATCACTATGGGACCTATTAGTTAGTTCGTATAGGCCGGGTACTAACTTACTAAGATCTTGTCCGTATCTGGCACAGTCAGTTTTCAGATAGATGACCAGGCTATGTCTGTAGGTATCTGGCACAGTCATTTTTCAGATGGGTGACCACATGTAGTATTTACAACTGACCGTTACTGCGGCTCAGATGATACCTAAAATACATAATATACCCATTTACACGCTAAATATCTGGATAAATTACTGTAAGTTACATAACAAACATAAATGAATATTCTAAAACGTCATCAAGAATTTTGGATAATTAAATGCATCGGACTAACATTAATATTAATTAATTTTTATTTAGAGCAGCTAACTCATATTTAAAGTATATATTGAATCATTTTAGTATTCAGATTGATAGCCGCGGAAGTCACTAAATTTAACTGGCTTGATCTTTTTGCTAATCTATACTGGATTATATTTGTGATTGTGCTTCTACGCATCTCCTCATGTATACATCAATACGAACGAATTAATCGAATTTTGTATACAATGGAAGTCAGTTTTGTCATTATTTGCGACAAAATATTATTTAGAACTCATTTCTAACGAACCGTTAAGGAGTTTGCATAACTACTCGACTGTCTGACGACCTGCCTTTAGTGTGTTTTATAGTACTTAGCTCACATTGCACTATAACTAAAATAATCTGGAAAAGTTAAGTAAGACAAGTAGAGAGGAAAAGACCACGTGATCAATCGGCTAAAAGATGAAACCTATAAAATAAATTCTTGAATGGCATCCCATCTTCCACGACATGAGTTCTGCCTGCGGACATGTCATAGCAGAAAAAACATTCTCTAAAATGTGATCCAGAAGCAAACTTCTCCAAGTTAGACACAACTTTCAGTAATGATGAACAGGGTTTATATTCTTAGAATACAAATAGCTCGTTTGGTTATTTTGAGCTTACTTATAAATCCTTTATTAATAAACCACTTTTCAGTGACCTATGTATTCAATAACACCAATCACTAATTGTTAGTCAAGCAATGTGTTAGTTACTAACACATAAAACATTGATCGAACAACTTCGACTTGAGGCACTGAGGTTTGTCGAGCGCGAAGACTATATGTATAATCTCTTTTAATTGTCGGTTTACCTAGCCCTTATTGCAGCACGATCAATGAATAATTACCACGACAAATTAACATGGAACCAGATTAGGATGACAGATAGGTTCAACAAAATTCCACATTCCAAAAACCAGTCAATTTATATTTGTGACCGTATTAATTCCCAATATTTGCATTTTCCGGCGGCAATGAATCGATTAACTCATTTATAGGTGTTTTCTGATTAAAATATACATCGATTATGGCAAAAATAAATCGTCTGATTGATTTATACATGGCAATATTTAAATCAGCATTGAAACTAATCGCGTGACTAGCGTGGGTACCTAACTACTTACTGATTTTACGATAGCCGTAGTCATTTTTCATTATTGTAGATACTTTAATATTTTTCAACTATAGCAGTAAATTAGAAGTTGTTTTGATTTGTTTTTTCAGTATTTCGTTTATGGTGTTTATAGATGTTAATGATTACACTGATCATCGTAAAGCCCGTCGACATAATTATAAATAAATTACTACAAATATAAATGTAGCCCGAGTAAAAAAAAATGGTGTTTGTGATGAAATTAAAAGTATTATTTAAACATTTCAAATACAGTTTTTGCATTATTTGTTAGAGAAGCAAATAACAAGTTTTAGGGTCAACTTACACTGCTGCAGACGAAGCTCTACCTAGCTGCAGAAAATTCACTACTAGCAAAAAGCAGTTAGATCCAGTCAATAATATAATAGGTATATATTTAAAAAATACAACATGAGTAGGGCTGGAGTGGCGGCCAATTCGGCTGAGCAGCACAAGCGGCGCAAGTATGCTAACCTCGGTAGTGGTTACATAATTATTTGGGCCATTTGGAGTTGAGACTTTGGGTCCGTGGGGGCCGGGAGCTCATCTCGTTTTCAAAAGTCTTTCTGAGCGTCTGGTGGACGCGACGCGTGACAAAAATGCTGGTGTTTATTTGGCTCAACGCATAAGCATTGCCATTCAGCGTGGCAATGCTGCCAGCATGCTGGGCACGCTGCCAACTGGCAGTGGGCTTGAGCACTTGGATTATCTTTAGACCTTCAAGGGTATGTGGATGATCCAATTGCTTTCTATGTAGTAGTAGTGTAGTATTGTAATTATTAAATAAATAAAATCTGTATTATAAATAAAAAAAAAAACATGAGCGATATATCACTGTAAAAAGTTGTCAAATGAATATCACTCAGTATTTTCTATGAGGCATGTGATATTTTTTTAATAATATCTCGTTGTAATATTTGTTTTGCATTGTTATATTGTTAATGTTAAAAGTGTTTGTACAAAACATATAATTGTATTATGGACAGTTAAGTTAACAACCTCTTTATTTGGTTAAAAATTAACACTTACTCGAACACACAATATAATCACAACCAACTGCTGATTAAGCCATTACATCAAACAAAATAAATAATACAGTGTTAATCTGACAATTGGTTATACCTTAACAGTAGCAAGAATTTCAATGAGAGGTCATGTATTGTCAGAGTTCGAAATTGATCATATAACATTGAGAGCTTATACAGGAAGATTGTTTGTAAATAAGTCTTTTGAAAGCAACGGCCTCGACAGCCGTTTATATCGGGATGAATCCATATATCAGTTCTATGAAATACTTATTGATAGACGTCAGACGAAATTGTAACCGCATATCGGAAATATACGCACGATTTGTCTAGTTCAATATGCGGATTTAAAAATCTTGTGTTGAATAAGTGATAATGTAGTTGGAGACATTAAAAAATATACAGGTTTATTCGAAATTGGTGTTCGAAGCCGAAAGTGGGTAATTAGAAGAATAAGAAACATCATTACGAAATTTACGAACAGTTTTAACTATGGGCCAATTCAAAAGTCGAGATATGTTTTATACATTGTCGATTCTGAGTTGCAGATTTGTGTGGTATAGCTGATTTATTTTCACGAATTTTTAATTGGCATTTAGTAAAAGTTGTTCGTAATGATGGTCCTAATTACCCCTTCATGTGCTTAATACAGGTTAATCAGATAACTCTGTACATGAATTTCATTTTTTTTTTCAATCTCAAAACTTAATTTTGGTTAAAAGTTAAAAATAAAATTGGTTTATTATTCACTTTAAATTTTTACTTATTTAAAGTTTTAACTAATCTGTGTTTATTTTACTCCTTACGTACCTTGCTATCGGGCAAAATTGCATGCGAACACGTCAGAAGTGTAGTCAGAATGACTACACTTGTGCAAAATGACATTTATACCGCCACATTCAAAACATATTCACGACTGCTTATGTAGATTCCGTATTAAAATACAAAATTATTCTTAGCTTTATTGTAGTTTGTCTTTGTTTCCTACAATAATATATCCGCCTACTCGGAAACGTCAAGACCTAAGATGTTCAAGGAAAGGCGTTCACCAGCTGCACAAAGTCACAGTTGCAACTTATGTAGTAATATTAAATCTTCCTCGCCATTTTCACGAAAGTCACGACCTGTGTCACCTTCTCAGCAACCTTTTGACACTGTTTCTGTATTTAGCTAAGAATAAATCTTGTGTGTGTCATGTGACACAACCTTTTGTTGTGTTTATTTTGTGATAAAAGATTACTTACTTTCAACTTGCTTTGTTAGAGCATTTGAGGCTAGTTCGTATAAGCTAAGCAGTTTTACCCGATAATAAAAGGTCACCAATTTTTGCGCGTTTGAAAGATACTGTAAAGCTTTAGTAATTAACATCGTCATCGTTGTCATCATTCATCAACAGAACATTATAGTATAAGTAATTAAAAAACCAGACAAGTGCGAGTCAGGCTCGCACATTGAGGGTTCCGTACAAAAATATCGTTAAAATAATTCAAAACCTGTTTTAGCATCTCCTAATGAAGCTCTATTATATGATACCTTACATGATACGATTTACTCACTTTGAATTTTGAACCCATATTTTGTAAATTTTGAGGCTCTATTATTTGTGATTTAAATAAAAATGTACAGTTTTCAGATTTATTTCTATGTGTGTACTCTGAGACAATGCTTCTCGCCAAATTTCATAGTTCTATGTCAACGGAAAGTACCCTATAGGTTTTGATTTTTGTAAGTGTGAAATATGCGGTTTTTACGACATAAACGGCTCTAACTTTTTTAAACGATAACTGAGAAGTTTTTCTTTTACACAACTGCAAGAAATCATAGATATACGTATACAGTTTAAATTTCAACTCGATATCTTTACGCGTTCCCGAGATAAAGAGTCTTGACATACACACAGACGGACATACGAACAACAAAGTGATCCTATAAGGATTTTGTTTTTTCCGTTTGAGGTACGGAACCCTAAAAACAGCCACATGAGGTACACTGCTGAACATTATCTATTATATAAAAGGCTTCCCTGAGTGACTGACTGACAGACAACCTACAGCCCAAACCGCTTAAGATATAAACTTGAAATTTGGACCATAGGTACATTATACAACGTAATGGAGCACTAAGGAAGAAAATTTTGAAAAATCGATCTCTAAAGGGGTAAAACGGGCCCTTTTCGTTTGTATGTAACTTTTTGTTCCCTGTACCGAATGACTTGAAACTTTGTATACATGCTGTCCAAACAAAATAAAAGTTACGTTTTTTCCTATTTTTCCGAATTTTCCTCATCTAAGGGGTCAAATAAGGTCCCAAAGTTGATGAAAAAAGTGTCAATTACGTCCAAGCAGCTGAACGGTTATGGTTGAAATCTGGTATGAAGGTAGCACACAGTATGTTTCAATACAGGAACTCATAATATCCAGGAAAATCTATAGGGTTCCTTAGGGATAGCAAAAATTAATCAGTTTAGGCTACAACCCAAACCGCTGAGGATGTGACCTTGAAATTTGAAATATAAGTACATCATACGACATAATGAAGCACTAAGGATGAAAAACGTACCCAACTCTAATTTACGGGGTAAAACGGGCCCTTTTTGTCTGCATGTAACTTTTTATTCCCTGCACCGATTCACATGCAACTTTGTATAGATGCTTTTGAGACTAAATAAAAAATATGGCTGTACCTGTTTTTCTGAATTTTCCTTTAAAAAATTCCTTAGGGGTCAAAACTTCAATGCGCTTTTTTAAATAATGTAGTATCTAGAAAAGGATTAAGATAATGATTTATCCTTAAATGGGGCAAAATGAGTCCCCAATAGTTTACGATTTTTTTTATTTTGTGAGCCAATAGTCTTAAACTTAGCGCACATACGGATCAATATACGTATTTTACTATGGGATCAACCCTGACAAGCGAAAATTACCTACATTTTCCATACATTTGTCGCGGGTCGATGAACTTTTTGTGTCGAACAGCTGATTTTATTTATATGATTTTGGGGTTGATACCATTGTAAAAGTTAATCAAATGATGAGTAAAATAGCATCCTAGAACTTGCCTGACGAGTGACACTATGTGTTTCTCAAATAAAATAAGATATGGATAGGGAAAATTAAATTTCTAATGACTTAATGAAACATGTCGAATACCTGTACCGGCCTTAATTAAAAGTGCACTACTGAACATAGGCCTACCCGCGAAGGGTGATTGAGCCATATCCATCACGCCGACCGAGCGCGGGTTGCTGAATCCACAAAAGACATTGACTTTTTTCTCTTCGGACGTGCCTATACAGGTTGCCTCAATGTTTTCCATCAATGAAAAGCCAGTAGTGTGAAATTCCTTACATAGTTACTCATACAATTATTATTATTGGCTCCCTCGGTGGCTCAGTAATTTGTGAACCTGATTCCTGGGTCAAAGAGGCGTGGGTTTGATTCCTACCCAGGGCAAATATTTATGTGATGATCATATGTGTTTGCTCTGTGTCTGGGTGTTATTAATGTATTTTTATTTATTTATTTAACACTTTCTTGCACACCATTTGTACAAAAGGAGGACTTAACGCTTAATAGCATTATCAGCCAGTCAACCTACAGGTACATGTATGTAGTATATCAGTCTCTACCAGCCAAATCACAAGCTTTGCTTAGTTTGGGGTCAGAGACCGTGTGTGAGATGTCCTCTAATATTTATTTGATATATTTATTTATTATTGAGTTAATTTCAGAAATTCGGCAAATTATCATCCAAAAATTTACGTACTCCGTAATAAGCTTTAGATACAAGTAAATTAAATAACCAAATACTGAGACAAAGCAGGCCAATTATGAAAGCGCCATGGTAAAAATATAATGGCAACATAAAAAGTGTTCTCTCTATCGAATGCTTAAAGTGAAAAAGAAACAAAAATAAATATGCTAATTAGCTATTATAATTACTATGGCGTCTTCATAATCGAGCTTAACGCGGGCTTAACCACAACCTACTATTATTTTAACTAAGTGCCAAGAAAAAACTGGCCAAACTATGGGTTTTTATCATTTTAAACAATTACAAAAATAACGCGGGCCAGACCGTGGGTTTGCAAGTAATACAACAACGCAGGCTAACGGCACGCTATTATAATTTTAAGGATTTATTAAGACAACGCGGGCCAGACCGCGAACTATTAGATATTATTATAAGCAAATGCCAATATAATGCGGGTTGAACCGCGGGCTGTTATTTTGATCAAGTAAGTACTAAAACAACGTGGGCCAAACTGTGGGTTATTATCATTTTAAGTACCTAATTACGCGGGCTATTATCATTTTGAGCAAGTGCTAAGACAACACGGGCCAGATCATGGGCTATTATCATTGTAAGTAATACGACAATGCAGGCCAAACGGCAAGCTTTTATAATTTTAAGCAAGTATTAAGACATCGCAGTCCATGCTTCGTGCTATAAATAACCATCTTAAGCAAGTACTAATAATACGCAGGCCAAACCGTGACATATATCATTATAGACAAATACTGTTACAATTTTGGCCAAACCGTAGGCATTATCCTTGCAAGTAGTTTTAAGCAAGTATTAAGACAACGCGGGCCAAATCGCGGACTATTAGATAGTCAAGTACAAAGACAACGTAGATAAAACCGCGGGCTATTTTCATTTTAAGTAAGTACCTAGGTACTAAGACAACGCGGGCGAAGCCGCGGGTTTTAAGCTAGTGCGATATAAAACTCCAATGTGACCTCTTGAATGGCTTGCGTGCAGCTCATAGCGCTGGATGTGGTCAAAAGATCTCTTCTAGAATAAGTAAAATGCGATCCTGCGGTCTTAATGAGCTGAATAATCTATCTACCTCATGAGAGGACTGCTGAATACACCTTATACCACGTTCTAGCGAAAGGCGATTTTAAGCAATTGCACAAAACACTCCTTGCAGGATGTCTAAGCAGGTCTTATTGCTCACACACCGAATAAGAAAAAATCTTGTCTCGCGTTGACCCAGTTGCAAGTTGGTAAAGCAAGTATGCTGGTTTCCTGACAAAGTTTTCCATATCGAAAAGGCAGTGATGTAAAAATCGTAAATATATTGCAAGCAACACACCATTTTAAGCTAAGCATTCTCCCATTAGGCCAATAGGCTTTGGAAAATAATTCTTTAGTGATAAATATCACTTTTAAAAGAATAAAACGGGGTCAGCCGTCTAGACAACAACTAAATAACAATATCATTATATTCAAAATTCAAGGTTCCATTATCTAATTTATTAAGTTACCTACTCTAGTTTCCTATTATTACCAATATTTCAGAGTATAAGTCAGATTATCTATATTCATTTAGAATTTGTATGTATAACGGCACTGTTACTTAAAATTTAAATGTGTTGATTTTTTTTTGTTATAGTACCTATTTCACAAATCTTCAGAAAGGCAAAGATAGTAAACTTAGAAATTTTGATGATTTTCTTAAGTTTATTTTGGCAAACAATTGGAGATTATTACTGTTTTCGTAGTTTCGTTTTCAATGTTTATGCAAAACTTTTTACGTTGATGTTGTTAACTTTACAGCTAACAATTTACCTTTAAAAAAATATGGTTGTGATGACAGCTTTTTTATTATAATAACATCATGAGTTCAAAGTTTTTTAAGTCAATGTCAGCAAGAAATATTTATAGGGTTCCGTGCGTAATAAAAGGTAAACCCATATAAAATCTTCTCGGTGGATGTCTCACTGTTTCTCTGAGCCAAGCAGATATTGATCACTATTTTTTATCTGGACTGCATTTTTTATCGCGGGTGGCATTTTCCAACTGAGCGCTACCGTGGCTCGGATGACACGTTAAATTGTAGGTCCCGGTTGTTTTAACCGTTTAGCCATGTCAGAGGCCTTCAGGCGGCCTAAGAACTCTGACACCAGGGCTAGCCACCCGGCCTATACGAACTTACTTACTTACTTACTTATCTGGACTGTGTATTATTTTTGTATTTTTATTTTGTAGTTTGGATATGGATCTTTGAGTCCGAAATAAAGACATATTTATTTATTTATAAGTATGCATTATTGATTCACAAATTGAAATGGTTATCGGTGATAGATTAAGATACCTATTTACTCGGAATTTGAAGACACCCACGTTCTACTTTAGCGGGAAGACAGACCCGGGCAAAGCGATAGGAAAGTAACAACAATATTACAAGTATGCCCTAGGACAAATCCATTAGAAAGACTTATTAAGTAAGTATCATTACAGAACGCCTAATAAAAACTAGGAACTTATAACATGGAAGGTAAATTAAATTCATAAATATATCGATATTAATACGTGTTCGTTAATATAATTTTTCAATATCCCATTCCTGGGAGTAAAATTATTTTATTCGGAACATGAACGGAACCCTTTCTTCGAGAATTTAACTGAAATTTGTCGAGAGATTTTTAATGTCTAATTCCACATTATTGTTATAAAACCCATGACTCACAACCTTCTCTTTTCAAGCTACTATAGGTATTCTTTATCCCAAAACTTTTCGATTAATGAAATGCACTTTTTGTAGAGTTCAACAACATTTTAACACGCGTAAAGTTGTAACGACCTATCTCAGTATAAAACGGACCCTAATCATCTTAAATCAATATAATAAACCTACCTTTTCTTTGTTATCGTAAGGAAAGGATATTAAGTCAAAATTTGTTACGACTCATTGAAATCGCTTATTAATTTTATTATTCGGTTTTTTGTAGGGGTTCAAATTATGCTCCCGTAATTATTATGCCTTTTATGCTGTTTTCAAAATTAAGTTCATCATTTATTCAAGTTGTCAATTTAAACTTATGACTTGTAATTTTAATTATTATTCTAAGCATATTAATTGTACATTTAATATTTATTCCTCATGCTCACGGGTATTTATTTAACATCTTAATTTTAAAATTTCTTACGTACAACTATAAAAAATATAAATTATAAAAAACTTGAAAACTAGGGTGCCGCCGGCAGCGGGGCAGGGCCCAAGCTACCGATGTTTGGTGGCTACAGAAAGAGGAACCTCCTGACAATGCGCGCCGTGTCCATGGTGACTGCCTTTTGTATTTGACACTCGACCCAACCGTCTAGCAAGAGCCTTAAGATGGTGCTCAAGACTCTTCACTATTAAGCGATCGCGATCTTCGCGTTTACCGAAACGTCTATCGGGACAATGATCATCGAGTCAACTTCCCGCATGGTGGTAATTTCATAAGCCAAGTCAAGATACTTGCTGAGCTTGTCCTTCTCGGCCTTCAGGTTCCTCTCTTCTTCTTAGTCGTAGCATTACTGAAGGTCGTGTGTAATTTGGAGCGTTTTGATTCTGGATCACTTTTTGGACATTGTTCTTCCACTCGGATCTGTCTGCTGCGGTTCTCATGGCGTCTGGGATAGGCATGCCGGTCAAAGATTTTATTTGATCCGTCCATCTTGTAGACGATCGTGATCTTTTCCCATCGACCTTTCCTACTACCATTAACTTTTCAAGGTTATCAGGTTCCTCTAGCTCATTATTATTCCTAAGGTATAATATGTGCCTGGACTATTAGGTATCTGCGTATTTTTAATCAAGGGCTGATTGGAAGCAGATTTTTGAAAATTTTATGAAGGTAGCGTCCTATTTTAATCAAAAACGTAGTGATTTTGGATTATATTATTTTTAGTACATTGCTTGAACACCAACGTAATAAAATGTTATCTGATGTATAAAACTACCCATAAATTACTATGCTACCTTTATTTGGCTAATTTATGTCCAAAAACGAAATAAAATAAGATACTTGTAGTTATATACTTGCCTTAAAACAAACATTAATTAGATGTAGACTTTACTTATCAATATTCAATGGTTCATTAAGCTTTTGGTATATTTTTTACCTAATACATCTAAAGTGACATTTATTCCGCCGGAATAATGATAATTTAAGGAATTTACCGAATTTGGTGACATCAAACCCTGGCATTTTGGCGACGAAAATAAAATAATAAATTTATAAATTAATCAACAATAAGCTATGATAATTTAGATTAGCGGATTGTTTTTAAATTGATTTAGTTTTTAGAACAGTTGGTCAAACTTAAGCAATAAATGTGACTGCGAATACGTAAAGTTAAAGCTAAAATAAAAAGTTCACTTATAAGAGACAAACAGGATAATAATTATTTCTGTAAGAAACGGTATGATATAGCCTATACTATAAAATAAATGATATTAAATTCTGTGTATTGTTAGCTAGCTTATTTATATAACTTAATGTATTATAATATTTTTGTAACAAAAATTACTTCAATGTCCAATTGTCCATGATCCTAACCTTATGTGATTTAACCTTAATATGATAGTAACTTAAAAACATACAAAGTAAATGTGAATAATTACCTACTATAACGATAAATATAATAATAATAATTTGACTGCCTCGGTGGCTCAGTGGTTAGTGACCTTAACTTCTGGATCAAAGAGGCGTGGGTTCGATCCCCACTCAGGGCGAATATTTATGTGATGAACATAAGTGTTTGCTCTGTGTCTGGGTGTTATTTAGTTACTATCTACATAAATATGTATTTAAAAATAAGTGTAACGTAGTATATCAGTCTCTGGCAGCCATGTCACAAGCTTTGCTTAGTTTGGGGTGATAGGTCGTGTGTATGATGTCCTAAAATATTTATTTTTTTGTTATTTATATATAAATTTAAAAAACTAAGTCAACGTATCCTGTTTAAGCAAACTCGCCAGTAGTCGCAGCATTTGCGCAGGTATACAGAAAGCTTTTAACTTGCTAATTCTACAGAATCAACCTATATTTTGACAGATGACCTTTTGATTGCTTCATTTAGCAAAATTGATAGTATAGTTAACATTTGAAGCGGAAGTTATGTTTGTTTGTGATATTGATTTTTAATTTGGTAATCATATATTTTCGCCTATATCCCTCTAGGCCACGTTTGACATATGACAAAGCATCTGCCTCGCCTATGCTGCTTGCGTTCCTATAAAATATCTTTAATATACATCATGATTGATGAAATAGATTTTTAATAAATATCAGTTAAGGATTGAATTATAGATTCTCGTGGTTTTACATAATATATGGTATGATAGTACAATGAATGACACGGGCAATGTAGTGAGTAAAAACTACTTAACTAGAATGTAATATTATTATAGTGTTTACTTATCCACCTGCATTTGAAAGATTTGGCATATACTCGCAAATTTTGTTAAGATGTAGATACTAAAGAATTTTGCAAAATAATATGGAAATTGGATCATAATTAGCGCTACAGAAAATTTCCCTATTTTGAAGGAATAAAAAATCGCCAATATCAAATAAAATCTAAAAATATATGGACCCTGTGTACTTATGCCTTATTCATTAATCCGTGGTGGCCTAGTGGTAATGACACCCGCCTTACAAATCCCGGTCCCGTACCAATGAATTCCTTGGAATTTATGTACGGAATTTCACACCACGGGCTTTTCGGTGAAGGAAAACATCGTGAGGCAACTTGCATGCGTCCGTAGAAGAAATTCGATGGCGTATGTGAATCCACCAACCCTCACTGGGCCAGCGTGGTGGATATGGCCCAATCACCCTTCGTGGGTAGGCCTATGTCCTGCAGTAGACTATTAAAAAGGCTGGTACAGTACAGTACAGTACAGTACAGTACAGTGTACCTATTAACACTTTCACTGTCCCAATACAAAGTTATAAACTGTATTCGTATCCACCTAGAATTTTGCTCTGGTTTGACAAAACTGGCAATATTTTACGGCAGCTCTTTTAAAATATTTGGTAGCTTTGTTATTTAACCGTACGTCCATGAGAATCTATTTGTTCTCGTACTTAAGTCCAATCAAATAAAAATAATCAATTTTACTTATTAATGATGGCTCCAACTAGAGTTGTGGACATAATGACGTAGTACGGACGGTCCTTTTGTAGTCATTGTACAGTGAAGGTGTTTAGTTTCGGCGAGATTTGTTAATAAATGCGATCTGTGGAGGAGAACTCACCTCTAAACATAAACGTTGTTATTATTATTAACTACAATATGATACAATACTACTTTATATACTACCTACACTATTACTACATAGAAAGCAATTGGATCATCCACATACTCTTGAAGGTCTAAATTTAATCCAAGTGCTCAAGCCCACTGCCAGTTGGCAGCGTGCCCAGCATGCTGGCAGCATTGCCACGCTGAATGGCAATGCTTATACGTTGAGTCAAATAAACACCAGTATTTTGGTCACGCGTCGCGTCGACCAGACGCTCAGAAAGACTTTTGAAAACAAGATGAGCTCCCGGCCCCCACGGACCCAAAGTCTCAACTCCAAATGGCTCAAATATGTAACCACTGCCGAGGTTAGCATATTTGCGCCGCTTGTGCAAACCTGTAAACTAACAACCGGACAGATAAAATAAAATTTTGCTAATCTCGAAACAGAGACGCTTCGCTTGCTTTGCTCGCTCGATCATAAATCCAATGTAGCTTTTTGAAAGCATCTACTTAGAATTTTATGATATCTGTCTAAAACAAGTAAGCAAATAGCAAATGAATATTTTTAGGCTAAACACACCTTTTTCGCTAATATATTAACAACACTGCTAATGGATACTACTTTCAAAACAACGATGTCTACTTTCGATTTGTTAGAATTTTAGCTTTCAAGTTATAAGTCCCGTATTGTGATATTCGGTTACTATACGAAACTTTAGTAATTTTGCTTAAAAAAACTGATTTAGCTTCTCTACTTTCGAAGTAGGTAATTACATTCATCACCATCATTTCAGCCATAGGACGTCCACTGCTGGACATAGGCCTCCCCTAATGATTTCCATTAAGACCGGTTGGTAGCGACTTGCATTCAGCGCGATCCTGCGGTCTTAATGAGGTCATCCGTCCACCTTGTGGGTGGACGTCCTAAGCTGCGCTTGCCGGTACGTAGTCTCCACATGAGACCTTTTCGACCCCATCGGTCATCAGTCCTCCGCGCTATGTGCCCTGCCCATTGCCACTTCAACCTACCAATCCGCTGGGCTATGTCGGTAACCTTGGTTCTTCTACGGATCTCCTCATTCCTAATTCGATCTCGCAGAGAAACTCCGAGCATAGCCCTCTCCATGGCCCGTTGAGCTATTTGAAGCTTACTAATAAGGCCTATAGTAATTACATTAAAACTGAAATTGTATCATGACCTAATATTTTATTTGATGTGTAAACATAGTAGGTGTACCTATGTGTTAACCGCCTCTATAATTTGCTATTCTTAAAATAAGTTTTGATTCATTTTGTTGTATATGTGAATTTCATCGAGATGAATTTTACTTATTTCAACAATATAATTGATAGTTTTCAAAATTAGTTTTACTTTCCGATTTTGGTAATTTTTACGTAGTAATTTCACCGGTATGTTAGATAGCTATTGATTTGTTACGTAAATTAGATTTAGTAGATTTTTTTATTTGTTTATTATTTTTCATTTTTTAATTTTGGTTAATTTTGCATAGTTTCAGCATATCCTCCTGAGACCCAGAGAATAAAAAATCATATGACTTATCTGATTTTTAGTTAAGGTGCTATTGTGAGTATCAGGATTATGGGAAAAATATTAAAAAATCCTCCTATCTCTCATATCTATTAATTAACCTGTCTACTTATAGGTACTTACCAGTCAATTGGTTATGAATATGACGGTAATCAGCTAATCTCATTTATTTTATTAGTAAACACAATATGTACTTAATTAGTACAATAAACAATACAGCAAACAGAAATATTATAAATAATAATAGGTACTACAACTTAAGATTGCTATATTTTCATGAATGAATCACGGGTAATGGCCTTCATAAATTCAGTACATGAACAATAAAAACAATGTAATGTTCTATATCAAATAACACAGTGATTTAGTATGTAGTCGTGTCATAAAAGAAGACACAACTAAGTGAATTATATTAGTTTGAAACAGACAATTGCACTCATAAAGTAACAAGAAAATAAAAAAAAAAGAAAAAAAAATATTTATTTGTATTTTGACTTAGTAATTGGCTTGGCACGTCCAAGGTACACAGTAAGTAAGCAGGGAGTATATTTAATTCAGTAATATTTTCGAAAACCATTCCCATTCAGCTAGGTAGCGCTGGCAGCATTCTAGCACGGTAATGGTACCTATCTATACAGTATTCCGTCTTGATACAAACGATCAAAACGCGAATCATATCTACGTGCCTCGGAGTTAGGTATAAACTCGGTACGCTAACAGTCTCAGAGTGTCAAGTGGGAGATTTGCAAATCATATCTAATTACTTTTACGTCGCGTTGACCGAGCGCGCCGTGCACACACGCGAGCACATTGACACACACGCTTGAATTAGCCAATCACAGATGTTGCCGCGCTCGTGTCCGATCGGTTTGGCCCTCGTTACATTACCGTAAAAAATACTCACACTTAGCTATTCAGTTTTCTGTAGGTGACACAAGATGGCGCTGTGCCATTTCCATACAAATCACATCAAACGTTAACGCGATCGAGCTCGAGCGAAAATCTCGCACTTAGCCCTCAGGTCGCATATGCGCCGTAGTGACGAACGAAGTTCTGTATAAGCTTGCAATTTAGGTACCTACAAAGGAGACAGCCCTAGCGCGTACTACCTACTACGTGGCCACGTGAGGCTGTAGATATTTATTTCAAGGATATGGCCACAATGCTGTATAGATGTTATTACCGTGATTCTAGGCACGGTACTAAATCGCACTGGGCGTGAGCTTTTGCTATATCTACCTTCAGCGGTCTATGAGTAATTTAATTGATTAGTATGTACTTAGTGTAATAGATGAGTATCTGTACATTTCATAGCAGTGGTATTATTTAGTCATTTGTAGTAAAATGCCCGAAAAAACCATGTTCACAGATTTTGAATAATGCAGGTTTGTTAACCATCGTTGACCTTACTGTCAATGAATAACATCAGAATTTAAATCTGCCTAGTAACCATAAGTACCGAAGATATAATCCACTGTTTTATTCACTAACAAAAAAGGAAGTATTAACCATAATACCTACACGACTACTAAAGAAGTTACCATTACAATCCAAGTGGGAGGGCTTTTATTTGATATTTTGTAGCAATCATTCCAAGCGGCTGTAAAAAGTAACCAAATAACATTTGTTAGTGGCCATTGGTCTTAATTCTTGCTGACTAATTTTTGACATGGATCTTCATTTATTGAAATGCCATAAATAAGAACAACAACAAAATTCAAATTAAGAATCAAGCTCATTTGGTATTTATGGATCAAAAAAGAAGCTCTAAAACAGCCTGAATAATCAGAGTACTTTTTGGTTTAGTACCAATATAGTTTACAAGTCATAAAAATATTATTGTACTATAAATCATCGCATACTACAAAAGGAGTGATGAATATAATTGGTATGTATATGCTTAAGTCATAATCTCGTTGGTTTAAATTTTGTTTATCTGTTATTTTATTTACTATGTCCTAATCCATCTAATGCTATCAAAATTGATCCATTTGCTTGGGATATATTATAATTTCACAGGCATAATAGATATGTATACGGATACTTTATCTACAGATTTGATATTGAATAGGAAATAAGAAAACGAGTGACTAAAGGCGCCTTTAAGTGACTAAACATAATACATATTCTACTTATTTAATATTATAAACGCGAAAGTTTGTAAGAATGTATGGATGGATGTTTGTTACTCTTTCACGTAAAAACTACTGAATGGAATTTAATGAAACTTTGCAAAAATATAGCTTATACATTTGAATAACACATAGACTACAATTTATAAAGATATTGTATGAATTGTCCAAAATATAACGATAAGTGTCGAGTAAGTAGGAAAATTCTGCCATCTGCGAGCTACTCTAGCGTGCACTGCAAGAATGTCAAAATAAACAACTGCCGAATCGAATAACTGCCAAATCAATCGATGAACAACCAATGGATATCCTATCCTACCTGTTATAGACACGAAAGTTTGTGAGAATGTATGGATGTTCGTTACTTTTTCACGAACAAATGGTTAAATCGATTTAGATGAAATTTGATATGGAGGTAGCTAACACCTTGGATTAACACATAGGCTGTCCTAATTTTGTGTCAGAGGCTAAAATGCTTGTAATTATTTTGCAGATTTTCGTTCAAAAACAAAAGAAACAATATGTTTACTTATGTTTTACTTATTATTACGATTCGCTCAGTTTGATTGACGTCTTTGATCCTTAAGTACAGCGCTAACTACTCATTATACGCTTTAGCAGCTAAAAGGCTACAAAAATATTTAACCACTTCATAAATTACTCATCTTATTGAAACGTTTATTAAATTACCCCATAAAATCTCATAAAATTCTCAACGTTCCTCGTCAATATCATTAAATTATTCGTACTATTTTTGCCGGAAAATGTGAGTTAAGTTATAATTCTGGGCATTGTCGCGAGGCGCAGGAGGTGGGCGTCAGTTGCATTGTTATAAAATCCATTCAAAAATGCGGAAATTGTATGAATGTATGTAGGATGCAAAAGTTATAAATAAACGTATTAAGTGTCTTGATTCAGTCAAGTAGTTTTTTTTAAACGTCATGACAAAGCCTCTTAAATTACTGTAGTAGGGATGAAGCATGGAAAGTTTTCCATTCCTTGTGATAAAGACATGATAACACAGATACAAACTTCGTGGTCTTCGTGAGGTCGTGGGTTCAAATCCCGGTCCCGTACCAATGAGTTCTTTAAGGCGGGTTGTAAGGCGGGTGTCACTATCACTAGACCACCACGGCTTCTTTTTTTCCATTACTTAGCTTTTAAATAGCAAAGCAATACAGTTGTACAACTTTTGTTAAATGTCAATGAACTTTTCTGACTAGCATTTTGAACGCGTATGCGCACACGCAACGAAATAAGCTTACGAGTATGCGCTGCAAATATCGCCAATTACATTTATGCACACGTCTAAACATTTGCGCAGTTTTGGACGCCCTACGGCAGTTTAAATTAGGCTACAAGGCTTTAATATAAAATTAAAATATCATACCTTTGTAATATTTTCATGTTTCCGAGGTGGTTTCGAAGTTGTCCTTAGATATTCTGAGATTTTCTGCTACCAAAATGTGTTATTTTACACATGTGTACGTAAAAGTAAAACGCCAGGTAAGGTGAGCATCGGTCATTCAACACCAAGATGGGTCGACGAAATAACTGAAATCGCGGGCTGCACCTAACACGCCTGGCACATGACCTAAGCAAGAAAATAACTGCAATGCCAGCAATAGGATAAAGAAGGTTGTGATTTACAATAATGATAATATGTTTGTACGTTGTAGGTATCTTTCCGCTATTATGTAAAACTATGAAAATTAAGTTAATATATTCAGAAAACCGCCGCCGCTGTCGCCGCCGCGTCAATTGGAACGCAGCCTTAGCAAGGTCGGCTACTGTTTACATCCAAACCAGTTCTTTATTAGCCACCTATTGACCGCAAATTTCTATTTTTGAGGCAGAAGAGACTGGCGCCGCTGTCTATCATAAAAACGAATGGTATGGCTTGACCTAAAATAATTTATTTTGATAAATTATCACCTGCCATAGATATTACCTACTCAGTCAGGCAGAAGTAATGAGCTAGCGCAAATAATTGAGAAATTATACATACTACTTGCATCTAAACGTCCTAAATTTTAGGTTGTAATATTTTATGAACTAAATAAAATAAATTAAAATAATTTTGCCGAATAAACATAGTTATAAAAGTCATCATTATCATTCAAGCGGTTCCAGCTAAGACAAAGGAAAAAGAACTGGCGACGAAGCAGCCGTGTGTAATATTACACGAACCATTTGGAGACACTTTTACCCCTTCATTACTCAATAAGTATTTAACCTAACTATGTAAATGTATTATGAAATTTAGCATGTTTATTAAAGTTCTTTAGCTTGTCTAGAATACAAAATTTTATTAATTTTGCTCAAACATTTATCAATTGACATATTAACGTTTAAAAACCGGGGTTTCATTGACTGATTTTTTTATTGTACAACTGGGTTTCTTCGTCGTGAAATGTTGACAAGAATAACTATACATTTACAGGGTGGAGACCTGATGCTGAAATTGAATAAAATCCTGTATAATCGGTCTTCTGTTTTAAAGCCTTCGACATAATTAGAATTAAATAAATAAAGTTATTAAATAAGCTATGTACAAATTAAAAAAAAAATTGGAGCTACCAGTATCTAAACAGCGAATCGAGTTAATTTTACATCAGTCAAAATAGCGGGAATAACTGTTTTGATTACCATGTCAAAATGGCATGAATGAATTCCAAAAGGATGATTGCTAATTATATTTTCTTTTTTCAATTTGATGATTAGTTTTTTTTTCTTATTGCTACTTTCTCACGGCACTACAGAGGGTTAATGATTACTGGTTACTAGTACCTACTTCTTGTGACTCAAATTAATATTGGTGTCAGCTATCCACCCTGTATGTTATCTTGACTTTAAAACTTATTCTTAATATGTATGAATTTTATTTAAAAAAAAAGGATTTTACTATCTATAAATTATCTATATATAGTATCAGTTACATGTAAACATGTAACTGATAAGAATATAAGTGATGTTATTTATTTATAATAATTATATTCTAATAATTGTAGTCGAAAAGTTCTCGAGTGGAGACCACGTACCGGTAAGCGCAGCGTAGGACGTCGACCCACAAGGTGGACGGATGACCTCATTAAGACCGCAGAATCGCGCTGGATGCAAGCCGCTTCCAACCGGTCTTATTGGAGATCCATAGGGGAGGCCTATGTCCAGCAGTGGACGTCCTTTGGCTGATGGATGGAATAATTATATCTCTCATCAGTCCAAATATCTTAAAACTCAGTGAAGTTAAAGAATACCAGAATTTTATAGAATTCCTAGTAGTTTTTTATTTACATAAAGCCCCGAATCAAAGATTCTTAGAAAGGTTCGAATAAAAATCAGCCTCTGAATCATATGCAATAAACGTGAGTCAAAATCCATAGTTCTTTGACTTCTGGCCTAAGGAAATAAAACACACAGTAGGTAAAAATTCACGTTTATTCTTATATTGCATACAATTAACAAAAAATATGCCATACATATACTGATTACAATTTTCTGTAGTTAAAAACGAAACAGAAAACGAAATAGGAGGAAAACGATACTTTTTATTTAAAGTACCTATTGACACGATTACAATAATGTTACAGCGAACAGACTTACCTACCTAAAATAAACAGAAATATACGAGTGAATAAAAAAGAAAATTATCTTCTTATTGGAATGTTCTAGATCGTATTTACACAAAATTTATTTCTTTTTCTTGGCGTAGCGTCACGTAGAGATGCTACGCGTCACGTAGACTTGCTACAGAAATTACAAAATCCAACATTACATTTTCAGCTATTTCATAAAAGCTTCGTACTAAAATTAGGTACATTCAAACACTATAATATATCTTAAAGCGTAATCGTAAAATATGCAGTTTACTTTGTGGTTCTGCCTTTTTAAATTGCATGTTTAGATAAATATTTCTATACAAGGTGACTCAGTGGGCGGCTTACGTGACATCGAGCATAATCTTAGGCGCCGAGATTTGAGGTATTTCACCTTTTTATTGATATCAAAAAATGCAGGAAAAAGAAGAATTGGGTGCAGCCGAATAATCGATTTGTGAATCATTCTGTACCCCAATAATGTGGTGTATTGGATTCGTTCTACAGACGCGATGTATTTGTAATCTTTTATTACCTTTTAAAGTGCACTAAATTTAATAACAATCTATAAACTTTTTAACAATTCTTATGAAAATCATCAAGCACTAAAAATATACACTGTTTCTATAAAGCCGTCATTACATCAAAAATGTACCTACAACAGTAGTGGATTAGCCGAATATTTATATTGTATTTCAATTTATTCAACAATAATATACCTTATTCGCAAAATTAGAGTCCCAAAATATTTCTAAGTTATGAGGTACCCAACGTAAACCGCTGATGCACAATCACATTAGTAACTGACAAACATCAATCGCCTTGTTAACAAACGCAGAGTTACTTTGGAGAACGTACTTAGTTTGTCCTTTGTCTCTTTCTCTCTTTGGAAATTTTAATTCACTAGTAATATAGAGTAGTAGTATATAGAGTAGAGTAGTAATATAGAGTATACTGTGCTGTATCAGCCTTATAATAGTCCACTGCAGGACGTAGGCCTACCCACGAAGGGCGATTGGGCCATATCCACCACGCTGGCCCAGTGCGGGTTGATGGATTCACATACGCCATTGAAATTCTTCTCCGGACATAAATGCAGGTTGCCTCACGATGTTTTCCTTCACCGAAAAGCCAGTGGTGTGAAATTCCGTGCATAAATCCCAAAGAACTCATTGGTACGGGATCGGGATTTGAACCCACGACCTCACGATTGTAAGGCGGGAATATAGAGTATAAAAATACATCATTATTTTTCGCCAAAAATGGCAAACCCGACATCAACCGTGTACATAATTGGAATAGTTCGCACGGTTCTCATCAATGTAAAAGCAATGTAGTAATTTTCACCTTATTGTGATTTTTCAAAAATGACTCAGCTGATTTCATTCAAATCAAATGGGACCACCAAAGTTTGGTCTACTAGACAAAAAAGAATTATCAAAATCGATTTATAACTGGCGGAGTAATCACATAACATACAATTTTTAAAAAAAGAAAGCCGAATTTAGAACTTGCTTTGTTGAAGTTGGTAAAAATGACGGACTAACTTTACTAAAGTAACACTGCGTTTATTAATAATGCGGTAGGAGTACACATTCACAAATAGTTTTAAACAAATTTGATCGAACAAAAGGGTGTGAACATTTTGGCATATCCACCCGCCGCCATTATGTTTTTTTTTTATAAGTTTCCTCGCACGGTGAAAGTAGTATATATGAGTAGGGGACACTTATACACACAATAAATGTTTCGTAGTATGGTACCCTAAAGTGTCACGTTCTTGAGATATTTGGATGTAAATATCGCTGTACGAGAACTTTGCGATCTTTACATCAAAATATCTCGAGAATCTATTGTTCTTAGAAGTGTCCCCTACTCATATATACTACTTTTATTGTGCGCGAAAAGTTATAAAAACACATAATTGGGGTGGGTGGGATAATTATGCCAGCTTCCATACAAAAATGTTCAATCCCCTTTAACATATTCTTTAAATTTTCTAGTGGCTTGAATAAAATTAATATAATAATGTCTGCCTAATATTACTTGTTCTTAGAGTTTTACAGAAATGTTCTAATGCTCACGTATAAATTTCATATATATACATTGAAACAAGTACGCAAGAATAATAGTTTTAAATGTGTAATTGATCGAAATACCTTAGAGCTTAAGTTGTTAGACAGTTTAAAGATGGTACCAACTTATTTAAGAAAACAACAAAAAGCGCTAAGATTACATAAAAGTCAAAGGATTGTTATTATACATACTAAGTATTTACACTTATATATAAAATATATCTAATATTGCAAGGATTTCGTATGACAGTAAAAATTAAATCTAATTGCTGAAATGTTTGATATTTTTTTAATTTGGAAGTTGCAGTAATTCGATCAACAACAAAATATATTTATTTTCACGTGTACTACAACAAAATATACCAAACCATGCAGACGAATCGAAAACCTCTTTTTTTGAAGTCGGTTAATAATGAGCGAGAATTTGACAAATTGCGTGAAAAATTTAGCTTCTCAAGCATATTGGCATAGTTTATGATAAAAGTAATTTAATTTATAGCACGCAGTTAATGATACTTAATTAATGTTGAATAAAATAATAGTTTATTTTGTTGATAAAAAAGTTATTAAAATTTTAACTTCAACCTCCAAAGTCATTTTTTTATATCAATACGAGTATATGTGTGTTAATATAAACTTAGTAAAATTTAACTAGATAATAGTAAACTTAACAGTAACCTCATAAGTTGGTGAACAAAAGATGATGTTTTTTTAATTTTTCAAGTCCACAATTCTACAAAATAAACAAAATTAAATATTTATTTGTAATATTACCTTGCAAAACAGTAATCACTTTGCAAAAATAAAATACCTAACGAAAGAAATGTTTGTGAAACAATTTAGAGATATTAAATGATCCAACTAATTAGCCTTTTATCAAATGCTATTACACATTAGACGAATTTTTTAACGATAATCTAGAAAACATAATAATAAATCGTTCCAGTACAAATAACAAAACAATACCCTTATAGGGTCATACTCGTATGTATCACTATACAAAACATAAGAACCGCATGTAAATTTCATATGTTGCATTAAATGATGTGACTTTGACTTTGAAATATCATACAAAGAAACGTATTCTACAGAATGTCAAACAGTTGTCCTAATATAAAGTATTTTCTGCCCTACAGCCGTCGAATATTAAAATACATCGTCTTGTTATTATTACTTAATTATACAGCTGCATATATACAGAATAATGACCAATACAAAAATCTAAAACGAAACCGAATCAAAATATTACATATTTGGATTTGGTTCAATTTTTGAAGTCAAGCTCTAAAATCGGTTCACACAATTGTATCTCCTAATCCATTTACTATCTAACATATAATTATTAAACATATCAAAAAATACGTTTTATTCTTATCTAAAACCACTCACTTACGTCCAAATTCTTTGCCCGGTGTACTTTTCATATAAATTCAAAATCAATGTTATCACACGGATGAGTCACTAATAACTATTAATTTTCCTCTAATGCTGTTATCAGTCCCAGTTACAATTAAATTCTGTAGAAACAAACACTTCTGGATAATTATGAATACGTTTAAATCTGAGGTGACAACCTTTGCGACCGGCCAGCCGCCGGCGCCGGATTGAGCATCGTCATCGGCGCCGCCGCAAAAATTCTTCCCAAGAATGCCATTATAATAATTATAATATAAACTACTCAGAATTTCGCGACAAATAAACACATTGACAGATTTAATTTCAACGAAAAAACGTCAATATTTGTATCACATTCTTGTGTTATTAGCCGGATCCGCAGACACATTTGAATTAATGAATGTATTTAGAATAATAAGGCAGCCGTTAAGAGGATGCGGCTTATGAACATTTGTGGAACATTCTACACGGTAGCTAACAAAAGAAATAAAGGAATCATAAATAAAAACTATGCTAAAATATGTAAAATATTTAAAATCATATCACGTGATGTCAAATTTGTCAAAATTTATGTTTATTTTAAATGTATATACCAAAAAGTTCTGCATCGCCATGACTATATTCAATTAAGATTAGACGATAAGATTTTTCTTTTTGCATTAAATCTTTGCAAGGATTAATTTATTTGATTCGCTAGTTAAGTACTTTATTGACTTACAAAATTTGCTCGGTGTCATTGACACTGTAAAGCAAAATGCATAAAAAGATATCGACAAAGTAAAGACGAGTCACGATTATTAAAATGATTCTACAAATAAGAAAGTAAATCATAGTTATGAGAAGTGTCGTTTTTATGGCCTTGAAGAGATCCGCGTGATTTAATGTCTTTCCTATCATTTATTACTCCGGTAACTTGTTTGGACATCCAATATGCATTTAAATTTATGGCTTGCGAATTTGTCACTGCGAACAGGAATGCGGTAGAAAGGATGGTAATTCCATAGTTCCGATAAGACACAAAATATTGAAGACATTCTCCTGGGTTTATCCAAAATTCTAGAATGATATTTTAAAACTAGATTTAGTTTGTATTCAAAAGAGCAAAAATATGTAATAAGTCAAACTCACAAAAGTAAATTATATTATATTTCTTAATAGCAGTCTTATTAATCATAGCTGATTTGGCAAAAGTTTTACTGATCAACGCTATTTTTAATTATCAACAACTATATAGTAGATAAGTAAGATAACTACGGTTAAATATACGGAAAAGAATAGTTGATAAAATATTTCCATACCAGGAAGTAATAAAACTTTCAAATTACTCGATACCATGATTTAATATCATTATGCAGTTATTTCTGACATCGATCACGATTTATTGATTTTGAAATCAATCATCAAAAAACCACGCATGTCGATCCAAAATTTGATGCAGTCCTTCAGAGTAAAATTAATTTTGATGACTGTTTAGAGATTATTAAATTCAAAATTGCTGAGTCGTGTATGAACTTCCACTTGCAAATATTTTAAATTGATATTAAGGTACACTCCGTAATATTATGCGTGCCAATAAGGAAGAAAACTAGCCCGCACACGCAAGCAACCCGCTATGTCGTCAAAGACTGATTCTAACTGGTTGCTGAAATGTTGAATATTATAATCGCAAAACAAGAGCAGATGTCCAAGGATAAACAAAACCGCATTCCGATGTCTTCCTTTTTGCTCCAAAACATTGTTTTATTGGGCACTTGTTTAAAACATAAAATCAAAAACATCATTGCACCGTCATTTAAGCTTATTTATTTACATTAAAGACCCATAGAGCACAAAAGCATCAAAGGCAATGAGCAAAACAACATTTTTATTGTTATATTGTAATTGCACAGCTTTGCAAATAAGGCAGGGTTACAGAGAATGCCCAAAACATTCGTCCCTACTAAAGGTGAGACGCATAAATTGGAGCCATTTTCTTTGTAATTCAAAAAAATATACAATATTATCACTCCGGGAGATGGTGCGATATATCTTACTGACGGAGTTATTTGTCAAAAGAAATTTAGGAGTGCACGCGATTAGTTCGGTTTTTAAAAGGTGTCAGTTTGGAGATAATTTTTAAAATGACATCGATACCCCAATAAAGTAAGTCGGTTCGACAATGGAATGCGAAAATGATAAAAAAAATGCGTAAGCTCCCCGCGTGTGTGTGACGCGTCCGACGTCCGTGTGACGCACAAGCGCGCTTGTGTTTGTGATCCTGCAAAGTTATGTTGCAAATGTATAAAAGCGTAGCTTCGATTTCGAAATCATCACAACGATTTGAAATCCACTAAGGAGTGCACACGGAGTGACCGTGAATTTTGTTTCCGCGTTATTGTGGACAGTTTGTTGCAGTGAACAAGTGGACTGAAGAACTGTAGCGCAAAGTTTAAATATTTTGTGAAGAAAAAAACGTGAAGTGTTAAAGATGAATTCTATTCAGGTACTTGGAAAAATTATAAATTATAAAATTATAATTGTCAGAAAAAAAAATATTCCAAAAAATATATATAGGTATATTTTTAGTATAAAAATATTTTTTTTCGTTACAGTATCTGATTGCTTTCTGCGCCGTGGCTGTGGCTGGTATCCCCCTGGAAGATGGTGTATGGAATCCCTACAAATATGGTGACTCTGGCAAGTAAGTAAATCTCCACTACTTATAATACTCAGTGACATTTACCTTCTTTAGAAAACAGCAAAGGAATGCTGCTCTATTGCAGTTCATTTATAAGCAGATGCACAAATTAGCCTAGATAAGACTGACTCTGCTAGTAATGATATATAATTTGTTGTTGTTCTCATTGCTGCCTACCTAACCAACCTATATATATGAATTAAACATGTACATGCAATACAAGGAATTTTATAGTTGTTTTTATGTTCAGATACCACCATGAATATAGCTAAGCATTTAGTTATATAATATATATTTTTAAATTGTGTTTTTCTTTCCAGATACATCCCGACCGATGAAGGAAAGTACGTCCACATTCCGAACCCTTACATTCACCTTGACAATCCCTACGACGGAGGTTTTGGCCCCTACAGCCACGACTATGAACCCTATGAAGAAGCGGCGACAGTAGATCAATACAGACTAGTAATAACACCACCGAAAGACATCCCTTACTACAAAGATGGATACTACAAGAACAATGGTATCAAGATCATCAGACAGAAGCACAACTACAAAGAAGACAAGTACGACTTCGAGTAAGTATTCATTTTTGCGGATTATATTTTCAGTCTATAATTGCTAATACAAAATTTCACAGAAACTAAAACAAAAAATTCAAACAATAGAGACGTCAACAAAGAATGACGAAAATATAATAGTTATCACTCAATATGCAATCGCTGTCCAATTAAACATATAATAAGCCAAAACATATTTATGATACTTCAGACGAACCTTATCGCGTAAATATGAAAATTAACATAGAAGACGTAATCAGTAAAATTTATTAGCTTCCCGTCTTAAAAGCAGATTCTAGCCTTGCTTAGCTGAATGTCAAGCTTGTAAAGAAATTTGCATATTCTCGATTTAAGTAAAGACATCGAGTACAATGAAAGCCTAAAGTCAAATCACAAGATAAATTGCCTCGATTAAAATGTTACTATAACACCCAGGGGAAGCCAGCGCGGAGAGAACGCGCAAATAAAAATGTCATCGATATAAATTAGAGCAATAAATTATGCATCGCTTGAATTCTCGGATTATACAGTGAAATATTACTTGCAAAGATCCAAATGACTGCGAGTACTTCCGCGATGATTCACCGGCAAAAGATCGACGCTTACAAGTGAAGCCCTTGGTAGTATAAAAGCAGATCAGCTTTGCAACAAAAAGATACCCTTGACCGACAACACATGCGCCCGAATGGGTCAGAGTTCAAAACTATTTATAATCATTTACGACATCTGATTTGACATTCTTCAAAGCTTGTTACATTATTAGGCGCTAGTAGGAAATCTATACATCGGAATGCGTTAATTAAAATTAAACAGTCATAATCCTCTTCAGCGGACGTTATCGATTTGACGATGTAAAATAATATAAATGATAATTTAATGCACACGTACGGAAGTAACTGATCACATCTGATATTGATTGCGATATTATTCCAAGATTCCGATATGTTGCATTTAAAATACATTAATTATTTTATCCAAAGAACAAATCAATGAATACCGGTGTCGCAATGCGTGTCAATTTGTAACTTGCGAATATTAACAATTGAATATTTTGTTTCAGTTTCGAGACCGAAAACAAGATTCGTGCCGAAGAAAAGGCTGTACTGAAGAACCCCAACACCCAAGACGAAGGTATCGCGTCACAAGGATTCTACGAATACATAGGACCTGACGGCTTCATGTACAGAGTAGACTACACCGCTGATGAGAACGGCTTCCTTCCCAGAGTCCGACGATTGGAGACCAAATACTCCGGCAAATGGACCTTAGAAAAGGTCAATTAATAGTTATAACCATCATCGCCATCCTCGTAAAATCAGTATTTTCACTAAGTATGCAATGTCTTTCTATATCTTTTCTGATTCAGTATTTTAAACTGACTGTTGCCTGTAACGGCTATTCTTTCAATGGAGTCACGATGTACGCCACATCACGATTATGACATTTCAATTTCATTTCGGACGAATTATTATGTACAATTTAAATTAGTCGAGAGACATCCATCAAATCCATTTCGATGTAGTGTTGTGAAAGAAATTTTTGAGCTACTGTTTGTGTTGTGTACAAAATTGTATAAAAATATGTTTTGGATGATGCTTCTTTAGAGAATGTTTGGTATATAGATAACTTTAATTTATGTGTTAGAAATAAGCGCTTAGGTTTGTAAAATTTAGATAATTATTTATGAAAATTGTGATAATAAATTTAAACATCATAAACTTTATATACTGTTTTCATGATAACTCTCCCCATAATAATTATAATAGGTGCCTTATTATTATAATATATTTTCTAAATGTGGATTACTCTCCTGTTATTGTAATCTTATTGAGAAAATAGATTTACTAAATTAGACGTTTATAATTTTAAATAAAGATACACTACTACTATTAGGTACACTACTGCCTACTAAGAAAAAAGCTTTTTGATAACTTAAAGAAAATAACAAAGCTAAAACTTTAGATAACAATTTTCTTACTGACTACAATAGTACTAAATAATATTGAGTACCTACAAATTACAAAAAATCACATCAAATGACACACGTTGAAATATTGCTACGTTTTGTGATATTGTGTAAAATATTATTGATTGAAATACGAGTCTGGTACTCAAAATAAGCCGTGGTAGTCTAGTGGTAGTAACACTATTAGTACGTTAAATTATTAGTATATACCTTACTTCACGTTGAACGGCACGTACCTAGAATCTAGGGCCAAATTGGCTGGTATGAAATTAGGTATCCTGAATAAGGTTAGGCGTTATTTTACACTAGGATAGTTGCTTACTCTTTACCAAGCACAGATACGGTCGTATCTAGAATACTGATGTCATCTTTGGGATGGCTCAGCTAAGTATCAGCTGGAGGCCTTGGAATCGGTGGACCGCACCGGTGTGCTGTTTGGCTTATAGGCTAAGAAAAGTTAATTGTTAAAAAACTTTATTGCCTAGACCGCTGCCGTACACAGTGCACCGCCACTACGGCAGTGGTCTAGTTAATGAAGTTTTTCTATAGTCCGTCCATTTTCTATAGATTTAATTTCGGAGACTGTGCATCTGTGCTACAAGACCATATCCTACCATCCCCTATTTACTACAGGACAAGTGGAAAGACGTCTCACTACCATCTCTACTCTGTCGATTTTCCTTCGATACGTACGAAGCGGTTAGACTCAACATTTCTGTATTCGTACCGCTGCGCCGTGGAATGGAACAGTCTGCCAGCTTTCCTTTTTCCTACAAGTTAAAATCAAAAACTTTTCAAGTTCAAAGTGAATACTAGGTAGCTTCTAAGTCTGCACGCTATATCTTCGACCACAACGTCACTCACCATCAGGAGATTAATGTTTGACTTTATTTTTGAATTTAAATTTGAAGTTAATAATTTTATCAATGAATATGACTATGACTATTTCGCGATAAAAAAAACCTGCTTTACGATCGTGAGGTCTCACGACAGGCCATTTGGTGAAGGGAAATATAGTGGGCAACCTCGTTGGTGGAAGAAATTCGACGACGTATGTGTCGATGTAAGTATCCACCAACTCCTGCTAGGCCAGGATGGTGGATACAGCCCATTTGATATTAAATTCAATGACTATTAAAAAGTTATATTTATGGTATAAACAATAAAACAAGTTTTATCCGATATACCTATACTGAATATAAGATATTTCATCAAATAGTTTATTAAATAAGGTAAATAATGTATGAAATTAATAACGCTATTTAGCAATTACTACTGATACCTGTAACAAAAACGCGAAGAAATTTCAAATTGACATACATTTTGTGTATTTGAAGAAGAAAAAATAACAAGATGGAATAAAAGTTACTACATTTTTCAGTTAGTTGTTTGGTAAAGGTCCTGATATGTTTTCGCAGCCTCTTACTCTCATTGAAACTGCTCTTATAACTGAGATTTGTATTTTCACTTTCAGCCAGTATACTATTTGAGAATATGTGTTTACCCATTTCTCATTAAGCTGTGATGCGGTTTTTTAAAAAAAAAACTGTTCTACTCAGTTCCTATGGCTCCATCGCATGAAATGACTAATGGGGTATATGAGGCTCTTAGGTCTTCAGCTGCTCGATCGTATTTTGAGTGTTTCTCTCGGCGATGTCTCTATTTGCTTTAAAATAGTTTTGAATAATAAAATTTTGTACTTATACCTATAATACCTACGTATACCTAGTCAGGTCATAAGTATTGTCACACAGTAAAAACTTTTCTTTTAGAATGCTGGCCATAAATTTTTTTATTGAATTCGAATTTCGAATTGTTCATGAAAATAAAAATGTATGCTTTTTAGAATTTTACTCATTTTTAAATATGGAGTGGACGCTTAAAGAAGGCCGTGTGTACGCCCGAGTGGTACACTCTACTTTTCATCACCTCTATGAGAAAACAAAAGGCGCCTCATATTATACTACAATATTATTATTTAATAAAACGTAGAGTAACAACTAAATTGAAATTAAATGGTAGGTATCTAATAATAAAACAAATGAAAACTTATATTTACATTCTTTTCATTCATTTTCTTGGCGCTGAACATTAACATTACCTACAAATACTTCCAAATTCAAAAAGTGCGCGGCAAAGATAATTCCGTCGCACTTATAGTCACAATATATATAGTTCCTTATAGAAAACACCTCCTTTGGGCGCACTTAAAGGCGAACCAACTAGTCCTTTACGAATAGTTATTGTGATGAAAAATAATAAATTATCTTAAAGTTGAATAATTTTAAAACAAGTTAATGGCCACCGAGTTTAATGGGACCAACCTGGAAGTAAGACTTTTTATTTAACAAATTAACATTGAGATGATACTTTTGATATCTAAATAGATCTCATTGAAACAAATGGTTTGGTCTGATTAGGTTTTTAAAACTAATGTTTTGTTGGCCGCCAGAATATAATTATAGGTACTTATAATTAATTCTTTATTAAATTACTACTTACTACAAATTAAATTCTAACTTGTTAGTAGGTATAGCTTAATATAGGTAGTACTTATGCCTACAGATGCTAACACAGCGGCCTTAATAATTACTTCGTTATAGTTTTTCTAGTAACTATTTTCATGGTAACGTTATGGTTATTAACATGGTAACAGGCACGAGGAAACTCGGGAGAATTTTACTAATCGTGTTACTATAACGTTCACAAAAATAGTTCGGAGAGTACTTCTTTAACAAGAAGTAAACAAGTAATATTTGAACCAGATAGTATTATGTATTTAAACGTATACATAGATGTATAATTCTTTGCTTGAAATAATCAACTAAAATCAAGGTGCCGTTTGGGTATAATTGAAAATTAATGTTTTTGTACTTTATTACCTTGATATATCTAACAGACTTTTTATTGAATTAAAACAACATCAATTCACACATCCATTTTAATAACTCTTTCAAATATTAATTTGATACCTAAATACGAGCTATTTTTAAACACCAAAGTACTTGCGGGTACCAGTCAATAAAACCTGTCATAAAAAAATAAACACAAAAGAGGTCTCTCTAATTAAATCGCCAAAACATAAGACATTGTAAATTAACACCATTAAGATCGTTCATGATTCTAAAGATTAATTGCACCCAGTTTTAAGCAGGGTTGGTAAATGCAATCAAAATTCTTCCCTCCATAAGTTTTGGCTTAAATGGTCAGCAGTTAAAAAAGGCTTTGTTTTTTCTTTGAACAATTTTGGATAGCAAAATATACCTATACCTAGTTATCAATATGCAACTTTTTATAACCGAAATTGGCTAGGGTTTAACCAGTGATAACATTTTTCGGTACAATCATTTACGTAACTTACTAAAGGTCAGTTTATTAAATAACTAAATGAAATTAAAAATCTACACGTTTTTTATTACAGTAATTGTAAACGATTTTTCGAACAGGTAAATGTTATTAATTATAATATTTACCATAGGATAATAATAATTTACTGTTTATAACTTATAAATGATAATCTTATAGCTTTAGTCAGTAAAGGTATTTTTTGGTTGTCCTGGAACATAAAATAATCATTTTGTTTCAATCACAGGGTATTTTTTATCTCTAAAGTCTATTCCTGTACCAGCCTTTTTTTTAACAGTCCATTGCAGGACGTAGGCCTACCCACGAAGGGTGATTGGGCCATATCCACCACGCTGGCCCAGTGCGGGTTGGTGGATTCACATACGCCATCGAATTTCTTCTACGGACGTATGCAGCTTTCCTCACGATGTTTTCCTTCACCGAAAAGCCCGTGGTGTGAAATTCCGTACATAAATTCCAAGGAATTCATTGGTACGGGATCGGGATTTAAACCCACGACCTCACGATTGTAAGGCGGGTGTCATTACCACTAGACCACCACGACTAAAGTCTGTACTTTATCTTTATTAAATTACAATTGAACCTATTATTCAACAATGTTGCTGTTAATTACGGCTGCGTTCCATATATCATTATTACTGAATGCTTACTTAAAACACTTTAAAATCGCAATCAATAACATTCAACTGACCATAGCATCTATTTTTCTAACCACAGGTTGCTGACCATATTAACTACGAACCATTCAAATGTTCCCCGAATAAATTGAGCGGCCAGCTTATGGCATCCAGACTCGCACATAGGCAATAAACACCGGGATGGGGAGGGCAATATTTGATCTGATAACGCGATAAATAAATACCGCGGCGCCACGAATTTCAATAAAAAAATATCACAAGACCAGAATAAACGAGTCCCGGAGAGAGGAGCGGAAGGATCGTAAAATCGTGCGTGTTAGGGCATTGGCAAGAAATTTGGTGAAATTGTTTTGGCTCATGCTGTAGAGGCTTTTATGGAGGACGTTGACCGAGCGCCTTGCCAAGTGGCCGGCGCCACTCTGGGCGACGCACTGCGATCCGCCGAGCTGCACTGCGCCTTATCTCGAGCTTCCTTCTCGAACGAAATAATTTACTACCATAACGATACATTCCTCTGCCAAACAGGTCCCATCTTTGCCCGGAATTTCCCTAAACGGAACCATTTGGTATTTCTGATCCTAAAAAGAGCAGCGACCTCCTCAGTATGCCGGCGAAGGACGTTCCAAGGCAAACGAAAATATAAAAATTCAGTGATGTTTTTTTGTAATTATGTACCCAATATATGAGGTTGCACGATATCTGAATATATGCAAATAAGGTTCGATTATCGTGTCGTGGAGCTTAGACATTTACGACTACTTCGTTACGCGGATTCTTTCTGACCGTAAAAAATAATGATTGAAATATACGATATGCGTCTTTCTGTGTTAATTAAAACGTTGAAAACGGGCTAATAATATGATGCTAACGTGCCAAAAATGTAATGAAAATTAAAAAATACTCATAACACGCTGAAAAAGGAGCAGGCAAATGTTAGTCACAACAACATTATTTTCCGAAAAAATAATTTTTAATTCTTATTTAATGGCCACTTAATGACCTATAAAGTTCTTAATTAATGATACCTTTCAAAAAGATCTTGCACTAAAAATCTTTGTCAACTTTTTGGTGCACGTAAAAATAACTTTGGCTTAAACCTAACGATTTTTCTCGAAACTCGCAGTTTTGTGTGCAGGTTAAACGTTGTTTGGTCTTCTTCATCGTTTTTTCATGAAAGTTACAAAATGTTCCGCTACAAAGTTTGCAGTAACAAAATAATAGTCTGCACGGTATGAAATGCAATTCTTTCTGTTTAACCACATTGAAATAACATAAAAGTTTGCCGGGGGCTGGACCCGATCCAAATAAGGTGACTGGGTGCGACATACGCCTGGTGCAACAGTAAAACTCCTACAAACTTTATATTATACTCATTTCGAACTTTAGCTTTTAGAACATAAAGTTCATTGTAAATGTGACAGAATCGGATATCTTGGTTTATAGGCCAACGCTCGGTTCCGGAGTCAGTAGCTTCTATATTTTATTTGAAATGGATTGAATTTTAAGGTGATTAGAACTATGTTGCACTTATGGAGTGATACTATAAGTAAGTCGTTATTTGCTCAAATTTGTCATTTGCGTGTATGAATATTTTAAGAGGCGTATCAAAGAGAAATTGTGTTTTTAAAAGCCATTAGCGCATCCAACGTATCTTTTTCAGCGTTCATTTTATCTGTCGTTTGATTGGCTATGCATGCCAAATCGACCGTCTGCCTCAGAGTGGATCATAAAAAGTGGTAAAAGCTATCAAAAATGGCGACTGAAAGCAAATTCATAAAGAGAGCGGACATTTAAAATGACTAAACCTGAAACCAAATAACTGAATAATTTGTTAACTGTGTTTTAAAATGATAATTTCAATCAATCACATGGTTTATGTAAGTATGTGTTGTATAAAGTAATTGACTACTCTTTCACTGTTTCCTCTTGAATGAAATTATAAAAAAGATTTTGAATTAGATTATCAGTTCTGTTATTAATAGATTAGTAAAAATAATATTTTCAGTGACTCAATGCCGTAAACATATTAATAAATTAAAGCTAAGAAATGTTGAGGAAAGGAAAACCTGAAAAAAACCTTTGATTCTCACAACAGAGACTGACGAGAATATATTTTATCTAAATCGAACTGTACAGAATCTACGATTAAGATGTCTGGCTACCAACTCTGAAATTCAAGGAAATGTTTTGCATAAATATATTTCATCGAAACTGAATTGATAATTTACAAGATAAGACACCTTTTGCCACCAAAGAGGCGCCAATAACTAATCTAGATAAAATCTATTAACTTAATGAACATCAAAAGATTTATGATATCGACTAAAATAAAACTCAACGGTTATGGCTACCACTAAAACTCACTGCTAATTCACTTAAGCTCATTGCAGTAAGCGTCAGTGAGCATAAAACTGAATAAATTCGTATTTACGGTAGATCACCCACTTAAAATCTACACGGACATTGAATAAAATCATCAAAATGGAAAGAAAAAATGCCAAGTCGATGAATAAAATAGAGTAAAATCATCATAAAAACAGATATATGTATAATAATAAGAATGTAATAATAGAAAAACAATAGGTATACTTAATGACTAATTATCATTAAACTGAGACAAAACTAAATAAATATAATGGGACATCTTACACACAGTGTATTGCCCCATTTTTTATTAGAATATTTTAGAGGTGAATCACTCATCGTGAGTAGGCTTACGTCCCGCAGTGGACTAATAAAAAGGCTGGTACGGTACAATGCAGTACAGAGATGAATTAAAATTGAATTGGCTCTTAAATAGAAAATAAATTAATCAATATAACGTCGGCAAAAATGCCGACCACGCCTTCCCTCAAGCAGTATAGTGTCCAAGTATTACTGTATTTCGCGCATATTTTCAGCAAAAATTAATGACAATTTTGCCCCAAAATAATTAAAAATACGTAGTCCTTAACATCATGAAAGACTGCATCATCTCTTTATCCAGTTACATAAAAAACCAAAATTAGGTATACAAGTCAAACTGCCCCCAGTTTGAATACCTGATATTCATTCTATATACTGATAGAATAGAAAACACGTAAAATAGGTATAAAAATCCGTCAATCTTTTAACACGTCATATTCATTCGCTAAATATCTTTAACATAAAATGCGTAGCTACTAAAAAGTTTGTGGACAAGTGTCTGAAAGTCTGTTACCCTAAAACTACAATCGTAAAACTCCTCGTGTAGCACTCGTCTCGAGAATAACGTATGCTAAAAAATGCAAACAGGAAAATTTAATGGTACGTGAAGTGAACCCGCTACGCTGGGCGCCCTAAAGTTTGCTTCCATTTTCGACTTACGGGCGCTACCACGGATCTGAAGTCGAAATAAAATCCAGACAAGTGCAAGTCAGGCTCGCACACCGAGGGTTCCGTACAAATCCAGAAAATTTCACAAAATTGGGAATATTTTTCACTTTTCTCGTCATAGATTAAAAATTATATATTGTTAAAATAATTAAAAATCTGTCATCGTCATTCTAGAGGGAGCCTAGTAGAGGAACACCCAGGGGTTTTGGTGGGTATACCGTCCAGTGGCGGAACTCCCACATAACCACCCGCCTGCAAAAAAAACCGGACAAGTGCGAGTCAGGCTCGCACATCGAGGGTTCCGTACAAACATATTGTTAAAATAATTAAAAACCTGTTTTAACATGTGCTAATGAAGTTATTTTATATGATACCTTACATGATATGATTTACTCACTTTGAATTTTGAACCCATATTTTGTGAATTTTGAGGCCCTATTTTTATGAGATTTAAATAAAAATGTACAGTTTTCAGATTTATTCCTATATGTGTACTCTGAGACAATGCTCTTCGTCAAATTTCATAGTTCTATGTCAACGGGAAGTACCCAGTAGGTTTTGATTTTTTTGAACGTTGAAATATGCGTTTTTTACGACATAAACGGCTCTAACTTTTTTATACGGTAACTGAGAAGCTTTTCTTTTACACAACTGCAAGAATTCATAGGTTTACGTATATAGTTTAAATTTTAACTCAATATCTTTACGCGTTCCCGAGATAAAGAGTCTTGACATACACACAGACGGACAGACGGACAGACGGACAACAAAGTGATCCTAAGGGTTCCATTTTTTTCTTTTGAGGTACGGAACCCTAAAAAAAAGTTAAGCACTTCAAGAATTTGACGCTTGCGTAGGAGGTGGGGTGGCTCAGTTGGTTAGAGCGTCGGGCTAGTGATCCGAAGGGGCAGGTTCAAATCCTGCGTTCGCTTCAGATTTTTGAAATGCTTATCACAAAGATAACTCTGACATAAAATCTAGTGTGGAATGCACTCAAAATAAAATCATAACATGTAGGTATCTACTATAAATTGACATTTAAATAATAATTACGCAATAAATGACTTTGACTAATAGATATCAAATTCACGTATGTTACTAAATGGGTACATTGTGATTGTCGTTGTACGCACAACATACATTGTACAAGTCGCGGCATATAAGTCTAGCGCTGAGCGACGTATGGAGGGGGTGGCTGCGCATGGTGACCGCCATACTAAGCCCATAAGCGCAGCCACCCCCTCCACAGTACCCTCAGCGCTAGACCTACGAGCCGCTGCCTGTAACACGACTTGCAATACTCGCTATACCTGCCAACATACCTACATAAAAAGATTTAAATTTTATTTTATTTACTTTGACATCGAGAACCAATAGTAGGGCTAAAAGCCATAGAGGGTTGTTATGTGGATTTCCTTAATATTACTTACTATAGCTTATTATTCTGAGCTATTGACTTGAACACGAAAATTGCGTTCCGTTTTGTTTATGTAAGGGAGAGATGGGAGAAAACGCATGTCGTGCTAGATAAGAGGAACATAAGCCCAATAAAGATTGCCGTGCACTTTAGATATGGCTATATGTCATATTATAACAATAAATCTCAGAACGGTAGGGTGAATTTTAATGATATTATGATAGTGTTTGTTATGTAAAGTTATTGGTACGAGTATGTAGTGTTTATTGGGAATAATGATAATTTCACAAAAAGAAAGTTTCTATACACCTAGTGTGTGAAGCACGATAAAAAAATTTTCATTGATTAAGCAATGCGTCATTTCTCGTTAATGGTAAGAAGTTCTAATAATTTCACATTAAGTGACTGACTGGTTTAAAGCAGTTCTCACAAATGGCGCTTCCAACAATGCAGTAGTTGGTAAAAATGATAAACACTCACTAATTTGGCGGGTTCGCAGGGCGCGATTTAGCTTAATTGGACAAAGCATCTGGGCCGGTGTCCCAGAGGATGCAGGTTCAAATCCTGCGAACGCGTCAATTTTTGAAATGTTTATCACAAAAAGAAAGTTTATAATGATAATAGTTTATCGAATAGCTGCAGCATTGATCGCTTGCATTTATTTGTAAGGACAAAAAAATAATAAATACCATTCATGTCAGAAACAAGCTGTGGTGGTCTAGAGGTAGTGACACCCGCCTTACAATCGTGAGGTCGTAGGTTCAAATTCCCGGTCCAATACCAATGAGTTCTTTGGAATTTGTGTAGGGAATTTCACACCACTGGCTTTTCGGTGAAGGAAAACATCGTGAGGCAACCTGCATACGCCCGTGGAAGAAATTCGATGGCGTATGTGAATCAACCAACCCGCACTGGGCCAGCGTGGTGGATTTGGCCCAATGACCCTTCGTGGGTAGGCCTACGTCCTGCGGTGGACTATTAAACAAATATTTTGTAAAATAGGTACAATCTGATCTTGAAAATCTAAAACAGTCTCAACCTGACCTTAATTAAGAGTCACTCGAATTACAAAGGGCCTCATCCATACCGCGTAAAATATACAATGACGTTCTAATAAGATAAATACGCTGTAGTAAAAAACAAAGCAGCGTAAACCAAAGACAGTTTCAATTTTTTTTAAACTGTCAATGTGGTAAACTTACTGCAAACCGATTAAATAGAGTTCAAAGTTATCGACATAGCCCAGCAGATTAACAAAATGAAATAGCAATAGGCAGAACACATTACACGGAGGACTAGAGACTGATGAAGTCCAAAAGTTTTTTAAATGGAGACCACGCACCGGCGTAATACCGGCAGCGTAGGATATCAAGCCGCTATCAGGCGGTTTTATTGGAGGTCCATAGCGGAACCATACGTCCAGCAGTGGACGTCGACGGAACTAATGGTGGAAAGCTGATGAATGAACGCATTGCCCGTGGTATACACATTTTTACACACTCATTGTAAAGGTTTAATTTATATCTACATTTTATTTACAAATTGAACGTAGTTATTTGCTTTTTAGGTGAACGTAAGTATAATTTATTATTGATGCCTACCGAACCACCGGAGGAGGTATACAATTCGATGCGTAGATATATATTTTTTTATATATAACGCATAACTTTTTTCATAGTAGTCCGATTTCAATAATTATTTTTTTATTGAAAAGAGTATACTTCGAAATTGGTTCCATTTAAATTTTATCGAAAACGGCTGAGCCATTTTTGATAAATCAACAATAATGTGAAAAATTCTACATCGATCCGTGCGAAATATTCGCGAATTCTGTACACGGGTGAAGTCGGTCATGCTATTTTTTGCAAAAAATAAACTTGTTGCTTTAACAGTTTTACCTGAAGCGTGATTGAATGAACCTAATTTGCCTTTTTTAAAATTCCGAAATTCGTCATTCTATTTTCTCCCAAAAATCGAGCACCTTTAGCGTATCGAGAATAAAATATCATCGGCACGCCAGTAAATAAATTAACAGTAGGTAAAGGAACCCTGACCACTTCTCCGCAGTTCTTGGACATGCCACTCTGAGTGACACTCCAGTATTTAATTAAACGTAGAGAGAAACTGAGGAGGTAGAAGTACCGACCTTTTAGGTAAGGTAATTTGTCAAAATTAATTAAAAAGAAAACGTAACGATACTACAAACAAGACTATGGATCCAGGGAAGAATTCCGCTGAGTAGAAGCTGTTTGTTTTAGCTAATTAGGACTCCTTTTATTGGGAAAGAAAACAAGATAAATGAGGGTTTTTCTGAGAACCTAGACAGGTAGATTTAGTTTTGTAGCTGAATAAATTAATTTGAGTTGGTAATAGGAGAGAATAAATGGAGAATAGATGTAATAATAAAAAGTCCAACATTTTTTCTAAGGTCACAAGTAATGGTTTTGTCGCATTTCTTATTTTATTTATTTTAAGGATTAATTATCTCCGCTAATACCTTTTACAAAGAGATGTTGATTTTCTATTACTTATTCTTGTTTCTAATAAATAAGCTGCTCTAAAGCTACAGATCTGATTTTAAATATTGTTTCTTCTAAAGAAAGCCTTACTATTTGTGAGTAACATGGCCTGTATTTTTTTACCTGGAATAAACAAAGACGTACACTCGACAACTAGAATGGAATTTTTATTGTTTTATCAGTCGAGTTCTGTAATATTTGGTATGATAGTTTAATATATAAAGAAAATCCTAACCGGCTTTATGAGTATGTATCGAAATGAAGATTCAGTTAAATTGATGTGAGGGCTACTGTTCGGTGGTTTCGGTACTGGTTACAAGTATATAATTATCCCACCTAAACATGTATTCGATTGCCTCGGTGGCTCAGTTGTTAGTGACTCTAGCTTCTGGGCCAAAGAAGAGTGGGTTCGATTCCCACCCAGGGCAAGTATTTATGTGATGAACATAGGTGCTTGCACTGTGTCGGGGTGTTATTTAGTTACTATCTATATAAGTATGTATTCAAAAATATATAGATGTAGTATATCCGTTTCTCGCAGCCATGCCACAAGCTTTGCTTAGTTTGGGTCAGATACCGTGTGTAAGATGTCCCCAAATATTTATTCATTTATTGTAAACAAAATCCGCAACCTAAAGAGTAGGCAACAGATAGCTAATGCCACCGGTGTTGCAGTTAGTGACACTGTGACCTTTTGCCATCAGTAGACCCGTCAACTTGTTTGCCGCTTTGTTACATAAGACGAAAATCAGCATCTATCACGAGTTGAATTCGTGCCTAGACCTACCTACTACACAACAAGTCTTATGTGATCCAACAACAAAGAAGTGCAGCTTCAATGCTCCACATTTTACACCTTCCAATATTCCCTCCGCTTTACAACGCGCATAAAGAGTTGAGCCGCGACCAAGCCAATCCGGTGGATTCTATCTAACGCTTGTATCCAGGGACGCACAGGGTAGAGTTTGGGGGGTAAGGTTGAATTGTTAGTTTTTTGGTGCACAAATTATTTATAGGATATAAAATATTTATAACATTATTGTGATTATTATCTACGGACTCTTTATCCTACTGCTGGGTAAATACGATAAAGACGAAAGATCTGCCTCAGTCCTGTGCCAATCGTATTAATGTTAAACCAGTATTTTCAGGATTTTTTCTATGTGAAATTTTACTATGACACAACCATTAGGTATTATTCATATTCATAAAATTTTGAAAGCTTTTTGATATATTTCCTACATTTTATAAAAGATAAAGACGTATAACATACTCGTGGATACAATATCGAGTAGAGCATTGACCTCTAATAAAGAATTAGGAAACCTGAGATCAGGCTATAGGTATCATGTTCATCTCGTTTTAAAAACACACGTAATAATATCAATTTCTTGTCATGAATCTCATGTGCTTCAGCACCTACCTGCATATTATGTATATTATAGTGTGTTGGATACACGAAATACCATAATTTTATGAGTAAGTAGGTATATCATATATGTTTTATGCTATATCAGCCTTTTTAATAGTCCACTGCAGGACGTAGGCCTACCCACGAAGGGTGGTTGGGCCATATCCACGCTGGCCCAGTGCGGGTTGGTGGATTCACATACGCCATCGAATTTCTTCTACTGACATATGCAGGTTGCCTCACGATGTTTTCCTTCACCGAAAAGCCAGCGGTGTTAAATTCCGTACATAAATTCTAAAGAACTCATTGATACGGGACCTGGATTAGAACCCACAACCTCACGATTGTAAGGCGGGTGTCACTACCATTAGACCACCACGGCTTTTATGTTTTATGCAATAAAGTCAAAATTAATAAATATTTTTCTTAAAGAATGGTATAACCTATTTCAGCCATGTACATAATTTGAATAGTTCGCGCGGACCCATGCCAAATTATGACAATAAAGATTATGAGTATTTATCAAAAACAGTTCAGCCGATTTCAATAAAATTTAAACAAGACTATCTCTGATGTATGGTCTACAAAGAAAAAGAGTTATTGAAATCGGATTACTCTGCAATAAGTTATGCGTGGTTACACATTTAAAAAAAATAAACGCGATGACTTGTAAACCTCCTCCGTTTCGTCGTTTAAAAATATACACTATATTGCAGACGTGTTTTCTCCTTCGCTAGCATTTATCTTCAGAATATATTTACTTATGAATAAACGAAGCAAGTTCAGATTCACCCCAACTTTATTCCTAAGGACGACCCTGTCTGCGGTCTCGCCGGATGCGGTCTTTACATACAAAAGACCGAATTGCCCTCACTGATTGAATTATGTCCCGCCTTTTCTGGTTTCGAAGGGTCAGGGGGTTGTAATATTTATTGGTGCTAGTTGAATATTTTTATGACCACTACAAAATAATAAAAAACAACGGCGTAGTATTTTGAGAATTAGATTTCTGTCGCAGAAACGGATTTCAGTAACATATTGTGGAACTGTTTTGTCGTGATCAAAATTGTGTAATAAATAATTTAAAAGGTTAATTAACCATTTGTAAGTACACACGCAAAGTTCTGGCCCATTTTCAGAATTGCAAATAAATTATTTAACTTGTTATATCACAAAATTACCCAAGTTTTTTGAAATAATTTTTCTTACTAGCTGAATAACTGTTCGGTCTCATTTTTGCGATCTATGTGTGACCTTTGTATAATATTTAGGTACATCTTTATGACAAATCGCGTTAAACATAGAAACACACAAACATATAAAAATAACTCTATCTGTAGTATACTATTTTTGATTATGGTTGATTTTCCGGAAACGATTCAGTTGATTTCGAAAAAATTAAAATGGGACCACCTCGGAAGTATGATTCACCAAATAAAACATAATCATCAAAATTGGTTCGTATGATTGGCGGAGTAATCGCGTAACTTACATACAAAAAAACCGGACAAGTGCGAGTCAGGCGTGTGAGCCTGATCGAGGGTTCCGTACAAACACATTGTTAAAATAATTGAAAACCTGTTTTAACTTGTGCTAATAATGTTCTTTTATATGACACCTTACATGATATGATTTACTCACTTTGAATTTTGAGCCCATATTTTGTGAATTTCGATGCCCTATTTTTTTGTGATGTAAATAAAAATGTACAGTTTTCAGATTTATTCCTATATGTGTACTCTGAGACAATGCTTCTCGTCAAATTTCATAGTTCTATGTCAACGGGAAGTACCTTGTAGGTTTTGATTTTTGTGAGTGTCGAAATATGCGGTGTTTTACGACAAAAACCACTATAACTTTTTTAAACGACAACTGAGAAGTTTTTTTTTTACACAACAGCAAGAATTCATCGATATACGTATACAGTTTAAATTTCAACTCGATATATTTACGCGTTCTCGAGATAAAGAGTATTGACATACACACAGACGGACAGACGGACAACAAAGTGATTCTATAATGGTTCTGTTTTTTCCTTTTTAGATACGGAACCCTAAAAAACATACAATCGAATTGAGAACTTCTTTTTTTGAAGTCGTTCAAAAACAGCAAAAGCTCTAAAACAAGATTCGCAATCCTAAAGCCTAATTCTCAAATAAATCACACCAGTCGATCTCTCCAGTAATGTGTCGGCCAAGCCAATTGAATTTCAAAGCCGACAAGCCACCACGAAATTTATTCAAAGAATAAATCTGAAAATTTGTGGATCTGAGGCATAGCCACTGAGTGGCGACGAGACGACACAAAGGAATTTCTAAATTTCACGACTTCCGACTTGACTGTTTGTGTTTATATGAGAGTGGGTGAAATGACAAACGACGCAAGGGAAAATTGTGAAAACTGTTGCTATGTAGTTCAGTACACTAGCTTATAACTCGTAGAGCTGATAGCGTAGTTTGATTGGGTATTTCATAGTGAATATTGAGTAAGAAGCAAAGTTCTGTACGGTCGCAATCTTCGGAAACTATGGGCGGCATTTAGAACAAAACGCTGCCTTGGGTCAGATGACACGTTCAATTGTAGATCCCATTGGTTTGAATTTCAATTAAATTTGTAAGTCTGAACTTTATCTCAGAAATTTATCATCAACCCACTGTTTTTATATAATAGGTACAAATGAAAATGTGATAGAGTACTAAGAACCTACGTCTGTTGAATTTATTTGATTTAGTGTTCTACTATTATGATCTCGATTACACGTAAGTAATTATCGTTGCTTTTATTGGCTTTCTGTGTTTCTTACAACATGGCGACGTCATATGACAACTGTTTGATAAATAAGGTTATTTCTAATCAATTAGCATCCTTTCAGGGGCTTATTCTGTACATCTCTATGTAAAACTAACAACTTTTGTGCAACGACTTTTAATAATTCTCAAAAATAGTTGTTGTTCCATAGAAAAATATCTCTCACCCTCAATAAAATGTATGGAACAGGTGTTTTTTTTTAAATAAAAGTCAAAAGGCAAAAGTCGCAGAAGAAAAGTTGTTAGTTTGATGTACAGAAAAAGCCCCAAAAAGGATGCTAAATGACTAGAAATAACCCTGTAGAATCTTGTATCCCTTTAATTTAAGGGATCCAAGACAGTTTAACAGGATCTCGATCCTGACCACTGATTTTGTGTTTTTTGTGGAACATCTAGAAAATTTTAGGTACTTTTTCTATAAACTTTACGTTCCGGGAGAAAACTGTTTTCACTCTTTGATCATTCAAAATGTTATGTTTTTAATTTATTTATACTTTTTAGCTTAGTTTTTGCGTAAAAATATGACATTGTATAGGTTTATATCTTTAAGGTCATGTAAAAACTAAGACGTTTAATCCTAGCGATTGTAGTGCTGATTACATGAAAAAACCGGACAAAGGCGAGTCAGGCGCGCACACCGAGGGTTCCGTACAAATCCAGAAAATTTCACAAAATTGGGAAATACGTTGTTAAAATCTCTATACTCATCATCATCGACGAGAAAATTTTTTTTTTACTTTTCTCGTCATTCAACGAAAATTGTTAAAATAATTAAAAACCTGTTTTAGCATGTGCTACTGAAGCTCTTTTATATGATACGTTACATGATATGATTTATGCACTTTGAATTTTAAACCCATATTTTGTGAATTTTGAATTATTTTTTGTGATTAGAATAAAAATATTCAGTTTTCAGATTTATTCCTATAATATGTGTACTCTGAGACGATTCTTTTCGCCAAATTTCATAGTTTTACGTCAACGGAATGTACCCTGTAGGTTTTGATTTTTGTGAGTATCGATATGCGGTTTTTTACGACATAAACGGCTCTAACTTCTTTATATGATAACAAAGAAGTTTTCCTTTACATAACTGTAAGAGATCATAGATATACGTAGACAGTTCAAATTCCAACTCGATATCTTTACGCGTTCCCGAGATAAAGAGTCTTGACATACGAGTACACACAGACGGACAGACAGACAAACGGACAGACGGACAACAAAGTGATCCTATAAGGGTTCTGTTTTTTCCTTTTGAGGTACGGAACCCTAAAAATCACTCATATTGGATAATATTTAGTGGTAGATGACAGTTTATTGTTTTTGTGTATTGGCCAAGTTCGCGGTTCTCACTAGCACAGATTAGGAAACAATGCGTCTACATCATAGAGTTTGACCTTATTTAAACTACTGCCTCTTCCAATATACGTTTTATATATAAAGCAATAAGAACTAGGTACGAGTAGGCAATCTTACGCGCCGTCGCCGGGAGGCTAACTACCCACCATTGTGCCACCCTCGTGGAAGCACTGGAGTGTCAAGTTTGTTAGTTCCCCTCAGTTCTTTGCTTGACACTGTTGTTTTTACATCTGTGTGGAGAGGGTCGGTTTCCTGCGGTGTCGAGTTATTAAATCATTTTTATTATTCGCTTTTTCATTCCATTCCTTAGAATTCAATTTTTTTAGAGAGATAAGTTGAAGGGATTGTTTTTGCTATGCCAAAGTTGTTTGTGTACAACACTGTAGGTATTGTACTTGTCTATTAAAATAATGTTAAACCTAAACTATGTGTCTGTATTTAAATATTTAAAATGTATGTGTTATTGTTTATGTAGTAATTTTGGTAATTGTTATTTAGCGTAGAATAAATTTGCATGCTTACACGTATATAATAACTTTATTAATGATACACAATTTTACATTTATTTATATTTCAATTAGTTTTATTAAAGCACGATCTATATTTTTTATTTGTAATTTAGATTCAAATTATTTTTTTATGCTAGAAGTAAATGCAATAAGGGAGGGCGCTGTAAGCTGATACTGGCCTAGTTCGGCATCAGATACATAAATAGTGCAACTTTTTCTAGACAATTAATTGATAGAAATGTTATTTATTATTGAAATATTGTAGGTAAATAAATAATTTATTTAATTATATTTATTGTACAGTTCAACACTCTATGAACCACTCTGATATTTTTCAGATTTTTGATAAAACGGATTGCATTGGCTGATTAAAAGATTTATCGAAGATAAAAATTAAAAGACACTAAAAATAATAATATGAATAGGTAGGTGAGTATATAGCTATATTTAATTTTTTTACTGTAGGTAACTAAAATATTTATGTTCCAAAACGCTAGTTATATTTGGGATATTGAAATGCGTCTTCTAATAATATCTCCGTAACTAAGATAGGTATAGGCAGGTATTACATTTTAAGGTGCGTATAGGTAATATAATATTGATGTGTATGATGGGACAATTCTAACAAAAACATGTTTTAGGTAAGTATCCACGACATATAATACTTGTTACAGTCGACTTAACAAGTATTATATGAAGCCATGGTGGCCTAGAGGTATTGACACTCGCCTTGCAATCGTGGGGTCGTGGGTTCAAATCCTGGTCCCGTACCAATGAGTTCTTTGGAATTTATGTACGGAATTTAACACCACTGGCTTTTCGGTGAAGGAAAACATCGTGAGGCAACCTGCATGCGTCCGTAGAAGAAATTCGATGGCGTAATGTGAATCCACCAACCCGCACTGGGCCAGCGTGGTGGATACGGCCCAATCACCCCTTCGTGGGACGAACTCACTACGTCCTGCAGTGGACTATTAAAAAAGGCTGGTACAGTACAGTCGACTTAAATAGTTTCTACATACAACTGCCCCTTTACAGCATTTTAATCATATTATTGAAGTAGGTAGTTATTTACATTTTTTATTATTAATTTGAACTTAATCATCTTTTAAGTTTAATTTTGTTATAAGGTATTTACAATAATCCATGACATTTTAATTGACCTACTTCTATAATCTATGATATTACATTGTACATTGATATTTTATAAATATTTAATTTAATTAATTTAATTTTGTATTCAATCGCCTCTCTACATCATTTAATCTTATTGTTGAAGTATATAGGTATTTATTTTCATTTTAAACAGTTTTAAATTTAATTTTTGCGATTAATATGTATTGTGAAATGACGAGATCTATTTTGCGGTAAGTACTACATATTATTATACAAACAGTTGTTTATTTAATTTTAGTATTAAGCTCAGTACATCAATAAATAAGTCTAATTCTGTAACTTTACATAAGTAGAATAGAATTATGTATTAAAAAAACGATAGAGTTCTTTAAAATATTTAACTACTTAACTTTGAACCGCTTTTATACGAGTTGCGCTCGTAATGACTAGAGCAGAACGAGTTGAAGGCTACGCCTTTCCACGCAGTACATTTGTTTAGCAGCAGCTGCAGTTACATCTTTGCAGTTGTATTTTTAACAGGCACTGGAGAAATAACGCTCCGTAGTTCAAGTAGGTATGTATACTTAATAATTATGTAAGTATTTAACTAGAAACTAGCCAGCGGTTTTGTATATGGGTATTTGCAAGGCACTGAAATACTCCTAGCAAAAATAGCCTACTCGTTTAATTATTTATAATATGTTTGTATTAAGGAATATTCATAAGATATTAAATGCGTTCGTTTTATTTTTATACAAAGTTTATCACTAAAGGATTATACTCGTTAGAATATTTTTGTAATTTATTGCCTTTTTCATATTGAAAATAATTTTTGAAAAGTCCACAAAAATACCGGTAATGTTATACATAGTTGAACGCTTTTATGCATTTCCTCTTGTCAGTCAGAATGGATGTGACGTCGTCGTCTGTATAAAGTGTTGTTGCATAAAGACGTATCAACTGCAAGTTACGATTTTTAATCGATTACTTTAGTACTTTTTGAAAAGAGTACTTTTATTGTCATAGAAACAAAATTACTTGAGAATTACATCAGCTTACATGATATTGCAGCACGTGTTTCATATCTGGAGCGCATGTTTGCTGTAACTCATTACGCTCAAGTGGCCTGGATTCTAAGGGTCCCTATTAACACAGTTATTAACAGCAGCTTGCAGCGCCGCATAATAATGGAAACTAGACGCCGGGCTGGTAACTATGCTAGTTACGAAAGCAAGGTTATGCGGAAAGGCGGCACCTGAAAAACTGAAACAAGTATTTTGTATCAACACAACGTAGGTAATAAGTATGTAAGTATTTGCTAGATATTTAGACGAAAAATAAAAAAAATCCTACATTTGTCAATTATCACTACACAGTATAAAACAAAAGTCGCTTCCTTGTCTTTCTGATATATATCTTTAAAACTACGCAACGGATTTTGATGCGTTTTTTTTGTATAGATAGAGTGATTCAAGAGGAAGGTTTAAATGTATAATACACCTGTGCAAAGCCGGGGCGGGTCGCTAGTATCTAATAATTTTGAGTAAAATTGTGCTGTATACAAAACGCTAACGCGTATTGATATTTCATTCTTAACTCATTTTATTTTCTAGTAGCTCAAAAGCTACTGTACTGTACCAGCCTTTTTAATAGTCCACTGCAGGACGTAGGCCTACCCACGAAGGGTGATTGGGCCATTTCCACCACGCTGGCCCAGTGCGGGTTGGTGGATTCAGATACGCCATTGAATTTCTTCTACGGACGCATGCAGGTTGCCTCACGATGTTTTCCTTCACCGAAAAGCCAATGATGTGAAATTCCGTACATAAGTTCCAAAGAAACTCATTGGTGCGGGATCGGGATTTGAACCCACGACCTCACGATTGCAGGTCGGGTCTTACTACCACTAGACCACTACGGCTTCCCGGCACTGACGGCATCGATATTTTATTCTTAACTTATTTTATTTTCCAGTAGCTCAAAAGCTACAGGAAAATATAATTAAAATGATATTTAATATTTACAACTCATTACATAAAATTTTTACAATAAATTAATAAACATATTTCTGTACACTGTAATTTTATGTCAGCAACAACCTAAGCTGCCATTGCTCTTCAAACGTGCAAGGAGCACGTGTCTTCTTGTGCCAGCCCATATCGCATGACAAGATTAATTGATAAATTGTAAACTATTTTTATCATTATGACGTTATGCCTATAGGTATTGTTGCTGGTGACTAATGAAATTCCATATAGTTTGCAGTAGGGACGTTAAAAAACAATGTATGTGGTATTAATACTATTAATTTATTATATATCCCAACTGTAGCTACTTTTTACGATCAAGGTTTTGATTTTCTTGTATCAACACTATGTAGCTTGTCAAATACCAAATAATTTATTACCTGATAAGTAAAGCTACTAAATGTGACAAACAATGTCCTGAAAACTCGTAAATTCTTCTGTTTAGAACTTTCTAGATTAATTTTACAGCTCAATAAATAACTTCCATGAATAAGGCGCATAAACATGCATAAGTTTTATTTATCCGACTTTATAGCTCGCAGATCGTTAAACCCGCCCTTCAAACTTTAAGTCTTTCAGTGCTAAAACCTACGCCCGTTTCGCCCTTTTATAGTAGTTGCAACAAAATAAAACGAATGACAACCCTATCTGTGTTAGTTACGAAGAACGCATTAAGGGTGGAGGATGAAGGTCGCTTTAAAACTGACAGTTCCGTGATACATGTGGTATAAATTTGAAATTTGGACAGAAATTTCATTTTTATTGAAGTTTAAAATTTATATAACATAAAATATATTTTCAAGGCTTATAAACATATTAGTTCTTGCCAATCAAGTTGATCTACAGGTAAAAACAAAATTGAAAAAGTAATTACTCAAATCGGGTTTCTTGAATAGCAGTTTTTTATGGCTCACAAAAATATAACACTTCGCTCTCTACACTCTCTCTACTTCTTTCTTCGCTACACTTACAGATATATGCCACGACCTGTATGTATCTATCGAACAGGCTATGGAAGACGTTTTTAGCAAGCCAGAAAATATAAATAAATAAATGATAGTCGCCGGTGATTTTAATATTAATCTTCTAATCTAATGTCGTCAAATAAAGGATCTACTCTAGGTAATATATTCCGAAGCTTTGACGTGGAACTCTTGTTCAAAGAAACGACTCCAATAATGGAAAATAAATCTAGCTGCATAGAATTGACAACATTTTTGTGAATAGTAATGTTGTAAAAAAGTCTATAATAACAGACGTACAAATATGCATAATTTATTTACTCTTGCCCCAAACCTAAAATCCTGAGCACGTCCACCGAGACACTAATATAACAACAGCAAATTGTTTTCTTTCGCCAGCTGCAAGGCGAGGCATCCCTGTAAATAGGGTTGTCAATTAAACTTGTAACGCAATAACATTAAGTAAAAATAAATCGACGCGTAACTGACAGCTGCTGAAGTGGGTAATAGCTTTCTTGACACTGAAAAATATGTTTTGATTCTTTATTACATAGATTTTGGCTCAAATTATAACATTGGTTTTATTCTATTTGTAAGTAGCGGGGTGCGTAATGATTAAAAGTATTTTAATGTCGTATGTGGTATTCTGAAATCTCCTTATATATTTTTCCTTATCCTTTTAGACCCCACTTCTAACGCCATCTAATGCAGACGTCGCGTCGCATTGAAGTTAGAGTTTCTTTTCTCCTGGTTTGGTAAAGAAATTTCAAAATGTCACTGACCCTATGGAATAATCCAATAACCTTATCAATTGCGCTTCGACACATCAATCGCGCTGGTTCAGCGTGCTATATCGTCTTTTGTGGGTAACTAATAAGCAGTTAACCCGCCGTTTGTGACCTAGGTATATGTCTCAGAGATAGGGTGAATAGAAAAAGTAGAATAACTTTTTAACCCTTGATCAATTTGAGCTGGAATTTCGAGTAGCTGCCTAATTTTATAATTCTCATCGCCGGGCAAACTTGCAAAAATAATGTAAAAGTGGAAGTTGGATTTTTGGCGTCCACCCGGTGCCTGAGACGGGGTCACAAACTACGTAAGTCAAATGATCATAGCATTATTTATAATTTTCAATGTGTTACACAGATTAATTTGTTACTTTTATTACCATTAATTGTTTTAGTATACAGGGTTATTTCAAATTAATTAGCATCCTTTTAGGGGCTTATTCTGTACATCAAAATAACAACTGTTGTTCTAATATTTCTTTTTGGAATATTTTTCCGAAGCAAACATTTATTGCGGCCGAAAATTTAAAATTGAAAAGTTGTTGTTGTCTTTATCCATTATTTTCATATCACATGATTCACAGTACATACTTAGTTTCAAACCATCGAATAAATGACTTTTAGTATTTTTTTGTTTCTTCATAACACCAAATTTTTATAATTGTCGGATTATTGTCTACTAATTTAAAATCAAAGTTTGATCAAATCAGACTTTGATTTAAAATAGGAATAGAATAATTGAATCAAATCAGATATTGTGCACAAAACAGATTGAATTAAAATCCCGCTTTTCCGCATCACTATCCCGTTTAATTATTAATATGGTTATTATTAATATTGGTATTATTTAATTATATATGGCCGTTTAGTTACTAATATGGGTATTATTTAATTGTATTTTAAACATTAATGTAAAACTACTTGTATGCTGACCTTGCGGATCCCGAGGAGCTTTAGATTTTTTAAGAACCACCACTGTAAAACCAGGTTTACAAGCCAAATAAATAAATAGAAAAAATTGGTTGTTTTGTTTTTTCTCTCGTTATTAACAGACATCGACCATTAATTTGTAATGCATAGACCATCAATAGCATCATTAACCAAAACAAATAAACAACATGCGGTAAGTCGTTATAATTTCGTATGTAAATACAAACTATAAGTCACGGTGGTAACAAACCGAAAACCACCTAAAACTATCGGCGAGTTATTTATTGCCTTTGTTTGGACAAATATTTTAACCAATTCAAACATTGTACGTAACACATAATTTATTCGTTTAGCGGTTATTTCCACAGAATCTCTACATTTTCTGTGGCTTGCGGGGTCCAGACTAAAAATAGTAAAATTATACTAGTATATATATTATTCAAGTTTTTTTAAAGAATAAGTTTTATAGAACTACTCATACAGATACAGATACAGATACAGATAGTTTATTGGTAAAAGAAAATATTTACAAGTCAAAAAAATGATAATTAATAATAATGGGTACAATTATTGTACATAATAATAATCATATCTGTCTACAATTTGTCGTTTACGAATTCGTTAATAGAATAGTATGCTTTGCTCAGAAGCAACAGTTTTAATTTGGATTTAAATATATTATTGGAAGCTGCATTTCTGACGCATTCCGGCAGACGGTTGTATACGTATGAGTAGATATTTATATCTACTTTCATATCACTTGCTCAAATACGAACAATTGATTATAAACCCATTATTTACACAACAATTTTGGATCAAAACTATTTAAAGCAGACCACTATTTTTCTAAAAATAGGTTATCGACCACGTCTGTCGAGCATAAAAGTATTTAAACGCTTTTTTATTTTATTTTTTAGTGGTTTAAAAATCATCAAACTGTTATAATTGTAGAGTTCATATGACTTCACATAATTTTAAACAATTATTTTAATATCATGAATGATAATTGAAAAACTATCAATGCATGAGCCATATTTGTGGAATTTACACGATCACTCAGTTTTTTTATGAATTTACTGAATTAGGAGCATCATCTTTAAAATAATATAGCTCAATTATAAGGAAAAAAATTGGTTTTTATTTTCATTGCATTGCATTTTTTACCCAAGACAATAAATCTGTTATAGGTAGGCACAAAAGGCTTACTGTTGTCCTAGATCGGCGCGCATTTTTTTTTGCCTTTATAGATAGGGGTTAGTTTACAAAAAAACTCATTTAGCAACCATAAATATTTATAATAAAATAAATAATCAATATTGGGGGACATCTAACACACGGTCTCTGACCCCAAACTAAGCAAAGCTTGTAATATGGCTGCCAGAGACTGATATACTACATGTAAATATTTTTAAATACTTACTTTATATAGATAGTATCTAAATACACCCAGACACAGAGAAAACACCTATGTTCACCACATAAATGCTTGCCCTGGGTGGGGATCGAACCCACGCCTATTTGATCCAGAAGTCAGGTTTACTAACCACTGAGCCACCGAGGCAGTCAAATGTTACCTTTAGGGGTACCATGATAATTATCAATTATCAAGGTACCCCTAAAACGGTAATGGTGGCCAGTCTATGCAAGAGAGCGCATCAACACTAAAAGCTAAGTTAAAAATCACTTTAAGCGCATCTGCTAGTTGTGGGTCAATAAAAGGCGATGACGATGATGATTAAATCACATGCCATCTCACAATCTCAAATTTTACACGTCTTAATATACCTACTTAAAAATTGTTTCTAATAAAAGTGTAAAAAGTAGGTACATTTACCTAACAATATTTTTCAATCTCAGCGTGAATCTTCTAATGCGTCCGTGGAAATGGCTCCGTAATCGGGTGGTGTACCATTGATTTTATAATTAAAGTCTGCCGCTGTGATCCGATGCAGCGGCGTGAGAAAACCATGTTCAAAGCTCAGATTTGATATTAATTTAAGCTAGTGTTAATATTTGGTGTACAGTTGAGGCCGAAATATGTGCCGCTTTCTTTCTGCCTTAAGTATTTGGCCAAAATTATTGGCATAGAAGACAAAATGCCAATAGCCATCATGACTTAAAATAATGGTCATGATAATGACGTTATCTAGTCATGTCTAATAATAAAAAATATTCATTTGTATAAAACCAAAGACTACAAAGCGTTACTCTTGATAAAATATAAGGAGTACCTACTTGGATGATTTTATTTCGATATTTTGGCGCTGGTTGCCTTTTAAAAAGTTGTTTATGATGATAAAAGAGATAATGCTAAAATATATCGAAATTAGGCCATTTTTCGGTACAGTATTTAATTGAAATTTAATTATTTGCTTTATTTGTTTTGGAAAATACCTAATTTTCCTAATGTTTTATTTAGTTAAAACAGTTTAAAGGAAGTTCATATTTTCGGATTGTATTATCTTTTGACATTGCTTGTACAATATGGCGTGATGGTGGCCTTGAACAAAAATAAAATACGAAATTCCATTGTGATTAAGCATTCAATACTGTTGTTTTTTTCTGTGAATTTATTTACCATATTTTAAAGCTTTTCTTGGGCTACTGTACAAAGACTGAGCCCACATTGCAAGATATTATTTAATATGTACTAAAAAGACGAATGTCCCTGTCGCTCAACTTTGCAATGCATATGCCTACGTAAAACTTTTTTGTTTACCCATTTACCAACCCAAAGCTTGCCACCTTGCATCTTACGTAAAAAATTAAAAAAAAAACATACTCAGATCTTAGATTATTTACAAGTAAATAATCAAAGACTCAGATAGACCTTTTTTTGTCCACCAAGTGTAACGCAAGCGTCGGCTCCGCATTTCAATAAATCAGGAGAAATGACGTCGAGCGTGTTAGGCAGTCATCGCCGCGATGGGTGGCCGAAGTCTTCACGGCTATTTCACGCCGGTGCACTACAAATAGACATGCGGATATAGCGTATATGAGCTGTACACCAGCTAATAAACACTGGTAATGGCCACTAAATATTGTTTGAGCTGCATATAGCTTGAGAAGGTGTAAACTGCAGGTAGTTAGATTTGTGAAATCATATTGCAAAATAGGTAAGTAGCTTAAGCTAATGCGTTGGTGGGAGTGGCGTGATAGTATTTGAAACACTATAAACATTTTAGTCCTGATATGTACACTGTTAGGCTCAGGCCTTTTTCCCTATACATTTCGAATAGGTCCATTCGTAAGTGGTTGGACACAGCGCGATTCTGCGGGCATTTGACCATTCATGGAATCCTCTACCCATTTCCATTAAACGAGCCCCGTCCATAACTGTTTTCAAAGAGGAAGTTAAGAAATTATATCTGTCGCAATCTTTAAATCGTGCTTAGTTTTTGGGTGGTTTATTAATTTGTTTGCTTATTATTGTTTTTGTTTACTTAGGTATACATTGTATATATGTGTATGTTAGTAGTTAAAAGTATTTATTAGTATATTTTACTATATTATTTATATATGTATTAGTATTTATAACATTTGTATGTATTGTGTTTATTGTATTAAGTATTTAAATCATTTTCTTTTTACTTTTAAAGTGTCATCTAAATTAGCACTCCTCGTCGTATTTTCTTTTGTACCTATCTCTCTCCATCCTAAGGTTCCAACATAAGGTTTATCATTTTCAGTGATAAGGCCGCCAGTTGCTTCACATGTTTATCATCTATTTTTCTCTATTTTCTGTTTTATGTGCGTGTGAATTTGAATCAATGAAGAGTTTATCTATCTATGTGGATAACTACTGTACGAGTAACTGCATTTGCCGATATTTCACAGCTGCAAAGCTTGCGGTTTATCAGTTATTGATGCAAAAGAGCGCTGAGTGAGAGTCTTGATGTGGGTTACTCATTGTGGCATAATTCATTCTAAAACGATGGTAATGTTTTTGACAGGCGAAAAAGCGCTACTGCGGCTTAAGTGACACATTAAATTGTAGGTTCCGGTTGTTTTAACCATTTTGCCATGTCAGAGGCCTTCGGGCGGCTTACAAACTCTAACACCAGGGCTAGCCACGCATATACAAACTTACTTACCTACTTACTTTACCGCTTTGAACTTTGAAAAAGTTAGATATCTAAAGAAGTCGTTATTTGTTACAATTATAATTATTTATTTGATTATAGGACCATAAACTAATTCAAAAGTTGACTAGCGGCTTAAAAACTATGACATGTGACAAACAACATCGGATAAATATTATTTTGAAAGGTGCCTTTGGGATACTGCCTCTTGCTATCTAGTCCCTCAATTTTATTTTATGAGACAATCAAACAATCGTGACTATCTGGGCATGTAGATAGTAGATATCCTTTAAGTAAACAACCACTACGTGGTACTTACCTACTTACTTTATTAGAGTTTGAGAATTCTAGTCAAAAACAAAATTACTTTTCTAATAGTCTGACATGGCGAGGAATACAAAAAATAACTTCATATCTACGCTTCTATTTATTATAGTAGTTCTTTCGCCGGATTGCCTTTTAAAACTAGTGAATATTAATAGTAAATAAGTATAGGTAATAAATAAATAATTTGTGTAAAATCTGTATTGCGTGTAAAACAGAAAATGTACAACTTCGATGTAACAGAAAGAAAATTTAATTTTAAAACCATGGCAATCCGTTAAGCCACTAGAGTAACTCGAAAGTCTTTGTCAAGCTTTTTAAATAGTTTTTCATCCGGCTAACTATTCTCATCCCAACTCTTTGCGCTTCGTGCAGCATTCGTAGATTTTTAATTTCTTCTTCCACTGTAAATTTAACTGAAACTTTTCGAGCATAAGTACATAATATCTTTGGTACGACAGCGGAAAATTATGCTGCTTTTTAATAAATCTTTGGTACTCAAACTTATTGATAAGTCATCAAATGTGTATTGTTTGAAGGTGAATATATCTCATTCATTCTCGCCATTGATGGCTCCTACTTGCGGCGGCGTCGTGTGTCGGGTCGTTCTCTTCCCTAAAATTTGGTTGAGGTAAGCGATGGCTGGCACATGCGTCACACTCGTGATCGGGTGCTGCATGCGGGTCGCCGGTTTGCTCGTGGCATTCACGCAATGCACCGAAACTACTAACTTAGGCAAAAATTTAAACTAACCCATTTCTATTGTACTAATTCTTTTTGTATAGTAAAATCGAATAATTGAACATTTTAGTTAACAAAAGGCACAGACCCTGGAGTCTGTGGTTTGTAATTTTCCGATAAAAAAAAAGTGAATATATATTTTATGTACTAAAAGTAGTCAATTCGTATATAGGCCGGGTGGCCCTAGTATCAGAGTTTTTATGTACTTTCTAATTTCAAATAGGTGACATTTGACCTATGGTTATACATGAAATTGGAAATGAAAAACACATTGAATCTCAAATAGAACTGGATCTCAAATTTTACTGCCAAAACTCATGGTTAAATACAGAGCAGTGAAAACAACCCCTAATAAAATGCAACATAACACATAAGAAACGTTCATGAGCGGTAAAAATATATAATCATTTTATAATAGGTACATTTAAGGTCCTATTATGGATAAAATAAGAATTAATGTAGTAAATACTCTTTCAATCAGCCAACTTATAGTCTAGAAGAAAGTTCCCTGAACCACTAGGCCACATTTTCTAATTTAACTTCGACTTCCAGTCATGTCACTTTATTATTAAGATATAGTAATACTACTATATATATATATATATATATATATATATATATATATATATATATATATATATATATATATAGTACTACTACGAATTAGCTTAGTTGGGAAAGCGTCGGGCTAGTGATCCGAAGACGCAGGTTCGAGTCCTGCATTCGCGACAAATTTTTCAAATGTTTATCACAATAACAACTCTTTAAGAAAATAGTAAGTCTTTTTATTATGTGTAAAAACATTATACGTAAACATAGTCCAGAAAATTAAGTGAAAATCAGTTAACTAACACGGGATATTAAATTTGTACGGTGACGAAATTCCTGAAAGCAAGTTTAATTAATTAAAATCGTCGTCCCCAGACCGATTGCCGTCCAATAAATAAAAGACAACAGCACCAAAGCAACCGAAAAAATACTGCGTACAAGTTAACGAGCCGTGAAAATAAGAAAAATAAGGGAGAAAAACACAAATTACGTTTTTTCAGGTGAAGGGAAAATGCGAGCACAACAACTTAAACAATTTGCAGAGGCACACTCGAAAGTGTTAAGTGAATTTGGAATTTTAGGGCTTGCTTACATTGTTGTACGTTTTGGAACTCTTTAATCCTTTGAAATTTTTCGGGTTGAATGTGCGAATTAGATAAAATGTTGTTATGGAAACCTTTTTAAAATTGGTAAGTATAAATAGATGCTTGAGAAAATTTACTTGTAAGTAAGCAGGTGCATAATTATGTTTTAGGGAGATAAGACAAGTGTCAAGAATATTTTTTGCAAAAATTAGCATGAAGTCGTTCACCCGTGTACAGAATTCGCGAATGTTTCGCACGGATCGATGTAGCATTTTTCACATTATTGTTGATTTATCAAAAATGGCTCAGCCACTTTCAATAAAATTAAAATGAGACCAATTCCCAAGTATATTATTTTCAATAAAAAAAATAATATGAAAAAAGGTATGCGTGATTATACATAAAAAAATATATACGCGTCGAATTGTATACCTACCTCCTCCGGTGGTTCGTCGGTCAAATAGTGTTTTATTCTTTATAGTTTAATACTGGCATCATTATACTGTAAGTATTGGCCAGTTGGAATTGATGGTCAGTCAAAATAGAACTGAATCCAAAATAGGCCTCCCAGGCTTATGCTTTTTCCAAGTTGATTTGTTTATCGGTCCAATATAATGGCTTCCCATTGGGACATAATTAGGCGCAAATGTGTACGTTTGGAACGTTAATAATTACGATTGAGGTAAGTAACTCATACTCTTGTTATCTAAGTGCATACTCTTGTTATCAAATCAAATAGCAGTAGGTTAGCTAATTAAACCATCCCAATATTTTCCTTTATTGCTCAAAGTCAAAATGTGAAGTGCTGAACAATCAACATGTTTTGGTATTGACTCGTGTGATCATTATTTAGTACATAAATCAAAATATAAAAAAAGAAATAAATATAATAGATAAAAAGACCTTGAAACCTTCATATTATTATACCTATGACTGCCTCGGTGGCTCAGTGGTTAGTGAATCTGACTTCTGGATCAAAAAGGCGTAGGTTCGATCTCCTAGGTGTTTGCTATGTGTCTGGGTGTTATTTAGGTATTATCTATGTAAGTATGTATTTAAAAATATTTATACGTAGTATCAGAGTCTGAAAGCCATATCACAAGCTTTGCTTAGTTTGGGGTTAGAGACCGTGTGTAAGATCTACCCTAATATTTATTTATTTATTCATAGTAAACGAATCCTAAGGTAGACTGTATGTACAAGGACAGACCGAATTGAGTCAAACGAACGAAATTCATCGACAAGATTCTATCATGCTCAGTTTAAGAGCAATTTTTCTCTTAAAGCCAAACAAATGAGGCACCATTAGATGGAGTGAGAGCGCTTAATCTATTTCTGACGAGTTCAGTGACGCCGACAAAGACAAATCGACATTAGCCTACCCACACGGCGCAAAGGCGTTCCACTTCTGTTTCAATTCCACTTTTATTTGCGGATTAACTTCTTATTAGTCATTGTGCCGCGAGACTCGAGCCTATCAAGAGCCTTATGAATGGCTCAATTATTTTACAGATCCACCACGGATCGTAGAAAATTTAAACGTCACAGGACAGCTTATGTATAAAGCGCGTAACTGATTTGATTCCCTCGAATTAAACACTCAAATCCTCTTCCAATCTCCCTTAAAGATGCTTATTAAAATACTCATCACGAAGAGTAATGGCTGACTAAACGTGTTAATCGTTAAAAAATGCCCCCGTTGTTAAACACGTGTTAGTATCTACAGAGGAACACGAGTATTATTAAACTGACAACATATTTATGTTCTCCCAGAGACAGAAATAATGGTCTCTATAAATTTCATGTGATTAAACATTCACCGCTTAAAATGACAGTGAGTTATTATTTTAAAAGTATGTGCTCATCAAATTACTGGAACAAAGGATGTAAAAGAATGTAGACTTGCTAATTGATCAGTTAACTCGTCACCTTCTTTATTAGCTTGCTCGAGATCTTAGGTTTTCAGTTCTTGTACAATCTCATTAGCATGACTGCATTGTTGGTTACTTCTTAAATTTCAAAATAAAACCTTAGTGCAGAAGATATACGTTATAAAATGTCATTTTACAGATTTCAGACGAAGAAAAGCAAAAATAAATAAAAAGGAGTGGCGCAGAGCGTATTTCAGAAACGACAAGTTGAAGAATGTCGAAATGTGTCATCTGTCAGTCGGTATTTAAAACGATATGTTATTCTGGAAGTGTCGCTCTGTCGTGTTTCTTAAATAGTCGAGGCAGCTGTCTCGTAGTAAAGCATTTTCAGAGGAACCAATGAAAATTCCGATGTCTAAAAGGCGTTTTCGGCGTTAGATGGTTATGTACATAAATTGAGTAAAAAGTGAGTAAAACATTTTTAAGTTAGAGTGTATCGGAGTGTTTATAAACTATAAATTTGGATGGTTTTCGAAGTTTATGCTGATCTTAAAGTAGCAATCTAAACAAAGAATAAATTGTGGTTTTATGGCGTGATTCTTTCAGTTCTTTTCTCTCATTATAGGAACATCTGTTCAACTGATCGTGGCTCCAGCTAATGGGTGGAGTGACATTAATGATGCTAATGGGGTTTTATTTAAAAAAGAGAACATAATTTATACCCTACGTCACTCTAAGAACATTCTTATAGAAGTCTTTTTTAAACGGTAACAAACAAGTACGCAAACATACTTATGATTACGATTTCTTTGATGCTCTCTGCGCTAATATTTTCTAAATTTTATTTTCAACTAACCATATTAACACAATAGTTATAAGCTTTGAAAAATACTTCTTACTTACTTCATACTAAAAAGGTAACGTACGACACGTCTTAATGAATCCAGCGCGGGCAGCTATGGGGTTTTTGAGATATCACTACATACCTAGTATAAAAACAAAGTCGCTTCCCGCTGTCTGTCCCCATGAATGCTTATATCTTTAAAACAACGCAACAGATTTTGATGTGTTTTTTTTAATAGATAGAGCGATTCAAGAGGAAGGTTGATGTTTATAATATACCTGTGTGAATCCGGGGCGAGTCGCTAGTTTGATTATAAACACAGGCTAAGTAATAAATAATTCTATACACCTAGTGTGTGAAAAACGATAAAAATAATTTCATTGATTAAGCAATTCGTCATTTCTCGTTAATTGTAAGAAGTTCTAATAATTTCACATTAAGTGACAAATGGCGCTTCCAACAATGTAGTAGTTGGTAAAAAATGATAAACACTTACAGGCTAAGTAAATTCATATAGGCTGGGTAGCTATCCCTGGTGTCAGAGTTGAAACACAGGCTGTTTCCTAGCGACATCTTGCAATTTTTAGATATATTATATCTAGTCAACAATACACATATTTTTACTATGGAATAACCCCGAAAATTACAAAAAATACCTCTTTTGAACAAACGTCGATGATTCTCAACAAAATGTACGCAAAGGTAGTTCTTTGTTTATTTAGCGTTATCAAGGTTGGTCCTATAGTAAAACTTAAAAGTAAGCAATGTTGAGTATAAATTATAATTATCTACAAAACTTCCTGCATTTTGCACATCAGCAACTTTTATGTTACTGTCCACACAATTTTTAACCGAAAATGAAATAATACTACTACAAAAACTAGCAGCAACGAAGTGCTCCCTATAAAACTTAATGCATTAGACTTCCCTCAGTAGCAATATTTTGTCTACCACCTTTGTTTTGCTCCAAACTCGACTCAAACTGACCATTCCCTGCTTGAATGGCGGCATTATGTTGCATGCTCAGCAGTTGTGCACTTGAAATGCTAAGGCAGCAGCTTTGTTGATGGGTTGAAGCGATTACATTCGTCAGATTTAATTTAGTAAATATATTAGTATTTGGGGTCTCGGACCCCAAACCAAAGAAGATATAATAATACTACGTCTAGAACGGTCACTCGTTACCCCCCCACCCGTTTGACTCTTCCTGACTTCCACCCCGTGTTTCACGTACCGATCGTGTACTCTGCGCGCGGGCTGCACTGGCCGGTAGATTTTGTAATAAAAAATACCTAGACTGTGACAATAGGGAAGAATTTTGCTGTGTATGGTTGAATATCAATAGGTAATACGTAACAAAACAATACATTTTAATGTTTATTTAAGGATAAGAAAATGGAACTTATTTTACATTAGGGGCCATTCAAGTATTACGTAAGCACTATAGGGGGGTGGAGGGGTTTATCATTTGCTTATTTTTGATGACATGGGGGATGGGTAGGTCTAAAAGGTGATTACGTCAGCAATAGTTATTTATTTCTATTCGCATGTGTGTGTTAAAGTCCTCTATGCTAAATCTATTTTCTTATTCCTAGAATTAAATCTGCTGCTCATGAATCCATAAAAAAAGAAAAATGTATACAGGTACCAATGTTTACGTAAGAATGGGGGGGGTAAGAACTTTCCTTTTTTACTTTGCTATGATAAGTTTCCTTACATGATAGTGATGATGATAAAGCATTTCTTTCAAGATCTCACTAGGGATTCAACTGCTAGAGACATATTTTGGTGAAAAAATCTGTTACTAAGGATAAACTTAAAATACCAAACCTTGCAAACTGAAAGACTGGATCTGTTGGGCAATTTTCTATAGGTTCCAATTTGGCGAGCGTGCGCTCGAACTCCACAATCTGTTTCTTTCATTTGCTTTTCACAATAGAACAAGCCGGAAGTCGCATAAATACCATCCCAACATAGTCGATGTACCACTTGCTCGTACTAAGCGATTCGCTTCTTCCTTCATATTGCGGACCGCCAGGGATTGTAATGCCCTGCCTCCATCATTGTTTCCTGACAATTACAATCAGGATATCTTCAAGTTAAGAGTGAAAAGGTATCTTCTAGGTCTACATACTCCATCTGCGGCTACAAATTTGCTTTCCATTAGGCGAGTTTGTGGCCAAATGCATTAAAAAAAACCTATTATAAGCCCATTATCAAAGTGCTCAAAATAATTTAGAAAAAAAATACTAAGGACAATTTTTTTAACATTTCACAATTTTAGGATTGACCGCACAATAAGAGTAATATCGTTTCGAAAAAGTATCACAAAAGTACTTATTTTTCGTCCGGCTAGAGATAGGTAGGAATAATGGAGAAAAACATTACGACTACGAAAGTATTTGCCCAACGAAGATTAAAAAGTAAAAAATCGCTCAATCTATTCATTGTAGACTGACCTTATAACTTGTGAGCAACAACAATTTTTCGCAAAGTATTCAGGTAATGGCAGTTGTGATATTAGGTGCATTGGGATTTTTATTCTTAAATTTATTTGGAGTTTTTTACTTAACTTACATTTTAAACTAATAAACCAATGAATTTATTCGACTTGGAAAAAAAAACCTTTTATGAAATTAGCACAATGAAAATTTTGTACATATAACCAGAGAAATATGCAAAATTTGTTTATTTCCTATATATATTACTCCGTTTGTTATCTCTTGGAAGAAAAAGTTTACAAAATTGTATAAAATCTGTATGTATCGTATACGTAGTATCTGTGAGGTGCTTGATATTCATTATTAGTTTTATCGTATAAAATGACAAAAGACGGGCTCGTCCGGGATTTGAACCCGGGACCTCTCGCACCCAAAGCGAGAATCATACCCCTAGACCAACGAGCCGCTTGATGTAGCCTTTACAATAGTACAACAAAAGCATAATAAGAGAAAATGTAAAAAAATTCGGCTCGACTATTTGAACAAGTGCTACTAAGCTATTGTTATAACTTTGAGACATCTTTGAAATATAATCATTGATTTGTGATTAGTGATTACCAAATAAATAGGTACCTTCCCTCGATGAGTTATCTAGTTTATGTAGATTTAGCCATTGAATTATAATAAGGTACTTATGTTAAAATTAATTATTATTCTCGCTTGACTAGATAAACAACAACTCCGTAAATGCGTCAACTCATTTTTGAATTGTTTCTTTGAAGTCTTTGTAGGTCAGTAAAATAATCACTTTCTGAGCATAAAATCGCAAAATGCTGACAGATCCCATAAAAAAAAATATGGCCGATATCTCGGAAACTATGCACTTTAGAGCAAAAATTATACATAAAGACTATTATTGTAGAAAATAAAATTTCGCATTTTTCGGTCTTTGTAAACTTTTTGTAAAACTTACTGTTTACGATTTATGACCCATTTAATGAACTGGTTTTCTATCTTAGTATTTAGTTATTATCTTATTCTGTATTTAGTACTCGTTGTTACGAGTATAGCGGCTACAGAACTATATCGTCTGTGAAAATTTCAGCTTTCCAGCTATCACGGTTCATGAGATACAACCCGGTGACAGTCAGGCAGACGGGCGGACAGCAGAGTATTTGAAATCCTTTTTTTGTCCCGTTTTTACCCTTTGGGTTAACCCTAAAAATAAAATCAGAAGTAAGATTGTATGTATAGGCTAGGTGGCAAGTCCTGGTGTAAAAAGATTTTAAGCCGCATGAATACCTCTGATATGGTTAAACGTTTAAAACACCGAAATTCACATTTTAATGCGTCATCCGGGCCACGGCAGCGCGTTGTAAATTTTACTGGTGGCCACCCATCCGAAAAATTGACCGTGTCAAACGTTGCTTAACTTCGGTGATCGATAAGTAAGTTTAAACATTTTCCAAAACGAAGAATTGTGTGTGAGATACTTTGGCCTTTCCTCATTTAATTAGCATTTGATGCAAACATAAATAGGTTAAATTACTCATCTAATTTATTTTTGCTCATTTACATTATCAAAAAACTTATGTAACAAGTTTAAATATTAAAGCACAACGAACGTCCTCAACCTTTCCTTCAACTTTATTTGAGAATCTTCTCTATACTGTGACCTAAAGCCAATGGATTAAAATGACTCAAAAAATGTAGTCTGGTCAGCAATCTGTTTTATTCTGCAAAATAACTATTTTTAACTTAGGTCTCGGCTCATGGGCCGAATCAAATATAATTTTTCTGGCATTATTAGTACGTTATTGAGAACGTCCTGAATACCTTTCTCAATAACTTCTAAATGATATCTGTGGACACGTGGCGATTCGTTGTGCAATTGCAAATTCATATGTCATTAGGAGCGAAAAGTGGGGTTTTGCGCGGCTTGTAGCTAGCTTTAAGTTTGATTTGGTCTAAATTACTTTTAGAAGTAATTACGAGTAATAACGATCAAAGATAAAAGAGTTTCTAGGTAAAATGAATAAAATAAGTAAACAAAAATTTAAAATTTATCATTATCAGCCGTAGGACGCCAACTGCTGGACATAAGCCTCCCCCATGGATTTCCAATAAGGCCGGTTGGAAACAGCCTGCATCCAGCGCGTTCTTGCGGTCTTAATAATATCGTCGGTCCACCTGGTCGGTGGACGTCCTACGCTGCGCTTGCCGGTGCGTGGTCTCCATTCAAGAACTTTACTGGCCCATCGGCCATCAGTTCTTCGAGCTATGTGCACTGCCCATTGCCACTTCAACTTACTAATCTGCTGGGCTATATCAGTAACTTTGGTTCGTCTGCGAATCTCTTTATTCCTGATTCAATCTCTCCGAGCATAGCCCTTTCCATAGCGCGTTGGGCTATCATGAGCTTATTCATAAGGCCCACAGTAAAAGACCACGTTTGAGTTCCATATGTCATCACTAGCAACACACAACTGCCGATACGAGAGTTTTCGACTTGAGGCACTGAGGTATGTCGGAAGAAAAAGTTTTCGAGGGCGTAGATTTCAAAAATGGCATCCATTTTGACATTAAACATGGCGGACGTTTATAGAACGTTTAAATTATTACAGATGGCGTATTTCTGTTGCCGCTATAACAACTAATACTAAAAACAGAAAAAGAAAAATGGAGGCTCCCATACAACAAACCTGAAATCATAGCCGTTTTTCGCTCCCTATTAATAACGGTAACTAGTTGGTAGAAGTCTAAGTCTTAAGTAATCACAGGATATTTACAGGTTGAATATTCACTTCAAAATTACTTTTGAAAATAAAATATATATTTTAGTTAAAATAAAACATATTAAGGGGTACGAGATTAGGATGGCCCTAAACCAACTTAAGAACAATAAGGCGCCGGGTGACGACGGAATCACTTCAGAGCTTCTGAAAGAGGGTGGAACGCCGGTACTAAAAGTCCTTCAGAAGCTAGCCCGAACAAGCCGGTTTCCGGAAGGGCTTTAGCACCATGGACCACATACATACGCTGCGGCAAGTTATACAGAAGACCGAAGAGTATAACCTGCCACTTTGCTTGGCGTTTGTGGACTATGAGAAAGCCTTTGATTCAGTTGAGACATGGGCTGTGCTTGAGTCTCTCCAACGATGCCGTATTGACTATCAGTACATGGAAGTGCTGAAGTGTTTGTATAATAACGCCACTATGTCGGTTCGAATACAGGAAGAGAGCTCCAAAGCGATCCCTTTGAAGAGGCGTAAGACAGGGAGACGTAATATCTCCGAAACTGCTTACTACTACTCTGGAGAACGCCTTTAAGCTCCTGGAATAAATAGGACTCGGCATCAACATCAATGACGAATACATCACTCACCTTCGATTTGCCGACGATATCGTGATCATGGCAAAGTCAATGGAAGAATTCAGCACGATGCTCGAAGGCCTTAATCGAGTCTCTCAACAGGTGGGTCTTAAAATTAACATGGATAAGACAAAGGTCATGTGTAGTTCACATGTTGTACCCAACCCTATTTCAGTTGGGAACTCGGTTCTTGAAGTCGTTGACTCGTACGTCTACCTAGGACAAGTAGTCCAGTTAGGTAGGTCCGACTTCAAGAAAGAGGCCAATCGCCGAATCCAACTCGGTTGGGCAGCGTTTGGAAAATTGCGTAACGTCTTCTCGTCCGACATACCTCAGTGCCTCAAGTCGAAAGTTTTCGACCAGTGTGTGTTGCCAGTGATGACTTATGGCACAGAAACGTGGTATCTTACTATGGACCTTATTAGTAAGCTCCAAGTAGCCCAACGAGCCATGGAGAGGGCTATGCTTGGAGTTTATCTGCGAGATCGAATCAGGAATGAGGAGATCCGTAGAAGAACCAAGGTTACCGACATAGCCCAGCGGATTGGCAAGTTGAAGTGGCAATGGGCAGGGCACATAGCGCGGAGAACTGATGACCGATGGGGTCGAAAAGTTCTCGAGTAGAGACTACATACCGGCAAGCGCAGCGTAGGACGTCCACCCACAAGGTGGACGTATGGCCTTATTAGGACCGCGGGATCGTGCTGGATGCAAGCCGCTATCAACCGGTCTTATTGGAAATCATTAGGGGAGGCCTATGTCCAGCAGTGGACGTCCTATGGCTGAAATGATGATGATGATATTAAGGGGCCTTTATTTATCAGAGGGAACTAATTTTAATTTTACTGCTGATCATTTAAATAAATACCATAACCAATGTCGGTTAGATAATCGCGAATAATATTCTGATTATGTAAATAAAACATGTGATATAATTTTTTGCGTCACATTTATTAATGTTGTCATTCATTGAATTTATAATGCCAGTCTCAATGTTTTTGCGCGTTAAGTTAAATTTTAATGGTCTTAAAATTAATTTATGGACAAAAATAATTATATTTCTTTTTGGTGTTTTAGAAACAGAGATAAACTTAATTGGAATATTAGTTTTTTGGGAGCTTTTTTCCTGATTTTGAGTAAGAATTGTTTTACGTATTCAAATAAAGTTACATGAATATTAAAAAAAAAAGAAAAGTTACTCTAAATATTACGCACAAAAAAGTGTAAAAAAAACTCCCGTTCTCAAAAAGAGATCAATATTTAATTCATTGAAACCACTTATTTTGTACCAAAACACTCAAAAACAAGAACAATAACGATAACTAAAACAAAGACTTATTTATAAATTCACAAAGTTATTTTTCTACTTATACTTGCTAATCCGCCGCCACTTAGTAACTTTACTCCATTCCTGGGACTACAATACCTATATCCAAGTAATTCTTTGCTTACAGCAAAAATTCTCAACTCAGGGATTCCCAAAGTGATTCCGCGGAACTTCCATTGAACAGATGAACAGGGTTCCACCAAAATTATTTGTTACTAGTAGCACTTAAAAATCTTTTTTACTAATTAAAAACAATATTTGTTACTAATAATATCCCTTAAAAACCTTTTATTTTTCTGGAATAGTAAGCAGCCTATGTTACTTTCCAACCTTTGAATTATATTCATGGCAAAAATCAGTTGTTTTGTCTTTTTGTTGTGCATGCTCATAGATATTTTTGCCAATTGTGAACCGATTTGAATTTTTTTTTTATCTCGAAAGGGAAAGGTGGAGCCATTTAAATTTCATAGAAATCGGATGAGCCGTTTTTGATAAATCATCAATAATGTCACATCGATTTTTCGCATAAAATAATTATTTATAAGGAGGTAGGTTGGCAAGAGTTGTCGGGCATAATACCGATAAAAACAATAATTTATAAAACAACTGTTTTTTGTCACTTTTCACTGTATAATATGTTTTACACACAATTTTATCTTACAATATTATAATTTGAAGATGATAATAATAATTGTGTTTCAAATGCAAGGTGGCGTGTTTGTCGGATTCACTTCGGAGAGTGCGCTCAGGAGTTGCACAATCTGGTTCCACCTGCCCCTTTCTTCTATCGTACGGCTAGGCAGACGCGACCAAAGCGCCACCCTTTTATAGTGGACATTCTGCGCGTTAGGACAAAGTGTTTCGAATCCTCATTCCTCATACGAACAGCCAGAATGTGGATCGCTTTGCCTGGGTCTGTCTTCCCACTAAAGTACAACGTGGGTGTCTTCAAATCCCGAGTAAATAGGTATCTTCTAGGTAAGCATGCTACATCCTAGACCGCATATCTGCTCAACATCAGGCAGTATATAGTCAAACGCAAACCTTAAAGGAATTAAAAAAAAATAGGTACATTAAGGCCGTGGTGGTCTAGCGGTAATGACAATCGCCTTTCAATCATGAGGCGTGGGATCAAATTCCGGACGCGGTACCAATGAATTCCTTGGAATTTATGTACGGAATTTCTGACCACGGACTTTTCGTTGAAGGAAAACATCGTGAGGCAACCTGCACACGTTTGTAAAAGAAATTCGATGGCGTATGTGAATCCGCTAACCCGCACTTAGCCAGCGTAGTGGATATGGCCCAGTCACCCTTCGTGGGTCTGTCTACTATACACATAATAGACTATCAATAAAAGCCTAGTACAGTACAGTAATTAAGTAACTATGTCAGGTATATATTTCTTATAAAATACTTGCCCGTGGTCCTACTAGTAGTCTCTGTAGTCTACTAGTAGTCATCTGGTAGGACTACGGGCGTCAAACGATATTTTCAGACTTAATTTGTAATCTTATGCTATGTTATAAAATATCTTTTTAAAATAAAACACCAGGAACTTGGTTGGTATTAAGCGTTCATAGCGTAGTTTGCCGTGGTGGTCAAGAGGTAGTAACACCCGCCTTACAATCGTGAGGTCGTGGGTTCGAATCCCCGGTCCCGTACCAATGAATTCTTTGGAATTTATATACGGAATTTCACACCACAGGCTTTTCGGTGAAGGAAAACATCATGAGGCAACCTGCTTACGTCTGTAGAAGAAATTCGATGGCGTATGTGAATCCACCAACCCGCACTGGGCCCGCGTGCTGGATATGGCCCAATCACCCTTCGTGGGTAGGCCTACGTCCTGCAGTGGACTACTAAAAAGGCTGGTACAGTACAGTACAGCGTAGTTTGACTACGTGTTTACCCGCGTTAAACAACGTTCGGGTCGGTCAGTCTTCGGATGGGTGACCGCGAGAGGCATTTCCAATTGAGCGCTACCGGGTCGGATGACATGATGAATCGTAGTTCTCGGTTGTTTTAGCAGTTAAGCCATATAAAAGACCTTCGGGCGGCAAAAAAAATCTAACACTAGAGCTAGCCACCCAGCCTACACGAAATAACTTTTCGACAGAATCAAACATCTTGACAGCTGTGATGAGTGTGAGCTACCAACCCCCCGACCGCCTAAGCAATAGCAATCGTAATAGCAATCGTTTATGACTTCATTTTAGTCATTTGGCACCGCCTATGTGACGTTAGCCATCAATTGCTTTGCGCGGAATGCGAAAGCAATCGTTGAATGAACAACTTTGTTGGCTAACGTCACATAGGCGGTGCCAAATGACTAAAATGAAGTCATAAACGATTGCTATTGCTTAGGCGGTCGAGGGGCAGCTGCGGATAATTGAATCCTCGCGCAGCTATAAGAGATCTTTAGCAGGATTGGGTTATCCGTCGCTAGAAGCTTATTTTTTTTTTTAAGGTGACATCTTGCACACTGTCTCTGACCCCAAACTATAAGCAAAGCTTGTGATATGGCTGCCAGAGACTGATATACTACATATTATACATATTTTCAAATAAATACTGTACACTACAATCGGTTGAAGCGAACTTCTGCCGCCCCTCACTGCCTCCGTTGCTGAAACCCAATGGTTCACTGGCCCATACCGCGGTGGAGAAAGCAAATTTATTTGCATCTCAATTTGCTGAGTCTTCGCGTCTAGACCCCGGTAGTGCGAGACCTCCAACTTTGCCAAACTGTGACACTGTAATGAGTGAAATACACATCCGGCAAAAGGAGGTCCTTAAAGTTCTCCGCAGTCTAGATGTGAACAAAGCCAGTGGCCCTGATGGTATTCCGGCCATTGTATTGAGGACTTGTGCGCCTGAGCTGTCGCCTGTGCTGACTCGCCTCTTTCGCCTATCTCTGAAAACAGGTCAAGTGCCCAAATCTTGGAAGCTTGCTAACGTGCAACCTGTACCCAAGAAGGGCAGCCGTGCCGACCCTGCCAACTACAGGCCAATTTCGATCACGTCTATACTCTGTAAGAGTATGGAACGTGTTCTAAATAACAGGCTCCTGGCCTACCTGGAAGCGAATGACTTACTCAGTGACCGCCAGTACGGCTTTCGCCGAAACCGGTCTACTGGGGACCTTCTAGCGTACGCCACACACATCTGGAGTGAGGTCATGGAGAAGCACGGGGAGGCGTTGGCTGTCTCCTTGGACATTTCCAAAGCTTTTGATAGGGTCTGGCACGAGAGCCTTATTGGCAAGCTTCCATCTTACGGCCTGCCTGCTGATTTCTGCACATGGATATCAGATTTCTTGAGGAATCGGTCGATACGAGTTGTCGTTGATGGCTGCTCGTCAGACCAAATGGCTATCAATGCCGGTGTTCCTCAGGGGTCTGTGCTCTCTGCGACACTCTTTCTACTGCATATCAACGATCTGCTTAAGCCCGGGATCTTTGGGTACGCAGATGACAGTACAGTCGTGGAGAGCTACACATCCGATGCAAGAACCAGCGGGCCACAGATCGAGTTATACAGAGAGGCTATGGTTGAACGGCTCAACTTGAGTTTGCAGGCGGTATCCGACTGGGGTGATGCTAACCTGGTCAAGTTTAATGCCACAAAGACTCAGGGCTGTCTGTTTTCGGCCAAAAAGAGACCCTTTCAATTGTCTCCCGCTTTCCGTGGTGTCTCCGTTCCGTTAACTGACAGCTTGGAACTATTAGGCGTTTCACTCTCATCTTCTCTTAACTTTGGCTCTTACATAGAGTCCAAAGCCCAATTAGCCTCCAAAAAACTTGGTGTTCTCTCTAAGGTGAGACGGTATTTCACACCTGAGCAACTGCTTAGTCTTTATAAAGCACAAGTCAGGTCTTGCATGGAATACTGCTCTCACCTTTGGGATGGCTCTGCCAAATATCAACTGGAGGCTCTGGAGTCGATTGAGAGACGAGCCAGGAGGCTGATTGACAACGACACCTTGACTAAGACGCAGCTTCAAAGTCTTGAGCATCGTCGCAAGGTAGCGTGTTTGTCGGTCTTTTACCGGATACACTTCGGAGAGTGCGCCCAGGAGTTGCACAATCTGGTCCCCCCTGCCCCTTTCTTCTATCGTACGGCTAGACGGACGCGACCAAAGCGTCACCCTTTTATGGTGGACATTCCGCGCGTTAGAACCAAGCGTTTCGAATCCTCATTCCTCATACGAACAGCCGGAATGTGGAATGCTTTGCCTGGGTCTGTCTTCCCGTTAAAGTACAACGTGAGTGTCTTCAAATCCCGAGTAAATAGGTATCTTCTAGGTAAGCGTGCTACACCCTAGACCGCACATCTGCTTAAAATCAGGCAGTGTGTAGTCAAACGCAAACCTATTCGAAATAAAAAAAAAAAAAAAAAAAAAAAACACTACTACTACTTAGATATTAGTTTTAGCACATAATACTTAATTTTAAAAATATTGGTCAGCGTGTGTGGGAACTACAGTGCCGCGACAAACTAACTACTTATAGTTTTGCAGCACCGAATTATTTATTAAGAAGTTAAAATCGTAAATCCAAATAAACAAAAAAAATATATAAAAAAGACATTATTTATAGATAGATATTATTATTAAATACTCTTTTGAATATTATTGTTTTTCAATATACATTTATGTTTTACAACTCACGGGTTGCCCCGGATCTTTGAAGGGCATTGATGGGGCCGAAACCAACACCAAGAGGCCCTTTTACAACTATTAAGTAAAAAATACAGTTTTTGGGTGACAGGAAGACGGAAACTAATGGGGGGAATAGGTACTTCTTAGGCTATCTTAATGAATTAATACATGATTATAAGCTACTGGTCTATGGAATGAGGTGCGGCATCCGCCAAGTGATGCCTCATTTCAAAATATTTAGGCGCGTGGTGACTTGCCATCCACTAAATGGGCCCCCCATAAAGGCTACCGTAATTTGGCGCCGGAGGGGCAACATTAACATAACATTTTTCAATATTATTATTAAATACATATTTTTATAGAGAGTACCTAAATAACACCCAGGCACAGAGCAATCACCTATGTTCATCACATAAATGCTTGTCCTGGGTGGGGATCAAACCCAGAAATACAGAAATACAAATACAGAAAATTTTATTCGGGACAAAACAATTAGGTACACAACAACAAAACACGAAGAATAACTAAAAATAGAACAATTAATACCCAATGCTTTGCCACGAAACTGATCCCAATTCAGCATATTGCTGGTTATAAACAACCAGCACTGATATTATGTTGGGACCAGCGGTGACGTCACTACCGCAAGTCAGCGCGAGCAGTTATATCAATTCGTATACATACTTAAAAACAAGAACTAACGAGAGTACATTTCACAGGGCTATGACATCATGACCCACGCCTCTTTGATTCAATAGTCAGGGTCACTAACCATTGAGCCCCTGAAGCAGTCAAAGATAATAGTAACATCACACCATCCAGTAGTCAGGATCTCTAACCACTGAGCCACTGAGGCAGTCAAAGCTACTATTAACATCACAGCCGCAGAGAAGTATAATACGGCCTAATACTAACTTTGGTTGGTTATTTTTAAAGTTTAGGAACCCCTGTATTACACAACCGATCCTATCAAGTACTAGCTACATAAGTTTCCCTGTTATCCAACTGTATCTCGGAGTTAGAAAGCGTCAGTGCTCTAACAAGGGTAGAATAACGGCGAGACGATGATAACTTCCAATGTTATTTAATTGCTCTTCAAAAACATCTATTTAGTACAAATAGTTTTATGCTGTTGTAAAAATGTTAGTTGCTATAATTTTTACGGATCATGGCTTTTTGAACTTACTTATGGTTTTTAGGTGCTCAGTTTATTATTTAAATGTCATTGTATCATGACTGGTGATTTATAATAAATCAAAAAACAATTCAGTATTTTGGAAATTAAGAATTAGTTGAACATGATATATGTTTTTTAAAACGTCGGAAATATATACGACCGACTTATCTAACGATACCCATATTACCTAGGTATATATTTCTGACGTTTTAAAAAACATATATCATGCTCAACTAATTCTAGCGATATCGATATTGTACTGATTGTATGTATAGTATATTTAATCAGTAAAATACATACCTACTTACATTGCATGGATTTGGTGAAAAATTTATATACCTAGGTAATATGGGTATCGTTAGATACGTCGGTCGTATATATTTCCGACGTTTTAAAAACATGTATCATGTTCAACTAATTCTTGATTTCCAAAATACTGAATTGTTTTTTTTATTTATTATAAATCACCACAGTCAATCGTACAATACAAACAATCAGCACAATATCGATATAATAGAAAAAGAACATTATTAATGACATTCATTGTAAAATTCTTGTCGGTCCTATGACGTATTATTTTATATTGTACAGTTTACAGCATTTAAATTATTATTCACTGTGTAGTCAAACGCAAACCTATTCGAAATAAAAAAAAATAAAAAAAAAAAAAAAAAAAAAAAAAAATATCACAGAGCTGATCAGCTGACCTTTGATGAACGTTAAATAATAACGATGAGCTATAAATGATTTCTAACAACTTTTAAAGATTACGCAGCCCTTCTCGAATTAAATATTGTACAGTTTACAGCATTTAAATTATTATTCACTGTGTAGTCAAACGCAAACCTATTCGAAATAAAAAAAAAAAAAAAAAAAAAAAAAAAAAAAAAAAAATATCACAGAGCTGATCAGCTGACCTTTGATGAACGTTAAATAATAACGATGAGCTATAAATGATTTCTAACAACTTTTAAAGATTACGCAGCCCTTCTCGAATTAAAGTTGGTATTGCTGAAATGACTGTTAATTGTTTTAAACTTTCACGCGTTTCTGCCTGTTTTAATTAGTTCAGAGGTTTCACTCGAGTCTCAAGGTTTCTAATGTTTACTTGAACTCTAGCGTTTGTAGGAATCAGAACTGAGTTTCAACTGACCTATTTTAGTATTTCTATTTAAAAACTTTCACACTTTTCTGTCGTATTTTTACGCTAGATTACAATATTTTTTACAAGCTTTTATATAACTTGCAATGGATGTACCTATATATAAGTAAGTTTGGGTGGAATCTTGCAAGTTAAATTTGACCAACTTCTCGGTGTCCGATTGTGCTGAAAATTTGCACGTATATATATACAGGGTTATTTCTAATGAATTAGCATCTTTTTAGGGGCTTATTCTGTACATTATTATTACATACTACGGGACTAATCGCGCACTAAAATTACGAGATAAATAAATACCTCCACATCTCGACGTTTATATAATAATAATAATGTGTTCAGATCGCGAAAGTTTAAATACAACACTTATTTTGTACATCAAAACTAACAACTTTTGTTCTGCAACTTTTGTCAAAACTAAAAAAAAAATCAGTTGTTCCATACATTTGGTCGCGGGTGAACGATATTTTTCTATGGAACATCAATAATTTTTTTCGAGTTTTGATAGAAGTCGTAGAACAAAAGTTGTTAGTTTTGATGTTCAGAATAAGGCCCTAAAAGGATGCTAATTGATTAGAAAAAACCCTGTATATATATATATATATATATATATATATATATATATATATATATATATATATATATATATATATATATATATATATCGCGTGACAATGCATTAATATGGTACCATAGAGCTGATCTGATGATTGAGTCGAAAGGTGGCCATAGGACCTCCTGTACTTAACAAGATAGACCCGTCCTGGACAAGGCTCGTTTAATTTTCTTGGCTAGCTGATACATGAAATACAGGATCTCAAAAGCTTGTATTTAAAAAGTAATATTTTTACAATCATTTACTATAAGACATACGAACGTCAACTAGGTGCGAACTTTACATGAATTTATTGCACTTCGTGATGAATAAAATAGATTCAGTGCAGTAACGAAACAGTTCTAACACTCTATGAATACAGAAACATAAACAATACAATATTGTTATTTTATCCAGTCGACTAATTATAGGTCATGTGTAGCCTGTCAATTTATGTCCAAGAATATACTAGTGTAAATATAGGCTTATAATAGTTTAATGAAATGATTTTTATCGTGCTTCACACACTAGGTGTATAGAAACTTTCTTTTTGTGATAAAGACTGACTGGTTTAAAGCAGTTCTCACAAATGGCGCTTCCAACAACGTAGTAGTTGGTAAAAATGATAAACACTCACTAATTCGGCGGATTCGCAGGGCGCGATTTAGCTTAATTGGACAAAGCATCTGGGCCGGTGTCCCAGAGGATGCAGGTTCAAATCCTGCGAACGCGTCAATTTTTGAAATGTTTATCACAAAAAGAAAGTTTTTATAATAGTTTCTTGTTATAAAAGATATTAGTGTTTACTTTATTACTATAAACTTCACCAATACTATACCTAAAGCCTTAATAATCTGTACAGCTTGTAAATGTCCCCCCCATATATAAAAATAATATATCTATCAAAAATATATGTCTCTATACATGTATACCCCAAAAATTATTTAAATATTATTTAATAATGTTACCGTCTAACCACGACCTACCTACCATGTTGACTAAATTTATTCTTACTTAAATTTAAACCTAAAACTAATTATGAACTAATACACTAAACATGAACTAACTCTGAACTAAATATGGCCAATGATCGTCTAGTGTGAACCCAACGTTGTGATCCGCAAAACCCAGATTATGGTGATTTTGGAAACTACCTAACCGATATTTAAACAACCTAAAATTCTAATACTCACTACATAATGACCTACAGCTAGGATATTTCTAACGCATAATAAAACTCATACTCATATTGGCTACTTGTGAATCGTATTCCTAAAGAGTCAAGATTTCCCATTCTACATAATTTCCTTAGAGCTATCAAGAGAACGTAATACTAATTCCTAAAGGATAGAGTACAAATATTAAGATGATGAATAAACATTGCTTCAAATGATTCAAGAGACAGTTATGAAATCACTTTCCTCAGGATTCATAAAATTGATAGAATCCTTGAGAATTATAACTTTAAATGGAAAAATATAATAGCATAACAACAGATATCACGGCATAGGTAAGGCGCCCCTCCACCGCGCCAAATAGTCTCCCTCGTCTGACCTGACTTGGGCAGGAGTCCTCCGTATTGTTGTTATGAGAACAGCCAGAAGGGCTATACTACTTTTGTCAATGCTGTCTGTCTGTCATATGTCTTCACAAAAAAGGGCAAGACTGTCTTTTTTGCAAATTGTCCCAATCTTCGGTTACGGTGTCCGAAGCCGAACCCAGGTTCCTCCATTAGGGACCATGGAGAACCCAGGTTCCTCCATTCACACAAAATTAACCTCATATGGTGATATATGAGGGATCCGATCTAAAAGTTCACTGTGGGGTTTCCCTAAGTCCCAAAGAATGGAACCAAGAGAATCCCCTAGACCCTATGGAAGTTATCTACCTACCTAGGCTATTACCCTGCCTATATTTTCACAGCTAGCTAATATATCTCTGGCATAACCGTCTTTACAATATTATTATAACTACGTCAAAGAATATCCAAAACTTAGTTAAATATAAACAATATATTTCTAGGTCTGATTTAGAGGCATTTACAGCTAAAAACCCAGCCCTGACGCCACTCAACTCTTGTGAGTAAAATAGCTAAAATTGAATGATGAAATATCGGTATAAAAGCAAAGTCAATTCTAAAAACCCCTGTGAATTTCCAAAGTATCAACTATCCTTTGATAGAACCTTCAGGTTCCTTACATGATGTAATTATGTCTGTACTACTAACTTGAGTACTCTAAATTTTACAATATTTAGAAAATGCACTATAACAATGTATAGTTGTTAGTTCTGAACATTAAAATCATTCATATAAAACATGTTACACAAATATGATCGTAAAACATGGGACAATCCCCGTTAAAGATTAATACACTTTAGTAAATCTCTAAATATTGGAACTATGAACTTGAGTACACTAAACGCTTTGGTTACGCTAAAAATATGTATGACTTTTCGAAGATTAAAACATATATTTCAAATCCGGGTATTTCACGTAAACAAATATCATCAAGATAAATAAATGTAGGTACAGTCATAAATCTTCAAGGTTCCGTTGAACTTTGGTATACGCTATAATCGCAGCGCAGTAATCAAATGAATATTAGACACCGCAATATTAAAAATAAGGCTTTTAATATAATCCGTTTAGGTGTAGAAAAACACAATATATTTCATATAAGAAAGTCCAACCCTGCAAATGGGCACAGTAAGAACAAGCAAGCACATGAATAACAAATCGACAATACAAATAAAAAGTAAGATTGTGCGTAAGAGATTGAGGGTATCCAATCAAAAGATTCTTTGAAATAAAATAAATCAATCTTTATAAACTTTGGCATATTAAGTAATCAATCCCCCATAGACATGCTGAAAATCCGAGCCCATACATGCGTAAATAGCCCCGACGGTGAATGTGCCTGTCTTTACATTGACCAAGTTACGTCAGTCAAGTACCTCGGTGTTATAATTGATGAACAACTTACTTGGATGCCCCAGATTGATGCAGTTTCGTGTCGCCTCAGAAAACTCATTTGGGTATTTAAGAATCTACGCCGAGTTACTTCCTTTGAACTTCTCAAGACAATCTATAATGCTATATGCCAATCTGTACTAGGATACTGCATATCGGTTTGGGGAGGTGCTTGCAAAACTAAGATCATCAAACTGGAAAGAGCCCAGCGTCTAATTCTAAAGGTTATGACCTTCAAGAAATCGCGATATCCGACACAACTTCTTTTCTCTGAGTGCAAAGTTTTAACAGTACGCCAGCTTTTTATATTACACATAGTTCTATTCCAACATAAAAATTTAATCTACAAAGCCAGCTTTGATAGAGCTTCTGATCGACCTTCAGGAAGGAAAAACGTCTGTGAAACCCGCAGCTGTAACACAACATTTGCACAAAGGCACTTATTCTATAGAGGTCCATACATCTATAATAAATTAAACAAAATTCTTAACATATATCATCTCACTAGACACCAATGTAAACTATTATTAAAAAATTGGCTTCTCGAACAAAATTATGAAACTACTGAACAAATCCTAACAGTACCCTCCTAAAATCAGGTATTCACTGACTACACTATTCATATACACACACAGTATAACACACGTGTTTCTCCTCGGCAAACCTTGACTCTAAAGAGCTCATGAGTATTGTCGAGGCGTTTCACACACCCATTGGATACACTAAACATTACCTTCCCCTCCCCCAATCCTATTACTAACCATTATTTTATTTTATTTTATTTAATTTTATTTAATTTTATTTAATTTTATTTAATTTTATTTAATTTTATTTAATTTTATTTAATTTTATTTAATTTTATTTAATTTTATTTAATTTTATTTAATTATGTGTTTTTCTTTTTAATTTCGCCTTTTTCATGACGAAAAAGTCGAAAGTAAGTTTATGTAAAGTTTTGTCTAATATATCAACATTATGTAATTTCACCACTCGTCCGGCGGAGAGTATTGTTATATCCATAACACAGGTTCAATCCTAGCGTGGGTAACAATATATCTCAATCTGGAATTCGATTCTGTAAATATGATTTTGATTACTTAATGACATACGATGTAAGTAATCACGAAATAAATTTCATTTCATTTAAAAAAAAAAAAAAAAAAAAAAAAAAAAAAATGTATTTTTAAGGTCCAACTAAAAGTATACGACTTTTAAACATTTACAAAATAAGTACATTTACAAATCAATCTCCCACAAATAAATCGGAATTGCCTCACCGAATGATGATGTTCCAACTGGCTCTCGTCCTCGTAGTTGGCTAGCTTTCCCTTCCAAAGTAGTTCAGCGGCACGCTGGGAATATGTCCGTTCCTTAGCTTCGAAATCCAGCTGCATCGAACCGTCATCAGGGTGCACTTAGCTGTGCCAATCTGGCTTACCAAACGTTTATGCAAATCGAATAAAATCAATCTGCAAGTTTCTCCTTCAATTTGCACTACATTTCATTATATCACTTATATAAAACGATCCGCACTGAATTACACTATCACAAAGCCGATGTCACTATTTTTCACTTTTCCGATAGTTCCAACAAAGATTTGGCAACGCGATATAAAACTCCCGATAATCCATCAGAGAAATGGCCTCCGAATTAAACTGTGAATTATATCCATCAGAGGTACGATCTCCTCGAATTCCCGACGTTCACTATCTATTAAATCAGTAAGAAACAATATGGCCTCCTCAATTTCCCGAATTAAACTCTGTTTTGTATCCATCAGAGGTACGGCCTCCTCGAAATCCCGACGTTAACTCCCTATTATATTCTTCAGAGGTCCGACCTCCTCGAAATCCCGACGTTTAATATCCCGGAGTTGGTCCACCGCACCCTTTTATACTAAACTAGTTTTTATACGGTTGCTTTAACTACAATCGGTGCACTAACACAACAATATGCAATGACACGGTTCCTGCTAAAAGGGCCAATATTGCAAATAATCACCACACGGAACATTATGCTATTAAAGCTAAAAACACCCATTCGGAACAAAAGCCCAAAAACGCAATAAAATGCAATACCCGCAAAAGAACGCATAAGGCAACTAACGTTGATAACCAGCATACCCTCAATTTGGATCTTAACGTTAATAAAGCAAATACTTGCATTATGGAGCATATTCGCTTTATGTCAGTGACGTCACTGGTAGTTTATTACAATGTTGCCACCCATAAAATTAAATTAAATATTCCGTTACTTTTACAGATTCCCTGTTACTTCTACAAATACGATTTAAACTATTTTCTTTACACAATGTAGCTAGAATAATAGTCATCTAATCCGATGACAATACATATCAATCTTATGCCATTGTTTTAACGCTTTTCTCTTTGAACAAATATTACCGTACAATAATATTACACCACAACTGTTACTTTTTTTAAATCACACGCTGGCAATAGTGATTTTTGGCCCGGCTTTGCGATGATTGTTATTGTGAAGTGTAAATATTAAATCCTAGTAAAATAATCGGATAAAATAGCTCGAAATACCTATAAATATTAATAGACAATTACTGCTAAACGAATATGCAGTATTTAAAGTTGAATGGTAAGTAAAGTATTGCAATTGGACTACGATTCTTTGCGCATGTATAACCTAAACATTCCAATCTAATTTTTCGATGTTTGTTTCAGGATACTCTTTCCAGTCTTCGACATTCTCCCAGTCTCCGAAATGTCTTCAGCTCCATATAAAAGATCAGAGAGCTTGCAGGACAGCTTTAACCTAGCGACAGCGGCAAAACTCCTTAAAATTGGCTAAACTTATATTAGGTATTGTTACCTATAGAACAAAATAACACGGTTAGTAAATTACTACTCTTTACAGTTCTTCTCAATAAAGATTATTGGACTTGTACTGTATATAACTCAATCCTCCAATTGCTGATTTCTTGCTAATAAGCGTTAGTAATTCTCAGCCAGCAAACTAGTTAGACCTTAAAATACCATACATATTGTGCAAGTTGCCTTCAAAACGTACATAAGCTTCCTGACATCCTATTACTCGTATTTCTTCCCGATTTTCTTAAGATACTAAAATTAAGAAACTTATTCCTAATTTAATCTATTCCAGCCTGGATTCGGCGTAGGAAAGGAAGGTTCCACCGTTTCTCGTTCTCTGTGACTCGCCTCCTGTTCATCCGACGTCCAGGGCCCGTCCCATTATTACCAAAGCGTGTGAATTTTTGAATTTTCTTCTCATTGTGGTAGTACATCAATAAAGGTAAAATTTATCATATCTCACATCTATTACCTACATTATTTTAGCACCTGTGGAGCTATTTTCTATAAAAAGCTTTATGAAGCTTTATTAGTTTGAAAGAAAATAACTTTTTACTAAAGTTATTTTTGTTAAAATTCTATAAAGTTTGTAATTTATTCGCTCTTGTGTCCAAAACAGTGTCCAAAAGATTTCTTTAGTCTCAGTAGTTTTGGTCTCAAATAAAAGTAGGTAAAACCTCAACTCCTATCTTGGCTTGTCCGTGTCAGTAGCCGAAGTTCAGGATTTCAGCTATTTATTGCGATCCCGTAGGATTCGAGAATTTACGCGCGGAACGATAAAAGAACCGTAGTTTTGTAAGGCTAAGGAGATGTGGTTAGTTACGACTAACATCGTATTTTATTTCAAATTAGGTATAAGAAACACAAGAAATAAAAACTGGTAGAAATACCGCCTTCTTCCTTCATAATGCGGACCGCCAGGGATTGGAAAGCCCTGCTTCCGTCATTATTTCCGGACAATTACAATTTGGATATCTACAAGTCATGAGTGAAGAGGTATCTTCTAGGTCTATATACTCCATCTTCGGCTACAACTTTGCTTTCCATCAGGCGGGTTGTCGGCTGAATATAGCTCGATCTTGCATTTAAAAAAACTTGTTCCTAAAATGGGACTATTTTAATAGGTAATTATTGTACGTCCTTTTCAAAGGTCTCAAAGTCATGGTTATTCGTGCTAGTCAAATCACTATCGATCACTATCACTACTACAGCGGCATTTACAACTGAGTTTTCCGTAGTTCACATGACATAAATAATAATAAATAAATATTTTGGGACATCTTACACACGGCCTCTGACCCCAAACAAAGCAAAGCTTGTGATATGGCTGCCAGAGACTGATATACTACATATAATTATTTTTAAATACATACTTATATAGATAGTAACTAAATAACACCCAGACACAGAGCAAACACTTATGTGAATCACATAAATATTTGCCCTGGGTGGGGATCGAACCCACGCCTCTTTGATCCAGAAGTTAGGGTCACTAACCACTGAGCCACCGACGCAGTCTTGTACATGTAGAATTGTTTTAATCGTTTGACTATCTTTTATCTTTGGTCTAAAAACTCGATATCAGGGCTAGGCTAGACCTATACGAACTTACGACAGTGCAATACAATTAAATATATCTTGATTTTCATTAAAAAAAAAATCAGGAAACTAGTGTATTATAAGGCTGGTACAGTTACGGATTATGTACACACATTTCAATTGCTACGGATTTGCTACGTTTTGCACTCGCTACTAACTCACTCACTCACTGCTACATTTCACATTCAGCTTCCCAAAGCAACAATAGCTGACGCAAAGTAATTTTAGCAGTCATTAATTAGTTGCAGTTAGCAGTTACACTTGTCTAACAGGAGGGGAATGAACTCCGGTGTTCTATTTGAACAACGATACAATAGACTTCGTATTTTGTTTGTGCGATTTGTTGTGTTTATTGACTTGGTTTAATGAGTCTGGTCTGGAAATGAATTTACTAAATTATCTTAAGGCACATACAAAATCATAACAATTTTGTTATGGAAATATTTTAGTACATTTCTAGATACTTCATCATAGTAATTTCGTATATGTCGCATGGTAATAAAAAACTTTATTTTTCAAAGTTTTAAGGCCGCCTGAAGAACCCTCTAGCGTAACTACACTTCATCATGATATTGATATTTCATCATGGATACTTATTCTAAGTAGTTGGACTTTAGTATTAAATTAACTTTTTATATTAAGTTCTAGGTATCTATATAGACTAAAAGTCAAACTTTGATATCAAAAGTTGTTCAACAACCTGCGTTTACTAAAGATAAAAAATAAGTTTAGTATTATTATTTTACTAGGACTTTTCTTACATTTTTCATCTACAGTATTACATTATTGTTATTGTACATATCTCAAGGCGATATTTTCATCGTTACCATAGTCACTTACGAACTAAAATCCATTTTAAAACACAGGCTAAAGCACTCATGACATTGATACTTATCAACAGAAATAATCTGTTTCAGGAAAACAGCTATCTTAAATAGATACACACGAAGTTAGTAAAAGTAACTAAGTGTATGGTAAGTTATATAAGATAAAATCTTAACGACTCTTGTTATAAGACTAATACTCTTGAGTTATAAAAATAACATGTCTGTCGGGCAAATTAACCGATGTTGATAAGAACTAAGCTTTCAACACTTAAAGATTTTTAAGAAAAATCATAAAATTAGCATTTTTATTAGCAGATATTCATTTTAGATAACTTAACTGCAGATGAGCTAAATTTCTATTGTACACAAACTAGATTACATTGCCAAAACCGTTAATAAGAAAGCTTATATTTTTTGTTCATACAAGATGCGAAATTGAATTTTTGTTTGAGTATAGTTTTAGAAGGTTATTCGATACAACCTTTGATACGTTTAAACAAACAATTTTAAATTGGTAGCATTGTGAAATTACACAGAAGATTTTCTTTAATCCTACTATAAACGCGAAAGTTTGTGAGGATGGGTGAATGGATGCATGGAAGTTTGTTACTCTTTCACGCAAAAACTACTGAACGGATTGAGATGAAACTTTGCAATAATATAGCTTATATATCAGAATAACTTCCTACTAATATTATAAACGCGAAAGTTTGTGAGGATGGATGGATGGATGTATGGATGTTTGTTACTCTTTCACGCAAAAACTACTGAACGGATTGAGATGAAACTTTGCAATAATATAGCTTATATATCAGAATAACTTCCTACTAATATTATAAACGCGAAAGTTAGTGAGGATGGATGGATGGATGTATGGATGTTTGTTACTCTTTTACGCAAAAACTACTAAACGGATTGAGATGAAACTTTGCAATAATATAGCTTATATATCAGAATAACTTCCTACTAATATTATAAACGCGAAAGTTAGTGAGGATGGATGGATGGATGTATGGATGTTTGTTACTCTTTCACGCAAAAACTACTAAACGGATTGAGATGAAACTTTGCAATAATATAGCTTATATATCAGAATAACACATAGGCTATACATTATAATGATATTGCGTCAGAAATCAAAATATCATGTGGGCGAAGCCGTGGGGAAAAACTAGTGTAGTAATATTTTCAAAGCTATCAACGTTACATAAATTAGTAATAACTATTTAAGCATTCCTTAAAAGCAAACAAGTAACTCAAAGCCTTCGAGTATATCTACAGAGTCACAGTCCCGAAGTGAAAGTAGTAAAAAAATTTCTGAGCGCCGTCATACATACAGAATTAAATATTTACATTAAATAATTCACAATGACCCGTTTTCTCGAATCTCAACGTTGTGTAACTTAATTAGTGCTTGCAACTGAGCACTTTGGAATCGCGTGGCGTTGTAGTCGTCTTGCAATCGCCTTACGACTAACTAAAAAGCCTGTCCACCTCGTAGCTTGGGCTGGGTTTATCTCAACGTTGTGTCACTTAATTAGTGCTTGTAACCGAGCATTTTGACATCGCGCGGCGTTGTAGTCGGCTTTCAATCGCCTTACGACTAACTAAAGTAGGGACAAGATAAAGGTCACTTTTGACAGATGTCAGTTTTATATTCATAGTGAGGTGACCTGCTTAAAAACATCGATTAAATGAATGAATCGAATGAATGAATGATACAGACTTGAAACATATGTGAATTTTAAAAATGATCATGCGAATCCCTGTCCCATTATTATTTTTTCTTTCATAAATTAAAGGAGCAAAATAAGACAAGTACCTACGTAATTTAACAAAAAAATTGCTTTTATTCACTTGAACTATCGGAACTGCTATCTTCATCACTGCTGTCAGCACTCAGAGATATTATTAATTCATTTTCAATAATATTGTCTATTCTCACATTACGTTCAAAATCTTGTAAAATTATTTTCTGTCTTCTCCACGACTTTTCGCCAGTCTTCTGTAGTGACTTCTGCACATGCAGTTTGTAGCAGAGTCATCATTTTAGCAGTACTGAAGGGTGGTTCAGTATTGTTCCGCGCTGCATGACCCTTTATTTGTGCCCAAATAAGCTCGATGGCGTTATACTGGCAATGGTAGGGAGGCAATCGAATAACTTCGTGTCCATGCTCTAGGGCTAGTTCATCGATTACATAGCGGAGCTTGGACGGCTTAGTTGCTTTTACCAGATTTAACAACTCAACTTTTAATAAAGTTGGACTTGCCTCCACACCATTTCTTACCAGCCACGAGACAATTTCTTGCTTTTTATTTGCTTGAGTTATAAGATAAGATAAGATAAGATAACGTTTATTTTGCTCAAAAAGTTACAGGTTTTGGAGTTAGTAAATCTTGATGATGCTTAAAGTAATGTTAGTAGGTAGGTACTTAGATTAAATTTACAAACTTCCAGAGTGGAACCCTAAATCTCACACTAGGGTGGTCCTGTGTCGTGAGATTTAGTCTCTTCCGCTTTTAGATAAGACATCTCATAATATTACCTAATGTAATGAAATAAGTGACTTAACAATGAGTTCTTAGTAATTTACTTAAATAAAAGTACAAGTAATTTCCATTTTTCGATTGCGTAATGTTTGTGTGTAGCGTGCATGTTGGTGTGTGAGTGGGTGTATGTTGCGAGTGTGTCTGTACAGTGAGGGCTTTGCTTAATTAATACTTTGAAACAACTGGCGTGTTTATTATTTTTTTATTTTGATAGATATGGATAAGGTGGGACGAGATTTTAGTGTTTTTAAGAGTGTCTAACGTGGCAGATATTCCTATGGAGTCATTTTTAGAATGTTTTCGGTTACATATTTATCTATTGATCATTAGTATGTTTTCAGTTGCGTTGCGATCTAAACAAGACAGCCATGTCTTGATTTTAGTTTTGCAAACAAAACGCGTTGTATGCAATATTTTGAGGGAGCTGTCGATACGTTGGTATAAGAATGGTCCTCTAAAATAAAATGAACGCTGCGCAAAAGTGGTTCTTGTTCGAGGGGTTGACCATACATTTCGTCGCACTGTTCTTGTTTGGGAGATCGTGTTTAAGGCTGTCTTATGAAACCGCAAAGCCACTGCAAGAATGTAAAGCTGCCGAACCGTTAAGTATTTAGTCTCCTTGTATAGTTCGACTGTTGGGTAAAGGAATGGCTTCTTGTATGCGACTTTAAGTATCAGCCTCTGGGCACGCTCAATTTTTATAAACAATGTTTTGTTCGCGGACCCCCAACACACTATGCAATAGTTTAGAATGGATTGACATAGAGCTTGGTACAAAATTCTAAGAGTACTGGGATCACACACTCCACCTATTTTCTTAAATATATGTGACATTTTTCGTAATCGAGCACACAAATTGTTTATTTGGCTTTCCCAGTTGAGTCTATGGTCGATGGTAACACCAAGATATTTTGTTGCTGTAACTCTCTCGAGGTCTGGACAAGTGCACGGCTCGTTGGCATGGGGGAAACAAGAGTGAATTCGAAGTGAACTAGAGCTTGGATATGTTCGCTGAGTTGGTGGTTTATCAACTTGTACAGAATGATACGGAGCATTGTCCATTATAATTTTCGATGGGTTTTCTAAGCTGACTAGCAGCTTCTCAAACCACTCTTTAAAAACATCAAAGTTCATTTCCTCATGGTAATCTGTTGTAGTTTTAGAGGCGAATGCGAGGAGGCAGTCTGGAATAAAACCTTGAGAAGCTGATCTCGCGTGACATATAATAAGTCGGGCTCCTTTTCCCGATGGAACTTTTGAGGTGGAGGCCGCTGTATCATCGGTCCATGTCCGCGCAACCGTATGGTTCGCATTCAACCATGTTTCGTCAATAAACACGTTATTGTCCCAATCCGTAATTTTATTTACCTCACGTAAGAATGTTATTCTCTTCAAAATAATATCGTAGCGTTCTAGCAGGATTTTCCGCTTGTCGGATTTTTTAAATCTAAAGCCAATCGATTTCAAAACCTTTAATAGAGACGATTTGCCTCCAAAAAATAAACCTGCGCCTTTTAACGAACTCAATAGCTTTTCCCGAGTAATATCCATAAATGTGTTTGCGAATTGCAGTAGCATCAAAATTATCAACGTCAACAATTTTCTTGTCCCTCTTTCGTTTTTTCGGTGTACGTAAAGTATTATCTTCTGAGCCTGATGGTCCGTATTTCTCTTTCAGAATTTGAGTTACTGTCTTCTTCCCTATTTATTTTATTTTATTTTATTTATTTATTAAAATCAACAGCCCTTAAAAAACATTACATTAACTTAACAACTAAACTTAAGGCCAATAACTGATTTATACTTTGTTACCAAACAAATTTTTATGCAGTTTCACAACATAATAAACATTATACTTATTATACAGTTGCGCTGTTTATTTGTGTGTGTGTGTGTGTGTGTGTGTGTGTGTGTGTGTGTGTGTGTGTGTGTGTGTGTGTGTGTGTGTGTGTGTGTGTGCGTGTGTGTGTGTGTGTGTGTGTGTGTGTGTGTGTGTGTGTGTGTGTGTGTGTCGTTTACATTTACATAATTATACTTTAATAAATCTATTCAAACATACAAATATAATATTATAAATTTATGCTTTAACTGTGTCATGTAATATTTGAAACACCTCTTTTTTAAATCTTTCTTTTTTATTATGAAAAATGTCAATTAAATTATTAAATCTTATGTTATATGTTCTATGTAAGCGATTGACAATTGAATTTTGTGCATAGTTTGTGCGAGAATGCGATACAGCAAACAATTTAGTATGCCTAGTGCGAGTCATTGGAGAACAAAAGCTCAGGATGTTCCTGGATAGGTCTGGATTATCTATATATCCATTACACAGGCCATGTAAAAAGGTCATATCCAAAACGGTGCGTCTATTTACAAGGCTAGTAAGGACGTGATACTTGCAAGAGTCTTCGTAGTTAGTAGAATATTTATGAGCTCTATAATTAAGGTGTTTTATGAATTTGTGTTGAATGTTCTCTATGTCCCTAATGTATGTGATGTATGTTGGATTCCAAATAGTACTACAGTATTCAAGAATACTACGTACATAAGAGTAATAAAGTAATTTAATACAATTAATGTCAGAAAAAGGTTTACAGACCCGTAAAATAAAACCAAGACTTTTATAAGATTTATTAATAATAGATTCAATGTGATTGGAGAAGGTTAATTTGGAGTCCAGTAGAATTCCTAAGTCTCGTACTATGTTTGATCTAGAAATGTAAACTCCAGTTAGTTGATAATCGAAGTTAAAAGAATCTTTCTTACGCGTAAATGAGACACAGTGACACTTACCCACATTGATACCTATACGATTAGTTTTGTAGTAATCAGCAAGACGATTAAGGTCAGCTTGCAGTAACGAACAATCACTCATGTTATCAATTTTCATAAAAATCTTCATGTCGTCTGCATACATGAGATATTTGGAATGCTGAATACTTTCACCAACATCATATAGATAGCACGCATATAGTAACGGGCCCAATATGGAGCCTTGTGGGACACCTGAGGTTATATCTATATAGTTAGAGCAATAACCACCAACAACAACCGCCTGGGATCGCCTGCATAAATATGATTCCAACCACCTTAACAAATTACCGCGAATACCTAGTTCATAAAGTTTACGTAGAAGGATAACATGGTCTACACGATCAAATGCCTTTTCGAAATCTGTATAGATTACATCCACTTGTGACCCACCATCCATATTAGTAGCGACATAATTAATGAAAGTACCCAGATTGGTTGCAGTGGACCGACCTTTCATAAAACCATGTTGTTGAGGAGGTATAGCTGAAGATATAATTGGATAGATATGAGTATGAACTATTCGTTCAATTACTTTACTAAGAACATTCAATATTGAAATGGGGCGATAGTGTTCGACTGCCGTTTTAAGTCCTTTTTTATGAACCGGAATGACCCTAGCCTCCTTCCAAATTTTGGGAAAGAAACCACCACGAAAACATCTGTTAAAGATTAAAGTAATCGGGTAAACCAAAGATCTAACACATTTAATAAACAAAATTGGTGGTAAGTTATCACTACCAGCACCCTTATTTATATCCAAGTTGTTAATAATTTTTTGAACCTCATCCACCGATACCTCAATATTAGAAATAATATTATTGGATGGTATTTTTTCTTTTAATGAACAATGAGATAAATAATTTTCATCCACTGAGAAAGTGTTAAAATTGCGCTGGAAGAAGTCATTAAATGCAGAACATATGTCTAGTGGCCCGTCAACTTGGATATCACCGTATGTCATTAGATTTGGATAATCAGTGGTATTTTTTCTTTTAGATTTTATGTAACTCCAAAAAGCTTTAGGGTGTGACTTTATTTTTTCTTGTGAAAAAGTAACAAATGACGCAAAGCATTTATCTTGAAGAATTTTTTGTCTCTTTCTAAGCTTTGAAAATGCTAAATAGTCAACTGGATTTTTGTGCTTTTTCCAAGTCCTATGAAGTTTAGTTTTTTCTTTTATTAACTTAATAAGTGATTTACTATACCAGCAAGGATATGTGTAACTACCACCACTGCGAACTTTTGGTACAAACTCATCAATAACGCCATTCAATATTGAATAAAATTTACTCACAATATCTTCCAAATTACAGTATGAACTTACAAAAGACCAGTCCTGTTTTTGAAACTTTTCATTCATCGCAGAATAATCAGCTCTTTTGTATTGGTATTTTAGTCTGAAACAGGGCTTGAGCTTAGGAATAAGAATATCAGTAGCAGTTATTGATAGTGCAGGGTGATACAAATCTTCCTTAATTAAAGGTGATTCGGACAGTTTTATACTAAGTGAAAATGTAGAGAATATTAGGTCAAGAGTATAATTACTACAATTCGGCATGTAGTTATATTGTGAGAGTCCAGTGTATGAGAAACACAACAAAAGGTCCGTAGCTGCATTTCGTAACTCAACAGAACTCTTTTTCGTTACAATAGGCTCTCCTGAGGACCAATCAAGACAAGGCAAATTTAAATCACCGGCAACTAAAAAATCGTCATCTGGACATTGATTCCTGACGGATGAGACTACGTGTGATAAGAGTTGGATGCGTGATGGTAATAGAGCGTTAGGTGGTAAGTAAGCGACAGCTATATGAAGGTCTCTAGACGAGCCCAAGCTTACTGCTGGAATAGTAACCCAGACGCATTCAAGATCTTCGCGCACCCATTCAGGTCGCAACCGGGCATTTAATGTAGAGCGGCATAACAACATAACTCCCCCACCTAAGGTTTCACGATCGTTGCGAAAAACTTTAAATTTGTTATCACACAATTCAGCGTCATAAACTCCATCATAGAGCCACGTCTCAGTCACCATTATAATGTCAGACTCGGAGAGTATTACATTTTTATAGAATATGTTAGTTTTTGTCCGTAATCCCCTCACATTTTGATAAAATAACTTTAATTCTTTTGATGTGTTATCCATTTTGAAAGACAGAGTTGTAGCTAAACAAATTACCGTACCATCTGAAGACATAAAATATGGCATTCACCCATTTAAGCAGATTCTGAATAATATGATTTCTTTGGATTTTAAATGAATTCATGATTGACAATATAAGTATAAAATGTATATAATATATAAATATATAGGAAAAATGGTTGTATTTATATGAGGTGTGTGAACTGAAGTGTAAGCAAGAGAATGTGCTATAGATTGTATAAGTAATATGGTTGTATTTATGTGAGATGTGTAAATTAAAGCGCGAGCAAGAATATGTGATAAGAATTATAGTGCTACTGGGTTTGTAAAGTATTACAACTTTACATATGAGACACAGATAAAGACTTTTTAAACAATTTTGGAGACATCGGAGGACGAGGAAATGAGTATAGGAGGCGAAGTCTCGTTTCTCCGTACGTAAATGCGGCAGTTTTTTGTCCAAATATATTTGAAACTAGCTTCTTTAGCTTTCAGCTTGCACGCATTTAGAAGCAGTTTATTTTCTCTTGTGAGATGCTCGTTTACAAAAACCCGACCAATATTCCCTCCTACTCCCATTCCCAGATCCTTTGCATTAAGGTTACGATATTTCCGAGCGGCAGCCACGATGTAATCCTTAGTAGTACGTTGCTTCAGTCGGACAACGATAGCCCGAGCTCGAGCAGCACTAGTAGAGTTGCGCGGCTGGACGCGGTGTGCAAACTCAATGTCGGCCGGTTGAAGAGAGAGTCCTATGTGGTTTACCAGCTTAGTGACGATATCTACAGTAATCTCGTCCTTGCTCTCAGGTATTCCAGTGATCTCAATGTTCTGCATTCTCGACCATTGTTGCTGCCTCAAGTTCTCTTCCTCTAATGTCTTAATTTTGGTCGATTGAGCTTGGATGCTATCTTTTAAACTTTTATTTTCCTCTTTGATAGCTTTTAATTCCGTAGTCGTACTTCCAAAAAGCTTCTTTAATGCCGCCATTTCGTTACGGAGTTCATCATTTTGTTTGCTTAGAAATGACAACGACTCCTGGTAGCTCGCACATTGTATATTTATTGTGCCTAATTGTTCTGACAGACCCCTGGCACTTGATTCTACAATGCTGCGTATTTCGCTTTTGTCGGCTTTAAGGATCTCTTTTAGCTTGTCCTCTGTAATATAATTACCAACCGGCGACTGTCCCCTACGCAGCGTAACATTGCTATCTGCCGTTGACAAGTATTCTGGACTCGATTGGGTTTTGGATGCTTGCTTCGGCTGGGCAGATGCTCGAACTGGCGTGTTGGTGTTTTCGGACTTCGGTAGCTTACTGTTACACTCCAAGCACCTCCACTTCCGTTTACCTTCGTCGTTCAGTGCCTTATAGCGCTTCGGAGAGAGATTGGCGCATTGCAAATCATACTTTTGGTTGCAGCCATGACAGTTCATAAACGTTTTATCCTGTATTGCGGCTCTGCAACCGGCACATTGTTGCTTATCCATATTATCTGCTTTTAAGAAACAAAATCGTATTTTCTAAGTCTCGTACAAAAAATAATGCTTCTTGATAAATTACAGCAAGTTATACGAATGTGTGATTGCGATTTGATCAGGCGTTAACAGCTATGCGCGCGCGCCGGCCGGCGAGGTACGCGGGTGGGGCGGCAGCGGTCGCGTGAAGGACAAGCTACGTCGCTTGCCGCGTGTTGTCGTAGGTCAGGTCCAGAAGGACTCGTGACAATTTTGCAGTAATGTTTTTGTAATAACTCACAGAATCAGCTTCGAATTGCACTGTCACTACACAATTGTAAAGCCCTTGTCAAGGGCTACACACACATAAATGTCACTTGATGGAAACCATACTAAAAACTGTATTTTTTAAGTGATAAACAGAGCGAAGTTATAAACAATGTTGACAGCTCGACTGCGGGCGGGTGAATCTAATCTAATCTAATCTATAAATCTAATCTATTCCCAATGCTTCGGCAACGCGTTCTCTCGGTGGTTTCAATGGTAAAAGAGGCCCATCGTTAACTGATTCACGTCCAAAATAATTGTACAATTTCAGCACTAGTTCGCGAGATTGACTGTTTAGAGTTTTCCCCCGTTTCGACATAGTAAGACTGTTTTTCTTGTTTAATAATCGTTAAGCAATCGGAGTCCAATTTATAGCCAGGTAAACGTAGTCAGTAAGATCAGTTCAATGAAAAAGCCGGATCAGAAGAAAATAACAGAGAGCACACCAAAAACGCACAGTCACTTCGCACAACAACAAAAGACTGCGTCATCATCATGTTATGGCGACATGACATGCGTCATCGAGAGGCACTGGTGTTGCCAGCAACATCCACCTAAATTGCACCCAACATCAATGACCTTTCTATTTAGTTATTTTTTTGTATTTTTATAGTTAGTTAAAAGAATAATAAATATGTATAATTAGGTTTTATTATAATCACAACGTGGTTATAAATTTATGGTGATTTTTCTTCACAAGTAATCATTGCATTCGATTCAACTTACAATCCTATCAGCTTTCGATTTTTAGAGTAACATCCCTAGTGTTTAAAAAGAAAAAGGGTTGACTGACGCAACATTGTAACGACGTTCAGTTCTTTAGATCAGAAATTGTTTATTATGTTTAGAATGGTTTATTAGTGAAAGCAAATCGTAAAATTACTCGTATCGGTCATTATTACAATAAATATGTAAACGTAATTGATTGTGCAGTTCTTATTTTATGCCCGCCGTTACAAGGTTACGTTGTTGAATTTTGATGAAATGTCAAAAGTGACCTATTATCTTGTCCCTACTATAAAAAGCCTGCCCACCTCGTAGCGTGGGCTGGGTTTATCTCGACGTTGTGTCACTTAATTAGTGCTTGCAACCGAGCACTTTAGCATCGCGCGCCATTGTAGTCGGCTTGCAATCGCCTTACGATTAACTAAAAAGTCTGCCCACCTCGTAGCTTGGGCAGGGTTTTGGCTCTGACACTTTTTTTGCACGATTGTGACTCTATATATATTTTCTCGAAGCTCAAAGCACTTTTTCTACAGTACGTTCCAACATTCTTTATTCAACCTTTATTCCCGAGCAAACTTTTCGAACTTTTTTCTATCTAAATGTAGCGCTAACAAATAATCAATACTCAGCTAATCCTATCTCCAATCCAATGATAATTTACTATTCTATTTCTTATTGTTCCCTTCCTTTGATGAGTTCCAAGTTTTATTCTGAACCACAAATTACTGAGACAGAAGGATTACCCCGTAAGCGACACGCAACCAACCAAAAAGAGCGTGGCGGCGGCGGCGTAGATAGCTCTATACCAAAAATTTGTCACCTTTATTGTGTTAGAGTTAGAGTTCAATTTGCGCTGGTTGGTTCCTGTTTGGTGAGTATGGATGGGACAAATAAAGTATGAGAGAACAATGCTCGTCGACTCAGTGAATAATTTTAGCTCAGCGTGCCATCGGCGCGACGCGTTCGGTACGTGAGGCAGGGCATAAAGTATTGCTGGATGTGCCTGAAAGAGATTAATCGATATGACCATAGAAGTAGACTTTGATGTGGTATCGAAGGAAAGGTATATTTTAAATACTCTTATTGAAAATAGGTTAGAATCAAATAAGAATAACGAGATAAGAATAGCCAAATTAAATACGTTTTGATACTCTTAAGAACTACCTTAAATAAGTGAAAGTAAGTACTTTTGCAGTTTTCTCTCAGTTCACGACAATGTACTGAAAAAATGTAACTTGTAATGTAGTTTGGTTGCTTCCATCCATTTTTTTTAACCTGTTCCGGTGCATAAGCCGGGCCCGCGAGCTAGTATCTCTACTTTTGAATATGCCTCCATCCATTAGTCATATGAAGTCCACTGCTGGCCATAGGCCTCTCCTATGGATCTCCCATAAGACCAGTTGGAAGCGACTTGCATCCAGCGCGATTCTGCGGTCTTGATGAGATCATTTGTCCTCCTCGTAGGTGTCCACTCCACTCAAGAACTTTTAGACCCCACCAGTCATCAGTTTTCCGAGCCATGTGCCCACTATCATTTCAACTTGCCAATCCACTGGGCTTTGTCAGTAGTTTGGTTTACTAATACAAATTTAAAATGATTTGATAACACAAATAAAACGCGAACTTCCTTTGAATACTCAATTGTTCTTTTGAGCAGTCAAGCGAAAAGAATAAATATTTTCGGACCTAAGTAATATCCTTATCCTTTTTGCCAACACAAAGTTCTGAAGTTATTTAAATGTATCCCAAATTTTGCTCAACATCAATAAATTCTACTTACTTGTTATACGCACTAGCTTTTACGGTTTAAGAATATTTATTAATCTCAAAAGAATTTACGAAAAATCACTTACTGAGGTTACACACTCATCTATGTAGGTACATACCTAATAAGTTGCTACAAAGCACAGCGCGCAGACTATTTATAAATCAATAATATTAAACAAAAAACACACAGAAGTATAAACACTATTTGACTAACAGAAACAATTTAACTTATGATTTTTACACTACAGTTTCTCATGACATCTTGTAAATGTGTTAACTAAAATTAAAGTTTAAAATGAAATATTAAAAATCAATTTCGCTTTGATTTTTTTTTAGCTTTTGCCCACGGTATTACCTACGTGAGACCTAGATTAAAAGAAAATATAGCGCCTACGACATTCTAACCTTTCAATTATATCCATATAATACAATCGAGTCGATTCATTTTTCAGTTCCTACATGAAAACATAACAATCAAACCAACATACACACTTTTAGATTTATAATTTTACTATTTATATAATTCCGCATTGGTCGTTCCTCTTGGCCTAGACTCAGACTAAATAGGCTGCTACGTTTTGCAGTGAACTATTAAAAGGCTGAAACATTTCAGCCTTTTTGATAGTCCACTGCAGGACGTAGGCCTACCCATGAAGGGTGATTGGGTCATATCCACCACATTGGCCCAGTGCAGGTTGGTGAATTCACATACGCCATTGAATTTCTTCTATGGACGTATGCAGGTTGTCTCACGTTTTCCTTCAACGAAAAGTCAGTGGTGTAAAATTCGGTACGTACTCGTAAATTCCAAAGAATTCATATGCATGCATGATAGCTATTGGGATTTGAACGCACGACCTCACGATTGTAAAGCCGGTGTCATTATCACTAGACCATCACGCCTTATACAGTATAGTACAGTATCAGCATTTTTTTTTTCAAATACCACTTCTAGCATTTTTTTTTCTATCTCAACGTCCGACGCTATCTTTACCACCCTCCAGGGAAATAACGTACTGTCACGCAGAATATACTGGTCCGCCACAATTAGAGATCGCCAGAAATTGCGTAATTAGAGTCCGTTAATCGATCTTGCATACGCTCCCCTTTGTTCTTGCGGAACCCGCTTGTTTATTGGCTGATGCTCCCGGCGTAGATAGTGATGTATTGTGCGTGTCCGAGAGCTTTTGGCATAGAAATCTGACTATAGGATGTTGGAGTAATCTTCTATGCAGTTTTCATAACTATTTTTGGAACTGACTATGAAAATTAAATATAAATAAACAAACATTAAGGGGCATTTTACACACGGTCTCTGACCCCAAACTAAGCGAAACTTGTGATATGGCTGCCAGAGACTGATATACTACATATACATTTTTTAAATACTCATTTATATAGAGAGTACCTAAATAACATCCAGACACAGAGCAAACACCAATGTTGATTACATAAATTTTTGCCCTGGGTGACGATCGAACCCACGCCTGTTTGACAATCGGTATTCTATGACTATGGTTTACATATAAAAAGATCAAAATTCTTTTTTAACACTTCTGGCTTTTCGGTGCAGGGAAACATCGCAAGGCAGTTGCCTCGAAGAAATGCGTAAGTCCGTACCTCAAAGAAATACGATCCGCGTGTGAATCGACCAACCCGTATTAGAGCGACGTGGTTGAAATGTCTCAATCACCCTGCTGAGTGGGGCTATGTTTAGCGTTGGACTATTAAACAAGATGATACAATATAGTGTAGTAAAATATATTTTTAATTGCCCAATTATATTATAGAACTAATGGTTTTGTATTTCGAATGTAATGGATAATGTCTTGATGAAATTTTTGAAGTATTTAAGAAGTTTGAGTTAAGTTCTAGCTATTTTTCCAAAACCCCTCTTTACAATCGCACGGTTGAATCATGAGAGCTAAAATATCAACTTTTTAGTTTTTGTTTTTTATCATTAAAAATGTTTATAAAGTAAGAAAAACAACTGCTTATAGTAATAACAATTTGACAACAATTGTGTTGGACGATTTTACGAATATGTACTCACATAACTAGCAATGCACTTTGGCTCTCCATTGAGGCTTCCGGACCTTATTATTAGGGGTTAAGCCTGGTGGACATCACGACATTCACATAATAGCTACATTCAGACCACATTCACACTCTCCCTATTTGACAAAATCCCCTAATTTACTGAAGACCCCCAATTTTACAAAAATGACCCTTTATGTATCCCTAGTAATTTTCCGAACAGAAAAACCAGGAAGTAGTTTAACCTTTTAGAGTCAACTCTTAGTTGATTATAATATAGGCAGCTTATTACTATTTTTAGTGTATGTATTTTAAGTGTAGCGCTCGTAGCGTAGTTTGACTAGGTGATTGTCAGCGATCACCGAAATTAAGCAACGTTCCGCACGGTCAGTATTTGGATGGGTGACCGCGGGTGGCATTTTCCAACTGAGCGCTACCGTGGCTCGGATGACACGTTAAATTGTAGGTCCCGGTTGTTTTAACCGTTTAGTCATGTCAGAGGCCTTCAGGCGGCCTAAAAACTCTGACACCAGGGCTAGCCACCCGGCCTATGCGAACTTACTTACTTTACTTTAGTCGCAACTTTTAGTGGATATTGATCATTAAATATCATGAACTCAATTCAAATAGTTTTCGATGGTAAATTAATCATGTTATTTTGATTTTGAGTTAATTAAAAAATATATAAATGAATATTAATTTAAGTTTAGTGGTGACTACGCTTTTAATTTGCATACATTTAGATTAGCATTTAACTTACCACATTTAATTACCAATTACTTCAATAAAACATTATTATTTCTAGTTATTTTACACCAGGTTTATTTCAAAGGTTTTTTAATGCAGGTTTAAATACTGCTGTCACTTATTTTTATTTCTCATTGCTTTTCACAATAATACATTCTTCAATAATTTCAGTTTTTAGTATCAATTATAAATCAGCCAACTCAATCACGATGAACAAAAGCGAAAACACAAATGTATAAAATTGTCATAGCTAAGACGCACAACTTGCTCATAGCACACGTACTATAAACTCCATAAAGATGTAATAGCTCCAATTCAATTACTATAGGTTTTATATTACATAAAAAGCAAATGCTTAACTTTCAATAATAATGCATAAAATTATACAGTGCCTAAATAAAATCAAACTCCACTACAAAATCCCATCGCTTTGGTAAAACTCTTGAACTAATTTTTTTGTAAACTTAGTTAAAGTTAAATAATTTTTATTCCTACTAATATTTTATAAACGCGAAAGATTGTGAGTATGTATAGATGTTTGTTCTTGCACAAACGGATGAACTGTTTTAGATGGAATTCGGTATGAAGGTAGTTAGATCTTAGATATTAGAACACGACATAGGCTACTTTTTATTTCGGGCTAACGCGGGTAACGCCGAGAGGCGCAGCTAGTTTTAAATTAATTGAGAAAAAACAGATAACATAACTTCTGTAGCTTTTCGGCTATCATTTGCCCATACATAATACTTAATTTAAACAAATCAGATCAGGTAAGTTACTCATGATAAGTAATCAAAAACGTTTCTACAGACACACACAACTTAAGACGTACAACGTGCTCAATGCTCCTAGCGATATCTATACTCATAAGACACGTACTATAAACTCCATAAAGACGGAATAGCGTCAATTACTGGTATTCAATGGAAAGGCCACCGCTGCAGTTTCATTCTTCCCTCCCCAACAGGGCTTATTGAATCGGACGATAAGGTGGCCGGTAATTTCCCGTCATTTACTATCATTACTCTTAGTGATCACCGGCTAACTAGTCCAGGGAGTGACGTCGTGTGGTAATGCCTTTATTTTATTTTGTGATTAATGTGTTACAATGTTTGGCTGGGTAAAAAAAGTGTTATGAAAATGTGTTTTTTAATAAAAAAATTTTAGCAAAAACGGCATTACCAACTTCAACCTCGTACAGAGTTCGAATAGTTCACACGGATCAATGTATTATCAATGTAGTAATTTTATCATTATTGTTGATTTTTCAAAAACGACTTTTTCGATAAAGATTACATGGAACGCCCTCTAAAATATGATTCACTAAAAAAAAGAACCATCAAATTCGGTCCATAATTGGCAGAGTAATCGCGTATCAGTCGTGTAAAAATTTTCCTAATAACATTTCTTGCCAATAAACTGTAAGTAATTATCATTGTACATCAATACATCATCAGTATGAGTGTAGTACGTGTTACCTACTTAGGTATAGATTAGATACTTTTTGGTGTTATGTAACCTTTGCTATAAACGTTTCTAATTAATTTAAATTAGTTGTTTCGGTAATAATGTTAGTATTAGAGGAAAGTGACCAAATATGGAATACCGGTTTGTTTTTTAAGCATATATAAAATATGCATTAGAAAACAAATCCTAAATATTTCTCTGCTCCAGCTCATTATATGCCCTGAAACCGAAAATGAGCCAATATATAGGACGACACTCGTTGTTTTTTGTGTCTAAGTATTATAGTTTACGAGAAATGCCGATATTCCACATTAGGGATACTATTCCACATTTGGTTACTTTCCTCTAATTCAAATAAATTTGTATAGTATTTGAAAATGTTCAATTTAATGAGTTAATTGTTTTGATTTAGTTCATTTTCAGCGACGTAAGTGCAATTATTTGCAATATCATTAATTTTTAGGTTGGAAAATTGAATTAATGGAATTGATCAATTGAAACGTGCACAAATGTCACAGTAAGTATTGATTAGTACGCAAATATTCCAGCCAGTTAGGAGAAGATTAACTGATGTTGGTTCAACATCACATAGTGTAATGTGTAAAATAATGATACTGATAAATAAATACCTTTATCCATCATGTTTATTGTATAAATGCTTATCCTGGCTGGGTAGGAATTGAACCCACACCTCTACGGTCCAGGAGTCAGTGTCACTAACCTCTAAAATAATGAAAAAAAAAACTTTCAAAAATCTATTCCGTATAAGATGTACGTTGACTCTAAAGAATATGTATGAATCACATTTTTTTCCGCATAGTAAAGTAGTTAATAATGAAAATGTACCAGTCTTTTCAAAAGAAATAGCAAAATCAACGCAACGAAGAAGACCTAATGTTAAAGGCTTGCGCTGCCGTAATAGCACGAGGCGTACCTACAAACCATTAACCGTTTACACCTGTATTACTCGTATGAAACCCAATATATAGCCCGAAGCGAATTTAACCTTCAATAAAACGTGCGCCGCATAAGTTAAGCCGAATCTTGAGGGAACATTTGTTCAGTAAAAACGCGTGACGAAATTGCGGGTAGGTACGACATTGGCGACGCTTTTCGATCACTCTCGCGGCTCTTACACTTAGCCTTCCCTTTTTACCAATTTCAAGAGCTTTTTTCACACATCAATCTCGTTCAATACGAGAGTAATATGATGTAAAAGCGTCGCTCTGCCGCCGGGTGTTAGCGAAAATTTGTTAGGAAAAATATTGACGAGGATTTTGTCTGGGGTCTTGGATCTTTTAAAGCCGAGATATTAAATCAGATCGTTATGTTCTCTCCGACTTTGGCAATATTTTGGGTGGAGTAATATTTTATGATGTGTGGCTTCGTGTGTGCTATTTAGGTTTATAGAATTTCATTTATCATTCAAGACATTTCTGTCGCTTACATGATAAAGAACCAAAAAGTCTAAGAAAGTATTAAATATTACAAAACAAAATCAAACAAATAGGTAAACCAAAACCTACTCGACTTAAAAAACAAAACAAATTTTGGTCTATCTACTTACTGTAGTCTCAGAGCAATTAAAAAAATCAAGAGGGAACGTCGTTGAACAGTCAAGTGAAGCCGGTTTTTTATACATGTGTGAGTGCGTCGCTGTTGCACCGCCATAGTTCGACTGTCAAGCCAAGATATAGTTTCCTTGTACGTTGATGTGTGTATAAATTGTCTGTACACGGCGAGGCGTAGTTTTAGTCGGCCTCACTTGTTTGTTCACGACGTTCTGTCTTGAATTTTTATTTTGTCTGAGACTGTAGTATTGAAGTTCAAGATTCTGAGAAAAACTGAGTTATTTTTGGAACAGGAGACTCTTATACTGCTACTGCTCTATCTGTGTCTTTACACGGCGAGGCGTAGTTTTAGTCGGCCTCACTTGTTTGTTCACGACGTTCTGTCTTGAATTTTTATTTTGTCTGAGACTGTAGTATTGAAGTTCAAGATTCTGAGAAAAACTGAGTTATTTTTGGAACATGAGACTCTTATACTGCTACTGCTTTATCTGTGTCTTAATGCGTACTCATACATTAGTGCGGTAATTAAGCCGTTACGTAGATGTCATCAACGTTTTCCTTCCTGCGTTAAGGCCTAAGACTGGCAGTTTTAAGCATTACGTATCGGCTAACTATCGCTATCATTAACACGTTAAGACAAAGGTAGAGCAGTAGCATTAAGCAAAGACAAGTAATTTGAAACTATCAAGTCAGATTAAAAAAAAATAACTATCTAGATGATTTTAAATGTTCTAAATGGTTTATGGCTGCAATATGGGAGTCCCTCCAAACTAGCAGCGAACATGAATTAGACGAAGATACGGCGAGAATCTAAAAGAAAATAGCACCACTGTTTACGATGGTACCTTAATAAAGGTCTGAAACAGCCACAAAAAAGCCAATAGACGCTACAACTTTAATGAGATAAGTCCATTTCCAGCCTAAATCCTTATCGGGCCGGCACAAGGCACAACACAATAATAAAGAGTAAAATGGTAGCACTGCACTATGCGAACAACACTAAAAGTTTTTACGCAAGTTGCCAAGAATATTTATTTTTATTTTTGGAATATATTCTTATTATTATAGTAATTCTGGTTCATATATCTTTTACTGTAAAAATGTATTAAAACCAAATGAGCTATGCCTATCTGCCTACTACTGTCGATATAGTCGTCTAATTTGTATTCATATATTTACAACTAGTAGTTTTCAGAACAGTAGATCACGCAATTAAAGTATAGCCTCAAGATTCAATTTCACGGCACACCTCTTTGACGGAAACCGCATATATGTTATCCTATAGTATTTCTTACTTTATTTTTACGTAAGAACCGCATGTAAATACTACATTATTACTTATGTTGCAATATATTATTGAGTATTTACTCATTTTTCGCTGATTTGGTTCGCATCTCTTGTTAGCATTTAATATTAAATGATCTTGCCAAATATTATCAAAATCGTCTGATAAATAACGCTACATCAAATTTCCTTCCTTTTGAAAGAAATATTCCTTCAATCAAAAATCGCCGACGCCTGAAAATTTCTGAAAACATACAAAATCTGTGCACCAAGTTTACACAAAATTCGTTCAAAAATACCCAAAAATGAACATCTGGTCAGACGAAACAAAAGTTTATCAAGCCGAAGTCGAGGCAGAGATGCTTCGATCTTGCAATCACTGGTAGCGTAAAAAGAAAACTGAAGACCAGCTACCCTAGCATGCGCACGACGACATATGTTTGTCGGTGTGAGAAAGTGACAGATATAATTATACTTCAGTATAACTTTGTCTCCTTCTAACCCGTCTATAAAATTACGTGGTGGTGCATATATGCTAGCCTGGCAGGAAGTGTTCCAAATTATCAAGTTTGCTCTCTTTGAAATTATCTAATTTTAAAGAGCTTCGCACACTAGTTTTATCTCAAAATAATTGTTCTTTTTGTTGAAAAAATTGTTCAATTAAGCAATCTAACTTAATTGGATAAAGCTTCAGCGCCAGAATCTTAAAGACCCTGAAATTGATGCAAATTTTTGAAAATGTTTATCAAAATATTTATTTTTCGCAAAAAATAGTATGACCTGCTTCAACCGTGTACAGAATTCGCGAAAAGTTCGCACGGATCGATGTAGCATTTTTCACATTATTGTTGATTTATCAAAAATACCTCAGCCGATTTTGGTAAAATTTAAATGGGACCAATTCCAAAGTATATTCTTTCCAATAAAGAAAAAATTATCAAAATCGGACAACTATGTAAAAAGTTATGAAAGATTACGAATTGAGTAGGTATACCTCCTCCGCTTCGTCAGTCAAAAAGATCATTCTTTGGCTCTCATTGCTTCTCTAAACTGATAGTTAATAGTACCATTTCAGTAAATGATATAATTTTATGAAATAGTAGCGTGATTTTGAATCAATTTGACGCCACATGAAACTCTGTGTGACTGATGGCTCTACCAGACATAGTCTTTCTTATCTCAGTGCGATTCAACCCCAAAGTGAGTTACCGTATAGAAAAAGTTACAGCCTCACTGGAGCGTCGCTTGATTAGGTCGGGTTCCGAACGACCGTATACGCTATAAACATTTTTGGGTAAACGTAATATCGCGTCGTTAGGGTAATAGAACCGGCCGCAACACCCCCGGACGAGCCGTTAGTGCAGATTCGACCATTTACTTCATGTAAAGTGACAGAAAAAGGAATGGACTTAACGAGCTTGTTTTTCGACTTATGTGGATTTTACCTCTGCCATGGACAGTTTTATCGCAGTTTTTGCAGACACTGAATTTGGAATGAAAATAGTCATCGTTATGTAGTATTTATTCACTACTGTCGTGACAGGAGGGTGACAGGACTATCTGCAACACCAAGCTTATTTTTCGATGGTACACGAGGTAGATTACCCCCGTCCTTCTTTGACTTGGTGTTTGTTAATTGTAATTTTATAGTAAAATCATAATCATTTATAGCCGTCGAACAGGACAACAAAATCGGTTGCTAATGTTGCTATATCTCCAGACGAGCCTTTAGTGTAGATTCGACCATTTACTTCATGTAAAAAGACAGAAAAAGGAATGAACGCAACGAGCTTGTTTCTTTATATCGTTGGTGATACCATAATACTGCTTTTGAGCAATTTGTAAGTGGTATTGAAGTATTACCGACGATATGTGGACTTTTCAACTTTTAGGTGTGCTTGTACTTAACGTGCAACTAAGTTGTCTTTATTACTAGTTTTTACCCGCGGCGTCGCCCGCATAATATTTTGATTTTTGACGCAATATCATTATATTTTATAGCCTATGTGTTATTCTGATATATAAGCTATATTATTGCAAAGTTTCATCTCAATCCGTTCAGTAATTTTTGCGTGAAAGAGTAACAAACATCCATCCATCCATCCATCCTCACAAACTTTCGCGTTTATAATATTAGTAGGATTTTAGCTGTTCCTCGCCCACAGCAGAGTTGATAGTAGCAAGGTAAAAGCTACTAGTGCTGATTTGAGCGTCAAGTTGAGAGTTTAACTATTTCTGAAGATTATGAAATTCCTTCACAATTTCAATGACTTGTTAGAATAATATATAGGTATTCATCCTAAAACTGAAGATTATGAGTATGGTTAGCCACAATAATTTTAGGAAACGCTGTAATATTTTCATGGTACAACAGAATCGTGTTAAACTCGTGTTTACGGTTTGTATCTAAACCTGATTAAAAATCCAACTGCTTACCCATCCAGTCTCTTCGATAAACTTACGTGAAAAACGTTTCGGCACGTCTCCTGCTATCTCATCGGTGGATCTAAATTGAATCGTGGTATGGGGCGCTCAGTCCATAAACTACCTCGTGTTAGTGACGTACTGAAACTTATATATCTTTTGACGGAGACTTCGGATTAGGTCATTTTAGAAGCGAGAAGATTGCTAGATGCAGAGCGAGCATCAGCTTATATATTTTTGGCATGCTACATCATTGACATGAAACTGTTAGCAAGGACCAGGCAAAACATTAGCTATATTGTAATAGGTTTGTACCTTTTTAGGGTTCCGTATCTCAAAAGGAAAAAACGAAACCCTTATAGGATCACTTTGTTGTCCGTCTGTGTGTATGTCACGACTCTTTATCTCGAGAACGCGTAAAGATATCGAGTTGAAATTTAAACTGTATACGTGTATATCTATAGTCTCTTGCAGTTGTGTAAAAGAAAAACTTCTCAGTTGTTGTTTAAAAAAGTTAGAGTCGTTTATGTCGAAAAAAAACTACATATTTCGACACTCACAAAAATCAAAACCTACAGGGTACTTCCCGTTGACATAGAACTATGAAATTTGGCGAGAAGCATTGTCTCAAAGTACACATATAGGAATAAATCTGAAAACTGTAGATTTTTATTTACATCACAAAAATAGGGCCTCAAAATTCACAAAATATGGGCTCAAAATTCAAAGTGAGTAAATCGTATCATGAAAGGTGTTATATAAAAGAAGTTCATTAGCACATGCTAAAACAGGTTTTTTAATTATTTTAACAATGTGTTTGTACGGAACCCTCGATGTGCGAGCCTGACTAGCATTTGTCCGGTTTTTTTAGGGCAAGTGCCATTATTAACTACAAAACAAATATATACAATATTCGTACTACTTACTTAAGCTAAGAGTACAGGTACTACTACTTACTATATGTTTGTACTTAGTCACTAGTAGTCCGCCCTGGACTTGGACCTCGCGCTATTCCTATTTTATATAATAAAATATACCTACTGGGATTTTAAAAAAATGTAACAATATTTGTATGAAAGTTAGCGATTTATTTTAAACAAATGTTGAAAGACATAGATAACATTCGGTGAAATGTTTAAAATAGTCATCCGCAACTCCCGCATAAAGTGGCGCCGTTTTGCCTCTTTTTACCATAGCCCTCATTTCTTTGCAACCACTGAACAGAAGATACTCATATTCGAACTTGAAAATTTTATGAATATAAAATATGTTCATGCTAAATTTCATGGAGATCGGTTGATCGGTCCTTGAGTTATCGTCAAACAAATATACATACAAACATACACCCAAGTGCCGGCTCGTCCCAGTAGACTCTGAGACCTCACTTACGCTCGGTCAATAAGTATTATTGTAGTATTATATATTTGCAGCTTCGACTGAGCTGGCTGTTAGATACTATGTCTTTTTTCTGTTCTAAATAATTTATAACGATACTATTGCTTCACTTGTGTTGAGACACAGGTGGAGCACATATCTTAATGTAGTCACAATTATCTGCAAATAATACAGTCTATTTGAAGTCACTAAATCATTACGTACCTTCCAATGCAAGCAGTTTGTAATAGTGTGACGTTCGTACCTATTTACCCACTAAAAGTTAAGTAGATTGATACATTTAAGAACTATGAATTTATTTCTATTTGATTTGGACGGCGACGGGTTGTGTTCAGATGTGCTCGTCTAAAAAGCTGATACCGTAATTAATAATAATAATATTCCAATTACCCTCTCTAGTTTAAGATGTATATTTCGATGGAGTGTATGCATTCTGAAATAGTACCATTTAATCGCAGCTCTTTCTCTGCTCTTCGAGTTTGTCCTGTTTGTAGAATATTTCATGCATAGCGGATTAACTTGAAAATTGTGCTTTTTCATCTAAGCTGACTTTGAGTTACATTCTAAAATCTAACTGACACACTTTTTCTTTTGTAACATTTATGAAGTAAGGTTATTATTTTTTTTATTTTTAAGACACGTATGAGCAGATTGTAGTGAGTATTCATCAGCATTCAAAGCTGTATTCTTATGATATTAATGTTAATTTCAATATTATTATTAACTAAAAAAAATGTATACCTTCTTATAAAAAATATTATAAATTTCATAGTTACTTAATTGGTTAACAGTCAATTCTACACCATAAACATAAAGTAATAAATTTCAGATGAAATTAATAATTCACCAAGTATTTGCAACTAATAACTGTAACTATATTGCTTCTAAAATAATGTTTTTTCAAGTACAAATTAATAAGATGTAAAAAACCGACATTGCTGGCGTAAACTTTGCGTAGAACGTATTATAAAAACATTTTTACATAAATTGCTCCCTCAAGATCGTAAAAAACAACCAACCTTAAGCGTAGGCGTAGAAATTCAAATACGACGTATTTGATGTAATTTCTACGTGTATAATACGTAATACCTATGTTACTCATCGTAGTATAATGAAATTACACTAGCTTGAGAAAAGACTGAAACTGAACTTGAAACGACATGAATATAATGCAGTACTTTGGCGATTTGATTTTAGTTATAGTATAGTATTATATATACATAGGTATTAAATTCACCATGCACCCATACAAGCCTCACACAACGTGGAGGACTGGTAACTGATGATGCCAAAAAGTTTTCGACTGGGTATTACGAGTATACCACCGTACTTTTACTTACGAGGTATCAAGGATTTATAGGACATCCTACACATAAGATGGACAGAAATCTTTACTTTCACAGTTCTAGCACAAAGCTATAATTAACTAAGCATTCCTACGTACACCTACAATATACGAGTATACAAAACTGGCAATATTTGCAATATTTTACGGCGGCTGTTTTAAAATTTTTGGTAGCCTTGTTACTTAGACATACGTTCATTCCATAACAATATTCTTGTTCTTATTTAAATGTACAATGACATAAAAATCATCAATTTTACCTTTAAATGATGACTCAAGAGTCGTGGACATATATCAATACATGGTATAAAGGTCTCTTTTTGGAGTCACTGGGCTAAGAATTGCTCTATAATTAAGACGCTTCAAGTCAGTCTAATTCAAAAATAATCTAAAGAAAAGTTCATGTCTATCAGTTGACGTTTTATTCCTGAAATGATGATACATTATAACCTTTAAGTGGGAGTAGGAAGCCATCTAAAGCCTACGTTCGCAAAGTCTCCATGGCCGTCTAATTGCCAACAAACGCAGCCGTTTCCTTTCTTACATTAATAACAGTCAGCATTACTTAAGTGAAAAGTTGAATACACTAAATGGCACGGGAAACCGTCCCCCATCATTTGTTACGGACGCCGCGTAAGATGAAAGCCGCTAAGTAGAGATGGAAAGAGTATCCGGCTGGAAGTAGGTAAGTGAGCGTTTGCTTTTATTCCTTTACTTGTTTTTGGTGTGAAATAATATTGCATAACAGCGCATTAAAATACATAATGTATCTAGACTAAATGCAGGGAGCATCATTCGGTTTGTTCAACGGTTTTTGTTTGGATAAGTTGGCAGTTTTTCTGTGTTGTGCATTAAAGCAAAATCATTTAAACATAATTAGAGCTTAGATTTAGTTTGAAAGCTGCCACTTAGAATTACGAGAAGGTAAAAAATCATATTTCAGCGATTGTCATTGTCAATCCATACTTTGTTTCCTCATCGAGGGGATATAATGGTGGAAAGACTATTTGTCCCTTTGCTGTACTACCCGTGCTGTGCCTCTACTTATTAATTTGTGAAGAACCTATGCTGATTTTAAATTACGTGTTGTTCGGCTACAAACTTTGTACTATAGATATTTCAAAGCTATAAGTGAGTTTAATAATACTTAAAAACCGAAAATAACTACCAACACAATACTTACAGATTTCAAAAGCCTCGGCAGAAGCACTTGGAAGCTTTTCATATAAATACAAAAAACATACTAGAGTGCGTTTCACGAAAGAAGTCCCTCAGACGCGTCGCCACCATCGCCTAACCGATCTGTTAACATTCGTTTCACTTCTTGCCGCGGGACTTCTTTGGTGAAACGGACTTTACATGAAGTATTGTAAAGTCCGTTTCACCAAAGAAGTTGCGTCCGACAACTGTTGTAGTTGGCAGCTTGATTCCAAATGGCACATAAGAGAGCTGCTCTACAGCTATTTTTGTTTATTTTTGTGGGTAGGAGGTGGGAAATCGAGAGAAGCCTTCCCGGACCTAAATCCGAAATACTCTCGATGTCTGCCTAACCTCGCAAAGGACTGACTTCGATGCTTAGTTGGAGTTGTCACCGGACATTGCCCTCTAAGCTAGCACTTATTTTAAATTGGTGTTACAGACAGCCCCTATGCAGAGGATGCATGGAGACAGTAGAAACAGCCGCGCACCTGCTGCTAGAGTGTGGCAGCGTGGCAGAACAACGAACGAAGATCCTCGGGTCGCCGAGGACGCTCCGGGAGGCCTGCACCGGCGTGAGCGAGTTGCTGGTCTTCCTGGAGGACGCCGGATGGCTAGACTAGCAGCCAGCCGGGGGAATCACGCAATTAAGGGCCCGAAGAGGCCCGTTTTGCGGCAAATGCCCGCTCATCAAGTATCAAGTAACCCGCACTGAGCCGGCATGGTGGAAATGGCCCAATCACCCTTCGTGGGTAGGCCAACGTCCTGGAGTGGACTATTAAAAAGGTTGGGACAGTACAGTATATATCCGGAAAAACGGACAAAAAATTCAGCTCTATTCCGATACAAAACGTCTCGCTTCACGTCTCAGTGCCCAATGGGCGGACACTGCGTTCTGCTCGGTACACACTGAGGAATGATTTGTGGTGCATCGTGTGCCAAAATAATTTGCGGTCACTATATTTGTAGCAATGTTGCACTGTGTAGGTCTTTTGTTGCGAATATAATAGATACATACCAGTTAGCTATTTGATACTGTAGTCAAGTAATTGTTATTGATTGGTTTTGACTTGGCAACTTTTAAAGTTGAACTGTTGCTAGCATCAAAAGATGCAAGCTATTGTTTTAATGAGTATAAACTCGTGCAGGGTTATAGTAAATTTATTTAAAAAAATAAGACTATTGTAAAGTAAACTATGCTCAAGAATAAGTTATTAACATTAAATTTAATGAGATTATTCTGATAATAGGCCTAATTATGCTGGTATCATCGTAGTTATATTATCAATTTAGAACATTGCTGTTTCTTTTTCACTTTAGGCATTCGATAGAAATGACACGTTTTACGTTGTTGTTGTTTTTAAACTTTCGCTATTCGAACACATTATTATTGTATACTACGGGACTAATCGCGCACTAAAATTACGAGATAAATAAATACCTCATCATCCCGACGTTTCGGCCGAGTTGCACCAGTCTACCCGTGACCACGGTCAATGCAACTCGGCCGAAACGTCGGAATGATAAGATATTTATTTATCTCGTAATTTTAGTGCGCGATTAGTCCCGTAGTATATAATAATAGTTTTTGCGTTGCTATTAAATTTACGATAGCGCCTTCATAATAATTGGGCCTAAAATTTGTCTGATTTAATCTGCTCTCTACAATACATCAGCTCAAAAAATTACCTGTCTATAGTTCCGACTATTGAATCATACCTGCAAGCAACAAAATCTTTAGCCACAGGCAACCCCACTGTCACCGTCTCTATACCCGGATACCGTCTCGATATCCGCTCCATTACAGCTCAGATAAAACTTTGATTTGATTCCGAATAACTTGCGCGCCAACAAAGAACTTTATTTGCAACTTTATTGCGGCTGCCGATTTCTCTTTGCGGCAAGCTTTGCGGCTGATGGCACGATTCTTTCAAGTTAGACTTGGAACAGCTGTTAGGTAAGTGCTTACGCTTGAGCGAAGAAGAAGAAAGACAGGTTTTGCTGATATAAAAACTAAGGCTTCGTAAGGACAGAAGGGTAGACACGAATTTGGAAATGTAGGACCTTGCGTATTTAGAGTAAAAGAATCAAGACTTTGAATAAAATGAATGTCAGATGCACTAGCGTATTATAAAGGACATGTCCACAAAATGTATGGAGGCTGGTAAAATAATAATCAAAAATTCTAACCACAACACTCGTTACATTTCGAGAAAGTTTATATTTTTCTGAGTCACCTGTTATTACACCAGTTAAAAATATAAAAGAGACCTCCGATTTTTTCAAAATTAATTTTGAATTTATTAAGATAAATAAATATATTTGACTCAATAGGTAGTTTATCTCTATCAACCCTGATTAAGTAACCTCCATATTGTTAAATAAAAGCATTTTTGCCAAGTAGACCCTACTAACTGGTCACACTGGTAGGTTATAATTTTTAATTTCAGCAAATTAAGATATAAATGTGGAAGAAACAGCTACGAATGGAAGTAAAATAACGATAGAAGCACTTTATTATTGCTAAATTAGTAAAAATTAAAAGCTGTATTGTTTTTTTTTCATACAATTTATTTTACACATTGAAAAAAATGGAAAAATGGAAAAATCTATATTAAATATTTTTGAAAAGCCCATAAAACAAGCTTTCAAATAATGTATATATCATTTTGGTTCGATTTTTCTCTGAATAATATACCACTTGTGGACCTCACCTTTCCCCACTTCGTTAGTTATGTTTGTAACTTTGACTGTGTCGCAAACCAACGTCTTGTTGGTCAAATACGAGTTTAATAACCTAGCGTGTTTGTGAAAACGTGATATTTGGCAGGCATTATCAATTTTATTCTTTGTGCTGGTTGAATTGAAACTGAAAATCAGAAATATGCGTGCCTTAAGTTTTAATTCATATTCGGACCTCCGCAAGTCCTATAAGAGTTTTAGTTAAATCAGCGCACCTAACGTTTAGTCTAATACGTGTTAATTTTTTGGTGCTTTAAGTATATAGTACATACATACCACAGCTTATAGTAGTCCTGAGTCGATCACGATTGTTTGGGGCGTTTTGAATGGGTCGCGAGCCGCAAGAGTGACTCGATCGTTCATCCGACGTCGACCCGATCACTTACATGCTACTCAATCACCAACCGCAGGTCGGTCGCGCTGTTTAATAGAATCACGCCCGTTATGATGAGTAGTTGCCAAACCGATTTGGACTTCAAGTCTTATGAAATAGGATAGCCTAAGAAATAATAATACCTTTTTCTTTGTGAGTATGAAGTCGTAAAATAGAATAGGTTCGATCAAACAACACGAAATGTACGAATACACAATCGAGTCGATCAAATGACATGAACTTAACGGACGCTCAGTCCGGTAGATCAATCAACACGAACTTTAAGCAGCTCGATCAAAATATCGAGTTGATCAAAAGATCGGGTTGTTTTACCCGGGTCGTTTCAGTAAATAGTGGGTCGGTCGCGACCGGGTGCTAAAAAACGAGTGATCGACACAGCACTAGCATATAGTAACGGATAGTATCTATAGGGGAAGCCTATGTCTAGCAGTTGACGTATGGCTGATAGATAGATGGATTGCATTGGTGCATAAGTATAAACTTAATTTGGCTTCCACAGAATAAGTTCTATCAATCTTTTTTGAACTAATTTTAACTTTCACTAAATAAATACTGTAATTTTCGAGTTTCTTTGAAGAAGAAAAACTTTAATTACCACTAACTTTATAATGTCAACCTTCAGTAGTTGAACTTGTATTACCTAGGAAAACCTTCAGGTCACGTACCTTTGTGTAATGTGTATAATATTTTGCTCTAGTATAACGCCAAGCTAATGAATATTAATGAGAAAGTGTAAATTTAGGCAACATTTTGGGGTCGTCTGGTGCTTGATGTGCCCAAATTAGTTTCGTGGCTTGCGGTAAAGGTTTAAATAGGCTAAATATAACTCAATGGGGCTATTTTTAGGTGCTTTCGATATACATTTCATTTTGATTACTATCAAAGCTGTGGCAATAGCGATATTTTGCTTCCAAAGCTACAAACTATATTCACACTTTTGTAAGTTTGTCTACTTAGACGATGAATTTACTAAAACAGGTGTAACTAAGGTTAAATTTTATCACGTATTATAGTGTTAAAGACGGACCAAAATGAAGACACGTTCTCATCCAGGAAGATGGTATTTTAAATTACATACGTCACAACATATCAAATGTTCTTAGATTGTAGTAAGTATACTTATAAACCTACCCTTTTTAGTCCAAGACAATAGCAGTTGAAATGCCTGATGACACAGCTTAGCACAATTCAGCATTTTGAACCAATATAATCATCACCTTGTAATAGAACTTGTATACTCTACATAACCTTTCCCAATTGTAATTCCCAATGCAAAATACAAACTAAGCGGCCCTTTGTTCAAGATTCCACGTAGTTTCGCACGTTCTAATCAAGTACCAACATGAGGCACGTGTTCTACCTACGATAGTAATAAATACGTAGAGCTAGAAATTATAAATGACCATCAAGGAGAGAGTGTGTATTTTCTTACCGCTCACAACTCAGCGCGAGATGTTCTCAGTATCATCATTAGTAAGTACATTTATGTTATCTACAATAATAGTTTTCTTGGCAAATGTTGATTGCCAGGAGAAAAAAATGTGGGCAGACAGGGTTTTTAAAAAGCTAACCTAAGAAAAAACCAGCGTGGAAATTTTATCACCGCCTCAATCATCAATATTATCAGTTGCATACTGTACGGTGCTAAATAGTTGCCTTCCTTATCCTTAAAAAACCGGTTAGAAACGACTTGTGTGTAACGTGCTCTTACGGTTTTAATCAAATCATCATTACTTCTTGTCGGACAGCGTCTTTATACCAATAAATATTACCTATCAATTACGTCAACCATCACTTTAATTGGTACAAAAAATCATTTATTAGCACATTTTTTGAGCGACAAAATAGTTAGCAAATATTTTTTGATACAATGACTATGAGACTACCTCTACTAACTTTACGGTTATTCTTCGCTTCGCGTCGCTTCCTCAGCGGTTGCGGGACAAGTACCCACATTACCTGTTCTGGCTCCTTACGAAGTTTCAGCCCATCAATCAACGGAGTTGGGGAGCGAGTGTTTTATAAAGTACCTATTACGATACATGTGGAGGTGAGACGTGTGGGTAGAGGTTCTTAGTTAGATGAGGTGAAATACTTTTCAAGTTCCACAGAGTGGTTTGGTTAGGTTAACGGTTGAAGATCAGGTTTCTTTTTTCGTAAATATTAATTATTGAATTTATCTTTTTTTGCTGTTATCAATTTTTTGCTTCATGTTGGTGGAGGTGAAATATTGTATTTAGTATCTTCTTATGAATGTTATTTTAATTTATATAAAAAAAAAACTTATTTCTTAGTTGAAATAATATATTTTTGAATAAATTGGCAATTATTATTGGCATTTGAAAAAAAATTAAATTAAAGATATTTAATTGTATAATTTTTTTTGTGGATATTTGAAAAAAAAATGTTTGGGCTTTTAAGTCAGTTGATACGCAAACACAAAAATATTTCGTATTAATTAAAAAACATATAAAAAAACTGTTAAGTGTATTTAAAATCAGTATAATTTAATATTATCCTCTGTGTCTGTTTGAAAAATAAACAAATCCGTATAATTCATCTCGTGATATAGGTCTTTGATAACGAAAGTAAAGCGGAACCGCGGAAACCTTTTTTATGATTATGTGAATTCACATTTTTAATGTTTAAAAATAAACAACATTCACATGAAGGATAGATTGTAAAGATTTTTAGTGTGTTTAGATTCTATACATTATAGAGATGTGCATGTTCTAGCTTTTCCTACTTCCGGTCACTCGAATCCGGTCATCGTTCCTTTACTGTTCAATCCGTTATGCTGTAGAACGCACTGTCTGACACGATCAGACAGGCTTTAACATTTAACATCTTTAAATCTCTTGTTCTTAAGCACTATCTGTCTTATATATATTTTATTATGGTTTTATATATGTATTTTATGTAGGTAGGTTTATAATTATTTATTTATTTGTATGTGATAATTATAATTTGTTTTTGTATCTGTGCATTTGTCTATGTAGTTTATGCTATTGAACAGCAACGACCGCAACATAATTATCTTAAAATTATTCCATTTAGGTTGCCTGGAAGAAATCGCTGCAGGCGATAAGACCGCCCATTGTTCCACCGGATTATTGTTTATTTTCTAGTTTAAGCTTGTTCTGTAACATATGGTGAAAATAAAGTAATTTTGTATTGTATCGTATTTTCTCTGTATTTAGGAAGTATTTTAGTGATTTCTAGATACCGACTACGTTGACACTTTAAAGCATACTGTACTGTACTGTACCAGCCTCCACCTCCTTATTAGTCCACTGCAGGACGTAGGCCTACCCAAGAGGGGTGATTGGGCCATATCCACCACGCTGGCCCAGTGCGGGTTGGTGGATTCACATACGCCATCGAATTTCTTCTACGGACGTATGCAGGTTGTCTCACGATGTTTTCCTTCACCGAAAAGCCAGTGGTGTGAAATTCCGTACATAAATTCAAACGAACTCATTGGTACGGGACCGTGGATTTGAACTCACGACCTCACGATTGTAAGGCGGGTGTCACTACCTCTAGACCACCACGGCTTTTAAAGCATGAAAAGTAAAAATTGTAATCATTTATGTATGTGTCTAGCTGAATGAATACAGGTTATTCACAATTCCATATCCTTGCTTCAAATCTTATTATTAGAACAGCTATTTTCTTACTTTAAAAATACAAATACCATTATCCTTACATTTTGCGTTGTCCCCAACCCACGTCGTATGCAGTTTTCTCGCAACACTATAATCTAAGTTGACGGCAAGTACAAAGTAACAAGATCCTTTACAGGAAACAAGGGATTGTACCGCGAATGAATATCACGAAGGAGGGAATATCATTTTCAAGACAGTGTTACATGAAAATGATAAAAAACGGCGTGAGAAAGCTATTGGATGGCGACAGCTTCGAAGCTACTCGATTTCGCCCGTAGAGAGTTGACTTCGGAAATGAAATGAGGAAATGATCTTCGGTAGGTATTGCGCGTGATATGAATAGAGGAACGTGTAAGTACATAATGCTGAGCCGTAATGGTAAATCTTGTGAAAGACTGAGTTTCGTGGGTTTATTTGCTACAATAGAAACATTGTTTTCCTTATACATTTCAGGAGGCTAGGCATTCTATCACTGCCGTCACTGGCGGTATATGTGAGAATTAACCTGGCATCTTACATAAAACGAAGTAAATATCAAATGGACTAGCTCTAAACAAGGATAAGACTTGCTTTTTAACATTTAACTTGAATGGCAAATTGGCTAAGTCCTACTCAGTAACTATCGGTCATACCGCCCTCCAACAAGTACATAGTACAAAATTACTGGGCTTTCACATCGACGGTGCACTAACGTGGGAGACGCACATAGACGAGCTCTGCGGGAAGCTGACCCGCTCGTGCTTTGCGCTCCGGCGGCTCGCGAGTACCGCCACTCGTGACGTCGTGCGCTCTTCCTACTACGCCACCGTTCACAGTAACATCACTTACGGGTTGGAGGTGTGGGGCCGCGCTGCCGAGTATAAAAGAGCATTTATAATGCAAAAACGGGCTGTTCGCGCAATTTTTGGAGTGAAAGACGACGTCTCATGCGTTGAGCTTTTCAGAGAGCTTCGCATCCTTCCACTACCATGTGAACTTATCTTACAGATAGCCCTGTTTACGCATACCCACCTAGACGTCTTTCAAAAGAGAGGTACATAACTCGAGGTTTGCTTTGAGGAGCAACGTCAGAAGCGACCAACTAGTGACACCGACTCACAGATTAGCGCGGTCTGAGAAATCTGTGTATATTGGGGGACCGGCTGTCTATAATAGGATACCCACTGACGTGCGTGGAGCACCTTCCGTCGTGTCTTTTAAAAATAAACTTAAGTCATGGCTTAGCGAACAATTGTTATATGACATTGATGACTTTTTGAAATTACCGGAATCAATATGATGGTTATTTTATTATTTATTATGTAATTATTTAATTTTTGAATTTAGATTAACTGGTACATAAGTAATACCTGTACTAGTGTAAATATATTTTTTAATTTGACATGTAATGATTAACCAATAAATGATTTGTATTTGTATTTGTAAAACGCGGGGCGGGGACTATCTCGTTACTGTACCTCATACGCTTGAGAAGTCCACAAAAGTTACGCATATAATTGGACCAAAAGTATACAATATGCTGCCAAAAATGTTATCGATGCCCCTAGCCTGCCTTGTTTTAAGGCTCGGTTAAAACGCTGGCTTCTTGAGCAGACGTATTATGATTTTGACGTTTTTAAATGTGTAAAATAGATTACTTATGCAAAACTAGTGCATAATATTTTTTTGATATTTCTAAGTTAGATGTAAAAAATGTATGTACAGTATCGACATTTAATTTGAATTTTTGGCATATTTATTTGTATAATGACAATGATATTATTATAATTATTTAATGTACTTGACATTCTCTTGCTGAAGTGTTTTGTCAATAATTGGCTATTTTTCTAGATAATGATTGTATAGAGTATATATTATATATATGTAAATGGAATATTTTGTGAATAAATTGAATATGAATATTTATACATTTAAATATAATTTATACGTGGTCTACTTATCCTAATCTAACATGACATTTAATTTAAACATTTATTTATGTACGTTTAATCAGTGTTATGGTGATTGTAGATGTAGGTACATACGCAATAGAAGTGAATTAAAACTAATAATACTAACTACTACCTACAAAGTAAGTTCGTATAGGAAGGGTGGCTAGCCTTGGTGTCAGAGTTTTTAGGCCGCCTGGAAGCCTCTGACTTGGCTAAATGGTTTAAACAACCGGCACCTACAATTTGACGTGTTATCCGAGCCACGGTAGCGTTCAGTTGGAAAATGTCACCCGCGGTCACCCATCCACTGACCGTGCAGAACAATGCTTAGTTATCTATCAACTATTAAAAATAAATAATATGTAATACTAATTTCTGATAATGGATGAATATTACTTCTATTTTTGTCACATGTAAATAAGCAAACATACGTACTGAATCACAAACACATAATAACACTACCCCTCTTAAGTAATAAACATCTACCTTTAGTAACTTTCTCGGTTATTGTCTCCTTATTTCCTATGGGGACGTCTACATTACACTATAGTAAAGGAGTTTAGGGACGCACCTATCACGAAACCTTAGCTTTAATAAAGAAAACGATTTTAGGTATATTCCAGGGGATTCAAGTCCCCTCTTCCAATGTCCATAAAACTCGTACAGTAGCTACGAGTAACAAAGCTAGGCAGTAATGTTACTAACAGTATGAGAAGTTCCTAATGTTTATGTTTATCAATTTTTTACTATTGCAATGATGCATTTTTTACTATGGAAATTAACGTGGTTTTCACACATTTTATACTATATATAACGGGACTGAACTCACGTGTGGGGATAGTCGTAACGATTATAGTTTCGGTCGCATTCGGCGACCTTTCTCAAGTTGGCGCCATCTTTAATGTCAAAATGGATGTCATGTTTGAAATCTTCACCCTCGAAAACCTCGAAAACGATACCCATGACGACTTTTGGCAAAAAAGTGACATCCGCCATCTTTAATGTCAAAATGGATGTCATATTTGAAATCTACACCCCCGAAAACCTCGAAAACGATACCCATGACGACTTTTGTCAAGTGCTAGCACGCGGAGCCGTCTCGCAATGCACTGCAATGCAATGCTTGTGCATTGCGAGACGGCTCCGCGTGCTAGCACTCGCCAACTTGAGAAATGTCGCCGAATGCGACCGAAACTATAGTCGTTACGACTATCCCCACACGTGAGTTCAGTCCCGTTATATATAGTATAAAAAGATGCATTTTTTGTTTTTTCGGTGCTGGGCAAAGTTGTTCTCCATTTTTGACCGATGAACCACCGGAGGAGGTATACAATTCGACGCGTATATATAACCACGCATAACTTTTTTCGTAGTAGTCTGACTTAAAATATTTTTTTTATTGGAAAGAATATACTTCTAAATTGGTTCCATTTAAATTTTATCAAAATCGGCTGAGCTATTTTTGATAAATCAACAATAATGTGAAAAATGCTACATCGATCCGTGCGAAATATTCGCGAATTCTGTACACGGGTGAAGTTGGTCATGCTAATTTTTGCAAAAAATAATCTTGTTACGTCTTTAAATCTCCCAATTTCAACGCGAATTAGTGGCAAACTGTGACATCACTCTCTGTCACTGGTCAGAGGTAAACAGAGGAGTTAAAATTAGGAATATTAATGCTGATTTCTGTGGAATAGTCTACTAAACACGTATACTTTTTTAAGTATGGAAAATCTGGGGCTTGCTAATACCAATTCTGATGAATTTTATTGACTTTGATTTTTTGACCGACGAACCACCGGAGGAGGTATACAATCCGACGCGTGTTTTTTTTTTATGTTTAACCACGCATAACTTTTTTTATAGTAGTTCGATTTCAATAAAAATTTTTTATTGGAAAGAGTATACTTCGAAATAGGTTTCATTTAAATTTTATCAAAATCCGCTGAGCTATTTTTGATAAATCAACAATAATGTGAAAAATGTTACATCGATCCGTGCATAATATTTGCGATCTAGCGATGCGCTCCGGTTTCGCACAGGTGTATTATACATATAAACATTTCTCTTGAATTAATTATTGAAACAAATTGCATCAAAATCCGTTTCGTAGTTTTAAAGATATAAGCATACATGGGGACAGACAGCGGAAAGCGATTTTGTTTTGTACTGTGTAATGATTATGTACACGGATGAAGTCGGTCATGCTATTTTTTGCAAAAAAATATTATTAATTTTGAAAAATCTGGTCTTGCATATGCCAATTCTGATTAATTTTATTGACTTTGTTTTTTTTTAATACAAATGAGCAATTACTATGTTTATATCATTACTTTTACGCAAGTCCAAAAATGTCCATACTGATATTACGGACCAAACTAACTTTGTTGATCTCATACACCGAAAAATGCTGACTGGTACTTTTATGAAAAAATATTTATGGGTCTGCGTTGTTGTCAGTTTGTTTTGTGCACCTTTGTTTTTGACGAGCCAGCTCTATTCGAGCAAAATGCCCGATACAAAAATGAAACTGCGCTGAATAAAGTTTTAAATCATAGTTTCGTTCTCTTTTATTTTGCTTGAGCTTAAAAGTGTTGTTTTATTTGGGGTTTGAAAGAAATACACGTGTAATAGGTATGCTTATTTAAGCTTGCATTAGATACGGGAAACAATAAAACTAAACTAGCTAGGTACTTAAAAAGGTGTTGAGAAATAGCTCAAAAGTAACGTCCACGAGTGGTATATTATTCAGAGAAAAATCGAACCAAGATGATATATACATCATTTGAAAGCCTAATATATGGGCTTCTCAAAAATATTCAATTTTAATTTTTTTATCCCTCCATTTTTTTAATGTGAAAATAGTTGTATGAAAAAGAAAAATACAGCTTTGTATTTTTTCTAGTTTAGCAACAATAAAGTGCTTCTATCGTTATTTTACTTACATTCTGACGTAGCTGATTCTTTCACATCTATCTTTTAATTTGCTAAAATTAAAAATTATAACCTAGGCAGGTAGTAGGTACAACGTGACAAAAAACACTTAAAAACTGTGTCTAATTGGTAATAACGCTTCCATTCAACAATAATGGGTTGTTCGAGATAAACTACCTATTGAGCCAAATATATTTATTTATCCTAATAGATTCAAAATTAATTTTAAAATAAACGGAGGGCTCTTTTTTGGTTATAAATAATGTAATCGACTCAGAAAATGATTATTTAATTTGAATTACTCAAAATGTAACGAGTGTTGTGGTTAGAATTTTTGATTATTGTGATACCAGCCTCCATACATTTTGTGGACATGTCCTTCTAAATTTCATGCAAAAGAACATTTTATACTTCGATGCTAATTGAGACGTCGCGACACCCATTACTTTACTATTTTGGTTTATTTCAAAATGAATAAGTCTGAAAGTTGAAAAGTCGATATACTACTATCAGGAGTGTAATAGAAATCATGAACCGAAAAGCACTGCAAAAGATATTGACCAATAAGGTGTAGTAATACAAGTCCTGATTTAAATCAAATTATTTCACTGAGCATATAATATGTGTCGGAAATCTATAAAAGAGTCTGATATCTCTCTAAATAATTATTTTTCGCAAATAACTTCCACCGTGTACAAAATTCGAATAACTTTCAAGAATCCATGTGACATCCATGGCAATCCACAGCAAAATTGTTGATTTATCAAAATCGGTTATACCGTTTTCAATGAAATTAAAAGGGTGGTCCTATACTCGTCGGAAGTACCTATACTCTTTCGAACTAAATAATTTTTTGATCGGTCCACAGTTGGCGAAAATATCGATATAACATACACTAAAAATGTACACGTATACAGACAAACATTCTTTTTGATAAAATCGGTAAAAATACCTCCCACGTGAAATGATAGTGGTAGTAATCATAACAGATAATATTTAACCCAAATATTCAATATTTGATATCAAAAGAAAATGCACACACGCAAAAAGTTTGTAATAAGCATCCTCATAATAAAATGCAACAAATTTTTATTATCATTAAATCTGTTTACAGCTACTTAAACCACTTATTTCTATAGAAAGACGAGAACTCTAAAGTGTTATGAAGATAGTCGTCTCACTTTACAAATATGAATTACTTATTGCAGGTCCGCTGCAAGCGGCTGCCGCATAGGATTCGCGCAAGCTCAGAATATTCTTCTGCCATTGAAATTCATTCACAACACGAAACCGACCGCTACTCGCACACAAAGAATTTGAGGTTATTTTTCTCATTTCAAATTCTCCATCCCCGCGACTAGAATCGTAAAAAGCGGATTATAGTCTTTGTGGGCGTAACTAGGACGGGGCTAGTGTAACCTGATACTGTTTTACTAGAATTATTAAGGCAAATTAATTTAAATAATGTCGATTAAAATATAAGCATTTAAAGGTTTTTCTTTTATTTATAGCTTTGTAGGCATCACAAAGCTGGGACAAGTACAAACTGATATTAAGCCCGATTATAGAGGCGCCAGCGTAAATTTAACAGCAACGTAAAAAGCGTTCTCTCTATCGAATGCTTAAAGTGAAAAAGAAACAGAACTATGCTATTTATTATAACTACGATGGCGTATCTGTTATCGGGCTTATTATTTTCCTAAAAAGCATTGATAAAGTATCAAAAAGTCAACTTACTTTGATTAATAGTTACGAGTAAGTAAGTATTTAAATATTGTGTTTTTTTTATTATAATTTGGGGATATTTTAATTTCTAGTAATCAAATAAAGGTAAGCTACATAGGTAAAAAAGATCGGGTGATTATTGCATTACATCCTACATATAATATTTAATACTCATATAAATCGGACATCTACAGAACCAGGTGTAAGAAATAATTCAACGGTTATATTTTAAAAAGAACCGGTGCATTCTCGATTTCTTAGACAGCCAATTCACCGTTAGTTATTATTTATTCACTTTGTCTACCTTCTGGTTACCCTAGTACAACGAGTCACATCTACTACATTACCATGTCTAATACTTTTTAAACTAAATTAAAAGAACAAAGCACAGTGTTCGCGTAAACAATATTTCTAGCAACCAAGCTCTATCTGACATACCTATACCCCCTAAACTTAATCCTGATTCCGCCCACAACCGGCGAGCTCGCGTGGTGGATAGAATTCGTGAGAATAAGCCGAGACTGCAATATGGGTGGTTTATTTACTCTAAGCCTAGCCACTAAGCTGCATATAATGAAAACGCACTGTCGCAGGCGTCAAACCATGCTGGCACAAATCTAACTGCCTAAAATATATCTTGATCCTTGACATTCAAGGCCTTAGAAACTGGCGTGGTTTTTGTTCCGTAGTTAACATTGGCCAAATCCAACTTAATGTTGTATGTGAAGTTAGTACAGAACCACACTGCTTGCGCAACTGACATAACGAATTTGCTACAGTGCATTGACTCGCCTAGTGTTCACGGACGCCATAAAGTTTGATTCAGCCTTAACATCTGTGTTATATTCTAATTAGAACAATCATGATGGTAAAGTGAATTAGATAAATATGTTTACGAGCATCATTTCATTCCTCATACGAACAGCCAGAATGTGAAACGCTTTGCCTGAGTCTGTCTTCCCGCTAAAGTACAACGTGGGAGTCTTCAAAGTCCCGAGTAAATAGGTATCTTCGAGGTAAGAGTGCTACACCCTAGACCGCATATCTGCTCAACATCAGGCAGTATGTAGTCAAACTTAAATCTATACGGAATAAAAAAAAAGAAAGTAATTTTTAGGGCGTCTAGTGCTAAATTTAAGTATCCTATTTCGTTTATTGGTCGACTGAAAGCGGCTTTGATCTAGTCTTTTTCTTGCAGTTTTAATTAAAATATCAGTAGGTTTTTCTCCCACAATTATAAAGATATAAATCATGGACGTTACGCCTAGCATTTAATTTTGGCAATTAAAATATCTAGCTTATTATTGAGAGAGTAATTTAAAAATATCATTCACAAACAACATTTTGTGGATTTAATATTTAAATAATACCAACCTAGCTATACATCAAAATAGAATAAGCTCTCTAGAAAACATCAATTCTCTTAAGTATTATACATTTAAAATATGTGTACATTTTTCTTCATAACACGAACATCACGTAAAATATTAAGTTCGCAGTACTTCATTTATCACAACACAGCAAAATTTAATTTAACAGAGCTTACAAACGATACACGAGTACATGTACCGCAGTTTAAACATAATGTTTAATTTCGTGCAAACATGCAATTGCAAATGTTTCACGTATTTTAATTTTATGATAACATGATTTGCTATAACGTAAATACAACACTTTTGAATACGAATTAAAAGCTTTGTTTTATTGTTTTCGATAACAGAATGTGCAATTAGCATGCTATGTTAAGTGCGATGATATTTCACTGCTTTTTTCCGCAGCTTTTTGAACGCCTCCCATGACTTTTAATGAATGTTATGCACGCGAGCGCTGCATTTTGTTTACTTAATACAAAAGCTTACTAAAAGCCTCTTTTATTTTGAACTTAAAACAACACAAAATCTCATTTTTCAAACATAAAACAACAAAAGCTGTAATTCTGTAAAATACAGCATGCAAACATTTTAAAATTTGATTGTAGTAAAAGTTGTGCTGAATATAAAAGCGGCAGGAAAATTAATGTGATATTTTTGAAACATTTAATCAATTAAAATATGTTAGTGATTGACACAGGATCGAGACAGATGGCACAGTAAGAGAGAGGCCTATACCCAGCAGTGGGATAAAGAAGGCTGTGGATGACGATGATGACGATGTAAGTTGAATATAACATTTTTATTTTTATGAAGCAAATTAATGTTATTAATTATTATTAGAACTTTTTAACCTAGGCATTGTGAAAATAAGTATTTTTGTAACTATTTGGTATAAGTATATTCAAGCTTAGGTTTTGTTTATTTTTGACCGACGAACCACCGGAGGAGGTACCTACTCAATTCAACGCGTATTTTTTTTTATGTATATGTATAACCACGCATAACTTTTTTTATAGCAGTCCGATTTCAATAGTTTTTTTTTATTGTAAAGAGTATACTTTGAAATTAGTCCCATTTAAATTTTATCGAAATCGGTTCAGCCATTTTTGATAAATCAACAATAATGTGAAAAATGCTACATCGATCCGTGCGAAATATGTGTGCGGGTAGGTCGTGCTATTTTTGCAAAAAAATTATTATTATATTTTTAATCAAACAATACCAAGTCACTTTTAAGAGGTCGTGCAATGTGCAGTCCCGAATTCTGAGTAAAATTTTAGCTTATATTTTTTTTTAAGTTATTTTATTTAAGACCAACCAATTTATTTCTTCTCAAATATCAAACCAGCTGAGTCACAGTAGTTCATACGGTTATCCGCACACGTCGCGAGATGTCACTTGTCGCGTCGCACGCGACGTCGCCTCCCCTTTGCGACAATGAAACTCCATACGACTTTTCCTGTTTCATTCAAATGTTATCTTAATTCAATGATTAATAACATTCTTTGTTGATATATTGTTCAGCTGCTTTGAAATACATTCAGAGAAACGAAAGAGCAGGAAATGTGTAATGTGACAGACGATGCGTATTTTGCTCTTCAACGATAAAACTGAATATAAGCAGTATAGAGAGAAATAGTGGTGAACTCCAGATTGATAGGGGCATTTCTGTTATGTATATACTTACTCTTTTTTACCTATAGATACTACTTGAGCTGGTATTCTTTAGAAATAATCGACCAAGTGCAAGTCGGACTCACGCACGAAGGGTTCCGTACCGAGTGGGAGCCCCCTTTAAGGGGGCGCCTAATGCCGAAAGGTGTATTTTTAAAAACGTGGTGTAAAGATAATGAATATAAATATCCATATTGAAAAAATACTATAGGAAAGGAAAAAATCTATAGTAGCAGAGTAATTGCGTAGAATTTTGGAAAATAATATGGTTACTTAAGAAAAAAATTAAAACTTCGCATCATAAAAAAATACTTTTTTTTTCAAATGCTCGAAATTATCAGCTATAACACCACCTTATTTTTGTCAAATTACGTAGCTAGACTAATGTTCTAGTAGAGTAATCGATTAGTTTTTTTATATATGCTTAAATTTTGAATAAATAAATAAAATGAAGCCAAAATCCTCGTGAACTGTATCATGCGATTTTCGACTCTAAACAAAGCATCATAGATGATAGCGGGCGATGCAAGAAGCGCGGGTAAAATCTGTTTTTTTCATGGCATTAGGCGCACTCTTAATATATTTTATTTTAATTTAAACATTTATTTTTGATGTGGATATAAACTTTATATTCTGTGAATATTTCAAGCGTCTGCCCGTTAATGTTATTAATATCCAGCGAAAATGGCTAAAAATTCATGTTTGTTATATGAGAGCCCCCTTAATAATTTATTTTATTTTATTTTTAGTATTTTTTGTTATAGCAGCAACAGAAATACATAACATGTGAAAATTTTAGCTCACTAGCTATCATGGTTCATAATATACAGTCTGGTGACAGACATACAGACAGACGGACGGACAGCGGAGTCTGAGTTACAGGGTCCTGTTTTTACCCTTTGGGTACGGAACCCTAAAATGTTTCCGACTGATCCATGTGACGATCGCTTATGACCGATACCTAGTGAATAAAACAAAATATCGCAGTTACCTTCTCAACGCTAATAAATAAGCGCAGTCAATAAATCAAGAACGATATACCTCTGCCTTTTTTCATAGCCCTTAGGGCCTTATCTCACAATGATAACAGAATAGACGACCAAAATGCTATGAAAATCAATCACATTGCGCAATCAGCGGTCACTATCTATGTGATGCACCCTCCACATACTCGTAACTTCATATACATATTTTGTAAGTAGCACGATCATGGTGTTTATTGAGATAGAGTCTTGTTATCTGTACTATACTCTATAAAATTTAACTTGATCTCTGCGAGAGTGACATTGACTTAGAAGATTGACATTTTTAGAGTTGAGATAGTGGTGGAAAAAATCGATTTTCAAACAATGTTGTGATGAAATCGAATGAGTAGTTGCAGGTGAGAAATTGGATTTTATTTACTTACTATTATTTAAGATCAAGTATGTACACGTGTAAATAATGTTATGATATTAATTAAATACTCATAATAATGTAACGATAGTATTTATCGACGTTTTTTACTATTATCGATGCTAATGTAACATATGATTAGGTTTAATTTAATTATACATGTAAAAAATGTTATGATATTAAAATATACAATAAAATTAATGATAAATTAAGTTTTATTTAAAATATCGTCAGTATACACTATCGATATTTTAATTAAAACTCTATCTAAAACTCTATGGTCACGATCATTCGTCGCTTATCACTAATCGGCATGCCCATAAAGTATGACATTGACAGGTACTGTCTGTACTATTAAAAAAATCAGGATTTCATAGGCGTGATTTTTCTGACAGCTATCGCAAAGATCAAGTTAAATGTTATAGAGGATAAAAATAAAGAGTAGTTCTAAATACAGAATTGACGACAAAGTTCCAAAAACTAACGCCTGATTCAATTAACTATCAAAACAGACTTTGATCACGCAGGTTCTACTAAACTGCTGACAGGGGCTTACACTCTTCAATCTCTACATCCATTCAAAAGCCAATTCCATGAAACACTGAAACTTAATCTCGCTGACGTATAGAATTGCACTGAACTAGAGTAACTGTCGACAACAAAATAGCTCGCCATACAATTTTATATGCGTCTATAAATTGCCTTGTTCTTATTTCTACAAAGAGCTTGGAGGCATATATTGCGAGGCGTTCGACTCATATCAGTTCCCATAAAAATGTTTTATGTTAAAGCTAATAAATGACATCAGCAAATTCCGTAAGACAATACGCGAGACGCTGTCTGCATTCGCTCTATCCATTTGGCTGCCTCCCCTAGTAATCATTGTTTCGGCCCAGCTATATTGTACAGGGTGTATCGAATTTGATTTGGAAATATTTATACAAGAGCTACACACTTATAGTTGACGTCTATTTTTTTTTCTTTTGGTGTGTGGAGTGAAATTTCACAGAAGTAATTTGACGATAGGTACATAGGTACATATTTGGGTCATAAATTTACAAGGTAAAAGCTTAGAAAAATTAATCAGTGAGCCTCTTTATTTTCATTTCTTATCACAGTGTTCTGCTTTTTAATGTATCAACACACACATAGTCTAAAAAGGTAGCTATCGAAGTTGAAAAAAAATATAGAATTTCAAATCTGGCAAGTTTTTCCTACGTACTTACAAAATTAACTACAGAAACAGATGTCAAATCAAACAACTTTTTGTGGCTTAATTTTCTTATTGACCGACGAACCACCGGAGGAGGTATACAATTCGACGCGTATGTATATATTTTTTTATGTATAACAACGCATAACTTTTTTCATAGTAGTCCGCTTTCAATAATAATTTTTATATTGGAAAGAGTATACTCTGAAATTGGTCCCGTTTAAGTTTTATCGAAATCGGCTGAGCCATTTTTGATAAATCAACAATAATGTGAAAAATTCTACATCGATCCATGCGAAATATTCGCGAATTCGGTCCACGGGTGAAGTCGATCATGCTAATTTTTGCAAAAAATAATATTGTTTATCTGTGAGTTTTTTTTTATAAACAGGTTTATTGTGATAGTACGTAACCAATGGATTTGTAAAAATAGTAGTGTGGCTTTAATGCCATACTAATGATATAAACAAAATAAAATTACTCTAAAATCATTTGTTAATATATTAGGAATTAAGTATAATTTGAATCACTCTGTACATTTCTATGGCTTGGGTAAGATCATGGGTGCCGACTCGTCATAACGGGCACTCAACTAATATCGGCCCCTTGTTATTGTTAAGCTGTGTGATATAGTCATACCATAGATATGCAATAATTGGTTTCTCTCGTATCGAAAATGATTAATTTCAACAGAGAAATTAAAAACAAACATTTGTTATATTTTACAATGACTTTGTTGTGTATGCAGTAAATGTAAAATATTCAAACGGCAAATATTGTGTTTAAACTCGGCACGTTTGTGATAGGGTTCAGTTAAAATGATGATTATTTTAAAAATTTACCGCCAAAAAGTTTAGTATGAAAATACAAACACAAAATCAAATTAAATGGAAGTTCATGTTTATAAATACACTTGTTTGTCAACCAAAATATCTATTAGTTCAGGCGGTGGTCAAGCGCGGACTTATTTGCCGTAAAAAATGATAAGGGTTTCTTTTTAGGGTTCCGTACCTCAAACGAAAAAAACGGAACCCTTATAGGATCACTTTTTTGTCTGTCTGTCCGTCTGTGTGTATGTCAAGACCCTTTATCTCGGAAACGCGTAAAGATATCGAGTTGAAATTTAAACTGTATACGTATATGTAAGTATGGCTTCTTGCAGTTGTGTGTAAAAAAAATCTCAGATATCATTTAAAAAAGTTGGAGCCGTTTATGTCGTAAAAAACCGCATATTTTGACAATTACACAAAAATCATAACCTACAGGGTACTTCCCGCTGACATAGAACTATGAAATTTGGCGAGAAGCATTGTCTCAGAATACATATAGGTATAGGTAAAAATCTGAAAACTGTTCATTTTTATTTAAATCACAAAAAAATAGGGCCTCAAAATTCACAAAATATGGGTTCAAAATTCAAAGTGAGTATATCTTATCATGTAAGATATCATGTAAAATAACTTCATTAGCACATGCTAAAAAAGGTTTTAAGTATATTAACAATATGAAATTTTTGATATATGACGAGAATAGTGAAAAAAAAAACTTTTTTGTCGATGGTTATGGTATAGAGATTTTAACAACTTACTTCCCAATTTTCCGAAATTTTCTGGATTTGTATGGAACCCTCGATGTGCGAGCCTGCCTCTCACTAGTCCGGTTTTTTCTTTTTAAGATATCTATGGAACCCTAAAACCATGAAAAAGAAGTGTTGTTTTATTTTTTAATCCTCATTTAAATTGATGATTAACGAATACAGATCGAATCTAACCACTAGACTAATAATATTAACTCGGTAACGTTTTACACACACGGTCTACAGGCTATACAAACACAATCAACGTGTGTGTGCTGCAGCTTCCAGAACTGTTGGCTAAGCAATATTGGAGACCGCTGTAAACTATTAGCCTGTTTGAGAACTGGCAGATGTGGATAAAGCGGAAAGTTATTTTGTTTAGGAGCTGTCTGCATTCGTGAGAGCTTTTATATAACCAAACTAGGGTTTGTCATTTCCCGAGTTTTTTTTTATTCCCGGAATAAAAAAAAACTCGGGAAATTTTAGACTTCTCGAGCACCATTTCCCGGGAATTTCCAAGAAGTCGTGAATTTGATTAACCTCAATAAAAAAATATGAAAACGGTTTTAAAATAAAATACGTACACATTTTCATAATCAACAATTATTATGTTCGTTTTAATAAATCTTCGTCAATTAACTAAAAAATGTTATGTCTTCTTAATTTTCTTTATAATCATAGAGTTTTAAAATAAAAATAAAATCTTTAAAATAAACGAAATATCAATCACATCACATACCTACATTAATTTATTTTTTATAATTAGTTATTTTTGTAAGATAAAGAAAATACTCGTTCATTTTCAGTTGACGTAGGCTACACAGTCATAACAGCATTATATGGATTTTCTAGTAATTTAAATTATTATTATATCAAATTTAAATAAATGAAATTCTTTTTATAAGGCTTTTGTTTAACTGGGCTTCAGTAGTATTTGTATCTGTAGATACAGTCTCAATAGCCATTCTTAACTGCACCTCAAATAGATAGGTGAGTCACCTTCAGTATCTTGGACTAATTGGACATTTTCGTCAGCGTTAGAAATGCTTGGAAACAGTCGGATATAGAGTTATAGCTCTTCTGTAAACTCTTCTGGCTTATTGGGTAGTAAAAGGATGTAAAAAACGAGAGGAGATAGAGGATATAATTTTTGTAATAAGTAACACACAAATTAATGTCGAATTACATTTTTTTAGTATTCTGGTACTCGACTCTTTTTTTCCCGTCTCGACTAAGGCCGAATTTCCCGGAAATTCCCGCTTCGAGACTTCTCGACGAGAAACCCTAAACCAAAACGATTGATACAATGTTGTAATTTTTGTTAGAACATTCTAATAGGATATACAGAGGATACGACAGAACTAATTAATTGACTCATATCATTATCATTCACATGTAGGACTTATTTATTTTCATATCTTAAGTTAATTGTGTGCAAAATTATTTTTTTTAAATCATTAATAACTTAAGATAGCTGCCGCCGGCACCAGGACAAGGCCCAAGCTATGTTCCTCAAAGTCAGTCTCTTTATTTCGTAGACACATTACATGTACTTGAAATCGTTCGATAACATTGATAATAGTTATGTCTCAATAAATCCTACAATTTTTTTTGAATAATATATATTTGTTTTTATGGAGTAAGAGCCTTTAATTTCAATAACATATTTTAATAAATCCACATTTACTACATGAAAAAGCAATTAGATTATCCACAGACCACAGTTCTAAAATTGGGGTGAAATATTTGTTTTGAATTGAATCGAATTTTAGTCATATTCGATTCAAATATGAGTATTTCATGAATCGCTTTTTGACTAGCCGAAAACTAATAAATATCGGCATTATAATACCCATACATTTTCTAATATCCCGTTTTGTTGTATTTAAAAAATATGTACGACGACTTTAAAGTGAAGTTTACAAAAATCCTATAAAACAGAAACGTTTAGCTTTAGGAAGCTCGGTATTCGAAAAAAGCCAACTACTCAAATATTAAAGGCGATTAAGAATTCCATTCAAGATTTTAAACGTAATCTTCATTGAAAGTAGTCTTTAATCGAAAATTTTCCGGAAATCATCGTTGTTTCAGTATTAAAATAGCTTGGGTTGGGGATAAAGATTATGAGGTGGTTAATTGAAAATTCTGTGGATATTTGTTCGCTTTGAATACAAGTATTTTGTTTTAAGAATAAAGTGTACAGTAATGTTTGAAAGAAAATATTTAAGTTTACCATTTCATCTTTACCTACTTACATTATCCTCCAGCCTTATGATATTCAATGCTAGATCAAAGGCCTGCTCTCTATACAGGGTTATTCCTAACCAATTAACATCCTTTTAGGATATTTATTTTGTACATCAAAACCAACAACTTTTGTTGTGCGACTTTTGTCAAAACTCAAAAAAAGAATCAGCTGTTCCACACACATTTTTTCGCGGTTGAACTATATTTTTCTATGGAACATCAATCTTTTTTGAGTTTTGATAAAAATCGCAGAAGGAAAGTCGTAAGTACTAAGCAAACATATATTATATTAGTTCATCATAATATTGCTTGCTTGGGAAGTTTACTAAAAAAGAACAAGTCAGGAATATCATCGAGGAATATCACCTTTTAACCCAGTTGTTCTGTGTGAGATACCTTCAGGTGGTTAAAGTACCCTGACATTAGAGCTAACCCGGCCTATACAATTTTTTTAACACAAATGAGTACCTATTTTGTAAAATTGATCACTATTTACTAGAATTTTACCTTATGTCAAAACTTAACGTTTCGGCTCGAACTAAAACTAAAATTCATCCCATTCTAAAGCTAAACAGACCGTGTAAATATCATCCCCTATTTTGCTGAAAGTGTTTGTCATCTATCCTTTTCCTCGTATGATCCTATTGTTTGACTCCCTTTCTGCGATCTAGCGAGATTGGTTTCACACTTTTACTCACTAAAGTTATTGTTCTAAGGCCACATGTCATTATTCATTGTCATGTAGGGATGGGAAAATCCGGCATAAACAACTATGGGTGCAATTAGGTACGCGTTATCTGAAGAATGGATGAATTCTGCTAAAAGTCGATACCAGCTGGGCGATTCTGTTAACCGATCTCGTTGCTCAGGTGATACGTTTTAGAACCTCTCTCGTTTTTTTGACAGTTTTGAGCTGTCAGACATGTCAGAAAAACGAGAGAGGTTCAAGAACGTATCACTTCAGTAAAGAGATTGGTTAACAGAATTGCCCCGCAGGCATATTGTACCTAATGAGCAGCGATGGACATAGTTTAAATCGTACGAGTATTTATCTTGAACTTCAATATTTTTTTTAAATTATCAGTTTTTTTCATTGTTCTTGAATACCTGTAATTTTGGCTAGATTTTGAATCTGATTTATTTTTTATTTTTGTGTTGCTTTAATAGAGAAATGAATTAATCAGACTTTACGTGAAATAAAGATTGCATAGGCAATAACTGGCTTAGTTTTTATCAGTTTCTTTATAAGAAAAAGAAAATTTCTATGAACTCGTAAGTATAAAGTATCAATAACATTCAAACAAACAAATAATCCCTCAAACTGGTATGTATTTCTGTTCTTACCTATTTTAATGTAGATACTAGTATATTCGTAGCTAACTAAAAATCATATAATTGTTCTAGCAAAATATAGAGTAAACTAGCTGCGCCCCGCGGTTTCACCCGCGCAATTCACGATTATGTTGGGTACAATACTGAGTAATATGTCTTAGTGGCAATTTAACAATTAGGTAGGTATATCTGAAAAGCCGTGGTAGTCTAGCTGTAGTGACACCCTTCTTACAATCGTGAGGTCTTGGGTTCAAATCCCGGTCCCGTGCCAATGAATTCTTTGGAATTTATACACGGAATTTCACACCACTGGCTTTTCGGTGAAGGAAAACATCGTGAGGCAACCTGCATATGGTAGTAGAAGAAATTCGATGGCGTATGTGAATCCACCAACCCGCACTGGGCCAGCTTAGTGGATATGGCCCAATCCCTTCGCGGGTAGGCCTACGTCTTGCAGTGGACTATTCAATGGCTGATACAGTAGAGAACAGTTATATCTCACACTGAGAGGGCGCATCATATTATTGTTTAGTGTAGGTATCACCCTTCGTGGGTAGGCGTACGTCATGCAGTGGACTATTAAAAAAAGCTGGTACAGTAGGTTCACCCATTCTTTCATGATATAGTCAAAACGATTATGATAGTCATGTTGTGTAATAATTCTATGTCGCCAAGTACCAAGGATTTGTGAAAGATAATCTGGACCAAGTTTTTACAATTTGATACTATGATGTGACGCCTGGTTATATGAATCCCGAAGTGAGCCGTTTTATTAGGAGCAAGGAACATTAGAAGTTTCTATTTTATAATATATCAAATTGGGTTGCAGGGTTGCAAGTGAAGGCACATTTTAATCATAAATAAATAAACAAGTAGACTCGAACCTACAAATACGATAAGGATATAGGACTCAATATGGTCGCCATTACATACATAGTTTATTTTTCACCAAAAATGGCATCCCCTATTCAAACATAGGTACAAAATTCAAATAATTTGCTCAAATCGACGTGTACCATTTTTTGATAATGATGATTTTTCAAAAAAAAACTTAATTTTGATTAATCCATCAAATACACTAAAAAGTTTCAATTCCGACGTCGAAATCATTCGTCCCGAAAATAGCTTTTTTTCCTTTTTAACTCAGATAGGCGATACGATTCGAAAAAATACGAAACACGTGTTCAATCAATTTTGTTTAAGAATGTCTAAGCCAAATTTCAAGTCTGTGAGTCCAGGGAATCGCACAATACAAACTTTGCCACGCAATTTCACCCAGTTAGGGCTTGAATTTCGCAAAATCCGTTCTTAGTGAGCACCTATATTCTAAAAGAGTTCTTCATGTAAAAGGACATGTCCACAAAATGTATGGAGGCTGGTATAACAATAATCAAAAATTCTAAACACAACACTCGTTACATTTCGAGAAAGTTCATATTTTTTTGACAACAGTTAAAAACAAAAAAAGAGCCCTCCGATTTTTTTAAAATTAATTTTGAATTTATTAGGATAAATAAATATATTTGGCTCAATAAGTAGTTTATCTCTAGCAAACCTGATTAATTAACCTCCAAATTGTTAAATAACAGCATTTTTACCAATTAGACACACTTTTAAAGTGTTTTTGTCACATTGTACCTACTAACTGGTTACACTGGTAGGTTATAATTTTTAATTTTAGCAAATTAAGTATGAATGTGGACGAATCAGCTACGAATGCAAGTAAAATAACGATAGAAGCACTTTATCGTCGCTAAACTAGAAAAAGTAAGAAAGTTAAAATTAGTCAAACGCAAACCTATTCGAAATAAAAAAAAAAAAAAAAAAAAAAAGTGTATTGTTATTTTTCATACAATTTATTTTTCACATTTAAAAAAAATGGAGGGGTGTAAAAATCCAAATTAAATATTTTTGGGAAGCCCATAAAACAAGCTTTCAAATGATGTATATCATTTGAAAGCTTGTTGTTTTAGTTGGTTCATCATTTTCTCTGAATAATATACCACTTGTGGACGTCACCTTTCAGAGTCCTAGCACTTGTACTTTTTGAGATTTCGTGATAGGTGAGTCAGTGAATCACGATTTTATATATAGTGTATTTGTTGGTTTGTTCCTCTTTAACACAGCAATGGAGCAACTGATTCACTTGATTTTTGGCATAAACGTATTTTGAAAGACGGAAAATGACACAAGCTAGTAATAAGTATTTTTCGCAAAAAATGGAACCACCGCTTCCATAATGTACAGAATTCGAATAATTTGCACGATTCGATGCGACATACATTATTGTTGATTTATCAAAAAGAGCTCAGCCGATTTCGGTAAAATTACAATGGGACGTCGTAAGTATAACCTTTTCAATTTTTTTTTAAATTCGGTGCCCAATTGGCGGAAATATCGATGAACATACACAAAAAATCTCCTCCTTCTTTTTTGGAAATCGATAAGAATAAAAGGTCTAAGGGACACCACAAAAATAAAAACATCACGCGAGCGAAGTCGCGGGCAATAACTAGTCTAGACTGAATTATGAAAATGAACAAATCCAATTTACACAAAAAGCTAAAATCCGGCAAAAATGTTTCGAACACTCGAGTAGCTTCTTGTTATGTCTCATCTCTAGTCGTATGTCTCCCAAATGCGAACACTTTGCTCTGAATGGGGTGGACGTAGCGTTTTCCATTAAGCATCAATCCTTGTTTCAAATATTGCGATGATGCGACTCTCAGGCAGCTGAGCCGTGAGATATTGTAAAGCTAAACTAGAACGATGTTGTATCAATATGAATAAAACGAACATTTTGCATGAGCAGAAATGTGCTTTTATGTGATGGATTTTGCGCTAGAATTTTATTTAAAAAGTGTTTTGATGTTTTGATGTATTTCTGCTGGAATTCAGAATTATTAACGGAATTCGTTGAATTGAAACGTAATTGACACGGGTCGTGGACATGATTGGCAAAGAACTGAGGTAGATGGCACTGCAAGAGAGACGCTGTCACCCGGCAGTGGTATAAAGAAGGCTGCGTATAATGATAAATAAAAAAACCGGACAAGTGCAAGTCAGGCTCGCACACCGAGGGTTCCGTACAAATCCAGAAAATTTCACAAAATTGGGAAGTACGTTGTTAAAATCTCTATACTCATCATCATCATCGACACAAGTTTTTTTTTTACTTTTCTCGTCATTCATCGAAAATTTTTAAAATAATTAAAAACCTGTTTTAGCATGTGCTAATGAAGCTCTTTTATATGACATTTTACATTATACGATTTACGCACTTTGAATTTCAAACCCATATTTTGTGAATTTTGAAGCCCTATTTTTTGTGATTTTTAAATAAAAATATTCAGTTTTCAGATTTATTCCTAAATGTGTACTCTAAGACAATGCTTCTCGCCAAATTTCATAGTTCTATGTCAACGGGAAGTACCCTGTAGGTTTTGATTTTTGTGAGTGTTGAAATATGCGGTTTTTTACGACATAAACGGCTATAACTTCTTTATATGATAACAAAGAAGATTTTCCTTTACACAACTGTAAGAGATCTTATATATACGTATACAGTTTAAATTTCAGCTCTATATCTTTACGCGTTCCTGAGATAAAGAGTCTTGACATACACACAGACGGACAGACGGACAGACGGACAACAAAGTGATCCTATTAGGGTTCCGTTTTTTCCTTTTGAGGTACGGAAGCCTAAAAATATTTTTTTAAATTACCCTTACCACTTAGGAATTGAGGATAACCATGTATCGGAACGCGCTGCGTAGAATGTTCACCAACAACGTAGACAGACGAATTGATTAATATCACAAAAAAGTTCTAAAATACTTTCCATTCGGTCCTATTGGAAATCTCTATAGGATGCATTTTAGTCAAATTGCCCTACAATTGATATAACGATATAATTATTATATACTACGAGACTAATCGCACAATAAAATTACGAGATAAATATACTTAGGTAAATACCTCCTCATTTCGGCCGAGTTGCATCGACCGTGGTCACGGATAGACTGGAATGTAGAACAGCTGGTACCGCCAATTCAATTTGAACTTGAAAAATTGTCACTACGACACACAACACTGACGGTATCTAACAATGTCCTTCTACCTACACTACGCGATTTTAATTTGTTGACAACAGGATTCCACGACGCCGATAACTTAAATCCATCCTCCCGGTTGAAATTCTTATGTTTTTTGATTTCCACCGCTTCACGAACTATTCTTGAAAAATAGTGTCGATCCGTGGTCCTCTCCACGGATTTTGGGTCGTAGAGCTCGATCCAATGACCAGTACCTCCGTCAAGCAAATGCTCAGCTATAGCAGACTTCTGTATCTGGCGGTTTTTGACTGCTGCGATATGTTCTTTGATCCGTTCAGTAATAGTACGCTTCGTTTGACCTATGTAGGAACTACCGCATATTGATATAACGATAACCTAGAATTTCAGCTAATCTCGATTTTTGACAAATAAATTCAATTGCACAATCATCAAAATCATCCTTCTCAACTAAAAAAAAATTTCTAGAGAGACAGTATTTTTCTGTGGGCCTTATGAATAAGCTCAAGGTAGCCCAAAGGGCTATGGAGAGGACTATGCTCGGAGTCTTACTGTGATATCGAATCAGAAATAAGCAGATCCGCAGACGAACCCAAGTTTGGGTAACTTGGGTTCGTCTGCGGATCTCCTTATTTCATAGCTCAAGTGACATTATGTAAACAGGTCCTTTTTATAATTAAGTCCCTTACAGGGTATAATTTGTTTAAAAATAAAACGGAACCTTCAGAGATCCTGGTTTTCACTTAGTCGGTTTTTTATAACTTCAGCATCTTAAGCCGCCTGATCCATCTCACAGGTACGTAATAAACGCATGTAGACGTTATAGACATTCATTGCGCATGCCGAAAAAATGTTTTAGTGAGAAAATATCCAAGACTTGGTCCCCAATGTTTGCTCTTGGTGGTTAAGCTGCATCTAATGAAATCCCCTGTCAGAGAAGCCTTGCACCAAATCTTAGCACGACTGAGTAGCTTTGATACTTTTGGGAATGTCTTGATCTCCGCTAGGAATAAATATTTTGTTTGGCATTGATATTAATCATAAAATAGACTTGAAATTGAAGCAATTTTATAAGTACCTATCAAAGAAATGGTAAAAAAATCCTTTATCTAGCCAAAACATAAGAAAAAGCATATTTCATTTATGCCACAGATTTTTGTCGAAAGATAGCATATTCTAGCTTTTAAATTCATTTATTATTTGAACAGGTACCTACACAGAATGCTAAATTTTCCGTACAAAATTAAACATGTTGAAAATGATATCGTAATGTTTTGGTAACCGCATGACAGGAGTGTGCATCTGAGTTACACGACCTTATTCTACCATTCTATTTTTATTACAGGATAATAGACACCCAGGATCCTACATCCTACATTAAAGTAGAATCCCACATTGTCGATTTTCCTTCGATACGTACGAAGAATTGTTGAGTTACGGCAGAAATGTTGAGTCAAAACTCAACAATTCTGATTCATACCACCCGCACCAAGGCATGGAATTAGTCTTCCTGCTTTCTTTTTTCCTAAGAGATATAATTTACAGCTTTCAAGATTAGAGTGATTCTTCAAGTCTGCGTGCTTCATCTTCGACCACAACGTCTATTATCACCAGGCAAGTTGGTGGTCAAGCACAGATTTATTCGTGTCAAAAAACATATAAGTATGAAATAGGTACTGATATTATTTGTAGGCGAAAGGTTACTACTGTTTTCACTAAGTATATTATGAGACTTTAAAAGATGTCACACTCACTCATTACAATAATGTAATACAATTAACGTTTTTCGACTTAACAAGATAAAAAACACCAGTGCCATACTTTAGTAAAAAAAAAAAAAAATCAGTTAACCTCATTATGACCGCAGGATGGCTCTGAAAGAAAACTGCTTCTAATAGTTCCAATCAGTCATATTGTATATCTATTATCTATAGGGGAAGCTTAGCCCAGCATTGGACGAACTAGTGTGATTAAAGAAGAAGAAACGCTTTTCAATTCAGAGAGTCTATAATTTATTAGTACTTATTATTTATTAGTTTTAAAAAAATCAAATGATCAAGTCACTTCTAGCGTCGTATCTATAAAAGACACGTGGACTTTGAGTATTTTCAGTGTTCCTCCACCAGCTTATTTCGGGACGTTATTCTGATCACGATGTTACTAACCTTGCTTATTGAACAAACCTGTACCACTATAATACAAACTACAGATTTCACTAAACACCGAATTCCTTACCAAAGCGAAGCTGGGCGGGACGTTGACCGCCATAAGTCTACAACTGTACAAAATTAAATTATTTATTTATATTTGTTTAGCGAGAACAAAACATATTCGCTAGTTTTTAAGGAGATTTTTTTTTGAGTACGTCTTATTTTTTTTTTGGCTTATCATTATTATCATTGACGAAGTATCCGAAGACAAATTTATGCACGTAACTCAGCATAGCGTGCACATAATCTGTGAGGCTATAGACAAATAGGCACTCTACATTGCTCCGGTTCACTCCGTCTCCTCTATTTTTGTGGAATCTGTGCCTCGTTCCAGCCAAGTCCCGATAAATCGTTAGTGGTATCCAAACAAAAAGATAAAGGAGAAAATTCAATCAGGGCCAATTCAAACTTTTGTGCGGCTAAAGGGTTCCTAAGAAATCTTCGACCGTTTCTACTATACACATCTTTGAATAAAAGACCCCTTGGATTGAACAATGGGTCGGTTCAACGTAGTGGACATATAACGGTTGACCAATTTTCTTTTGTCCGAATGCCTACGAATTGAGAATATCAAACGGGGTGCTCAGAAGTGCTGATTGACACTCTCTTTGTACAAAATCCATTGATTTTAACCGATTCAGTGAACAATATTACATCCACTGAAAATAAAATTTGAGCGGTTGATGGAATACGGATTTGTATTGAACTGTCGGATTTCCGTGAGCTTTCAATGTGATGGTTTAAATGGTAATATTTTTTATTTTAGAACATTTAGGACCTGTTATCGTATTATATACTGAACTGTATCAGCCTTTCAATAGTCCACTGCAGGACCTAGGCCTACCCATGAAGGGTGATTGGGGCATATCCACCACACTGGCCCAGTGCGGGTTGGTAGATTCACATACGCCATCGAATTTCTTTTACAGACTTATGCAGGTTGCCTCACGATGTTTTTCTTCATTGAAAAGAACAACTTACTATTTTATTTTACACGAATAAAATATTTTCGATTTTTACTGAACTTATTAAATAAAATCGTAAAAATGTAATCCTTATACCTTGGTGACACCACGTTTTTCAGGAGAATAAATCGTAGTACTTAGCTTTTTAATAGTTCACCGCTAAATACCGTCCCATTTGTGATACACATACACACATGAAAAGCAATTTAATATATAAACTCATGCTATTAAAACATCTATAAAATAGTTTTACTTTTCATACACTAAGTGCTAAAGCTTATACTTAAAAAGTATCTCTACTAAATGTTATCATGAAAGAATTTTTCGCCCCTGTTCAGAAAAGGGGTGAGAGGAGTTGGCAACGGTCCTATTTTTACACATATCGGAGAGATCCTTACTAGATAAATTTAGAAATTTGAGGACGTGGGAGCAATTTGGTGTGATTCAATAAGCATCAAATTGGATACCTACTCACATATTTCTAACAATAGCTAAAAATATTTAGTTACATCTACAGAAAATATATTTTATTTACTTACTTATGCGTAGCAACCATTTAATAATCCATCGCTGGAAATAGGCTTACCCACGAACGGTATTTTTGACCGACGAACCACCGGAGGAGGTATACAGTTCGACGCGTTTTTATGTATAACCACGCATAACTTTTTTCATAGTAGTCCGATTTCAATAATTCTTTTTTTATTGGAAAGAGTATACTTCGAAATTGGTCCCATTTAAATTTTATTGAAATTGGCTGAGCCATTTTTGATAAATCAACAATTATGTGAAAAATGTTACATCGATCCGTGCATAACATTTGCGTTCTAGCGATGCGCCCCGGCTTCGCACAGGTGTATTATACATATAAACATTTCTCTTGAATTACTCTATCTATTAAAACAAACTGCATTAAAATCCGTTGCGTAGTTTAAAGATATAAGCATACATGGGGCAAGACAGCGGAAAGCGACTTTGTATTATACTATGTAATGATTCTGTACACGGGTGAAGTCGGTCATGCTATTTTTTGGCGAAAAATAATATCTAGACTATATTAATCATGCTTACTGTATCAACCTTTTTTTAATAGTCCACTGCAGGACGTAGGCCTACCCACGAAGGGTGTTTGGGCCGTATCCACCACGCTGGAATAGTGCGGGTTGGTGGATTCACATACGCCATCGAATTTCTTCTACTGACATATACAGGTTGCCTTACGATGTTTTCCTTCACCGAAAAGTCAGCGGTGTTAAATTCCGTACATAAATTCCAAAGAACTCATTGGTACGGGACCAGAATTTGAACCCACGACCTCACAATTTTAAGGCGGGTGTCACTACCACTAGACCACCACGGCTTCACTAAACCACCACGGTTTCTATAATATTAACCATGATTGCCCAGTGCAAATGACACACATACGACTTCGGATTTCTTCAAAACGCGAATGTGAGTTTCCAAACAAAATTTTTCTTCACTAAAAAGCCAGTGATAGAAACAACAAAGGTTGCAAAGAACTTAACGGTACGGGACCGGGATTTCACCTTAGCAAAGACAAGTGTTACCACCAGGCTATCATAGCTTACTAGGCAGCAGCGTTATTTTTTCAATGATCGCAAAATAATAGGCTATTTGACAACATTGAAAATATACTATTGACTATGGTAATCCTTAAAGCCTGAAAAAGACATATTTCACTTTATTTAAACTAAAATATGACTAATTATCGCAAATCGCACTAAATAAAATACGATATTTTTTGATATTTTATCTGTGACGTGAACGCTCTAAGAAGGGCGACAACTCTGGTGACGTCACATGATAGTAAACAAGAATTTCTCGATTGACTGTTGTTTGTGTAATTTGTGTTTTGTGATTTCAGAGTAATATTATTGGATCTGTAAGTTACTTTCAAAGTAATTTTTGTGAATTTTTAGATGTGCACTAGAATACAGTAGATCTCTCGAAAATTTAAATGTAGTGTGCTTATTATGTACTAACGAATAATTTAAAACGATTTCCAAAAACTGGTCAAATAGCCTATTCCAAAGTTTATAAGTCTATATTCTACCCTATAATATTAAACTTGACTTGTTCTCGTATATTATGCCGTAGTCTAAAAGTTGTTAGGTCAAGAGTCATTATGTGTCAAGTTACAAGGTCAAGTACCTCATAACTTGGGCAAATATAAAATGAAATTTGTGAAAAACTGAAAGTTTGAAGGACGCTCAATATGATTCACTATTACTTTTTTTTGGACTGGTAGGTTAGTAAGTATAGTATAAGAAATATTTCAGATGTTATTTGCAATTTGATATAATTATATTTTTAGTGATAAAATGCAATAAAACTTTATTATAGGTGCATGAAAGCCTATTAGGGCCTTAAAGTTATCAAATGGAGACTACGTACTTACTCAAGTCTGACAAAAAAGAGCTGATAGAGACTGCAGGAAGATACTGAATGCCTGCTGCGTTAAGCCGATCTTATTCGAAATCAATTAAGGAGACCTATGTCCAACAGTAGACGTCCAACGGCAAACATGATTATAAATTATTAGGTATACCGATATACCGTATATATCGTCGGGATAGATTCCTTCTCTATGTTAATGGCAATAGACGGTTTTTTTTCAAATAGGTTTGCGTTTGACTACATACTATCTGAAGTTAAGCCTGAAGTTGTTGTTGTATTTTTTATGAATGTATTGTTTTAATTACAGAATCTATCAGATTCTCAATATGATTTATCTGCTTTGGCACGAGATATTATCACTATACGTGCAATAAGATTCAATAGTAACCTAGTCAAAAATTGCAGACTGCGGAAACTGCCTTGGTAGCTTCAGTTTATTAAAGTGTGCTGAAATATTGTAAAAAATCAACATTAGGCTTTGGCAACTGAAACTATGGGAAAATATGTTTCTTTTTATCTGTTCTAAATACTTGAAATGAGTAAAAATTGCGGCTCTTTCATAAAACACCAAGCCGACGCGACGTCTATCATGGACTACATTGGCTTAAAACTGGAATGAGTCGCGTATAAGTTCAAAGTTAAGCTATGCCTAGCTGTAGGTGATTACGAGATGAAAATTACGATAAAAAAAGTCAAAATGTCATATCTCGTCTCTGATGTACCTAATGTTTTTAAATTTTCTTTATATCTTCTAAGTTATTTGTGTTTTGCTCGTGGTAAAAATCTTATTGGTGTTTTTTTATATTTACTGCTCATTTATGACATTTCACAACCGAAATTAGTCAGCCCCTTAGTATTTTCGGAAGGTATCATTTTTGGAAGTTGTCATTTTAGGAAGTTGTCATTTTCGGAATTTGTCATTTTCGGATTTTGTCATTTTAGGAAATTGACGAGTTTAGAATAGACGTTCTCTGAAATTGTCGTTTTCGGAAGTTGTCATTTTAGGAAGTTGTCGTTGTCACCCTGAGGGATATCAACTACAGTACGTTTACAGTTACTCTACCTCTGACATTTGTGGCTGTGTCTCTGTCTAGTGAACGTGTAATGACAAGACATAGACCGCGACAAATATCAGATATGAAATAACTGTGAACGGACTGTAGTTTCTGCCTGGACATATTGGCAGTCTGAATTTAAAAAAACGTAAATTTTTATAAAGTAAGCATATTCGCAAAATAGAAATTATTTTTACTCGTATGATTCGCGCACCACAGAACAGCGTCTCTCTTATGTGTCGTGCACAATGATGCTGTAAGAATTTATTAGGCACATGCCTACCAACTGAATTCCAAATTGACGAGAATCTAGTTCAAATATGACTCAATTTTACATTAATATTCAATGTTAAACTTCATATCTATACAAAGTTATCTGCTTACCCTGTACTAACCCAAAATATAGAAGGACTATCGTTATGAACAACTTTTGCCATGAAGCCAACCCAAAATTCGAGAAAAACAATACCTATCAGCTTTTACATACAAAACTGCGATCCGGAATCGACAAACTGTATAATTTTTTTCTCAAAATTCGGTTTAGCCCCATAATAAGAGTTGTCTGTAATATGGAATAATGATGGTCTGAATCACCTCCTGTCGGCTTAGCACACCAGTTCTGTATGACCCTGTCTAAGTAAGCTAGCTTTTCCCAGAATTTAAACAACTCTATCTGATCTCAGAAGTTAAGAGTACGCCCAATGCCATGAAAAAAAAAAAGATTTCACCCGCGCTTCTTGCATCGCCCGCTATCATCTATTTTGCTTTGTTTAGAGTCGAAAATCGCATGACACAGTTCACGATGATTTTGGGTTCGAGCGGCAGCTTACATTTTTAGGTGACATTTTATTTATTTATTCAAAATTTAAGCATATATTAAAAAAAACTAATCGATTACTCTACTAGAACATTAGTCTGGCTACGTATTTTGTCAAAAATAATGTGGTGTTATCGCTGATAATTTCGAGCATTTGAAAAATTTTTTTTTTTTTTTGTCATGCGAAGTTTTAATTTTTTTTTCTAAAGTAACCATATTATTTTCCAAAATTCTACGTGTTTACTCTGCTACTATAAGTTTTTTCATTTCCTATAGTATTTTTTTAAAATTGATATTTATGTTCATTATCTTTACACCACGTCTTTAAAAATACATAATTTTCTTGATTCTGGCATTAGGCGCCCCCTTAAACAACTGGGACTACAATTAACCCTGTCTAAATTTAAGCATCAAGCCAACCAACCTAATATACCACTAGTTAGCAAAATAATTGACCGAACTAAACTCATCTTCAAGCTCATACGTATCGTGCAAGATACATACAGCCCACCGCAAGCCCGCAAGTGCTTGTTTGCCGACGCCGTGTCGGCAGCAACGCTATTTTACGTGTACGAACGAATTTATAATGCAAATACGATTACGCGCCTTCCCCGAGTTGCGACAGCTAATGCACTCGACGCTATGAATTGCAAACTGTCATGCCGGCGAGGTTCTATCTGTAGGACAAATAACTAGCTATCTACCTACGTAGAGTAATATGTAGTTTGAATAGTTGGGTTATTGTTATTTGTACCTATACTCTATAAAATGTAGCTTGATCTCTGCGACAGCTGTCAGAAAAAAATACGCTTATGAAGTCCTAAATTTCTTAGTACAGACAGTACCTGTCAATGTCATACTTTATGGGCATGCCGATTAGTGATGGGCGACGAATGATCGTGACCACAGAGTTTTAGATAAAGTTTTATTTAAAACTAGTTTTTACCCGCGGCTTCGCCAGCATACGCAATATATCGTTATAATTTGTAGCCTATGTGTTAATCTGATATATAAGCTATATTATTGCAAAGTTTCATCTCAATCTGTTTAGTGGTTTTTGCGTGAAAGAGTAACAAACATCCATACATCCATCCATCCATCCTCACAAACTTTCACGTTTATAATATTAGTAGGATATCGATAGTTTATACTAACGATATTTTAAATAAAACTTAATTTATCATTAATTTTACTGTTTATTTTAATATCATAACATTACATGTGTTAACTCGATCTCAAATAATAGTGAGTAAATTAAATGCAAATTCAATTGATTTGGGGTGGACTCCTTTAAATGAATAAATGTATTTTTTACTAAAATATTCGTTTAATTTAGTAACGTTTGTTATTAAATTAAACCCAATTATATGTTACATTAGCTTCGATAATAGTGAAAAACGTCGATAAATACTATCGTAACATTATTATATTTTAATAAAATTTATTTAATTAATATCATAACATTGTTGACATGTGTACAAACTTGATCTTAAATAATAGTTTGATAATAGTAAGTAAATAAAATCCAATTTCTCATCTATAACTACTCATTCAATTTCATTACAACATTGTTTGATAATCGATTTTTTCCACCACTATCCCAACTCTAAAAATGTCAATCTTCTATGTCAATGTCACTGTCGCAGAGATCAAGCTATATTTTATGCGGTATAGGTATTTTTATGTCACCACTCTTAAAAAAGTAAGACTTCACAGAATCACTTTTATATGCAGGATTGAAACTTATTGTCGGTGTATGAAATATATATGTACGTTCCAGTGGTAATCTTTTTTTGGTTTTTGTGTTTTAAAAGTTTTTTGAGATTTTCATTCTTACAGCTAAAGTTTAAGTTACTCTCTAACTTTTTTGATTGGGCCTTTAGAATGTGGGTAGTAATTGTAGTTTCAATTATCGATTGATTACTCACTAGTATTAATATTTAACCTACGCTATGGTAAATTTACTTAGCAACAGAAAACAGACACCAAGATATTGACGAAAAAGTTTTCCTGAAAGAAATTTTTTATAGATATGGTAGAGAAAACTTCATCAAAGGGCATTTGAGTGATGAAGCAGACAAAATCATTTTTTAATTTAATAGTAAACGATTTCATTTTGAATGAATATTTAAGAAAATATTTATTTATTAATATACCTATTTACATGATACATAATAAGTAAGTAGAATACTAGGTACTATGCAACCAGCATTCTGAGGCAGTGGCGCATCAACCGCTTGTAAAACGGCTGAGGGTTCGGTAAACCACAGCTATCCACCGAGGTAGCCAAATTCTCGTCTGTGCGGATAGTAATATAACATCTTATTGGTAATCAGTATTCTACATATCACATTATACCTATTACTTGGTACATTTATAGCAGAAAGTAACGCATAGCATCCTTCAATTTCCCAAATGCTTATAGGAATACTCAATTCAGTCTTTCTAAAAGCTTTGTCCATTTTCCCCAATACCATCATTTTCATGGCATATGAAGTTTACTGCTGGCCATAAGCTGCCCCTGTTTCCAATAAGACCCTATGATAGCGCCTTGCATACAACTTGTTCCTGCCTTTTCATTCGGTCTGTCGTCCATCTGTCTACCTTGTCCATGAGCAAACAATACACAAATACTTACACACACCCCATCTTACCCTGCTTTCGTCGTATCGTCGGTACGTGAGGAATAGTTAATCGTTAAAGTCCAATAATTATTTTTCACCAAAAATGGCACCACCGTCTTCAGCCGTGTGCAAAATTCGAATAGTTTGCACGAATAGATTTGTAATCCATGTACATTATTGTTATCAAAAATAGCTCAGCCGATTCAGATAAAATTTAAATGGGACTGTTTCGAGAATATACCAACCTTTTCGAAATAAATAAAAATTAAATCGATTCACAATTGGCGGAAATATCGATGACCACAAAAATACATACAGACGAACATAGTACCTCCCACTTTTTCCGACTTCCAAAAAGGAGTATATTCATCGATATTTTCGCCAATTGTGCACCGATTTTAAAAAAACTTTTTTATTTCGAAAGGATCCATCCTTACCTACCTGAAGTAGTCCCATTTTAATTTTATCTAAATCGAGTGAGCAATTTTTGATATATATTATCAACAATAATATATATGGATTTCGCATAAATTCGTGCAAACTATTCGAATTCTGTACACGGTGGAAGGCGGTGGTTCCATTTTTTGCCAATAATAAAAATTATAGCCATTGGTCTCATAGATAGATTCTAATAATAATGCGTAGCTAGCGTTCCACCAGCATTTAAAGAATCAATTTCCTAGCTTCCGTGTTCCGTTGCAAAAGAATTTATAATTTATCGTCGCAAATGGGAAATAGCCAGTTCGGCGTTGAGGCGTCTAATTTAGCCGCGACGTAGCCCCACTGTATATTTATTTCCGTGGGCTTTGTTCTTCTATCCGCGAATTAAGCGGGATCTTCCACGGAATTTCGTTTTGAGAGAACTGCTATATTTACGTTCTTTTGGGAACCAAGTGCGAGTTGAACTCGCACACAAAGGGTTTCATACCGTATAGGATCCCCCTTAGATCCATTTCAAGCGTCTACCTGTCATGTTTCAAAAAGTCATGTTTTTTGTATGTAAGCGCTCCATAATTATTTTTTTTTATATAAAAAATATATTTAAAAAATATCTGTTACAGCGGCAACAGATCTGTGAAAGTTTAAACTGCCTAGCTATCGCGGCTTATGAGATACAGCTTGGTGACAGATAGACAGACGGACGGACAGTGGAGTCTTAGTAATAAGGTCCCGTTTTTACCCTTTGGGCACGGAACCCTAAAAAGAAGTAATGCCCGATCGCCACATCTGAACTTTAATTCTATCATAGTAGCTGCTTTAGTGTTCCATGTAGTATACGTGACTTCGTATGGTTCAGTTAACTAATGTACAATCTCCTTTTACGACTGTTTTTGTAGAACGTAAAATATTTGTATATTTTCTTAACTTGTAATTAATGATAAAATACTAAATTAATTTGTTTAAGATGAAAATCGTATACCTATTCAGACGAATACGCGACAAAAATGAATACACGAGCTCCCGTACCTGCGAGCTTGTGTAAATAGTGCACGACTAGGAATACAGGCAAACAAAGCCAAATAAATACACGAACACCAAAATATAAAGATGCAGAATTCTTAGCATAAGATATAATACAACTGCATAACCAGATATAGTTCGATATCATGCTCTAGTAAAATATATCTGAACCCTTAGTCCAGGTTTTGCGTAGTTCACTTAAACTTTTGCGTTCGCGTGTGGCTCCATACATTTTGGTTAGTTCTTCCTCGTTTTCGCCAGGAGCGCTGTACATAAATGTATAGAGCTATACGTAAACAGCTGTAGTTTCAATTTATGTGTAAACTTGGACTAACCCCTCTGCAATGAACTATAATTTTATGTAATAATTTGAGTATTGTAAGTTATGGAAAACATCAACGAACAAATTCACCATGAAAGGCTCTGGCGTCTGTTGCACAGTTTCGTTACTAGCGCTGACGCTAGCCAGGCATCGATCGAAGCAAAGCGAAGGTGACACTTCCACGTGACGATTTTGCTTGTGTCTGTAGCCGATTTCGTAAATTTTTGGTAAGTTTTCTTACTATCCCAAAAATATTTGCGTTTTAAGTATGAACCAATCGGTAAAGTATCTATGCGATGAGGCCGCCTTTTGTGCCTTTTCTGTCTTTGTTTCTTTTGTTATGTTTTCTTGTTGGTGTCAATAAAGTGTTGTTGTATTGTATTTGCAGGACGTAAGCCTACCCACGAAGGGTGATCTGATTGTATTGTAAAGTAAGTAAATTCGTATAGGCCGGGTGGCTAGCCCTGGTGTCAGAGTTTTTAAGCTTAAAGTCCTGTGACATGACTAAACGATTAAAACAACCAGGACCTACAATTTAACGTGTCATCCGAGCCACGGTAGCGCTCAGTTGGAAATTGCCACCCGCGGTCACCCATCCAATTACTGACCGTACGGAAAGTTGCTTAATTTCGGTGATCGCTGACAACAAACACCTAGTCTACTTACTAGTAACTACAAACCAAATCTAAATCTAAAAATACAAACCAAATCGATTAAGAGCGAATCTAGACATAGCCTTATAAAAATTCAGTTAGATATGTGTCGTTTACTATTAGTTTATAATTTTACAATTTTGCCATTCTTCCTTGACCAATGCCTATGGCAAATTAAGCAGGATCGCGGGCGCGTCGAATGATTTATATAGGCAACGTTCATCCCAGTTTATTTACGATTCCAGTTCTACAGAATAATTACAGGCCGCATAAACGCGAATGTAAAAAGGGATTTACCCTTTAATGATTACAAAGTAATTGCTTTTGAATTAGTATAGGACGCGAAAGAAAATATTATGTTGTGGTTTGGAAATGGTCGGTTTAAGTACTACTTTAAAGAGTGACTAAACACATTAAGTAAATAAGAAAAATACCAAAATATACTATAGTATCATATGAACAAAAATCAATAGAACTACGTAGCGTTGTTTAAAATAACGCTTTGTTAAATAATTTCGTTTACATTTTTCACTGTAATACTACTGAAATCAGGCACAAATTCTCTAAATATTTATAGTAGAGCTCAAATATGAAAGATGTATGCCACCAACCCCAAAACAAAAAATCTAAGCTTTTGTAATAATCAACTTAAAATATAATGAAACCCGAAACTTTATGAATAAGCAAAATGTTATTCAAGTACAAAATTAAATTACCTGTGGTAAATAAAACGGCCACAGAATTTTTCAGGCTCAAGTCTTTTTTGCTCCCATTTGTAATCATTAAATGAAAGGAAAACAAAGCGAGCAATTTTAGGCAATAATTATTTACCCTCGTCGGGCATAAACAATTTCTACATACGCTAATAAAAAAACAATAGGTGAGCGGAACCTAAACAATTCTGTTTATTTTATCCACAAAAGAAGAGAAGTAAAAAAGGATAAAAAATGTTTTCAGCAGTATTCAGGCGGCCGCCAACCATTGTTGCCTCAATCGTGGTCTTTTTTCCCTTAGAAAGGAGGGAACATTCAAATTAGCCCATTGTGATTTATTTTTCTTGGCGCCCGGCCTTTCCGAACGTATCCCAAATGTTTAATGTTCAATGTCATGAAAAAGGTCAGCTGTGATGTATTATCTTTACGTTTTATGCCATTTGTAGTATCGTGGTTACTTTAGTAGTACCTTGTGTGATTTTAGCTGATAGTTTTTGTCCTTAAACGACTACTTACCTATAGACACGCAGCAGCGTGTCCAGCTAAGACAAAGAAAAAGTTACTGGCGATGCAGCAGGCACGTGTAATTTTACACGAACACTTCATGACACTTTTTACCCCTTCATAACTCGAAAACTATTTGACCTAACAAAATTAAACTTAGCATAAGTATTTACTAAAGTTTTTTAGCGTGTCTAGAATACAAAATTTCATTTTATTTAACTTCAACAAAAACATTTCAGTATTCTTAATCCCCCCAACCCAAAACCGGTGGATGTAAGTTTGTATGAAACTTTCGCAAATTTTGACGCAAGATGTTGGAATATTGATAAAGGCACTGTTTGTTATAAATAATAAAAAACACAATTCAGGATTTTTAATAAATCGAGTGTTGGGGGGTAACTAATCCTTAAAACTGGGGTCAAAAGTTGGTATGAGACTTTCGCAAGTATTGAAGCTAGAAATCTAAAAATCTATAAAAGTACGTCTTGTAATAAATAATCTACAAAGAGAAGCGAAATCAAAAATAGTTTGCACTAGCAAAAAGTTGTCAGATCTCTTGTAGAGCCAAGCTTCTAACTTTTATACGCATTAACTCTACAAGTCCTTACTCCACAAACTATTGAAATTAAAATGTTCTTTTTCTCAATTAGTGTACTATAAATATGAACATTCAAAGACGATACTATTATGATCGCGATCGTTATTGACGGCGATTGAGTTTACGGTGGATGCTATCGAAAAAAATAGAAAAGCCCAAATCATGCAGTAGACTTTATACGCGCTACGGTTAAATGACGATGATGATCAAATATGAAGACTCCAATATCAAATTGACGTGACACGGGACAGTAACTCTAATTCATAAATATAAATCAGATAGGAAATAATCATTTATACTACACCTGCTCGGAAAGTACCTTGATACTTTATCAAATTTACGGTAGAAAGTACGTCATTGCATATCGAACAAATATGCGGCGAGAAAACGCATCTGAGCGGGAGAGAAAAGTGTATGAAAATCTATTTCTTACGTGGTTTTTCTTTTTTAATTTTGGGTAAGACTATGCGCTGGTAACCTAAATATCAAAAGCCACAAAATTTTTACAGTGAGTTTTTATCTCCAAGTTCTCAAAATGACACTGGCCACTAGCTGTGTGTTGGATGGTGTCAAACAATTTGAAAAAAGAACATGGAAAAAGTGTTACATTAAGCTTCACTAACTGCAAAAATTTCAATATAAATTTCAATTAGTAAAGATTTAGTTTTTTATTTTCCTCGTAGGTGTAGTATAAAGCACTATGTATCACTCGAGAGAAAGTACGATTCCCGATCTCGGGTGTTTTAAAGCCCTCGCCTACGGCTCGGGCTTCAAACGACACCCTCGACGGTAATCGGTCACTTTCTCCTCTCGGTGAACAATGTACTATTCTAGCAATTTTTCATTCCAGACACAAAGATAACATTGTACTCTTCATAAACATATCCATATTCCAAGTGTTTGCAGCGGGCAACGAAAGTCAGGGTCATTAATGCACCCCAAACGGCACCCTCGCTTTCAGATAGGTAAGTAAAACAACTTTATTTGATGTTTTGCGTCAGCGGACGACACGCCATGACACGAGGGACGTGATAAAACACCTCATATGCACAACAGAACTACAGTACAGTAGTTAAGGTATTGTATTTGGTACTGTGATTTTACACCTACGAGTATGATTGGCGATCACGCACTATGTATGTTTATCAGCAAATTACTACCGACTTCAACAGTGTATAGAATTCGCGAATATTTCGCACGGATTCGATGTAGCATTTTTCACATTATTGTTGATTTATCAAAAATGGCTCAGCCGATTTCGATAAAATTTATATGGGACCAATTTCGAAGTATACTCTTTCCAATAAAAAAGAGTTATCAAAATCGAACTATTGCGTAAAATGTTGTGCGGTTATACATAAAAAATATAATTATATACACGTCAAAATATATATACCTCCTCCGTTTAGTCGGTCAAAAAGAACATTATTTTTTGTATTTGTCGATTAAAAATAATTTACGCATAACTTAACATGCATCTACGCCGAGCAAAGATAACATTTCGTAGCCACGCAACAACAGTAGACTACAGTGTCATTGTTATTATTGGAATAAGAATTATAATTTTTAATTGACCTTATAACTACGTACCTATGTTACATTAGGTACGTCAAATATGCAGTCAAAAGAAAATCACAGATATTGGTAATTATATAATTTATTTTTTTGATAATTAACTCAATCTTAGCAGTCTGACAAAAATAATATAAACGATAATGATAATATAAACCAAAACTGATAATATTGGGACATGACGTATACAGGCGTTGTGACAGGCTAAGTGTGCTAGCTACAGATTGTATTTTATCTTTCATAGAACATAGACCGAGTTGTGTTGCGTCGCAGCAACACTAGATGAAAGTATACTGTAATTAGTCTGCTACTTATACGCTACGTACTCTCATGCAATGGAATTGTAACTTAACACCCGCATTCAGACACTGCTTACAAACCCTGACATTTCGTGTCGGAGACTGCTGTCTATGTGTATGTGTGTGGTGCCCAAACACCCAATGTATGCAGCTTAGTTTCTGTATTTTTGGTGCTCTGTGTTGGGTGTACTTGGGCTGTTTACATACCCCAGATCAGGTCAGGGACTGGCGAGGGATCTTAGATGGAAACATCTTGCGCGAGTCCGCTATTTATATAACTAGTGTGTGGCCTTTCCAGATCTGGACCAGATAAACATGACCTACAAAATATGGCTCTAGAAAAAAGCCTCTTACAGATAATAATATTGCAAAAATTGAATCAGTAACGTTTGTGTATTTTTTTTATTCTGTGTTTACGTTTGACTACATACTGTCTGATGTTAAGCAGATATGCGGTCTAGGTGTGGCACGCTTACCTAGAAGATAACCTATTCACTCGAGATTTGAAGACACCCCACGTTGTACTTTAGCGGGAAGATAGACCCAGGCAAAGCGTTCCACATTATTGCTGTTCGTATGAGGAATGAGGATTCAAAACGACAATATTTAAAGATAATAATGTTTGTATACAATAGACAATTTGAAATCATTTTGGAGTCTAAAATATTTTAAATGCAGACACAGTTTTATGATTTGCGATTTTTTGGCAGACAGCACCAAAGTAAGAATCTTCGCAATTTATATATCGTTCATACAGGATATCTCAAAAAACCTAGATATTTTTATAAAGAATCCCGTCTTGCATCCCTGAGATGTAAATCGGTCTGTTCATCGGTAAGAAATGCGGATATCCCGTCGCCATGGATGTATTTTGTAATGGATTAGAAGGAAAGTCACTCGACTTTAAAAAATTAGCTTCGCTTTAAAGCTGTCTGCCATTTTAGGTGGCGAACTCTAAAGCAATTCTAAAGTCATAATTACGAGGAAGTCAGCTTTTCAATTGTCACTTATGACATATTTCTCTTTTATTTTCAAGGCTTTGTGGGCACAGCCGACGCTATATTATTAAGTAATTATGTAGTCTTATTTTAATATTATTTATTATTTATTGATGACGTTGCTTGTAAACGCAGCCCAGTTCACGTGCTTGAGCGCTACCAATGCAACCATATGGCGTTCCTCCCGTGTACATTGTACACGGGTGGAACGCCGTTGTACACTGTACATTTGTACAACCCACCACTAAGCATTAAGAGTGCGCCTAATGCTATGAAAAAGACAGATATCACCCTCGCTTCTTACATCGCCCGCTATCATCTATGATGCGTTGTTTAGAGTCGCATGACACAGTTAACGATGTTTTTGGCTTCGAGCGCCAGCTTACATCTTTAGGTGATATTTTATTAATATATTCAAAATTTAAGCATGTATTAAAAAACTAATCGTTAACTCTACTAGAACATAGTTTAGCTACGTAATTTGTCAAAAATATTGTGGTGTTGTCGCTGATAATTTTGAGCATAGAAAAAAATAAGTTTATTTTTTATGTTGCGAAGTTTTAATTTTTTTCTTAAGTAACCATATCATTTTCCAAAATTCTACGCAATTACTCTGCTACTATAGGTTTTTTCCTTTCCCATAGTATTTTTTAATATAGATATTTATGTTCGTTACCTCTACACCACGCCTTCAAAAAGACACCTTTCACTTGATTTTGGCATTAGGCGCCCCCTAATAATTGTGTATTGTGTATTACACAATTATTACATGCCGCTATTTTTTGTTACTTGCTTGTGGTGCAGGAAAAGCACGCGAGTCGAACGCGTGCTCCTATTGTAAATAGTAATATTCGCGGTGCAAAGATCTATACATGCTTTTACATCCATGCACCGTACCCTCACATTTGCGTGTCACGTAGAGTCACGGTGAATCCTGAACGGCGGTGCATATTCCGGCGTTAATGTCGAGAGTGGAGATTTAAATAGGCCTCTTGAAGCCTCAGACGGCTACCTGAAAAAGAAACATGTTTGAAATTACTCGTGCTTCCGTATGCGTAATTTTTATGGAATGTAAATAAGTCTGCGAGTCTACTTTATTTTGAAATTTATGCAGGATTTTGTACCTGATGCACTTTACATTTTACGAATTTCGAAAGTAAGCCCTTCGTACATATATTTACAATTTATATGCGTCAATTTTTGACGATTGAAAAATTGGAATATTGTTTGTTGGAAAATAAAATTAATGTTTTATTATTTTTTCGCAACTTATACATGTTTTTTACCGTTTTATCCTTCCCTTAACTTACACAGATATTTCAAGATCAAAATTAGCCAAATCGGAAAAGCTGTTCTCGAGTTTTAGCGAGACTAACAAACACGGTTCATTTTATATATATATATATATATTTAGATCACGGTGTATATATGCGTGCATTTCTTATATATATATATAGAAATGCACACCTCTCTTGAAGGATGAATTATGGATATAAAAAAAAACAGTTTTCAAAGTAAATATTTAGTTAACATTTAATTCAAATTAATTCCAAAATATATATATATATTTCAGATTTACAATCTATTTGTTTGTAGTTCTCAGTTCCATTTCCAAACTAAATAAAACAAAATGGACCATCCTTTCCACATAACCTACTTATAGCCGATACATCAGGATGAATGATGACGTCAGTCATCCGTGCAGTGCACTGCAAAGCTTTGATCCACTCTGGCGGGTGGCCACTAGTAAAAATACTTTCCTGTTGTGGCAGGGCAGCGGTTCATTTACAAAACAACGTTAAACAGCTAAATAGAATAGAAAATATCAAAAATAAAGTAATAACGCGGGATTTATTTTGCAAAGAGTTATTTTCAAATATTTATTATCTATTATGTGATTTCAGTCAAAAAATTGGCAAAATTCTACGACCCGTGGAATTTTGCCGGCCCAAAAAGCCTCAAGCTCAGAAATAACCTACCATTTTGAATAAAATATCCAAATTTTACTTCTTTATTAAAAACATGGAAAGTTTTCTCGCTCGCTAGGCTCGCGCTTCGTGCAAGTATAGATGTTTACTTTAGCTGCATCTGAACTTTACTTCAAATTTTCTTTTTACTAAATAAAAGATCCAAAAATTTCCGCGCTCAAATTTAATTATAATAAATAATAAAACTGTTCTCTAATCCTTATCTGTTATCTCAAATTAAAACTGGTTGTGATTAACAACCAGTTTTAATTTGAGATAACATATAAAATAATTATATAATTAAATCTAAAAAAATACACATGCTGCGCTCGCGCTTTGTAAAATATAATTGTTTCCCTTAGCTCTGTTTTCATATGGCTAAATTTTGTAATTTTTTCTAAAAATAGTACCTAAAAGTCTTTGTCCCCCCCAGTTAGATGCTTTAGAAAATAAAATTTACCTGATATTTAGTTAAAATACATATAATTTTTTTTAAAAGTGTTGGGTACCTAATTATTTAAGTGGTTTATTAAAATTAAATTACAATGCGACAATTTTTACCGTGAGGGGGCTCCATCTAAACATTTTGCCTTGGCCCTCAGATTGTATAATTACGCCACTGCTATAACGTGTACGCCACTGCTATAACGTAAACGCCGCTGCTATAACGTATACGCCACTGCTATAACGTAAACGCCGCTGCTATAACGTATACGCCACTGCTATAACGTGTTGTAGCAATGAGTAAATCTACAACAATCTAGATCTTCAAGTATCTGAGCACGATCCAAATGCTTTGTATGTAGTAGTCGTTTAAGAAGGTATGTAGTTTTAACTTAAGTAGTATTAAATTTGATTGTAGTTAATAAAGGCACTTTAAAAAGTAATCTACATCTAGTTCAAACCACGTCCTGTACATGACCAAAAATAATGAAAATAAAGAAAAGAGACTTAACCATTCACTGGGTCAATAATCATAATCATAATCATATTTGGATTAAAGCCTTACAGCTAGTCTATTTAGCCAGCTAGCTTTACAGCAGTGGAGTGTCAACCATTGAGCTCTTACTGCAAATGCACCGCTCAAATGGATCGCTGGGTAGGCTTTACACTGAAATGCTTCTGCATAGAGACAATTGTCCTTAAAACTGCAGTCACTAATAACGCCCCACTTCGAGTCACAAAGGAACTTTTACGATTGCACTCTGTCTCGAGTGTCGCTGACTTGTAATTTGCTCATTGGAAATGGTTGTTGATACCTTTATGAATAAAATGTATATTTTTATTAATATTTGGACCAAATTACAATTTTGAAATCTATCCAAAATCTTGATAATGCCATTTTTAAACTTCCAAAAAGGAGGAGGTTCTACATAATTATGTTCGTCTGTACTGTGTAAATACTAAATAATACTCCTGAGGTTCCATTTAAATTTTATCAAAATCGGCTTACCCGTTTTCGAACAACCAGTTGATACCTTTATGAGTAAAATGTATGTTTTTATTATTATTTGGACCAAATTACAATTTTGAAATCTACCAAAATCTTGCTAATGCCATTTTTAACTTCCAAATAGGAGGAGGTTCTACATATGTTCGTCTATACTGTGTAAATACTAAATAATACTCCTGAGGTTCCATTTAAATTTTATCCAAATCGGCTTAGCCGTTTTCGAAAAATCAACTATAAAAAATGTACAAATCGATTCGAGCCAACTATTCTAATTTTATTAGTACACGACGTAACTCGATTTTGCCATTTTTTGCAAAAAAATAATCATAATTGCCTAGTTATAAAACAAAGTCGCCTCCCTATCTGTCTGCTCCTATGTATGCTTATATCTTTAAAACTACGCAACGAATTTTGATGCGGTTTTTAAATAGATAATTCAAGATAAAGGTTTATAATATGTACAATACACCTGTGCGAAGCCGGGGCAGGCGCCAGTTATCTGATAATTTATTAGGTAAGTTTGTATTGGCCGGGTGGCTATCGCTAGTGTCAGAGCTTTTAAACCGCCTGAAGGCCTCAGACATCGGTTGATCTAAATGGTTAGAACAACCGAAGTCACGGTAGCGGTCAGTTGGAAATGCCACTCGCAGCCGGGTGGCCGCGATCCGAAAATTGACTGTACCGAACGTTGTTTAACTTTGGTAATCGCTGACAAACGCCTAGTCAAACTACGCTATGAGCGCTATATTATTTTATGATACGTTTGCATTTGAGGTTATTCAATTTTTTGACCGACGAACCAACCGTAGGAGGTTCTCAATTTGACGCGTATATATGTATATAACGGAGGCGGAGGTCATCTCCGCTATCAGTAATCATCTTTGCTTTCAATACAGTGGGCGTTACGTGGGTAATTGTTGGTTAGAAATTACAAGGATATTGTAACCTTTAAGCATACACTTATTCAGACACACGAAAGTTATTTCACTGGCTTAAGGACTGATATAGAACGTGGATAGTTTCTACGACTTTGTTGCGAACCGCCCGCCGTACTCTTTTGTCCACAAGTGACGTGCATTTCGTCGCTCGCTACGCCATAGACTCCATCGAGTGTCCATAGAAGACACTGGCGTTCAGATTACACGAATAATTTTGATCTTTCCAACTCGATTCCGACATATAAAGTATAACCAACCACGCATAACTTTATTCATAGTAGTCCGAGTCATTTTAATAACTCTTTTTTTATTGAAATAAGTATACTTCGAAATTTTATCGAAATCGGCTGAGCCATTTTTGATAAATCAACAATAATGTGAAAAATGCTACATCGATCCGTGCGAAATTATCGCGAATTCTGTACACGGATGAAGTCGGTCATGCTATTATTTGCAAAAAAAAATTATAATCATTAATCCTAGTATTGTACTTGTGAAACGTGAATTTAACTTCAATAAATGTGAGATGATAGTTATGTCACTTTAGAATGGATTGATGTAGGCACAAAATAAAATCTAACTGAAGTTATTTTGTGCCTACATGGGCCTTGTCATTTACCTGCGCAGTACATTTTGCATGCAGACAGAAACCGTTTCAGAAGCCGTACTATTCTGAATTTATTATCTGTTTGCAACCATTTGCTGTAACACTGCAATTCTGAAACGCAATCCGGCAGCCTGTTGACGGTGTGAATGAATGCCTGCCATTTTGCACCAATTCGCGTAAATTTGAAAGATGAATTTTGTACAAATACGAAAAAAATATAATTATCATACAAAAAAAAAACACCGGTTTTTACTCACGTATAATAACGCGGCCGAGCCGCTGGGAACCCGACCGGTTTTGGAGTAATTAGTACTCCTTCGTCAGGGAATACGCGCGCTCCTGTCGACTGGTGCACGCGCACAATATTATAATACGTGAGTAAAAATCGGTGTTTTCTTTAGTATAATGAATTCTCACGCGAGTTTTAATGATATAATTATCATGTTTAAAATGACGTGGCAGATGCTGTTTCCTTTAATAAATTACCTACGTTCTACGAGTATGAAGAATACTATGCTAAGAAATTTCTCTACAAGATCAATACAGGTATGAGGAAATCCGCAGACGTACCTAAGTTACCGACATGGTCTATCGAATAAGTAAGTTGAAATGGCAGTGAGCAAGACATATAATTTATTTCATAAAATCACCAGTTTTTAACATTTTTCTCTGCCTGTGGGTAGTACGTACATATCAGTGAGACTGAGATTGTAATAAATGATCTGTTCTAAATATTATAGTCTATTCATATATCTATTTTTATTTTTTAAAAGTCTCACGTATTTTGTGGAGTAGGTTTCTCACTGAATGGTGGCCCTGTGACGTAAAACGCAATCCCGGTAGACCCATACAATGCCACGGTGGCGTGAATGTACCCAAAGTTTTGCGGCAATACCTGGATAAGACTAGAACAGGACAGGGATTTTTGGTGTAAGGGGAAGGAAATTTATGCCCTGCAGTGGGTCGAAATTAGCTGATGACGATAATGATGAAAACGTCATACAAAGAACGTCAAACAGGAACAACATTTTCGCTATGCATCAAGTATTAAAGTCTTATGAGACGAAAGTCTAAACTTTCGAACGTACTAACCACGAACTGTCAAACTAAGTTTCGAGCAGGCTACATAAACACGTAGCTGCGGTTTTAATGACCTGCATTCGCGACGCAGATGTGCCTGCAAATCCGCGTAAGCTGGGACTTAGTCCCGCTCGTGTTGTAATCGCGATGACACTACAATGCAAAACAGTACGTGATTTAATGACATTCTGTTTTATTTTTAATTAATACATAGCTACTTTAGGAAGCGTTATACAAAAATCAGAAGCGTAGAGCTGCTACGAGCGTAGCGCTCTCTACATTTTAAATTGCATTCGTATTAAGACTCGTCCAAAAAATATGAAAATGCGTTACTATTTATTTATGTTGTTTTTAAACTTTCGTGATTTGAACACTTTATTATAATATACTACGGGACTAATTGCGCACTAAAATTACGAGATAAATAAATACCTCCTCATCCCGACGTTTCGGCCGAGTTTCATCGACCGTGGTCAGTCTACCCGTGACTACGGTCGATGCAACTCGGCCGAACGTCGGCCGTTGTTAAGCTCACATTAGTTATAAAATACCGACATAGCCCAACGGATTGGCAAGTTCAAATGACAGTGGGCAGGACACATAGCGCGGAGGACTGATGACTGATGGGGTCGAAAAGTTCTCGAGTGGAGACCACGTACCGGCAAGCGTAACGTAGGACGTCCACCTACAAGGTCAAATCCTGTGGTTTTACTACCAACCGGTCTTAGTGGAGATCCATAGGGGAGGCCTATGTCCAGCAGTGGACTTCTTGTGGCTTGTGGATGAAATTATAAAATTGTGTAGATCAATTGTAGATATTCCATTACTGAGCATATTATACTGATTGTATGCATGATATTTAATATTTTGACGCAACTAAAATAAAACTGGCCAAGATTATGATAAGATTAAGCCCGATTACACAGGCGCCAACGTAAATTTAAGAGCACCGTAACTCGCGTTCTCTTTATCGAATGCCTAAAGTGGAAATGAAACAGAACTATGCTATTTAGCTAATATAATTACGATGGCGCCTCTGTAATCGGGCTTATTGTTAAGTATACATGGTTTGAGTTTTCATTACGAAAAGCAACAGTACTCACCTACAGATTTCTGATAAAACATGCCAGAAACAGCTTGCAGTTAAATAAAGAATAAGAAGAAGAAAAAAAGTAATTTTTAGTTAAACATTTTATCTATCTATACCGTATAGGTAAGCATAGAGCTGTCTGATATGTCGTTAAACTTAGTGATTTCTGGTGTTTCTGTATAAGTTATAATCGCTCACTTCCTGAATGTAAATAATATTACTTTAGGTACTGATATGCTAAAATACTGCGTTCGTGCAGTAATCGCGGCGGCTCCGGCTCTTGAATTATCGTCTGTTTTATATACAATTGTTTCGGTTGGACGCGGGATTTGGGTAAATAGTTGCGTGTACGCGCGTGAATTAACAGGTATTGGATTCGAGCGGGCCAGTAATGAAATAGTTTTAACTGTTACAAACTTGATGACGTCGCACAATGCTGTAACTGAGTTCAATTACAAATAATCTACAAGTGAAATTATTTTTATCGTGCTTCACACACTAGGTGTATAGAAACTTTATTTTTGTGATAAACATTTCAAAAATTGATGCGTTCGCAGGATTTGATTTGAAAATGATAAACACTCACTAATTCGGCGCATTCGCAGGGCGCGATTTAGCTTAATTGGACAAAGCATCTGGGCCGGTGTCCCAGAGGATGCAGGTTCAAATCCTGCGAACGCGTCAATTTTTTAATCTACAAGTGTTGCTCTAAATGTGCAGGAACAGATATAGGTATTCCTACTTACCATTATAAATAACTATTGCTATGAGATCAACCCCTAAAATCACAAAAAAACGCCTGTACTGAACTGTATCAGCCTTTGAAAAGTCCACTGCAGGACGTAGGCCTACCCACGAAGGGTGATTGGGCCATATCCACCAGGCTGGGCCAGTGCGGGTTGGTGGATTTACATATGCCATCGAATTTCTTCTACGGACATATGCAGGTTGCTTCACGATGTTTTCCGTCACCGAAAAGCCAGTGGTGTGAAATTCCGTACATAAATTCCTAAGAACTCATTGGTACGGGACCGGGATTTGAAACCACGACCTCACGATTATAAGGCGGGTGTCACTACCTCTAGGCCACCACTGCTAGAACGCCTGCTCCGTACAAAAAGTTCTCCAATCTTTGAAAAAAATGTATGGCACAATTGTTTTATTTTGCAATTTATTGGTTTGCCTATACCTAGTAAAAATTCCTGATATCTGCGGTCTTAGTAAGATTGTTTTATTTGTTTATCTTTTAGGTGGACATATACTACGCTATGTCAGTACGTGGTATCCATTTGAGAACTTTTCGACTCCATCGGTCATCGCTCCTCAGTACAATGTGTCTTGCACACTGTCATTTCAACTAGTAAAATTTTGTACATTAGAATTTTCACAATATTTAGTGTACAAATCAATACGTCGACATAAAATGGCTTTTACAAGACATAATCAAATACAAGCGTAACATTTTGATAAAAAATATTGTAATTTCACGTTCCAAGAAAACTAGTTTATTCAATAAAAATTCAAAGAAAAGGGTCAGTGTTTCCGATTGCCTACCAAAACAAAGTAGCAAAAAATCTTACAGTAAAAATTCTACATCGTCCAAAAAATTTCCATCTTACAGAAACCGAAATTGCTTCCTCGAAAACGAGAGATGAAAAGAGAAATTGAATTACACCCATAGTATTCAAAGTCGAGAGCCCTGTGATGTTTGTTTGTGGCAATAGAGAAAAAGTGAATACATTAGACATCGCACCCCTACGCTCTCCAGCGTCATAAGCACGGAGCAGCGAGTCAGTTTTCAGTACTCGAACTCAAGTAAAATGCTAAGGCCAAATTAAAGAACTTTCGGGTGCAATTTTAACTACAAGCTGGGGATGATCCAACCCTGACTGAAGCTCTCTTAGCTGCACGAGGATAGGGTTATCCGTTGACATCACAGCAGTCAAGTTGTTTGCTTCCGCCTATAACTCCACCGTCTTTTGATATTTAAGACATCATACATTATAGAGAAAAATCTGAAAATATAGAATATTTATTTTCTCTGGTTTCGTTATATAGCATATTATAAAATGTACTAAATTTAAATCAAAAAATATAGACTAGTACCTACTTCTGCGTGGTATCTGGATGAATGGGCTTACGGTAGCTGTTAAATAAATAAAAAAACAAAATTAATTTCCATACGCACTACTTTTACGTATTCAAATATTGAGGAAAATAATGCAATAATTTAAAAAAAGTCCGATAAAATTAGTTTGATGAATTATTATCATCAATCAACGCTTATATTATTATCCACCAAGCCGCACTGGGCCAGCGTGGTGGATATGGCCCAATCACCCTTCGTGGGTAGACCTACGTCCTGCAGTGGACTATTAAAAAGGCTGGTACAGTACAGTACAGTACAACGTTTATGAGTATAGATGGTGATTTATGATTGCCATATTTCATATTTTAGTTATAAAACTCGTTTTTAACTAAGTTTAATATTTTATTTCAGCTTTATTCAAAAAACCTAAGTTTATACTAAGCTTAACAACTGTTCCACATTTTCATAGGTGGAAAGAATTCCTGGACCCTTCACTTGCACTACTCATGAATATTTTAGGCCGCTTACGACACGAAAAGTGGTGAATATGCTTTCAGGATAATAGCGCTCCTTGCTTGCTACCGGTAGCTGTGTGGCTTTCATTGATTTGAAAGTGCCTGAGCAAAATAGATTTTAAAGTATAATGTCGTACCATTCAGGGTAAGATTTTACTAAAATCTTTAACGGTATCAATAAAGAAAATAAGTAATTATCTTACTTACTAACAGTATCAATAGTAGGTATATATTATACATTCGTATCTTGATGGGGCAACTTTTTCGTACTTCGTAACATAGCAAAATAATTATGTGAAAATTCAAAGAATAACTTAAATAAGTATTTCTTAACATTTTTCGCACAAAATAGCATAACCGCTTTCCATAGTGTACAAAATTCGAATATTTCATATTTTTCAAAAACGGTTCAGCTTATTTATTTTAAATGTAAATTATACCACTTCGGGATTATACCCTTTCGAGCTCAAAAATAACTAAAAATCCGGACAAGTGCGAGTCAGGCTCGCACATCGAGGGTTCCGTACAAACGTATTGTTAAAATAATTAAAACCCTGTTTTAACATGTGCTAATGAAGTTATTTTATATGATACCATACATGATACGATTTACTCACTTTGAATTTTGAACCCATATTTTGTGAACTTTTGAGGCCCTATTTTTATGTGATTTAAATAAAAATGTACAGTTTTCAGATTTATTCCTATATGTGTATTCTGAGACAATGCTCTTCGCCCAATTTCATAGTTCTATGTTAACGGGAAGTACCCGGTAGGTTTTGATTTTTGTGAGCGTTGAAATATGCGTTTTTTACGACATAAACGGCTCTAACTTTTTTATACGGTAACTGAGAAGCTTTTCTTTTACACAACTGCTAGAATTCATAGGTTTACGTATAGGTATAGTTTAAATTTCAACTCGATATCTTTACGCGTTCTCGAGATAAAGAGTCTTGACATACACACAGACGGACAGACGGATAACAAAGTGATCCTATAAGGGTTCCGTTTTTTCCTTTTGAGGTACGGAACCCTAAAAACAAGAAAATACATACAGACGAATATGGTACCTCCTCTTTTTTGGAAGTCGGTAAAAAGTACTTTCCTTTCAAATACAAGGATAAAGCTTTTTTGACAAAGCTGAAAGTATCATTCATCCATAATTCTTAGCAGCATGGACTAAAACTGCTATCAGTCAACTAATTCGAGTTTACAATTTATACGAGTACCTACATAACAAAACAGTCACATAGTCAAACGTCTCTTTCAATAGAAATATAACTGAGTATAGGTAGGAAAATATGTAAAACGCGTAAACAAAACAAAACAACATTTCACCTCAAAGTCCAACAGAAATTTGTGGAAGAAAATGTAAATTTCGTATGCGCTTTGAGCCAATTAGAGCCATGTAATTAACCATTTAAATCCTACCTAATTAAGCAGTTAGGGCCCTAAACGTTTTGCAAATAATGTCGAGAGCACTTGTATTTTTTTACCTCGGGTAATGTGGATTGTGGAATGGTTTATTATACCGTGTAGTGTTTGTTTATTTTGTAAATAAATGAGTATGATAAATTGAAAAAAATAATTAAAGTAAATGTAAAGCTATTGTACCGAACTTAAGAGAAATTACCTCCTACTCACTTTGCTGCCTAAAATTATTATACAGGGTTACAGGCTAAGTCAACCTATTCCCCTTATTTACTACGTTTACGTTTACTACGTTTCTGACTGTTTTGACTATGAAACACCATATCCTAAATCTCACAGTTTTCGAGATATTTGAATTCAAATACTTTTTATAAAAGGTTAATTTTACGGACAATATTGGGTAGTGAGGACATAAAACATTATTTACATGTAAAAATCAAATAAAAATAATAATACGACTTACACGTATCAAAATATCTGAGCTGATAGCCGAACATTGGGAATTTTATAAATACCAATTTCAAATATCTGTTTTTTTTTTAATTTAGGATAGTGTATTTCATAGTCAAATATAGTCAGAAACAACTACACACCTTTAACGGGAAAAGGTCGACTTACCCTGTATATGTAAAGCATAAATTTAATAATGTTGTTTATAGAAGTTAAACTATTTCTTAGAATTCGAGTAAGTTATGTACTTACTCGCATTACTATTGCATTTTTTGTTTAATTTAATTATTCACAATTCAAAGATAACAATATGATATGACTATAATTGGATTTTTCACTAGCACAGTTTGGTTTTCTATGAAATAACACAAAATCTGAAATAAATCGGACAAGGAGTGCAAATAAAATTAACATAATGTGCAAAAATAATAAGAAACATAGTAAACAATAGATTGCTGAATACTCTAGTCACTTTCTCGTAATTGAGTAAAATTGCTATACAGGGTTATTTCTAATCAATTAGCATCCTTCTAGGGGCTTATTCTGTACATCAAAACTAACAACTTTTGTTCTACGACTTTGGTCAAAACTAAAAAAAAATCATCTGTTCCATACATTTTGTCGCGGGTGAACTATATTTTTCTATGGAACAACAAACATTTTTTTGAGTTTTGACGAAAGTCGTAGAACAAAAGTTGTTAGTTTTGATGTACAGAATAAGCCCCTATAAGGATGCTAATTGATTAGAAATAACCCTGTATAAGGCTATAGTACAGAAACTATTCGTAAATTAAACCATACCTATATGATTATACAGTATTAAGTAATTAATTAAGCACATAGAACATACAAATCAGAAGCTCGACAAGAGAATTAAACGTGGCGCACTCCAATTTACACCATGAATATGACTTGTTTTTATTACAAATCCAATTTTCCCATTACAATTACGCGCAATCAAACCCTCTCCGAATCAATAACAACTCTATTATTAATTCCACATCTAATAATAACCATATCCAAGTCCATAACTACACACTAATCCATAAATTGGCACACGAATTTCAATTTACTGATAATAATTACAGCAGCGGAGGATTTCACTCGATCGTGTTTGCTTTGCAATATAGGTTAATATATTGCGATTATTCCCGTTAATTTAGCTCCGTGCCTGTTTAATTATTCATCTCATTAGAGAAGTTTCCAGGCGTGCCTTTGTAGTGAGTAGACTCCAGTGCAATACCGATAGCCTAGTTTTCAACGGGCAAACTTGCGCTCCAGAAGTTTTGGCCAATTCAGAGTGCACTATCATCTCGTGCCTCTCTCATATTGCGCTTTTCTATTAAAATAGAGTTACTGAGTTTCACTTGGTGCGCAAATTTAAAAAAATACACTCATGATTTCTGGAAATTATACAGAAAAACTTGTTATGAGAAGCACTATTTAGGTATATACTAAATATTTACAAATACTATTAATAATACTAAGTAAATATTAGGGGTCATCTTACTCACGGTCTTTGAAACCAAACTAAGTAAATCTGAAAGTGTGCTTGTTGCTTTTTTTTGTTAGGGAACGTATACTAAGTAAATAAATAAATAAATATTTTGGGACATCTTACACACGGCCTCAGACCCCAAACTAAGCAAAGCTTGTGATATGGCTGCCAGAGACTGATATACGACATATACTTATTTTTAAATACATACTTATGTAGATAGTAACTAAAAACAACCAGACACAGAGCAAACACTTTATGTTCATCACAAAAATATTTGCCCTAACTCGTGACCAGTGTTTTACGGCTTTTGACCCCCATCCCCTTCAGTGATCACCCGTAGTTGTGAGGAATTCCATAAACATAATCCACCAACCTGCACCGGGCCAGCGTGGTGGATATGGCCCAATCACCCTTCGTGGGTAAGCCTACGTCCTGCAGTGGACTATTAAAAAGGCTGATACAGTACAGTACAGTACAGTGAGGAATTTGGTTATATACCAAAGCTGCTATTGCGGAATAAAATTCAACGGTTTCGTACAAAAAGGTAATAAAACTCTCGGCAAAATGTATGGAACAGCTGTTTTTTTCTCGCTTCCAGTACGGAACCCACAGTTAAAATTGGTCACAGTGATGTGTCTTGTGTATAAATGATAGCTTAGAATATGTCTATTGTCTGAAGAGTATATGCTAATAAGAATATTCAACAAGCTACTTACCAACTAACATCAGAAACGAAACAAGCGAGAACGTTTTTAAAAGAAAGATAAAAGAAATTGTCATAGCCAAAAGCTACTACAAAACACAGGACTTCTTAGACGATAAATGTTTCGATACCGCGAATAACACAAAGTAAATTAGATCCTAAACGTAACCGATAACTGTCCCTACTACTACCTTAGTGTTTAAGTCAATTGCAATACCCTAAAACAGGGTCCATAAATATGTAACTCTAAGTTTATAAATTAGACTAAGAGATGTATGTGTTTTTGGTGCAATAAATGATTGAATATTGAATATATTGATGGACAAGTCTGCCACGCCTAGAGATTTAAGTATGCAACTAAGATGCACAATGACGTAGTCTGAAGACGCCTTGAACTTTTGCAAATGGCGAATGTGTCGTGCCCAAGTTAAGCCTTCCAATTGGGAGTCAAAGATAATATATTCAGAATTTCTGAATATACAAGTTTATTGCGCTGTCAAAAACAGCAGATAATTTCCTGTCGGTAGAGAACTAGAGAATAGCTTTGAGAAGTTTTGGGTAGTTTGGATAACTATTAGAGTTCTACGCCTTGACTTAGATGAATTATTAAGTGTGAAGATGCTGAGTTGTGTGTTTTAGTTTTTTGTGTTTACGTTATTAAGTAGAAAAGTTGGTTGAATTATTTATTTTGAATATAAGGGTTACAGGGTAAGTCGACTTATTTCCGTTAAGGGTGTGTAGTTTATTATGTGTAATATATTTGAAATTGGTATTTATAAAATTCCCAATTTTCGGCTATCAACTCAGATATTTTGAAACGTGTAAGTCGTATTATTATTTATATTTAATTTTTAAATGTAAAATAATGTTTTATGACTCCACTACCCAATATTGTCCGTAAAATTAACTTTTTATAAAAAGTATTTGAATTCAAATATCTCGAAAACTGAGATATATGGTGTTTCATAGTCAAATCAGTCAGAAACGTAGTAAACTACACACACTTAACGGGAATGGGTCGACTTAGCCTGTAACCCTACGAGCGAAACAGATAAATACAAATTTTGCTACAATGTGTCCTTGTCTTCTAAGAACAATAACAGAATAAGTACATCCTATAAGTAATATGATGTGTCAATAAAACCTCATTGCAAATTTAATATAAAGGTATTTCTTTATTCAGAAATTCGTTATCTAATTTTAGTCAATGAAAGCAAAACAACAAATAAAATATGTCTAATTACGGTACGTATACATAATATTACATAACATTTATAAAATATAATAATTATAACATGTTTCAGTATTGTGGACATAAATGTCTTGTTATAATACGTTACTAGCGCCCCGGCTTCACACAGGTGTATTATGCATATAAACCTTTGTCTTGAATTATTCTATCTATTAAAAGAAACTGCATCAAAATCCGTTGCGTAGTTTTAAAGATATAGGTAAGCATACATAGGGACATACAGCGGGAAGCGATTTTGTTTTATACTATGTAGTGATAGTGATATTACATTTCGTCGTTTCATATTTAAATATGTTATGTGCAAAATGAAACATTTAAAAAAAAACAATAAACTGATTAACAGTTCTTAGTAGGCTGTCACATAAGGTTATTTATAAATGCACCGTACTTAGTGAAATATCAAGATATTCACATAAGAGTTTTTGCATACAATAGCTCCTAAAAGAATCTTGCAAAAAATGTAAAAATCTAATTTATATGTAAAATATTACATGGGAGGTTTTAAATTTGCAACGACGATTTGTTACTTCATCTGTATGCACCATTGACTTGACATTTTTGTTTTATAGTACCTACGCACCCATAACTTTATCACAAAATAATTCTAGACTCTAATACAGACATAAACAAAACAAAATGCACAAACCCGAGCAAGTTTCAATCAAAAGCTAAGCGCCGTCACAGTGCAGACAAGCATGACATATCGTGTGTCGAACGCAGGCCGCCGGAGGCAAGGACTGGACCAGCGCTCGATAGACTAAAAAATATCGATAACCGATCTGAAATGCTCGTAAAATTATAGTTACAAATTTTGCTTTACTATTCAGTGCAATTGTAGTGAAGTAAACTAGGTATGTACCTAGTTTTCTTATAATATCAATCATGTTTATTTGAAGAAACAAACGTGATTGATTTTTTGTCACTTTTCAAGAGTAGCTTGACATATCGTGCGTCGAACATTGCCGGAGGCAAGGACTGGACTAGCTCTCGATACACTAAAAACCGGATAAGTGCGAGTCAGGCTTGCACATCGAGGGTTCCGTACAAACACATTGTTAAAATAATTAAAAACCTGTTTTAGCATGTGCTAATGAAGTTCTTTTATAAGATACTTTACATGACGATTTACTCACTTTGAATTTTGAACCCATATTTTGTGAATTTTGAGGCCCTATTTTTTGTAATTTAAATAAAAATGTACAGTTTTTATATTTATTCCTATATGTGTACACTGAGATAATGCTTCTCGCCAAATTTCATAGTTCTATGTCAACGGAAAGTACCCTGTAGGTTTTGATTTTTGTGAGTGTCGAAATATGCGGTTTTTTACGACATAAACGGCTCTAACTTTTTTAAACGATAACTGAGAAGTTTTTCTTTTACACAACTGCAAGAGACCATAGATATATGTATACAGTTTAAATTTCAACTCGATATCTTCACGCGTTCCCGAGATAAACCGTCTTGAGATACACACAGACGGACAGACGGCTAAAACAGGTTTTTAATTATTTAACAATTTTCAATGAATGATGAGAAGTCAAAAAAAAAAAAACTTTTGTCGATGATGATGATGAGTATAGAGATTTTAACAACGTACTTCCCAATTTTGTGATAATTTCTGGATTTGTACGGAACCCTCGGTGTGCGAGCCTGAGTTGCACTTGTCCGGTTTTTATTTTTTGTGTATGTTCATCGATAATTTCGCCAATTGTGAACCGAATCGAAAAAATATTTTTTAGTTCGAAAGGGTATACTCCTGAGGAGTCTCATTTAAAATTAACAGAAATCGGCGGAACCCTTTTTGAAAAATAATAATGTAAACAATCCGAGCGAAATATTCATATGCTGTACACGATGGAAGGCGGTTTTACCAAAATTTTTGCGAAAAATAATTATAAACTGGTGCATTGCTGCTTTCAAAACAATTTTACTTTAAAAGCTAGAACAGAGACTTCGCACGCATAAAATTTGTGCATGGATGTGGCCGAGCAGTCAATGTTTCATCTCAATGAATAAAAAGACCAAAGCACTTCCACATCATCATATTTGGAAGACACGATACTAGAGTAAAATACTGGTTGAATACTAGTTTGCCATTCGACGCTAGCATATTATGCCACTGAAAAAATACTAAAACCATCATCTGTGCCAGTGTTAACTCGTTTTCTGTGAACGGGCGTTATGACATCAATCCAGTGACAAGGAAACACTTGCGGTGTTTTTGTTTTATTCATCAATATAGAATGTAAGAAAAATGCCAAGTCGATGGTTTTATAGAAACAGAAAACGTCATCACAAGAATAGAAAAGACTGGATTCATCCATACGTTGATAGAAACAAAAATTGTAGAATTTTTATAGCACCACGAGAACTACTACTTCTGCCCAGATCCTGTCTATTTTATTTTTTCGCATATTATTCTGGTAGCTTGTATATATACAAAACAGGTACAGACAAGAATAACTTGCTGCTATCGGCGATAAATTGCTTGAAATAAGTGCGCATTAATACCGCTACCTATTAATCTATAAGGTTGTACAAATTAAATTAATATAAATTATAATGCCACCCGAGACAGGAATCTAAGCAGCTGTAACACAGGGTTTCCTAGTACAGCTGCTTACGAGACGCTGTAACCTACCGCTTTTGTAATAATTATAATTATTTTTAAATTAAGACAGAAATGTTTATGTAGGTTGATGTAATTTAATTTTTGTGAAATAAATGATTGATTGATTAATCAACTGTACCTTTTGAATTTTTATATTTATTATAATATTTTATGTTTATTTTTCATGTTGTTAAAATTGTATTACTTCTTGTTGAATTTAAATTCAAACAATAAAACAAAAACACTCAGGAAAGATTTTTAGGTCCTAAAATTTGGACTATAGTTTTACGTCATTTGTTAAATCGAAAAATAAATGTGCAGAAATTGAGTTGAATTCCATATCTATTAGGTAAACAATAATTTTGTTAGTCAAAATTGTCACTAAACGTTTTAGTAGGCTTTATCTACTGTAGCTAAAAAAACAAAGTCGTCGCTCATTCACTATTTTTATTCGATACAAAACCGGCGATACCCATCACTTACCGGAACATCGATGTACCGTCATCCCTCGGACAGCCGTGACGAGGGGAACGTCACTAACATCGTCCCGGATTAACTCACATCTCTACTATTTATAGCAATTCATTTGAAAAGAAAATGTTTGAGATGTAGCGAAGATTCGATGATAAAAATGTATAACTTCATATAAACACTAAGGTATTTTGCGTTCTTTTTTGTAAACGAAAGCATGCATTGCGCGTAAGTGGTGTCGTTACGACTAGTGTTGGCGATCTCTTTATTGTATTTTAATGTAAATACGTTTCCGTAAAGTTTATGTTTTTTTATGCTATTTTTGAACAAGTAGAATGTTTTAGTTTTCTTTTGTTCTTCCTGTCTTCACTTCTGCTTTACATTCAACACAGTGATGGTGTCTTAAATTTGTGCGCTCTTTTAATTTTATTAGCTCCAGTTATTGTCCTCTATAACTAGTACAATACATAATTGATTATCCGTTATACAGGGTTATCCAGAACTTGTGTAGTAAGCCGCAACTTTTATTAAAAAAAAAAGATTATAATAATTGAATAGAATTATAATAATTGTTTGGGATAATCATTTTGACCTATTATATTTTTTTCCTATAATTTTAATGTAAGAATAATAATTACATAATATGACAGTATATTTTTTAATTTATTTTTTTTTGAAGTCGTGGTGGCTTAGACGTAGTGACACTTGCCTTACAATCGTGAGGTCGTGGGTTCAAATCCCGGTCCCGTACCAATGAGTTCTTTGGAATTTATTTCACACCACTGGCTTTTCGGTGAAGGAAAACATCGTAAGGCAACCTGCATATGTCCGTAGAAGAAATTCGATGGCGTATGTGAATCCACCAACAAGCACCGGGCCAGCGTGGTGGATATGGCCCAATCGCCATTCGTGGGTAGGTCGATGTCCTGCAGTGGACTATTAAAAAGGCTGGTACAGTACAGTACAGTATCCTTCGTGGGTAGGCCTACGTCCTGCAGTGGACTATTAAAAAAGGCTGATACAGTATAGTACAAAGTATTTATTTTTATAACCAAATGGTTTTGGTATTATTACTTTAATGAATTATTAACAATGTACATTTTGAAATGTTGCATACCATACTGGTTAAAACATGGCGATCTCTGTATTTATAGACTACAACACATGAAAATTCTAATACCCGTGTTTTGCAAAATAAATGAATTGAATTGAAACTTTTACTATGGGGCCATCCTGGGAATCGAGAAAAAAAAGCCAGCTACTTCATACATTTTGTCGATATCGAATACATAGCAATTTTGTATACAGGGTTATTTCTAATTAATTAGCACCCTTCTAGGTACTTATTCTGTACATTAAAACTAACAACTTTTGTTCTACGACTTTCGTCAAAACTCGAAAATTTTTTTTGTTATTCCATAGAAAAATATAGTTCACCCGCGATAAAATGTATGGAACAGTTGATTTTTTTTTAGTTTTGACTAAAGTTGTAGAACAAAAATTGTTAGTTTTGATGTACAGAATGAGCCCCTAGAAGAATGCTAATTGATTAGAAATAACCCTGTAGAACAGCATATTTTTTCACGAATTCCGCGTTGGCCCCACAGTAAAATTTGTTCATAGTTATGAGTTTTAGTAACCTCATTTCGGCTTAGCATAGGGCAAGTAGATAACTCGATACAAAGAAGAGTTAGTTAGTTAGCTAGTTCATAGTACTCACTTTTTTGCGTTTATTTTTTTAATAAACGAAAGCGTGTATGTGAAGCTATAGTTGTTACAAGTAGTGAAGTGAGTGATTTTCCATTTCTTATTCTTATTCGGTATCACTGACCCGTATGAGGTGTTTTGTGCATTTACCCTGCAGCGTCTACCCAAGCCCAGCTTTTTAAAGTAGCGGAGCGTGGCTCTAGGCCGCTGCTGGCGCAATTGCTCCAGTAGCTTGGAAGGTGAATAAGGTGATGGCGATGTGGATGACAAAGATGATGATAAAGCTATTGCAGAAGCGTCATGCAATCCGTTAGCTATTCTAATGTCTTCTGTGGGTTTACAGTGACACAAATCATATTCTACAGTTTCGTTACAGCCACGACAAAGTGGGCTGTCTGTATTTTCGTTATGTAAAGAAGAAACATGTGAAAAATCCCTGTTAGTTTCATATTAAAAAAGTTTATTTTCGTTCTAGTCTTCTTTATCTAACCAGAAAGCAATTCAAAGGACAAGATTATTCCTTAGATATAACTAATCAACAGAAATATTTTTAAGTAAAAACAAAATTACTTACCTATTTGTAAAGAAAATGTTTGAGAACTAGGAAAAAATTGATGAAAGGAGAATTGAATACACGTGCCATAAAGTTTCTAGGTCTTCATTGCGTAGTAACCCAGTTAGCTAAACAGAAATATTGTTCGTATTGATTTATAATATGATCGAACAAATTTTCTTGCAAAGAAAAAGCTGGTCGGTGTAAAAAGTTGCAACAAAATTGCACATTTTTAAATTCTTGGTTGATCATCATACAGAAAAAGTTGTACATAGCAATGAATAGAATTAATTACTTACCTCATTTCCGTTGTAAGTAAATGTATGGGCAGACTATTTATGATAAGACTGGAAAGTAACTTCGTGTGATAATTTATAACATATTTTCCTAAGTTTCGATAACGTGCGCGTTGTTATAAAATAGCAAAAAGTAAAGTCTGCAAGAGTGGCTCAAGGCTATAATAATTTAATTACAACCCTTCGTTCCATGCAACATTAATTTGACCGGTATTACACCTTAACCCTTGCACGGAACCCCTCGCAAAATCTGAACAATTTGCCGCCAAAACAGCGTGACGGAGTTGACTATAGACCATAGATTTATGTATAAACAGATCCGCTGATTAAAAATTAGCCATATAAAAATAAGCTCCATCTTGAATCAAAGATTGTTCGAAATTTTGCTGGGACGCTAAAGTGACATTTGAACAGTATGTTGTTTTTAACATTCGCGATTTGAACACATTATTATTTTGTACTACGGGACTAATCGCGCACTAAAATTACGAGATAAATAAATATACCTCATCCATGAACGTACTAAAAACAACGGACGGAATACCAGGAACGAACACTTTGAAGCACCCATAGTAAGCTCGGTGACGTATATTTACGCGTTAACACCCACACATACAAACCATAGTAAGCTCGGGGTCCGCTATTACGCTGCTAGCGCTCGTCAAGTGCACATGCAATAAGTCGTTGAAATAATTATTTAATTATGCCATCCTGCGTCTTGAAATGTTGTTCCCGTAGCACTTTGGGTGATAAAAAAGAACAAGGAATCACTTTTCACAGGTAAATGTATTCTTTAACGTTTTATTTTGATTAATTTACAAAAATATTTTTGTAATTTACGTAAACGAACATTTCTTTGAGATAATTCAGTGTTGCCAGCTTTCGGAATGTTATTTCTCCAACTTCACTAAAAATAAGTTAACACGAGAATGGAATCCTTATAAATTTAGAAAGCTTAAAATTTTTAGCGCAAAATCTCATTGTTAGTAATAAATTAGTGTTTCTGCCTACATACAAGTTAAGTCAGGATCACCTAGAAATGTTTTTTTCTTGTATAAGAATGCAGGGTGGTTTTAACGATAATCCTAACGTGCGCCAATTTAAAGGATGTTATAGAAAGCTACTGGCATACCTGGAAATAAGATGCATAACTACTGGAAATTGTGTGCCATTAGAACAAGTAGCAATTTTAAATTGTTCTTCCGCTATTCAAATACTAAATACAACAACTCCTGCATATCGTCATGAAGAAGAAAATGAAACTAATCTTTTATTCATGAATCAAATCTCCTGTGAGGATGACAATCTGCTTAGGCGGTTAGATTTAGCAGAGTTTGATGACTACAGAAAATTGATAATAGGATACCTTGCTGGGAGTATAACACATTATGCTAAAAACAAAATTAAACCACTGATATGAGACACTCTTTTCATAGTCTCATAAATTTAAAAACTAGAGGTGGGTTAAGTTTCCCATCACAAAATGTTTATGAAATTTGTTTGCTCAGTGAAATAGTGGTAAAAAAAGTAATGAAAGAAAATATTACTATATACAGCGACAAGCAACATAGCTATATGCTGATTAAAATACTAGAAAAGTTCGTAAGTAGGTAGCGATAAAGTGTTTTTAAGTTTAGAGTCTGAGCATATGTACGTGGGAAAAGAACACAAAATAAACCTAATTAAATATATAGCGGAAAAGTATCTATATATTAGATTTCACCACATTTCAAAAATGGAAGGCATTCAAAGAACACATGAGAGCAAGAGGCAATATTACAAAAAAATAACACAACATAAGGGATTTTAGCATTGTTTCATTATTTTCTTCGTACGCATTTCCAACCGATTTTGATGAAATGTTGTGCGCAGATTAGATTGCTGTAACACGTCAAATCACAAAGGAATTACTAATAATATTATTATTAGTGTTAGTATATATCCTACTATCCTACTAATATTATAAACGTGAAAGTTTGTGAGGATGGATGGATGGATGGATGGATGTATGGATGTTTGTTACTCTTTCACGCAAAAACTGCTGAACGGATTGAGATGAAACTTTGCAATAATATAGCTTATATATCAGAATAACACATAAGCTATAAATTATAATGATATATTGCGTATGCGGGCGAAGCCGCGGGTAAAAACTAGTGTGTAATAAAACATTCACGTATAATTATTATTAGTTAGTATCTATGTCAATCTATGTGTAATAAAACATTTTGGCAAAAACTAATTTGGTTTGATTTTACATTTACAAGCTAAATTACTTCTTCTTTATTATTTATAAATTATGAAACTAATTATTATCGACAAAATCTAACGTAAGTACTTATTGATTCATATAATTATGTGTATGTCACTACATATTATTATATGTATCAAAATTTAGGGAAAGTGTTTTTGGCTGGCAACTCTGAAAACACGCACACATAGAAACGTGCCGCCATTACGGTGCTTCAATCCAAACAATGACAGCACTCCGTCCGTTGTTTTTAGTACGTTCATGACCTCATCATCCCGACGTTTCGACCGAGTTGCATCGATCGTGGTCACAGTTAGACTGATAGTTTTAGTGCGCGATTAGTCCCGTTGTATACAATAATAATAATTTGAACAGTAGTTAAACTTTGGCAATTCTTTAAACTTTTAGCACGGCAATCTTTTGCGAAATCAGAAAAAAAGTCTATTAATCAGCGTCACGACTTACGGCTGACGAAGTTGACCACAGATTCACAAATCAGTTTTTAAGTGATTTAAGAGCTTCACTTTGAATTATGAACAGTAATTTTAATGTCATTTAGCTCAAATCACGTTGTTGATTACATAACAGCTCCTTTGCGCTTTTGTCGCCGTTTTGCGATTATCATGGCTTCAATTTCTCATCAATAGAGATTTTCTTCTCTTTTTCTTTATTCCATGCTATGGACGGGTCGTAAGTACCTACACAAGTTCAATATCGCGAAAAGAACAACAAAGCGAGACGTAACAATTGACATGCAGTAGGGCAATTCTGTTAACCGATCTCTTGAAGTGATACGTTCTTGAACCTCTCTTGTTTTCCTGACAGTTCTGACAGCTCAAAACTGTCAGAAAAACGAGAGAGGTTCAAGAACGTGTCACCTCAGCAACGAGATCGGTTATCAGAATTGTCCAGCAGGTGTCACGCGGCGTTATGTTCTGATGTGTTGTCGCGCGATTGTGAATATGACTGTACTTAATGAAAATAGTCTTAATAAGAGTTTCTTTGCATTTGAACGCAATTTCGTAGTTATCAAGCCTTCAATTTTTCAACTCTGAGGTTTTTCCTATCTGTTTCTTACATCCATGCTATAGACGGGTCGTAAGCAAACAAGTTCAATATCGCGGAAAGAACAACAAGGCGAGACGTGACAAGACGACGTGACAAATGACATGCAGGTGTCACGCGGTGTTATCGGCGCGCCACAGCTGACGTATTGTAGCGTGATTGTGAATATGTAATGAATTAAGTGTTAAATTCGGTGGTAGATATACTTTTTTATGCACCTGTGTACATGTGTTTTGTTTCTGTGTACCTAATTGTTTTGTCCCGAATAAAATTTTCTGTATTTCTGCTGTTTCAAAAATATTTGGAGTGACTTATTAGTTGAGAACGATGCCTAATGATTAAAACCTAATACTCGGGTATTATAATGTACTTATTAATTTTACAGAAAAGAGACACCCATTATTCATAAATGTAGTGGAACAGCTGATTTAAAATCTAGGCTATTTTTCGATTGATCGCAAAGTGATAACTGAATTTTGTTTACGAGTTAAATAATACTTTAGAGTATTTAAAGCATCATAATGTGTTTTTAAATGTAACAATGGGTTGTGGTGTATTAGTTATTTTAGAATAAGTATGAAAAAGTGATTATTTATTATTATTATTAGCTTGATGTATTTAATGTTTGGATTCTCATGAAAAATAAGTGACAGAACCAAACAGTATAAGTTCCTACGAAATGTTTGTGTAAAGCTTCAAACAATTGTTTCGTTAGCATAAAATACCTAAAAAGATTTTTACTATTCATAGTATTGATTTTCACCATAATCATCGTTATCAGCCAAAGGACGTCTACTGCTGGACATAAGCCTCCCCTCCCCTTTGGATATCCAAAAAGCCAGGAAGGATGCGGCCAGCATTCTTAATTATATCTTCGGTCCACCTAGTAGGTGGACGTCTTTGATTCGTGACGTCAGTGGAGAACTTTTCTGCCCCATCGGCCATCAACTCTCCGAACTATGTGTTCTGCCCACTGTCCTTTCAACTTACTGATCCGCTTTGCTATGTCGGTAACTTTGGTTCGTCTGCGGATGTCCTCATTCCTGATTCGATCTCGTAGTGAGACTCCAAGCATAGCCCTCTCCATAGAACGTTGACTTACCGTTTTGATATTTTAAAAGTATAAATATACAGGGTTATTTCTAATCAATTAGCATCCTCTTAGGGGCTTATTCTGTACATCGAAACTAACAACTTTTATTCTGCAACTTTTGTGAAATATCAAAAAAAAAATCAGCTGTTCCATACATTTTGTCGCGAGTGATTGATATTTTTCTATGGAACAACATTTTTTTTTTGAGTTTTGACAATAGTCGCAGAACAAAAGTTGCTAGTTTTGATGTACAGAATAAGCCCCTAAGAGGATGCTAATTGATTAGAAATAACCCTGTTTATAACTTCTCTTTACACGTTATAAACATCACCGTTCAAAACTCCAGTTTGTTTACAATTTTTAAAAGATAGCAATAAGGTATGGTAGTCAATTAATAAACAAAAACAACAGGGCTGACGTGACAAATGACGTGCGCGGTGTCACGCAGTGTTATCGGCACGCCACAGCTGCGGGAATGCGGCGGGATTGTGAAAATAGTTTCCATGTGTCGTAATTTTACAGAACGAATTTTAATCCTAAAATTTTGTGTTTTATTGGCACCATAAATATATATTTTATACTACACACTGCCTGATATTAAGCAGATATGCAGTCTAGAGTGTAATACGCCTACCTAAAAGATACCTATTTACTTGGGATTTGAAGACACCTACGTTGTACTTAAAGCGGGAAAACAGACTCGGGCAAAGCGTACCAAAATGTAGCTGTTCAAATAAAGAATCTGGGGCCTTATTTTGTAAGCGCTCTGACGTTCGGCTTCGCTTTTTCTCCTGCTCGCGCCAGTTACTCACGCCGCGAGAGCGAGCGGGAGGAAAAGCGAAGCCGAACGTCAGAGCGCTTACAAAATAAGGCCCCTGGTGGGACCAGAAGCTGTTTTAATTTTATTCTACATAGTAAAATTATAAGGCTAATCTATGGGATATCAGACAATGGTCGTGCTTCTATCTCGTGTTTATTCGTTTTAAGACAGACTAAACATTCAATTTAAGATGATAAGCTATTATTTTTGAGCTATTGAGCTTTATGTTAAAATGTTTGGTATTATTATTATTTATACACTTAAAAATTCTTTATTCACATAAATAAATAAATAGCATCTAAAGGAAATCTATAATTTATTTACACAAAACTTAAATAACATTTCATAAACTTAACATATATTACAACTACTGCGCTAAATTTACAAACCTAAACAAAATAAAAATAAAACGCTTGAACTAAAAAAAATAGTATATATAGATGACGATGAAAACCCTAATCTAAAAGTCCACTACCAGCGGGCACAGTTCCTAAAATGCTGGCCCCATTGCCACGTTGGATAGCAATACTGATCTCTTGGGCAAAATAGAGGCCAGCATTTTGGTCACGTGTTGCGTCGACCAGTCGCGACCCCAAAAGGTTCAAATATGTATCCACTGTCCATTCGCATATTTGTTTCTTTTGAGGCCTTCTGCATATTCAGCCGCAGCGCCAGCCTGAGTTCTTGGAAGATGATACGGAGCGAGAGTATCAACACACGTGGCGTCCCATACTAAAGGCCGTCCCATCTTCTAAGGAATCAGGGTCATCCCATCGGGTCTTTTACCATCGCTGGGTGCGAGGCCACTTGGCTCTAGGATAGCCGATGAAATATAAGAAAAATTGCCATTATGTTGATTTTGGACTGAAATTATAATATACGCTTTTTCTAAAGTTGTGTTTTTGTACGTGCCATAATAAACTTTGTTGTGTGTAAGTATAAATAAAAAAAAATAACGGGTTGCACTCCAGGAGTGCCGGCAGAAGTGAAAACTTGATAGAAGGTACTATCATTTAAGTAGTAAAATACAATACCACACATGCATTCTCGTGCAAGCGTCTTGCGTCGTCTTACGAATTTTTGAATAGGTTACGTGTCCTGACGCGAGTTTAACAATTTTTACCATCTCAAAATGTGCACAACGCCTCTAATAGTAGATTGTATCATATGGGAGCAAAATAATATTTTTACGGCGAAGGTGCTTTTTTGAATCCAGAGCGAAGTGAGAGATTCTAGAGTACGTCGCCCGAGCCAAAAATATATGTTGCGCCCGAGTGGTACACTCTACTTTTCATCACCTCTATGAGAAAACAATAAGCGCCTCATATTTTACTATAGTATTCAAATTCAAAAAGTGCGCGGCAAAGATAATTCCGTCGCACTTATAAAGTTTCTTATAGAAAACACCTCCTTTGGGCGCACTTAAAGGCGAACCAAGTAGTCCTTTTCGAATAGATGTGATGAAAAGAAGTTTTCACTACAAACATATTATTTATTTTAAAATATATATTATATACTAATATAAACTGCCTGACACATGACGACTTAGCGTGACAAATGAAATAGGTACGAATCTGTCACGTGACGTTATTAGCACGTCGCAGGTGCCGCCAACCTAGTGGAATAGCAATAGCAATAATGAACGGTTAAGCTTCGAGATTTCAATTGGAAATTCCAGGTTTGAGACTACAAAGATAGGTGGCTTAGTAGATTTGAATAAGTATGTGGTATCTATGCTGACGTAGTTTGAATATGATTGTAATTATTAATCGAGGTTGTTAATAACACTGTAGAGTTATTTAGATCAATTTGTACTGAAGGATACAAAAGCCTACTATGCCTCTTATCTGTACTATACTGTATCAGCCTTTTTAATAGTTCACTGCAGGACGAAGGCCTACCCACGAAGGGTGTGCCTCTTATCATAAATTAATAATTACAATTTGGTCATACAGGGTAGTTGGTAAATCAATTAGCATCCTTTTAAGGTTATATTCTGTACAACAAAACAAACAAATTTTGTTTAACAACTTTTCCCATTTACTTTACGTATAAGCATTGCTATTCAGCGTGGCAATGCTGCCAGCATGCTGGGTACGCTGCCAACTGGCACTGGGCTTGAGCACTTGGTTTATTTTTAGACCTTCAAGGGTCTGTGGATGATTCAATTGCTTTCTATGTAGTAGTAGTGTAGTATTGTCATTATTAAATAAAAAAAAAACTTTTCCCAAAACTCAACATATAGGTATCCCAATTTTTTTTTTCAAAGTGGAATCAGCGTTATTTACAAATAATTGTTTTTACGAACTAATATTTACACAGCATTTCCTTTGAGCTCCAAGTTTTGCCGGTGGCGCGCTTTTTACAAAATTATGATTAGACCGGACAAATTATTTAAAAAAAAAATGTATGCAAGAAAAAAGATGCGCATATTTTAAAAGCCGTAAAACAAAAGATGTTTGCTCTGATGCACCTATAGAATATATTATATAGGTGCATTAAAAAGCACATATTCCCTTAAAAATATTTCTATTGAACACCAGTAACCCTGTATAATAATATTACTAAAGAAGAGAAAGAGAAAATAATATAGTGGTTTTTTACAATATCTATCATAATTTTATTTCCACTCATTACATTATCCGTTTATTGTTCATACTATGCTTCTTCTATATGATGTTTTCAAAAAGTCATTTGGAAGCAAATTCACTACAGACACCATTTATAAATTGGATGTTTATTTAGTTAAGTACCTAACACAAGTGAAGTACGTGTTACTGTGTGAAATCTAGAATTCTAGTGACTGGTTTGAAAACTGAATGCTACTCGCAAGTCTTGTTTTAATGGATACGGTATAGTTTAGAAGTAAATATTCTCAGTATATTATACGTTTTGAGTTTTGTAATTTAGTGAATTTTGCGATAAGCTTTCATTTTCACCTTTATTTCTGCGACTTGTTGTCTGCTCGGAGTTTGATTCAACGATTCGAAGTTAAATAAGTAATGAAAACACAATTTCAAAGAAACAAAAAAGCGTTTTCACAAACATTTCAATTCCAAACTCGCAGTAAGTATTTAAAAAATGTTCCGCTTGGAATTTGAAAGTAATTTTAACAGCCATTTGCAAAGTAAAGCGTGGGTAGGTAATTAAAATCGCAAATGAGATTTACTTATCGCAAATAAATAATTTCAAATGAAAAGGAAAGCTTTTGCAGGTCCTGTAAATTAACATGTAAATTAAGGGGCTTGGAAAATGGGGTTTTTCTGAATTTCGGTGTTCATTTAAAAATACAGTAGGTAGGTACCTACCAGTATTTACATTCAAACCATTGATGTAGTACTTTTTGATTTCAAATGAATGGGTAACTGCCGATATTGAATCTACTGACTTCTGTACTAAGTATAGATTATTTACTGTAGTTGAACATAAGCCTAGGTGTATAACTTAAAAAAAATCACTTGAGAGAACAGTCTAGAAAATTATATTAACATTAATTTGAACCAAATTAAAGCCACTACATATCTTTTCTAATGTACCTATGAGTGTGTGTGCGTGTTTAAAATGGAATATACTGATGCTTTAAGGTCCTTTATTTCATTTAAAAAAAATCCTTCCTAAACTATAAATTTTGTAATAGGTTTTTACAATATTCAAATATGATCAGATCAGTGTCAGTTAGTAAAGTCATTGATTTGAAATGTTACAATATTCAGATGTAACGGTGATAGAGGTAGTTTTAAAGTTCATAGAAGAGAGAACAAATAAATAAAGGCATATAAGTACCTACCCATAAAAAATAAGGACACACTTAAAAATAAACAGTGCTGTACGAAATCGTACAAAAACTATGCCATCCCCAACAAGCAAAATAGTCGAATAAGGAAACATTTACTCGACTAAACATCGAATAGTTGTTGAATAGTAGCTACATACGTACAAAATTGTGCAGTAAAAGTGTTTATGTTATGTCTTTTAGTGCAAATCGTATAGAAGTGCCCGTATCTGGCTTATGTCACAAATAAATGCTATACGAGGGCTATAATAGTGTTTGATTTACTATTTAATGTGTAAAAAAAGCTTTTATACGACAATTACCTGACATACTTTTATTCAGCAAATTTGTCGAATACTAGCTACCTGGTGATTAAATAGCAATGTAGTTACTTTTATAACACGGTAAAAACACAAGTCGAATTATAGTTTTCCAATTACAGTTACAGAACCTCAAGTGTAACAATTTTATTATAGCACTTTTATTCGACAAAATATTGAGTAAAAGAGTTTTTGGTACTTTTATTGCTCAAAAACCTAAAACATGGCTGCATATGAATGCAACGCAGTCACATTTATTCGACGAATAGTCGAGTTAGTATGATATAACAGCAACAAATTTACTAGTGTTCGCGTAATGGCTCCCTAGTAGCATATTAATAAAATTAAATGGAATTTATAAAATATATCTACAAAATTATTGCAAAAGACGCGTGGCCCACACAAATATGTTAAATAATACATTACAGTTTGTCGACAAAGTTAAATTGTCAGTAATTTTCCTATATAATTATGTCGATATACATTTAGATACAGAAACTGTATTCTTTTTAATAATTACTAAATGGACATGACACCTCTGTCTTTTATAATATTTATTTACACAAAGACTGGTGCATTTTCATAACGGCACAGAATACGCAATCGTTCTAATTTAAAATGGAATAACAGTGCAAATTTGGCGTTTAACGAACAAAAATGTCGAATTGTAGCAAATTAGCAGCGTTTACTTCACTTTATTGCTGATTAGTGGCAACGTAAACACTTCAACTCTATCAATAAGGGGTACAGTTGCAGCTATATTACTTTTACTGCACTAAATTGGGATCGTTTTGCTTTTATTCGATGTTTATTCCACAAATCATTCGTCCTATTTACACAGTTACTGCACTTCTACAGCACTTTTTAGTGCTATAATCTGCGCCTTTTTCGCGTTGTATAAACGTTGACTCGACGTTTATAGCACTAATTATGGGATTTTTATAGAACTAAACAGTAAAACCAAAACGTCGCCGCGACTGTTATAGCACAACTTTTTGCTAGTTGGGCTAGAACTCTATAGTTTTCATAAGAGAACAATGAAATCTAACTAAGTACCTACTTTTAAAAACTAACACACTAGGTAACTTACGAAATCGTTTAAAATTATTCCATCAACACAGAATCAGACCAACTCGGAGCGGTAAGGTAGCGTTATCTAGAACTCTATAGTTTTCATAAGAGAATAATAAAATCTAACTTAGTTAAATTAGCCATGGTGGTCAAGAGGTAGTGACACCCGCTTTACAATCGTGAGGTCGAGGGTTCAAATCCCCGGTCCCGTACCAATGAGTTCTTCGGAATTTATGTATGGAATTTCACACCACTGGCTTTTCGGTGAAGGAAAAACATCGTGAGGCAAACTGCATACGTCCGTAGAAGGAATTCGATGGCGTATGTGAATCCACCAACCCGCACTGGGCCAGCGTGGTAGATATGGCCCTATCAACCTTCATGGGTAGGCTTACGTCCTTCAGTGGACTATTAAAAAGGCTGGTACAGTACTTATGAAAATTAACATACTAGGTAACTTACGAAATCGTTTAAAATTTTGCCACCAACACAGTATCAGAACAACTCAGCGCGGCAAGGTGGCATTCTCTGGAACTTTATAGTTTTCATAAGAGAGCAATGAAATCTAAATAAGTACTTATAAAAATTAACACACTAGGTAACTTACAAAATCGTTTAAAATTATGCCATCAACACAGTATCAGACCAACTCAGCGCGGCAAGGTGGCATTCTCTGGAACTCTATAGTTACTGTTTTCATAAGAGACCAATCAAATTTAAGTAAGTACTTATAAAAATTAACACGCTAGGTAATTTTAGAAATCCTTTAAAATTATGCACTCAACACAGAATCAGACCAACTCAGCGCGGCAAGGTGACGTTCTCTAGAGCAGAAAACTATATTATATGGGCTATAGTTTTCAAAAAAGACGCTACATAAAGGAAAAAAATAAAATCTAAGTTGTACCCATAAAAATAAACACACTGTTTTACGAAATAGTACAAAAATTATGCCATCGACACAGAATCAGAGCAACTCAGCGCGGCGAGGTGGCGTTCTCTTGTAGAGATAAGCTTGACGCCTGATGGGTGGAAAGTCGCGGGCGCCCGCATGCCATTTGTCAACCGGAGGCGACGCAACATTATCTCGCGACTCGACGCGGACTGACGTGCCTGATATACTTTCATGCGAGATTGATTGTGTAACAGTCACTTTATATTTTGTTATTAAGATATTGCGAAAGTTCTAACTAAATATAAATGATAATGATTTCTATCGGCAGTTTCTTTCTGCTAAAGGTTTACTCCTAAGTATTATGTGGCTTTTTGAAATACATAACTCTTTATTGTACTTATTAATTAATAACAAAAAGCTTGTGGCGACCCTTTTATTTAATGATATCTAAAATTAATTAATTTCATCTATGATAATTACTTACCATATTATTTCTATTTGAATGACACTAGGCCCAATTTTAGAGGCGCTATGGTAATAATAATAGCAAGTTAGAGTATCCCTGTTCCTTTTTCACTATAAATATGCATTTGATAGAGATAACACTATTTAAAGTTGTTATTAAATTTACGATGGCGTCTTTGAAATTGGGACTATAATCAACTTCATTTGACTGCTTCGGTGGCTCAGTGGTTAGTGACCCTAACTTCTGGATCAAGGAGGCGTGGGTTCGATACCCACCCAGGGCAAATATTTATGTGATGAACATAAGTGTTTGCTCTGTGTCTGGGTGTTATTTAGTTACTATCTATAAAAGTATTTATTTCAAAAAAAAGTATTTATGTAGTATATCAGTCTCTGGCAGCCATATCACAAGCTTTGCTTAGTTTGGGGTCAGAGACCGTGTGTAAGATGTCTCAAATTTTTTTTTTATAAATTTCATCTTATTTAAAGCTATAATATATCCACTGATAGACAGACTTCCTCTACTTATAGATCTCTAATAAGACTGATCGGAAGTTCTTTGCATGTAGCTCTATCCGCAGATTATTTAACAGTCCATTGGTTTGCCGAATAGGGCTATACGGTTCTTGGATGGATACTATGTACCGGAAAGCGTAGCGCTGATTGTGCATCGACTAGTTGACCAAAGATTTTATCAAGATACCAGGAATATACTGAATAGCCTTTTTAGAATTCCATAGGAGATATATCTAGCAGAGGATGTTTTACAGCTGATAAATACTTATAATATTAATGAAAAACATTCTTCTATTTTATCACAACCATTACCATTATGATTTATTTCAACCCCTTGCAATAGCAAATTACTTTCTCACCGAGCTGCCTTATCAGTTTTGCGATAAAAACTTCACAGGCGCCGCTCCCGCTGCGGTCTCAACCTGACAAATTAAATTCCTTCCTCTTGAAGAAGCAGTCAAATACATCAGACGTGAGCGTTCTGAACAAACTTTACTATTCGTACCTGGTTGTATTGGGTATCACGTATCTTTTCTTTGTTGATCAGTCAGCTAGATCGAATGTAAAAATTGTTTCAAAACTGGTGTTAAAATTTCTTTACAATCTTATATTTTACACCTAATGAGATCATATTTCAAACTAGCCAAGATTATTAAATATTTTAGACGCGGGGCATATTCTAGAATATCATTTTAGTCATTATTATGCCCTACTTTTATTACGCTATAATCTAGCATAGATAGACAAACATTTTGAAAGTCAATAGACTTTTGTAAGCAATAACTGCATTTTTGGGATTTTAGGTTAAGTCCCACGGTAAAACCCTCTACTGTAATATCATCTGTATCTGACTTTAAAGTCCATGGCGTTTTGAATCCTCATTCCTGATACGAACAACCAGAATGTGGAATGCTTTGCCTGGGTACGTCTTCCCGCTAAAGTACAACGTGGGTGTCTTCAAATCCCGAGTTAATATAGATATCTTCTAGGTAAGCGTGCTTACTAGGTTAAGGTTAGGTTAGGTTAGTTAATTCTAGGTAAGCCCTAGACCGCATATCTGCTTAAAATCAGGTAGTATGTAGTCAAACGCAAACCTATACGGAATAAAAAAAGGAAAAATAAAACACGCAAAGGTTTTAAAAAAGTACGTAATAATGTCAAAGCTTCTCACAATGCGGAAACAGTGAGTCATTTTATAAGTAAATATCTCATGGTCGCTTTTTAACTTGTGAATGGTATTTAACTTTAACTGGTAGCTACTGCTATATGTTTATGCTAAATCTATTTGACACCAAAAATGTTATCAGTTTATATTATTATTTATTACAACCCGCGTTGCAGAATATCTACGAAAGTACGTCAAGGCGGCAAAGCTTTTTTAAATTCGGCAACAGTAAGTCATGCTAACGCCACAACATCGCGAGTCACGTTGTTGAACCACAATGAATATTAACACTCGAGTAACGCTCGCAATAGTCCCGCGAAGATAAATTTATCCGCGTGTCGGGAAATGGACCATTTTTCACGGCACCTAACGCTAGGTGTCACACGAACTGCGAAGAAACGGTAGTGGAGAAAGACAAGTGAGGAAACTTTGGTCTATCGTTACACAGTTGAGAATACTGATAATCATCTTTTTAGGGTTCCGTACCTCAAACGAAAAACGGAACCCTTATAGGATCACTTTGTTGTCCGTCTGTGCGTCTGTCCGTCTGTGTGTATGTCAAGACTCTTTATCTCGAGAACGCGTAAAGATATCGAGTTGAAATTTAAACTGTATATGTATATCTGTGGTCTCTTGCAGTTGTGTAAAAGACAAACTTCTCAGTTATCGTTTAAAAAAGTTAGAGCCGTTTTTGTCGTAATAAACCGCATATTTCGACATTCACAAAAATCAAAACCTACAGGGTACTTACCGTTGACATAGAACTATGAAATTTGGCGAGAAGCATTGTCACAGAGTACACATATATGAATAAATCTGAAAACTGTACATTTTTATTTAAATCACATAAAAGTAGGGCCTCAAAAATGGGTTCAAACTTCAAAGTGAGTAAATCGTATCATGTAAGATATCATATAAAAGAACTTCATTAGCTCATGCAAAACAGGTTATTAATTTTTTAACAATGTATTTGTACGGAACCCTCAATGTGCGAGCCTGACTCACAATCGTCCGGTTTTTTTTTTGTAGCGCTCGCAGCGTAGTTACAGATGATTGATGATGATGATTGTCAGATATCACCGAAATTAAGCAACGTTCTGCACGGTCAGTATTTGGATGGGTGACCGCGGGTGCTATTTCCCAACTGAACGCTACCGTGACTCAGATGACACGTTGAATTGTAGGTCCCGATTGTCTTAACCATGTCAGATGCCTTCAGGCGGGCTAAAAACACTAACACCAGGCTTAGTCATCCGGCCTATACGAACTTTACTTCTTTAACATAATTTTTTAAAAAAAGTATGTTCTTAGATGCACCATATACAGGGTTATTTCTAATCAATTAGCATCCTTCTAGGGGCTTATTTTGTACATCAAAACTAACAACTTTTGTTCTACGACTTTAGTCAAAACTAAAAAAAAAATATTCAGCTGTTCCATACATTTTGTCGCGGGTGAACTATATTTTTCTATGGAACATCAAAAATTGTTTTTGATTTTTGACGGAAGTCGTAGAACAGAAGTTGTTAGTTTTGATGTACAGAATAAGCCCCTAGAAGGAAGCCAATTGATTAGAAATAACCCTGTACATAGATGTGGATGCGATGAACCAAATTCCTAATTTCAATTCAAAAATGTTTTTAATACAACACTTGCAGAATTATGATCGGAAAAAAATGTCCTTACTGTATTGCAAATGAGTCAAACGCTTGATTTTTGTTATTTGAAATGACCTTTTTAGTTATATACATTCTATTGGATGAATATAGGGACGAGATTTGAGCATTAACTTACGACTTGGCGAAAATATCGATGAATATACCTACACAAAAAATATATATAGATGAACTTAATAAATAAATACAATAAAATAGCCTTTGAATTGCCAAATTAAATAATTACAAATTAATAACGGCCTAAAAATTTAGATATTCTATTTGGGCACCCAAATTTAGTACAAGGTCTCCTCCATGCGGTGCCATGAATATCGATCTTGGGCAAGTTGAGTCCAAGTCGGGCCCGCCGCTTCGACGACGTCATCGGACCATCTTCTCCTGGGCCGGCCGACTGGGCGCGCGCCCTCTCTAGGATACCAGTGGACGATGCGTGCGCTCCATCTGTTGTCTGCAGCTCATGCGAGGTGTCCCGCCCACTTCCATTTCAGTTTGCAGAGCATTTTTATTGCATCCATAATTTTGGTCCCTTACCTTATATCTACATTTCTTACTCTATCTTTTAACGTGAGCCCTAGCATGGAACGCTCTGTTGCTCTTTGAAATGTCGCTATTTTGTGAATTAACCTTTAAGTCAGTGCCCATGTTTGACAACCGTAAAGTAGTGTTGGTAAAATTGTGTTGTCCATAAGCTTTTTCTTTAGATGTATAGAAATTTTACTCTTGAATACATCCTTGTGGGACCAGCATTTCCGCCATGATACCGCTATCCTTCTGTCTATTTCTTTGGCGGTAGAAACTTGGAAGGAAATAGTTTGTCCCAGGTATATATACTCGTTGACGTACTCTTGATATACTCTACAGGTGAACTTAGTACCTCCTTTTTGGAAGTCGGTAAAAATACTTATATTTATTTTATCCTACTGATTTTTTTTTCTGTAACATAAGGCTAGGTGTCACACGCGAGCTACGAAGATGCCGTTACTTACGTGCGACGTGAGTGGAATACAACGAGTACGTAACACGTGCGCCGTCGAATTAGCTTTAGCTTTCTTTATATTGCTGTTTGTTGTTTCATTAGGAATCAACAGGCGGAGGGTCCCAGGGCAGTTATGATAGTGTTTATTGCGAAAACTGGTGGCATTTCCCGAGTGTCCGAGTCGAGGGTGTGACTGAAACTTGGCTGTGATAAAAGCAACGCCATAACCAGGGATCTTAGAGTTTAATTTGATATTTATTGCTGCGTCTTTTGATATTTTTTGCAAGAAATGATGGATATAGTACCAGTGTGTGTTGCCAGTGAAGACTTATGGCACAGGATCGTGGTCTCTCACTATGGGCCTAAGCTCCAAGTGACCCAACGAGCCATGGAGAGGGTTATTCTCGGAGTTTCTTTGCGAGATCGAATCAGAAATTAGGAGATTCGTAGAAGGACCAAAGTTACCGACAAAACCTAGTTTTGGGACCGAGTTGCCTTCGTTCGTGGGTAGGAACCCATTTATTTTATCCCCCACACGTGGTCCTGGGTGATGCTAACCAGACAACAATCATTCTGGTGGTAGGCTAGGCTAGGTAGGTAGATCAGGAAGTTGGGTCGGAACAGTAGCGTCGTATGGTGGATGAATACGGTCCACACATCGATTACCGCATCGGCAGGCTAGCCGTGGAGGGCAGCGGGATCCGAGGCACGGTTTGTCGCTGGCCGACCGCAGATAGTAGGGGGCCCAAGTAGTGAGCTAGCCACTCATGAAAGGCTACCCCGCCATCTGTCGAAAAATCCCAGGGATGCGCCATCGTGCCGGTTGGCGACCGGACGAGAAGGCCCGTTGAACATCCTTGGGAGGGCACGGGCGTCCCCGCGGTCTCCAGGCTGGTCTCCCATGGATGTATGTGGCTTGTGTGTTGTACCGCTGAATTCTACTTAGTGTGACGCCTCGTTCCACTGCTGACTTCCTACCTACTTTACTCCGCAATCATGAGAAACAATAAAAGAAAAAGAACGTATACACAGCGGCAGCACTCCCTCTCACTTAAAGTGCACCTGTGCAATATTCGGGGCCTGCAGTCCAATCTCACGCCTGCCCATTATCATCTTGAGACAGAACGACCCCACCTACTATTTTTCACGGAGACGCAGATTGCTGGTCCATCCGACGTGTCGTATCTATCCTACCCAGGGTATTCTCTGGAGCATCTTTTCAAACCACGTGCGTTTGAAAAGATGCTCCGTGCCTGGGTTGACATTTGCTTTCTGCGTCTTCGAAGGTTTGAAGACCCTCCTTTTTCAGTGTTTTGGGCTCTGGCGGACACTGACATAGAGAAGATTGTCTATGCCTGTGTATACCGATCGCATAGCGGAGACCGGGAAGCTACTAGACTCACTGATTACCTCAGTAAGGTGGCGGATGCTGCTCAGCTCAGCTACCCTTCGGCCCAATTAGTGATCCTGGGGGACTTTTATGGCCACCATAAGGGGTGGCTTCACCCATACCTGGACACAAACTATGCTGGGCTTGACCCGCGCAAGCTAGCTTTAACGCTAGGTCTTCCCAGCTGGTTCATGGCGCCACACGGGTACCTGATGTTGACTCGCATACGGCCTACTGCTTGGACCTTCTGCTAACAACCGATCCAGACCGATATTCAGTGGCGATTTCCTCTCCGTTAGGTACATCTGATCACTGTCTGGTAAAATCTGTATCCGTCTACTCCCCTTCAGACCCCAGTCCAAAAGGGTAACGGCGGGTGTGGCGGTACAAGTTAGCAGATTGGGATGAGATGCGGTGTTTCTTTGCGTCTTATCATTGGCAGCCTGTGTGCTTCTCTTCTGATGATCCTTATTCGTGCGCGGATGCCGTAACAGAGGTGCTTCGTACCGCTATGGAATACTTCATCCCATAACGGTTAACAAATGTTGTTTTTAAACTTTCGCGATTTGAACACATTATTATTATATACTACGAGACTAATCGTGCACTAAAATTACGAGATAAATAAATACCTCCTCATCCCGAAGTTTCGGCCGAGCTGCATCGACCGTGATTCCATTTTTTTTTCAAAAAAATAGAATCAGATACGTTGTATTTTAACTCAGAAAGTAAGCAGTGAGCTTTAATGCGATAAAATGATACAACTAAATAATCATAGTTGTGAATAATAACCTCAAAGAAACAAATGCAAATGGAAAAAATGGACAAACAAATATGAGGGTTTGTTTGGTTCTATCCATTCATGGTCACCTCACCTACACAAGAGTTTCCTTTTCCTCGTCCATTTAACTTCTTTCAGGAAATATAACGCAATTGCACTACACTCGTGAAATATTATCTCGCTTCGCACACATGGCCGTAAGTGCTAAGCATGGCGTATAAATTGACGTAAGTACTGCGTATAGAGATGTATGGCGAAGCCGGCAAAATTTATGGGTAGGATATATGAAAATATTTATTATTTGCACTGTTTAATATCTGTATTATTTTACTATGGAAAACGACGTGATTTTACACATTTTGGTTAGAGTATTTTTATGTGTAGTACAAGTATTCGTGAAAGATTATTTTGCTTGGCAAATATGGCTATAAGTGCTAAGCATAGCGAATAAATTGACGTAAGTATTTACTGCGTATAGAGATGTATAGCGTAAGCTGCAAAATTGTAACAGCCTTTTTTAATAGTCCACTGCAAAACGTAGACCTATCCACGAAGGGTGATTGGGTCATATCCACCACGCTGGCCCAGTGCAAGTTGGTGGATTCACATACGGCATCGAATTTCTTCTACGGACGTATGCAGGTTGCGTTACGATGTTTTCCTTCACCGAAAAGCCAGTGGTGTGAAATTCCGTACATAAATTCCAAAGAACTCATTGGTACGGGATTAATGATTTGAACCCACGACCTCACGATTGTAAGGTCACTACTTATGGGTTGGATGTAAAAATATTTATTTTTTGCACTGTTTAATATTTGTATTAATTTACTATGGACTTTGGTGTGGTGTTACACATAATAAGATTAATTCGCTTCGCACGCATGGCCGTATGTTCCAAGTATGACGTGTGAATGGACATAAAGGCCGAAACAAATTTATTGGCGGCTTCTAAATTAGCCGCAAGTTGCGCAAAACCTAATCTTAGCGCAGCTTTTATGCGCGCTTCACTCAGGATTGGATTTTGTGCAGGTTGTAACTAGCTTCACAGCCACACAGAAGTTTGATTTGACTTAAAAGTACAGCTTATAGAAGTGTATATGGCGTAACCAGTGAAATATACAGGGTTATTTCTAATCAATTTGCATCCTTTTAGGGGCTTATTCTGTACATCAAAACTAACAACTTTTGTTCTGCAACTTTTGCAAAAACTAAAAAAAAAAATCAGCTGCTTCATACATTTGGTCGCGGGTGAACAAGATTTTCTATGGAACACACATTTTTTTTTTGAGTGTTTACAAAAGTCGCAGAACAAAAGTTGTTAGGTTTGATGTACAGAATAAACCCCTAAAAGGAAGCTAATTGATTAAAAATAACCCTGTATATGTTGGAAATGAAAATATTTTTTTTGCGCTGTTTATGTATTATATATATTATGTATTGTATTATTTAAAATGAATAGTGTTAAGTTTAAATTTTTTCACATGTTATTTTGAGAACAACATGAGTAGTGACTCACTACTACTAGATTTCAAACCTCACTAGTAGTGAGGTTTGAATTCTACCACCAAAGTCAACTGTATGCGCTAGTGAAGACGTCACTAACTAATTAGGTACTTACTAAAATATTATGTATGGGTCAGAGTACTCTGCAGATGTACTTTTTTACATTTGATGACTTTTAAGGGATAATATAATTGCTGTTTCTTATTAATTTAAGTTAACTTATCTATTTACAAAAAAAAAGTTATCCGGCCAAACTCAAACCGTCTCCTCACTGATTACTTAAGTCGCTACTGTTATTACAGGTCGGAAAACAATAGGTAGGTAGCAAAACGAATGTTCTACGGTAGATATCGCTGCGGTGTGGTTTCAGCCACCGGTTGAAATAATATGCATTACAGCATACTAATTATGGAAGCTATCACAATCGAGCAAGTAGTAACTTTACTAAAAGAGGCGAATGTAAACTGGTATAAACAAACATCAATATGGAATGTAAGAAAATATGCCAAGTCTATGGGTATAAAGTATTTGCTTGCACTTCTGAAACATCAATCACAGTTTTCATAATACACTTACTTATATTCAACTGGTCAAAAGTCTTTACTAAGTTGTATATCAGCATTACCAGAGGCTTCGCATATCTAGTCTAAGTATAATTTTGTTCGTGACCACGATTTTTTTTATTTCATATAGGATTGACTACACACTGCCTGATGTTAAACAGACATGCGGTCTAAGTTGTAACATGTTTACCTAGAAGATACCTATAAAGAACCTAGAAGAAGATACCTAGAAGATACGACAGATGTGACTCGGTCAAAACGTCGAGGAAAAAAAATTCTCTCCAATTTTAACGCCCGATAAATTGCGTAAAATAAGAATGACTTACAATACATGTAGATACATATAGAATTACAATACACGCCGTGGCCGTATTGCCATATATATTTTTGGCTTTAGCGGCAACGCTCGGAACGGGACTTCGCGCCGTGGCATCATTCGAAAATTTTAGTACATTGGTTCTTTACCGCCCACCCCCCCCTGTCGCGCTACCGTTCATTACAGTGAGTACAAGTACAGTACAAACCACGATCGCAAGTCGCACAATCCGTAATAATACTGCTCGTCGCCGGACGTTGAAAATATTATCATTTGTCCATTTTATCTCGTTGGGATGATTATGGCGTTCTTAATTAAGTTTTAATAAAGAATTTGGTTGGTAAAAAATAACGATGTAATTTTAAAGGATGTGGTTTTCGTGTAAATGTTCTGACGCATTAAAATATTCAGTTGCATGATTATAAGTTGAATAATCTTGTGCTTTAAACAATCAACTAATGGTTAGTAAACTTAATGATTGAGAATTCTAATTTTTCAAGGGCTGCAATTTAGACATGTAACTATAATGTATGTATGTATACTAAAATGTCATTATGTTTTCATGATACAAAGGACCAAGCATTAAACTTTACAAGAATTATACACATTTTTTTCACCTTGCAAATCCGTGGTGGACTAGTAGTAATGACACCTGCCTTAAGGGTTCAAATCCCGATCCCGTTCCAAAAAGTTCTTTGAAATTTATGTATCTAAGTACGGAACTTCACAGCACTTTTTGCTTTTCGTGGCTTTTCGGTGAAGGAAAACATCGTGAGGCAACCTGCATATATCCGCAGAAGAAATTCGATGGCGTATGTGAATCCACCAACCCGCACTGGGCCAGCGTGGTGGATAAGGTCCAATCACCCTTCGTGGGTAGGTCTTGCAGTGGACAATTATAAAGGCTGGTACAGTACATACAGTACAGTTGCACCTTACCTCTACGAATAGATACAATTAATAATTTTATTACATAACTTCACCCCACGATCTTTCAAAGTTTAGAAAATTACATTACAATTAACGAGAGTTCTTAATAAAACATTTTGTTATTTTTTCCTATACCCATCCTTTAACACAATTCTGATCAACGTACCGCAGCATGTGTTCAACCGCAACCCCTCAAGTCCGCAAGTCATTTTTAAAAATAAACGGAAAAAGAAACGGATATTAAAAATATAAGCTCGTTCAACGTATTTAAAAATAAACTTGCAGAATACATTATTGCCGACAATTCATTATACTCGTAGGTAACAATTGTTACGCAGGTAAATCTAGCATCGTCATATTATGCATTGAGCGAGTTTTTGTTTTTATTTTGTAGTACATACATAGGTACTCGTATACGCGTGTGATGTACCTACCTACCTAGGTATTTAAAAAAAATGTTGTCATGCACATAATATTGTAATTATTGTTTATTCAACGACGACGAATTGTTATTTAATTTTTTTATAATTAGTAGTGTTCTCATAGAAGCGATGTACATCTTATAATGAGAATAATAATATCTTTAAACCTAAACCTAACCGACTCCCAAAAAGGAAGAGGTTCTATGTTCGTCTGTATGTATTTTTTGTATGTGTATGTTTATCGATATTTTTTCCAATTGTGAAACGAATCAAAAAAATATTTTTTAGTTCTACGTATACTCACGAGGTGTAAAATTTTACCGAATCTGGCTGAGACGTTTTTAAAAAAATCAACAATAATGTAAAAATTTTACCTATCAGTTCGAGAGAACTATTCGAATTTCGTACACGATGGAAGTCGGTTTTGCAATTTTTTTTTTTTAAATAATGTTCTTACCATAAGTGTAATAATAATTGGGCCCAAAAAATTCCGTACGATATTTCTACTCGTTACTCCAACATCTAGATCTCATAAGAGACAAAAAGTCTTTTTCTTCACATCTATTCGAAAAGGACTACTTGGTTCCCTCAAAGGAGGTGTTTTCTATAAGGAACTTTATAAGTGCGCCGGAATTATCTTTGCCGCGCACTTTTTGAATTTGGAACAAATAAGTGCGACGGAATGATCTTTGCCGCGCACTTTTTGAATTTGGAAGTATTTGTAATGTTAGTGTTCAGCGCCAAGAAAATGAATGAAAAGAATGTAAATATAAGTTTTCATTTGTTTTATTATTAGATACCATTTAATTTCAATTTAGTTGTTACTCTACCTTATATTAAATAACGATATTAAAGTAAAATGTGAGGCGCTTTTTGTTTACTCATTGATCGAAATAAATGGTTATTTATTTATAGAGGTGATGAAAAATATAGTGTACCATTCGGGCGCAGAATATATTTTTGGCTCGGGCGACGTACTTTGAATCCCTCGCTACGTTCAGGATTCTACTAAAGAATCCCTCACTTCGCTCTGGATTCAAAAAGACGCCCTCGCCGTAAAAATATTATTTTGCTCCCATATGATACAATCTACTATTTCATCACATCTATTCGAAAAGGACTACTTAGTTCGCCTTTAAGTGCGCCCAAAGGTGGTGTTTTCTAAAACGAACTTTATAAGTGCGCCGGAATTATCTTTGCCGCACACTTTTTGAATCTGGAAGTATTGTAGAGTTCAGCGCCAAGAAAATGAATGAAAAGAATGTAAATATAAGTTTTCATTTGTTTTATTATTAGATACTATTCAATTTCAATTTAGTGGTTACTCTAAGTATTATTAAATAATAATTTTACAATAAAATATGAGGCGCCTTTTATTTTCTCATAGAGGTGACGAAAAGTAGAATGTACTCGGGCGCCAAATATATTTTTGTCTCGGGCGACGTACTTAGAATCCCTCGCTACGTTCAGGATTCTACTAAAGAATCCCTCGCTACGCTCGTGATTATACTCTAGAATCCCTCACTTTGCTCTGGATTCAAAAAAGCGCCCTCGCCGTAAAAATACTATTTTGCTCCCATATGATACAATCTACTATTTTACTCGAAAAGCGATGGGTACATTTTATTGTATTTACACATTTTGAACATCTTAAAACAAATATTTTATGTTAATTACTCTCTTTTCCCGAAGCCAAAATATCGAAATGGCCTTAACAGATTTTCATACCACCAACCGCATTGTTTCCCATCGTTATTTAATTCAGGAAAAATGGCCGCGCAAATATTTTAAACCGATGACAAAGGCGATGCACTGAAAATGTCATGCGACCGCAACGCGAAACCAATTAAGCCTATATCTGCTATAATTCTGGGGAGAGACGATAAAATAATAATATTATCAAGGATACAGGGATGATCAAGCTGAATATGGCATTTTATTTTATTCTTTAGTTTTGGACACTGCTACTTACAAGAAGGCAGCCGTGGTGGCCTAGAGGTATTGACACTCGCCTTGCAATCGTGAGGTCGAGGGTTCAAATCCTGGTCCCGTACCAATGAGTTCTTTGGAATTTATGTACGGAATTTAACACCACTGGCTTTTCGGTGAAGGAAAACATCGTGAGGCAACCTGCATGCGTCCGTAGAAGAAATTCGATGGCGTAATGTGAATCCACCAACCCGCACTGGGCCAGCGTGGTGGATATAGCCCAATCACCCCTTCGTGGGTAGGCCTACGTCCTGCAGTGGACTATTAAAAAAGGCTGGTACGTACTTACAAGAACCAAAAAAAATTGGAGGATTTTATCATAATATCACGCTTTTATTAGTTTCACCTGTATGTTTGCTTACTTGCTTGTTTTCTTGCTTGTAACCAAACCCTTTGAGCTCGATTTTGACCTACTTCGAGCAATCAGATTTTCTTTAAACTTTGCACACCTATCAAAGATCGATGACAATGCATTTATAAACAAATAAATAAATTTTATGACTCCAAAGCGTGTTTGTTAGTTTTTTTTAAACTATAGTTATATTATTATTGTAAAGTAAGACGAGAAGTAAGTAATTACTACTTACTGCCAACCTATTTTCAATATTTAAACATAATTATTTGTCTTACTTAGTCCTTTAAGCAATTATTATATTTATTAAATCAATCAATTAAAAAAATCTCTCCTACTTACCTATAGCATTTCTGTTCCAAGTGATGTTGACGGTAGAAACTGTTAGCAAAGTTATGTCAAAAATTGTACAGAGACAGAAAAAAATCCAAGTCGATGTATAATATTTTTTTTTGTAAAATATGGCAAAACAGACTTCCACCGTGATGGATCACAATTTATACACCATTTTTGATTTTTCGAAAATGGCTCAACCGATTTCGATAAAATTTTGATGGAACAACGTCGGAAATATACCCTTTCGAACTAAAAATATTTTTTTGATTCGGTTCACAATTGGCTAAAATATCGATACAGACGAATACAGAACCTCCTCCTTTTTCTAACTCTATAACTAAATGAACTACTGAGCAATATACAAATAAAAATAGAGTTTGTCCTATTTTAGCAGATAATTAGGTTAGGTATAAGGTAAGTTAAATAATGTAAAATCTAATAAAAGAAAATCAATAGCGGTCCTACTCCATACCATTTCTATTCCAAGTCACGACGAGGGTAGACCACATGCGAAAATATGACAAAAATCGCGCGACAACCAGACGACGTTAATTCAATCGTCGCCGGTCATCCCTGATCAGTGTTAGGCAGATCAACGTGAAATCTGATATTTGCTGGGGACAGCCAATTTTCTTCCTTCCTAATGGATGAGGGGAGGATGCAATTATTCATGCTAATGACGCGTATGGTGTTGGTGTCTCTTGTTTTTATGTGAAATGGAACGGAGCTATCAAGATCTTACGTACCCCGAACCCAAGTCAGTACTAGGCAATCTTTGCCACGTAATCCTACTAATATTATAAACGCGAAAGTTTGTGAGGATGGATGGATGGATGTATGGATGTTTGTTACTCTTTCACGCAAAAACTACTAAACGGATTGAGTGGAAACTTCAAGTCAAGTCAAGTCAAATTCTCTTTATTTCGTAGACAAATTACATGTTCTTGAAAACGTCCGTTAACAATGCTTTTATAATATGCTTATAGAATTATTACTTAAAATTAATTTTTAATACAAAATACTTAAAACTTATCAAAATACAACTAAAATATATCAAATACCTACAACAAATTAACAAAAATAAATTAATACTATAACAAGATTAATACAATAGAAACAAAAGTAATAAATGTCAGTGTCATTTGACAATTTGGATGTCAACAGGTACAGATACGAGTACGAAACAAGTAGCATTTAAGAACGTTACGTTATCGTTATCAAAGATATCATTATAATTATAGTTACGTTATCGGCAACAATATTATTATGTTAATATAGCAGAAATTACTAATCATTATTCAAAAATGTCATGTCAGAATTATAATATAAACTTTGGAATAATATAGCTTATATATCAGAATAACACATAGGCTTTAAATTATAATGATATATTGCGTATGCGGGCGAAGCCGCGGGTAAAAACTAGTATTCTATAATATCACCACATAATACGCAATAGGAGATATAAAGTAATGTGAATAAGTATCTTCTACATAAGCGTGCTAAGCCCTAGGCCGCTTAACATCAGGCTGTACGTAGTAAAACGCAAACCAATTAAAAAAAAAAGGTTGGATTCCGTGAGTGCCGGTAGAAGTGAAAACTTGCTCCCTTCGTCTTACGAATTTTCGATGAGGTCATTTGTGTCCTGACGCGAGTTCAAAATTTTTTATCCATCTCTAAAAATGCACAAAACCCCTAAAGAAGTTTTCACCTCAAAAAAATTACAAATACTTATGACAGTTCAGAAATATTTCAAAAAGAAGGTTTTACTGAGCTAGACAATTCGTTTAAGCAACTATGAATTAAAACAAGATGATATGAGGATTCTTTGCAACCTTATGAATCAACTAGTTTTTAGCCGAGGCTTCGCCTGCATGATATTTTGATGTTTGACGCAATATCATTATAATTTATAGTCTATGTGTTATTCTGATATTTAGCCTCGTCCTGCCCAATAAAAAAAAAATTACTTTCTAAGTTCTGCCCAATGTCATTTTTAAAGGACAATTTGTTTATAATAGCTTCTGCCCAGAACAACAAATGTAAAAAAAAATTTCTTAAAGTTGTAGTATAACAAAAAAAATATTTTTTGGGTATATATTTACCTTTACCTTATCGATTCACAGCATTTTAAAGTCAATATCTTTTGTTCTTTTAAAAGGTCATTGGGCAGAACTTTTAAAACCGTCTTTAATTTTTTTGTCCTTTATAAATGACATTGGGTAAAACTTTATAGAATCACGTGTTCTGATTTTCCAACGAAATCTCCCAAAAACGAACAATGTTACCAGCTTTTGAGTACAACATTAGAAAATATATAATGTTATTACAAAACTCACTTAGTAAAATTTCGATATTTTCCTAAGAAATTGCAAAAAGAAAACTAAGTCATTTTTATACGAATTTTATTAATAATAAAAAGAATCATAACAAAATTTGGTACCTATTTTTATAACTAGGTTACATAGGAGACCACTTAAAAACTTATTTTTAGGATGCTAAGTACTTCAATCAGTTACAGCTCTCTATAAATCTATACCTAAACATACATATTTGGCGTCATTCACCTTATTCCTGGACAAAATCTGTAAAAATTATCAAAATGTTAAAAAGTTGTTATAATATTTCAACAATTGTGAAAATCATAATAGCAATTTCTCTTTTTAGTAATACATAAATAAATGTTACATGTAGCGCACTTAAAATGGGTTTTATTATAATGGCAAGATCTACACCTAGATTGTTTTTCGTCGACATTAGGCAAATGTTTTGCTTCGAAAGTGCGACGTTTCTTTGATGGTAAGGGAACAACTGAAGGTTTTCCTCGTTTACGTGGCTGGTTTTCAAATTCATTGTCATCGGAGAGTTCTTCTACGGGCCGGTTATTTATGTTCACTTCGTCAATCATATCTTCACCAAGTTGTAGTTTAAATTCCCTCAGCATCAGTATCTTTCTTTTAGGAGTACCTTTTTTAATTTCAGTGTTTTTATATTCTAACCAAGCGTTGCGCACACACAAATCTATCATGTGCGAAAATAGCCTTTGCGTCCATTTATTGGTTTTGTATCTGTTAGGACAAACAGCTAGAAGACGATCGGCAAGGTCCACCCCGCCCATATTCTTATTATACTCACGAACAACTTGCGGTCGCATTACAGTCACATATCTTTTTGTTGACTTACACCAGCGCGAACAAAAATCAGATATTTCTTCGGCTTCCAGGGTTGACATAAAAATAACGGGTTTATTGTCAAACCATTTAGTTACAGCTACTTTTTTGTCTGGCCTTACTAACACGTGACAGCTCCCTCTGCCTTCTTCTTTCAAAGAGCGGTCGTCTTTTAGCTGACACCCATGTGGAATACGGTTTTTCATCAAAGTTACCGAACATAATATTCCCCTTGAAGAAAGTTCATCAGCTAATTTTTGAGAGCTAAAATAACGATCGAAATATAGTACGTGACCTGGAACAAGCTGATCCGCAAGAGATAAAATAGCTTTTTCAGCTAGACCAAAGATTGTGTTATCATACTCTGGATATGTTGTAGTGCCTTGATAGATGTGAAAATCGCACACTACTCCGTTTGGTTTTGCCAAAACAAATGCTTTTAAGCCCACAGGATTTGGTTTTCCTGGACAGTATTGCTTTATCCCACAAGATCCTGTGAATGGGATAATCATTTCATCTATACTTAAGTTTTGACTCTTATTTTGTTGTTGACAACCTTTCTGAACCCGATTTATTAGAGGTCGGACTTTATACAATCTATCTTTGGCTTTCTCTTCCGAGGTAAAATCGTCATCATAAACAAATTTTATGGAATTTCGAAGCTGCTGGTATCGATTACGGGACATTTGATCAGAAATCATAACAAATTTCCATCTTTCCATCCAGTACATACGAAGAATCGGGTAGTTGATGCTTGCCATAATTAAGCTCAAACCGATGTACAACTTGAACTCTGATAATGTAAGATTTAAGCTCTGGCCTGATAAATTCACTGCAGTTTGGTTTGTTTTCTCTACACATATATTTAATAAATCGTCATCGATGTACTGTCTGAATAGATCTAATTTAGATAAACTGTCTGTATCATTTGGTACATATGAAGGTTCTGCTAAAGTTGGATAACTTGGGTGGAACTCCTGTTGCGTCCATTCTACATGTGTGGACCCTGATGTGGAAGGTGTGACACTGTGTCGCACACGCTGTCGACGACGTCTACTGCTAGAAACACCACGACTACCACGTCCAGAAGTTCCGCGTGATCGTCCTCTAATAAAAGATGTACTCACGTCAAGTTCTAATTCATTAGGTTCATTAGCTTCATCATCTTCAGAGCTTGAGTCGCTGACAGGTTCTCTTACAATCTGAGGAAGATATTCGGGATCACCAAAGTCATCGTCTGAAGGCACAAAGTCACCGATGTCCGAATCTTCCAATAAATGTTCTATGTCTTCGTCTCTTAAACCTGTAAAAAATAATTATTTTTTTCATTAAATTAATTCACAAAATAACCACCTAATTTTAATATTTTACCATGGAGGTTTAATATTTTTGTTCAAGTAACACTGAACTCTTCTACCAGTAAAACTGCCTATTGTGATTTTAAAAGTACATAAAAAGAAAATCTTTGCCAAAAATTTAAATAACTAACGAACGTCGAAAATAACTACAGCACATTGTTAATTAAGGTTTTTTCTTTATTTCTGTAAATAGGCAATCAAAAAACTCTAATGATTCTACATAAAATAATAGATTGAACTTACCCTGTGTTGACCGTGACGCCATGATGAAGTTTCAAAGGGCTTCTAACAGTTGAAAAAGTTGTCAAATGACACTTCACACTGGTTCACCGATTCGCTAATATTTCAACCAATCACGGTAAGGTTAGAAAACGGCCAATAGAGTAATAATTCATACGTGAGGCGCGAAGTTCGAATATGTCAAGAAAGAAGGACACTGGGCAGAAATATGAAATTTTATATTTTTTGTTTGGGCAGTACTGATCAAGCATATTTTGTGATTTAAAAATACCATTGGGCAGGACGAAGATAAGCTATATTATTGCAAAGTTTCATCTCAAACCGTTCAGTAGATTTTGCGTGAAAGAGTAACAAACATCCATCTATCCATCCATCCTCACAAACTTTCGCGTTTATAATTTAGTAGAAAGGATATACAAGATAAAATCGTAATGTTCTCGAATGGAAACCACGTACCGATAAGCGCAGCTTATGACGTCTAGGTCCATGTAGGCCTCCGAATAATCAAGTAAGTAAGTTCGAATAGGCCGGGTAGCTAGTCTTGGTGTTAATGTTAAAGTTTAAAAACCTCCTGAAGGCCTCTGACAACGGTTAAAGCTACAGGGATATAATTTAACGTGTCATTTGAGCCACGGTAGCACTCAGTTGTAAATGCCACCCGCGGTCACCCATGCGAAAGCTGACTGTGCTGAACGTTGCTTAACTTCGATGATCGTTAAGGAACTCTAGTCAAACTACGATATAATTAACACCACAGAAACCTACTGCATGCAAGACACTTCCAATGGCTTACTAAAAATCCATAGTGGATGCCTATGTCTGGTATTGGACGTCAGAAGGATGCATCATATATTCAATTTATAAAACCTATGCATCTCTCCAAAAACATAAAACACGTATTATCGTGACACTCTGCAATGTAGGTAATTTTATTTACCGAGAAAGATTTTAACACCAATAAATGAATAGTCGATGATAATTACTATTAAATATTTAACGATTTAAAGTCGAATCCATAATTAAATCGGAACACGCAATCATTTTGTCAGCTCTTCACTACAGTTGTACGAGTATTACTCATTATTCTGTGCAGTAGGTTTATTTAAAATGAAGTTACTTATCACCAAGTAAAATAAATTGCTTTTGAATTACAGACGAACAAATTTACTTTTCTTAGATATACGAGTAATGAGTTTGTATTGTTTTTTATACATTGTAGATTTATATATGACTACATTCTGTTAATTTAACTATTGATTTTTAGTCTTCTTACTGTGTCCTTTTAGTCGAGGAGCTAGATTGCCTACATTTACATGGTGATGAAGTCTATTAGTAGTGAGCTTCTACGTATTTTTGTATAGTACTTTTTACGGATTCCACTTTAAGGTCCCGGTGGAGATCATCTTTTCTCACGTACTAAGGTGCATTTATGATGTCCCTTAGTACGTTATTTTGGAATCTCTGTATGATAAGGATGTTACTTTGGGCGGTACAGCCCTACAGTATAACAAATCTCTTATTTCTAAACAGACTGGAGAATGAAAAGTAAAATGTGTGAAAAAGCACATAAGTTTCTATAAAAACTCCATGAGAATTTCATGACCCGTACTCTTCAGATGGCTACGACAGCATACGAGTATTCCAGTGTAGAGCAACTTTTCAATTGGCATAAAGTTCGCGGTGCGGTGCCTGATCAAATTATTACGATGTTGCGCCAACACTATAATATGAGTAGACGTCAGAATTTTAGTGATTTGACACTGTGAGCATTTTGTTTATTTTCAATTTTTTTTAAGAGTATTATTAAGTCTCTGAGTACGTAAGTTGTATTTTGTAAGTGTGCTTTTTATCTCTTGTTTTTGTTTAAGGTACCTATATATTAATTTTGGAAGTAAACGTTAGCTGTAGCTAAATTGCATTTATTGATTCTAAGTATGGGTGTGTAATTGGAAAGAAAAGGTTGGTTTAAAAAAAAACATCAACACCGCGATACCGAAGCTAGCGCTTCGCAATGCTAGATCTAGTTTGAGACGATTCAACTATGTAAATAATTGTCGGTAGGTACACTTTCTTATTTTAATTAATGTTCCTACATGAGTCGTTGAACACTTGAACAGCAAATTAGTACATATATATTTAAATGGCAATTGAATGTTATTTAGATTAAGTTTTATATGTTTTTAATTTAGTTTTGTAAACAACATTCAACATTTATTTATTTATTTATAGTTTAGGTTAGTATTTTTTATATATTTTAGTATAACTTAGAATAAATAACTAATTTAAAGATATAACATTGATAAGTAACCATAGAGTTCGATTCTTTTCAAAGATCATACTTATTATATTTTTTACTAAATACTAAGTAAGTCATAACTGATCAAGTTATCATTGCCCAATTGCCCTAAAAAGATGTACCTAATGTACCTATGTGTGTCTACCAGTGTAGTAAAATAACTTTATTTTTGCCATTCGTGAATCAATAACAGAACAAGTAGATAATATTTATAATCGCATGTTCTGATAGTATCCTTATAAATTAATGTTTTTTATGTTCATAAAAATTACCAGCTTCTATGCGAGTATATATCTTCTGAATTCAATTTCTTGGTGTTGGCTACAAGCTACAGATAACCCAATCCTGACTGAAACTCACTTAACAAGCTGCAGCAGCTTGTAGCTAACTTCGCAGCTGCTAAAAAGTTTGATCCGGGCTATTTTAACAGTTCTAAATACGATTTCATGGAGTTCATAACAAACTTCAAGATTTTATAGTCCTGCGACGTGTTATGCCCACCCTAAGGCCCTCCAACTTTACAGTCTCTAAAGTTGACAGAATGATTACATACTGTGTGAGAACTTCTTAATAAGTCTTCACAACATTTGCATCGACGTGGATGGCAAGAGGCTTCCTCTGAAATGTACACCAACTTCGTGTGAGTAAAGGCAATGTCCCACCAGCACGCTAACTCAGCACAAGCACGTGGCGAATTTAGCTGCTTAGGTTAACAGTACCGGTCGAATGCGTCAAGCCCAGGTTGAATCAAACTTTTCGACGGATGTTAGGTAAGCTACAAACTGCAAAACCCAATCCTGAGTGAAGCTCTCTTAACAGTTGATCAAAGATTAGGTTCGGATCCCCTCATCTCACGCTTCTAACATAACGAATTCTCTACTGTGCTAAGGCTCGTCTCGTCCACGCTGCTGTTGTGGCTGTGCAATATCGCGATGGAGTGAAAATGTAAGCCTATACATAATTATCCAAAACTAACTAAAAGGTTGTGATTGAGAACATACTGATGAACTACTTTTACTATGGGGCCAACTGAAAATACGAGGTAAATATCAGCTGATTTATATATTTGATCGATTCCGACTTGCAATTTTGTATGGAACAGCTGATTTTTTGTCTTAAATTTTTTACTTGGCCCCGTAATAAAAATTGCTCGTCATTACGAACAATTTTTATCACGGGGCCATCATTATAGCCTTAATCACCCCCTTTAGGCTAGGTACAGAGTAAGCAGATATCCTGTTTTGCCACTGCAGTATGCTTTAATATCATTTTAGTGCAGCACAGTTCTGAATCATACAACTTGTCGAAGCGTTGTATACTTTCAAGCAAATTTTGCGTTAGGGTTGCATTAGACGTTTTTGATTACATTTTTTGCAAAACAAACGTATGTACATGTAGCGTCTCCTTGCGTAGCTGTGGGACATCGCCTTTATGTATATGTGAGTTTATTTGTTGTGCGGCGGAGTTTTACTGAAACTTCGTAATGAGGTGTTGACATTTAATTATAAATATCACGGACATTGCGTTCAACGCTATAAATTATGACATCATATTATTCATGGTTTGTAACGTTTTAAAGGATCAATGCCAGATACAGCACGCTAAATTCATATTTTTATTTTTCTTTTTTGCAATTTGTTGCTGAACTAAAACCTTAAATTTACTCAAACTGATTTTTCGGCAATGTATGGGCTTGTGTCCAGCAGTGAACGTCTTACGGCTGTTGGACAGATGCACGGATGGATGGATGTAATTATACGAATCACGTTTAAGTGCATAGTTTTATGAATCTAAATAGGTATTTTTATTACATCTCATTCCAGCCAAGCACTTTCCAACCCGCACTGGGTCAGCGTGGTAGGCTGGTACAGTACAGTACCTACCTACTATATTCTTCTTTCACTCAATTATGTTACTTACCATAATGCAAAAACCGCTACAACCATTAACCTGAATAGCCATTAATTAAGAGGGCACTGAAGCAAATTTACGACTAGACATAAACCAGACTGAAAACATCTAAAATCTTAATGAAGTAAACTCATCCTAATAACGTACAACGATATCTTAAACGATGTTAATAACTACCAACAGAATAACTTGAAAGTCGCTCAGACTGATGTACAACAAATTAATTTTAAGCCAATTAATTTGGCTATTTCGCTAAAGGTTAGAAAGGCCTGGAAGCACTTAAACGAAGCTTTGTAGGCATTTTGTTTGTTACTAAGTAAATTTATGCCGTGAAATATTGCGACTTTGCTGGTCGTGTCCATTTAGTAAATATCGTGAATTAGGCGATTTTAGATCTGAAGAACGTTACAAGGGACCGTCAAGAGTAAATTATTGTGTTTATTTTTAAGATTACATTCAACTTTCCACTAAATTTGATAATTATAGGAAATGTTTCACATAAGACAACATTAAGCTTCCCTATCAATGCAAGTTTTGTCAAATCAGAATAAAGAAACTTCAAACGGTGTTATCACGGATGTGTTATTTTTATTGTATTTGTATGATTATTTTTATTATATATTTTTGAACTTAATTGCAACAAACTTAAAGAACATTGGAAAAAGTATTATTTACAGCTATCTACATAATTAAAAATAAACTTATACTAAAATCATTAAACGAATATATATACAAAACTAAATTTGTAACATATAAAACTTAATCTAAAAGCCCCTTTGTAGAAGGAAACGTGGCCAGAATGCTAGCAGCATTGCCTCGCTGAATGGCAATGCTGAGCTTTTGACCAAAGTAGACGCCAGCATTCTGGTCACGCGTCACTTCTACTATTGTATCTGTATTTTTTTGTTTAAATTTTTCGCAAAAGAAATTAGTTGGCGAATGTTAATTCACCAACCCGCATTGGGTCACAGTGGCAGATATGGCCCAATAGGGTAGTTGACTGATATTGAATTAGTTAAAAGTATTAAAATTAGTGAATTTTGCAATTAATTATTATTCATAAACTAAAAAAATAATTAAAATGGGCCAATGAAGTTCAGAGTAGGAGTATCCCTACCAAAATCTAAGCAGGCTTATATCTGCTTAGATTTTGGTAGGGTTAAAAAGGGGATGTATTGTCCCTTTCTCACAAAGCATAACATAGTATGGCGATTGTATTACACTTACGAGCAATGACGTCATAGCCTGCCATAGTGTACTCTCTGTCTAGCAAGAAAATAAATAATCTTGTAACTTCAATATTTCTAGGTTAATTTTATTTTTTTATGGTTAGCTAGCTTATAGGCCTACCCACGGGTAGGCCTACGTTCAACATCGTAAGTACTTTTGAATAGCTGGTACAGTAAAGTAACTTCTTTAATTTACTTAAGTTTAAACATACATATGTCCATTACTTTTAATTAAAATACTGATCACATTAAACAATAAAACGTAGTTACAACGAAAATCTATCAATTTCAATTATTCTGAACTAACTTCATACCAATTAGCACAGCCAACGCTACAAACTTTGTCAGAATTTGCTTATTAGATCAAATCTATGGTTAGTTTCTATCAAAATTTCGATCATTAGTACACTGGATGTAGGGGCTCTTACATGGGTTTGAAGAAGAGAAATAATCACTCAGAATTTAAAAATAAAATAACAATACCAACTTCCAGTAACAGAGGTTGTGAGCCTTGAAACAATATTATTCATAATTTATTGAATAAATTATTATTTTACTATGGAAATTAACGTGGTTTTCACACCTTTTATACTATACTAGCTGACCCGGCCACGCGTTGCTGTGGCTAAATAAATTAAAATTGCGACTATAATTTGAGATTTAAACTATCCTATCTCTCAAGTTGGATCGAACTGCACATGATGTGCGAATTTTATTATAATCGGTTAAGTGGTTTAGGAGTCCGTTGAGGACAAACATTGTGACACGAGATTTATATATATTAAGATATAACGGGAATGAACACACGTGTAGGGATAGTCGTTACGACATTCATTCCCGTTATATATAGTATAAAATGAATAAATTATTAGTTTATTTCTGTCGAGAAGAGTTAAAAAATATTTATCTTGTATGGAACAATTATAATTATAATAATTAAACAATATTGCAGTTAAGTACACGCATGAAAAAAATTACTACTTAGCTCGAAGTTACTGTACATCTGTAATATAAAAAAAACAAGAAATATTATAAATTGAGAATAAATTTTTAGAGATTTTTTTTGTACCTATTTGATTTTTATCAAATAGTCTGTTCGTTTCAAAAACAATGCACCAGAATGCTCTACAATAATTAATGTATTACGTCGTTGTGCAAGAATGGTGCAAAGTTTACTCGTGTAAGCACGGTTTTAAGACGTGTCGGATGTTTGACAAGTTCAAAGTTTTCAGTTAAGGTGCTAGTTAGAGTTGCGCTATGTGTTAGTGTAAATCAATCTTCATTGTTGTGAAGAGCTTGTACCTCGTTGTAGATAGTTCATGCTGAGAACATAGCTGTTAGTTCCAAATTAACTGACATTCTTAGTCTCTATCTTACTAGGGCCCTAGTCAACTGTTTGCTACTCTACCAATAGAAAGGAGATAATGCAAAAATATATTAAGGTTAGGCCATTGTACACCTTGTACTGTACAAAATTTATTTCCTTTATTTGTTCTAGTAATTCCTTTACTGATGACAAATGTCGGTCAATTAGAATAATTTAATATTTTTGGATCCTAATATTAAGTAAGTAAGTAAGTTCGTATAGGCCGGGTGGCTAGCCCTGGTGTCAGAGTTTTTAAGCCGCCTGAAGGCCTCTGACATGGCTAAACGGTTAAATAATTATGGTTAATCCTATAATTATGACATTGCTTGTCAATATCAATATCAGAAAAAATGCCAAGTCGATGCTTGTAAAATATCGCGGCGAGATGGCGGCCTTCAACAGACATCATTTTGCAAAATTTTAAATAATTAAGCATTAGGTAAATACCGTTGCTTTTCCAGTGAATTGTTTACCATATTTTAACCCTTTTTTTCAGCTACTGTACAAACTTTGCAAGATCTTAATACATCTGTAGAAACGGTAATCATATATGATTGCACCATCAGGTATGTGCGTACTTCATAATATCCTACTGAGGGCCCTTTCAGAGCGCTTTCAGTTCAAAGAACTGAACTGCACCTGCAACTGCAAGACACTTAGTACATAATATTACTGTACTGATTATAACTATACTCGGAACTTGAATTTTAATATTCATTTTAACGTTTTGTAAAGTTAAACTACCGTAGTGTTCTTTTCTTTCTATAGAAGAACACCATTAGATTCGTGGGTAAATCTACTAACCAGCATCTTCCCCAAATAAATTAGTACCTAAACATATATTGTACTTATAATGCTACTAGCTATGCCCCGGCTTTGCACAGGTGTATTAGACATATAAACCTTTCTCTTGCATCATTATATCTATTAAAAAAACCGCATGAAAATCCGTTGCGTAGTTTTAAATATGTAAGCATACAGTCATAGGGACGGACAGACAGCGGGAAGCGACTTTGTTTTATACTAAGTAGTGATAGTGATGATGGATTGGACTATTAGGAAAACATATTGTAGATGTTTCCCTAATAGTCTCTAACAACTCTTGCCAAAAGCAGCTACAGTACCTACATACGTAGATTTTCATACGAATATACTCGTGTCTGCACTTATGTACGGTTGCAACCACCTGATGCGAATTTTATTAATTTCCTAACACATTCCCATCAAACTTCCATCAGCGAAGTCCAAACTTCTTACAAATGTAACAATAATGTAACACGTGAATACGAACTATGGTTCCGAGAAACTTGCGTACTAAGTAAAGGGAATTGCCCTAACTTCAGAGCGAGAGCCCTTCCCCTGCAGGTTGTTAGCTAACAACAGTAACAAGATTACTTCTCGCCGTACAACTCGGGTTTAAACTATTAGCTATGAAATTGTAGGTACGAGACGTGGTATTGTCTATTTAATACGATTTGAAGGGTATAAGACTAGCTTGGACAACTATTTAGGGAACTTGTTGTAGGCATTTTACCTTTCCTCGCGAATTTGGACGGTGAACAATATAGCCTAGCATTTATAGTGTGTAAGATATCCTTGACAGTTATATTAATTTTTACAATATGGATTTGTAATATATAGATAAATTTTCGAACAAACACTTACATTGAAAAAATAATAATAATAATTTTAAAAATTACATGTAAAGCCAACCAATTACACGTTATTAAGGCCATTGCAAGCAACAATACCAAAAATTGCACTTTACAATAGTAATAATGTTCGTCTAAATACGACATTATTTCCTTACCTCTAAAATGTGATTATCTTTAAGGCAAGAGTGAATACATCCTCTATGTTTATAATATATTCGATATTCGGCCACAACATCGCTTTCCATATTATGCGAAATATTATGTACATAATTATTATCTATAGGAACCAAATTATCACTGAGTAAATGCTGAGCAACAACGTGGTATCTAATAGGACTACTTAGTAAGAACTAAACTTATTAATTTGTAAAGCACTATCATTGCATTTCAAGCAACGAGGTAGAAAATTCCACATTCTTGCGCATTGTACAAAATATCGCAGTCATCCGTGTTATTTTCCATTCCATGTATTTTCATCCCGCAAGCAGATCTGCGGTCAACAACCAAAATAAAAGGGTACAGTTGCATTCAACATTAACTGGTAGTGACACTCAGTGATACGGGCCCCCAGCGCTTGCAAATCGAGTTTTCTGCTCGCACGCATCTCACTCATTCCAATTGACATGTGAAATCCCTCGGTTTGTAGCCGTCGTAGAGAGCAATCACTTACTTTGTCGTGTTACGGTGTCGACTTTGTTGCACTAACTCGCCGCACTGACGCTATTGTTGGGTTTCTAATGCGTTTCCATTACATTAAAGTTTGTTGGTATTGTTGAACGGTAACTTATAGTGTTATTAGACTTTTTAGTGTCTATGTTTAGTTAGAAATTTATCCAAGATACATATACTTTAAACATTTCATCCATTACTTAAAATATATTTAATTATGTAAAAAAAAGTCAAAAACTAAATGTAACTAACTCACCAGAAAGTTTGAGTTTGAGTCAAAAACCACCACCACTTTACGTATGGGAGCTACCACTTGAATAAAATATTTTGATATTTTTACGTTTTCAAAATAGAACTAAGTAACTAACTATATTATAGGACCAGCATTTTGGGCACGGAACCTGCTGGAAGTGGGATTTTAAATTAGAGTTGTCATCCTCATTTATACATATTCAATATAGTAGATTTAATATATAATTATATGGTTTAAAATATGAAATGTAATATAAATTCTTAAAAAAAATACTTTATGAAGTACTTACTATCCTGCTGTCTATCCTTACTGATATTATAAATCCGAAAAGTTAGTCGGTTTGTTGGTTTGTCCCTCTTTTACGCAGCAACGGAGCAACAGATTGACTTGATTTATGACATGGAGATAGTTTGAATGACGGAAAGTGACATAGGCTACTTTTATCCCGAAAATAAGCTCCCTTGGGATAGCACAAAAATCAAAACACATAAGTCATAAGTCATTTATTGGTAAAATGTCAATTTACACGTCAACTGATATACATTCATTACAATTATGTAATCTTTGGATGTAATTGATTAACAATATAAAATTATTCAATTTCAATAATAATTAATAAATTAAATAATACAATGTCAGCAAAATTCAATCCAAAAACAAATTAATAATAAGAATACAAATGTCATAAATAAAGAAATACAAATTAAAACAAATATTGAGTTATGTCAAACGTTTATAAAATTCGTCGTACCTATAGAAAGATTGCTCGATAAGCCAATTTTTCAATTTATTTTTAAAAGAATGTAAGCTTGTTGCCGACGTTATTTCTATAGGTAAGGTATTATACACGGTCGGAGCCATGACGTGAGTCAGCTTAGATGACTTCTCGAGGGAGTGGGGGACGGCCTGCAGCTTATGCTTGTGCCGGGTGGGGTATCTGTGCGCGGAGCCCCGCTCTGGATACGCCGCCAAGTTCATCCTGGCATACATCGCCACTTGATAAATCAAGATGGCTGTCAGTGTGAGGATTCCTAATTTCTTGAAATATGGGCGAGCTGGAGTGTCCCATGCTACGCGCGCGATGCACCGCACCGCACGTTTTTGCATAATGAACGCTCGCTCCCAATCCGCGGCTCTAGCCCATATTTCCGTCCCATACTGCAGCTGCGAGTGCACTGTGGCAAAGTAGCAAGCTCGCGCCACCTCTAGGCGGACCTCTAACACCAGGCGGAGCTGCGAGCAAAAGATAGTATCAAATAAGAAACTTTGCAATTTGGTTTATAAATTGATCTGGAAGCTATAAAGCTTTATCAAACAGGAGAAACAGACAACGATCTTATTAGATTTCCTTATTTTAACAATTCTGAAAATTAACTTTAATAATAGGTTGATAATAGGTAACTTGCAAAATTACTCAGATTTCTAAACAGTTTATTCCAATTCTTGACAGTTATGACAGATGGTTGTCTACCAGCTTTCACAACATCCAGCGTGGCCGCCGCGGGCTACTCGGAATATGGACCATGTTCCTGTCACGTTTCCCAACCCGGACATGAGCTTGTAAGTCTATAAATAGTAACTAACATTATATTAAGTAATTTTATATGGTATTTTGCATAGTCGTTTTATGTTGACTGCCTCGGTGGCTCAGTGGTTGGCTAGTGACCCTGACTTCTGAGTCAAAGAGGCGAGGGTTCGATCCCCACCTAGAGTAAACATTTGTATGATGAACATAAGTGTTTGATCTGTGTCTGGAATGTTCTATCTATATAAGTATGTATTTAAAACATGTGTATAATTATACATTGTTGTATATCAGGCTCTGGCAGTCATATCACAAGCATTGCTTAATTTGGGGTCAGAAACCGTGTATAAGATGTATCTATTATTTATTAATTTATGTTATTTCTTTCCGTCTTTCTGTCTGATTTGAAGAAACTACAATTGAAAGAAATAGATACAAAAGGGATTACAGGTGGAGAAAAAATCTCAAAGTTCAATAAGTTTTCATCATCACTATGTCAGCCGTAAGGATATAGGCCTCTAAATTGATTTCCAATGACGCTGGTTGGAAGTTTGAAACCAGCGCGTCTTTATAAGATCGTCAGTCCATCTTGCACATAGTATCCATCCAAAAACTTTAGAACTCCTTGCGCAGCGAGCATAGACTATAATGGATTTGAATTGACCTATACATTTTGCGGAACAACGTCAACTTTACGCATAAGTATTTGTTGCTTAAACACCTATGCCTGATGCAGTTATTATTATGTAAGTACCTATTAAAACAGTTGACCAATTTATCAGTTCATTTTATGTTACTCAATTTAACATAGAAAAATAATCTATGCGAGGTAGACTTTAAATAGATATTACGTGTCACTCAATAAAACTAAAATCATAGACTTTACAGCTCCGAAATTTAGCTAAATCATCACCCGACATCCCAACCGCAATTACTATCAACAACAGTGCTTCGCATTCGAGTACAAATTATTGAAAGTCATGGAGCTGACAATACTAATAGCCGGACCGATGCATTAAATGACGCGAACAGACCAGATAAAAGCGTTGACAAACTCCTATCGCAATTTTATCAGACTGTTAGGATATCAAGCCGTGGTAGCTTAGTAGGAGAACCAGGAAAAATTGGCGGGGGATCGGATTGAAACCCTCACCTTACGCTAGCCTAATAAGTGATCGATTAGTGTTTGGAAATAATGCACTGATTTAAACGAACAAAACCATTCGAATCCTACTTCCTACTAATTTAATATTATAAACGCGAAAGTTTGTGAGGGTGGATGTATGGATGTTTGTTAGTCTTTCACGCAAAAACTACTGAACGGATTGAGATAAAACTTTGCAATAATATAACTTATATATTAGAATAACACATAGGCTATAAATTATAATGATTTTGCGTCAAAAATCAAAATATCATGCGGGCGAAGCCGCGGGTAAAAACTAGTATTTAAATAAGTAAGAAGCTTATACCCAGTAGTGGGATAAAGAAGGCGGTGGATGATGACGATGATGGTATATAAAAACATATAATTAAAAAAATAATAATAACTGTTTTTTTTTATTAGGTCGAATATTAGTGAATCGATTTATTTTTGCTCTTTTTTAATATCTACCTACATTAAAATTATTCAGTATCAATTCCGACTTATCGTATTTAGCGCGCCAACAAAAACATGGGGACTATTGATAACTTACCAAGGAACTATGACGTACTAAATACTTGCGAGTATGTATTAATAGTATTACTCATTTTTTAAGACTTATTTTTAAAAATTACATTTAAAATTAAAAACAAAATTCTAGGCCGTTTTCGATCGCACGTGATGCATTAGTTAATTGAGTTGGTATTAAAATGGGAGTAGTTCGGAGGTGTGTCTGCAATTTGTTACTGGCTGCCTACGTGTTAAGTGACGTGAAAATATTAATTGGAAAAAATATGCTTGTAATTTTACTGGGATTTATGGCGATGGTTATTTATAGGTATAGTTTCGAGTGGCAAAACCGAATTTTGACCAACATTGGAATATAAGTAAGTACCTATACCATTTTCATATATTTTTAGAATTTTTTAGTCGTCGGTGATTTTTGATTTAGTTTTTTCCATAAAATAAAAATGAATAATTTACACAGAGCAAACACCTATGTTCACCACATAAATGCTTGTCCTGGGTGGGGGTCGAACCCACGCCTCATTGATCCAGAAGTCAGGTTCACTAACCACTAAGCCACCGAGGCAGTCAAGGTGTTTTGTTACTAGTACTACAATAATTTGTTATTAGTGGACACAAGCCTATTGTACACACACACACTTGCTATATATAAATGATGACATGCCATTACACTCATCGTGAAATATTTAATTCTACAAATCTCTTGCCATACCATTGCTAAGGCATGTTTTTCGTGTTCGCAATTTATGTTATAGTCCGAATTTTACACCTCACCCGAAGCCATGAAAGTCGTGAAACATTCCGTACCAGAGCCATATCAAGCTCTAATTTACGTTGTACTAAACTTTAACTATCAATAAGGCAACCATTAAATGTGCGATTTCACTGTTCTAGCTAGAATTCAAATCACAATGGTGAATTACGTCCTTGTTTCTAATTGGAACAGGTTCTAGAGCATAGTTTGGTTTTTTAATTGTCTTCCAAATAGGAGCAGGTTCTATGTTCATCTGTATGTATTTTTAAGGTTCCGTACCTCAAACGGAAAGAACGGAACCCTTATTTATCACTTTGTTGTCCGTCAGTCTGTATGTCAAGAGTTATCTCGGGAACGCGTATAGATATCGAGTTGTACTGTATACGTATATCTATGGTATCTTGCAGTTGTGTAAAAGAAAAACTACTCAGTTATCATTTAAAAAAGTTAAAGCCGTTTATGTCGTAAACAACCGCATATTTCGCACTCACAAAAATCAACCTACAGGGTACTTCCCGTTGACATAGAACTATAAAATTTGGCGATAAGCATTGTCTTAGAGTACATATATAGGGATAAATCTGAAAACTGAACATTTTTATTTAAATCACAAAAAAATAGGGCCTCGAAATTCACAAAATATGGGTTCAAAATTCAAAGTGAGTAAATGTAAGGTATCATAATATAAAAGAACTTCATTACCACATTCTAAAACAAGTTTTTAATTATTTTAACAACGTGTTTATGCGGAACCCTCGATGTACGAGTCTGACTCGCACTTGTCCGGTTTTTTTTTTGTGTATGTTTTTCGTTATTGTTACCAATCGTGACCCGATTAATAAAAATCTTATTTAGTTCAAAAGGGTATATTTTAGACGAGGTTCTAATTAAATTTTACAGAAATCGGTTGATCCTTTTTTGAAAAATCAACAATAATGTAAGCAAATCGAGCGAAATTTTCGAATTTTGTTCGCGATGGAAGGCGGTTTTGCTATGTTTTACGAAAAATAATTATTAACATTACAAAAAACAGAAGTCGTGAATTTTGACGTCTGTTGACAAATGTTGTTGAACGCTTTATACCATTTACTTCCTACTCAAAATTTTGTCAATACCGGATTGAAAATAAAGTGTTATTTATTTTCTAAACAAGATTTTCATAAGACGTCATATTTAAATGAAAATAGCGTAATATTCGTAGCGTATTTTGCTTGACTAATTTGCTTAACCGGTTATATTATGTCGTTATTACGTGAATCAGACAATCGGTTTATCAGAAGTACATTTCACAGCCACATTTTCTACTGAGCGCTACCGTGGATCGCATGGTATGTTGAGTTTTAGGTCCCTGTTGCATTAATCGCTTAGCCTTGTTAAAGCTCTTTAAACGTACTTACGTGAACACTTTACATAGGTACTTAAAAATAAAGACATTTTCATGAATAAAGTACAACGTGAGTGTCTTCAAATCCCGAGTAAATAGGTATCTTCTAGGTAAGCGTGCTACACCCTAGACCGCACATCTGCTTAACATCAGGCAGTGTGTAGTCAAACGCAAACCGATTCGAAATAAAAAAAAAAAAAAAAATGAATAGTCACCTAGTAATTATTTTTCGCAAAAAATGGTAAAACCGTCTTCCATCGTGTACAAAATTCGAATATTTTGCTCGAATTGTTTACATTATTGGTGATTTTTCAAAAACGGCTCAGCCGATTTCTGTAAAATTTAAATGAGACCACCTCGGGAGTATACCCTTTAAAACAAAAAGAATATTCGCTTCGGTTCATAATTGGCGGAATTATCGATGAACATACACAAAAAAATACATACACTTTCTCCTTTTTGTCAGTCGGTTAATAATATAAGGGAATTGCCATGATCGTCGATTCTAAATTTAAATCTTTGGACAGGAGTGACAAACGACACTATTGCGGCTAGTGGCGTATGAATTCGTAGAGTAAAATTGCATTGAGGGTGGCAATCCTCTCGTCTCTAGTGGCAAAATGGCAGCTTCCTGCTTGAATGATGACCGACGCTATGTGGCAATGGGAGATAGATCAATTCTTTAGTGTCACACCAAAACTTAAATAAACTTGGAATACAAGTATAATGTAACTTATAGCTAGTATTACAACCGGCCGTCTTAGCAACTTCTTCTAAGCAACAGTTACTTGTAAAGGATATAGGTAAAACAAATTTAATATTGTCCTAACTATTGCGCAGGATGCAAGCCGCTTCCAACCGGCTTATTGGAGATCCGTAGGGAAGGCCTATGTCCAGCAGTGGATGACATTTGGCTGTTGGACGAATGGGTTACATTAGAAAGAGAGGATATTTTAATGTATCTGCGAATATATATGTAGGTTGTTTAATTGCCTTAGAATCCTAATAACAATGTTGATGATCAACTTATCATGATATTCGAAGTGACATTATGCTATAGATGAATTGATTTTTAAATATATACGGCTGTTGTATTGCAAGGTGTAAGGATATTCAGAGGTCACATACATTTTTGAAAATAATCATTAAGAAGAACTTTTACCATGAATCCAACTGAGAAGCAATAACGTATTCCATGCATTTCGTCAAGATCCAATGAACTTTTTGCAAAGAACAGATGATTATTTCCGTAATTTTCCGGTTATTTGCAAGACAATTTTATATTTAATAAGTAAGTAAGTAAGTTCGTATAGGCCGGGTGGCTAGCCCTGGTGTCAGAGTTTTTAGGCCGCCTGAAGGCCTTTAATGATAATAGGTGAAAGATATCAGATTTCGTATAGTTAAACTGGTTGAACAAACACTCTTGCCGAGATGTGGTCAAGTTACCTACCTAGATGAAATAAATTTCTGACAGAGTATGGTGGCCACGTGAATGAAAACGTAGTCTCAGGTAACCCTAATTTGCGGTAACATCTGAATTAGATTGCCTCAAAATAGGGATAATTGGAGGCCTATCACTCAACAAGGCTAGAATAGCTGCCAATGATGAATTAAAAGTAAAAACTAGCAAAAATGCACAGATATCTGTATAACAGATAGACAATGTTGATTTCACTTGAAACAATCCAAAACCACAAAAATGCCAAAATTCTTCCAAGATGCTGTCAAAACTGTCAACTACGTATTGGAATTTAACGTTCCTTGTCTAAAAATCCGAAAATCGATACCGAATCGATACGATACGTTTTTCATGTCTCTTTCTAACTCGTGCCATATTAAACCAATACATCTCTTTCAGATTTTTTCGATCGACCACTTCATCTCTCTGTACTTCTTTGACTATCTTTGTGCAAAAATCAGTAGTTAGATAAGTGTTTTTGGTTGTCAAATTGAAAGTAAAGTTATTATTATGTACTACAGGACTAATTGCGCACTCAAATTACGAGATCAATAAATATCTCAACATCCCGACGTTTCGGCCGAGTTGCATCGGTTTTAGTCTCGTAGTACATAATGTGTTCAAATCGCGAAAGTTTAAAAACAACATGAAACTAAAGTTCTTAAAGTTGGACATTAAGTGACCTGGTTTGATCAGAAAACAACCGGACAAGTGCGAGTCAAGCTCGCACACCGAGTGTTCCGGGTACAAATCCAGAAAATTTTACAAAATTGGGAAGTAAGTTGTTAAAATCTCATAATCATCGACAAAAAAGTTTTTTTTTTCACTTTTCTCATAATATATTGTAAAAAAATCAAAAACTTGTTTAAGCATGTGCTAATGAAGCTCTTTTATAAGATACCTACATACATGATACGATTTACTCACTTTGAATTTTGAACCCATATTTTGTGAATCGAGGCCCTATTTATTTTGCGATTTAAATAAAAATGTACAGTTTTCAGATTTATTCCTATATGTGTACTCTGAGACAATGCTTCTCGCCAAATTTCATCAACGGTAAGTACCCTGTAGATTTTGATTTTTGTGAGTGTCAAAATCTGCAGTTTTTTACGACATAAACGGCTCTAACATTTTTATACGATAACTGAGAAGTTTTTCTTTTACACAACTGCAAGAGACCATAGAAGATATTCGTATACGTATTTATGGTTTAAATTTCAATTCGACATCTTTACGTGTTCCCGAGATAAAGAGTCTAGACAGACACACAGACGGACAGACAGACAGACGGACAACAAAGTGATCCTATAAGGGTTCCGTTTTTTCCTTTTGAGTAACCATAAAAAGAAGAAAAACGTTAAGATATTACGGAAAAAGCTGGTTAACTGAATTTTTATCCGATGCAAAATATTTTAAAAATCCTACCTAAGGTGGCAGTTCATGTTATATTCAGCTTTTCTAGCACCATTATACATTACAGCACATGCTGTGCGAATATTGTACACTAAGCTTAACGATTATTAGTTGAGCGAAATTGTTCCTGAATATTACCGGGGTTAAGTGTCTGGACTAGTTTAAGTATAAGTAGTCTTCGGTTATGAAAGTCGTTAGAAACTGGCTCATGAAAATTTTTAAATTGAAAATGGTACCGGAAGAAAATGTAGAAATAATTAAATCAACCATTTTACTAAACAGTCCAACCGTAGAAAAATATGTAGTTTACGTTTTTGATTATTTGTCGGAGAAGAAAACATAATGAAAATACATAACAGTTAAGTTATTCGGAAACTTTAAATAACCATGTCGAAAATAAAATGCATCAAAATGAAGACTTGAAGAACTAAAACAAACCTTGACAACAATATTCATAGTTGAAATTTGGATAAAAAATTAATACATTGTAATGATTTTTTAAAACATTAGTAGTATTATTTTGTCTTTTTTTTCCTGTTTATGTAGAAATAATTTCCTTATAGGCCGAATCAAACTTCTTGGCGTCCATGAACACGAGGCGAGGGTTGAACAGCAATAAAAATCTGTATCTGATTCAACCTAAATATCTGCCAGGTTTAAATTAAAGTATAGCACAGGTGTAACTCACGCTTAACTTTAGTAGATAACAGCTACTATAGTTTCTATCGCATTTGGCGATATTTTTCAAGATTGGATTACTAGCATGCGGGCTCGTCTCACATAGCACACTATAGTAGCAGTTATCAACTAATATTAAGCGTGAGTAACACCTGTGCTATACTTAAATTAAAATGTGCGAAAACCACGCTAGTTTCCATAATCATCTGCCTGGTTGGATTCAAACCAAACTCAACCTCGAATCAAAATAAAACTGTCAACATGTAACTAAAGATACCTATAATAAAGATATAGAACCTATAATTATTTTTTGCAAAAAATGGCGTCACCGATTTCACCCGTGTACGTAATCATTACATAGTATAAAACAAAATCGCTTTCCGCTGTCTGTCCCCATGTATGCTTATATCTTTAAAACCACGCAACGGATTTTGATGCAGATTGTTTTAATAGATAGAGTAATTCAAGAGAAATGTATAATACACCTGTGCAAAGCCGGGGCGCATCGCTAGAACGCAAATATTATGCACGGATCGATGTAACATTTTTCACTTTATTGTTGATTTATCAAAAATGGCTGAGCCGATTTCGATAAAATTTAAATGGAATCTATTTCAAAGTATAGTTTTTCCAATAAAAAAATAATTATTGAAATCGGTTCACTATGAAAAAAGTTATGCGTGGTTATACATAAAAAAATAAAAAAAATATACGCGTCGAATTGTATACCTCCTCCGGCGGTTCGTCGGTCCAAAAGTAAAAAGAGGTTTTTCCACCCGTCACGATGCTTTGCAACATCAGCAGTTTGCAACTAACTTAAAACAAGATTCGTTTTAGCTGCAGTAAAGTGGAGTAACGCTAATGGATCCTGCAATATACCTCATATCTCAAGGAAGCGTCGCGAAATGAATTTCACATTCTCGACGCAGCGAAATGAATTCCACCAGCTCTTTGTCAGCGGGAAGTGAAGCCACTCACAGTGACTGATGACTCGCAGGTCTAGTGCACTCGCGCTAGTGGTCAGGTTTGTAGAGGACTCGTGTTTTTTGAGATCTGTCGGCGAATGAAAGTCACTGACATAGTTTAACGGATTAACAAGTGGAAGTACCTGTGAGGACTTCAAAGACGATTGCGCTCGATCTGTGCGTTTAATTCAGATGTTATTTTTGTCTCTCTTATGTTAACAACGATTATTATTATTGGTAGGTACTATGTGTTGATTTGGTAATAATTATGTTAAAGTATGTGCGTGATGGGTCGATATTATTTCATTATTATAATAAATTATAACCCCGTATTATCGTGTCTTCTTCTCTCTTAAAAGTCTATATTTTTGAATATTCGAAACAATCAAAGCAGTCGTGGTCTAGTGTTAGTGACACCCAGCTTACAATCGTGAGGTCGTGGGTTTGTAATCCCGGTCCCGTACCCATGAGTTCTTTGGAATTTATGTAAGGAATCTCACACCCACAATGGCTTTTCGGTGAAGAAAAACATAGTGAGGCAACCTGCACTGAATCAGCGTAGCGGATTTGACCCAATCACCTTTCGTGGGTAGGCCTACGTTCTCAGAGGACTTTAAAAAAAATGTTCATACAGTACAGTACAGTTTCCGTACCTTCCTATGTACCTTTAACATTTTTTATTTATATCAATATATAAGAAAAAATACGTGGCTAATATTTTTGGATAATTGTATTTAATTAAATTGTTTGGTCATTAAACCTATTGGGTTGCTTTGGCTATTGCCAAGCTTTTTCTTTGCTAAAAGAACAAGACGAAATCTTAACTAAGGTTTGAATTCATAATTCTCTAAGCGTTCTAGAAATTCAATTCCTTCACCCTCTACAGGCAATCCCTTTAACACGTTCATAATAATATTACAAGTATTATTGTAACCCATTAGTCAATTCAACGATCAGCCCCCACGATCTCAGCAGTGCACATTAAATCGAATCTTAAATTAGCCTCCGTTCGGGTACGTATCACGTACGCTGTTAACCGCCTCGCTTTGCCACATTATTATTACCCGATGTCATCCCATTCGCAAAGCAAATGTCCCAATTATCATAGCTAATGCGCCGAAGAGTCGGCGTGCCCGCAAAACAGAAGGAAATAAGCGACTTTGTAGGCCGGGAGCCAGCAACTCCTGTCGACGAGAAAATTAACCGTTCTTTCGGGAAGGATTAAGGAAAATCGTAAAAAAATAACTTTTAGTGTTTAGTGGAGTTTTTGGAATTTGTAAAATAAATACACTTGTGGAAAATTAAACTGATGAAAATATTTTTACAAATTTCCTAGATGAAATAAGATGATTTTGGCCGAATTTTTTTACTTATCATACGCGTAGGTATGATTTATATGCATAAGAATACGTCACACATTCATTCACACGAAACTGGAGGCTGACGTCAACCGCTAATTACGAACGTACGCGAATAATTATTTTTGGCAAAATATGGCATAATCGCCTTCAATCGTGAACAAAATTCAAAAATTTCGCTCGAATTGTTTACATTATATATATATATATATATATATATATATATATATATATATATATATATATAGTAAATACCATACCCCACCATACCATACCTACCATACTTTTAAATACATATATATATATATATATATATATATATATATATATATATATGTATTTAAAAGTATGTTACTATATCAGTGTCTGGCAGCCATGTCACAAGCTTTGCTTTGCTATTTTATAGATTTCACTCACGCAAAAAATAAATGTAAATAAATATTAGGGGTCATCTTACACACGGCCTCTGACCCAAACTAAGCAAAGCTTGTGACATGGCTGCCAGACACTGATATAGTAACATATTTTGTGAAAATAATGTGAAAAATACTACATCGATCTAACGAAATATTCGCGAATTCTGTACACGGGTGAAGTCAGTCTTGTTAATTTTTGCAAAAAATAATCTTTTTCAAAAACCACTTAGCCGGTTTCTGTAAAATTTAAACGGGACCACCTTAGGAGTATACCATTTTTAACCATAACAATATTTTTCGGTTCGGTTCACAGTTGGCGATATTATCGATGAACATACAAAAATACATACGGACGAACATTTCTATGTTCGTCCTCCTCCTTTTGGATGTCGGTTAAAACTAATATTCGATTACTTAGTTCATATACATCCTTATACATTTATTAGTTCGTTATACATCCTTACGTATGAAATATAAAGTTTTGTCCAATGAAAAACATGTTAATGTCTTAATATTATGAAATAATTTTTTAAATTAATTAATACCTACGCATTAACTTTACAGCTAAAACTGCAAGCGTATCGTTATGAAATAAATATCAATAACAAAATGTAAGTACCTAATTTGTTATATAATTTTTATGACAAAATTAGAAACGAGTAAAATTGACTGCGAATATTTCACGCCCCTAGCTCCTGTATCAATAACATATTCCCAAGTATTCCCAGCGCTTTTTGTTTGGCGTGCGCTGATTTGATTGTGTTCTTGTGTGAAGTGACAGTCTGTGTTCAGTTTGCGTCAAATATTTTTATGCTTGTCATGATCAAGAAAATAACAAAAGCGTTTCTTTGATAATAATCGTGAATTTTCAGATGAAATGAGAGAACAAACAGTAACATCTCCTCACGCAATCCTACCATACTAGAAACTAAAAGTTAGCATTAAGTCTCTCGCATCGACTAGATCTAAGAAAATAAAACTTAGCGCGTACTCTTTAAGATTTTTTCAGACGATAGCGTGACCAAAATTTCGTAAGACGTCGAATTTTTATATCTCGGTTAAGCCGAACCAGACAGCCCGTTTATCTTACGACCGGCGTTGAATTGAGTTTAACTGCTTGAGAATAAAGATGTCCCTAAGATAAAAGTGCCCGATGGGGAAGAAAGAATTTTCTAGAACGGTCTCGGTAGCAGAGGGTCGGACGTCGACGAGTGACAATAAAATTAGATAAGTACAGGATAGTCTCGCTCCGATCCGGCGTCCGTCTTGCGGACGAAATCAATCGCAGTAAAACATGCTCACTCTTCCCCAACTCTAAAACCCAATATCTTTCACGAACTTGCCACCTAGACTTGAACCTTAAGACTATACGCTTTAAAGCATTCGACATTTTCAAATTCCGTAAAGGCTACGCTTGTCCATGTGTATATCACTCCGCTTTTCTGTAATGACACGAATCGAGTGGACTTTGAACGAAACGAGGATATCAGAATGGATTACAGAAAATCTCCTTGTGAATCGGAACGAAAAATGCACGCTTTAAGTACTGCACTTTTCTTTTAAATTCTGTTTCAAACTTTACGACTTGAGATTTAATAAGCTTGAGTGTTTACTGAATTAATCTTACGGGAGAATCTGACGAGCGTATAAAAATAAATTATGCAGATTCTGTTTACTTTTATGGCATTGCGAGGGAAAAAGCGTGGTTTCAATCGCTATAACATTAATGCACGTGTCGAAAAATGAAATTGATTTTGCCCTCGTACTGGCTGCGTGCCGTATCACCGAGCTTCGAGTGGGTGGGGAGAGGCAGCGCTAATAACTAGCGGGAACCCGGCAGAGATGTTTATTTAATGGCATGCCCATAGACCCTTAATGGGGCTTCGCACTCGCACCCGCGTATCTCTAAAGCTCCGGAGCGGCTTGACGCCTCCCAGAAAATTATTTTTTGACGTAAAAACGTGTTTGTAGCAACCGCAGCCTGCGAAGTACGTATTAAGGATTTACGCGTACATAAAAAAGCTTGGTATTTTTAGGAAGGTGAAATGTAAATACTGTGCGGAGAACTCGATTTTGAAATGTTTTCAAGCACCAATGAAGGTATTTATGATGTACCTAGCCGCCTAGACAGGGATATCTTTTATCTCTGCATAGGTATTGAGGCTAAGTAAAGTGCGGGTGTGTTCTTTCTGACAAATATTAATTCAAGATAAATTAATATTATTTTAAGAGCAACTTCAGCACTATATTTCTAATCGCAAATGTTGATCCTCTGTTAAATATAGGAAAATAAAAAAAGTAAGGCCAATTTCAAATTTCAACGTTAGTAAATTTTTGAACGAAACGTTTCATTATAAAAGTTTATCACAATATTAAGGTAAATTGCATTCAAGAGTACGGCAAAAGTTCCTTATACGCCATATATGGGTATGTCTACTTAATTCTATTATGTATCTCACAGACTACCAAGATTCTGTCTACGGTGTATCTGTAAACAAATTTTCACGTAGGTACATCACATTACTATGTCTTCTACATTTAGACAATATTGAGACGCGAACTAGCCGTGGTGGTCTAGTGGTAATGACACCGGCCTTACAATCGTGAGGTCATAGATTCAAATCCCGGTTCCGGACAAATGAGTTCTTTGGAATTTATGTACGGAATTTCACACCACTGGCTTTTCGGTGAATGAAAACATCGTGAGTCAACCTGCATACGTCCGTAGAAGAAATTAGATGGCGTATGTGGTTATGGCCCAATCACCCTTCGTGGGTAGGCCTACGTCCTGCAGTTGACTATTAAAAAAAGGCTGGTACAGTACAGTACAGAGGCGCGAACTTGTTCATACAAAAACAATAAGCTTGAATCGGTTAAATTTTGGGATAGATAATAATCTATCCCAAAATTTAACCGATCCAAGTTTTTTTTTCATGTAACCAGCAGTTTAATCGCTACGTTTTTACGTCTTAGTTTTTACAGATTTTTAAATGATCTTAAAGCTATAAGCCCCTAAAACTCATATTGCAAAACCTTAAGAGTATGCACTAAAAACTTTTCTGAATAAAATAAAACGTACGAGCAATATTTGTAATATAGGTAATATATTAATGCAGTATTTCTTACTCAACCGATTGACACCAAAAACATAATATTTTGTTACAATTTAAGAGGTGAAAAGAGTTTTCTCCCAAAACCTAAATTTTATCAAAAATGTATCGCGAATTTTCTCGATGTTTAAGAGGATTCTGTATCGTCCAGTATTTTTGCGTTTTCTGTAATACAACAGAAAACGCAAAAATACTGGTCGATACAGAATCCCCTTAAAGCCACAATAGCATTATGTGTGTCTAAAACCGTCAATGATCTTCACCGGTCGTTAAACCAAATTACAATCTAGACTGCGGAAACACAACAAATAATATATTGTCGAAATGTAGCATAAGGGTGCACGCACACTGCTTCAGTCAGGTAACGCGTTTAAATCAAGCTAATGTGACATCCCGGCATCGGTGTTACCGTGTTACCACAGGAATAATTTTCAAAGGGAGCTATGGAAATGGTTTGCTGTTAATTTACTCTGGTCAGCAAGTTATTATCAGCAGACTTGTCTACCATTTGGTTAGCTGAGTTTATAGGTACTAAGAGTACGCAGAGTAATATTTTGGACCGCTTTATCCTAAAATAAATAAGTTCATTTAGGCGGATATAGCTAGCTCTTAAGTCTGAGTTTTTAAGCTGCCTAGACCTTGACAGTTAAAACAACCGGAACTTACAATTTAACGTGTCATCCGTAACACAACAGCGCTTAGTTGTAAATATCATCCACAGTCATACATCCATCCTAAGACTGAACTTACCGAACAAGTAATACTAATCCAACAAAAACATTTTCATATAGCCAAGACAAGACCACAGTTCGTGCTTTCAAAAAGTTGTCAGATCTTATGTATAGCCAAGCTTCTTAGTCTACACGCCTTAACTCAACGAGTCCTTACTACATACCTACCCGAATTTTAGTGTTTGAATTAACAATGTATTGTGTAATTTTGTATTTCGTGACAGTAAATTCCACAGAGATATTACAACCAAAGAAATAGAGCTGTTGTCGTTTGAGTCAATTTCAAGGAACAAACCACATCCATTCACTATCGGGATAAAAACACGGCGACTTAGCCACTGAATCGAGATATTTTCATGGCTCTTTCTAACTCATGCCATATTAAATCAATACATCGTATTCCTCTTTTCTCGATCGACAACATTGTTTTTTATAATAATAAAAATGCTGACCATTAAAACAGTGCCATTTTCAAAACGTATGCTGAGATTATCATTTGAATGTGCCCTCAGACGATTGTTGGATTCCGTGACGGTAGCACAATGGGGAAGCTGCCCGGAGGCGAAATATTTTCGTATAAAGACCCGTGTTTTCGCTACTTCGGGAAATTACATTTTTATCACGAGTCACATTTCCGTGTTATCTGTCGGTTCCTCTTTTGTTAAGTCACTTCGCTTGTTACATTGTTCTATGCGATTTTGTCGATATGCTTGCTGAATTTGAATGCGGTAAGTGGGCGTTACGATATGGCGATATGTAGAAGCCATTGGGGATTAGCCATTGTAGCTTTTTTGAATTATGTTAAAATAACCTTATACTTATGTATCTTATTTGCCTACTATGCGACTGCCAAAAGCTACTATCACACAAGATTATTTTTTGCAAAAAATAGCATGACTGACTTCACCCGTGTACATATGACCTTCTCAGTTATTATTAGGTATGTGATGAATTGATGTAATTATTTGACATTATTATTATTATTATTCAAGTTGACGTTTTTTGTAGTTATGATATTTATTACACTATCGTATTAGTTTCTGACTGTAATGGTAGTTGTAATTAATGAAATAAATAAATAAATTCGCCAATATTGCGCACGGATCGATGTAGCATTTTTCACATAATTGTTGATTTATCAAAAATGGCTCAGCCGATTTCGATAAAATTTAAATGGGACCAATTTCGAAGTATACTCTTTCCAATATTAATTTAATTAGAATTATTGAAATCGGACCAATATGAAAAAAGTTATGCGTGGGACATAAAAAAAATATATACCTATACGCGTCGAATTGTATACCTCCACCGGTGGTTCGTCGGTCAAAAATACAAAGTACTAAATAATGTATTTACAATAATAAGATATTATTTTATGAAATTGGTTTCAAATCAAATATTTGATATCTGATCTTTTGAAAATCAAAAAAAGTAGAAATGCGCTAAAGCTCTACTTTATCGTTATATAATATAGTCATAATCATCATCTCAGCCATAAAATATTTATCGCTAGAGATGGGCTAGCCTTAAAATTAATTTAAAAAATTCAGTGTAATACCGCACTGCAGTTTTTGAAAATCATTAATCAAGTCACTTGTCTCATTCTCGACTTCTTTTCTATTTCCTTTGAACTTAAATTTATATTTTTGCCTAACCTTGTCTACATAAATTCTAACTTTATCAAATTGAATAATTTTAAAGATTTGCTTTCACAGCAAAATTGTTAAAATTTAAAGCAATTCCCAGTCCAGAAACCAAATTCCCAAATATTCCTGAATAGGCACTTATAAATACATCAGTGAATAATAAATATTATACGCGGCATTATTGTCGCAAGTCATCGCAACCTAATCATAGAAATGGGGGAGGACGCCATCATTTTTGTCGTTTTCCATAACGCTGCAGCGTGATAAAGCACGAAATTCTCTATCAAAACACCTATTTTGCTTAACATTTTCTCTGTTATTTTAAAATACGGAACTCTAAAAAAGAAGAGCATCTTTAAAATCATTTTATAGATATTAATGTTATATTTTTAAAAGAAACTACTTATAGGTTTTTATCAAGCACTAAGTACTTAAGTCAGATAGTACTTTTTGTGATAACCAATTCAAAAATTATTCATGACCATAACCACAATTTGAACATTCATAATTTAAAAGATTATTTTTTGCAAAAATTAGCATGACCGACTTCACCCGTGTACAGAATTCGCGAATATTTAGCACGGATCGATGTAGCATTTTTCACATTATTGTTGATTTTCAAAAACTCCGCCGATTTCGATAAAATTTAAATTGGACCAATTTCGAAGTATACTCTTTCCAATAATTTTTTTTTATTGAAATCGGACTACTACGAAAAAAGTTATGCGTGGTTATACCTACATAAAAAATAATAATTTACGAGTCGAATTGTATACCTACCTCCTTCCGGTGGTTCGTCGGTCAAAAAAGGAGAGCATCTTTAAAATCATTTATAGATATTAATGTCGTAGTTTTAAAATAAACTGCTTAAAGGTTTTTAACAAGCACTAAGTACTTAAGTCACATAGTACTTTTTTGGTTATCACCAATTCAAAAATTATTCATGACCATAAACACAATTTGAACCTGCATAATTCAAAAATAAGCCGTGTTTATAAGCCGTGGTGGCCTAGAGGTAGTTACATCCGCTTTGCAAACGACCTCACGGTCGTGGGTGCAAATCCCGGTCCCGTACCAATGAGTTCTTTGGAATTTATGTACGGAATTTCACACCACTGGCTTTTCGGTGAAGGAAAACATCGTGAGGCAACTTATATACTTCCGAAGAAGAAATTCGATAGCGTATGTGAATCCACCAACCCGCACTGGGCCAGCGTGGTGGATATGGCCCAATTACCCTTCGTGGGTAGGCCTACGTCCTGCAGTGGACTATTAAAAGGCTGATACAGTACAGTACAGTACAATATAAAAAATCCATTGATATAATCATAGAAATTGTGACAAAGATTCGGCGAGATTCGTTTATTCGAATAATGAGATCTGTAAAGGAAATTCGACATCCGGACAGAGAAAAGCAAAATCTTCAAGTTGAAGCAATCGGTTCGGTCCATTGGAAACATATTTATTAGTAGGTATCTAAGTACTAAAAATAAATAGTGCTTGGAGTCCCTCCGCACGGAAGAAGTAAAACTTCGTAATGTGGAAGTGAAAATAGAAAGGGGTAGAAATTGATTTACGTTGAACGCAACAGTGATTTCATACCTCCTCCATGGTAACGTTAAACGTTTAACGCAACCTTGTTGGAAGTAGCATTAGAAGTTTCACTTGATTATTACCTCCGATACGTAGAGATACGTAGAGTACCAATAGTCAATTACAATAACTTCGCAAACACAAATAGACTAAATATCTAAGAGTCACTTCAATAACTGGTCTCCTATTGTACATAACAATAAGTACGTAGGAGGCTAAAAGGGTAGAAGCGAAGCTTAATTTTAACGATGATGGCTTTCAAAGGCGCCCAGGTGGGGTTGAGAATCCTAATTATTAATAACGATAGTTTAACTCAAAAGGAAATTATGCCATTTCTGTAATTCCTCGGATTCTAATTGAGATTATCTGTAAACGATTAAGTTTATTAAAGACAAAAAGCACGGGAAAACCCATTTCTCAGTTTATTAACAATTCAACGTAGTGGCGTAAATTTATATTATATTAAAAAAACGGACAAGTGCAAGTCATGCCCGCACACCGAGGGTTCCGTACAAATCCAGAAAATTTCACAAAATTGGGAAGTGAGTTGTTAAAATATCTATACTATTCCATCGAAAAAAATTTTTTTTTTACTTTTCTCGTCATGTATCGAAATTTACACTTAATATAATTAAAAACCTGTTTTCGCATGTGCTAATGAAGTTCTTTTATAATATAATACCTTACATGATACTATTTACTCACTTTGAATTTTGAACCTATATTTTGTGAATTTTGATGCCCTATTTTTTTGTGATTTAAATGAAAATGTACAATTTTCAGATTTATTCCAATATGTGTACTCGTACTTTGAAAAAATGCTTCTCGCCAAATTTCATAGTTCTATATCAACGGGAAGTACCCTGTAGGTTTTGATTATTGTGAGTGTCGAAATATGCAATTTATTACGACATAAACGGCTCTAACTTTTTTAAACGATAACTGAGAAGTTTTTCTTTTAAAAAACTGCAAAAGATATAGATATACGTATACAGTTTAAATTTCAACTCGATATCTTTACGCGTTCCCGAGATAAAGAGTCTTGACATACACACAGACGGACAGACGGACAACAAAGTGATCCAACCAAACAAAAATATAAAAACAACGGGTTGCACTCCGGGAGTGCCGGCAGAAGTGGAAACTTGAACAAATTAAGTACTATCATTTGAATTGTAAAATACAACATCACACAGGCACACGCGCGCAAGCGCCCAGCGCCGTCTTACGAATTTTCGATCAGGACACGTATCCAAGAGTTTAATATTTTTTACCCATTCCAAAAAATGCACAACGCCTCTAAAGAATATGTATTTCACTTCTAACTACTTATGTACCTACGTTAGAATCATTAATGAAATATGAATAAAAATCAGCAGTTCTACAGGGTTATTTCTAATCAATTAGCATCCTCTTAGGGGCTTATTCTGTGCATCAGAACTAACAACTTTTGTCAAAACTCAAAAAAAATTTTTTGTTATTCCATAGAAAAATATTATTCACCGTCGACAAAACGTATGGAACAGCTGATTTTTTTAAAGTTTTGACGAAAGTCGTAGAACAAAAGTTGTTAGTTTTGATGTACAGAATAAGCCTCTAGAAGGATGTTAATTGATTAGAAATAACCCTGTACATAAAAAAATTCAAAGACTTGACGAAATATTTGGAGCAGCTGTTTTTCTTTACATGGTTAGTCTCTCAGTAAAAATTGTTCATGGTAGGTATTATATGATCTTTATAAAACAACACTTTGTACGTTAAAAATAAATAAAGACAGAAACAAACAGAAACATGAGAATTGTCGTACTTAAATTTGTGTGTCTCGTAAAATATTCGGTTATTGCATGTACCTATATAAAACTTAAAAATACCCTAGATTTTAAAACTAATTTTCGTTCATAAAAGCCGTTAAAATATTAACATTCAATCAAGACTATCTCCAAAATTCCAGCTCAATTCAAAGCAAATCTACATTCTGAACTGTTTCAAATAATTTACACTTACAAATTAATTCCAAGTCTATTTGCAAATCTTCAGGATTAGCTGCAAAGAAGTCTTAATCTAGATAGGTTTCCCAGACTCGCCAGACCACCTGCAAAGAAACAACTCGCTAGGGGAAGAACTGTGGACTGTGTTCAAATTGATTTTGCTTGGTACGAGGCGGCGCGGCCTTCCATTAGCTACCACTACGGGAGAGTGCTGTGAGTTGCAAAAATATATCACGTTCTATTTATTATATCTCCAAACATTTTTACCATCTTACCACAAAAGTTTTACGCACGCTTTTGACAAAGTTTAACAGTACAAAGTGCACTGTTAAACAGTGTTAAAGCGTGTTTAAATGTTTTGTGGTAATTAAGGCGGTTAATTTCTGAAATACGGGACGGAGTTTTAACCTATTTATTTAGTAAATGTACTTAATACGATTTGAAATGATAGATATAAAAAAAATCTAAGAAACTTGTTGTAATTATTGTAACACGACTAAATGAAAAATTGAACTTACAGTGCCAGGTGTGTATACTATTTATTTATAAACTACGGTGCTTGACTGCTTATTAGTTTGGATAAACGGTGATTTTGCTTGACAATATGATGATACTGATTGATAAATTATCATAGATTCATGATTATACTAGACCTTAATCTTTAGTTAAAATGAGATGACATTACAGCTTCAGTGGCTCAGAGGTTAAGAGACTTCGGCATTTGTGTAATGAACATAGGTTTTTGGTCTGTCTGGATATTATTTAGGTACTATCTATATAAGTAAGTATTTAAAATATGTTTAAATAGTATATCAGTCGCTGGCAGCCAGTATAGCAAGCATTGTTTAGTTTGGGGTCAGAGACCATGTGTAAGATATCCCCTAATATTTAATGTTAATAAATGCATAGACCATAAAATTACACAAGATATACCTAAATACAAGTGTATTAAAATCGCAAATTTTAGTCAATTGCACAAGTGTTGTAATTATCTTTTTACAACCGGCTCAATACAAATGTGACGATAAAAAAAATGTCACGATAAGCATATGAATTTCAGGTATTACAAGATCGTGCGGGATATGTTTGCAGATATTCACACGATCGTATGAGACCGGTTCACAAAATAAATATGATATTAGCGCCATTTTTTATCGATTTCACGCGTGCATTGAATCGGTTGTAAAGGATATGATTATACCTGTTTATCGATTAATTTGTTTAAAGTTAAAAAAACGTATGCTCTATCACAGACATATATCATAATAATACACAACAACACATGGTATTAAATTAACATGGATCGGAAAATGTTTTTCTTTAGCTGGAGCGGTTGTTTTTCTGGCACACACTGTACTCCCATACATCTAGCATTTTACCTCGCCCATCGTGTATCTTGTCGACAAACGAGCGTAATAAGATTTTTTTGTTACGCCAAAGTAATAAACAAACGCAGACACGATTGATCTTTTCGGCACAAATTGGACATGGAGAAAGAAAACCTTTGGCTTTGTGTTCCATTTTCTTTGGCTGGCATTAATTTGTCACGTAAATAGATGAACTGGCTTAGAAACCTAAATTAGAAGAGCTATTCACGGACATTTGACTAGTTTAGTCTTAGGAGTTTGCTGATGAAACTAAGAAACAAAAAAAATGTTACATAACCGAGAGAGCGAAGCATCTACCTATGTTTCGCGATTGGATTTTTTTTTCATCTATTGGACTGTTGGACCTCCTCTGTAGGTCGCAGTTAGTGAATTTCGACGAAACTTGGTACTGTACTGTACCAGCCTTTTTTTTAATAGTCCACTGCGGGACGTAGGCCTACACACGAAGGGTGATTGGGCCATATCCACCACGCTGGCCCAGTGCGGGTTGGTGGATTCACATACGCCATCGAATTTCTTCTAATGACGTACGCAGGTTTCCTCACGATGTTTTCCTTCACCGAAAAGCCCGTGGTGTGAAATTCCGTACATAAATTCCTAAGAACTCATTGGTACGGGACCGAGGATTCGAACCCACGACCTCACGATTGTAAGGCCGGTGTCACTACCTCTTGACCACCAAGGCTAACTTGCCGAAACTTGGTACACAGGTTTAATAATGAAATTAGTGGATTTTTTGTCGATGGCTGTTTATTTCTCTAAAAATATTAAAAATTGAAAAAAAAAATTAAAAGGGTAAAAATTGTTGCCATGCTATTTATAAGCCGATTTCGATAATATTTGGCGATATCGTTTAATATTCAAATCCTAACAAAATTTGCTATTATTAAGAGTGCGCCTAATGCCACGAAAAAAAAACAGATTTCAACCGCGCTTCTTGCATCGCCCGCTATCATCTATGCTGCTTTGTTTAAAGTCGAAAAATTGCATGACACAGTTTACGATGATTTTGGCTTCGAGCGCCAGCTCACATTTTTAGTTTTTTTTTTTTTTTTTTTTTTTTTTATTTCGAATAGGTTTGCGTTTGACTACACACTGCCTGATGTTAAGCAGATGTGCGGTCTAGGATGTAGCACGCTTACCTAGAAGATACCTATTTACTCGGGATTTGAAGACATTCACGTTGTACTTTAACGGGAAGACAGACCCAGGCAAAGTATTCCACATTCCGGCTGTTCGTATGAGGAATGAGGATTCGAAACGCTTGGTTCTAACGCGCGGAATGTCCACCATAAAAGGGTGACGCTTTGGTCGCGTCCGTCTAGCCGTACGATAGAAGAAAGGGGCAGGGGGGACCAGATTGTGCAACTCCTGGGCGCACTCTCCGAAGTGTATCCGGTAAAAGACCGACAAACACGCTACCTTGCGACGATGCTCAAGACTTTGCAGCTGCGTCTTAGTCAAGGTGTCGTTGTCAATCAGCCTCCTGGCTCGTCTCTCAATCGATTCCAGAGCCTCCAGTTGATATTTGGCAGAGCCATCCCAAAGGTGAGAGCAGTATTCCATGCAAGACCTGACTTGTGCTTTATAAAGACTAAGCAGTTGCTCAGGTGTGAAATACCGTCTCACCTTAGAGAGAACACCAAGTTTTTTGGAGGCTAATTGGGCTTTGGACTCTATGTAAGAGCCAAAGTTAAGAGAAGATGAGAGTGAAACGCCTAATAGTTCCAAGCTGTCATTGTTTGTGTGTTGACATTTTATTTATTTATTCAAATTTAAGCATATATTAACAAAACTAATCGATTACTCTACTAGAACATTAGTCTGGCTACGTAATTTGTCAAAAATAATGTGGTGTTGTCGCTGATAATTTTGAGTATTTGAAAAATATATTTTTTTTTTTATGCGAAGTTTTTTTTTTCAAAAGTAACCATATTATTTTCCGAAATTCTACGCAATTACTCTGCTACTATAGGTTTTTTCCTTCCCTATAGATTTTTTTAATATGAATATTTATGTTTGTTACCTTTACACCACGTCTTTAAAAAAACACCTTTCGCTTGATTTTGGCATTAGGCGCCCCCTTAATCAAATAGGTCAAGAGCGAGTCAGGATATAAGGTTTATGAAGATGCACTTACTCAGCGATAAAGTTAATGCAAATTAACAAAACTGAAACAACGAGACAATCATACTTTAATAGTTTTTCTACCGTTGTTACGGCGCCTTAGAGCTGCCTACTTTTCTATCCACCCGCATTTACCGACTCCTATGTCCTACCCTCATCTTTCCTAGACGACGACCGCCTAGGTACGTTTCGTGAATAGGTGAGACGCGCTATTTGCTTTGGCGAACGGTCTGCCCTTGACCGCCGGACAGGGTGCATTTTTCACCGCGCCACGCACTTGACGTGTGCCTAGCACCGTCTCGTAAAACCGCTTACCTATACAAGTAATTGTGATACGTGTCCTGGACGTAGTGTCATTCCGCAAATACAGTCCACTCAAGCCGCTTCGCGACTGCCTGAAGAAGGGACCCAGGAGCAACCAGGATCAAGGTTCTGCAGCTGTGCTCACCGACCCGGAGTATTCAGGTTAGTCGTCGTCTTCCCGCACCCCCTTTGTGTCCCGCGCGATCTGCCATAATACTTGGTGGCCGCGCTAATAACCGTTATTCTAATTGAACTGCTATTTTAGTAAAATACTTCTATGACATGACTTCACGACGTTTTTATAATATCTTGAGACAAAAAGAAAATAACTAGTTTATTTAAATAATCGGTCTAGTGCGAGTCGGACTCGCGCGTTACTGGTTCCGTACCGTTAGGAAGCCCTCCTTACTTTTTATTTTAATTTAATTATTTACTTTTAAAGTGAACTAAATTTTGGATGTTTCAAGCATCTACCTGTCACCGTCATTAATATTATTATTCATTAATTTGTTGTTATAGCGGCAATAAAAATATAACATCTGAGAAAATTTCAACTACAACTCTAGATACGAGTATCACGGTTCATGAGATACAGCCTGGTGACAGACAGACAGACGGACAGCGGAGTCTTAGTAATAGGATCCCGTTTTTACCCTTTGGGGTCAGAACTCTAAAAAGCATCGCTGGTAACATTTTTTCGATTTACATTACTCTTACTAATTCCAAGGCTAAATAATTCCAATGTCGGTGTTAGTTTCCAAGTTTCAATTCAACACTGTATTTTCATATTTAGCTAGTAACTATGCGCGCCTATTTTATTCCGTACATTTTCTCTATATTTTTCACAAACAATTGTGGCTTAGAACCTTTCGGAGGCCTTACATTGATCCATTGTCCAAATCCCTAATCCTTTTTACCGTATGCGGCTTGCGTATACTTCGTTCAAACAGGGTAGTCTGATTTAGGTCTATTGCCTCCCTAACTATTCCAGAGGAGTTTCGGCTTTATTGCTATTGCTATAAAGGTCTCGGTGATAATGAGTCGGTCCTTGTTTGTCCCTCATCATATCGACAGTCAGCTTTAGTGAGATTACAAGGTGCTGATTCTGTTTGTGAAATATTTGCCTCGTTTTAACAAGGTATGTGATTTAACCCTTGTTACCCCTTGTTTGTTTACCACTCGTAAGAAAAGCGTGTTTTTGAGTTGCTTTTGTGAAGATCTTTTCTAAGAATGTTTGGAGAGCTGTTTTTTAGCGAGAGATTTTTGTTTTTGGGATATAATGGAGTTATTACTGTTATTGAAAACAAAGATTGTCTAAGTCTTTTTTAAATCTAACATTTACGTTTTAAAGTAGTCTTTTTCAAGCTAAGATTATGCCCTAAGTCCAACAGTAGATGTCATCCACCCGAAGACTGACTGAGTGCCGAGTGGGAGTTTTGCACATTATTATTATTATTCCATTTGTTTTACAACTCACGGGTTGCCCCGGATCTTTGAAGGGCATTGATGGGGCCGAAACCAACACTAAGAGGCCCTTTTACAATCATTAAGTGAAAAATACAGTTTTTGGGTAACTTGGAAGAGGAAAACTACTGTAAAGACGGGGAATAGGTACTTCTTGGGCTATTTTAATGAATTATTACGGGATTATAAGCTGGTCTATGGAATGAGGTGCAGCACCCGCCAAGTAATGCCTCATTTCAAAATATTTAGGCGGGTAGTGACTTGCCATCCACTAAATGGGCCCCCCATAAAGGCTACCGTAATTTGGCGCCGGAGGGGCAACATTGGTGTAGACGGCTTAGGGTGTCGAGAGGTGTGCTGCGCTTTCACTAGACGTTATGCCCTTTAACACTTCCACTCTGGAGCTTAGGTTCTTAGCTCTTGCGGTTTCCACTCCAAGCCGGCCGGTTAAGGCAAGAGATGAGTCAGGGGTCTCATTTAGCCCCAGGGAATCAGGGTTCGCGGTGTCGCCACTCAGCGACGGCTCGCCACAAAACCGCCCCTGCGATTTTATTATTATTGTAGGTACTAGTTTTTACCCGCGGCTTCGCCCGCATGATATTTTGATTTTTGACGCAATATCATTATAATTTATAGCTTGTGTGTTATTCTGATATATAAGCTATAATTTTGTAAAGTTTCATCTCAATCCGTTCAGTAGTTTTTGCGTGAAAGAGTAACAAACATCCATACATCCATCTATCCATCCATCCTCACAAACTTTCGTGTTTATAAAATTAAGTAGGATTTTATTCCGTATAGATTTGCTTTTGACTACATACTGCCTGATGTTGAGCAGATATACGGTCTAGGGTGTAGCACGCTTACCAAGAAAATACCTCGGGATACTCAGGATTTGAAGACACCCACGTTGTACTTAAGCGGGAAGACAGACTCAGGCAAAGCATTCCACATTCTGGCTGTTCGTATGAGGAATGAGGATGAGGATGAGGACATCAAATCGAATTACTTTTACGTGGCGTTCACCTAACGCACCAAACTCGAGCACATTGACACACATATTTGACTAAGCCAATGAGGCAATCACAGACGTTGCCGCGTTTGTGTTCGATCGGTTTGGCGCTCGTTATGTAACCGTAAAAAAAACTCACACTTAGCTATTCAGTTTTCTGTACGTGATACAGGATGGCGTTACCGCGCTGTGCCATTTTCATAGATACTCGTATCACAACATATGTTAACGCGATCGAGCAGGTTACGAATATTGTTATAAACTCCCACTCAGCCCCCTGAACGTTGCTTAACTTCGATAATCGCTAACGAACACCTAGCCGAACTACGCTATGAGCGCTACGCACAACTAGCAACGATTCTACACTAGTATGGTTCGTTGTCGTTTCAGCCATAGGACGTCCACCGCTGGACATAGGCCTTCCCTAAAGATTTCTAATATGACCGGTTGGTAGCGGCTTGCGACCCCATTGGTCATCAGTCTTTCATGCTATATACCCTGCTAACTGCCATTTCAACTTGCCAATCCGCTGGGCTATGTCGGTATCTTTGATTCTTCTACGGACTTCTTCATTTTTTGATTGGCCAAGTAAGGCTTTATAGACAGCTCGGAAACAGCATCCATCTGCGGCTTTACATCCACAGACAATGCCCCACCTACTGAGCTGTGCAGCCTGCCCTGATACGTGCACATAAGACGATCTTCACAAAGCCACAGAGAAGGCCATTGGGGTGGCTTCTATGGTCAAACAAAATCTAAAATTAAACACAAAACGTCTTATTTTTAATATATTTTATGTGAGAGAAAAACATCGAAACATCGACTCGAAAAGAAGAAGAATTTTTGATTGAAGAGATCACGTTTCTATGCCATAAGTTATCACTGGCAACACACACTAGTTAGAAACTTTCGACTTGAAGCACTGAGGTAAGTCGGACGAGAAGACGTTACGCAACTTCCCGTATGCTGCCCAACTGTATGATTAAGTTCTTGTAAACATTTGAATCTATACCATAAAATAATGATATAAAACAACCAGAAATGTTCCAGTTCGCTCGGGCGCCCTTTCACTGGATCTGCAATACATTATTTCGTCCCACTGTCCGAGTCTGCGCGTAAACAATCCCTCATGCAGATAACACTGGGTGCAGAAAATCTTGAAATATTTATTGGTTGTGATGCAAAACTGAAACATCCACATAAACGTGATAGTAAAATGGGCAAATACATATTATCTCGATATTTAAACGCTTTGTTAATCAAATTCTACACGAACATTGCCACAGAAAGCGTATTTTCATAAATTGGTCTAATCAGTAAAATATACCTAATAAGGTTAAATAAATATATAATTCGTCAAGTGCTAGTTGGACTCGCACACTAAGGGTTCCGTACTGTATAGGAGCCCCCATAAAACATTTATTTTATTTTAGTTTAACTATTTATTTTTAAAGTAAATTTTTGACTAAATATTCTTTGAATATTTCAAGCATCTCCCTTATTAAAATCGAGCGAAAAACGGCAAAAATATCAGAATAGTTGTATGGGAGAACCCCTTAAATATTTTTTTCTGTATTTATAGGTATATGTTGTTATAGCAGGAACAGAAATACATCATCTCCTGGTGACAGATTGGCAGTCGGACATACGACAGCGGTGGGTTCCGTTTTTACCTTTTGGGTACGGAACCCTAAAAAGTCAACATCCACAAGAAGTAATAAGTTGACTGTAACAACATTTTTTATAGGAAAAATCTTTACCATTTATATAACATTCCAACATAACAAAAATTGTACCCGTAATAAAGTCGCGTCGAGCAGATTGCGTTCCTAATCCGTGCCGATCGCACTTTATTATTCCAGCACAACCGCAGCTAGAAATATTTTCTCCTCTCCTAATCTAGGATAGTAAGCGGATCACGTCAGCTTATTTGTGTTTGTTATGAGATCTAGCCCCCCGGCGCCGAGAAATGCAGTTGTAAGTCTTGTATGGATTTCAAAAAAAATACAGATCTAATTTTGTTTTGAAATTGAGTGAAGACTAGGTTGAACAATGTAGCTTCTCAAATGTAGGTACATAATGAACTCAAAGTTTATGGGACTATCTCATATTTAAGAAACAATTTGCAATGTTATTTTATACTAGATGACAACCCGGCTTCGCTCGGGTGAAATGTGACTCATAATACACACACTGATAATAATTTTGCTGTTACTCGATCACCATCTTAACGAAGAGCCCTTCGCTGCATCCATTTTCCACAATTATGAGAATGTTTACCAAATGCAAAGAGATTCAGCTGTTAACTAAATGATGTAGGTATCATCAAGCAAAACAATGAAAGACATTCATTTTAAGAAATAGGTACTCACGATTTTTTACGTATGTGTAATACAATATCCCAAAGTAAAATGTTTTGCTCAAAATTAAAATTACTCAAAAATAAATGATTAATAGGTCGCTACTACTGAAAATGTACATTCTTATATTACGTAAAGAAAGCTGTAAAGATTTTAGCCAGTATTATTTTTTATATGGTTATCTATCTAGATAGATCAGCCGTAGGACATCCACTGCTAGACATAGGTCTCTCCCACGGATTTCCAATGAGGCCGGTTGGAAGCTGCCTGCATCCATCGTATTCCTGTGATTTTTATTATATCGTTAATCCACCTCCACCGACTGGTGGACATCCTACGCTGCGCTTGCTGGTCCGTGGTCCATTCGATAACTTTACGGCCCCATCGGCCATCCGTTCTTCGAACAATGTGCCCTGCCCACTGCCACTTTAATTTACTAATCGGCTGGGCTATGCCGGTAACTTTGGTTCATCTAGGGATCTCCTCATTTATGATTCGATCCCGCAGAGAGACACCGAGCATAGCCCTCTCCAGAGCACGTTGGTACCTATGGTTATACCATCGACTTGGCATTTTTTCTAACATTCCAAATTGATGGGTTATATTTTCCCTTCTATAATCTAATGGTTATTGATAAAATATTATCAAAAATTATTATAACTTAATACTTGACACTGGCAAATGCACAACAATGCGACGCCAAAACATAAAAGAAGAAGAAGAATGATTGCTCAAGATAATATGTCATGTGCCTGACAATATGGAGACTGCGATTTGTTTGTCAGAACCGTTATAATTTATTAAAATACTCGATAATCCGAATTTTCCGGATATATGTTGTCGACTCGAAATCATTATTTTTTAATGTTTTATCATTTAGGAAAGGTTTCAATCGAGTCTACCGTACCCCTTGACGAAATTTTTAATATAGATAATTTTCAGGTACCTACTTACAAATTTCGAAATAAGAAATGAGTTGTTTTGTACCGACAAGCAATGTGATGTGGTTTTGTTATTTATTTTTTGTTGAATAATTACGCTGGAATAATATTTATTAACACGCATCAGGAGTGGTAAACTGTGGCTTAACATTGTAATTTAAATAATCTAACACTTAGCAGTATGAGAGTTTTAAAAAGGACCTATAACATTTTTTACATTAAGAAAAATATCAAACTATAATTTGAAATTTTATGCAATTTTGTATGCATATCATTGTATGCACTATTTACTAAATATTTATTTAATAATAATTTAATTTAATAACTACCCACTTAGTTTCACTCAATCTTTATTCAACGTTCAATCCGTTCTTTTTTGTTATCTGTATTGTCTTAATATATTTTCTATTGTGCAAATTGAACCAGCATTACGCTATCTACCTGCTCAGTGGAACAATACTGTAATTTATGGTTCGGTCCCTGGAGTAATGATAAAGGTAACAAGCTGCTGAATTGTAATGTGGTCTGCATAAATCTAAAATTACGTAAGCGCTGGTTCGGTTTCGCGTTCTGGTTATGATAGAACAATGGTCGATGATGACGATGAATTGTTACGTGTACTAGTTGGGTTATAGACAGACAGTCTGAGGGCTTGAGATATGATTTAGAAGAAATAATCCACTGAAAAGATCAAAGCAGCTAAATGACCTATCATTAGAAATAGTAGAGTTCGGAAATAAAAGACAACCCGCAGCCACCCAGCAACGAGACCTAGTGTTCTTGTTTCGACTTGAGGTACATATGGTATGGTATATGAGGTATACTCATCAGGCAATTAGTAGGCAGGCTATAAATTGACTTTTATTATCGCATGTTAATAAAAGTCAATTTATACCTCGTTTGCTCTAACAGATTGCCAATGCTTGTTCCTACTCTTACTTTGCTCTTACTAAGTCTAATGAATGAATGAATGAATGAACACTTTATTGTTAACATTAAAATACAATACAGAAAAAATACACAGAAAAGAATAAATCAAGCGACATAAACTAGTGCAACAAAGGGCGGCCTTATTGCTTATAGCAATCTCTTCAAGTCTAGTGACCATAAAGCTATTTCTAATCAATCAATTAGCATCCTTTTAGGGACTTATTCTGTACATCAAAAGTAATAACTTTTGTTCAGCGATTTTTGTCAAAACTCAAAAAAGTCAGGTGTTCCATATATCTTTCCATGGAAGAACGAATTTTTCGAGTTTTGACAAAAGTCGCATCACAAATCGTGTTAATTTTGATGTACAGAATAAACCCCCAAAAGGTTGCTAATTGGTTAGAAATACCCCTGTATTTTGTATAAGTCCAAACAAGCTATTAGTTCAATAATAGAGTCTCTGAGTCATGTAAAACATACCGCATTGAACTACATTAATCGATTAAATTTCAAAGCAAAGTTCTTCAAAAATACCCTTGCGACGTACATCATAAATCAATACTCTTTCACAATGAAATATATGAACTAGAACATTTTTAAAGTAAATAAAAGTTGTTCATTTCGTTGGATCTAAACCAATTTCCTTTTTGCTTAAAAATAACATCTAAAATTGAAACAAGCCGTGCGGAGTTTCAGGTTTCAATTCTCTCTTACTTACCCCTAGGGCTGTAGGTACATTTCCTGGTATTTGGCAAGTTTATTTTATGTCGTTTTAAACAGAATTTAAGCCCCGAGACATACTGATATCTTGTGAATAGATCAAATTTAGCGCTCACTTGAATAATACGATTAAAGGCACAACAAAATGAGTATTATCAAGAAAGTGCCATTCATTCAAAAAAAATGTTATTAATTTTGTAAGTGAAATGGTTATATTTAGATGTTTTAAAAGTGTAAGTTTTCTTGATACACTTATACTTAGTCTGATTGTTATAATCGGCATGAAACCAGCACAATCTTCTTGAGGTTTCGATCAAGTTATCAGTACGTCCACATTCCGAGTCCTATGCTGAGCTTGTTGAACTTGCGAACCCATCGACTATCGGTCCCGCATAATATGTGCTCTCTTTACAGTAATTTCAACTGGTTTATCCCCTGGAAAACGTCACCTGATACAATTACGAGTACATTACTATACTATATTGTACGGAATTTCACACCACTACTTTTTCGGTGAAGGAAAACATCGTGAGGCATAGTTCCAAGAAAGAAATTCCATGTATTCCATGGCGCGTTAGCTTATTGGATCGACGCAATTGGAAGTATTGCAAAAGTGATCCAAGTTAGACAAAATTGGCATAAAACCGAGATGTGGCGTACAAGAAGAGAACCCTATTCTAGACAATGAGCATCTACTGATTGAAAATGACGATAATAATTTCAGTGTGTCAACGCCCTAGCAGCAGTAAAACTACAGGTAACTGGAACCAGAAGCGCCGATGGCTATCGTATTCGAGTCACATGCGCGTTAACATTCCTCGTAGGTAGAGTTTAGCTTTGAACCAGTTGGACCGTCTGCTCTCTGAAGACTGTGAACTTGTACTTTACACAATGGACTGTAATAGTGCTTGTGTGGAACTGTTTTGTGTCAATTAGATTTTGTCTTATTCTGAAATATTATATTAATTTAACGGAGCCATTTGGCATCTCTGTTGTCATTCATCTTTGCTATCAATATAGAGGACGTCACGTGGATCATGTGGTTGATTAGAATCAAAAGTAATCTTTCGTTACCATTAGAATTTTCGATCACACTCATAAGTTAAGTCACTGAATATTCTTTCAATACAGAATGCGGACGGTGTCTTGCAAATCGTTAGCCATCATCTTCAAATCACAGGCGAAGGGCGTTCCTTTGACCGCCACGCCAATATCCAATTAGACTAGCTCGTACAAGCGCGTGCGACTGAATACATACATGTATTGTGGATACTGACACGACACCACTACTGGTTCGAGTGAACACGCTAAAATACGCCCGTTTACGCGAGTACGATTTTTTGAAGCGCGTGATGTTGCGCATATCCAGAACGATCGTATACGCGCAGAAAAATATGGTAATCTGAAACCTATCATTGGCTCTATAATGGAGCTCATATTATGCTCTATAGGCTGTCCACAGATGACATTAACGTTGCGATTGCACTAATATTTACGCTGTTTTTGACTAAACTACGACATTATTATTATACAGGGTTATTTCTAATCAATTAGCATCCTTCTAGGGCAATCTAGGGGCTTATTCTACACATCAAAACTAACAACTTTTGTTCTACGACTTTCGTCAAAAATCAAAAAAAATGTTGATGTTCCATAGAAAAGCTAATACAGAATAAGCCCCTAGAAGGATGATAATTGATTACAAATAACCCTGTATACTACTACTTTCGCGATTTGAACACATTATTATTATATACTACAGGACTAATCACGCACTATAATTACGAGATAAATACCTCATCATCCCGACGTTTCGGCCGAGTTGCATCGACGGTGGTCGGGTAGACTCACTCACTCACGGGTAGTGGGTAGAGGGTCGATGCAACTCGGCCGAAACGTCGGGATGATGAGGTATTTATCTCGTAATTATAGTGCATGATTAGTCCTGTAGTATATAATAATAATGTGTTCAAATCGCGAAAGTTTAAAAACAACATAAACTACGACATAACGTATTGACGTTTAAAATTAAATTGTAAAGTAGAACCTAGTAGGTACACGTATGCAATAATATATATTGAAGTATATTATTTCATTAATAAAACTTTTAGCTAACAATAATTGATACTATATTTTTCCTTATTTGTAAAATTTACTATACAATTCACTTCTAAACTAAACTTTACAGCAAAGTTTTGTTCTCTATTTAAATCTGAGATAAATATATTAATTTACAGAGACGAGTCAGATATCTAGGTTACAGTTCAGCTATTCCTTTAATATTTAAATACTAAATCAATAGCTATTTGATCAAAATACCTGCGACGATTCAAGCCTAAAGCAAAGTAGGTATTACGAAATCCTACTAATATTATAAACGCGAAAGTTTGTGAGGATGTATGGATAGATGTATAGATGTTTGTTACTCTTTCACGTAAAAACTACTGAACGGATTGAGATGAAACTTTGCAATAATATAGCTTATATATCAGAATAACACATAGGCTATAAACTATAATAATATTGCGGCAAAAATCAAAATATCATGTGGGCGAAGCCGCGGTTAAAAACTAGTAATTCATAAGTTCAGTTAGGTATAGTTTATTGTTGTCATGTAATGTTTTGTGAATGTTATGTTCCTATATCAATACAGTTTTCCGATAATGTATCAAGTCTAAACTTGTTCTCATATTTATTGAAATTGAAAATCTTTTTTTTTTGTTAGTAGGTACATTGATATATGATAATATCACATTTCACAGAATCAGATATCCTTTAACACTTCTATTAGTGGACTCGTCCTTCAAAATTTGGCAAAAAAAAAAACAAATCAAAAATAATCCTACTAATATTATAAACGCGAAAGTTTGTGAGGATGGATAGATGGGTGGATGTATGGATGTTTGTTACTCTTTCACGCAAAAACTACCGAACGGATTGAGATGAAACTTTGCAATAATATAGCTTATATAATTATCAGAATAACACATAGGCTATAAATTATAATAATATTGCGTCAAAGATCAAAATATCAAGCGGGCGAAGCCGCGTGTAAAAACTAGTAATTCATACGTTCAGTTAGGTATAGTTGTTTTCATATTTATCGAAATTTGAAAATCTTTTTTTGTTAGTAGGTACATTGATATATGATAATATAACATTTCACAAAATCAAATATTCTTTAACACTCCTATTCGTGGACTCGTCCTACAAAATTTGCAAAGCAAACAAATCAAAAAGAAAATTTAAAACATAATATAAATCCGAAATATATTTTTTTATGTATAAAAATTTCGCGTCACGTTGTTTGTCCGCGATGAACTCTTCAACTGAACCAATTGTAACCAAATTTTGTTCACTGTGTGCAGTTTGATCCAACTTGAGAGATAGGATAGTTTGTATCCCAATTTTAATCGCATTTTTTTGCTGTTCTGTTTTTTAAATTATTATTATATACTACGGGACTAATCGCGCACTAAAATGACGAGATAAATAAATACCTCCTCAACCCGACGTTTCGACGTATTTATTTATCTCGTAATTTTAGTGCGCGAATCGTCCCATAGTAAGTATATAATAATAATGTGTTCAAATCGCGAAAGTTTAAAAACAACATTTTTTATATTAATACGCCATAAAAACGTTTGACGGGTCAGCTAGTTGTAAATAATTATTAACTGTAAATAATTATTTTTTGCTAAAAATAGGATGACCGACTTCACCGGTGTACAGACTCATTACATAGTATAAAACAAAGTCGTTTTCCGCTGTCTGTCCCCATGTATGCTTATATCTTTAAAACTACGCAATGGATTTTAATGCAGTTTGTTTTAATGGATAGAGTAATTCAAGAGAAATGTTTTTATGTATACACCTGTGCGAAGCCGGGGCGCATCGCTAGAACGCAAATATTATGCACGGATCGATGTAGCATTTTTCACATTATTGTTGATTTATCAAAAATGGCCCAGCCGATTTCGATAAAATTTAAATAGGACCAATCCCGAAGTATACTTTTTCCAAAAGAAAAAATAATTATTGAAATCGGACTACTACAAAAAAAGTTATGCGTATACCTCCTCCGGTGGTTCGTCGGTCAAAAATAGGTATTAGTAAATTTTCCTAATAAAGCATAGGAAAGATAAGTAAATAATTTCACTTCCTACAATAATTTCTATTAGGCAAGATAAGAATGTATTTTGTGAGCCATATTAAGTGAACAACTTCATACGGGCTTAGCTTAGCGTCTACATAAATCTGTTACTAATTGAATAGAATCCAGTTACTTGGACTTATATCTGGATAATATTTGCTTATTATGATCCCTATTACGGATTAAGTTGTGAATGCTGGACATTACTATCGTTTCCAACAAATAGGCTGTGTGTGGTAATAATATAATTGTCAGGAAGGCTACACATTTTGTTAGTAACATCTAGTCAATATATTAGACCCCTCGGTGCTGATAAATATTATTCAGATACAATGCACGTCATTAAATTATCAACGTCCTACTAATATTATACACGTATAAGTTTGCATGTATGTTTTTTCCTCTTTCACGCAAAAACTAATGAACGGATTAAGATGAACCTTTGCAATAGTAATGTTTACATTACAATAATACAAAGGCTATAATTATAACGATATTGCATGAAATGAAGTTCGCCGGGTCAGCTAGTATGTATGCTAGATAAATTGGGTAAGCTTAAATATATCATTTTTATTAATATAACCCAACCCTGATGTAGACGTGCAAAAGTACCCTATTTAGTATATTTGCAACTAGTAATAAGACAGAAAAAAATCGGCCAAGTTCGAGTTGGACTCGTGTAAGAAGGGTTCCGTATCATTATATTTACATCGGCAAAAAAAACAAGTTTGTTGTATGGGAACCCCCTTAAATATGTACCTATTTCATTCTATTTTTAGTATTCATTATTATAGCGGCAAAAGAGATACATTATTTGTGAAAATTTCAACTGTCTGGCGATCACGGTTCATGAGATACAGCCTGTCGACAGGAAGACAGACGGACAACGGAGTTTTAGTAACAGCGCGGCAGCGTCCCGTTTTTACCCTTTGGGTACCGAACCCTAAAAATTGTTCCATATGAAGACTTTTCTTGCCAAACTGTAATACTATTTGCTAAATAATGTCTACAATAAATAAAGCATAAACAGCAAATTCCAATCTGGTGTCAAGAATTTTATAGTTCGTGACATACGATTCAAAACATAAAACCCTAGCGTTATTGGAAAACCAGTCGTTTCGTAGGAACATGAACTTGATAGCTACTAACAAATACTGAGTATTACTTTATCGATATTTACTTTGGACTTAGGTTAAGAATAAAAACAAGTACAGGTAACTTTTGCTACCATAATATTTGAAAAACATTTTACAAGATTTTGGTGGTTGGCATTTGTTCTAAAATAAAATACCTATGATAAATCTTACATTAAGGTACCGACATACTACTGTAAATGTATGTGCCGTGGTGGTCTAGAGGTAGTGACACCCGCCTTACAATCGTGAGGTCGTGGGTTCAAATCCCCGGTCCCGTACCAATGAGCTCTTTGGAATTTATGTACAAAATTTCACACCACTGGCTTTTCGGTGAAGGAAAACATCGTGAGGCAATCTGCATACGTCCGTAGAAGAAATTCGATGGCGTATGTAAATGCACCAACCCGCACTGGGGCAGCGTGGAGGATATGTCCCAAACACCCTTCGTGGGTAGGCCTACGTCCTGCAGTAGACTATTAAAAAGCCTGGTACAGTATACTACTGTAAATAGAACACAGCACCTACCTACATCTTAAAATTAATTATTTGGTCTGGAAAAAGCAAGTAATTGTGTCCATTCTGGACTGGAAGCTTTGCTACGTAAGCACTCAAATAATAATTGGTCAAAGTTATTCTTAAATAACATTACACTGCAAGTAAATAATGCATGCTAATTTTCCACATAACTACGAGTAAGTGACAAGGTAGTTTTTTTAGTTTGTTTAGTTTTTATGATACATTTATCGAGAAATGCAACAACCGACGATAGAGTAAGAAATAAAACTGGAACAATCAGCATTTTCAGAGCAGCAGCAGTTTCAATTTTTTTTCTTAGTGACTTTAAATGCCAATTGCCATTAAATACTAATCAACATGTGTTTTAGACTGCTACGAAGGAATGCAAATTACATAATTTCAGTCACTATTAAAACGTTTCGCGAAAGAAGGAACGTTATTTCACAGTCGTTTATTATTTAGGGCTATCACTTAATCTTCTGATTTTTTCATATGATTATTTTTTCTGTCTTCATATCAATTATACAGGGTGTTAGATATAACAGTGTTGTCTTTTTAATGGGTTGTTCTGTATCATTTATAAATGCCAAAAACGATGTAAAAAATTGGGTTAATTTTCTCAATAAATTTGGAAAAATGTCCTTCAAATTTTAAAAAGATGGCGCGCGCAAATAATCAAGCGCTACGTAGGTAAATAATAATTACCTACGGAGCAGTTTCCATACCATGTCGGACGCGGTTACCGTAATTTAATGCTGTATTTGAATTTTTATCCATAAAATGAATCTTATAAAAACTAAGCAAGTTGTTATCGGAATTTTACAAAAACTTTTTAATTAATTCTGAAATTGATTTAATTTTCCACAGTTTTTCTGATGACGCTGTTAAGACTAACTCCTTATATTAGAATTTCACTAAAATCAAGTATAATAGAATAAGGGAATAGTGCTTGTTTTAAAATGTAAAAAATAGGTACCTAATGCAATCTTTTCACGGGTTCTAATCGATTTTACAATAAAAACTTGAATTAATGAATGAACACTTTATTTTTTTTTTAAACTATCGCGATTTGAACACATTAATATTTTATACTACGGGACTAATCGCGCACTAAAATTACGAGATAAATAAATACCTCCTCATCCCGACGTTTCAGTCTACTCGTGACCACGGTCGATGCAACTCGGCCGAAACGTCGGGATGAGGAGGTATTTATTTATCTCGTAATTTTAGTGCGCGATTAGTCCCGTAGTATAAAATATTAATGAACACTTTATTGTTAAAACTAAAATACAATACAGAAAAATACACAGAAAGAAAAAAAAGCGATATAAACTAGTGCAACAAAGGGCGGCCTTATTGCTTATAGCAATCTCTTCCAGATAACAAAAAATTATGACGACTATCTTTACAAATACTCGTAACATTAAATTCTAAAATCTAAAAGGCTGCATATTGTAAGTCAAAATCATACTTCATTCTATAAACCATCTATCACTTCGGCACCGCAGGGCACAAAATCCCTAACCGCTCCAACCGAATCAATCAAACATTTAATTCAACTACAAATTTTTAGTAAAATCGACAAACTTGGTCACGAAATAAATGCATTGGCGACTAATCAAATATTTCGCCGGTCAGCACACTCAGCACCAAAATTAAATTCCAGCCGCGGTCACGCACCGCATGTAAAGCTCACGCAAATAGAATCAAAATTGGTTTCAAATCAAATCAAACTAAAAGTAAACCTCGAACAATTAGTGGTTGTCAACCCTAGGTCGCGTAAACACAAGTCGCTAACGAACCGGAGCGAGGCCCCTGCACAAATTTGCAATTTCGATTGCTAGTAGCGCACACCATGCCGACACTATGCACGTATCTACTCACCAGTCACACACTCTTCATTATTCATTTTTAGGGTTCCCTACCCAAAGGGTAAAAACGAGACCCTATTACTAAGACTCCGCTGTTCGTCAGTCTGTCACCAGGCTGTATCTTATGAACCGTGATAGCTAGAAAGTTGAAATTTTCACAGATAATATATTTCCGTTGACGATATAACAACAAATACTGAAAACAAAAAAAAAAGTTAATATATATTAAAAAAAGGTTTTTTTTTATACAAAAACCTGAATTTTTTGCCGTTTTTTGCTCGATTCCATTATTAATAATGGTAGCATGTAGACACTTGAAATATTCACAAAATATTTATTTGTTATGTTTAATTGTATATTCGCTTGAAAAATTAATATTTAAGGGGAGTCCCTTTTAAGGAATCTGATTTTTTTGCTCGATATTAATAGCAACGGTAAGTAGGTAGGTAAAAATAATTAATTATAACAAAATATAATAAATGGGATCCCCATACGTTACGGAAGCCTTCGTTCGCGAGTTCGTCTTGTACTTGACCGATTACTTTTGATTATTCAATTTCACCTCTATATGTGGAAGGTTGTAGTCTTGGAAAGGTAGGAAAACAAGATCTTATAATTCTTCCTTTGAAAAAATCTTTAGTGAAACGAATTAAGTATTTGACAACCGTATACGTAATCTCTCTGTGATTAGCTATCAAAATCTTATAGATAGTACTTATCAAAATAATATAGATTACATTGAAAAAAATATATACCCACTCGTATTCTTCGAAGAAAAAAATAGTGACCGCAAAGATTCCTAAACTTTACATTTGTAATTGAAAGTTCTGAAAAAATAGACATAAGTAAGACCATCGCGTCGCTTTCATGAACTGTACTGGGGCATTGTGCGCATATTGAGGTACTGATGCTAAATTATATTTTTCAATGTCAGTAGGTAGAGGTAAAAATGTTGAGTACAATGACCTCCTATTTCTAGGTACAAGTTTATGGCTCCAGAAAAAACAAATTATTGCAAGAAAAAAAGGAAACACGAAAATTTACTAGTACGGTACTTTTTTTTTAACACTGGACAACATGACGTATAAATCAAAGCGTGTCATGCAAGAACATAATGCTTCGGTAGTACACAACAAAAATAGCAACATAGGGTTGGCTCAACGTAGGAACTAATTTTATGCTTGTTAGATTGCCTGATTTCCTCGGAGAATAAAACAGCAGCGCTATTAAAATACACCAGATTTATTGGTCGTTTTACTGTAAAGTGGTCGTCTAGACAAACTTCCGTGCAAAGGACCCAACAAAAACCCTCATATGGTTTTTAAAATGCAAAATAAGGAAGTCCGCATCGCTTAGTCTTTGTTGAATAAGTAATTTCATAAATTATTTGTTAGCATGAATCATTGCAACTGCTGTAGTATCACGTTATATTCCGATTTGTCAGATTTTTTTCACTTCAGAAATTTACATTGGCCCTATACAAGGTGCTGTTTTGCAGAGATATTTAGGGAAGTAGTAGGTACGAGTATTTGCTGATCACAAACAATTTTTACAATGGGATCAATTGAAAAATAGTAATAAAAATCAGTGGTTCCATTCATGTTTTTCGAATATCGATGATTTTATTTTTGTGGAACAGCTGATATTTTCCAGAATTTCCATGTGCTCCCGTAGCAAAAGTTGTTCATAATGATGAATATAAATTATATCTGCACACGGCACCTGAAAGTTCCTACACTTTGCAAAGAAACATCTTGTAGGGCAAATGATCAGATTTTATCAAGGCAAACATACCTAAATATTTACAGAAAAAAAACGGACAAGTGCAAGTCAATTTCACACACCGAGGGTTACGTACAAATCCTGTATTATACTGTATGTCACAAAATTGTTATGTTGAAATCTCTATAGGATAAATAAATAATCATCGAAAAAAGATTGTATTTACTTTCCTCATACATGGAAAATTACACATTGTATACTGTTTCAGCATGTGCTAATGAAGCTCTTTCATATGATACCCCACATGATACGATTTACGCACTTTGAATTTGGGGCCTATATTTTTTTGTGTTTAGGCTCTATTATTTTGTAATTTAATTAGAAATGTACAGTTTACAGATTTATTCTTATATGTGTACTCTAAGACAATGCTTCTTGCCAAAATTCATAGTTCTAGGTCAACTGAAAGTACCCTGTAGGTTTTGATTTGTGAGTTTTTGTTATTTACGACATAAACGGCTCTAACGTTTTTATACGGTATCTGAGAAATTTGATTTTTTCACAACTGTAAGAGACCACAGATATACGTACATGGTTTAAATTTCAACTTGTTAACTTTACGCGTTCTTGAGATAAAGGGTCTTGACATACGGACAACATAAGTTAATAAGGGTTCTGTTTTTTCCATTTTAGGTACGGAACCCTAAAAAATAGGATTTGTGAAGTGGAAAAAATCTAACGCTAGATACCTACTCTACGAGTATATTATGAATATGATATCCAACAATGCAACAGCTTAATAAGCTTAATATAAATCATTGATTATACTAATAAACCAATACATCCATCCATCAGCCAAAGAACGTCCACTGCTGGACATAGGCCTCCCCTATGGATCTCCAATAAGACCGGTTGGAAGCGGCTTGCATTCAGCGCGATCCTGCGGTCTTAATGAGGTCATCCGTCCTAGACCTTGTGAGTGGACGTCCTACGCTGCGCTTGCCGGTACGTGGTCTCCACTCGAGAACTTTTGGACTCCACCGGTCATCAGTCCTTCGCGCTATGTGCCCTGCCCATTGCCATTTCAACTTGCTAATCCGTTGGGCTATGTCGGTAACTTTGGTTCTTCTACGGATCTCCTCATTCCTGATTCGATCCCGCAGAGAGACTCCGAGCATAGCCCTATTCATGGCTCGTTGGGCTATGGAGCTTACTAATAAGGCCCATAGTGAGAGATCACGTTTCTGTGCCATGAGTCATCACTGGCAACACACACTGGTCGAAAACTTTCGACTTGAGGCACTGAGGTATGCCGGACGAGAAAAAATCAATACAGCGGGGTACAAATTCAGAAGCCGCCAACAAAACTCGTACACACTCGAATAAAGTTACAACTCAAAAGGGACTCTATCATAGACAAACAGTTTTATGTACATTTTATTCATAAACAGGGAACTTCGATTTGCGTGTTCTGATATGGAATCGTAAAATCATTTTTTATGTTCTTCAGAATAGGACGCCTTGCCTTCCCATGGGAGTTTGGTTACAGTGTTGCGTTTATGATTTTGTTTTATGCAATGTTGAGACTGTTATCATATTGAAGCGTAAATTGAGAACCAATAACAACCATAATGTAAATGAAAATATCTATAATCCTATCCTATCCTACTAATATTATAAACGCGAAAGTTTGTGAAAATGGATGGATGGATGGATGTTTGTTATTCTTTCACGCAAAAACTACTGAACGGATTGAAGTGAACTTTGCAATAATATAGCTTATATATCAGAATAACACATAGGCTATAAATTATAATGATATTGCGTCAAAAATCAAAATATCATGCGGGCGAAGCCGCGGGTAAAAACTAGTAAATAAATAAATAAATATATCTTTATGTACACTGAAACACAGTACAGAAACTATACAATACACAATATGCTGTACAATGGCGGCCTTATCGCCTTTGGCGATTTCTACCAGGCAACCTTTGGATGGACTGGATTATTCTCGCAAGATCATTTTTTGCAAAAATTAGCATGACCGACTTCACCCGTGTACAGAATCATTACATAGTATAAAACAAAGTCGCTTTCCGCTGTCTATCCCCATGTATGCTTATATCTTTAAAACTACGCAACGGATTTTGATGCAGTTTGTTTTAATATATAGAATAATTCAAGAGAAATGTTTATATGTATAATACATCTGTGCGGGGCGCATCGCTAGAACGCAAATTTTATGCACGGATCGATGTAGCATTTTTCACACTATTGTTGATTTATCAAAAATGGCTTTTCGAAGTATACTCCTTCCAATAAAAAAATAATTATTGAAATCGGACTACTAAGAAAAAAGTTATGCGTGGTTATACATAAATATATATATATATATATATATATATATATATATATATATATCAAAAATTGTATACCTCCTCTGGTGGTTACATTCTTTTCATTCATTTTCTTGGCGTTGAACACTAACATTACAAATACTTCCAAATTCAAAAAGTGGGCGGCAAAGCTGATTCCGTCGCACTTATTTGTTCCAAATTCAAAAAGTGCGCAGCAAAGATAATTCCGGCGCACTTATAAGGTTCTTTATGGAAAACACCTCCTTTGGGCACACTTAAAGACGAACCAAGTAGTCCTTTTCGAATAGATGTGATGAAAAAATATTATACTTAGTATATTTCTCGATCATTGTAATAGGCATGATGACTAAAAAATATAATCAGTCCGTCAGATAGCCCATCCAAAAAATTTAGACATGTATTTTTTATTTTGTCAATTAATCAAAATTTGATGAAGATATAGCCTATTAAAGTTCCGCGTGACGTCACAAGTGCCATACAAATGTAAAGACTTCTGTGCTTCTGTGAGAGAGATGACGTCACGACCCCCACTCCCAAACGTTGACAAGGTTTATCTTTGTCATTTGTTGTTTGATTGACAAAAGAAAAAAAAATACATGTGCATTTTTTTTTTATTATCTAACTCACGGACATCGACTTGGCATTTTTTCTTTCTTACTTTTTATATTGATGCTTACGGGCTAATTATAATAATATTTTTTTTTACCCAGTCATAGTGCCTATTAGAATAAATTATTAATATCGTCTTATTTTTAATAGAACACACAGTGAGAAAAATAACCTCGAATTATCTGAGGACAATCCACATGACGTAAATAGTAAACTTTTTCAAATCTAGATATTCAATGCAAGCTTTTAAAATAGAGAACAAAATCGAAAAATTCTTTTGTGCAACCAAATAGCGTTATATCAAATAAAACGTCACCGGTATACGCCACTATGAAATAAAACCGTACCGTGTCCGGCCAAAATATTGTTAGGCACATGTCTCACCAGTGACTATCTCATTGAAGATGAATAAGCTAAGCGACTACATAGCGATCGTCTCGATAAATAATTATTTTTCGTAAAAAATGGTGTACAACATTTGAATAGTAGATTTATCAAAAACAAATTAATCGATTTAAAAAAAATGTTAAAATATAAAAAAAAAACAAAAAAACTAATTGAAATATAAAATATTTTTTTTAAATCAGTTCACAATTGGCGAAAATATCGATGATCACATACACGAAAATATATATATATATATATATATATATATATATACCGATATCTTCGAGCAAATATATCTGTAGAGCCACAGTACCTAAGTGAAAGTAGTAAAAAATATGTCCGAGCGCCTTCATACATACTGACATAGATATTTACATTAAATCATTCACAATGACACGTTTTCTCGAATCTCGACGTTATGTCACTAAATTAATGCTTGTAACCGAGCACTTTGGCATCGCGGAGCGTTGTAGTCGACTTGCAAACGCCTTACGACTAACTAAAAAGCCTGCCTACTACCTAGTTTGGGCAGAGTTTTGGCTCGGACACTTTTTTGCACGATTGTGGCTCTATAGATATTTGTTCGAAGGTCGATACATACAGACGAACGTAGAACCTCCTCCTTTTTGGAAGTCGGTTAACAAAATATATTCCACCCATGTCAGTAAAGAGATAAGAACACCTTGAGTAAATAGGTATCTTCCAGGTAAGCGTAAGTACGCAAAACTATTAGGAATAAAAAAAACATCTCTTAAAAGTAGACCTCTAAATTTTTACATCGGACAAAAATAGCCAAATCGATACACTGGATATAGAAGAAGGATTGACGATACAAAAATTCCAACTCCCTTCTAGTTTGTCGCAACAGCAAAAGTAAATAATAATCAGGGAAAAACTCACTGAACGATTCATGCTGCGCGATCAGAAAATTCGCCAAAATATTCTTGCTAATTAATTTTATTTAAATGTACTGAATCAGTGTTTTTAATAGTCCTTTAATACTAGACATTGGCCTAACCATTAAGAACAAATGACGCGGGCCATATCTACACTGTCGAAGTGGCAGTAGATTAGTGGATTTACAAATACCTACGCTATACAATTTCTTCAATGAATGTATGCAGGACGTTATAACTGTTCGATACCAATATTATGCCACACCCGTACTAAATGTTAATATTACTTAGTAATCGCCGTTGGTCGCTCAGAAACGCTTGCTGCAGTAAAACAGTCTAAATCACACAAATACCTGCACAACACATCTTCTAGCTCTACTTGTTTTTGTTTATCGTCAGTGGTGAGACAGAAGCCTAAACCATGCAGTGTCCAACCGAAATATTGTTAAACTTGCAAAACGACTGAGTGGACTCCGCAAAGCGAAACTACCAATTTGTACGTAGCAATGCCGATTTTGTGTGCGAACAAGTAAAATGTTTACGTTTTGTTCTAACGTTGGCTAGTTTTGACAGTTTGGTTGATATATCTCATTTTGAACATTGTTCTGGAATTGTTAATTGACGGTCTTTAATTTTTATTGTCCGAACGAGGTGCGGAAGAAGTCTCAGTTTTAATAAGATTCTTAAGTTCGTCTGTACGTATTGTTTTTTTGTGTATGTTCATCGTTATTTAAATCTCGAAACATACTTTCAGACGCGGCTTACGGGCGCGACTGACAGCCGCAACCTAGACTATGAAAGTACACTGAGCCGTGCACACTATCGGACATAAGTCCCGGACGTCACCTTCGGACGTCCGAGAGCGTTCGGACATCCGAGAGCGACCTGGCACACCGGACTAAGACTGTGCACATTGCTAAGTCGCGGCTGTCAGTCGCGTCCGATAGTATGTTTCCGGCTTTAGCCAATTGCGAACCAAAAAAAAATAATATTATGTCTTTTCGATTTTGCTTTCTTCTGTTCGGACGTTGATTTTCATCTACTGATCGCAGTTTTTGATTTACCTTGGCAAAACTTAGCTCACAATTTTTATATACACTTATATATTTTTTGAAGTGAAACTTCTAATGCGACTTCCAACAAGTTTAAAGTTAACAAGTTTAAGTTAAAACGTTTAATGCTACCATGGAGGGGGCTCAGACCAAATTAAAAAAACTATTTCATTTGGTCTGAGGGAGGGGGTACGAAAGCACTGTTTCGTCCTTCTTCCGCGCGGAATGACTGCAAGTACATTTTTTTTACTGTTACCGAAAATTCTCAAAGAAGATATTTCAAAAAGGGCTCTGACTAGGTACAGTAGCTCAAAAAATCCGATAAACTATGATAAACAAATGCGCAGAGTGAAACAACCGCATTAAATGATTAATTTATGAGTACTCTCGCATTTTCTAATTTGATTTTTGTTCAGTCATTAAATTACTGCCATTTTGGCATATGTAACCTTTTCGATATAACCTACATATAAATAATAGCCTACATGTAAAAAATGCACTGAAGCAATGAAATAGGTTGCACTGAAGAATTTAGTTTTGTTATCAAAACTTTTCAGACGTTAATGGTACATCAAATTGACACGTTTATAGGTACTTTATACTTCTATTAAGACTTTATACGTTTCTTTTGTTTCATTTTGGCTTGTTTCCAATAAGGTAGGAATTAGTATTTCATTGGGTTTTTCAGGTCCAATGAAGTTTATGTGTGATGCTTCAATGTTGCAGGCTGATCATTTATTTTTGTAACTCCCTAGGGGTGTGTTCTGGAAAAATCATAATAATATGGCTGTATTGTATTATTTTGTTCAACTTGTGTTTCTGTCAGTGATAATTAGTTTGCCAATGCTTTACTAAGATCTAACTTGACCGCGACTTTTTTGGACTATGACGTGACTTAGACTGTAACTATTTTGATAAAATACCAAAAAAGGTTCAATAGTCATACTTAACACTAGCAAATGCATAAACCATGCGACACCAAAATATAAAAGAAGAAGAGCATGGCCGCCTTATTTTCAAACAATGTCAATGTAATTTTCAATCCGAATACAAAAAAGTACTTTTAATGGACACTGTTACTGTAAAAAATAACGGAAAAATCATTTGCCGAAAGAAACGAAGCAAATTATGAAATGCTGTACCCTTTGGTGGCCCATTTTCTATATATCTTTGCAATATCTCCTTTGCAGGTGCGCTATTATAAGCTGATTTCAATGATATTTAGTACCTAGATCTTAAAAAGGTTTGCAAGGTTAATATTCAGTCAAATAGATATAAGGTCTATTATACAGTGAACTACTAATAAGTACATAAAAATTGCTGTGCTGAATTAAAAAAAAAAACGATTGCTAATAAAATTCTACTACTGTCACCACCAATCGCCCTTTCTGGATAGGCCTATATACAAGGTTATTTCTAATCAATTAGCATCGTTTTAGGGGCTTATTCTGAACATCAAAACTAACGATTTTTGTTCTGCGACTTTTGTCAAAACTAAAAATTTCCACCCTGTGCTACTGCAGTCTGTTCCTTGATATCCTATTTTGCTTGCAAACAAAAAGCAATCTCTGCTTTTGTTTACCTCGATGGATGAATAGACCTTTTCATTTTACCTTAAAGTAGATATTCTACAACATTTACTGCACTACAGTTTCCCAATTTGTCTCCCGCAGGCCCAACGAGATTACCGAGCTGCCAAAACCTAATTAAAATTTCTTATTAGCACAGAAACGATAATAAATCTAATAGCTGTTACCGACGACAACGGCAGCAGTTCATCGATTAGTTGCTTCAACCTGCGATACAGTTAATTAAAATCCAATATTGTCTAACCAAAAATGATTGCTGGAAACCACGCGGTCTGACTAGAGATGGCAGACGTTGCCACTTCGTTGAGTGTCGATTTATGTATCGATTCTAATAAGAATCTTTGTAAACGTTGATTTTAGATACATTTGTATTCCAGCACATATTTGATTAACGTGTGGCAACATTTACGTGTGATTTTTTTTTTTATAAATAAAGTAAGTTCGTATAAGCCGGGTGGCTAGCCTTGCTGTCAAAGTTTTAAGGCCGCCTGAAGGCCTCTGACATGCGGCTAAATGGTTAAAACAACCGGACCTACAATTTAACCTACATTTTTTACTGTGAAGAGTTTCTTTTATAGTTTTATAGTTAGTAATGAGATAGGCCGTTGTGGTTTAGAGGTAGTGACACCCGCTTCACAATCGTGTTGTTCAAATTTATGTCCAGTGCCAATTAATTCTTTGGAATTTATGAACGGAATTTCACACCACTGGCTTTTCGGTGAAGGAAAAAACGTCTGTAGAAGAATTCGATGGCGTATGTGAATCCACCTACCCGCACTGGGCCAGCGTGGTGGATATGGGCTAATTACCCTTCATGGGCAGGCCCAAGTCCTGCAGTGGACTATCGAAAAGGCTGGTACAGTATAGTTAGTTTTTGTTATTTAATCATTGTTTTTTCTAAGTGTTTTTTAAAGTTGTGTTACAACTAAGCGTTTCGAATCCTCATTCCTCATACGAACAGCCGGAATGCGGAACGTTTTGCCTGGGTCTGTCTTCCCGTTAAAAAACAACGTGGGTGTCTTCAAATCCAGAGTAAATAGGTATCTTATAGGTAAGTGTGCTACACCCTAGACCGCACATCTGCTTAACACCAGGCAGTGTGAAGTCAAACGCGAACCTATTCGTAATAAAAAAAGTAATAATAAGAATTCCAATAGGAATTGATTTTAGATTGAAGCAAAAAGTTAACAGTTCAGTATAGTGGTTCATTTCTGTTTATTATCATTATCTTCCCCCCCTCAAAATTACTACGCAAGTGTATTTAATTTTTCTATATAGTAACCATAGCAAAATTTTATATTTTTAATTGGATTAAGATAAAAACAAAATATCAAAGATTTACTTTAGCTACTTGCTAATGTCTAATACCTATTAGCTCTAATAGACCCACTGGGTAAGTGTGTAATTAGTAACAAAGTTGATATGAGTAATTTTACAAATACGTATATTAATGATTCGGTAAATTTCCTTTCGATTATTTTGAAGATCGATATCGATTATCAAAAACATCGACTCAACATCCCTTTTCTGTTAATCTCCCTACGGAAGCACTCGAGAACCTGATGTATTGTTGCAATATCGCTTAAGGAGGTATTTTCGCTATATTTGCTGCAGAAGAGTGTGAAATATCGACTATCTCTGGAAGAAAGTGGCGGAAATAGTCTCAGCTTGAACTAGGTTTTAGTAAGTTTAACAACATATCCCACAAAATGCCACAAATCTTAGCGGCTATTTTTACAATGCTATATTTTTGAAGTTAAAACTTTTCTAGCGGCGTAGTGTACTTTTTGGGATTGGTAAAAAAAAATTAAACTTGCGTCAGGACACGTGACCTGGTCGAAAATTCGTAAGACAGAGGGAGAAAGTTTTCACTTCTGCCCGTACCGCCCTCCTGTAGTGCAACCAGTTGTTTTTTTTTCTGTATTTATTATATGGCAAAGTTTCCATTAAAAATCTAAAAATAAAATAGGTGAGCAACAATTACACGTAATGTTACAAGGTGACAGTTACAGCGTTGCTCACTGCAGGGTGTTGAATTGTGTTTATTACCTACTAGATGACAACCCGGCTTCGCTCGGGTGAAATATGACTTATATTACACACACACTCATCATAATTTTACTTGATCACCATCTTTACGAAGAGATCTTCGCTGCATCAATTTTTTACAATCATGACAATGATTACCAAATGCAAGGAGCATAGATGAAGGCAGGATCGCTTTGCTCTGAGCGAAAACTTATCCTTCATCTATGGCAAGGAGATTAGGCTGATAACAAAATGATGAAGGTCAAGCAAAACAATTATGAAAGACATATATTAAAAAATAGGTAATTTCGGAATGATGGGTGTAAACAATATCCCAAAGTAATTGCTCAAAACTAAATGAATAAGTACTGAAAATGTATCTATACATTCTGATAAAACGAAAAGAAAGGCAACGTCAACTTTAAAGATTAGGTATGGCAAGTAAGTATTAAATTTTCTATGATTATCTATCTATCTATCAGCCGTAGGACGTCCACAGCTGAACATAAGGCTCATAGATTTCCAAAAAGGCCGGTTGGTGATATATTATGATGTACTTTATGTAGCCTGTATCCTTTGCTTCTCCAGTGGAGTCTGATTACTACATACACAAAATTAATAGCCTACACTCCTGTCCTATTTTATGTTTCGGATCATTGAAAACATTAAGTAGGTACCTAACCTTCGGTTAGGTACTAACCTAGTATATTAGATATCTGTGGTACTAACCAAAGGTTGGACCTTAACGTGACTACGACAGTGACTATTTTGATACAATATTATCAAAAATTATTAAAACTTAATACTTGACACTGGCAAATGCACCAAAATGCGACGCCAAAACATAAAAAACTTGACTGCTCAAGATCAGTGATGCCAATTTAGCATTTTTATGCTAAATTTAGCATATTTTCATCTTGTTTAGCATATTTATTTGCAATTTAGCATACGTCATATTTTTAGCATGTAAAATAATTGTACAATAAGTTTTTTACCATTAAAATTACATGCAGAATTGCAGATTTATGTCAGCAATATCGTTTTTAACGCTACCACTTTCGAATGACGAAATTGAACGGGTTTCTTTTAGTTTTAATACATTCAGTATTAAAAATTATGCTACGCAATTGTTTGTCGGTAAAAACTTTAAATGCTAAGTATTTTATACTTATAAGATTCGACTTAAAAAGGGCAAGGAAATGCTGCTAGTCTTACGCAGTTCCAGAGAACGCACTACGCTCTGTAGGCAAGATCCAAGACCAAGATACTTACATTTTATTTGATAACATAATAATAGGTCATAGTCGATTAAAACACATATTTTTTAATTAATAATAATTTTATAATTATGTTACGTTTCATTTCATATTGAAAAATGTTATCACAATTTTTAGCATGTTTATATAGCATTATTTTGTCACAATTTTAACACCATTTTAGCAGATTCTTTATTTGTGGTGTTGGCAACACTTCTCAATTTATGTCATCCGTCATCCGGTGTCAATATCAGTCAATATGGACACCGTGTTTTTGTTTGTCAGCACCGTTATAATTTATTAAAATACTCGATAATCCGAATTTTCCGGATATATGTTGTCGACTCGAAATCATTATTTTTTTATGTTTTATCATTCAGATAAAGTTTCAATCGAGTCTACCGTACCCCTTGATGAAATTATTAATATAGATTCTTAATATATAAATTACAAGCCCCGTTGTTTGTACACGATGGACTCCTAAACTACTTAACCGATTTTAACCAAATTTCGCACACCTGTGCAGTTTGATACAACTTGAGAGATAGCTTAGTTTAAATCTCAATTTATAATCGCATTTGTTTATCATACTTTTAAAATCAGTCCGTACCAGGGCGAAGCCGGGATGAGCAGCTAGTGTTTAATAAAAGGTGACGCATTACATCTGTTCACCAATTTTTTCAGTTCATAATTTCAATAGCAACAAAATGTAATCAATACAACGTAATAGCAAAATAGTTCGACAATATTTTACAAAGTAAAACCTATTTGTGAGCTCGAAACCAAAGCGACCGATTCAAATTTCCATTCGAATAATCGCCGATAAAGCGCTCGTAAAAATCACACCTTTACGAGTACAGAATTGAATAATAAAATTCAATTTTCGTGTTCTATTCATCAGTTACTATCGCAGTAACAATTGTTCTTCAGAATTGGCCAGCATGGTCCGGCGGACAATGCCGTGGCTCTGTTTGCCGAGACAATAACAAATTATTCATACACTGTGATGGAATGTAAACAGAATATGATTGGCTATTAGCATGTGGGGTGTCGACGACGCACCGGTACCCAGGGGATCGCTGGGACACGCAGATCCAACGACTTTCTTCTTGGTAGACGTCAGTTTTGGACAGTTTCGACAGAAACAAGTGCAAGTAAATAAAAAAAAACTGGACAAGTGCGATTCAGGCTCGCTCGCCGAGGGTTCCGTACAAATCCAGAAAATTTCACAAAATTGGGAAGTAGTTAAAAGAAAAAGTTGTTGTTGGAAAGTTGTTAAAATCTCTATACTATAACCATCGACAAATAAGTTTTTTATTTTCACTTTTCTCGTCGAAAATTACAAATTGTTAAAATAATTAGTAACCTGTTTTAGCATGTGCTAATGAAATTCTTTTATATGATACCTTACATAATACGATTTACTCACTTTGAATATTGAACCCATATTTTGTGAGGCCCTATTTTTTGTCATTAAAATAAAAATGTACAGTTTTTAGATTTATTCCTTTATGTGTACTCTGAGATAATGCTTTTTGCCAAATTTCATAGTTCTATATCAACGGAAAGTACCCTGTAGGTTTTGATTTTTGTGAGTGTCGAAATAAGGGGTTTTTTACAACATAAACGGCTGTAACCTTTTTTACGATAATTGAGAAGTATTTCTTACTATACAGTTTAAATTTCAACTTGATATCTTCACGCGTTCCCGAGATAAAGAGTCTTGACATACACACAGACGGACAGACAGACAACAAAGTGGTTCTATAAGGGTTCCGTTTTTTCCGTTTGAGATACGGAACCCTAAAAAACAACGGGTTGCACTCCGGGAGTGCCGGCAGAAGTGAAAACATGAACATACATACATACATGAGTACTATCATTTATGTGGTGAAATACAATATCATTATATCACACACGCACACTCGCGCAAGCGCCCTGCGCCGTCTCACGAAATTGCGACATTGTACATTAATATCACGTGTTTAAGGCTTAACATTATTTACACATCCCAAAAAGTGCACAACGCCGCTAAAGAAATGTTTACTTCAAAAATATCTACTAAATACGAGTACAAGAAGTATGTCGATACTATCTGTCTATATCTAGAATAACTTGTTATTTACTTGTAAAAAGCAATAGACTCTAACACTATTGAGCCGATGCATGTAAAATATTTTAAATATTGATGAATGAATATAATATAAATATAAATATTTTGGGACATCTTACACACGGCCTCTGACCCCAAACTAAGCAAAGCTGATATGGCTGCTAGAGACTGATTTACTACGTATACTTATTATTTTAAATACATACTTATACAGATAGTAACTAAACAACACCCAGACACAGAGCAAACACTCAAGTTCATCACATAAATATTAGCCCTGGGTGGGGATCGAACCCACGCCTCTTTGATCCAGAAATTAGGGTCTAACCACTGAGCCACCGAGGCAGTCAAATATGAACCTTCTGAGTAGGGCGAAGGAGTAGCGAACATCCGCACACGGGTGAAGTTGATGGGAGCTTCGGCTTTATTTCTAGAAACAAACAAGTATTAACTATAACTATATAACAATAAATTTTACCATCGCTATTATTAAAATATAGGTAAAACCCAAACTCGTATTATTTTGTAACATGGTAATAATTTTATTTTTTGCTTCTTTAGATGCTATTATGCATGTCTGTCTATTCTTTAGATGCCACGTCTTGTTCTAATGAGATCGATGCTCACATCCGACCCACGGATCATCTCCCCTGGCTATTAGCAAGTCGCCGGTAGCCACATCGAACTTTGTTCCTAACGTATTCCGAACTTAATTTAATTAATTACGAACCCCTCCTTACCGAGTCCATTTCGCTAAATATTATTTCGAGGGGCCCATAACTAAGATCAAACGAACACACGAGTAATAATTCAGGATGTTCGTGTTTGTAAAGGAAAGTAGAATAAAATTATATCGTGTGTTTTCGAGCCGCGTTATTAAAAGCCGTTCGGGCTTTTGAGCGGTCGTTGTTGGTCGGATTTTATTGATCATTATTCATTTTGAACGTTGACGTAACGGGCTGGTGCATGTATGAAGTTGTTAAGGGTCCTGCGCCCATAAAAATGGCATGACGCTACATAAATGGCTCTTGGAATAAAACTGCGGCTTTATTTGAAAAATAAACTGGTAAGCATTTGATGTTACGTGCGTCTACTTGTAATAGAAAATTGATTTCAGCTCATGATTCTATTGGAAGCAGCTTTTTCAGGTTATTTAAGATTCTCAGCAGAGAGGTAAAATTTAAGTTATTGGAAACATGCATTGCTATTCTAGTGTTGAGCTGATACGTGTACGTTTTAAAGTATACACTATTTGCTTCTTTTGTTGGAAATTTGTGCAAGTTCAAATTTATTCTAATAGAACCCAATCCACTTCTGACATTCTAATGTTCGTTGAAAAATTGATTCGATTGAGTATTGGTTCCGAGTAATGTAATAGACGAGTATTGCATTCAGCCAAACGTGAGAATATAATAAAACGAAAATTGTTATCTCTAAAATAACATTATTTAAAATTGTATTTTTAATCTTCTTTTGATATGCCTCTACAGTATTCGTTATTTTTTATGTTCGTATCAAAAACTATACATCATTCTAAAACTAACGTGTTCCCACATTTTGCCTGACGTTAAGCAGACACGTGGTTTAGTTTGGAATACATTTGTTTATTCCTAACACTTTTTCAGTCTCGTTTTTATCTTTTTACCGTCAAAAATTAGCACTGAAAAGAAGAAGAGAACATCTGTTTGAATAAATTTAAATGTCATACATTTATCTCACTCAGTTGTAAAACGAAAACTGCAAATGAATATGTTTTTAATAAACGCAGTTACTAAATCAATTTATTAATCTCCTTTTTTATATTGCTGTACAAATATGAGTTAACTTTTGATAAACCTTATCCTATACAAAAATAATCTTTCATATAAAATGACACAAAGTTGATGCAAAAATACTTGGCAATAATAATAAATAAATAATTATTTATTTGAAACTAATAATAAGATGCTGAACATACTATTTTAGTCTAAACCAAAGTGGCATAAAAATAACAATTTAAAGATATTGAACAAAACTGAACTTGATTTTATACTATTACAATTAAATGATTATTTTCAAGATAATAGTATCTTGAAAATAATCATATGATTGTAAGATTAGAGGTTAGAAGAGAGATTTATATGATTATTTTCAAGTTACTATTATCTTGAAAATAATCATATAATTGTAATAGTATAAAATCAAGTTCAGTTTTGTATATGTAGTTAACTTAAATGTTCAAGTATGAATAAATTTGACTTTATTATCCAACATTATATTCTCTAGCCCAAAGAAGGCTCAAGGCTCCTTTGGGGGCCCAAAGAAGATATAATAATCCACCGCTGTAGTATTCCTTGAGTCGCGGCGGCTAGTTCCTTTCCAAACTGTTCAAAAGTGCTAAATTAAATGTTTACAAAATATAATTATTATGTATACCTACATGCGTAATGAATAATACTATTCTATTGTTGCTATGTTGGATATTGTTGTAGGTATATGTTTTGAAAGTTACTTTGAGAATTGTATTCTTCAGTGTTCTTCGTTTAAAAAAACATTCACCGATTAAAAGTAAAATCCATGACAATGCGAGCTGCATTGCTAACGAAGTTGTACTAAAATTTGCAATTTTGATTGGCGCGCTGGCAACACAATGCTATCTACATTTTGCACGTTAGACTCGATCGACAAATTATAATTGAATCACGGGGTTAATGGTTGTAAACAATGGCAACATTCTTGTAAAATTAGCGAGTTGAAAATATTGAAGTATTGTTTCACTGACTTTAAAAAAATCAGAGTATGCTATAATGAGGTACTATTTTAATACGAAATGTTATACATAGTAGCGCTCATAGCGTAGTTTGTCTAGGTGTTTGTCAGCGATCACCGGTCAGCCTTCGGTCGGGTGACCGCGAGTGGCATTTACAACTGAGCGCTACCGTGAGTTGGATGACATGTCGTGTTAAATTATTTTAACGTTTAGCCATGTTTCTTTCTATTCTTGGCTTTCAGGTGACTTATAAACTCTGAGACCAGGGCTTATACGGGCCACACGATTTATACGAACTTACTTACTCCCTTATTACAAAATGTCTTACCTATGAGCCGGATCAAAGCGCCGTAGGCCATAAATCTACAACAGATTAAATTATTTCAAAACTACTTATAAAAAATACAAGCTTTTTAGATATTCAGCGTCAGCGCAGAGCCCTTTGTGTTGTAGGTAATATGATTGCACGGAAATTCTACAGAGCTTCTAAGGACGTCAAAATCACTTTGTTTAAAGCATATTGTCAATCATTTTACACGTGCCAACTCTGGACTAATTACACCATGAGGTCGCACAACGCAATCAGAGTAGCATACAATAACATCTTCAGGCACCTGGTGGGCCTGAAGTGGTATTGTAGTGCCTCCGAAATGTACGCAGAATCGCAAGTAGACTCATTCAACGCCATTCAGCGAAAACGTATCGCATCATTTATGTCCAGAGTTGACACGTGTAAAAACAAGATCATTAGAAGCTTAGCGGACCGGCAGCTGCTGTCTGCAACTTATGAACGATGGGTAGCTATTGCTACCTGATTTTTTTTGTATTTTTCTTTTATTATTATCGTTGTGTCTGATATAAAGATTTATTTATCTATTTGAGATCCTGGATATCATGTAGCAGCAGAGTGCTAACCAGGACAATACAAATAAAACGAGCCCAAACACGACGGGTCTATCTTGCTTAGTACAGGAGTTCCTATGGCCACCTTCCGACTCCATTATCAGATCATATCTATGGTACCATTTTTTTCATTGTCACGCAATATACATACATAGTATATGCGTGCAAAATTTCAGCTCAATTGGAAACCGGGAATGTGGTCAAAGTTTACTTGAAAGATTCTAGCCGAACTTAGGTACATAAGTTCTTATATACGTAGTACATCCATTGCAAGTTAAATAAAAGCTTGTATAAATAGCGACTATCTTCCAAAATACATTCTTAGACAAAATTATTTTTTGCAAAACAATAGCATGACCGACTTCACCCGTGTAGAGAATTGCCAATATTTCGCTCGGATTGATATAGCATTTTTCACATTATTGTTGATTTATCAAAACTGGCTCAGCCAATTTCGATAAGATTTAAATGAGATCAATTTCGAAGTATACCCTTTCCATTAAAAAATAATTATTGAAATTGGTTTACATATGAAAAAAGTTATGCGTAGTTATACATAAATATACACGCATAACCGGTTCGTCGGTCTCCTCCGGTTCTCCTCAGGTTTGTCGGTCAAAAATATCACTTCCAACGCTTACTGAGACACTTAATTAACTAATTCAATCATAATTTTCCAATTACCTTAATGTCTAAAGAGTCTATTAAAATATATAGATAGATATACCTCTTTATTGTGTGCACTAATACTATCATGGCACAAAGTAGATACATTTTATAAGCTAAATATTTTTTCACTAATTTAAAATTGGCAGCTTTCAAAGTTAAACCGTTTAAACCTACAACTAACTCCGCTAACCCAGTCGAACTCTGCATTCGATTTATTTTATTGCCCGTAAACAATGCTGCCAACTCCTGCCACTCTCGTTCGACGTTTATGGTAAAAGATTTTACGGCACAGCGAACCCCCGATACCTCCTTTCCTATACTATTTTCTCTTTACATGCAAATGATACTAACCATAAAATGCATTGTGTTCGCACCACAATCGCACTTCAGACAATACAAATGTTTAGTTCACGCAAATTATGAGACCATTCTGTAACAAGAGAACCACTACGTCTAAATATTCATTAAGATATTCAATTCTATGGAATTCTCTTACGAATCGTGGTAATTTTATTCTGTTTGCGTAAATAATCTCATTAAAAATTTCACGAAAAAACAAATGCAAGTGCAGCAAAAGTTTTGCCCACATTTTCACGGGACCTAACTTCGAACTTCTCGACTTCCTACCACGAGACGATTTTTAATAACCGCGTCTGCTCAATGTTCGAATTCTAATCGAGTTTTAAATTGCACTCATTCTTGTCTGGTGCGCGCTCGAACTCGATCTGAACTTTGGTCTCTCATCCCGACCTATTCCTCGTTAGCCTCTCCTTAAAACTTGTCCGGGGACTTGGACAAGTTTTTAACTTCAACGAGTCGGTTCCCATGATTAATTAATTCGATTGTGCGTGAGCTATTTGCGACGTGATCGGTTTCTGCGGTGTCCATTATTTCGCGATTTAGGTCGAGGGGAGCCTCGGTGGGGTCGATTTTGCTCGGTCACTGCACTAAACAGTCTTGTTACAATCCAGCTTTACAGTTGGCGTCTTTTTTATTCGAGAGTTGAAAGGGGAGGCGTGTTCCTTACGGCGCGAGGACAACTTCATTTAGGCGGTAATAATTCTTTTGAGGAAGAATAATTTATTACTTTTTCTCGGTCAGCCTGACGGCAGATGAAAATGATGAGGCCAGCCTATTAAATATAGATTTGATTTTTCTTTCGGACTGTTTTCGTGAGAGAATATTTTCTTACTTTCAACATTATTGGTTTTCGATATAAGTTTATTAACCTTGGCAACCTTGAGCTCGTTTCAACATTGGTTTTTATTGAGCTGTTTGGTATTTCGTAATAGAAGATGAAATATTAATGAATAAATATAACATTGATTTACAACAATGATGCACGTTAGATATTTGTACAAACCTACGTCTTGTAGATTAAAATTCATACAAACTTAGAATTCATATATCTAGTATAAATTATCCTTCAATCACCTCAAAAGAGACTGCATAGTCCTTTATTTATTTACTAAATGCAAGCGTCTTCGGCGCGCGTATTATTTCCACAGTTCTTTTAGAGTATTTTAAGTTTTTTGTATAGCAACACTTGTCCGTTATGTCATTGTGCCTTCATGTGCGACGTAAAATGGCTTGATTTTTTCATCCTTTTGATGAAAAATGCTTTTGAAACCAAGCCGATTCCACTAATTATTATGTAAATAGCGTTTAAGATAATCTGTAGACTACGAGAAGTGAAGTATACATCACAAATTGTGTAAAACTGTGACTACGTGCAAAAATATGTACCGCTGAATAATCAACGGTTTTTATTAGTAAGTACGCTTCCCGTGATATACAAAACTGAATTAAACACAAGTAAAAGGTCTTAAATAGTGACATTAAGTACCTACCCAAACTGGGAACCCACTCAAGTAAGTGATTTCTGCACAAGCTACCTAGCAACAAGAAGTGCATTTCGAAACCAAAACCGCAACATTGTTAACGTTTTGTCACGTTTTATAAACAACACAATACATCAACAATAAGGTAACTATCCAGTTACCTAATTATTGAAACTCGTAAGTTTCCTTAATGCCATCTATGTACGACCTGTACGTCAGACAGACTAGAAACAAAAACCGTACTCCGGTTTTCACCTTTGTTTTTTTTTATGCTATAACTTGGTCAAGATAATAGCCTCATAATGAGAGCACTACATCTAGGTAATATTTTGCCAGAAAATTCGACAAAAAACAATAAATCATTATAGTTACTTCTGAAAAGTTAATCGGTGAAGTGGTCAAAAAGACACACAACATATTTTCTCTGTCTTGAGTTAACCTGCGTGGTTAAACGCACAGAAGAAAGCATCCCACTGAGGATACAATATATTCACCGCAGCATGGTATATACCAAATGCTATACGCACAGTACTTACTGATGCCTTGATCTCGGTGAGCAATCATTAACCGAGGATAACTAATTATGGTTTTTTTCCTCAAGAAGGTAAGTCTGGGATGTAACCATAATATGCCATATTGTGCTTAGGAAGAGATAAGGGGTCACAGCAACCACCTATTAAAAATCTCTGACAGTAAGTTCATAACGAACCTTATGCAAAAATAGTATGTTCCTTCTTCCATCTGTTTAATAACCTAAATTCTGAGTAGGTATTCAGGATGTGTCCAAATTCCAAATTAAAGAAATAAATTATTTCTGTCACCTCACTTAATGGACACCAAGCAAGTTATAAATACATTGTTTGAATGTACCATGGTACCAATCAAAGTTACCATATCAGTAGAATCATCTCTAGAACAAAAAATGGTAAGTACCTACATGTACTTATACTGAACCGGACTTTAATAGTCTAATACTATATCATATTGGCCTACCCAGGAAGGACCATAGGTACCACGGGCCAATGGCTGGCAGTGCATGTTGAATACCATATAAATTCAACTACAAAAATATAAACAACAAAATAAATAAGTACCTCTTATTCAGGTACCTACCTACCTATTACCTTTGATTATTTACTTGAATAATCGAAGCCTATTACATACATTCCTCACTTGATACAAGGAACAGGGTAAATTATTATACATAACAATTTTGTATGCATATAGAGACCTAGTTAGATATTAATACATAAAGTGAAACACTCATCACTGTTGTGGTTAGTAATTAAAAGTATCTCTCTCATATCTTAAATCAAAGATAAAAAAGATAAATTTCATGTTCAGAGCCCTAAAACTTGGGAATAGAATGCATAAAAGTAATTATTAAGCCATATCGGTAGTTATTATGTTGTGGTATGTGAGGCCTACAAACTCTTATTTTATTTATGCTTTGGGGATATCTTAGAAAGGATTTCATCATCGACTTGGCATTATTTCATATCGATGAATTTCATAAATAGAAAGGGCTAAGTTGCATATCTCAGCAGGTATGTTTATCCGCCAGCAAAACCTCTACCTATTCAAGGCCGGACCTAACTTGGTATCCCATCAAAAGTTAATACTTATATATCATAAAACATGATACTCAGAAATCCTTCAGTCCTTCAGAAAACTAGAATGATAAGTTATAAACATTAGGTACATATTAAGTTTAATTACTAATTATTTATATTTATAGTTTAATTACTATTTATTAATTACATATTAAGTTGAATTACTAACATAATCAAGCTGACTATAATTATTACAATTATATAAATATTGGTTATTTAAATACAGTGTATCCACTGATACTTTAAAGTAATTTCAGTCCAACGGATGAAACACCTTACACAGCCATGAGATACTGTGATAGACCATACATGATTTGGGTATATAATAATAATAATATCATAAAATTCTGTATTCCTATGGTTGTATACCATTACAACTCTTACACGGGCTTGAATAATTAGATTCTACCAGTAAATAACAATTAGGAAGCAATAAACTTCATGATAATTACTATTATGCTTAATGAATTTCAGTGCCTACTGAAGGTTTATTCACAAATGTGACAGTAGGTATCCATCTTATAATTTAAACTAAAGGGGAAATGTGGACTAAGTAAGTCTAGGGGACAACAGACTATAGACAATAATTGTTCCTTAGGCTTTAGTTACCTACTCATACCTCTATTCATGGGGACCCAGATAATAAATATTTAATTAAAAGATATCATATTATTATTAAACAGTTCATTAAAATATATAGTATTAATTAATTAAATTAAAGTAATAGACAACATGATCAAAATTATTAATCAAAGCTGTCAGAAGATTAATGATATACATCATCCATCATCATCATCATCACAAATGTTAATTATACTTATTTAAGTAGAATATTGAGCCAAGGTTTAATACACCCACATCAAATAAATAAAAATCCAACTTTCACAGGATTCAAGTCTACCTATAAAAATAAAAATCTTTTTCAAAAAATTCCTTATGGGTCATTTAGAAACACATATTCATATTAATTTTAATAATTAATAGGACAAAATATATTCAATTAAGTTTGTCTGTCTGAAAGGACAACTGAAGTACTTAGGTACATCATTGTACAATTTGTACCTATATTGTGTACCTAGTAGGTACTTAGAATAAAAAACAAAAAACAGCATCAAGATCCTAAATAATTTGGCCGACCTTGTTAGATACCCATTATTTCACTTCGTATGACAAAATAATATGGTATGTATTGTAGCTTGTCTTGTAGGGCATGCATATTGCTGGATATATTTTCTAAAGAAAAATAAAAGCAGCTAAATTTTATACCTAAGTATTTAAAGGGTGTCAACACCTTAAAACTCATATAGGACCTTTATATGTTATATACTACTGTCTAAGCTGGTATAGTTTTACAGAATTTTATTTGTATGATGAAAAGCTCCTTACCACTTAATGTGATAGTGAGCTATAGGTAATATACCTATTTCAATAGATAAGTAACACTAATATGTGTACTGCACTGTACTGTACCAGCCTTTTAATAGTCCACTGCAGGACGTAGGCCTACCCACGAAAGGTGATTAGGCCATATCCACTACGTTGGCCCAGTGCGGGTTGGTGGATAATATGTGTAATTTGGAGATACTATCCTTCTTTACCAATTTCTCGTAAAATATGTAAACTACAGATTCTAAATAAATGACACTGAATCATCCATTAAGAATGGCCTATTAAAATAGGTATGTAATATTAAAATATTGTTTAAAAACAAGTTAAAATAAGGAATACAATCAACAATTTTTGTAGTATGTAATTGTAAATGTACAAAATTAAATGTAATTGTTGGCAAACCAGCGACAAGGACGCGAATTTAATATTAGGTATGCTGGTAGGTAAGTGACAGGGGTGACAATTTATGTATAGATAGGTATAAATTATTTGTTATCTCAAGAATAGTTGTAAGAAATAGGTAAAGATGAATGACAGGTAATGAAATCAGTTGACATAAGTATCTTGACATGACCCACCAACCACATGGTGAACAGATGGATTCTTAGATTTTATTATTACTTACTTAATACTGTATAGATTAAGTACCTGTGTGAGGAAAATTTAATGGAAATCACCAGACAAGCTGATATATTGTATAAATATGTTCTAAGGCCATTGTTGGGAGCTATACTTAAACTAAGAGCATATTAAAGTGACTTAGTAAATGAGTCATAATGACATTATTTATTTAGTAAATACATAATTAGGGTTAGGCCACACACTACATTTATTGATGCTCAAAAATAAATTTATAGCAGTTAATAACAAGCTTTAGCAAACCAATACGAGATAGCTTTATCAAATCAGATTATTGATAGTATCTATAAAGATAATAAAAAAAAAAAAAAAAAATTAAAAAAAAAAAAAAAACTAATTTGAAGCTTCCTTTGTCCTTTTGAAAGTACCAAGTTAGTAGACAAGTTCACCTGATCCAAATACTCTTTAACTGTCATATGCTGTAATTATACAAATAACTTCGCTTCTCTTGGGTATAAGTACAACAGTAACACAAAATATCCGATTAGTTAGGTACCTACCTAGGTATCTAATCTATTTTGTAGATATGTGTCATATAATACAAAATGCAGATTCGCATTAAGCACAAAAAACAACAGAGCATACATAGCATCTGGGGTCAAATAGACAAATATAGTTTGGTAAAGGTTAGCTTACATAATACGTATATATATTTTGCTTTGTAACAAACCCAATTAAAAAGGCAAGAAAATATTTAAAAAAAAAAAAAAAAAAAAAACACCGAACATTTCACAACCCTCTAAACATCTGCATTTAGTAAATAAATAAAGGACTATGCAGTCTCTTTTGAGGTGATTGAAGGATAATTAAGAATCAATCGAGCTTACATGTTAAGAGAAGATTGATGATAATTATCCGAAATCACCGAAAAAGAGACTGCATAGTGACTCAATCCCTCCCTCCCTTGCCCGGAGGTAACACTATGCAGTGATGAGTCACTTAATCAAGGGAATTATAAGGTACCAGTATAATACAGGTAAGACTCGATCGATGTCGTTACGGAAGTGCCAGAAAGATAAATCTGTCCTACGTTGGTCCTTCCTATATGGCTCTGCCTCTATATAAAGGTTGTGAAATGCTCCCCCGTCTCTACTTTGAACTCCAATGACATAACGGACAAGTGTTGCTATACAAAAAACTTAAAATACTCTAAAAGAACTGTGGAAATAATACGCGCGCCGAAGACGCTTGCATTTAGTAAATAAATAAAGGACTATGCAGTCTCTTTTTCGGTGATTTCGGATAATTATCATCAATCTTCTCTTAACAGGTAAGCTCGATTGATTCTTAATTAAACATGAATATTACAAGAAACGTAACTAAGCTAAATGAAATCTAATGAGATATGATTTTAAGTAAATCACATTTAAATCTTTAAATTAGTTTCTTAATAAACTGCCTTTGTAATAAGTTAATTTCGTGGAAAATTGAATTAAGGACTTTTAATTTCCAATTGACGTAAGAAATTACAGTGCTAATTATTTTGTAGTTTGGTAATAAAAATATTAATTAATTATTTAAATTATTAATCGATTGAGTATTTATTCATTTAAAAAACTGCGTAACGATGAGATAAAAATCAAGAATTCAAGCCTAAAAGTTGATAAACAAATCAATTATCAACAAGTATACATTCAACAAGATTATTTTTTGCAATAATTAGCCTGACCGATTTAACCCGTGTACAGAATTCGCGAATATTTCGCACGGATCGATGTAGCATTTTTGACATTAATTGATTTATCAAAAATGTCTCAGCTGATTTCGATAAAATTTAAATGGGACCAATTTCGAAGTATACTCTTTCCAATAAAAAAATAATTATTGAAATCGGACGATTATAAAAAGAGTAATGCGTTAATCATAAAAAAAATATATACGCGTCGAATTGTATACCTCCTCCGGTGGTTTGTCGGTCAAAAACAGACTCTATATCTACAAACTTAAGTTAAAAATATTATTCTTTTCAGAATCATGAATAAGTATCAGCCGGTTTTTTATTCAATAATACCATTTTCAATAACAACCCCTCGTCTTGTAAGGTTGTGAAACTGAAGGGGGTCATTGTGAAGACGTCACTTGGAAAATTATTTTCATTTACTCATTCTGGCGCAGTTCTTCCATAATATTTTTTGAATTGATGAAGGAGAAGGCTGTATTTTAAATCTCGTATATTTTTTAGATTCATTGATAAGTCCATCAGTTTTTGTACATTACTCTAAACATGTACATTAGATAGATATTCTTTATTGTTAACACAACAGAGTACAATAACACAGATTAAAAACATTAAAAACTATGGCGTGTAACAAGAGGCGGCCTTATCGCTAAAAGCGATCTCTGCCAGGCAACCTTTGGATGGAATAAGAAAATAGAACAAGTAAGTCGGGGGTGTGCGATTAACAAAAATAAATTCGTACTCATAAAACATACACATATACAACGTGTAACGGAAAGGCTATATACATAAAATGTGGGTTGATACTATACCTTATATAGATGCTGTATTCGAAATTACGAGCCAAAATAACAACATTCACTTTTTAAAAAAAATTAAATAATACTGACTAGAAAAATCTTTTGCACGTAAACCATTGAGGAAGGAATACGTAAACAAACATGTCACAACAAGGAAGTGTGGTCTGATTTTGATGGGCAAGGTCGTGTTATTGACCTCACAGCTGTTTAGTGTGATAAAATGACTAGTTTTTCAAAAAAAGATTAAAAATCAGCAAACGAACTTACACGGCTAAACATGCCCCCATCTAGTTTGTTACCGTTATCTGATTTGGTGCTTTCAGTATGTATACAGTTTTTCCGTTACACGTTGTATTCTAATACATACATACATAAACAATAATATAAAATTACTTACTATTTCTAAATATACTAAAATAATAAAAAAATAAGTATAATAATATAAAAATACTTAAACTACAAAATTAAAAAACAAAAAGACAACAGCGCTATTGTAAATCAACGAGCGGACAATTGCAACCTGTTCTTTGAAAACGACAAGTGATGGAGAAAGTCTGATTGGCACAGGCAATGCATTCCATAATTGAACTGCCTGGAAAGAAAATGCCTTCCCATAAAAAGTTTCGCAGCATGCGGATGGCGTTTTAAGTTGAAGATTTTCTTTGGACCTGAGGGAGAAGGAATGTAAGGTGTGCCAGTAGGAAAAAAACCGGACAAGTGCGAGTCAGGCTCGCACATAGAGGGTTCCGTACAAACATATTGTTAAAATAATTAAAAACCTGTTTTCGCATGTGCTAATGAAGTTATTTTATATGATACCTTACATGATATGATTTACTCACTTTGAATTTTGAACCCATATTTTGTGAGGCCCTATTTTTTTGTGATGTAAATAAAAATGTACAGTTTTCAGATTTATTCCTATATGTGTACTCTGAGACAATGCTCTTCGCCAAATTTCATAGTTCTATGTCAACGGAAAGTACCCTGTAGGTTTTGATTTTTGTGAGCGTTGAAATATGCGTTTTTTACGACATAAACGGCTCTAACTTTTTTATACGGTGACTGAGAAGCTTTTCTTTTACACAACTGCATGAATTTATAAGTTTATGTATAATGTTTAAATTTCAACTCGATATCTTTACCCGTTCCCGAGATAAAGAGTCTTGACATACACACAGACGGACAGACGGACAACAAAGTGATCCTATAAGGGTTCCGTTTTTTTCCTGTTGAGGTACGGAACCCTAAAAAGGTCTTTAAGGTAAGAAGGAGTTGAAGAATTAAAAAGGATGTTGTAGAGGAGATGAAGAATGTGTGCATTCCGTCGAAAGCGAATTGGAAGCCACTTGAGCTTAGCGCGAAAATGAAATATATGGTTGCACTTCCGTAAGCCATATATGAATCTAATTCAATAATTTTGGAGCCGCTTAAGTTTTTCTAGCTGAGTCTCGGCGAGATCTAAAGAGCAAGCGTCAGCATAATCAAGTATGTATATTTAATTTTTACTATGTACACAATACATATTGTTGATTTTTAAATTTACAATATCGATAAATTGAAGGAGTATGTATTTAAAACTATCACATGGGTCCAAAACCTCAATTTCGTGAGATCTGTAAAAGGGCCAAAGTGACCGATATAGCCCCGAGAATCTGCAACGAGGCCTATGTCTAATAGTAAACATCTTATAGCTGAAACATTGACAAACATTTAGTACTTCTTTTAGAAGTTCTTTTTCCAGCTTATTTTACCAATTACCTTGTATTTTTGGGAAGTTTTTTTTCAGTCACAATTACGTTACACTCAAATAATAAAGCTTTAAAATCGAACACAGTCCCAATAATTCTCCTTTCAATTATTCCAGAGCCATGTTTCTAAATGCAAAACCACAAAGTGGAAGAAATAATCCACTTCTCTTCCGAATGGTGATTCAATATCTTGAACATTTGCAAACAAAATAAGCGTAGAACCACAAGAAAAGCTTTGGAGAGCGTAAGAACCTACATAAATAAAAGATTCCTATCGATGGAGCGAACAAAGAAACACAGCAGCGAAAGAGGGGACAATAATTAATTAAATTAAGACTGAATAAAGTTGCTATCTCGTCTTTTTTATCTCGCTAACTCTACTGGAGTTACGAGAGATAAACTCTTTCATAATTGCATTTTTAGAAGTTTTGTGGACCGCAAGAACTGGTTAAGTACAAGTTACTTAGATTTTTGTCTTAGATTGTAGATAGAAAGGAACTAAAATAAGTAATTTATAATTACTTTGTTTTCAACACTTGCTTATCGTAAGCACATGTAAAAACTATATATCTATACTCTATAAAATTTAACTTGATCTCTGCGACAGTGACATTATGTCAATGTCACTGTAATGCCACAAATATTGACATTTTTAGAGTTGAGATAGTGGTGGAAAAAATCGATTTTCAAACAATGTTGTAATGAAATCGAATGAGTAGTTGAAGGTGAGAAATTGGATTTTATTTACTTACTATTATTTAAGATCAAGTATGTACACATGTAATTAATGTTATGATATTCATTAAATACTCATAATAATGTAACAATCGTATTTATCGACGTTTTTCACTATTATCGATGCTGATGTAACATATAATTGGGTTTAATTTATATACACATATAAAAATGTTATGATATTAAAATATACAATAAAATAAATGATAAATTAAGTTTTATTTAAATTATCGTCAGTATAAACTATCGATATTTTAATTAAAACTCTATCTAAAACTCTGTGGTCACGATCATTCGTCGCCCATCACTAATCGTCATGTCCATAAAGTATGACATTGACAGGTACTGTATGTACTATTAAGAAATTCAGGACTTCATAGGCGTGATTTTTCTGACAGCTGACGCAGAGATCAAGTTAAATTTTATAGAGTATACAATATTTTTTTCTAGTGCCTATTTACATCGCGGACAAAATATGTCGATTTGCAGAGATTCACTAATAGGGTGCTGTTGATCACTACTTCCAATCACTCTTGTGTAAAAAGTAAAATAAATATTAGTAAAAAATTAATATTTACTCTTTGCGTATTAGGTAGTCAATGTAGATTTCAAAACGCCCAAAGTCGGAAAATAATGTAGCGAAAGCCAGGCAGCCTAAAAGCTGTCAGTGTTTTCCAATATATTTCGAGGAATCTGATGAAATTCAAATCTAAAGGTCAACTGGCCTCAACGTAACTCAGTTTTCATCGAATACGTTTCGTTTAATGTTATAAATTAACATTGCTTCAGATACTTGTCTTTGAATTCCGTGTAAATTAGACATTTCAAATTAATGAATTTTCCATAGAAGTCTAAAAAATTTAAAATCATAAGAATAGAATCACGGTAGACGAGTAATCGCATTTATTTGATACAAATTGCTTATTGGGGCGTAGCTGTTTTTAATATTTACCTACTCATGGTTTTTACAGTTTTACAGCATGCGAAAACTGTTTATATTATGTACGATCAGTTATTTTTATACCTACCGATTTATAGGTATATTACATACAGAATATTTTTGAAAACTGACCTAATCCTGCGAATATTGGAGAGAAACTATTGAAGTAAGGTTTTTCAATTATGAAAGATATTTCAGAAGAACCAGAACAGAAACAACTTTTATGATTGACATCAGCAAAATAATTAACCTATAAGTCATCATTTAGATGGTGAAAACATGGATTTATGTACAAAAAGTTGAATTCCCATAATGTTGTATTCTTAAAACGTATAATCCTACTAATATTATAAACGTGAAAGTTTGTGAGGATGGATGGATGGATGGATGGATGTATGTTTGTTACTCTTTCACGCAAAAACTACTGAACGAATTAAAATGAAACTTTGCAATAATATAGCTTATATATTAGAATAACACATAGGCTATAAATTATAATGATATTGCTTCAAAAATCAAAATATCATGCGGGCGAAGCCGCGGGTAAAAACTAGTTTCCCATAATTTTGAATTCCTAAAAAGTATAATTCCCCATAATGTTGAATTATTAAGGATTCGCAAATAGTTGAATTCACAAAACGTATAATTTCTTATAATGTTGATTTAGGTAAGTCTCAAAACGTGGATGATTTACAAAATACAATTTCACGTTCGTTTTACTAAACTTTAAGAAAATATTATACAATAAATATTTCTTCACAATTTCTTGTCATTTTGAGCGAAATTTCGTTTCACATAAATATCTATTTTAAATTCATGGCAATGTCGCAACCTTTTCTTTGGTCGCGTCACGTAGTGGCCCTTACGCACACATACGAAATTCATTCGTCCGTGTCTTTTGTTTGAGGAAAATTCTTGTTTTTATTACGAAGTATCATATTTCTCATGAGTTATGAGTCTTCTGGCTGATAGGACGGCAGTGAGCGAGTGTGAGGTCCCAATAGTCTGTCAAATTTTTGCTTGTTGTTCGTTTATCTCTGTGTTATTTTGAAGCCAAATGAAAACACCATTTGGTAATACATATGGAGTGTACATATTTATATGATATTCATTAGAAAGAAAAATAATAAAGGTATAGCTTATTAAAGTTAGTGGTAAGTATAAGGTATTTCTAATCGTACTTTATGGGGAAATTATGTTCAGCAGTGGGCTATTTTATGGCTGGTACAGTGTAGTACCTATAAATATATTGTTTCTAAAGTGATAACAGGCTCAATTTTAAAGGCGCTATCGTAAATTTAATAGCACCGTAGAATAATTTTATGTCTGTCAAATGCATATAGTGAATAAGAAACAGTATGCTGAGTGTGAGTTTTGTCGTAAACATGACATTAATATTTGTATGAACATACAAATTACATGCTTACACGCTCGCTGAAGAGCGCGTCATGTTTACGACAAAACTCACACTCAGCATACTGGGCTACTCCAAATTACTATTATATTTATTGCTATCATACTAATATCATAAATCCGAAAAGTTTGTTGGTTTGTTCCTCTTTCACGCAGCAACGCAGCAGCGGATTGACTTGATTTTTGGCATGGATATAGATCGAGAGCTGGTAAGTGACCTATGTTACTTTTTATCCCGAAAAAATAAAAGGTTCCTGTGGGATAGCACAAAAGTCAAATTCCACGCGGGCGGAGCCGCGGACAAAAGCTAGTTATAATTATAAATATTAAGGGATATTTTACACAAGGTCTCTGACCCCAAACTAAGGAAAGCTTGTGATATGGCTGCCAGAGATACTACATATACATATTTTTAATTGCATACTTATATAGATAGTACCTAAATAACACCCACACACAGAGCAGACATCTATGTTCAGCACATAAACGTTTGCCCTGGGTGGGGATTGAACCTACGCCTCTTTGATCCAGAAGCCAGGGACATCAACAACTGAGCCACCGAGGCAGTCAAAAAAATAACGATGGCTCTGAAATTGGGACTAATATCTACTATAGAAGTGCTAGTAGCCTGGTACTATACCAATGCCTGGTAGTGTTTCAAAAGTAGTAGCTAGTAGATCGTGTCTGTTCCATAGGTATTTGCAACTTAAACATCTCCATTCTTTTATCCTTTTAAAAAAATAATTTGCACACCATTAATTAGAACATGACTGTGGTCTTCATAAACAATCGTATTTATAATAGTTAACAATGAATTAATATGAATAAATAGCACAAATATGTGTAACTGGTACTCATCATAAGATAAGCGCTCGTATTTATGGAAACCTAAATCCGACAAAAACGTCGGACTGAAAACGCCCCGGGCGCGGTCACACTCCCCATAATTCCCATATCTGTGTGTTTCTATGTATGTTTATTGTGATACCAGGATATTTATCTTACCCTCTGCTATCTACTCGCTAATATATTGCGGCTGTTGTGATAATTTCGTAATTATCACAGTTCCTGAAAGTTTTATTGCCTTTTGTTTTATTCTTGGTTGTATTGTTTGCACAATTCGAGGGAAATTTTGGACTATTTGAATTATGATTGAAGTGGTTTGTTTACGTAACTTTTGAACTACTGTTTACTTAGAAATTTACTCAGGTTTCTAAAATAGACACAGGCTTAAGTCGTTGTGGTTCTTGATTATTATTTAATAGAAGTCTCAGAAAGACTACGGGAATATTAATTAATTACTCGGTCAATTATTGCTTGTTTCGTATTTTGAAACCGTTTATGACATAACAAAATTGATTGTGAAGTGCGGCTTGGATTGGTAAAATTTTGTATAACATTTTGGGTGTTTTTTTTTTCTTTGAATAATGTAACTATTGTGTATAGCGTAGAAATAAACTTTTACAACTTTTACGAACTGTATTAAAACTTGATACACAGGTTCTACAGTTCGAAGCTTTTCTGCTAACGATAACAGGACCACCTATAAGGGTTATTCGCGAATGAGAGTAGCATAAGAGAGATAAAGTCTGAACCCAGCAATGGACAAAAATAAGCTGACGATGATGATACAGGAGATTGGGGAAAGAGAGAGAATTTAAGCATTTCTCGACTTAAAAAAATATATTAGGGACATCTTACACATGGTCTCTGACCCCAACCTAAGCAAACCTTGTATTGGAGCTGTAAGATAATGATATACTACATATTCATATTTAATAAATACATACATAAATAGATAATAACACAGACACAAACCAAACATTAATGTTCATCACAAAAATGTTTGCTTTGGGCGGAGATCAAACTCGCGCCTCTTTGGTCCAGGCTTACTAACCAGCAAACCACCGAGGCAGTCACATAATAAGTATACTTACATAATATAGTTATATATATCTACGAAGATATAGAGCTATTTATTTTTTCCCACGTTTTGCACTCTCTGCAGGATATAAATTGACCCGTCTTACACGTAATAAGTTGGAAGTCGGCCGTGAAGTGTCATTTGGCTAGCGGCCAGTGTTACTGCCAAACAGATATCTTTTATTCAGTAAAGTTCAAACTTTTCGCAGCATAAATTCCACAACTAGAGGGCGCCCTCATGAAATTGTAATGAGCAAGAACTATTTATGGCTAATCCTTTTGGAATAAACTGCACGGACGTTGCTCTGGTTCCACGCGTGTTAAGGTCTGGTAAAGTTTTAAAATGTCATTAAAAAGTAGTGATAGACAGGGACAGATGTACGGAAGGGTCGCGCGTGTGATAAGGAGGGAATTGTTAGTCGTATAAGTTGGAAGGGAGAGTGAATTTTTGAATTGCAAATAGGGGAAATGAAGCCGCCGCCGCCACAGTCAGCCTTTTCCACAGATCATAGATTTTGTAGAAAGCTCGTAGTTTCCGCTAAAAAAACATAGACGCCCCAGGTTAGTGATCGTGTGACAAATTTGGATGCTAAATCTATTACACTGATCAAAATCATTATTTGTTTAGTTATGATGACTTGTGATGTGTAATTTTATTTTCTATTTAATTTTTTCTGCTAATATTACTACATGCTTGAAATAAATAAATTTTATTTTTAATTTATATATTTTATCTATTATATAAAAGGCTTCCCTGAGTGACTGACTGACAGACAGCCTACAGCCCAAACCGCTTAAGATATAAACTTGAAATTTGGACTATAGGTACATTGTACAACGCAATGGAGCACTAAGGAAGAAAAATTTGAAAAATCGATCTCTAACGGGGTAAAACGGGCCCTTTTCGTTTGTATGTAACTTTTTATTCCCTGTACCGATTGGCTTGAAACTTCGTATAAATGCTTTTCAATCAAAATAAAAGTTACGTTTTTTCCTGTTTTTCCGAATTTCCCTTATCTAAGGGGTCAAATAAGATCCCAAAGTTGGTGAAAAAAGCGTCAATTACATCCTACTAGCTGAACAGTTACAGTTGAAATCTGGTATAAAGGAAGCACACAGTATGTTTCAATACGGGAACTAATAATATCCAGGAAAATCTATAGGGTTCCTTAGGGATAGCCAAAATAAATCAGTTTAGGCTACAGCCCAAACCGCTGAAGATATAGACTTAAAATTTGGAATATAAGTACATCGTACGACATAATGAAGCACAAAGGATGAAAATTTTCAAAAATTGACCTCTTACGGGGTAAAACGGGCCCTTTCGGTTTGCGTGTATCTTTTTATTCCCTGTACCGATTGACATGAAACTTTGTACAGATACTTTTAAGACTAAACAAAAATAATAGCTGTTCCTGTTTTTCCGAATTTTCCTTAAAAATATTCCCTAGGGGTCAGATACTTCCTAAGGTGGTGAAAAAAGCATCGATTACAGGTTACGGATGAAAACTGATATGTAGGAAGCACACAACATATCAATTTAATACTGGAATTATTATCCCGGAAAATCTACAGGGTTTCTTAGGGTTAGCCAAAATGATTCAGTTATAATATAAAGCTGTATCTCAGCTAAAAAGCAAACGGATAAATGAATTCTAACGAAATTTGATACGAAGCTACACAATAACACAAATTACTGCCATCCCAGAAAATTTGAGTGGGTCCTTCGGGAAATCAATTTCTTAAAAAAAAAAAAACTGTTCGAAAATCAATGCAATTTGCCCGACATTTTAACTAATCAATTACTATTGACGTTCTTGGAAAAGTCCCGAATTCCTTGTCCGCTAGATCAATCGTAACCCGCTGATTCACAGCGTAAAAAAAATAACTTGAATGCGCTTTATATAATAATGTAGTGAAGTATCTAGAATATAATTAAGACAATGATTTATCCTTCAATGGGGCAAAATGGGTCCCTAATAAATTACTATTTTTTTTATTTTGTGAGCCATTAGTCTTAAAGTTGGGGTACATACGGGTCAATATACTTACTTTACTATGGGATCAACCCTGAAAAGCAAAAATAAATTTATATTAAAAAAAAAACATTTTGTCACGGGTCACGGGTCGATTTACTTGTATATAATTTTTTCATCTGCCAGACAACGTCTAAAAGTCCTACAAGTGTCTTGAACACTTTTGACTGGATGAACGATTTTGAGCGAGATTGTCATATCTCTCGGGAAAAATGAGTTCACAATAATCGAAATTAAATTTCTAACGAATTAGTGAAACATGTCGAATACCTGTACTGGCTTTAATTAATAGTGCCCTACTGAACGTAGGCCTACTCGCGAAGTGTGATTGGGCCATATCCATCACGCCGGCCGAGCGCGGGTTGCTGAATCCACTTACGACATTGATTTTTCTCTACGGACGTACCTATATAGGTTGCCTCATTGTTTTTCATCAATGAAAATCCAGCAGTGTGAAATTTCTTACGTAAGTACTCATACAATTATTTATATTATTGAATTAATTTAAAATATTAAGCAATTTATCATTCCAAAAATTCACGTACTCCGTAATAAGCTCTAGATACAAGTAAATTAAATAAGCAAATACTAAGACAATGCAGACCAATCCGTGGGCTATTATCATTTTAGGCAAATACTGAGACAATTCAGGCTAAGCAGTAGGCATCGTCCTGGCAGGTAATACAACATTAGGCTTAATTATGAAGGCGCCATTGTAAATTTAATAGCAACGTAAAAAGTATTCTCTCTATCGAATGCCTAAAGTGAAAAAGAAACAGAAATAATTATGCTAATTAGCTATAATTATTACGATGGCGCCTTCATAATTGGGCCTAATGCTGACTTAACCACGAGCTATTATCATTTTAACTAAGTACCAAGACATCAGAGGTCAAACTGTGGGTTATAATCATTTTAAGCAATTACGAAAACAACGCGGGCCAGACCGTGGGTTATTATTTTAAGCAAGTAAGAACTAAAACAGCTCGGGCCAAACTGTGGGTTAATTCAGTTTAAGTACCTAAGTATTAATACAACACGGGCCAAACCGCGGGCTATTATCATTTTGAGCAAGTACTAAGACAACAGCGCGGGCCAAACAACGTGTTATAAATTACCATCTTTAGCAAGTACTAAAAATACGCAGGCCAATTCATAAGCATTATCGTTGCAAGTAATACGACAACGCAGGCCAAATGGCAGGCTATTATAATTTTAAGCAAGTATTAAGACAAAGCGCGGACTATTAGATATTATTATAAGCAAGTACAAATACGAGGTAGGTCAAACCGCAGGCTATTTTCATTTTCCGCGTTTTCTTAGTACATGGGTACTTGACCCATGTACTAAGAAAACGCGGGCGACATTTTAGGCAAACACTACGCCCCATTATGAAGGCGCCATCGTAATTATAATAGCTAATTAGCATAGTTCTGTTTCTTTTTCACTTTAGGTATTCGATAGAGAGAACACTTTTTACGTTGCTATTAAATTTACGATGGCGCCTTCATAATTGGGCCTACTGAGACAATTCATGATAAACCGTAGGCATTATACTTGCAATTAATTCGACAATAGGCGTAAAAAGTGTTCTCTATCGAATGCCTATAGTGAAAAAGAAACTGAAATAATAAGCGAATTAGCTTTACAATTACGATGCCGTTTTCATAATTGGGTCTTATGTAGGCCTTACCAGGAGATATTTTTATTTTAAGTAAGTGCCAAGAAAACGCGGGCCAAACTGTGGGTTATTATCAATTTAAGGCATTACAAAAACAGCGCGGGCCAGACCGTGAGCTATTATCATTGCGAGTAATACAGCAGGCTAACGGCATGCTTTTATAATTTTAGGGATTTATTAAGACAACGCGGGCCAGACTGAGAATTATTTGATACTATTATGAGCAAATGCCAAGATAACGCGGGCTGAACCGCGGGCTGTTATTTTAATCAAGCAAATACTAAAACAACGTGGGCCAAACTGTGGGTTATTATCATTTTAAGTACCTAATTATTAACACAACGCGGGCCGAACCGCGACCTATTATAATTTTAGGCAAATACTATAATTCAGGCCAAACCGTGATCATTATCCTTGCAATTAATACGACAACAACGCAGGCCAAATGGCAGGCTATTATAATTTTAAGCAAGTATTATGCGAGTTGCAGACCAAGAGCTAAGCTAAGTTAGTTTGGGGTTAGCTCGCATAGCTGAAACAGTTTCCATAGATCTGTGCAGACTGCGAGCTAAGCACGATCTATGGAAAACTGCGTCAGCTATGCGAGCTAAACTAAACTAACTTAGCTTAGTTCTTGGTCTGCAACCGGCATTAGGACAACGTAGGTCAAACCGCGGGCTATTTTCTTTTTAAGCAAGTACCTATGTACTAAGACAACGCGGGCGAAGCCGCGGGTTTTAAGCTAGTTATCAATATTATATTGATGATTTTGTAGGCAAAATCTTCAACAGCATCAATTGAATATTTTTAAACTACCATTTTGGCACTCTAGAATCAATTAATGTTTTAAGTGAAATCATCAGCTTCAAGAATCATTTAAATATTTTTAAATTATCATTTTGGCATTTGAGAATCAATTCTAGCGTCAACTAATGTTTCAACTGAAATCATTGGTTATTTAATAATATTGTAAATCCAAAAATATGTTGTTGGTTTATTTATTCGTCCTTCAAGCAGCACTTAAGAAATAATCGACTCGCTTTCCTCTATACCATGGAAAATAGATCAGTTACCTTCCGTCACACTGTTAACGTGTGCCATCTAGTGTTCGTATCATCTTTGACTACACTCCAACCCCAGAACGCTTCCGGTGCTATAATCATCGTAATAACAGTGGAGTAGTTTAATGAATTTATGCTGTCATCAAAGCAAGGAGCTAACTTGCAAGAAACTTGGAACGTATGCGTTTGGACTACGTTAATCTTGTTTTCTTCGTTTCTCATTTGGTAACCAATATATACCGCTTGAGTTGTTTGAGACTTTTAAGTTGCTGGATAAGTGTCAATAATTAAATTTTATATAAACACCGGATACAACTCACGATTATTTGAACGGTCGAGCCGCTGTGCGTCCGACCGGTTTCAGAGTAGTTAGTACTCCTTCTTCAGGGAATACGCGCGCCCCCGACAACGGACGCCTAGTGCGCGGGCGTTTTTATTTATTATTTTATTTTTATTTATTTTAATAATGAATCCTCACGCTAGTTTTAATGAAGTATTTGTGTCAATAAGATTTGGATAGATTTGACGCTTGCGTAGGAGGCGGGCTGGTTCAGTTGATTAGACCGTCGGGCTAGTGATCCAAAGGGGCAGGTTCAAATCCTGCGATCCCTTCAGATTTTTGAAATGCTTATCACAAAAATAACTCTTTGGATAGATTGGTGGAAATTGCTGTAGTAGAATAAGTTCCACTGTCTTTCTAATATAATATTTGCATTGCAGCTCATAAGACCTATCTAAAATTAACGTGTTTTCACCAGAAAGCTCATGGACAAAATTAAAGACCTCCAGAAAAAATTCAGAAGATTGTGCCCATCTGTTAGTTAAATAAAAGAAAAAAATATAGTAACGAACATTACGAAACGAATATAAATACAGAAAACTCATTTCAATCATGAATACTTCATTGAATATAGAAGTTGCAATTTAGATTTAAACATTTTGCATTTTTTGTTATGTGGACAGAGTGCGTATACATCAGAATTAATATTCAGCATATTTAAAAGTCGAACAAAGCCAATAAAAGTTTAATTGACGATGAACCTCTGTTTGACTGATTAATTGAATTAGTTGTTTCGATTTGCTAGCAATTTAAAATAATTCGTGTCTTTACTTGTGTAGCTTTTATCAGTCTATTGCTAGGCAAGAGCTTCTTCTTTCTTTCACACATCTCTATTATGAGTCGTTTTTATCCAGATGTTGCCTCAATATTTATTTAAAATTTGTTAAACTTTGGTCAACTGCTGAGGTTATCACAACTCATGTTCTCGATAATGATAGAGATGAGCAATAAAGGTTCGAAAAATTTACATAATTATATTTTAGAACGTAGGAATAAGACATGAAGGTTTTTTCACAAAGATTTTTTTAATTTTCTGAAGCCAGCAGTCACTTGCATTTAATTCACAGCAAAACAAAACTTGTTAATAATTAATTATTCGACTTTAGTTTAAGGAACCTTATAACTTATGCAATATTCTATAAATTTAGAAGAGAGTACCTAGGTACTTAGAATCGTATCTTTGTATAAAATGAAAAGCCCAAAATCAGCTGTTTTATATTCTTGATAACTTATCGTTGGTAAATACAGTTTTTTAGAAAATAAGAGAACGAATTCGATACTTTACTAATCTTTTAATGAAATATTAGATATACAATTTACTTATTTTTACTTTTACTGCGAAATCCAAACTACTTTATGGTAATTTCATTTATCCCCTTTTGCAAAATTTTCTTTTCACATCTGATATTTCTATTATGCTAAGCACGTTTCGACTGCTTTTAGCTCCGCACAGTTTTTCTCTAATAAAGCCAGGCTACCACTAAAAGATACCTCTTTCAGTGCCAGATAGCTTAAATTTAATTCAGCTATGCGCATAGCTCGGCAGATTGCATTCCTGGCCGCCGCGCGTCTGAAACCACTTGACGGCTGATGGAGTTGTATGTGAAATATTTTCATCATGAACTCAGGACGGAAGGAGAACTTGCATTTTTTAATTGCTATAATTTTTCTGTGACATTCGGTTTTTTACATTTTGCTCGCTATAGAACGGTGTGTGATTATTCAAGGAGTTTGCAGGAAGGGACATTTTCATTTTGGCGTTTTGAGTAAACTAATTTGCCACCGATATTATTTCGATATGATTTCAGTAGTAATATTTTTTTAGAAATTAATTGATAACTAGTGCACGGCCTCTTGAGGCCTTTTCCTGATTTCAGAGTTGGTCCTATAGTAAAAGTTACTGTTATTCATGTGCTAAAGTTGCCCTTGAGAAGTTATGCTTACGTCCAAAAAAAGTGATACTCATACTGTAAAAATTCCCCCCCATATATAAAATATATCCCCATAGATATCTGTGTCTCTATGCATGTATCCCCCAAAATTATTTAAATAATGTTACCGTCTAACCACAACCTACCTACAACGCTGACTATAGTTATTCTTACTTAAATTTAAATCTAAAACTTACTAATTTTGAACTAATACACTAAATATGAACTAAATATGAACTAAATACGAACTAAATATGGCCAATGATCGTTTAGTGTGAACCCAACGTTGTGATCCGCAAAACCCAGATTATGGTGATTTTGGAAACTACCTAACTGATATTTAAACAACCTAAAATTCTAATACTCACTACATAATGACCTACAGCTAGGATATTTCTAACGCATAATAAAACTCATACTCATATTGACTACTTGGGAACCGTAAACCTAAAGAGTCAAGATTACCCGTTCTGCACAATTTCCTTAGAGCTATCAAAAGAACATAATACTAATTCCTAAAGGATAGAGTACAAATATTAAGATAATGAATAAACATTGCTTCTAATGGTTCAAGAGACAGTTATGAAATCACTTTCCTCAGGATTAATAAAATTGATAGAATCCTTGCGAATTATAACTTTAAATGGAAAAATATCATATTATAATAGCATAACAACAGATATCACGGCATAGGTAAGGCGCCCCTCCACCGCGCCAAATAGTCTCCCTCGTCTGACCTGACTTGGGCAGGAGTCCTCCGTATTGTTGTTATGAGAACAGCCAGAAGGGCTATACTACTTTTGTCAATGCTGTCTGTCTGTCATGTCTTCACAAAAAGGGGCAAGACTGTCTTTTTTGCAAATTGTCCCAATCTTCGGTTACGGTGTCCGAAGCCCCTAATTCCCAGGGAATGGAAGAACCTTCCTCCGTTCCCCCAAAATTAACCTCATATGGTGATATATGAGGGATCCGAGCTAAAAGTTCACTGTGGGGTTTCCCTAAGTCCCAAAGAATGGAACCAAGAGAATCCCCTAGACCCTATGGAAGTTACCTACCTACCTAGGCTATTTCCCTACCTATATTTTCACAGCTAGCTAAGAGAACCTACGTCTCTGGTATAAGCGTCTTAACATCAAAGGAATTACATCAAAGAATATCCAAAACTTAGTTAAATATAAACGATAGTACAATTTAGAGTCTCCCACTCTAAGAATCGGAATGTTCATCAAGGACAGTCAAGGTGTGATTATATTTATAGTTCTCTTTTTGTAGAAAGACTTTACTTATCAATAAGTTACATTCAGCAACAGCATCAAGCCTTTGGCCTACAGTCAGTAAATTGAACTTCTCTGTTATGTGGAATGGTTCACCCGCCATTCGGTCGAGAGGTTACTGATTCCCAGATCGATGGTCTGTTTTAAGAGGCATTTACAGCTAAAAACCCCAGCCCTTGATGCCACTCAACTCTTGTGAGTAAAATAGCTAAAATTGAATGATGAAATATCTGTGTAAAAGCAAAGTCAATTCTAAAAACTCCTGTGAATTTCCAAAGTATCAACTATCCTTTGATAGAACCTTCAGATTCCTTACATGATGTAATTATGTCTGTACTACTAACTTGAGTACTCTAAATATTACAATATTTAGAAAATGCACTATAACAATGTATAGTTGTTAGTTCTGAACATTTAAATCATTCATATAAAACATGTTACACAAATATGATCGTAAACATGGGACAATCCCTGTTAAAGATTAATACACTTAAGTAAATCTCCAAATATTGGTACTATGAATTTGAGTACACTAAACGCTTCGAGTACGCTAAAATACGTATGACTTTTCGAAGATTAAAACATATATTTCAAATCCGGGTATTTCACGTAAACAAATATCATCAAGATAAATAAATGTAGGTACAATCATAAATCTTCAAGGTTCCGTTGAACTTTGGTATACGTTATAATCGCAGCGCAGTAATGAAATGAATATTAGACACCGCAATATTAAAAATAAAGCGCTTAATATAATCCGTTTAGGTATAGAAAAACACAATATATTTCATATAAGAAAGTCCAAACCTGCAAATGGGCACAGTAAGAACAAGCAAGCACATGAATAACAAATCGACAATACAAAAAAGTAAGATTGGGCGTAAGAGATTGAGAGTATCCAATCAAAAGATTCTTTGAAATAAATCAAGTATTTTTAAGGTCCAACTAAATACACGCCAGACTTAAAATGAATAATGTAGGTATTTTGTAAATGTTTAAAAGTCGTATACTTTTACAAATCAATCTCCCACAAATAAATCGGAATTGCCTCACCAATTGAGAATGTTCCATCCTACGGCTCTCGTCCTCGTAGTCGGCTAGCTTTCCCTTCCAAAGTAGTTCAGCGGCACGCTGGAAATATGCCCGTTCCTTAGCTTCGAAATCCAGCACTGCATCGAACCGTCTTCAGGTTGCACTTAGCTGTGCCAATCTGGCTTACTTAACGTTTATGCAAATCGAACAAAATCAATCCGCAAGTTTCTCCTTCAATTTGCACTATATTTCATTATAATTTCACTTTTATAAAACGATCCGCACTGAATTACACTATCACAAAGCCGATGTCACTAATTTTCACTTTTCCGATAGTTCTAACAAAGATTTGACAACGCGAAATAAAACTCCCGATAATCCATCAGAGAAGTGGCCTCCGAACTAAACTGTGTATTATTTCCATCCGAGGTACGGCATCCTCGAATTCCCGACTTAAACTGTCCCGGAGCTGGTTCCCCCAAGCAAGAGAAGGAAGCCACGCCAGCAGCCTGTTTTATACTAATTTCACAAGCTCCCGCCATGCCTTACCACCGCTGCTCGATGTAAACATTAACAATGACCAATAGGGAACGAGCAAGATGGCGGGCACGGCGGTAGTCTCCATTTTACACTACTTTTTATACGTAAAACCATCTTAAACTGCATTTCTTACTTATTAGAATTATAAGAACAATTATTGATACATTTCAAGTCATCTATAATATTATGAAATCACAGTATTAAGTAAATAGTGTATGTAAACAACAATGGCCGACATTCTGATGTCATGATATTTCTCAGTTCTATTTAGTTACTAATAAGTCTTATAATACGTAATACATGTTGTAATTGTTACTACGAGTAAATATTATCCTATCAACTATTAGAGAATAGTTGATAGGATCATAATCACTTAAACGATAGAATAACATACTGATAAACAATATCGCCAACATAACTAGCAATAGCGGATATGGTGTCTTGATTTGTCTGTTTATAATAATGGAAGGTAAATAAATAGCTTTAGACCAATAAAAGAAGAACAGGCTCACTTCTGAGTCCATTTTAAGTGATATAGAATATTATAATGAAATCCCTAATCTAACAAACGCATAAAGCAACTAACGCTGATAAACAGCACACCCTCAACTTTGATCTTAACGCTAATAAAGCAAATATTTGCAATTCCCGCACTATGGAGCACATCCGCTTTATGTCAGTGACGTCACTGGTAGTCTACCACAATGTTGCCACCCATAAAATCAAATTAAATATTCCGTTACCTTTACAGATTCCCTGTTATTTCTACAAATACGATCTAAACCACCCTCTTTACACAATGTAGCCAGAATAATAGTCATCTAATCCGATGACAATACATATCAATCTTATGCCATTGTTTTAACGCTTTTCTCTTTGAACAAATATTACCGTACAATAATATTACACCACAACTGTTTCTTTTTTTAAAATCACGCGCTGGCAATAGTGATTTTTGGCCCGGCTTTGCGACCATTGTTATTGTAAAGTGTAAATATTAAATCCTAGTAAAATAATCGGATAAAATTGCTCGAAATACCTATAAATATTAATACAAGATTACTGCTAAACGAATATGCAGTATTTAAAGTTAAATGGTAAGTAAAGTATTGCAATTGGACTACGATTCTTTGCATATGTAACCTAAATATTCAAATCTAATTATTTGATGTTCGTTTCAGGATACTCTTTCCAGTCTTTGACATTCTCCCAGCCTCCGAAAGTCTTCAGCTCCATATAAAAGATCCCAGAGCTTGCAGGACAACTTCTAACCTGGCGACAGCGGCAAAAATCCTTAAAATTGGCTAAAATTATATTAGGTATTGTTACCTATAGAACAAAATAACACGGTTAGTAAATTACTACTCTTTACAGTTCTTCTCAATAAAGATTATTGGACTTGTATTGTATATAACTCAATCCTCCAAATGCTGATTTCTTGCTAATAAACTTCAGACTTTAAAATATCATACATAATGTGCAAGTTGCCTTTGAAACGTACATAATCTTCTTGACATCCTAATATCTCTTCCTGATTTTCTTAAGATACTAAAATTAAGAAACTTATTCCTAATTTAATCTATTCCAGCCTGGATTCGGCGTAGGAAAGGAAGGTTCCACCGTTTCTCGTTCTCTGTGACTCGCCTCCTGTTCATCCGACGTCCAGGGCGCGTCCCATCATTACCAAAGCATGTGAATTTTCTTCTCATTGTGGTAAAACATCAATAAAGGTAAAATTTATCATATCTCACATCTATTACCTACATTATTTTAGCACCTGTGGAGCTATTTTCTATAACTCTAGTTGAGTTGCTCAAAATATTAAATTTTAACAATTAAATGTATCTACCTAGTGGGAGACATAGTTTGTTACATGAGAAATACATATAAGTAGCTACATGTGGACAGCTATGTACAGATGGACCTTTACAATACGAGTATGGCAAGTTGAAATTTAACTTACAAGTATACACTTGTAAGTTAAATTTCAACTTGCTAATAAATAAACCTAGTCATATTTTGCTTCTATGAAATGATAAAGATACAATTTTTTGAATTATTTATTTATTACAAAAATAGCTCCTTATAATACAATATACAGGATTATTTCTAATCAATAAGCATCCTTCTAGGGGCTTATTCTGTACATTAAAACTAACAACTTTTGTTCTACGACTTTCATCAAAACTAAAAAAAAATCTGCTGTTCCATACATTTTGTCGCGGGTGAACTAAATTTTTCTATAGAGCAACAATTTTTTTTTTTAGTCTTGACGAAAGTCGTAGAACAAAAGTTGTTAGTTTTGATGTACAGAACAAGCCCCTAGAAGGATGCTAATTGATTAGAAATGAAAAAATTACACTCATTCACATTCTTAATGATATAGTTGCGCGAAACTTAACACCTCATTTTACGACATGCATCGACATTTTTTTTCTTTAATTTATTGGGGACTTTGGCCAACAGTAGCACGTCAGTCCCATCGTGACCTGATCTACATTATGACATAATTACTACATTGTAGTGGATATCATGCTGTCTACAACCCCGAAAGCTAGAGGTCAGTGTTTCGCAAACAATGGTTTTACAGAAGTCATAAAAAGTAAGATTTTAATAGTTAAGCTTGTTAAAACGTATATTATTCATATCTGTCTGAAAAATTAATTATCAACTTTCCCACTAAGTCTCTTCATAACCTCGAGAATGTCAGGCCCTATAAAAGACAGGCTTAACTATTAAAATCTGCCCACCCACTCAGCTGAGGCATCCAAGTCGTTACGCAGCTTACTGAATTAAAATAATAATTACTTACTCGCCCTCGCTCTTATTGTGGCGGGACCCCAAATATTTTGACACGAAGCTGTTAGGGTAATCTTACACGTGGAAACTAAAATGTAATTTGCATACTATGTTAGCATGTATCGTATACTTGCTTTTGTGTGCTACTTCACCCATGTCATATTTTGTGCAATCTCCTATGACTCTTTTATTCTTAGGAGATAAAAAGTAGTGTACAACACACGCCGATGTTTAAACTAGATCTATGCAAAAATTCAAGTCAATCTCTGTATCTGCTTCGTGAAAGAGTAACAAATAAACCGACAACTCATTTTTGTATCTATATTATTAGTAAAGACATTTACAAGTACATTTCTGTCAATGTGCTCACTCACTTAAATAAGTTGTTTAAAATATTGATTTTGTTCAGCGCGATGCACATCTGGCGGCGCAGGTTGTTCTGCTCCGTCTCAGAAAGTCTATAAGCGAACATGTCGTAAAAGAACGTCAACCACGTTAAGCAACGTCTACTTGGTGACGATATTTTCAGTTGAAGAATGACTTACTTAATAAATAGTACAAAATATAAAATCGTGAAAAATGTAAAACGTCAAGGACTAAAATAACTCCATAACAAAACAGGCACCCGTTACTGTCGTCAGTTGTCGTTGTAGTCTGTGCTGTTGCTGCAGCTCAGTTGACAATGCCTCGTGTGAGAATTACCTTATAAGCGTGGATTCTGTGCCGGATTCAGTAATGAACATTGGCATTCTTCATTCAGTTTGGCAGTCCCGTACTGCGATGCTCACCATATTTACGCTAATGTTGAAATGTTGAAACTAACATCACGCCGCGGGCACACATTATTCATATTTACCCTGATTTAACGCATTGGAGTCAATGCTCTAGTGCTAAGGGGTATTAGACCGATATTCGGTGCAGTAATTGGATTTTTTCGCCAATTTTTAACGGAATCAGGCTTGGTTTTCAAAACGTATTCACAGATTTATACTTATTTGCAGATATTTAAACCAGTAGACTTATATGATTAATTATTTAGTAATGGACTTCTCAGAATTTTGTACCGATATCTAAGCCAATAAACTTTATAAAATCAAAGAAAGGAGTTATCAGATCAAAACAAAAATTCATTTCAGGCAATTCAACGAGCAAGTCAAGTGCAATAATGAAAATGAACTCAAGTGGCGCAAACGATTGTTTCAAAGGGACAACAATCTAAAGCCCTCCAACGTAGAGAATGCAAATTGATGCCACTCTAACATCGTGACTTTAAAGGTATACTTTTAATGATTATGCTTATATATGAGGCTGTAGTCATAATCATAATCATTGATTATGACTACAGTATTATACTACTTATTGTATTCATAACGTTAGTTACAAGTCAACAGAAAGGTAATCTTACTAATAAGTATCGTACTTAAGTACCAAATAATACATTATACATAGTTACATCATTCTGAAATTTAAAAAGACACGATAAAAATAGTATAATAATGTCAATATTCAATTCAATGTCAATTACAAAAATTACAATTACATTTTAATGTCAGAAATTCATCGTAGCTGTAGAACGTGTGTTCGACAAGCCAGCGTTTGAGCCGCGATTTGAAACTGCCCATAGAGAGCGCGGTGGTAATTTGCCCTGGCAGCTTATTAGAGACAGCCGGCCCATTATGTGAGTTGACTTAGCCGACCTTTCCAGTGTGCGAGGAAGTTCTGCTAACTTGCCCCTGTAGCGAGCACTCTTGCGCAACTTATAAGAGGCCTGGTTCAATCTAACATATACCGCGCCTTGGAAGATGACAAGTGCGGGCAATGTCAATGCCCCAAGCCTCTTAAAAATGGGCGCGCGGAAACATCCTGTGGGATTCATTGACTGCCTCGGTGGCTCAGTGGTTAGTGACCCTGACTTCTGGATCAAAGAGGCGTGGGTTCGATTCCCACCAGGGCAAGCATTTTTGTGATGAACATAGGTGTTTGCTCTGTGTCTGGGTGTTATTTAGGTACTATCTATATAAGTATGTATTTAAAAAATATGTATATGTAGTATATCAGTCTCTGGCAGCCATATCACAAGCTTTGCTTAGTTTGGGGTCAGAGACCGTGTGTAAGATGTCCCCCAATATTTATTTATTTATTCTGGCAATGGCGCGGACGGCGCGCTTTTGCAGGATGAAGACGCGCTCCCAGTCTGCGGCTCTGCCGAACAATTCCGTGCCGTATTGCAAGAATGTACCGTAGCGAAGTAGCAAATTCTCACCGCCTCAGCAGGCACCAGTCTGGCGACTCGGCCAAGAGCAAAGCATGCGCTCCCCAGCCTGCCGCACATTTTGTCAATATGGGCTTCTCACGTAAGACTCCGGTCGATCTCGAAACCGAGGAAGGTCGTGGTCTTCAACTGTTCTATCCGTTTTCCTCCCACTTCTACTTTTAACGGCCGTGTCTGATGGCCGGATAAGCAGAAAAGTACAAAGTGGGTCTTGGGTAGGTTAAAGGCCAAACCGTTCACCCCGAACCACTGCGCCAGTTGGGATGCCGTGTCGTTCAATCTCTGCTCCAGCAGATCCACGTTTGATGCTGTGACGACCGCAGCGACTGTATACTGGTATGTACCTATTTATACTGTCAGTACTGAGGTCGAGTGGTTGTAGCTATGAATACGTTGCAAATGCGGTCGTACTGTCTAAGCTCTTCACCGTTTTCATAGCTATAGTTTTCACCAATCGATATACGGCATTACTGATAGTAAAACTAAGGTCAAATAGGTATTTTTGTTGCTTATTTCAAATGACTGCACCTTGTTGCCTTTCTCGTCTTCCAAAGTTCGCCAGTTCTGTGAAAACTCATCAGTAACCACTAAGATGAAGAATATGGACGCCGCCGTATTCGAAATTGAAATAGAGAGCATCATCTTTAACTATAGAAGAAAATGACGTTGTATTAGATTAAAAGCTAAGTAATGACGTCATATTAATTACCTATCTTTCTTATGAGCTTTTACACGCAAAGTTTTCTTTTCAAACCAAATGTTTTTTAACATCATGGCAGCCTTAACTTTATAACTCTGCACCGCAACAGCAGGGTACAACTTCCAATTTTTATACGCAAATATTACACGTAGTAATTTTGTAGTTTTAAGGTTTTATCTACTCTAATTTCGAGTTCAAAAAGCTGGCTCTTGTCATGTTCACTAAAACTTGTCGCATTTTATACAGGCCAGTATTAAAGCATGTTTCCATTATGACTCTTATTTACTATTTTTGTTTCGGAAAGAATAAATTTATAATTACGTAGGTGTTTAGTTTAATTTAACAGCAATATTACAGATAAAAAGGCAAACTCAGTCTGGCTAAAGAGATCTACAGACAGGAATTCTCATTACCCGGTGCGCCTGAAAAAATTATGTAGAGGCAATATTCATACACCACAAAATGTGTGATGAAACATACGAACTTGATGAAACATACATTTCCAGCATATCATGTTACGTAAGTTCAAATGAGTAAATGTATGGTGAGTAATAATTGCGAACATAGGTATTTAGTGTCTAGCGTTATGCGTAGTTGTGTTTTTTTTTTAATTTCAAATAGGTTTGCGTTTGACTACCACACTGCCTGATGTTAAGCAGATATGCGGTCTATGATGTAGCACGCTTACCTAGAAGATACCTATTTACTCGAGATTTGAAGAAGTATGTGAAGTACAATGTAGGTGACATTGTACTTTAGCGGAAAGACAGACTCAGGCAAAGCGTTCCACATTCTGGCAGTTCGTATAAGGAATGTGGACTCAAAACGCTTGGTTCTAACTCGATTTTAAGCAGTTTCGTGCAGATATGATTTATATATATTTTTTTTTGATATTGACATGACCCGTCTAAAGTTCTCTGCATGTATGTTATCTGTTCGAATGGAGGTCACCCATCACCAAGCTTAGCGTAAAGCACACAAAGCGGACATATAATTGAATTGAATTGAAAAAACTTTATTCGACATTACAAACTATAGACCTATAGCTGTTCTCTCGACCCCAGGAAAGATTTTTGAATCTGTATTAAATTGTCACATCACTGGGCAAGTCCAGTCTCAATTATCAGACAATCAGCATGGCTTTAGAGTTGGCAAGTCAACTGCAACCAACTTAATAAACTTTGTGGACTACGCTGTTAGAGGTATGGATCAGACAAAGCAAGTAGATGCTGCCTACTTCGATTTAAAAAAAGCCTTTGATCGCGTCGATACGGATGAGCTTCTAACTAAATTCGCCAAAGCAGGATTCACTCCGAAACTTCTACAGCTATTTGCAAGTTCTTTCACTGGTAGATACCAATATGTGCAGTTTTTAGAGCTCGTTCTGATCCGTATCCAATCTGTTCTGGTGTGAGTCAAGGTAGCACATTAGGACCGACCCAGTTTGTGTTTATGATCAACGACTTGCCTGAGGTTGTGAGAACAGCTGAGTGCCAGATGTTCGCTGATGATCTAAAGCTGAATTTGGCTATAGGATGTATAGATGACTGTGAGGCGCTCCAGAAAGACATCGATGCTGTGGTCAAATGGGCAGAACGTAATCACTTGGAATTCAACAATTCTAAGTGCAAAGCTATTTCATTTACCCGCTCTCGAAACCCCATTAACTATAACTATCAAGTAGCTGGTGTCAGTCTGGAGCGTGTCAAAGAAATTAAGGACTTGGGAGTTATTCTCGATACAGAGCTAACTTTCAACAAGCATATTAGCGATATATGTAACAGAGCATTTAAGTCATTAGGTTTTGTTATGCGACAAGCAGCTAGATTTGAAGACAGAAGTGCCATAGTAATACTATATTATTCATTTGTACGCAGCAAGTTGGAATACAACTCTATAGTATGGGATCCGCACGAAAACAAATATAAGCTGATGATTGAAAGGGTGCAGAGGAAATTTTCTCGCTATCTTTATAAAAAAATGTATGGGTACTATCCCTTTTTGTATCCGTCACTGTTTGTTGGTGGTATGGTGGGCATCGAAACGTTAGATTTAAGACGGAAATGTGCCCTACTGATGCACTATTACCAGTGGCTAAATGGTTTGATAGACAACCCTTCCACGCTGGCTCGCTGCTCGCTGGCGGTGCCGGACCGGATGCGGCGGTCGCGCGCGTGCGCCGTGCGGAAATTGTTCCAGACTCCCAGTGCTCGTACTGACACTGCTTGGTACGCTCCTACGGCCCAAGCCATTCATTTTCTCAACGCCATGCTTCCTCATATGCCAGATGTTGATATATTTGCTGACAAATTTAAATCCTACAGGATGTCGGTGATCACCTTCGTGGGTAATCACTGTATGTAAGATTAGATAAAAATAATATTCGTGTTTGTTTTTGTGTATAAAATGTGTTTATGTCTTATGTATTGTGACTTGGCTTTCTGTGCGTTTTAGTGTACACTGTAAGCGCAGAAAGCATTTAAATAAAAATAAATAAATAAATAAATACAGGAGGCACAAAAAACAATAATGAAATAAAATAAGGAATTCGAAATGTCGCAAAAGGGCTCACCTCAGCATTATGCTGAATGCAGGTAGGAACCGAACACTCAGCGCTGGTTTTCAGGTTAGGCCTTTTTGAGGGTAGGTAACAAAAAAAAACATAAAATAAGAAATAATTTAAAAGTTATTTGACAAACAGTGCAAAGCTAAGAGAAAGGAAAATTGAACAAAATAACGTTAAGGTTAAGGAACACGAAATAAACGTAATAAATATATAATTTCACATAAAAACACAATATAAACAACAGTGATCATTATGATGATTAATCTACAAACTTATGTAACGAAAAAGAACAACACAAAAATGAAAAAATAACAAAAATACATAAATTGCCAGCAAAAAATATCCATAACATGGAAAAAGAGCGGATTCATTTGTAGAAAGGACTGGTCGTACACTATTAATCAGTGCTGAAGTTGTTTCGAAATAAGATAGCGTTTCAATTGTACTCGGAAAGATCTGATAGATACCACAGGGACACGTAAGATGCAAACCGCATCCAACTTGTCCTGTTGGAAATCAATTAGGAAGACGCTATCTGTAACTATGGACTTCCTCTATCTGACAAGATGATGATGATGAGTATAATGGAAACATGGTCTCAGGGACACGACAAAGGCCAACGCGACATAATGAAACAGCCGCTCGAGGCGATGCGATGTGGCAAATTTTGGCTTTGGCTTATTAAAGCATAATAATTCTAATGGAAATTCCTTGTCACGGCGTGTGTCGGCTCCCGCTATCAACCAATGAGCGTGTTAACTTGTGAATTTTGTTTATAACCGGTTTTTGTAATAATTAGTTCCGTTTTTGGACTGGGTCTAGTTTTAGTGATTTTAGAAAAGTTAAGTGAGAATTTGTATTGCGACATTGTTTTACGGGTAATCGAATAAGTAGAGAGTTCTATTATCAGGTATCCAAGTGTGGCATCCCAAACAAAACTATTTTTTTGTTTCAGCAAGCGTATGCTTGTAAAATTACGCACCTCATACACTACATTTTCCCGAATTGCGCTTAGATCGCAGTGTTACTCGTACTCCCATGTGCTCACATTACTAGCCGCGCACACGGCCATATACATGCACACACGCACACATACTCACACACACACACACACACACACACACACTCACACACACACAAGCGCGCATGTTCAATTAATTGTTCAAAAATGGTTTCTGTCATACTAACTTCTTATTAATGTATTATATATACATGTTTATTACAATCCTTTGCTGGAGGTGGGCGTTGCTATCTGCGACACAGTCTTCCTGACTACTGCGGGTAGCATCGTTTCTTTGTTATATGTTATCTTATGTTTTTTGTACGAAATAAGGAATTTTGAATTTAAACATTATTGACGTAATGAGGGCAAAATTGGAACTATTATAAGTTACAAATTGTAAGCTTTAATTTACTCATAAGTTATAAAATCTTACCAAATAACCAAATTAAGTTAATTACTTTACTTAAGTAACTTAATAAGATTTTATTCTAAGAAAAAATGTCAGTTTTAGAAATTTATTTACTGTAGAATACGAGTATCACTACAATTCTACACAAAGAAATGTTCACTACATTTGGCGTTTTTTATTTTATTTCACGTGTACCTATACATGCAGATATTGGAACAGCGTCACAGAGTTCGTTTATTTTCTAATATTGACGTGGACTTTATCGGTTCCAGCTTTTTACTTTTTAAAATGTTATCGGACTTAACTTGGAAAATTCAAATAAAAACTCATCAACCTGAGCCTTTATCTGAAATAATTAGAAATGAAAGCTTTTGAAGGGTTCTGTTTTAATCCGATTCAGTTTACGTTGAGTTAATTTCCGGGAAAACCCTAAAATTCTGTTGCATTGCTCCGGTAATTACTCCTAGAATGGGGGCAGACCTAGTTTCATTTTTATGATTTAAAAACTGGCTAGTGTAAGTTGTTCTTGCTTTATGAGAGTTCCGTACAAAATAAAATCATAAGATAGTTGATTAAATCAGGCGTTACTTTGCGGAAATTCATCTTCAAATCCATGTTTTGAATAAATATTTAGTGTATTTCCGCTATCTTGTTGTAGGCAAATAAGTTTAAGGGCATTAAGCACATTAAGGACGTTTATATAAAAAAAAAGATAAATTACTAATATTACAATAATTATACATTTAAAAAACTTAATTTTACAAAATAGATAAAAAAATAATAAATATCACTATTTTCACTACATTCTATTATATATTTTTAAAAATACTATATTATAATCCGTTAACAACAAATAAATATTATAAAAAACTTTTAAAAATAATATGACAAAATATTGAAAACACTTCACTAATGAACACCCTTATTCTCACTGCACTACACTCTGTTCGACACGTGTTTCGCCTCTAATAATAAAATAAAAATAATCTTACATTAACTTTGTTATCATGTTTCTTTAATACATTTTTTCCATCCATCTATCAGCCAAAACACGTCCACTGCTGAACATAGGCCTCCCCTATAGATCTCCAATAAGACCGATTGGAAGCGGCTTGCATCCAGCGCGATCCTGAGGTCTTAATGAGATCATCCGTCCACCACGTCGCTTGCCGGTACGTGGTCTCCATTCAAGACACTATCGACACCATCGGTCCTCAGTCCCTGCCCACTGCCATTGTAACTTGCCAATCCGTTGGGCTATGTCTGTAACTTTTGGTTCTTTTACGGATCTTCTCATTTCTGATTCGGTCTCGCAGAGAGACTCTATTTCTTAAATAGCTTAAATTACCAACCTTATTTCTTATATACAGGGATATTTCTAATCAATTAGCATCCTTCTAGGGGCTTATTCTGTACATCAAAACTAACAATTTATGTTCTACGACTTTCATCAAAACTAAAAAAAAAATTCGTTGTTCCATAGAAAATTTTTTTCACCCGCGTCAAAATGTATGGAACAGCTGATGTTTATTTTTGAGTTTTGACGAATGTCATAGAACAAAAGTTGTTAGTTTTTATGTACAGAATAAGCCCCTAGAAGGATGCTAATTGATTAGAAATAACCCTGTATATGGGTGCACCTGTCAATATTTTAGTGTCCGTTATTATAATTTCTTACGTATGAAAATTTTAGTTAATTGTCTAGCGCATTTCAGATCTTAGAGCCTGTTAAAGTCCGCAAAGTAAATCAGACAGATGCCATAACTGCAATCCTAGGGGACCCTATTACTTAGTTTAAGTTCGGGCTTAGCGATAGAGCCTCATAATACAATATAATAAATAGTCACCACCGACAGTTTAATTACTGGTGGTTATAGATTTCTCTTCCACTTTCCATGATCTAAAGCTGTTGTTCCAGTAGTTACAAAGAAGTCATGTTTGTCCTGCCATCTCCGTTTGGGCCTGCCAGCTGGTCTGACAAACAAGACGGAGACGTCAGACGTCCACAGACGTCAACCTGCGGAACCCACTATCTGTCCCGCAGGTCGTCAGAGGAGCGCTCAGCAGTAAAACGGATCAGGCTCATAATAATAATTAATAGATTTCTATCTATGCGTACAGAACTCTAAAAACACAGCATCTACAAGCAATAAAGTTATTAACTCTGGCTGCAGTCGACAGAACAAAAAGTTCACAGCGAGGGAAGTTGGTAAAAACTGGCCAAAAAACATTAGCGAAATACATCGCCGGTCCGGTAGTCGCTTTGTAAATATTGCCGCGGAAGTAAAATTGTATCTCATTGTTGTTGGACATTAACTACGGCTTGTAAATCTTTTTCGGTGTCCCGGATTCGGTTTATTTCTAAACTGCGCTGCGACGCAATATGTGATGTCAGTAAATTTTCAAAACTAGAGCTGAAAACTATGCAGTGTTATAAACACCTAAACTGTGCTGGTGCTCCGTTTCAAATTGCTTGTCAACTGAAAATCGGATTTGGTGTAAGATATTTTTTTTTTCATTTTATCAAAAATTGTTTCACACTTTGATGCAGCAATTTATTTGTCTATTTGGAACCGAATTGTATATATTTTATCTTATATTAGCTATGTATGCCGAGTCGCGGCATACATAGTTTTATCTTGTAAAAAAATCTGGACAGACCCGCCCTATATCACATATATAAAAATAACCTCTACTTTTAAACCTACGAAATATACCTACACAGATGAGTTCAGTAATAAACACGAGTTTTTTTTATAAATTATATTAACTATATTTACTGTCATCATCATTAAAATTTAAGAGCAAAGCTCTAGTCAGTGGAGCAACTTCCATGTCTCGCGGTCTTCTGCTAGTGTTTTTACCTCCCTGTACGACATGACGTCTGCGTGTTCTTTAATTTGGTCTAGAAATGCTCTGCGTGGTCTTCATCTACCTCTCTTTCTTTGTATATTTCCTTCTATTATGATTTTCACTATACTCTATAAAATTTAACTTGATCTCTGCGACAGTGACATTGACATAGAAGATTGACATTTTTATAGTGGTGGAAAAAATCGATTTTCGAACAATGTTGTAATGAAATCGAATGAGTAGTTGAAGGTGAGAAATCGAGTTTTATTTACTTACTATTATTTAAGATCAAGTATGTACACAAATGAATAAATGAATATATTTACACAAAACTTAAGTAACATTTCATTAACTTAACAATATATTACAAAAAGTGTTTATTTTTTGTACACATGTAAATAATGTTATGATATTAATTAAATACTCATAATAATGTAACGATAGTATTTATCGACGTTTTTCACTATTATCGATGCTAATGTAACATATAATTGTGTTTAATTTAATTACACATGTAAAAAAATTTATGATATTAAAATATACAATAAAATTAATGATAAATTAAGTTTTAAAACTCTATCTAAAACTCTGTGGTCATAATCATTCGTCGCCCTCACTAATCGGCATGCACATAAAGTATGACATTGACAGGTACTGTCTGAACTATTAAGAAATTCAGGACTTCATATGCGTGATTTTTCTGACAGCTGTCGCAAAGATCAAGTTAAATTTTATAGTGTCATGTCATACAAGGTGACCAAACATCTTTCCTCGTCTGTTTTCGATAATGTATCGAACCGTAAAGACCTATAGTTAATCTGGTTGCACTGCAGCGCACACAATAAAGTCGAGCTATTCTGAAAAAGTATGCTTTTACGGCTGTGCTTATTTGCACAGCCGTAAAAGCATACTTTTTCAGAAGCCATTCAGGCCATTTTCGTCTAATTTTCCACGCACGGCTCCCATCACATCATCAAAAAGTGAAAACTAAATCTACAAAACGAAAAGACAATATCAAAATCATATTCAAATCAAAAACAATTACCTCGAAGAGACACACAAAGCGTAGATAAGATTTTCATTAAAATCAGTTATAACACGCGCCGTTGAATGAAACTTGATAAATTTCCCCGCATAATGGAAACGTAATAAGAAATCGTAATTTATTTCTTATTGAAATGAGGATAATAGACGCCCAGCCGCCCTGAGACGTTCCGAAATCACAGAGGAGTAATGAACACAGTACGGGAGCTTACGCAGGATTTGGAAATCAATTGCTTTGTATCTACGGTGTTGCTAGCAGAAATAGAATATTTTGTAGATTTTGCAATGAATAGAATTTTTCGATAGATTTATTTTGAAACGAGCTTTGCCGCAGCTTACTCTTCTCAAATGGAAGTACTTAAATAAAGGTGTTGAATAACGCTCAAGTCGTTTTAAAATTGAAAAGTTAGGTACTAAGAAAATAAAGATTGTGAATAAGCGATGAAAACAAAATATAGATCAAGATTGATTTTCATTAAAGTGCTCTATTTTGATGTTGTAATTGTAGCGTCCTAATAATTATATAAGTGTTTCAATACATCCATCAGCCGTAGGATGTCCACTGCCAGACATAGACTTCCCCAGTGGATTTCTAATTAGCCCTGTTGGTAGTGGCCCGCATCTAGCGCGTTTCTGTGATCTTAATTATATCGTCAGTTCATCTAGTGGCGGATGTCTAGAACTTTACAGGTCTCATCATAGAAGTGTTGAAGTAGGTATTTTTGCAAAGTATACGCTTACTAGCTGACCCGGCGAACTTCGTTTCTCGAAATATCTTTATAAACAGCCTATGTGTTATTTTGATGTATAAAAATTAATATTGCAAAGTTTCATCGTAATCCGTTCAGTAGTTTTTGCGTGAAAGAGTAACAAACCTCCATACGTACAAGATTTCACGTTTATAATATTAGTCTTAACTCTCTCATTTGAATACAATATTGCCGTTAATACTCCAATTGCCTCCACAGGCCGGCTCTCGAAATGTTTGGTCAAACTTATCCAGCTCAGTCAATTCATCTATATACGTCTTCTAATTATTTGTTTATAGGCGAGTAGTGTATACTGATGTGCCTGTATCAAGCAGAGTCGAATAAAATTAGTATTTATCAGTCAAAGATTTTTTTCCTTCTTGATCCAAAGGTCCAGTCTATTCTTAAATTTGTTTATAGTTGTTGCTGAAATTACATCCTCAGGCAACCTATTCCAATTGTAGACTACTCTATTGCAGAGGATGTGGTGTACAGTGTTGATTTGTGATGGTCTAGGCTGTAAGAGGAATTTATGGCGTCTGCTGTCGCGCATATTTTCCTTCAAGGTGTACATGTCGTGAATATCCGGAATATTATAAAAGGCATTGAGAATTTTGAAGATTTCAATCAGGTCTCCACGCAATCGTCGTTCTTCGAGGGTCGTGAGCTTACTATACTTCACAATAGGCATTGAAATTCCTAAAACCTATCACTCTGTCGAAGCTGCGTACACACTATGCCAAAATTGTTCCCCACCGCGCACAATCCTGTAGAAATGGTGATATTAACATTATAATCCAATTTGCGGCTTGAGCCGAGGTGGAACTCATTAACCAGACTTCCTGCATTGCATACCGCGTTAGAATGATTGCGCATCATTTTGAACTTAAAATGCATTTCGCGTCAAGCAAACGCCAATTAAATTTACTAGAATTCTGTTAGGGTGGTTTTTAATAAGATTGGCGAAGTGGATTACTGTCAGTCGAAGTTTTGGGCTGTATAGGAAACTGCTTAAGACTGGGTATAAATTGTTTAATTCTCAAATTGCTTGTTTTTATTAGGATAACTTACTTTATTTCTTTAAAATTAAAATGATTATGTAGCTTTTAGTAATTTTTATAACGGGAAATAATGACTCACCTAATTTAATAGTCGAAGCAACTATAATTTCGACCACATTCGGGGGTATTACTCAAGTCAGCGAGTGCTAACGCACGGAGAGGTCTCACAATGCGTTGAATGCAGTAAAAAAAAATTGTCACAACTATAAAAAATTACGTGTATTTAACCGATTTTAAGATAAACCGGTTTTGAAACCGGTTGTTATTAATTCTCACGCGAGTTTTACTGAAGTGAAAAATTACGTAAGTCAGTTTTCGATGTATAATTTGCAAAAACCACTAGTTTCCATAGTACAGTATGTAGAAGTAGACACTCAGAGGGAAGTGTACAATAATAACTCAAATAACTAAAAGTATACCGCCTTACCACAAAATATTTAAACACACCTTAAACACTGTTTAACGGCACAATTAGCACTGCTAAACATAAATGAAAGCGTGCGTAAAACTTTTGTGGTTAGACGGTTAAGTTTCCTTACATTACATTACATGCTTACCGGTTGAAGCTTCCATGATATTTCTTTTTGAAGCAAAAGAACAATTTCTAAAACCTTTAACTCTGTCAAAGTTGCGTACACATTACGCCGAAATTGTCTTTCAAAAGATCTAAAATGATAGTTAACAAAATGTTCAATTTAATTGCTAAAATCCTAAATAATATTATAGTTGTGCTTTTTTTTCTTGCTCAAGTAATAAAATCTTGGTAGCATTGTCTACAATCTTCAACAGCTTCACAAAAATAAATCAAAACCGTCTTGAGTTTAAAGTACCTTCCCTGAAGTCAACAAAATTTGCTTTAGCATGTAAAATATTTTAAAAAATACACACAATATTTAGGCACCTTCCTTTAAAGACCCTGAAGATTATGCCGCCGAGAAAACCGCACTTTTTACTTGTAATTTTTTCCAGCAGTAAGTGGATTACAATGTTAATTTTATTGATGCGAAGGCCTACGATGGATAGGCGGTTCAACGTAAGGATGTGTAAAGCTTGAATAAAAACTATCGACGCTTTTAGATTATTGTTGGATGTATTTGCTAACTATATAAGCAAAACATGAAAAATTTTAAGACTGCTGTTAACAAAGTAGCTTAATTAAAATGTTGCTGTAATTTGCTTATAAACGTTTAAACCCAAAATTCTATAAAATATTTGAAAGAGATTGTTTACTTTTGCTGCGATGTATTTGTGCCAATGATAATGATGATGCGATGAATGCACCTTGAGATATTATAATAATTTATAAATACTGACAAGAAAGCTTTGATTTGTTAATTTTAGATATATTCATTTATAAAAATTAATCAGGCAAACACTGATTTAGTAGCAATAATTATTTGTAGTTAGGAGAGACTACACACCTTGTCATATGATACGATGATAATTCTAATAATTAAAAATTTTATATTTATTTCTACCAATACAACCAAAACTCTAGTTCAAGTCACTTTTATTATTTACAGACGAATCATTTACAATAGTGATCGATAGTACGTTACCGAAACATCCATTACAGAACAAATATTATCGATAAGATCTAAATATTTTTCAGTAACATCGCACCCCTACTCGAGGGTTTCGTATTAGTATTCCGATGGCGGGAAAAGATAAATTTGTTGGTGGAGCATTTAATTTATGCGATTTTGGGAACAGAAGTGCTGTTGCTAGATGTTCTTTGAAAATAAGTTATACGAGGGTCGTAGATAACTTGAAGGCCGTAAGAAGAAAATGAGTTCATGCTTAACAAGGGTAGAAAAGTTTACTAAACTTGTAGTTTTAGGCAAAACAAAATGAGGTACGTACTTCACTTAGGTAAACCTAGCTTTCATTTCAGTACCTACAAAAACTTTCTGTTCTTATTTTTGTATTTGTTACAAAAAGACAAATAAAAACTTTTTATTTGATTATAGAAAAATAAATGTTATAAACTCTGACATAATAAAAAAACAATGACAGAATTTTGTGAACAAAACAAGTAAGGCTGGCAAAACTACTCCTCGCCGTGTACAGACACAATTACACACACATACACGTACAAGGAAACTACGCCTTGGATCGTCAGTCGAACTACGGCGGCGCAACACTGACGCACTCACCACATGTATAAAACAGCGACGTTACTTATCTGTTCACGACGTTCTGTCTTGATTTTTTATTTGGTCTGAGGTGTTAACGTAATATTAAAAATAAAACGTGTCCGCGGAGAGCAACTGAATAGTTTCTATCAGTATTTATTTTCTTGATAACGTAGCACTAGCATACGCTTTCATTTTCTCTTCTACGAGCACTGATCGTTCTATTATTAAGACGAGGCATCGGTCCGAGAAACACGAAAACGAGTACTTTTGAATGCGCGATGTGAGAGGACGATTGATATTGATTTAAATTTAAAAAATATCATATATAAGGGAAAATCTTGAAAAATTAAATGAACCAGACATAATTTTAAAAAGTGACCAGTTTTATTAAAGAAAAAAACTTACAAATTTCTCACAAAAAAATGTTTAATAATTATCAGCGCCAACACCCCATTACTTTTTGAGAATAAAATAGCCAAATCACTTTTCTATTTAACAAACGTTTAATTTAATTTTCTTCTACGAGCACTGATCGTTCTATTATTAAGACGAGGCATCGGGCCGAGAAACACGAAAACGAGTACTTTTGAATGCGCGATGTGAGAGGACGATTGATATTGATTTAAATTTAAAAAATATTATATATAAGGGAAAATCTTGAAAAATTAATAGACCAGACATAATTTTAAAAAGTGACCAGTTTTATTAAAGAAAAAACTTACAAATTTCTCACAAAAAAATGTTTAATAATTATCAGCGCCAACACCCCATTACTTTTTGAGAATAAAATAGCCAAATCACTTTTCTATTTAACAAACCGAGAAGTTTTTTTTTTAATGTGTACATTATGAGTAATTAATTAAAAACTTACTGCCGCCCGCCGCTCTGGCGCAATCCTGTCGAGCCGACCGCGTAAAATTTGTCCGAGCGAATGGGCGCAGTACTCGATTTTTGAGAAACAATAGTTCGTCAATGCGTCACCTTAAATGCAGTTTTTTTTGTCAACTGTAAAAGGCAAATCACAGACTACTCCAAAGTAACGCTGCGTTTATAAATACGGCGGTTAAAGTCTAACCAGATCCAGTTTTGGCAAATCTTAGGTGAGTAGAATAAGCTAGGTATAATATTTCGTGTTCTTTTTGAAGCTGTATGTCTAAGACTCAGCGCGGATGGACCACAGACCACAGCCACCTAGGCCGAGCTTATTTTGGAAAAGGTAAAAATTCTCCAAAGCAAGTAGATATGAGAATATACAAAAGTTCTGCTTTTTTAATCAGCAATCAAACGTTCTCTCATTGTTTAAAATATCAAAAAGAGAGATAAACAACATTACACAGTTATAACAAGATTGCTATAATAAATCTTCTAGCCGTGAATTTTCACTTAGCATTTGCATTCACCCCCGTAGCAATGGCTTGTACAACTTTTCTCGCTTGCATAGCTTCGTCATTAGGGGAGTGATACTCGTAAAGCAGTGGTAATGGGTTTTATCTGGGTCTATAAAATTTATTTACACATCTAGTAGTATATTATCGGGACCTCATTTCGTAATGCGCACTGAAAATAGTTATTTATGAAGCTAGTAAATTTGAGTTAACGGTTTACGTCTTTTGATCAATGGGGGAAAATAAAAACAGGTCAGACATCTCTGATTCAGATGAATTGCCTGTGTGAAATTTAATTGAAGCTCATCATTGTTATAAGCCATGGTGGTCTAGTGATAATGACACTCGTCTTACAATCGTGACCTCGTGGGTTCAAATCCCGGTCTGTTACCAATGAATTCCTTGGAATTTATGTACGGAATTTCACACCACTGGCTTTTCGGTGAAGGAAAAGATCGTGCATACGTCCGTAGAAGAAATTCGATGGCCACCACCAACCCGCACTGGGCCAGCGTGGTGGATATGGCCCAATCACCCCTCGTGGGTAGGCCTACGTCCTGCAGTGGACTAATATAAAGGCTGGTACAGTACAGTACAGTATTGCTATCTACCAACTGCTTGGTACATGCACCTGTTACTACTATAATACAGGGCTATGCAGAACTGGTGCACTTTGCCGGAAGGGGGTGCTAAAGACCCTTACTATAGAACCAATCCGGGATTCAAGAAAAAAATTCTGCTGTTCAGATATTGTATCCATTCTGATAAGCAGTTTTGTATTGAACAGTTATTTTATCTTGAATCCCGGGTGGGCAGCAAAGTAAAAGTGTCTGTATAGTCTTAAAAACCTTTTTGGCTTAATATGAGGCAAGCAGATAACCATGTTAATCCACCAACCCGCACTGGGCCAGCGTGGTGGGTATGGCCCAAACACCCTTCGTGGGTAGGCCTACGTCCTGCAGTGGACTATTAAAGGCTGATACAGTACAGATACCAGCTGTAACCGAAAAATAGATAACAGAACTGTTTTTTAAGCTATTAGTGTACTGTAAGTAAACATTTCTAATTTTAATGAGAATTGTTTATGAAACAAAACCAAAGTAGACGCGGATTTCAGTGATAACAGTTTGGTTTATGCAAGATTTGTAACAGTTCTAAACTTACCTTGAAATTTAGCTAAAACCCAATTTTCTCTTTGCTTTAAATCATAGTAATGCGTACGTAGCATGTATTGAGTAACTTAGTAGAATCCGATGCTTTCCTGGGCAAGCTCTACAAAAGAGCCCTACTTACTACTAATACTATTTCCATCATAACATAGGATTTCTTCTAGTATAGAGTCTAGGAAAAAAATACCTTACAATTTATTCTCACCATTCATAGTCTTCGTTTATACATAAACATTAGGCCCAATTATAAAGGCGTCATCGTAAATTTAATAGCAACGTAAAAATTGTTATCTCTATCCAATGCCTAAAAAGAAAAAGAAACAGAAATACGAGTAGTATATTACAATTACGATGGTACTTTCATAATTGGGCATATTGTAATCTTAACTTAAGAAGTAAATAAGTTATAAACAATTATGCTGTTAACCATCATTTAACATGGCCGTCTCGTCACTAGCTTGCAAAACAAAGTTTTTAGAACGATTTTAGACACTAAGCCACCACAACTTAGCATAATGATAAAACGAAGTCCTAAATTTTGAGTTCAATGATTAATGGTCTTCAAAATGAAATAGATGAAGCGTTAAATGAAAGTAAAGTGACGGTCTAAAATGCTGACGCAAAATAAATCTTTGCAATTTAATTACTTTGCAGTTACGAGACGAAGAAAAATTATGGAACTGGAGATATAATGTTATTATGGAATGTGGCGGAATGTTTTAAATCTTGGCAACAATAACGCCTACCAGTTACAGTCTGGCCAACGAAAGCTGTCCAAGAAAAAAGGCGGGAATTTTAAAAAATCAAGAGCTGTTAACCCTGGCTATACACTGCATAAACGGAGTTGATACTATTTATTTTTCAGCAAGTATATTTTTTTCGAGTTGTAAAAATTTTGTTTTGTTAGCAACTGTTGTTGAAATTTTCGAATGTATTATGAAGAATATCAAATAAAAGATTACTTTTAATTCTGTCTTTTTATTATTTTCAAATAATCCATTATTTATGTACAGTCGAGGACCCCGAGGAGCCGTACAAATATAGGAGCTATGAGTCATAGTTAAAATCGGATTCCAAAAACTCTACACCTGACATTGAATCAGCTTCATTGCTTTCTTCGCTGCTACTGCTACTGTCCCCAACATGTATTATGAATGGCTCAAGTTCGTTTTCAGTAGTACGAAACGTCAAAGTGTCAATTTTGACAGTCTTAAATTATTGCCATTTCAAAACTTCTGAAAATAATACGTGGACAGCTTTCGTTGGCCAGACTCTATCACCTAGGTAGGTTTAAAAACCGCATTGAAAAATGTTTTGTGCTTATTTTTTTTATGCAGAATATATTTTGGATATTTAGCCACCAAGTCGCCTGATGGAAAGCGAAGTGGTAGCCGAAGGTGGAGTATGTAGACCTAGAAGATACCTATTCTCTCTTGGCTTGAAGATATCCCGATTGTAATTGTTGAAATGATGACGGAGGCAGGGCGTTCCAATCCCTGGCGGTCCGCATTATGAAGGAAGAAGCGAATCGCTTAGTACGAGACTACGGGCAGGTGGTACTTCGACTATTTAGGGATGGTATTTAAACGACATCTGGCTTATTCTGTTGTGAAAGATAGATGAAGGAATCAGGTCGTGGAGTTCGAGCACACACTTGCACACTAAAATCGCGGATTGAACCAATTGAGACGAAAAAGGTTTCAGATGATGATTATGCAAGAATTGTAATAAAAATCTTAGCTTGAAAAAAAATATAAATATCATTAAGTTTACAGAGTATACAATGAAGTGTTTTGGGACTTCTTACTAGTACCGGTGCGCATTGGATGCTTCTGTTTAATGTTTAGATTGTTTAGTATAAATTTGAGCACAAGTATAATATTTATTTTGTGATATTGCTTTTCAGGACTCCGTACCCAATGGGTAAAAACGGGACCCTATTACTAAGACTTTGCTGTCCATCTGTCCGTCTGTCTGTCACCAGGCTGTATCGTGAACCGTGATAGCTATAACGTTCAAATTTTCACAGATGACGTATTTCTGTTGCCGATATAACAACAAATACTAAAAACCAAAAATAATAATTAATATTTAGGGGGGCGCTTCCAGACAAAAATCTGGTATTTTGCCGATTTTCGCTCGATTATAATACAGGTGACAGGTTGAAATATTTAGATAATATATAGTTAAATTTTCACTTTGAAAAAAATATACGTGTTTTTTTTCGATATTGATAACGGCGACAGGAAGATGCTTGAAATATTCATAGAATATCAAGTTGTATAATAATATTCCCTTCAAAAATCAATAATTTAGAAAAAAAAATATATTAGGGGGGCCAAAGAAGATATAATAATACTACCTATGGGGGGGCTTCCATTCGGTTCGGAACCCTTCGTGCTCGAGTCTGACTAGCACTTGGCCGATTATATTTTTAACTTTTACTAAATAAATAACTGCAAAACAATAGGTAACCAGTCAAACTTGGCAATAAAAACTGTACCTAACACTATAGAATTAGGTACATACAACTTCAACGCAAAAGTGGGACAAAATAATTTGAATTTAACTATCACAGTTGGAATACAAACAATACTTTGTTTCATCTCATTACACGAGTTTCAATATTGTGTTCGACATACATTGTAGCTTTACAACATTACGCAATTGAATTTAATTAACAAGACGCGGAAGTGGGAACAAAAGTAGGTGGGAACAGGAAACAAACTTGATGGGGAACAAGGGTGTCTTATGGAGGTTAACTTCTCGTCGCAAAGCTATTTTTGGTTGATACGTGACTGTTTTATGTATAGGTATTTTTGGATAAGTCTTTATTATCTTAGTAGGTCTGGTGTGTTATGTCCTTTATAATACTTAGTATAAAAATATATTATATAAATTCGAAAGTGTGTTTGTTTGTCACTTTTCAGGTTACCTTCGAGCATCTACAGAACCACAATCCCTAAGTGAAAGTAGTAAAAAAAAACCGAGCACCGTCAATACATACCGACTTAGATATTTACATATAATTCACAATGACCCGTTTTCTCGAATCTCGACGTAATGTCACTTAAGGGGGCGCCTGATGCCAAAATCGACTTTTTAAAGACGTGGTGTAAAAGTAACGAACATAAATATCCATATTAAAAAAAAAATAGGAGAGGAAAGAACCTATAGTAGCAGAGTAATTGCGTAGAATTTGGGAAAATAATATGGTTACCCTAACAAAAAATTAAAACTTCGCATCATAAAAAAAAATCTTTTTTTTCAAATGCTCGAAATTATCAGCGACAACACCACATTATTTTTGACAAATTACGTAGCCAGACTAATGTTCTAGCCAAGTAATCAATTAGTTTTTTTAATACATGCTTAAATTTTGAATAAATAAATAAAATGTCACCTAAAAATGTAAGCTGGCGCTCGAAGCCAAAATCATCGTGAAGTGTGTCATGCGATTTTCGACTCTAAACAAAGCAGCAGAGATGATAGCGGGCGATGCAAGAAGCGCGGGTGAAATCTGTTTTTTCATGCCATTAGGCGCACTCTTAATTGGTTCTTGTAACCGAGCACTTTGGTATCGCGCGGCTTTATAGTCAGCTTGCAATCGCCTTACGACTAACTTAAAGTCGGCCCACTACGTAGCTTGGGCAGAGTTTTGGCCCGGACACTTTTTTTGCACGATTGTGACTCTATAGATATTTGCTCGAAGGGATTTACCTAGTTTAAAGACCGGATAGTGTTATAGGCTATATTAAAGGATCTTGTAGACGTAGAAAGCCGGTACGAAAACTTAGTATTGCAGATATAGAAGACAATGAAGTTCTTCATCTATGCCTAATTTACTTATTATTACTTACCCATAAAGTTCTCTAAATATGGGGAACTAACCACGAGTATTAAGAGACGGGTTATCACATCGACTTGGCATTTTTTAGGGTTCCGTACTATATACCTCAAACAGAAAAAACGGAACCCTTATAGGATCACTTTGTTGTCCGTGTGTCCGTCTGTGTGTATGTCAAGACTCTTTATCTCGGGAACGCGTAAAGATATCGAGTTGAAATTTAAACTGTATACGTATATTTATGATATCTTGCAGTTGGATAGAAGAAAAATTTCTCAGTTGTCGTTTAAAAAAGTTGGATCCGTTTATGTCGTAAAAAACCGCATATTTTGACACTCACAAAAATCAAAACCTACAGGGTACTTCCCGTTAACATAGAACTATTATATTTGGCGAGAAGCATTGTCTCAGAGTACACATATAGGAATAAATCTAAAAAACTACATTTTTATTTAAATCACAAAAAAATAGGACCTAGATGACTGAGTAACTGAGTAAATCGTATCATATAAGGTATCATATAAAAGAGCTTCATTAGCACATGCTAATGAAGCTCTTTTATTTTAACAATGTGTACTTTTTAATGTACGACGATAAAAGTGAAAAAAAAAATCTTTTTGTCGATGATATAGTATAGACATTCTAACAACTTACTTCCCAATTTTGTGAAATTTTCTAGATTTGTACGGAACCCTCGGTGTGCGAGCCTGACTCGCACTTGTCCGGTTTTTCTTTCTTACATTCTATATTGATGGGTTATCACCATCCTATTTGGCATTTAAAGAAACCATAGTCTCCGTGTTGTTTATAATTTTTGTGCTAAACTAAAAGAGAGTTATTGCATTAGTTTTACTATAAGTACAACTTAAAAAAAACAGCTGTTCGGCGTAAACAAACTTTTGACAATTAGCATTTAATTTGCGATTTCAGGTTTAACCTCACAGTAAAATTACGCGACGCAATGTCAAAAAGTGTTTATTGGGCTCAACATACAAGTATTGCCATTCAGCATAGCCGAGAAAGGCCTATATCCAGCAGTGGGATAAAGAAGGCTGCGGTTGATAATGATAGCAATGCTACCAGCATGCTGAGCATGCTGCCAACTGGCCAAGATAATCTAGATGTTCATGCCTCCCGAGCATTTGGATTATCTTTTAGACCTTCAAGGGTTTGTGAATGATATAATTATTATGTAGTTATAATATCGTTTTTTGTTGTATATAATAAAGACACTTGCCTTTTTTAAAAATAATAAGTTACTAACTAAAAGTAACATGACTTCTTTTCGATTTCTTTAAAACATACACAGTTTAATACAATATGTGTTTATAATGCATTTCCAAAATTATTTGACTCCACATCTTATGCTACGATCCGACGTTCCAAAATTTAAATTGTATGGAAGATTGCAATCTCACATCTGCCTTAGTTACTATCCTCTTAAACTCCCCACCTTACAATGCGTAATACGCAAGCTTGCGGTTGCTTTATATTGTGTGAAATCCCCTTTATCTGGGAATTAATTGAGGAAAAGTCAATTTACATTTTGCAATGACTCAAATGCTCTGTCACACGTTAGCATTGTCATTATTTCTATCGAGAATAAGAATATAGAGGCGTCCGTATATTGCCAAAAATTTATATTTTAAGCCGCCATCCAATCTCAAAATACCTGTATAGAGCCCTAGTTACTGTTAAACTGATTTTTCTCTATCAAACCACGAAGTTGACGAATAAAAATAAAATACACAATATTTTCAAAACTATACGGTAGGGAATTCAATAACTCGAAACACAATTCAAATAACTTCGCTCGATAGAAATCAAATGCGAAGATACCGCTTTTTAGAACCAATTCATGATTTCTAAGAAGGTAAATGCATTTTTGGGCACTTTTCGACACGTTTACAATTTTATTTTGTATCTTTTATTTATAGATATGAATTGAACTATAGTTTTCATCTATAAAATTAAAAAAAAAGTGGTAATATCAATTATATATTGATTTTTGAATGCAAAAATCGGGCGAAAACGGGGGCGTAGGTAGGAGCCTTCACCCGCTCATATGAAAAAATACGCTGATACTACCTGGTTATAGGAAGGTTATAGGCCGAGTCAAACTTCTTGGCGAATGCGAGGGGTTGCGCAGTAGCAATGTATTTATATGTCAACGGTGAAAGAAATAAGATTGCGCAGTTTGAAGATAACTTCACAGCCGCCACAAAATTAGATTCAGCCTATTTCAATAAATGTATTTGTGTAGAATGCTTGCTTCTGACATGCTTATTCTAAGCCTCGTGTTTCCACAAAACATGATGTTTCAACGAAATGTACGTTTATAATGCCCTAAGACAGAAGTATTTCCTGAGTTCTGACAATTGAACAAAATGTACTTATAATATACGGTTTATAAATATTGCACTATGAATTTTTATTTATTATACTTATTATAAACCTGATATTTCCACAAAAACATAATGTTTCAACAAAATGTACGTATATAGTGCCCTAAGTCAGAACTTAGAAAATGTTGATACTTAGAAACGTAAGTACTTCCTGAGTTCTGACAAAGGGATACATTTTCTTACAAAAGTAAGACCATTTTGTATCTTATTAATACGAGCAGGTACACATAACGCTTCGTTTCATCACGTCTTACTCTCTTTCCTCCATCCCTCCTCCTCTCTCCTTCAAATTTAATTCACCGTTACCTCTTCCGATTCTTTAATTTACTGTATAAGACGTATATTAATATGGTACCTACATATACGTCTAAATTCCTTACCATCGGGAAGCCGCACCACACCGTAATTCTAAATTTCAGTGCGTTGCAGGCTGCATTCCGAACCAGTCCCTTCGGTGCCATAACGAGTGCTGTCGTGAAATAAATCTCGCCCCCCAGCTGGCGACGCCGTTTCAGCCTTCACGAGCCAGATAAAGCCTCTTTATTTTTTCCTACCGAGGGTACAGCCCTGCTAGGTTGTATGCTAGGACGGGAGGGTAACGTAATCATTTGTGTGATTACCTGTCAGCTGTTGTTAAAGTTTCAGTAAGAAAATTGTGTTGCCAGGTTTGACCAACGAAAAAACGGAGGAGGTACTTACTCAAATCGACGCGTAGACTTTTATTTCCTTTTTCTGTATAACCACGCATAACTTTTTAGAAAGTGGTGCGATTTTAATAATTGTTGTTTTATTGGAAAAACGTTGGTTGTATTTAAGTTGTATCGAAATCAGCTGCGCCATTCTGTACACGATTGAAGTCGGTCATGTCATTTTAGGCGAAAAATAATTTTTATATGGCAATTATAATATTGAATGCAAATGCACTCTTGTACTGTACTGTACCAGCCTTTTTAGTAGTCCACTGCAGGACGTAGGCCTACCCACGAAGGGTGATTGGGCCATATCCACCACGCGGGCCCAGTGCGGGTTGGTGGATTCACATACGCCATCGAATTTCTTCTACGGACGTATGCAGGTTGCCTCCCGATGTTTTCCTTCACCGAAAAGCCAGTGGTGTGAAATTCCGTACATAAATTCGAAAGAACTCATTGGTACGGGACCAGGGATTCGAACCCACGACCTCACGATTGTAAGGCGGGTGTCACTACCTACAATATCCCGCCCATCTTAATGCGGTTATACCCTATAGCGCCTTTACTTTTTCACGCTAAAGCCCTTTTATGTTCACTGTTTTGATTGGTCGGATTTTATTGGAAGTTGATTGTTGTTTTCGGCTGTTTTCTGTTTAAATTTGTTGTCTTGTGGGAACGTTTGTCTGTTCAAATTGGTTTATGTTTAGAGAACGAGTTACAATTTTGGTCTGAGTACGTTGTTATCCCGAAACAAAAAGGTTTTCAGTTGAACATGGACCACATTTTGGTACTTTTGTGAAGGCGATTTCGAGACAAAGTTGGATTTAATACTGCTTGTGTAGAATATGATCTCATTTGTTATTTTCACTTCAGATTTTGTTACAGCTGTCTTAATGTAGTTTTAATTGTAAAACCAAAGCCTAAAACAAGGTCTGTAAGGCTTCTTTAGTGATCAGATCACTCAATTCAAGTAAGTACCTATCAAAAATCTAATCTATAATCTATGAAATAAGCATAAATAAATCCATGTACATACAATTTTGTTGATTTATCAAAAACGGTTCAGCCTATTTCGATAAAATTTAAACGGGACCACCTTAACGACACTCATTCGAACTAACAAAGAATTTTTTAAATTTGTTCTCGATTTGCGAAAATATCGACGAACAAAATATATATTCACATACAAATACAAATAACTTTATTTGCCTTAAAACACTTTTAACCATATTCACTTGTCCATTGATCTGAACTAGTTAATAACTGTATATCAGAGCCAATGGCTTTTAAACTACACTACTACTACTATTAAACCATATATACGAGATAAGATACGAACATGCTACCTCCTCCTTTTTGGAAGACGGTAAAAACAAATGTAACATGCAAACGCTATCGAAAATTATGAGGAAGAACTACTTAAAAAATCGTCTGAAAAGGTGCAAGTGAAATAACGGTGATGTAGAGGGGACCGAAACCATAACAAAGCATTATTCAAAACAGCTATTTCAACGCAAAATTGCTCTTTCGTCATTTTTGAAAGAGATCTGCGAATGAGTTAGGATTTCTTTCCCAAACATCAACAAAACAACACTACGCGACAGATTTCTCAGTTTAAATCAATCAGACGTGACGGACACAGCCCAAATAGCTACATCACCAGTTCTGCAGCAGACAAATAAATTAAAAGACAGGCATTTTGGGACGGATGCTTCGGAAAAAGTCTAAATTGGTCGGTCTACGCAAGAGGTGCCCGAAATTTATGGTCCGCTTTTCACTCCCTTACATTGGCCATTAAAACTGTCTGTCCATCCGGTTGCAGATTTAAACCAAACGGCTGGTTGTCACGATAAATGCTGGTCACATGCCTGTGGAACTCTCTACCTTTTTTACATTATAAAGAGACAAATAAGCTGACGAGTCTCTTGATGGTAAGACAGCATTGTCGTCTATGGACAACTGTAACACCAGCATTTTATTTAAGGAAGACATTCTGTTTGGGTGTTCAGTGTGTTTCTTCTGAGTTATAAAAAAAAATCACGATCAACTATTGTGCTTACTTTTTGACCGACAAATATAACCTCGCATAACTTTTGTCATAGTAGTCTGATTCCAATAAGTATTTCTTTATTGGAAAGACTATACGTTGTAATTAGTCCCATTAAAATTTTATTGAAATTGGCTGAGCCACTCTTGATAAATCAACCATATTGTGAAAAATGCTACATCGACCCGTGCGAAATATTCGCGAATTCTGTACACGGGTGAATTCGGTCATAGTATTTTTTGCAAAAAATAGTCTTATTGACCATATTTTCAGGCAAAGTCGTGAGAAAGACACATGTCAGATACAGAAAATCTAACTTAACTAGACGCATCCGGTCGTTAGTTTTATTCACAGCGAATTGTTCTTGTCGTAGAGTAAAATCAAAACTATAGATTTTTGGGAAAAAGTAAAATATATTGGTCCCAAAACGGTTTCAAATGTCCAATTACGGTGTGCCCTGTGTAAAATATATTTAAATATAAAATACTGATACATTATTTTCTCAGAGCAAATAAAGAAAGAGAATGTTGTGAACAAACAAGTGAAGCCAACCAAAACTACGCCTCGCCGTGTACAGACAATTACACACACATCCACCTACAACGAAACTACACCTTGGCTTGTCAGTCGAACTATGGCGGCGAAACACCGACGCACTCACACAAGTTTAAAAAACCGGCCTCACTTGACTGTCCAACGACGTTCCCTCTTGTTTTTTTTATTTGCTCTGAGATTATTTCATGACTGATGTGGACAATTGGACATACCTTAGAAAAAGTTACCTAATAGAGTGCTGTCATTGATACATTTGCATCTTATATTTCTTTTTTCGTGTTTCAATCAAATCAAATAAAAGGCCAACAGTAATCCACGGAATAAATCCACGGAACCCTAAAACCATCCCTTCAGCTACAGTCACGGGTCGCAAGGCGCGTGCTATTAGTGTATTTTTCATTGACTGTTGTTGGCCGATGTAATGGAGCGAATTTATGGCTGTACAGTCCTAATCATTTGGAGAGATATCGTCGGTTTGCCTTTTTAAAGCTAAATAAACTTGTTAAAAAGAATTTAATGCTTTGAGTTTTTTAGAAAATTAAGAGTCAACAGAGATTAGGCTTTGTGTTCGTTTGAATAATATTTGCCTATTTGAAAAATCAAAGTCAGTTAATTAAAGAGCAATTACGTTGCTTGTGTAGTAAGCCGTGGTGGTCTTCTAGTGGTAATGACACCAGCCTTACAATCGTGAGGTCGTGGGTTCAAACCCAGTCCCGTACCAATGAATTCCTTGGAATTTATGTACGGCATTTCACACCACTGGCTTTTCGGTGAAGGAAAACATCGTGAGGCAACCTGCATATGTCCAAGCTTTGCCAAAATTTCATGGCGTATGTGAATCCAACAACCCGCACTGGGCCAGCGTGGTGGATATGGCCCAATCACCCTTCGTGGGTACTACAGTGGACTATTAAAAAAAGGCTGATACAGTATGATGCTTAGGTTGGCTTGTCTGATGTTATATTAAATTTCGTCACGCTTTCTCAACCATTGAATAAAATGTCAAAATAAAAGCGAGACATAACCTAAACTGATCGAAAATAAGTATTGCGCAAATTTGGAACAACAAAAAACCTAACTGGCTCCTTACTATAAATAGTAAGAGCCCGGCTAGGTTTTTCGATTCATGAAATCATCACATAAAGATCTTTTTCCTAAAGTTTTTGAATTGAAATCAGAAGGAAATACATCAAATCTTTTTAATCGTATTACAAACTGTATCACATACATTCTAACATCAAATAATAAGAGTAAGCAGTTTTGACAAAAACATCACTAAATCTGATCAAATACGAATAAAAATACCTTCATAAATAAGGGTCCGTCCACACCGGGAATGATATGCTATCGGCACTACGACGCTCATTACCACACCTACCTACCTCAAGAGTATACACCCGCGACTCATTTCCATCCGGGTGTACCTCTGCAGATATATGATGGAGATAAATGAATACCAAAACTCTCAAACTAGCACGCTCTAATCGCAAATAACCTCTAATAAATTACACTACAAAATTGTTACAAACAAAAAAAACACATATTTTTTAGAATTTTTTTCATCGCCATTTAATTTTCTAATGGGTTCTAAAAACATTAGAAAAATGAACTATGTGCTACACCAAATAACTGCATTAAGCCTAAATTGAAAAAAAAACCTGACAATGACATTATGAAACAGCAAAAGGAAATGACATTGTCAATATTGAACAACCAATAGAGGGCTGGTCGCCATGTTTTAAAAAATAAATAAATGTCAAACTCTAAAATACCAGCCCGCTATTGGTTGTTTGAAGATTCCTGTCTGATACGTAGACTACGTAGACCTCCTCTTAGTATTACCAGTTCAGTCTAAATATTTTCTACTTAGTGAAATAAAAAAGAGATATTATAATAAAACGGCGATACACAAAAATATGTTTTTGCGTGAAATAATATTCTTAAATATGGCACTAAACATTAATACAGCTCGTTTTCAAGGACCGCCTCCCATATAAAAAGTTTACCAACTTCTTTTTACCTGAATTTTTTGAAACACGTTGAAGAGAAAATGCTCCAAACCTTTTTTTATTGAAACAGAGTTTGGTTCACATGCATTTGAACATCTAATATTAAACGTAAGCTAAGCAGTTTTGACAACAACATCACAAAAACTGACCAAATACGAATAAAAATACCGTCATAAATAAGGGTCCGTCTACACTGGGAAGGATACGCTATCGGCACTGCTACGCTCATTACCGGGCGTGCCACTAAGGGGAGTACACACCCGGGACTCATTTCCATCCGGGTGTACCTCTGCAGATCTATAATGGAGATAAATGAATGTCAAAGCTCTCAAACTGCCACGCTCCGTATTTGGCTCCAAAGTAAAAGGGTGATGTTTAATTGAGCACCAAAAATCATTTTATTCCCTTTTTTTTACAAAATTATTTTTGCTCAATTTTAATTTGACTTTCATGACTTTGTGGAATATGTGCTAGTTTACTTCGATACGATGATGTGTGTCACTACATTTTATTATTTCTTATTTTTAGCACCTATATCGTCTGTATGTATTTTTTTTTTGTGTATGTTCATCGATATTTTCGCCAATTGGAAACCGATTTAAAAAAATATTTTTTAGTTCGAAAGAATATACTTCCGAGGTGGTCCTATTTATATTTTATCGAAAGCGGCTGACCCGTTTTTGATCAATTTACAAAAATGTACATGGATCTCAAATGGATTCGTGCAAATTATTCGAATTCTGTACACGGTAGAAGTCGGTGTTGCGATTTACTGCGAAAAATAATTAACTTTGTTTTAAGCTGTTATAAAATAGCTCTTTATGAAAAAGATAAAAATGTTTTGTTTACTTGTATACCTATACATATTTCAATAAAGGAAAATCACTAATGTAACGATTATAGTTAGGTATACCTATAAACTTAATAAAATGTGCGCAAACCTGGTTAGTTTCGATTCTAAAATTATAAAACATATTTGCTAGTTAAACACTTTTAGATTCAATTATGAATACAAAGATAGATAGTATTTGATACCAGGATGACATAACTTTATGTTTATGCTGTTCTTAAAAGATGTTTAGTAATGAAAATTCTCGTTTTTTGATGTGCGTTAGTGATATTTGATGTAACATTTATTACTCTCTTAAGTAAAATGGTACGGGTTAGTACCGGCGTAATGGAGTAAACGTGTAGGACATTTATTTTACAATTAACTCTCGCTTTAAATGATTTTGTATCCTATTCTGTTTCCTTTATTAAGTGAGCGCATCCGTGTGTGTATGAGATAAATAATAATAAAAAATAATATAAGCGCGAATTTAACTGACTTGCCGATGTTCCGTACGAATATAACGAAACAAACAAATATTTGACATAATAAATATGTTACAGCGATACATGATCCATAGGCTCCTGAACTAGTCTAAGACTGTCTCAGGAGCCAGTGGTTTCTCCATATTAACATAAAAATCATGCCAAATGTAAATAAAGAGTAGACTTAACTAATTTAGAAAAAAAAACGTAATCATACAAAAGTTTGAATAAAAAAAAACCCGATATAAATTATAAATATTAATTTATACATTAACGTTAAAAAAGTACAAAACAAAGATTATATAATAAAAAAACATTAACTTAAAAAATGAGAAAAAAATAATGTTTATATATTGTATGTTAAAAAAGCATAATTTTGATTTAAAAAAAAACATTGTATAAATAAACTATCAAGTAGAACTTCAATACCTTCATAATCAAATCAATGGATGTTTTTTTTCTAGCGTAAGGCTATTTATATTCATAAATACATGGCGATGTTTTACTTATGCTATTTTTAACACTTACTACGAATATTTTAATTTACAAGGAAAGGACAACGGAGGAAAGAAACGGAAAGAAGGTTAAGTGAAAACTTTCTTTGTAAGTTTGTTTGTAGCCTATAACATACATATAATACCTATGACTCATAGGTATTAAACGCAAAACTTTTTAAGGGCAGGTCTAGTACATCTAGAAAAACAACTTTTGTTCTAGAACTTTTGGAAAATCACGAAGAAAAATCAGCTTTTTTCATACAAAAAAATCGTTAACGCGCGGCTAAATGTATGGATGTTGTTTTTAAACTTTCGCGATTTGAACACATTGTTATTAAACTACGGGACTAATCGCGCACTAAAATTACGAGATAAATAAATACCTCCTCATCCCGACGTTTCGGCCGAGTTGCATCGACCGTGGTCACGGGTATAAAATAATAAATGTATGGAGAAGCGAATATTTTTTTCAACGAATTTTCAAAAGTCGTAGTATAAAAGTTGTTGGTCTAGATATACTAGACCCGCTCTTAAAAGGTTTTGCGTTTGATACCTATGACCCTGTATAAGTGACATATCCATTCGATGTAAAATTGGTCTTTTATTTTCTGATCAGGAACGCGTTACACTACGCACTTCTGTTAAAAAAAATATACACCTACTGAAAAGTGCAACAGACGGAGATAAAAAGTTACACTGACATTTAGAGTCCAGTTTATTCTATTGAATATGGAACCCTAAAAAAGAGGTACGTAATACTTTTGTTTTACGCTTCCGGGAGTAATTAATTGAGGGTTACAATGTCCCAATTAATTTGGGAGGAGAATTATTGTCTCTACCTTTTGTTGTGAAGCCAGGGGACAAAGATAAACAACATTACAATTTACAGATTTTAATGTTGACAATCAAATTTTTACATTGATCTAGAAGAAAGCTAGCGATGCAGCAATTTTTCAAAATCAATACAAATCTAAAGGTACAAATAAGCGTCTAGTACCTACTTAAGAATATCTTGAATCGACCAGAGTTTTCGCGTTTTCTGTAGAAAATCGAGAAAATTTTCGGTACATTCTCGATAACATTTACGTTCCGGAAGAGAACTCTTTTCACTTCCTAACTTGTAACATAATGTTATATTCTTGGTGTCAATCGCTTGAGTAAGAAATATTGCACGCTTGTACTTACGTCTTATTTTTTAGAAATGTTTTTAGTTTATGTATACTTTTCAGCCAAGTTTTTGCGTGAAAATATGACTTTTAGAAGCTTATGACCTTAAGTATTAAGAAATTAAAAATCTGTAAAAACAAAGACGTATTAGCAATTGAAATTTGATTACATGAAAAAAAAAACACTCAAACCGGGTAGTATTTAAAGACAGATCTAGGTCCCGGCACGTAAGTTGAACAAAAAAATATCACTCTCTCCCTTTCGTTAGCAGAGAAAACAAAAGAGAGGTAGCTATGGTTTAACGTTCAAGTTGTTTGCCGGCTACTATAACAGCGTTTAGTTTTTGTATGGTCAAGGTGGCGCTCCACGATTGCCTTAAAACGCGATGGGAGGCTAAAATGCTTGTCTTTCTTTGGCTCAACACTGCATTGCTATTTATCATGGTAATGCTGTCAGCATGCTAGGCAAGCTGCCCACTGGCAGTGGCTTAGGCGTTTGAATTATTATTTTATTTCCTTGATTTATTGACCTTCAATGACTTGTGTATATTTTTTTTACAAATCGTCTTTATCGTTTATTATACGTGTCCAGTGTCCTATTGTACGAAGTACGGACTTCTAGTCATCAAGCACTACAAAATACCTACATCAGATACTCAATACACCATACCACTCAAGCCAAATGTGGTATAATAGCAGACATCACATTACCTTTGAAAGTACTTACCGCGAATAATTTTCGGATATCGTTTTGGTTAGTTTCTCTAAAAAAGTTATCTTTGTGATAAGCATTTCAAAAATCTGAAGCTAACGCAGGATATGAGCTAGCCCACCTCCTATGCAAACGCCAAATTTTTGAAGTGCTTATCATGACTACCCCCCGAACTTTTGTGATCCTGCGTTTGCTTCAGATATTTGAAATGCTTATCACAAAGATAGCTCTTTGAGATAAAACCTAGTGTGAAAAGCACTATAAAAATCATATTGGTTTCTCTAAATTACTTTTATTGTAAACTTCTTCAGTGATGAAAATGATTTTTATCGTGCTTCACACACTAGATTTATAGAAACAAAATATTTCTTCAGTGACGACTCACTATCATCGCAATTTAAAACTAGGAGCAATTAAATAGGCCCATTCAAATTTTTAATTCCCCTATAGTAAGTATTTTTATTTCGGTAGTGATAAATATAATCGGTGATCCATGCCAATGAATGTCCCGATCCCAGATGTCACATTAACTGATCAACGTCCAATTCGACGGTAATTGAGCATGTGCATGATAAAAAGGCACTGAAACGTATTGAACGATGCTTTCAACATGCTATTTATAGGTACCTACGTAATTCTGTATAAATCTCGTTGTATGTTTTTAAAACTCCGTGTACAGTGTAGAGAACTGACGTCGATATACAATTAAATCACATATTATTTGATCTTCTGTTATGAAGCCTCCTACATATTTTTAATTTATCAAATAAAGCTATTTATTTAGTTATGTACTACAATTTTCTAATATATTATTTTGGAGCAACCTGTATTTAAACAGTGATTCGAGCTATTTTATGCTATTTTGATTAGTCTAATGTCAGAATTGCAGCAAAAGTCTCGTGTACATTATATAATAAAATATGATGCCTGATTACTTCGCTTATTTATTAGTCTTTTTTATTTTATTAGATTTATTATTTAGGTATTAGATTATTTATTGACAGTCTTTTTTTTGTCACGTATAATGCCTGATGTTGGGACGTTGTGGTCGAAGATGCAGCAAGTAGACCTAGAAAATACCTCAAAAAAGGTACTGTCAATGTTATTTTTGTTTGACTGGCTCGGTGGCTCAGCGGTAACGCTAACTTCTAGGTCAAAGAGGCGTGGGTGCAATCCCCACCCCGTGCAAGTATTTATGTGATGAATACAGGTGTTTGCTCTATGTCTGGGTGTTATTTAGTTACTATCTATCTATCTATCTATGTATTTAAAACATATCTGTAGTATATCAGTCTCTGGCAGCCATATCACAAGCTTTGCTTAGTTTGGGGTAAAACACCGTGTGTAAGATGTCCCCAAATATTTATTTAGTTTGTTTGAAAATTTTGCTTTTTCAGTTATCGTTTTTATGATTACTTGTTACTTGTACGTAGGTACCTACTATTTGTGGATCAGAAAACTGTCGGCGTCAGCTCGCCACCCTCTTTCATATCAGCAATAGCCGCAATAGGTCAACGAATTAGAATTAGCTAATTGAAGGAGCAGTAGATTGAATAGCTAAAATAAACAGGACCTACGAGTTTCGAATGAATACCACGGACCGAAGCGTGTAATAAAGTTGTAGTAGTAACTCTTATGCAAGCCCATCTGAGAATGGATCGCTTGTCAGTTGTTCAAAGAAGCAGTGTTTATTTTTCTGTTAAAATTTAATGTGACGGAAATCTAAGTCCTTGGATCCCATACAGTGACAATTTGACGACCACACCTAGCATGACACAGGGACAGATTATCTTTCCACCATAAATATCCATTCGAAAAGAAAATAAAGTATGGAAAATTAATGACAACTGCAATTATAAGTAGATAAATGATTTTCTCCCTTTGCCGTGCTACCCATCCCAGAACGTCATAAAATATGGATAAGTGGCTAGGAGAAGATTATGCCTGATATAAGCCCGCAATTATGATGATGTACTTTTAATAAAATAATAAATTAAAATTCTTTATTTCAGGCAAAATAATAACCCATAAATGCTGATTTAAATATGACAAAACATCTAAAAAATAATGTTGTTACTAAAAGTGATGAATAAAATATCACAGTCATAAATCGGGCTTCCTAGATAGTCTCCAAAACAGTGCAGTATCTCATTGGAACGTCTCAACCCAGCCCAGAAAGAAGCTACTCTAGACTAGACCTGGTGACAGCAAAGAAGTCCCCCGCGCATCGGCGAACATTCCCGACGCGCTGTAATAACGTGCTTTCCTCATGAAAGCATCATTGTATTGCACCCTTATGGTGTGAATTACGTTTTGCACGTATATTTCGTCCAAAGCTGACATGTATATAGGCACAGACAGTTTGCTTTAAACAGTGTCGTTTTTACATCAGTGCTGCAGCTATGGATGACTTTAATGTGACCTCAATTATATTTGAACCTAAATCGTAAATATCACTACAAAACTAGAAAAAAGTTGCTTCTTAAACATAATTTATGAAATGAAAAAATCAATAAAATTATAATAATTAAATTTCATTAAAAATCAAAACACATTTCATAATTAAGTTAAAGAAGCAACTTTGTTCTAGTTTTGTATGCTTTAGTGATATTCTGTCGGATTAGATTATTTATATTTTTTTCACAGATTGCCTGTGATCATTTCTACGTGTTATTTATAGATGATAACAACAAACTAACTTAGGAAACCAAATTAAAAATGACCTAACCTTGTCCAGTGTATCCGTCAGATTGCTGTAACAGTCGTGTTATTAATTGCTTATATTTTATTACGCGAATGAAAATAACTAAGCAAATTACATACTACTTAAATAAGCTAGAAATGTAGTTTAAAAAAACACCACAATATTTTCAATTGTTTATTTTCTCGTTTGTTTTAATGCATTATACTTTTAAATAAGTTCAATAACAAAAGTTTTAAAAGTAGAATAATGTATAAATAGGCTTACGCTATCATTATGACTGAAGGTTTAGTCCACTGAATAGGTAGGTATTGATTCTTGGTTACATAGTGGGTATACAATGTAAAAAATTCGTAGGATTACAATTTATTTCTTAAAAAAATTATGCAGTTATTTGTCTCCGCGTTGAACTCGAAATTAGTGATTTTGAATCATTTATTGCAAAATATTTACGCGATAAAATATCTACAGGGTTATATCCATATCCAGCACTAAGTGGAAAAGGGGTGATTAAAATCATCATTACAAGCAATTTTTACCATGGGACTTAATCAAAATTCGAGGAAAAAATCAGCTGTTCCATACAAAATTGACTGGGAACTCGGAATCGACAAAATGTATTGAACAGCAGATATTTTCCTTGAATATTGAGTTAGGCCCATAGTAAAAGTTGCTCGTAGTGATGGTCTTAATCACTCCATTTCAGCTTAGTACAGGATAAGGAAATAACCCTGTAGATATTATAATATATTCTTAGTAGAGATCAAAATCACCCCCTTTTGGCTTATTACAGGGTAAGCAGATAACCCTGTATAGTGTATACGTTGAAAGTTTAATTTTTTGAATGTAGTGTACGGCCATCGAACATGGAAAAAACTAGTACCAGAATCTAGACACATTTGATTGAAATGCGCGGTGTCTAAAATTGACATAGAAAACACTCTTTGATCTGCTTTAAAATACATAGAGAATGCGCTACAAAATCCTCTAGTTTAGAGTAGTTATTGTGGCCTCTGCTTTTTAGCGTAAAACTCTTGCTTTTTCACTTGTTCAAAGTGTACGACATTGTTAAAATAAGTAAGTTGGAGATTGGTTTTCTCATTACATCGGATTGAAAAGAGACTCATACAGCTATAATGTCAGATATAGGATGTTTACACCAGATTATTGTACACCAAAAATAGTCAAAATTGAGAGCAGCATTGTATTCTTATTGCAAAAATTTAAATGATGACCATTTATAAGCTATTTTTTTGGTTTAATGATTCAAAATCGCTAACATTTACATATTTTCAATGCATATTCGCTAAGTACAAAAATATTAATTTTAATTATCTATCAATAACACAATTTCATTAGATAGTTTTCATCAGTATCTATTGAGTGGTTATTTAGGCACAAACACCACTACACTATTACGCATTTCTTAAACAATCGCTGAAAATTATTTATTTTAGTAACATTTGCAAAGCGTTCAGAGTTAGTGAATTTTGAGCCTAACTTATTATTTTGTACCCCTTCCCATCAGAGCGGCTGGTTCTATTATTTTCATTTGTATAATATTAATTTATATTATAATGTTCTAAGCATGATATAATGTATTGAAAATGTATTTTTTTTTCTAAATAACTAATTAGTTTGATATAACATTTCTTGAATAAAATTAACGACGTAATATATTTGAAAATTAGTGTCTATATTGCTCATTTTTGTACAAAGTTTCCATTAAGTATTTATTGGTGTTACAATTCTGAAAATATACATGTTGTATACTATACATTTTGATAGATACATTATCATATTCGATAGGGTACTGAACAATTGAATATAACTTTACAAAGCACTTAACTATTTCATTACCCATATTTTGAGGAACTAGTAAACAAAACAATTCAAAACTTAAATGCTACTCCGCCAAAATTAATGAATAATTTTGAGTATAACATGACTAAGGATTTAAGTACAAAATGGAGAATATTCTACCTATTTATATGTCTTTATCCGCAATTATATATACAAGACTATTTACAAAGCTATCACAAATTACATTTTATTCGTATCACTATATACATTATTGCATTCAATGTTCCTCGTCATAATGACGACGATATAAACAGTCCTTCTTATTATAAAGTAGCAAAGAATATATATCTGGGATATTGTCCTTTGCACACAACTTTTGTTAAACGTACACTATATGAGGTTTCTCGGGCGTTCTGTGAGCCGGTATCGTTTCATAAGCGAACTGCTGATAGATGTGTTCATCACTATCTTCCTGATAGTAAGGATTCTTATCCACACTATTCCAAGGAGGGTTCAAAGAATGGAAGTTGTTCGTTACAGAAGAACCAATCATTAGATATCGATCTACTTCTCGCTTATTTTCTGGCTCTCTACTACGAGTAGAATACCCTAGCCCGTTACTTAACTTCGAAACATCACCATTTAACATTACACTAGTCATCACCTGCTTTGACTTTTCCCTTTTACACTTTTTCAAATGTCCCATAAAATATAAGCCCCCGCCAACAAGACTTATGCCAATACTCACAGTGAGCACCACTATAGCTACAATGACCCACCCATTTGAGCACCCGAATTCTGATTCCGGAATCATAACAAATAATGCACCTTTCAAATGTTCCGGTGCAGCACACTTCATATCTTCATAATCTATCTTCAGTATAGCACTAGTATTCTTCGACTTCCGGCTATTGATTTCACTCTCGATCCCAAGTTTCCACAACCATAACAATGAGCAGTTGCAAACAAACGGGTTACCCGATATTTCCAACTCTTGCAGTCGATCAATTGGAAAATGAGCTGCTTCCAAAGTTTCCAGTGCATTGTTCCTCATGTATATGTGTGTCAGTTTTGGATTTCCATGGAACAATCTCGGTGGAACTTCTCTGACTTTGATGTTTTCGTTCATCCAAATCTTTTGCAGATTTATGTTATCCACAAAAGCTCTCGAATCAATCTTTTCCAACTCGAAAAGTCTGCTCAAGTGTAAATGTTTTAAGTGGAAGAGACTTTGGAACGACAGTGCCGTCACGTTTTGAAAAAAGTTTCCACTTAGGTACAAATGGGATAAGTTTGATAGTTTAGACAGGGCGGATGTAGGGATCGAGGTCATATTATTATTGCTCAAATCCAGATGACGCAGCGATGGTAAGTTATGGAAACCCAGTTGGTCAATATTACCAATAACGTTTGAGTTGAAGTCCAAATTCTTCAATTCCTTTAAGTACGGGATACCATGTCTAGGTATATCCTTCACTAGATTCAACGATAAGTCCAAATACTCTAACCGGACCATAAAGGCGAAGTTTAGTGTGGGTAAATCCATTATGGAATTATTCCGCAGCGATAAAATCTTCAACGATGTCAAAGGTTCGAAAGTACTCTTTTGTAAACTGACCAATTTATTTCCAGACAAATCGAGTCGTTCTAGTACACTTAAATCTTGAAAAGTTTGTTCATGTATCTCAGCCAATTGATTATTGGACAGGTCTAAATCGACGAGTCTTTTCAATCCAACAAAAGTGTCTTTGTCGAGTCGTTTGAGGAAATTGTAAGTGAGATTTAGATGAGTCATCTCCATGTTGTTCTCGAAGTTTTTACTACCGAGGTCTTCGATTCTGTTGTACGAGATGTCGAGGACAGTGAGTTGGTTGTAGAAACTGAAGGTGTAGAGGAGGTTGTCGATGGCATTGTGGCTGAGGTTTATGTAGGTTGCTTCTGGGTTGAGTTGTATGGGTACGATTTCTAAGCCTGCGTTGGCGCAGGAAGCAGCGCGAAGAGTGTCGTCGCAGGTGCAGCGCGCGGGGCAGAGGGTACGCGCCGTGGCGCTCCAAGCCCAGGCCACCACCACCACCCACCAGCGCCACCGAGCTACCGAGAAGCCCATAACATCTCATGTATACGCCACGGAGACCTGTAACAAGAGAAAAATAACATTTAATAATCATTATCATCACACGTTTATTTTCTACTAGTTTTTACCCGCGGCTTCGCCCGCATGATATTTTGATTTATGACGCAATATCATTTTAATTAAAATAACAGCCTATGTGTTATTCTGATATATAAGCTATATTATTGCAAAGTTTCATCTCAATCCGTTCAGTAGTTTTTGCGTGAAAGAGCAACAAACATCCATGCATCCATCCATCCATCCATCCATCCATCCGTCCATCCATCCATCCATCCATCCATCCATCCATCCATCCATCCATCCATCCATCCATCCATCCTCACAAACTTTCGCGTTTATAATATTAGTAGGAAGTAGGATAAATACTTCCACTTGGTAGTTTGAGGAATTTAAGGTCTAAGGTGAGGTTATTTTTTATCATTAATATCAAGTAAATAAATTTAACCAATGATCTGCAAAAAATAAATAAAAAAGGTCTAGCCATTGACACGATATTAATGAATGAATGATCTGTAAATACAAGATCATTGGCTTTCATTAGAAAAACAGAAGATATTATTATCCACACCGGATAATAATATCGCATATTGCATCCCCAGAATACAGCCAAGTTCCAACACGGCTATGACAAACAGAACGCAAATCCCATTCAAACAAAAGAAAACCTCATTGCCATAGATGAGATCTAGTTTATTTTTCCCGTAATTTATTGTTATCATAAAATCCGAGCCACCCTCGGGCTATGTCTCGCTTCAGACTGCGGGAAAGGAATGTAAAAATGTACAACATTATCGCTAGAGAACATCTTAATATAATTTCTGGCGAAAACTGCAGATAACGAATGTGCCTCTCCACAATTTGTATGAGGGGGAATGGAATTGTTTGATCCAAATTAGGCCGATAAGAGACGTGCCGCGCCAGCGAAATGGTGGTTTCAACTCGGAAACTTTTTTATTATCTTTTGTTATTGCGAATAGAGTAAGAAAAAGTTTGAGCATATTGCACAAATGCTGTTTGCGTTCTTTATTTGTTATTCAATATGCCATTACGGTTGGTTTGTTGGATTTGGTCATTTTTCCCCTCCAGGGTGGTGACGGCACGTGGCACCGGGCTAAAGCAGTGTACGCACGTGCGAACGTATTCTCGCGCTACGATACGTTTGATTTTACGTAGCAGTTAATAAATATCAAACACTTTCACACTGTGCACCAAACAGGTTTGTTTTGTGTGAAAAATTTTGAGGTTTTTGACAAATCTTTATAGTTAATCAGTATCACTTACTAACAGTAGATTCATGGCTACTACGAATGGTGACTTATCATTTGTGTGCATAGTCGAGTCTAACTGCGTCCGCGTACACTAAGGTAATTTGCGTTCAAATGTATAAGCGCCCATATTCTAGACATTCGTGTGTTACATACAATAGAGTCATGACTATTATGATTGACGACACACTCGTAGCAGTTGTGTGCAAAGCCAAGTCAAACTGCGTGTTCGCTTAGCTAATTTGCGTCCACACGTATGAACGTTCGTGTTCTCGACATTCGTGGTCGTACGTGCGTACACAGCTTAATGCGTTCTCCGCGGCTTCCTAACCCCTGCCTCACCTGTGATCGCATATTGCCCCCTTAATTTATCGTCTCACGTTCTCGCAAGACGAATGTTCCCGTGAGCGGAACTAGCGGCTAATCCAGCCGAGCCTCAACAATACCCCCAAAATTCTCGGCGATCCAACAAAGGACTTAGGTACTTCAAATTAAACGTTCGGCTTTACAATTCGACGGAATGTATAATGAATAGCACCGTAACATCTGTTAACGAAGGCGAACGATCTAGAAAGTTTTCACGCGCGGGAATAACTAATTGCGAAGGTTGGAATTCAATTTATGGCTTCTAGTGCGCCTCCGGAGAGATGACGCCGTGCTAAAGTATTAATAATGCAAAACAGTGTCACGGGAAGTTTTTGATTCCAAATGCAAATTGAATTAGGAAACAAAGTTGTGAGTGTTGAGCCGCTGTACCTCGGTTAAGTCGTTGGCTGTATTATGCTAAATGATTAACATCCATTCATCTAATCTACATGGGTCGGCGGTTGTGAGATTATGACAAGGATGAACCATGAAATTGACTAGTTCTATTCCGGTTTTGTTTATGTCTGATTTCTTTACCATTTTAGGGGTTCAGAATTCACTAGGTAATACAAACTACCTACGTTATGTTTTTTAGGCATGGTTAGCGGAGCGTTGGTTGTTTGGTCCGGCTCCAAGATGGGTCGACGATATAGTATAAATTGCGGGTTGGACCTGGAAATGATTGTCAAAAAACCGGGGCAGATGGCACAGTAAGACAGAGAGGCTTATACCCAGCAGTGGGATAAGTAGGCTTTGGGTGATGATAATGATGTTTTTTAAATACGTTATAAAATAAACATACTTAGGTTTTGAAGGGTATAGGTTCTAATTAAGTGAAACGTAATTTTCAAAACTGCATTCAGCTGACTAAAATTGTATTCGCAATCTTTAGAATTAGACTGTAAAGGTCTCATTATGTATATTATTCAAAGTCATTGTACTTAATTAGATACGAACTCTGCACCGTTTCACATAAATACAAAGTGAGAAGTCGTGAGAAGACGGCCCAGTCCCCTCAGTAACCCGATATGATCCTCCGTGAATGGATTACCAGAACCCGTCTGAATTACAGAAACCATACGCACAGGTCCCTGTATATGGATGGATTAATTCGGATACATTCCAAATGTATGCCGCGTCACGCGAACATGAAGATTACAATTTTCAATCATATGGAGCGTGATTATGAATGCTAACTTGTGGCTTCAACGAGCTATGATAAGTAAGAGTTAGAAGAAATTGGAAAATTTTGCTTCAAAATGATATGATACAGCGACGCGGTGATATAATGTAAAACATCTGGGTTTCTTGTAATTCAAACACGAACTGTGTAGTAAATTCAGCTGTTTTGGAAACTAACAAGTAAAATTTGTTTGAAGCGGTGTAATGATGATTTAGTGAATGCAAGGTTGCCTTATACCTAGCTAGAATCATGTTAAAACATGAGAAATATTACGATCCATTTTCATTTCGTCAATTTCAATTGAAAACAAATAATAAAGACGAAAAAATCAAAGCACTTGGGAAATTTTGTTATTTATTGATTGGTGCTCGTTGGATATTATAAATATGTCATAGCGTTATGATCCATCAATCGAGAGAGCTATTTGTTTCACTACTTAACTGTACAAAAAAAAATCAAAAACTTTCCCATTATTATTTAGCATTTCTACGAAGAGGGTTGCGGTTTGGTGAACGTGAAAAAAGCAAAGGGGCACACCCTCCGTTTCCGAGCCTAAACTGCTCTGGCCAGCATTCTTTTGTCTTTTAATTTCCTGTCCGCCAGAGTGCGCTCCCATCGTGAATTTCGCTTTCGTGAGCTTCGTTAACTTGTATCGGCCTTTGTTGTTGCCTATTGAACTTTTCCATTACCAACGTCATCGATTGAAACCGCCAAATTCGTTGGAAAATTCGTGTCGTGAAATCGGCACCAGAGTACAGGAGTACCCCCTCGATATGAAACAGTCTTTTCATTTTCCTTTCGAACCGAGTGTGTTTTCAAACTCCTTGTTTTGTTTTCCCGACGAAACTTCTCGAAATGGAAATTAAATATTTCCTTATTGAAAAGTTAGAATGTTAGCATTTAGATGCTGGATTTTAATAATTGTAAGAGAGATTCTGTTGGTATGAAATGCCGCCGTTTCGGCGACTCGTCACGGGGATTTTTCATTAAAATTTTAATGAGGTTCAAGTCGTCATAATATAAGCGGTAGATGTCATTAAATTTATCGTTTCAAACTGAGCATTAATCGTAGTCACGTAGTGGCGCTTAATTTTAGTATTCATAACTGTTTTAATTACATCAAGAATGTCGTGAACGATGAATTCAATTTTGACGCTTCCTGTTTGTTTCCTTAATGATTTTTAAGGATCGCTGTCCAGAGGTTAAAATGGAGGCACACTAATTGTTTATTAGATTTTAGGCAGTACTTTAATACTTAGAATGGCATTTTATCGGATTTTCTTTCAGAACGTTTCACCTGCGGATGCAAAGCGTGGATGTGATTAATGCATTGTTACATCATATTCTTAACTAATTAAAAACTATAGCGACTCGCTCCGGCTTTGTACAGGTGTCTTATACATATTAACTTTCCTCTTGAATCACTCTATCTATTAGAAAAACCGCATCAAAATCTGTTGTGTAGTTTTAAAGATATAAACATACATGGGGACAGACAGCGGGAACCGACTTTGATCGGAAAAAGTAGATATTACAAAAACTTCAAAGTGGCCAGCAATTAAATGGACTAGCGTAAATAAACGTTTTAGTCCACTTAGCACTTGTCTGGCCTTATTCAGGTATTAGTATCACATTTGGAGGATGTTCACCCCTAAAATGGCTTTGCAAAACGTCCCAAAGCGTGGGTACTCGACCCGATACTGGCGACCTTCCTAATTACTCTATAACATCTAAACACCGTTTAGGCCGCGCAAAGGGATGCCCGTAATTTATTACACAGTTTCCCTGCGCTTACTAAATTCAATATCAAAAGGGACCAAACCTTCAACATTAATAGTAACACCATCGGCTCCATTTAAGTTATTATTATCAAAACTATCCGTTCCGGCCTAATTGCGTACGATAGTAATCTGAATTATCATTCGAAGTTATCTATAGCTGGAGGTAGCAACTAACAAAGAGAGGGTCTGAACAATAAAACCAGTGTAAAACTCGGGTAACCGCTCTCTTACTGGAGAAATTGAGGGAACGTCCAAGCTTTTGGTTTTATGAGTTACTTAAGTCGTGTGCTACCGTTTTTAAAACAGTTCTCGTCTTAGTGGAGAAAAGTTTTCGAGCCGTATTGAAATAGAAGATGTTTAAGTGCGGGGCTGCTTTTTCGATATAAATAAACGGAGATGCGTCAAGCTCTGCGCTAATTATGTTGAATTTTTTTATGTTTCACGGTTACTTATACTGAATCACGTAGCCTTATTTGAATGCTGTATTTGTGTACAACAAAGCAAAATGCAATGAAGCGTCAATTATTTTAAACACATGATTGTAATTTGATATTGGTGTATCGGCAATAGTTTTTACTTCAGCAAGGATATACCTATTTATGAAAATTATTTAAGAAACCGAAACTCTGATGTTATTTGTATTTGGTACACTTTGTTTCTCTATTTTTTCTTTATAATATTGTCGAAAATCATTTTTGAAAAGAAGGTTTAAAAATTGTATACCTTTTTTTTTCTTTTTCAAATAGGTTTGCGTTTGACTACACACTGCCTGATGTTAAGCAGATATGCGGTCTAGGATGTAGCACGCTTACTTTGAAGATCCTATACCTATTTACTCGAGATTTGAAGACACCTCCCTAAGATACCTACCAATATTTTCGACATTTAGTGACAAATAATCATTGAACTGTTAACAAGTTTTTGAACAAATTGTTCTTGTACCAAGCGGAATACACATAGACGCTGCGTCTACAGATGTTGGGTCTATAAGTTGCATTCGGAAAGTTTCCATCCGAGTGCGTATACGTGCTTAGCTTGACGGCCGTAAGTGTTAGTGTCGGCAAGCTCTAAAGGGAATAATGAGAAAACTTGCTCCGTCAGAGAGAAGAGAAGGCTGGCCCCACTGGTTAGGCCCAGACTCCACTAAAACTGCGTGAAGCGGAGATATGCGGAGCGTAATGGGCCTACTGCATTTTATTTCTAACCTGAAGGCCTCTGGCATGGCTTTGTAATTAAAACAACCGGAATCAACAGTTTAACGAACTATCCAAGCCACGGCAGCGCTCAGTTGTAAATGCCACTCGCGGTCACCCATCCGAAGGCAGACCATACCGAACCTTGCTTAATTTCAATGATTGCTAAGAAATATCGAGACAAACTTCATTATAAGATTTGAACAGCAACAAAACTCAATCGTAGGCAGCGGAACTTTTTTTATTCTTTGCTAAGTAAATTAGCACTTGTGAGCACATGTAATGGTGATATGTTCTATATATCTCCATTTAGTTCCGCCTAATCATAATCTCATAAGTGTTATCAGTGGTATAATAAGCCCGACTACAGATGCGCCATCGTAATTATATTAGCTAAATAGCATAGTTCTGTTTCTTTTTCACTTTAGGCATTCGATAGAGAAACGCTTTTTACGTTGCTATTAAATGTACGCTGGCGTCTCTGTAATCGGGCTTAATATTCATTGTAAGCTTAAAAAATCAAACCAAAATAGTGTATTTTTAATATACTATTGAATCATTTCAAGCAGTAGATACAATGTCAATAAATTAAGTAATTAATTATTACTATCAATAAAATAAGATTGATTTAAAACAATAAAAAATAAGTTATGAACAAATTCTGTACTGATTCTCAACTTTACAGTTAAGAATTTTTTTATTGCTGTAAAATGCCTGCTCGACATGCCATCTCTTGAGACGATACTTAAAGCCTGCGAGACTTGTAGCAGTGGTGACACTGTCAGGCAACTTGTTGTATACAGTCGGCCCCATGACGTGAGTGAGTTTGTCTTATTCGTTAGTTGCCTAGGTATCTGTTTTATACCCTGCACGTCTACTTGGGAGCGTTAGTCGTTGTGTCCTGTGAATTCACTATCTCTGCTTTGCTTTGGTAGAGTCTGAAACTATAGTTGAGGGCAAAAACGGCGCAAAGCGTCTCGTTGATTCGATTGTAAATTCGCAACTTCACGGTGAGCCACTGAAACGAATTGCTGTTTTTTCCGTTATAATGGCGCGAACAAAAAACTTTTTAGTGCTGTCATGATAATTTTTAGTGGCAAAAACGGCGATGAAATTGATTTTAGCTCTGTCGTCAGCAAAAAGGTTTACGTAAAATAGGAGAATATTTTTTAGTGTATTCGTAAAAAGTGGGAATGAATAAATAAAGATGTCGCATTTGAAGCGGATAAGAAATGAAAAATAACTAAGATGTTAATGAATTGTTAGTAAACTCAATTTAAAAGGTCTAGGTCATCAAATCAAATTACACTAAAATTAAGAGCTAATTCAATTTATTTTCAAACCACAACAGAAAAGTATCTGTACTGTACCAGCCTTTTTAATAGTCTACTGCAGGACGTAGGCCTACCCACGAAGGGTGAAGGGTGAGAAAAGCATCAAACTTCGTTAATTAGTTTGAGATCTAAGATATCACAGATCAATATGCAGACTTGCAGAATTTACAATTTCACTCTAATAATTTATGACACATATATTAAAAAAACTTAATTGGCCTTAAAAGGCGTTGGTGTCAGAGTTTATAAGCCGCTTAAAGGCCTCTGACATGGCTAAACGGTAGAAATAACCGGGGCCTACAATTTTAACGTGTCATTGAGCCACGGCAGCGCTCCGTTATAAATGCCACCCGCGAGCACTCTGCAGACTGACTGTGCGGAACGTAGTTTCTAAAACTTAATAGTATCTACTTAACAGAGCTTTTTATACTTTATCTCTTGACCATGCAACGTGCTACAGTTAAGCGTTAAGCTTCCAAGGTGTCCGTATGAAACAAGTTTGTAATTTTATCTACATTCAACATCCAAGACGTAGTTCCAACTTCGTACACTTTAGTGCACTTCACGCTTCAAAAGTAGTTTCAGCTTTAACGTCCTATGACATTGTAAGCAGCTTGGATACTTCTGAAATGAATGCTAATTAAAACTGATATCGAGTCAGAGAACGAGGTGAGGAAACGAAACGAAATGTAATATATCTGTAATAGAAAAGTTATAAAATGTTTGGTTAGCGCAGAATTCGAACCTGCAATTTACAACTATCTGTATGCTGAATGTGAGTTTTGTCGTAAACATGACGCGCTCTTCGGCGAGCGCGTAAGCATGTAATTTGTATGAACTTGTTGTGTTTCAAAAACGCGCCGCTAATGGCGCTGTACATTTCTTCATACAAATTACATGCTTACGCGCTCGCCGAAGAGCGCGTCATGTTTACGACAAAACTCATACTCAGCATACTGGGTTGTCTGAGTTGCTATTATAATTGAACGTACGGCGTGCCTAAGCCACGATGAATTGGTAGTACTTTCGAAGTGTGAACTAGTTTTAAATTTCTGTTATTTGTAGACAATTTCAAAGCAATAACCTAAATGCCTTTCGTCGCGTGAAATGCGATCGTATTTAATTAGAGGGTAACCAATATTAACGTGGATAAACGATGATTAGCGACGCATTCGCACCCTAATCGGTCGCCAACAAATTTTAATATCACCGGCGCACCTGCCTCGCCGCCGTTGATAGTTGCACGCCCCTACGCTATTGATTTTGCAATCAAAGCCCTGTTAGAGAACTACGCCACTTGCCCGCGATTACCGCCAGATATTAATTTCCGAGCCAACATTGTTTCATCGAGATTCGAGATCCATCCATGCGTGGTTATGGCCGCAAAATCTTGACAACTTCTTGCTCCAGCTCTAATTCCATTTACCGAAGCGTTCAGGATTTCCTGTCGCGCAAAAACCGAACCCGTATGATAGGCGATAAAAACAAACACATACATAGCGAGAGAGAAACAGCTACCGATACGTGAAAGTCGACTACTCCGTTTGATATCTCCGTATTACTTTAATGCTAAACGTTAACGTTAAAAGAACGAAAGAAACGTCACGTCGTTTCGCTCACAATGCAGAATGTTGCTACAAAATACCCTCAGATGCTCCTGTAGCTGAGTAGCGGTAAGAATAAAAAGGAACTTTAACGAACAAAACGTCTACACAATTCCATTTTCAGCGGCGGAGCGAGTCTTAGTGAATCGGGCTTCTGTATGGGCGCCTTTATAAACGCAATAATGAGGAGTGGTAAGGCGGTATTCAGGCGAGCGCCCTAACGAGAGGTGCCGATGAATCACCCATGAGGCGAGCACAAAACTTGGCCACTTGGATATAATGATGAGCGCCGCGCGCTTGCCACGGCTTACTCGTCCCCTTCCTTGCTTCCTCGCAGCGTGCGCCACCTCGTCGCCTCGCCAAAGGGCTTTTAGCTAGTTGCAGTTAGCTCTCCAGCCCGCTTTAGCTTTGACTTTCATCGCCGGGCCACCTAGCGGAGCTTCGGTGCAATTGGATGCGGCCTACGGATGAATAGTCAATGAATTTAGGTCAAACGACGACACGGGACGACACAAATTAAAATCTAGTTTGCACTTTCTTTCAGTTATGTTTTCACTTAACAAAGTTGCTTACGCAGGTTTGTTTTCAATTTTTCCACGCATTCTCAATTCTATTTTCTGATCAGAGTGGTGTTTGTTACGGTAATGTAGAACTTTGTTTCAATAAGAATCAAGTGAGAAAGTTGAACCTACTTTCATTCACTTTTCTCCGTTCAAATTTTGCGGTAAAATACCGTAGATAGGTTACCGGCTCACGTTTCAAAACTTCAACGTCGACTTTGCGAAATGAAAGAAAAAACAACTCCTATGAATTGTTTGACTGTTATTAAAACTTTTCCTTTGAGATATGGAGTTTATAAAATTAAAAGTTAGCGTTTACATTATCGTAAGTTAAATTTAGGGTAGATGAGGTTAAGAGCGTTCCTGCGTCGAGGGAGCCATGAGCTGCAAATGACGTGCTTACGAAGCGGATCCAACGCTAAGCTCGCGAAATGGTTTCGGCCTAAATGAGGCGCGTGGCGTCTTCCAAGGCACTGTGTGAAAATTAGTCAATCCTATCTCAGCGATCTCCCGCGGACCCGCTGAGGCTGAATAATGAAATAGCTCGTTGAGGCGGCGGATAGGCGCTATCGACGTGAGCCGCGGCGGGCGCCGCCGGTGGCACGCGGTGGCGGCGAGCAACGCGAAAATCCCACGGATTCCGTGTGAGATATTCGCCGGCTCTTTTAGGGTTATTAGGCGGAGTGGGTTTTAGGGAAATGACTCGGGAAATAAATCTATCCCGTTGAAATGAAAGAATCTGTGTTTTCCCAAATAAATGCCCATGAAATAAATTGTATGGGCTCGTACATTGTCTTCATTGGGTTGTGTGAAAGCGGTAGATAGATAAGAATCCGCGCTCGTATGGATACGGGCGGGCTGCCAATAAGGAGAATTGAACTGGAGCAGAATGATATTGTCGCTAAAACTATTGTTCTTATTTACAGAAATGGGAGTGAGAAAATAAAGAAAAAATCTGTACACTGAAGCCGACCGAGCTGAATCGGTTTATACAGTTTTATTTGGGTTCTATTGTTTTCGGACAAACTATTCTTCTAATAGTTTTTCTTTTAATAATATCAAAGGGTAATTGTGTTATTTCAAATGTAATTTTTTCACAGATACATTTTTAGGTGTAATTAGGGACTTCACTATTTTTACATAGAGGTTTTAAAAGCAGCACATATTCCGATCGCTGCAGCAAAACTGTATTTATGATTTTGAAGAGAAAACAAAACGCACTTCTGAAATGCCCGCTGCAGATAGAAAACTGTACTCCTTCGAGGCTAGAAAACAAGGCTAAAGCTCTTTCGGCGGTCCTCGTATCTCGAAACAAAATCCCACGTTCACGTTTCCATTCCATATTGTACTATTCTTGGATTCTCTTTAGCGTATTCCGTGTTTGCAACCGAGACGCCCCAGGTTACGGCTTGAGCTGTCGACAGTAATGCATTTTTTGAAAGAATGAATGAATGCCAGGATTTTACTTCTCTAACCATTGGTGAGAATTGAAAAAGAAGCGCAGTCGACGCACTAGATACAGCGAAAAATATTCCAGTTCAAGCGATAAATATTTGAATAGTTCGCTGTATACTAAAACGGATAGGTTTGTCAGATAAAGCTGCTGAATTCTGAAAAGACGGCAGACCCATGCAGTTTTACGATACATAAAGTTTAAGAGCAAATAATATGAGCAAATTTACGATGCTTGACAAAGAGCGTATTGCGAAGGTGACGCGGGTGATATAAGGCGCAATTTTCCCTCGGACTATATTTCGTAGATGTCGTAACATAATTTTGATTAAAATTTTACATCGTGCTCACGAATTTTTATTGCCTCATTATCTTAGTTTGCTATACGGAAGATAAGGTCGAATCGGATGCGATGGACTTAATTACTTATACGAGATTGGTTTAAACTGTTCAGTAAATAATCTTGAATTATGTTAATGTTTCGTAAAAAGCCGTGGGCTTATCATTATCATCGACGTTTACTTTAGATAATGGTTCCGGTTAGTTCTTTTATAATTCACAAAATTATGTAACATGCAGTGATGCAAAATGAAAGACATTTTATTGCTTAAAATATACGTGTCAGGAAAAGTTTTCGGTTAAAACACAAGAAGGTTTTTCCACTTCTAAAAAGTGGGTCGAGAGAGGTTAGAAGGGTAGGTGGGTACTATTTATAATCAATGTGACTGGGAACGGTCGGCGACACTGAAAGCCCAGATGAGTTGATTAATTCGATTTTCCCTTTGGACGCTTTGATTGCGAATGCAATCGGAGCGAAACTGTTTTCTATCTACGTTTAATTACACATTTATTGCATGTTGAGTTAGATTTTTTATCGAGACGAAATAAAATACTGGCTATTTTGGATACGTGCTCGTTTAAAAAGGCTTGTCGTACATTCGTATGATAGAATCCAGTAGTAATTTCTTCGGAACAATGATGTAGATCTGTTCAAACCTGGACAGAGCACTAAACCATTTTGAATTGGTTTGAGAATGAAACATTTATGGTGTTGTAAAATTTCTAGATATCATATTTAGATACAATGCGGAACTCAAAATTCATTGCTACTAAATTGTGCGAGTTTTGACAAAATGATCATATTTTATTTAGATCATGCGACCATAAAAATGTAATTTGCGTCTCAATCAAACGAAGAAAAAGTTATCTATAGAGGTTTTGCTAAATTGTTCATGTTCCCTTGTTTATTTGATTTTAAATATCTGTGAACATGTTTTGAAGTAAAAGTAAACAATTTATTAATTGCATAGTTATATGAACGACTACGATTATGATATTTAAAAAAACCGGACAAGTGCAAGTCAGGCTCGCACATTGAGGGTTCCGTACAAACATATTGTAAAAATAATTAAAAACCTGTTTTAGCATGTGCTAATGAAGTTCTTTACTCACTTTGAATTTTGAACCTATATTTTGTGAATTTTGCTGCCCTATTTTTTGTGATGTAAATAAAAATGTACAGTTTTCAGATTTATTCCTATATGTGTACTCTGAGACAATGCTTCTCGCCAAATTTCATAGTTCTATGTCAACGGGAAGTACCCTGTAGGTTTTGATTTTTGTGAGTGTCGAAATATTATGCTGTTTTTTACGACATAAACGGCTCTATCTTTTTTATACGATAACTGAGAAGTTTTTCTTTTACACAACTCCAAGAAACCATAAATATACGTATACAGTTTAAATTTCAACTCGAAATCTTTACGCGTTCCCGAGATAAAGAGTCTTGATATACACACAGACGGACAACAAAGTGATCCTATAAGGGTTCCGTTTTTTTCCGTTTGAGGTACGGAACCCTAAAAAACAATCGATAGTTGTATAAGTAACGGCAAAACAAAGCCATGCTAGCTTCACCAACAATTTCCATTGAAAATTCTAACTAAAGCATCTCTATGTACTAGCATCCTGTCATCGTTGAGTAAAAACATAAATTGCGCTAGCGCAGTCAGTTACAATATAACGTCTAAAGAAATGTAGAGCTTATTTGAGGAACTTATAGGGTTTGTTTTCCTTTGACAGGTTAGAGGAAATTCTTTCTCTGTATAGTATAAGTACCGTAACGTAAGAGTTGTTTACAGCCTGTCCTATCTGACAGGTGCTTCCTTTAGATCTTGTTAGCGATAGATGACTTGTAGCGAATACGTTATGCTTTCAAGTAGTTGATATCAATAGATCATTTGTCTGGAGTTCATTATATATAATATTTTTTATACTCAGCTTCGAGCAAATATCTACAAAGCCAAAGCCCCTAAGAGAAATCTGAAGAAAAAATTCTGAGCACCGTCATACATTAAATAATTCACAATGACCCGTTTTCTTGAATCTCGACGTTGTTACCTAATTAGACATTGTAACTAAGCACTCTGGCATCACGCGGCGTTGTAGTCGACTTGAAATCGCCTTATGATTAACTAAAGAGCCTGCCCACTACATAGCGTGGGCAGGGTTTTGGCTCGAACACTTTTTTGCACGATTGTTACTCTATAGATATTTGCTCGAAGTAACTCAGCAATAAAGTTTGTGAGAAAACGTCTCTTTGCAGACGTAGCAAAATGAGAATCACGAAAATTTGAGTGAGTTGTCTCATAAAAAAATATTATTATCACTGAGCCTAACACTTACCTTACCATTTTGATGAGAAACCCTGATGAGATGATGTCTGCATACCTCAGGTACGGTTAAGTTAGTTTTATTAGGTAAGGTTGATTTAAAAAAAATATAACGAAGAGCTTAATTTCTACCGTCTAAGACCTACAAAGCACACTCAGCCAACGAAGCATTTTATGTTTGGGTTTCTTTTTATGGTGTCTGTCTAGAGAAATGACTAGCTCCAAATTATTTTTTCATCACATCTATTCGAAAAATACTACTTGGTTCGGCTTTAAGTGCGCCCAAAGGTGGTGTTTTCGATAAGGAACTTTATAAGTGCGCCGGAATTATCTTTGCCGCGCACTTTTTGAATTTGGAACAAATAAGTGCGACGGAATGATTTATTACGTTGTATTAAATAATAATATTACAATAACATATGAGGCGCCTTTTATTTTCTCATAGAGGTGATGAAAAGTAGAGTGTACCACTCGGGCGCAAAATATATTTTTGGCTCGGCCGACGTACTTTGAATCCCTCGCTACGTTCAGAATTTTACTAAATAATCCCTAGCTGCGCTCGGGTTTCTACTTAAGAATCCCTCACTTCGCTCTGGATTCAAAAAAGCGACCTCGCCGTAAAAATATTATTTTGCTCCCATATGATACAATCTACTATTAAAATCCTTGTGCAATTCCAAAAATTTTTTACGTCTCATACCTACTCTTTACACATTTCTAGTCTTCTTAGTATTTATCCCGACTACAATCAGGTATTAGTAAAAATTAAAAGAAAAATACGTAAGCTCCTAAACTAAAAATGATCAAAACTTTCTAAAAATTACAAATATCAGCCAATAAAATAAATAATACCAATTGTATGAAAATATCATAATATCTGTAGAACTTCGACAAATTAAGCTATCAATGTTAAAATATTTCTCACAAAAATCTGTATTTGTGTTATAGAATTTAAGGCAGTCATATTGTCACCACACCGAACAATATGGCGTGACAGTCGGCAGTAAAACACGTTTCAAACGACCCGACTTAGATCACGTGTGAAATCGAGACTTTGTTCCCATGAAATGGTATTAAACGTCTAAAATACATGTCTAAATGGTCTCACGGTGGATCGTATCTACCTCAGTGGCCACTGACCATTGATCCCTATAGTTGGAGCATTTACATCGGTTGTTATCCAATGCAGCAGTGTATCGGATGTCGTTTGGTAGCTATCAGTCGTAAACAATACGATCTGACGTCGCCCTATGGACCGTGAAACCACATTTTCGACTGGCTAGCTTTAGATTATGATAAAACTGGAACATGTATATAGTGTTATTACGGTGTAGTGGGATAGTAAATGTGTTTGGGTTTGAGTGTTTTTGGTGCTTAGATCTAGGTTAGATATCATCATATCAATATTGGGTCATGAAGATAAAGTTATGTCGTAGTAGAGCGCTTTAGCTGTAAATTTTTATTTTGAAAACAGAATGAACTAAATCAAAGTTTAGTTATTCATCGTACTATGAAGAACGTTTATTTAATATCAGCGCTCGGTTAGAGATACTTAGTTTTAATCTTATCAAAAAGTAAGGATATGGTTAGTGAAGCATAATGATATTTAATTCGGTTATAGTAGCGCGGATGACACGTTAAAGTAATCATATATCTAGGTTTATGTTTAGATTTATATTTATCTCACAACAATGACAGTAAGCCAAACAATCCACTTGAACTAAACCTGAATCTCCACCAAAGTTCACATTTTGTTGTTACTTCCTATATACAAATTATTTTCTTATCCCTTCCACAATTCAAAAAGTTCCCAAGTATCGAAAACTAAGTAAAATAATCTAATCTTGCGGTACAAAAACCTCAAGTTCCGTTCAGTATCAAATGTGGATTAACAACATTCAAAAAGTTCTCACCGATTCGGTCCACTGCCCATGAATATAACATCTTCGCTTCCCTGACATAGAAAAAATATTTCAGTATACAAACTTGGAACAAACTATTGTAGAACTTTACTGTGACCTAGAGTTAAGATTGGTAAGAGTTAAAACGGGGCTACAATCGATAACAGCGCTAGCCAAATCGTTCGCGACCTTCTGAAATCTTTCATCTACAATTCTCTTCGAGTATCTACAGAGCCACAGTCCCTTAGTGAAAGTAGTAAAAAAATGCCCGCGCGCCGTCATACATGTACTGACTTAGATATTTACATTAAATAATTCACGATGACCCGTTTTCTCGAAACTATACGTTGTGTCACCTAATTAGTGCTTATAACCGAGCACTGTTGGCATCGTGCGGCGTTGTAGTCGGCTGGCAATCGCCTTACGATTGAATAAAAAGCCTGCCCACTACGTAGATTGGGCAGAGTTTTGGCTCGGATACTTTTTTGCAGGATTGTGACTCAATAGATATTTGCTCGAAGATAATTCTACATGAAGACCTACTCAATTTACAAAGATGGCATTAAATGTGAATTTTGTATAAAATATGTAAGAGGATATCAAACGATCACAAACGAAATACTTGAATACTTATTATAAACAACTAGCCAAGTACGTGAATATCACAAAAATAAATTGTACTGAAAGAATTCTATTCAAGAGAAAATATAAAAAATGGATACCTATATCTCTTTTAATCCAAGATAAGAATTTTTCAAAGCCATTGAGATGTTGAAGAGAATAGGATACAAAAATACTAAGTATCAAGTTGAGCTTCTGATTCACTGTTATATTATCATGATAGTCATATAATAATTATACTCCTCGTGAACCAATACTACAATTACAATATTAGTCACGATCTCTATGACTTGACCCTTTATGATTGTTATACGACCGACGGTAAAAACTATTACAAATTTTATTTAATTGATAGTAGTCATAGCTTGGCAGGCTGTTGAAATTCAATTGCAAGTTGAAGTAGTTTCTGATGATGGATTTTAAATGGCATATAAAATAGGCTGGGAATGAAAGGCGGACCTTTATAAAACATCTAAATCAATTTAAAAGCGTACACAAATGAGAGATCGGAATCTCTCGTTTTGCATGAAAATAGAGATAGAGATAAACTACATATATACAAAGCAAATAAACTGTCGAGAGCAGAATAAAGTCTTAGTTCTCTTTATGTCGCAAATCGTAATTAAATAACTAAAAATGTTTTCTAAAGAAACCATATTTTTCGAAGAAACGAGCAGGTCTGGGAAAGCTTATGAAAAGCCCGAGAAAACGATTACGTAACAAAACTTTAGCAACAAAAGATGTCGGTCTCGACCTTCTGGCATTTGACTTAAAAGATAACAACCTAATATTTGTTGACGAGGAGCTGTATTTATATTTTAGAGATTCTCGTAGTCAATGCCGCAGAGTCGCAGAATTGTATTTACCGAACTATTTCGGTTATTTAAAGAGATTCGTGTCAAAAAAATTAGAGATGTGTTCGATAGTTTTATTGCATACCTATTCTGCTGCAGATATATTGCAGTGCATCTTAATTATAAGCAGTGATAGGTTTTAAAATTACAGCTCTAAATAGAAAAAATAAATAAACAATTTGAATCGCATGTAAAATTCTATGTTGTTCACAAAATATGCGACGTCATACTGCCATTAACAACAACATGAATCCTCCTATTGCGAGGTCACGAATAAGTTAATAACCTATTTGAATCATTCAACGCTTTGACACCATGTTGCTAATTGCGGCTAGCTCAAAAACTTACTTAGTGGTAATCGTGTTACCCAGTGACACAATATTGATTCCGAATTAAAATGTAGCGATTCCATTGAGAAAAATTTCTAAACCTCTGTCCTAATCTTACTTAATAATATTATAAATCTGAAAAGTTTGTTGGTTTGTTGTCTCTCTCACGCAGCAATGTATCAACGGAGTTACTTGATTTTTGGCATGGATATAGTTCAAAGGCCGGAAAGTGACATAGGCTACTTTTTATCCCGGAAAAATAAAAGGTTCCTTTGAGATGACACAAAAGTGAGAATACCACGCAGGCAGAGCCGTAGGCAAAAGCTAGTATTTGATATAAAAGACTCCAACAATCTTTGCACTGTTTCTCACCCCTTGTATGACATCAATGTAGAGTGGAACTGTCAACTAAAGGAAAAGGTTATATAACCGTTCTATATATATAAAACATAGCTGACCTGCCAATATTTTCTTCAAACTAATTTTGCTAGAAAAATGTACTAAAGAAAAACCAGACCTTGTATTCCAGTGGTTTTACGAGTATTTTATTTTCAATTTGTTTCTCAGAATTTCATCACGGCGGTTGTAAAGCTTATGATTGGAAACGTCTATCTACTTATGTAAATTCATCTGAGAAAAACACTGAACCTTAGTACCAGAGATATCTACAAAGAGATGTGTCATTAACTTTGAGGAAACCGCATTGAAAAAAATTTCACTGAATCACAATCAATTACAAATTTTTTAGGGTTCCGTACCTCAAACGGAAAAAACACGGAACCCTTATAGGATCACTTTGTTGTTCGTCCGTCTGTGTGTATGTCAAGACTCTCTATCTCAGGAAAGCGTATAGATACTCGTATCGAGTTGAAATTTAAACTGTATACGTATATATATAATCACTAAATCAATTTAAAAGTACGGTTTAGCAGTTCTGTAAAAGAAAACTTTCTCAGTTATCGTTTAAAAAAGTTAGAGCCGTTTATGTCGTAAAAAACCGCATATTTCGACACTCATAAAAATCAGGGTACTTCCCGTTGACATGAACTATGAAATTTGGCGAGAAGCATTGTCTCAGAGTACACATATAGGAATAAATCTGAAAACTGTATATTTTTATCTAAATCACAAAATTCACAAAATATGGGTTTAAAATTCAAAGTGAGTAAATCGTGTCATGTAAGGTATCATATAAAAGAACTTCATTAGCACATGCTAAAACAGGTTTTTAATTATTTTAACAATGTGTAATTTTCGATGTATGATGAGAAAAGTGAAAAAAAAAAAACGCTTTTTTGTCGATGGTTTTAGTATAGAGATTTTAACAACTTAGGTACTTCAATTTTGTGAAATTTCTGGATTTGTACGGTACCCTCGACGTTCGAGCCTGGCTCGCACTTGTCCGGTTTTTTTTTTAAATGTACTTATATAGTGCAAAATTGATAGAAACAGCGCTTCCATATTTTATTGATGAACAAGCACCTTTATTGACTACAACAAAATACAATAAATCACGTGTACATAGAGTCAATGGAAAAATTGCTCACAAAATTTGTGTACCCTACAGTTTTACAACCAGTCGTTGTAAGTACTAGATATGAGACAATGATTTTTTGTTCATTTCACGCTTAAGGTGTAGGTATACTGTATATATACAGACGTCGTGTCTATAAGTATTTGCCCTAAGCTATCCATAAAAGAATTGTGTGTACATCTCTTGTAAATTCTTATTCATAGCCCCGAAGCTTTGAAGACAGTGTCGCAGAGACAAGTTTCATTCGAATTCACGTCAAGTCGACGTATTTGTAATTCAAGACAAGCTCTCCGTAGTACCTATTGTTTTACCTACTGCTTAAGGTAAAGTGCATACGACATCGGAATATGTAGCGTATATTTTATGAAGGAACTATTTAGGTGGTTTGCTGTATAACTTTCATAGTCGGCAAGTTGAGGTTGACAGACTGATTAGTCAGCTTAACTCTCTGAGGCTGAACTATGTAATGATTGACATAGATCGGAACATCGATTCAATAATAAATTAATAGTTCGAAAAACACTAGAAAAACACGCTTTTGCAAATGCACGTATAAACTACAAAACAGCTATGATACGATTTTCCATCATGAATGTCGTTTTTAAACTTTCGCGATTTGAACACATTATTATTATATACTACGGGACTAATCGCGCACTAAAATTATGAGATAAATAAATACCTCCTCATCCCGACGTTTCGGCCGAGTTGCATCGACCGTGGTCACGGGTAGACATCGGGATGAGGAGGTATTTATTTATCTCGTAATTTTAATGCGCCATTAGTCCCGTAGTATATAATAATAATTCCATCATGAAGTTCCAGTTCATATCTTCCGGCTCCATCATTAGATCAGTTCGACAGTAGGTACCATATTATTTTATTGTCATCGTTTTGAATTCGTGAGATATAGGTAAATGTAAACCTAATACGATATCGACCTATTTCGGTATTCGAATGTACACAATGTATTTATTTTCAACGGGTATTAGGAGTTACGAATTATTCTTAGCACTTTTTTTTTAATGGACTACGTGATTAAATGATTTTATTTTATAAATTGACTGCAGAATGCCTCTCTTTATGTCCTGTTGGCTCTTTCAGAACTACATACAGTTGCCAATTTTCATTACCCTACGACCCTTGGAAAATGGTTAAATTATTTACCTTAGATTCCATTACATAGTTAGTTACACACAGGTCGACCTAATAAAAGCGTGTTAAAATTTTAATTAATTGGTAGAATTATTAAGGCAGTATTTCCAGAAATTTTGATGATTAGCATTGGCTGAAGAAGAAGTGAAATAATTACAGTGAACTAAAACAGCAGTCTAATTAATTAAATATAACAAAACGACAATAACATATAAAACGAAAACAAGTTCAAGGAAAACGTAACTCTGGTATATCATTCTGTATATCGTACAGTAATATACAACAAAATAAAATATTTTTCTGCTGATAGATTTGACTAAGTACATATAGCTATAAAATTTGATTTTTAGGACAACCTATTAACTGTATTTATAGATTCTAACCTATGTGACGTTTGCTAGTGGATTATGCGGTTGCAGATCATTTTTTAATGTTTTGAACTAGATCTAAAGCCGGGTTAACTGCTAACCGTTTAAACCTTTACCTTGTTGTTTTGGTAAAAGCATAAGTACGACATTGGAATACGTGGCGTATATTTTATAAATCGATGTTAAGGTATGGTAATTGAAGAGCTATTGAGTCGTGACTTTGAATTAGGTTTACTTTTATTTAAAACGCAAATTATAAAGTCAAATAAAACACTCCAACTACAGCAAAGTCTTACATTGAAAGTGCATGGTTAAGTAAATCTGTTGAATAAAAACTGACTTAATTATTAGGGTTCCGTACGCAGAGGGTAAAAACGGGACCCTATTACTAAGACTCTGTCTGTACGCCTGCCTGTCACCAGGCTGTATGTCATGAACCGAGATAGCTAGACGGAAAAAAAAAACACATGAGTGTAGTTTTGTTGCCGTTATAACAACAAATACTAATATCCGAATAGAATAAATATTTAAGGGTTCCGGGAAATGTGTTTTTGTGACGCGATATTTGTTAAAATTTTGGGAAAAGTTGTAGAATAAAAGTTGTATGTTTTGATATATCTACCTGTCAGATAAATCCGTTTTTAAAAATTTGATTGTAACTAATTTTAAAGTATACTCTTTCCAATAAAAAAATATTTATTGAAATCGAACTACTACGAAAAAGTTATGCGTGGTAATACATAAAAAATAGAAAAAAAGATATACGCGTCGAATTGTGTACCTCACCCGGTGGTTCGTCGGTCAAAAATAGGCAAATAATACTTCACAAGTATGGACGAAAAGGTTCTAGAAAGGAGTTAAAAACCGATCAACCAAACCTAAAGAGGCTCTACTATAAGAAAGCGGCTCTACATTTTCTGTTAACTCAGTTTTTATTAGAGAACCATAAAACTAGAACAAAGTTCACTACGCAGTCAATTTTATTGACGAACCTATTCGTTAGCAAATCTAGTTTGTGTAATTAAGATAAAAGCATAATGGTCAATAATAGCAGCTCACTGGCTCTTAAACTTGATTACAAGAAACCGACAATTTTCTTTAACTACCCGAACATAAATAAAAACACTCCTACCATCAAGATTTACGTTTAAAATAATAAACGCTGTTGTGAATATAACAGTAGGTTTCAAGAAACCGTTGATATTAATTGATTTTTCCAACTGTTCTCAACTACGAAATGTTTTTGAGTCATTTGTTGTTAGAAGACGAAGAAGCAGACGACTAAATTAGAATTTTCATAGATACAAATAGTTTTCTAACGATTTGATTGTATAGTTAATTTGGCAAAAGTTTCAAAAACATAAAAATATTACAACAAAAACAATTGTACGTTTTTGTAAAAAAATACTGTTAGAAAGGCACAACCTTAAATCTTTGGGTAGGATCCATGAACCTATATTTTGTTTGGATATTTACAAAATTCAAACTACGACACTTGCTAATGTGTGAATAGATAGCATAGCTTCTAAATCTGGTCTTTAAATGAATGCACGGCATACCAAAACAGTTTGTTAACTATACTCTCTCGAAACGTTCCCACAACATGCAAATCGAGACGAAAGCCAAGCTAGAACCATGGAACTCTTAAGCATTCCGCATCTGCTACATGTATGCAAACCAATTTAGGGGCGAATCTAATGGGTGTGACTTGAATGGCCAGCTGCCAAATTCGGTCTCGATTCTCTCTAAAATTATTTGTCTTGGTCAATAATTCAGATATCGACAAATTGTTCAATTTAAATCCTACTAATATTACACACGCGAAAGTATGAATTTATGGATGTTTGTTCCTCTTTCACGCAAAAACTAATGAACGAATTGAAATGAAACTTTGCAATAGTAATGCTGATACATTAGAATAACATATAGGCTATAATTTATAAAAATTGCGTGAAACTAAGTTCGCCAGGTCAGCTAGTACTTCATGTGTTCAATTTGTTAATATCTTTAATTTGTTTTTTAGTTCAATTGAAGTTCTTAATGAATATTTTTCGATTCAAAATTAAAAAATGATATTGAAAGCTTATTAACATTTTAGAATGAAATAAAAATTCAAAGGTTCTTCTAATCTAAAAACCGTATCTTTTTGATTATAATATTTTTTTAATTAAAGTAAGATTAGGTCAGTGGTTTGTTGACAGTTATAAAACAAAACAACTTAAACCTACCGTTAATTTCAGTTGCCACTTCCGAATCTATACCCGATAAAATTTTCGGTCTACCCAAATCAACAATTGAGCTATTCCGCTGACCACAAATTGCCATCCGGCATAGTTGCACAGCATACCACTTGCACAGTTCCCGAATCTAATTTGGGCGTGTAGCTACAGTCCACGTAAACCGCTATTGAGATGACGGACGTGGGCTTCCTCGTCCGAGATGCTCCTCTTCATTAAGGGCGAGGGGCGGGCCGGGAGACGGGAGATGGCTTTATGGGACAATTTGCATTTACACGAGCCTCGGCGCAGATTACGTCCGCACTTATCCTCCTGCCGAAATGAGGATCTCACGCTCACGACCTACGACCAAACAAGCTTTTGTTTATATTCCCTTGTATTTTTCACCCGCCATTTGTTTTGACGGCCCATCCCCGAAACATGAAGGTTTTGAAGCACCGAAATGCTTTATGACGGTTGTCCGAGCGCTTTTGATTTTTCCGACGCGCTTTTTACGACCCAGAGTTCAGAGTTAGACAGATGTTCATTATTTCCATGGAACATATTGGAGTTAGAAGCATCCGTAGACTGCAGACTCGCAATTTTATAACAACGTACGAACGTTCAACTAGTACAAAACAGGAAGTGCAGCAGTTGGCAATTTGCTGAAACTATATGTTAGTAAAATAAGACTGAGAAGATGCCGGGAAGCGTTTAGCTTTGCTCGCAATCTGTGAGCTATCAAAGCACGTAAACTGAGCATTCAGAATTGTTGTCGCAAAGCTGAAAGGGCTAACGGAATCACAATAGCTGGAGGGTACGTTTAAGTGAATACGTCGTTCGCAAATCCAGTTGACCTACTTGGAAATAACCACCTTTGTATAGTCTGACAAAAGCAGTCGATGCAAGAACATTATATCTGACCGGCTAGCTCAATTCGGGGCCCGCATGTTCCTATCGGGATCTGCTCGGCGAGGCGCCTCGCACGGCATAACTGTTAAATCTATTACGATAAACGAAACTCGGAATGAACCATAAAATTTTATCTAGCTGCCCTGATTCCAAATAGACTGCTATCTGATGTTAACCCTTGTTACAACTTCCCATTTGTTCAAGGCGATATTGTTACTGAACATGCGTTATTTTTGCCAACACCTTCTTTTCGGACATTCGATACTACCAAAAATATTGTTTACAGAATTTTATGGCTACAATGAATTTAAATTAATAGGCAGTACTCGCATAATGATAAATTAATTCTACAGATTACAACGGTAGATATCTTATGCAATCCTACTCTAGAACTTAGAACTGTTTAGAAGTAAAACTTTTTTTAGGCCAGATATTTTCTCATCTTACCTTTTAGCTCCACAATAATTTACTTTCACATAAATACGCACGTCTAAGACTTACTAAAGCAAAAATATCTCATAATTCACCAGCAAAAACAAAGCGAAACCTAGGGATCAAGTCAAGTGTTGATGAAACGGGCAATAAGTATAATAATGTAAGTAAACCTATTCTGATATACGACTACATAAGATTCTATCCTCCTTAAATTGGACTGGGAGCCATGAGTGTTCCTAAAAGAGAGCTCAGTGGAAAACGCTCTCCCGATAGCCACTGAAAGAAGCGGTAAAAAATACTAGCATTTTCTTTTCAGGAACTATTTCCTCGTTTTATTCGGTATAGCATTGTGATGAAAAAACTGGTGAGTAAACAATATATACAGGGTTATTGCTAATCAATTAGCATTTCCTTTCAGGAGCTTATTCTGTACATCAAAATTAACAACTTTTGTTCTGTGACTTTTGGCAAAACTCAGAAAAAAAAAATTGTTACATAGAAAAATATCTATAGATAGATAAACACTTTATTGTTAACACTAAAATACAATTCAGAAAAAATACACAGATAGGAAAAAAAACAAGCGACATAAAATAGTGCAACGCAGGGCGGCCTTATTTCTTATAGCAATCTCTTCCAGGTAAACCATTCTTCTAGAGAGGAATTTAAAAAAAAAAAAAAACAGAAAATACGGCGTGAGTATTTTCTTTTTTTTTGGAACAGAAAATACTCACCCCGTATTTTCATTTTTAAATGTATGGAACAGCTGTTTTTTTTGTTAGTTTTGACTAAAGTCTTACAACAAAAGTTGTTAGTTTTGATGTACAGAACAAGTCTCTAAAAGGATGGTAATTGATTAGAAATAACCCTGTATATTTGAATTGATTTAAGAGTGTCAACATCTTGCATATATTCACGTAATTTAGTACCTACAATGAAGAAACAAACTAAAACTTCATAAAGTATTGCAATGGTGTGACAAAAAGAAAGTTTGCGTCCAGTAAATTAAGATATTTTCAGAAGTGTGCGTTATTAATAATAAGTGACACAAAACACCGCATCAGGTGAGGTCAAATGCAATCCTACATATTCCAAAAAAGGATTACCATTCCGCACATTTATCCTAGTCTTTCTATTAAATCATAGCAATGGAGCACTAAAATTATTTATTTGCGAAAGCGTGCTACAAAAGGCTTTGTGCCAAACTCTAACAAGTCAATTGGCGATAAATTACATACCCAAACAATTGCTACCATAACACGACATCTAAAATTAACTTGGTCATAAATATTCATGGCTATAGCACCGCCTATTTGACGGTCTGTCGCCACCGCGTAGGTACGATACCAGCACCGGCGCCCTTAATCAGGGAAATTGTTAAGTAATAGCACGGAATGTACGACCAAGGGAGTTATGGACAGTATGTGAGGTTGTATGAGTATGAAAAGTGTTTTGCTGTAGTGGTAGAGCTTTTTTAGAAAGCTTTTCAGGAGGAAAATATCCATATTTGACCGACGAACCACCGGAGGAGGTAGGTATACAATTCGACGCGTATATATATATTTTTTTTATGTATAACCACGCATAACTTGTTTTATATACGACATTGATGACTTCCTAAAGTTACCAGAATCAGTATGATTATACTTAGTAGTATAATTATTTTTGATTTTGACATACGTTTATATTCACTGGTTTCCGTTAGTGATAATTTTATTTTTTTTAACTTGACATGTAATAATGAAAATTACCAATAAATGATTTGTATTTGTATAGTTGTCCGATTTCAAAAAAACTTTTTTTATTGGAAAGAATACACTTCGAAATTAGTCCCATTTAAATTTTATCGAAATCGGCTAAGCCATTTTTGATAAATCAACAATATTGTGAAAAATGTTACATCGATCCGAGCGAAATATTCGTGAACTCTGTACACGGGTGAAGTGTAAGTATATTTAAGCGTGCTACACCCTAGACCGCATATCTGCTCAAAATCAGGCAGTATGTCGTCAAACGTTAACCTATAAGGATTAAAAAAAAAAGAAGTCGGTCATAGGTACTATTTTTTGCAAAATATAATTAATAGTAGTGTGCTATTTTTTTGAAGGATCGACATTTTCTTCCAAAAAGCACAAGAAAACATATACGGCTCGCATTTAGCGTTTTACTTGCTTATAAAGTCGTTTTGTGGGTTCATGTAATATATAATTTTAAAGATATGTTGTGCATCGCGCATAAACCATTTGACCACCGGACGTACGGACAGCAAATGCCGTTTCTTTTTCTATTTTATATTTGCAGTCTAATATGAATTATCAAAAGTGATCAGGATCCCAATATTTTCATATATTCGCGAACGACGCCAACTTTTCCTATATTTCAGTTAAAGCTGTCTTACTAGTTTTTTCTTTCTGTATTTGGATAGAATTAGAACTAACAGTTATAAACTGCATACTACTTTTTGGGTTCACCGGGTTGTTAGAATTGTAGTAAGTAAGCCGATTCGTATCTCCTGCTAATCTGTTCCAATAATATCGAACTCTAGCCTACTCTATAAACTCAGTAGAGCGTAGACATTAGTCACTGTGATAAAGCTACAGGGAGCCAAACTAAAATTTGTATGATAATGAAAGTGCGGCCCACCGTTTGCAGACCTCGCGGTGATTCCATGCCATCGAACGGGCTAGAATGGGGATAAAAGTGGAACGAATTATGGTAATTTGTTGAGACATTGTTTTTTATTAGAGTAGTGGGTAATATTAGATCGAGATGATGAGGTCTTGTATAAGGTCAAGGGTGTAAGGTTTTTGCAAAGTGGAAAATAAAGAAGATAAAAGATACCATAAATACAAATATTTTTGTCTGGATTCTAAAAAAAGAAGTCAAAAGTCTGTAACCTAGATAAGTTTTGAAACCGACTTTTGCACTTAGAATATAATCGTATAGGTAGAACTTTTTGCTAGTTTTGTGAATCGTGTATGAAAAGTTTTTTGGTTTAACTTGGACAGGTTGTCAGCAAAAAGTTTGAACTAAAAATAGACGATGAAATAAAAATAGTCCGTAGTATGATACAGTAAGTAGATACTTTATTTTAAATTAGCTCGTATTGTGATACAATAAGTAGATATTTCATATTAATTTATGATGGAAGAACTGTACAAAGGTTCATTAATAATAATTAAAATCCTTTTGTTAATCAGCTAAGTACCCATCTATGTTAATTTTTATGAGCCACGCCAATTAACCCTTTTGACATCCGCTCCTGTTTAATTAGGCACGAAGCATCAAATATTTAACCCTAAATATTAAAAGGAGTAAAAGTTATATTCAACCTATGAATACGTAAAATTCAAATAAGGATTGTTATACTCTATAAAATTAAACTTGATCTCTGCGACAGTTACATATTGACATATATAGAGTTGAGATAGTGGTGGAAAAAATCGATTTTCAAACAATGTTGTAATGAAATCTAATGAGTAGTTGAAGGTGAGAAATTGGATTTTATTTACTTACTATTATTTAAGATCAGTATGTACACATGTAAATAATGTTATGATATTAATTAAATACTCATAATAATGTTACGAGATGGGTTCTTGGATAGTCAGCGCATCCAGTCTACTTCTTCGCATGTACCAATCGTGGTTCCTCCTTTGATGAGTTGTTCCTCGTTACTTGTGTTGAGCACACGCACCACAGCAGTATTAGTAGTCCTCACCAAAGTTCGGGCCACTAACCATGGTTGACCACCTTCCGATTGTTCTATTAGCACACATCGTTGTTGATGTTGTCAGAAGTTGAACTGTTAAGCGCTTTCTTCCGAACTTCGAAAGCTGCAAAACAGTTCAACTTCTGACAGCGACCGGTCAGCACATATCCGTCCAAGGAGAGAAGCTGGTGGAGTTAAAGTTGGGTGAGAAAACCTTCAAACATAAAGTCATTGTGGCAAATATAGTTGACGATTGCATTCTGGGTCTTGACTTCATGCGAGAACATCATTGTGAGATTGACGTCAACCAAGGAATCTTGAAATGTGGAAGAGAAGAAATCTTCATGGAAGGCGCCATATCAGGAAAGGTTTATTGTCTGCAGAGAACAGTGCTTCCACCTAGATCGGAAACCATTGTGGCAGTTAGATTACCGCCAAAGTTGGGACATCAACAACGATGTGTGCTAATAGAACAATCGGAAGGTGGTCAACCATGGTTAGTGGCCCGAACTTTGGTGAGGACTACTAATACTGCTGTGGTGCGTGTGCTCAACACAAGTAACGAGGAACAACTCATCAAAGGAGGAACCACGATTGGTACATGCGAAGAAGTAGACTGGATGCGCTGACTATCCAAGAACCCATCTCGTAACATTTGGTGTCAGAAGTGGGATAGTTGAAAATGCCGGTAACACCATACGACGAAGAGACCTCTCGCACAAGGAGTCAGCGCCGACAGGAGGAAGCGCGCCGACAAGAGGAGCAGGAGCGCCGCCAGGAAGAGATTGACCAGAGGCGCTTCGGACACAATTCGCTGTTAATGGAAGCCAGCGAGTCCGAGGCAAACAACGACGACTCCAGAAACCCGGAAGCACCTTCTACGGCACCAGCTGTCCCTGCGGCATTCGACATGGCTTCAATGATGTCGATGTTGCAGTCAATGTTGGATCGCAACGATGAGAAGCAGACTCGCCAGCTCGAACAAACTTTGAATCGCAACAAGGAAGACCAGGCTCGTCTACTGGAAGAACTGGCCCGTAGCAACAGGGAAGAACAGACTCGCCAAAAAGAAGAGCTGCTTTCAAGCCTGCAGACAACTTTGGGCAAGGAGATAAAAGATGCCAAGAACAACCAAAGGAGGAATACAACTGTGCTGGGAGTTGCAACGTGTCAACACTATTGGAAGATTCCCGGAAAGATCTTTCTGAAAAAGAACTTCTGATGGCGAAGAAGATGCTACAGCGCTTTACCGACATATTTGCCCTCGATGATGCTGTCAACGGAAAGACTGGCTTAGTGAAGCATACGATTAATACAGGAAACGTGCCACCGATACGACAGCGGCCAAGAAGGATACCAGTGGCTCGAGAAAAAGAAGTTGAGTCAATGATTGAAGACATGGCGCTAAATGGTGTGATAGAACCTTCATCCAGTCCGTGGTGTTCGCCAGTGGTTTTAGTGAAAAAGAAGGACGGCAGTATGCGGTTTTGTGTTGATTATCGACGACTCAATGACGTAACAATAATGTAACGATAGTATTTTTCGACGTTTTCCACTATTATCGATGCTAATGTAACGTATAATTGGGTTTATTTTAATTACACATGTAAAAATGTTATGATATTAAAAAATATACAATAAAATTAATGATAAATTAAGTTTTATTTAAAATATCGTCAGTGTAAACTATCGATATTTTAATTAAAACTATCTAAAACTCTGTGGTCACGATCATTCGTCGCCCATCTCTAATCGGCATGCCCATAAAGTATGACATTGACAGGTACTGTCTGTACTATTAAGAAATTCGGGACTTCATAGGCGTAATTTTTCTGACAGCTGTCGCAGAGATCTAGTTAAATTTTATAGAGTATAGTCTTATTTTTTTTCAGCTTTTGCATAATAATTGAGAACAGATGTGCTTACCAACAATAAAAAATATCTAAAGGTTATACTTACTCAGTGGTATAAATTCGAGAATATGTGAAATACGAGTATGTGCTCTTTATTCACTAACTCAACAATATAAAGAGTTAAGAATTGCTTATATAAAAAAGCCATATAATTTCAAAAGCTGAAAAAATAAATATATACTCATAGAGTTCAGGGAACACAATAAGCATGTTTAAATAAAAAATATTTTAAACACTAAAAGTCGCCAGCTGCTATCAACAAGCCAAGCGTGACGGGCAATAAATTAATCAATATTTTACGCTTTTCACAACTGCCCGCAATTTTAACGCTGCAATCGCTATCTCAACTGTCATACCCCAGCTTTGATAATTTGGAGTCAGCCATTCATATGATTGACACATTGGAAATGCGCGTTCAAAGTTTTTCGGACCAGTTATTACATACCAGATGGATACGTGAGTATGGTAGTCATGTCAAGCTTTTTCAGACAATACATTGGCATAAAAGTTATCAATAACATACGTCTATTCTAAAATACATCAGTATCAGGAATCTAATTAATAAGTAAACAATTATATAATAAAATAATAAATCCTTATTTTACAGAAAAATATGCAACGTACTAGTATTATGAACTCAGTGACCATATTCTGTTTAAAAATGTGAAAAAAGTGATACGAGAGAAATAAAGATACGATGGAAATAAAAAATCTAAAAATTTTTAAATATTGTCAGCAGTTTTACTATTTGCACGTCAAAAAATTAGTTATCATTTAGAAGTAGCTGAAGTATATCAAATAGTCACAAAAATATACTTTTCACTATTTAATTGTCATCGTTGCAGCCATAAGACGTCCACTACTGGACATGGGCCTCCTCAATAGATCTCCAATAAGACCGGCTGGAAGCGGCTTGCATCCACTAATGCATTGATAAATCTCTCTGATACTACAAAGGGTTATTTCTAATCAATTAGCATCCTCTTAGGGGCTTATTCTGTACATCAAAACTAACAACTTTTGACAAAACTAAAAAAAAAATGTTCCATATGTGTGCATAAAATATCGTTCACCCACAACAAAATGTATGGAACAGCTGATTTTTTTGAGTTTTGACAAAAGTCGCAGAACAAACGTTAGTTTTGATGTACAGAATAAGCCCCTAAAAGGATGCTAATTGATTAGAAATAACCCTGTATAGTTAATACCAGAGAGAGAGAGAGAGAGAGAGAGAGAGAGAGAGAGAGAGATTGAAGATTTATCAACTTCAAGTTTAATGTGACGTCTGCGAGTTTTTAAGCAGATGCAGAGAGGGGTGTCATTGAAAAATGATTGGTCATATTTTTGTTCAGAACGGACGCACGCGCGGCTCTATTGAAATATGAATGGTAAAGCTCGTATGGGAAATGAAATGATTTAGGCACGAGTTTGTTTGTAAAGCTCAAATAAAAGGATGGACGCGTGTTGAACTCTCGTTTCTTTCTAATGCTAATAAATTAATGTGTTTATAAATACATGCAATACAGAGCGTACCTATATTCTCACTTTTAACTCGCATTTTAAAGTACAAATACGATTTTTAGGAAAAATATGAATACGAATCTTTAGACATAAAAACATACTGTAAAATATCATTGTACTTTATAGTCACTAGTATTTTTGGATAATTTCTGAAAAAAGAAAACAAATCATATATTACATAAAAATCTCACTATGACTTTTACAGCTGAAATTTTTTGCGATTCGATTATTTCATAGTAAGTTTATAGTTTTAAGAGTTTTTTTTTCTACTCTAATGGTCATTGTCGTATTCATTATAACGACTAAGTTTAACTACGGAATAAATTATTGAATCGTGTAAAAAAAAATAACTGTCCCAACAGAAAAGTCCAATGACAGTTTTGTACATAGCAGCTAATACATTAAGTATCGTGATAAATTTTAATGGCTCAGTTTTTTAATGCAATCTCAGACCAAATAAAAAATAAAGGCAGAATGTTGTGAACAATCAATTGAAGCCAGCAAAACTACGCCTTGTTGTTTGCCATGCGCAATTACAAACACATACGCGTACAAAGAAACTGCGCCTTGGCTTGTCAGTCGAAATATGGTGACGCAACACTGACTTGTATAAAAACTAGTCTCATTTGTTTTTACACGATTTTCAAATTGGTCTGAGAATGCAATGATATCTTGGAGGACTATGATGCAAAACATTCATTTAGGTAAATCTTTCGTTTTCTCATTTTAAAATATGGATACGTTTATCAATGTTAAATTACTCAAAGAAATCGAAAGATTTACCTAAATAATGTTTTAAACTCATCGCCCTCCACCAAGATATTAGCATTAATTAGCTTATAAAAAAAACTTAAAGGTTGTATTTGTATTGTGTTAGAACTAAGTGAACTAACATTACCATAGACATTTCAAATATAGACAAGAAAAGTTTAAATAAACGCGGCAGGCTGAAGTGGAAGTTTTCAAAATTAGTAAGTCTAAACTTGGAAGGCGACGACACAAAATTAGGGATAGGGACGAGATATTTTGATGTGACCTTTGTAAGGGTTGATGTACTTATGTAATTAAGAACAAGGTTAAAATTATCTTGACTCTAATTTTGTATGGAAATTTAGAACAAGAATAAGTTCGTTGTTATCTAGTAAATGGGTAGGTAGTGATATTAGAGTCAATGATGAAGTGTCATCGTAATTATAATAACTAAAGTAAAAGAGAAACGGGCATTAGGCATTCGATAGATAAATAGAAAACTTAATACGTTGCTATTAAATTTACAATGGCGCCTTCATAATTGTGCCTATTATATTTCTAGCCAATTCCTAAAAATTTGTTAATTTAATGACAAATTAGTGCTTTGGTATTTTTTTTTAGATTGGTACGGTAAATACAAATTGTTTCTAGGATTTTTTTGTGTTATTGTGATACGTCTACTTGGATGGTTTTATTTCTTATATAATATTTATTTATATTAACGAAATGAGGACCAAAATTATCAATAGATAAACAGGGTTACAGGCTAAGTCGACCTATTCCCGTTCATAAAACATTATTTTACATGTAAAAATCGAATAAAAATAATAATACGACTAACACGTTTCAAAATATCTGAGCTGATAGCCGAAAATTGGGAATTTTATAACTACCAATTTCAAATATCTGTTTTCTTATCGCTTAAAGCGATTTCTTCCAGGCAACCTGATTAAGAGAGGAAAGGATTATAACTGTATAGAGTCATACAAGCAAACAAGTCACGGCGCATGTGACGTTAGCTACAAGTTGCGTGTTAAACAAAACTAAAACTGAAGCTCACATCTTGCGTTGCGCAGCTCGTAGTTAATTTCACATCCGCCGACTTATAAGATTCAGCCTATAGATACAGAAAATTTCATTTCAGGAATAATATATCACTTTAACACGTCTTCATGTTTTATTGGCAAAATATGACGAGTAAAGGGAAAATAATTGCATGTATAGTACCTAGTCGAAAGTTTTCGACCAGTGTGTGTTGCCAGTGATGACTTATGGCACAGAAACGTGACTCTCACTATGGGCCTTATTAGTAAGCTCCAAGTAGCCCAACGAGCCATGGAGAGGGCGATGCTCGGAGTTTCTCTGCGAGATCGAATCAGGAATGAGGAGATCCGTAGAAGAACCAAGGTTACCGACATAGCCCAGCGGATTGGCAAGTTGAAGTGGCAATGGGCAGGGCACATAGCACGGAGAACTGATGACCGATGCGGTCGAAAAGTCCTCGAGTGGAGACCACGTACCGGCAAGCGCAGCGTAGGACGTCCACCCACAAGGTGGACTGATGACCTTATTAGGACCGCAGGATCTAGCTGGATGCAAACCGCTGTCAACCGGTCTTATTGGAAATCATTAGGAGAGGCCTATGTCCAGCAGTGGACGTCCTATGGCTGAAATGATGATGATGACAATGATAGTACCTATATAAAAAATATTTGAACAATCAATATCACTGGTTTTAATAATATCTTGCATTGCTTTGGATTAATAATAGTCACCACATTGCAACGCTCAGCTACAAACCTTCCTATTTTAGACCGAATAGCCAAATAGCTTTAAAACTTTATATCGTCGAAAACGTATTACAACAAAATTTACTCTTGAAACTTCCACATTAAATACCCCCAACAATACTACAAAACTACCAACGACAAAAGTGTAACTACACAAACGTAGCGTATAACAAACAACAAACTGTTGCAACGACCAGAAGCAGTTTTTCAATCTCGCTACAAATGGTGTAACATTTACAAAGCTTCAAGCTTAGAGGGAGCACAAATGGCCAGGCACAGGTGTTGCTTTATTGAAAAAAAGATACAAATTACACCCTTTCTGCACGATTTGATGCCGGATTGATGTTTCTGCAAGGCGGACGCTATTTTGTTTTGGTTACTTTTTGCTGATTGGAAAATTTCAATCGGATGGGAAAATTTTAGCGCCCGTAGTTTGAATAGGTGTTCGTTAGCGATCATCGAAGTTAAGCAACGTTCAGCACTGTCAGTCTCCGCTTGAGTGACGCCGATGTCATTTACAACAGAGCGTTGCCGTGGCTCGGATCACACGTTAAATTCTTGGCCACGGCGGTTTCCGGCGGCATATCAGGCGGCTTAAAAACTCTGACACTTAGGGTTAGCCACCCGGCCTATACGAATCAAATTATTTCTTCGTTTCACAACTCACGGGTTGCCCCGGATCTTTGAAAAGTTTTGATGGGGCCGAAACCAACACCAAGATTGTCAATATTATGGGAAAATACTATAAAAGCTGTTCAGATATAGTTAATATTACTAAAACATAAATGGCGCTATCAGATCTTTTGAAGGTGAATTGTCACTCTTTAAACTAGAACTTGAAACTAGGTGTTATGCAAAACTTTACCGCTATATGTACCGTTTTGATCTATGCAAGACTCACTTAGTTTGTATGAGGGCTATCGTTTTTAACTTATCATTATGAGCCGATAAGTGTACCCACCGATGTTTATTTTTTATGAATTTTTATATTAAAAACCAACGTAAAAATTTTAATTTTAATACACTGAAATCACTTAAAACTTACCTAAATAAAGGTTGTTGGCTTGATGTTATAACTCTGCCGTAGTTAGATTCATTAGGTTTGAGTCTACGTCGAAGATTCCAAACAAAATCCTGTAACAAACAAAAATAAAAATAAGTAATAAATCCAGGCTATGTTTCTCATTATAACTACAGGCTGTTTAATTTGACCGTAGTTTATAACATCTTGGGATAACCATTACTACCATTATAAAACATCGATAAAGAAAAGCTCTCCCTTAGGGCCCTATAAAAGCAGACCTTCATAAACAAGCAATATCTTTTATACATCCCCATAACTCGTTCGATCTCCAGTTTTCTAAGAGATGATAGAAAAACACGAATAAATTATTACCATACAATATTCCAAATATTATTGGGCCGGCGATTCCTTGAGAACTGTACAGATGGGAGAATAAAGCAGAGGCGCCCACACCCGTATCCGCTGATAAATTTTCAAAATATCGGATCTAAAATTTGGTTGAACTCAAACGTAGGCCCGCATCGCTCCGTGCCAGCGATAAAACTTTGTCGGGAAACGTACTGAATTCTAAAACAAAACGTACCGAAAAGTCGGTTCGCAGATGGCGCAGGTGTCCCGGGCGACGCGCACGTCCTCTAATCAAGCGGAAATGTGTGCTCGGGCGACCGGACCGGACCGGCGGACCGGCCGGCTGACCCGGCGACCCGCCTACAGACGCTACACCTGAATGCTACAATCCCTGTCCGGAACCTGAATCATTCGCATTCGGTCAATTCTAACAGGAAATTTGGAGACCGTTTCGCCCATCTTTCTGTTTATTCGCTCGATTCGCTGCACGGACGACTTTTCGAGTTTTCGTCCGCTCTATCTCGTAACGTAAGACGCGGCGCGGACCCGACGAAAGCCAGATAAGAAACAATTGGTGTGATAAAAAGACTCGTTCAATCAATTTAATAACTGAGATTGCATCACGGACTCGAATTAATGCGTTGGGTCAGACAAAGAGGCGAAGTGCTTATCAAAGAGAAAGCGAGGAACGGTCCATCGGGGTCGTCATTCTATACAGTCCGAAGAAAGGCAACTACGATTACATCCCAAAAATTCTTTAGATGACTTGAATAATTTTCAGTAATACCTAACTCTCTGCAATCCAATTTCATTCTTTAAAAATTTCAGTGTGGCAATGTTGAAGTGTGGTCATTCTTTTGTTTCCATCGCGGGTAACCGCACATCGTTACGGAGATCTCAGTAAACCTTTGACATTCCGCTAAAAGGTTCATTTCGGCTGATTAATGCTGCCATTCCATTGAGCGAACAAAAAAGACAGCGTTTATACGGTGACGAGAGCTCGGAAAATAAAGGGAATTTTATTTATCTGGGCCGTGTATCCGAGCTATTTTAATGCTGGCGGTATAGTTAAAGAAAAGTTGGAGCAACAAAGTGGAGTTGGCGGGATCGCTAAAAAATCATGTCGCTGTTTGTTTTCTTTTTATCATTCAAACACATTCGAGCCAACCCACAATTATCAGCTTGAAATTTTGTAATAAATTCAAACTTGTAAAGGATATGGAAAAGATGCGGTTTTTGAAATCTTGCAGAAACAAAATATATACCAATAGAAAGCTTATATAATTATCTTTTCGAACACATATTTTTTAGAATTTTTTTCATCGCCATTTAATTTTCAAATGGGTTCTAAAAACATTAGAAAAATGAACTATGTGCTACACCAAATAACTGCATTAAGCCTAAATTGAAAAAAAAAACCTGACAGTGACATTATGAAACAGCAAAAGGAAATGACGTTGTCAATATTGAACAACCAATAGAGGGCTGGTCGCCATGTTTTAAAAAATAAATAGATGTCAAACTCTAAATACCAGCCCGCTATTGGTTGTTTGAAGATTCCTGTCTGATACGTAGACTACGTAGACCTCCTCTTAGTATTACCAGTTCAGTCTAAATATTTTCTACTTAGTGAAATAAAAAAGAGATATTATAATAAAACGGCGATACACAAAAATATGTTTTTGCGTGAAATAATATTCTTAAATATGGCACTAAATATTAATACAGCTCGCATCGCTGCCGGTTTTCAAGGACCGCCTCCCATGTAAAAAGTTTACCAACTCCTTTTATTAGTTAGCCGGCAGGGACTTTTATCATGAAACTTGGATTATAATCGTACTCATTAATAATACTGGTCAATCATGAAGATTGCGACGCAAAGTTTGTCTTACTGTAGAATACAAGAAAAAAAATGACAAAAGTGGGGGCTCGGTTTCGACTTTCAGAAGCGTTCTTCTCCCCACAGAGTTAGTTCGCTAACTGCGTCGACATTACTATGCAAAACGTCGAGCCAAAGTTGCGGTGCATAAATTGCGGTGGATTCATCTGGGTACATTCTGTTAGTTTTACAATTGAGCACCATGACTCATAGCTATTTGAGGCGGATAGGGCTACTTTGATAGTTCCACACCCTTACACATTTCGATAAATGTATGGTTCATTACAAATGTTGTATCGATGAGCTTTAGATAACAGCTTGTTAGGGGACCCGCTTTTATATCTTTATTGCGGCATTACGACAGGAAAACAGGGAAAAATATTCTATAAAATGTTGCTAGAATTCACAAACGTTATTTCAACAATAATTAAGTTTTGCGGCAAGCTAAACTCAACCAAATGCAACAAAAGCGGCGTCGAGTGAGAACTAACAATCTAGCTCATTAGCGCCAAAATTTCCCTTTGCGAAAATTGAAAAAATGTCGTGGATAAATTTTAGTGCCGTAGTATTTCGGTGCCGCGTAACGAGATAACTAGTTACCTAGCAAAGTTACGATAGATAGACCGACTTTGCAGGAACGCCTTTAGAATCTACACCGTCCTCTGGCACCTTAATTTTCTTGTGAAACTCTTTAAATTTTCCATCGCCTTTTAGATTTCCGTCTACACTGCGCTTTGCCGTAAGAAATTGTGTCTTTGCCCTGGACTTTTCCACGTATTTAAACAATGTTTTAAGAAGTAATAACGAGCGTAAAGGTGACGATAGACTTAAGCATTCACAATGTGACATCTCATTACATGTAACACTAGATTTTGCCCACGGCTCCGCCCGCATGGAATTTCACGTTTGTGCTATCCTACAGGAACCTTTTATTTTTTCGGGATTAAAAGTAGCCTATGTCACTTTCCGGCCCTTGAACTATATCCGTGCCAAAAATCAAGTCAATCCGTTTCTCCGTTGCTGCGTAAAAGAAGAACAAACCAAGAAACTTTACGGATTTATAATATTAGTATGATAACATAACGTTGAACATTCCATTACATAAATTGTCAAACCAACAAAAATAAACAATTGTTACTATTGACAAAACAATTGTGACTATTGATACAAGCCGTGGTGGTCAAGAGGTAGTGACACCCGCCTTACAATCGTGAGGTCGTGGGTTCGAATCACCGGTCCCGTACCAATGAGTTCTTTGGAATTTTTGTACGGATTTTCACACCACTGGCTTTTCGGTGAAGGAAAACCTCGTGAGCCAACCTGCATACGTCCGTAAAAGAAATTCGATGGCGTATGTGAATCCACCAACCCGCACGGGGCCATCGTGGTGGATATGGCCCAATCACCGTTCGTGGGTAGGCCTACGTCCTGCAGTGGACTATTAAAAAAACTGGGACAGTACAGTACTATTGACATTAGATAATTGTAGCAAACGCTCAAATTGAAAGATCTGAAGTAATCATTTCCTCAAATCAATCAAAACATGGTCTATCGTATAAACGTGGTAACCCTAAGTACATACTTGATTAGTGGATTACTACTTTATGAAAACAAAAGCATTTGCTTCCAATCTATTTTTTGTAAATGAAATGAAATGAAAGCATTTATTATCACAATAGTACATTGAAAACAATAAAATAAAATAATATGCTCATCAATGTTTCTATTAATGGACTCGTCCAACAAAAGATCACAACATAAATAAATGATTAAAAAAAACAAATTGAATATCATAGTAATTCAATAAAACAAAATATGACTAAAAACTATCTGTCTTACCACAAAAGTTTTACGCACACTTTAGACAATGTTTAATAGTATAAATTGCACAGTTAAACAGTGTCTAAAGCGAGTTTAAATCTTTTGTGGTAAGGTGGTATGTTTCTAAGCATTGGTTTTTCAGTCTCAGTCAGAAAGCGACAATACTCTGAATGTAGGTGTGAAAAATATTGTGATCTACCCACAAGTATTCTACCGCACTTAGAATCGTCGATAATATGATTTGTTGTGGGGTCATACCTAAGCAATAATGTTAATTTTAAAATTAACATTATTGCTTGCTTTTTTAATTTTATATTTTTTAATAAATTATAAATCCGCTGTATAGGTGCTTCGTTAATAGACAATATAAATACGTCAAACATAACAACTAAATTTAAAATCTTATACATATTACGTCATTAATATTTAAATAATAAATTCAATTAAATAATAAATTCAATTAAATAATAAATTCAATTAAATAATAAATTCAATTAAATAATAAATTCAATTAAATAATAAATTCAATTAAATAATAAATTCAATTAAATAATAAATTCAATTAAATAATAAAATGGTCACATGTCATAGTGATCAGCTGTATATAATGCTGTAAATAATAATGCTGTAATGCCCAGTACAATGCGTAAGAAGAGACACTCAAACCTCATTCCATGTATCTACTTGTAATGTAACATTCGCTAGAATGATCATTACAAATTAATGTCCCCCATCTAAATTTACCTCCAAGTTTACTGTCTCCCAATGCACTGCGCTGATTGTGGTTAAAACCTTTTTATTAGGTTGTATTTTTATCGATTTATCCCGAGGTATTAAGTGTTTTGTAAGCGTGGGCCGAGCGTTAAAGTGAGCGTGGGCTGTTTATTTTATTCATATGCTTTGTGGACGAGCGCTTTTGTTATAAAACCTGTGTACGAAGTCTTTTCTATGTAGAACAGGCAGTTTCTCATTGATTGTATGGCTGATACAGACAGTTTGTAACAAGATTTTGTATTTCGAGATAAGCTGGAGCAGTTGAAAATACAGATGAGCTTATTAGTATCTGTCATAGTCGTAGCATGTGGATATAATTTCGCTTAATAGCAGCTCAATGCCTTTATATTTGCAAGATTATAGCGCTCTTAAGAAAATGGTTACTGTTATTGCCGTTTATTGCCTGATATACAAGAATGTAGGTTCCATATTTTGAACGTTGCTGTTAAGCTGAGATATTTACTTTACTACTGGCAATTTGGTCTTATTTGAACGAGTTTTTGAAGAAGATAGTTATAAAAAAGCGTATTTAGATTTTTTATTATAAAACGGAACAAAAGATCAAGTTGTTGCTAAACGTGATGTTGTTTTATAATAACACACTCATGCATAAATAATATAAAATATTTATTTTTATAACTTAAAACACATTGAAATATATAATTCTTAACTACCTTATACCAATATAAATACATCCTACCCATATACTAAAAAAAAGCTAAAAAACGAAACATATGCTGTGTCCGTGTGGTAGGGTGCCAAGAACGCTGGCTGCATTCCCACCCTGAACGGCTAAAGAGATTCTCTGTGCGAGGAATGAGCCAGCTCTCTTGTCACCAGCAGCGTCAACAAGCTTTGGCAAAATTGCCTTGTCTCTTGTAAGCTAATTAGATTATTATTAGAATATTTTTTCTAGATATAAAAATACCTTTATTAGTTTTTTAAAAATTAATTATACTAATATAAGTATTTTAAAATTCTTATATTAGTATTATTAAAAATGTAGCGACCAATATCAGAAAACTGATAATGCAAAAATAATTATGTCGACTTTAAGCCATTACCTTGTACAGTATTAAAAATTGCTTTATTTGTTTTGTAACTTGATTTTCTTTTTATTTTCTTTTATAAAAATCTTTATAATTGACCGACAATACGGAGGAGGTACTCAATTCGTCGCGTATATATTTTTTATGTATAACCACGCATAACTTTTTATGTAGTGGTCCGATTTAGATAATATTTTTTTTATTTTAAAGGGTATACTTCAAAAATAGTTCCATTCATTATTTTTAATTTTATCAAAATCGGCTGAGCCATTTCCGATAAAGTGTGAAAATTTTTACATCGATCCGTGCGAAATATTCGCGAATTCAGGATTAAAAATCAAATTAGAAAATATGAAATTCCATACATAATAAGCATTCAATGCGATTGTTTTACTCTGCGCATTTATTTACCATATTTGATGGTTTTTTGAGCTACTGTACATAGTCTGGTCCCACTTTTCAAGATCTCCTTTCATTTAAGGCTATCATTTTTTCGTGTAAGTAAGATAAATGATCAGCTAACAAACATTTCCTAAAAGCGGTAGAATATATTATGTGCTTAAATATTTAAACAAGTTATGCAAACTTGAACTCAGTACTTTACACTTATCTGATTTAGTACTAAGAAGGTTGTATGTAAACTTCTGAGAACGTCGCTATCTCAATGGCACTTATGAACTGGCTTCAAAGTTTAGTGTAATTAGGTAGATTTAATTACGAACAACTTGATGGGACAGTAAGCTTATCTATTTGACCACATTATCTGGCCCTTCCAACCACCTTTCAAAACGGATGAGGTTCTCCATAGCCTCCATGTTTTTTTTTCTCACGCTATTCAATTTTAGTGATGATATCTCCGCAATTTTTGTGACGTGAAAATAAACCACGTTTATTTACACAATAAGAAAAAAAAGGTGTATAAAGATTTTTCTTTAATTTTATTTACTCCTGTTTCGGACAATTCCAGAAAACTTACACTTAATGTAGCGCCTACAAAAAACGAATATAGCTCTCGGTATATCGGGCCCGTACGACGCACGTTTCATACATCGGGCCCCGTCCGGGCTTTTACACAAAATGTATGAAACGTGCGTCGTACAGACGTTGTAAGGGCCCCGTCCGGCCCGTCCCCGCCCCGTCCTAATATAAATCATCCCTTAAGAAGAATAATTGAGCTAGGATGAAGGAAATTAAAGTTTATGTCTAAATATAATAATCTTTGTGACGAATTCTTGTTTGTTTTTGGCTTATTTTCAAACTGCTTGTCTAGACTAGCTCAATAAATAATTTATTTTTTATAACAATGTGATGTCACCTGCCGGCTCCACCGGAAGACCAGCGCTGGTTCACAGCTAGCATACGCTGAGGTGGAGCAGATTTGTGACAGAAATATAGATTATTAGTATTCTACTAAGTTTTAATATTTATTATGTTTAATTTATGTTGTTCTCTATGTTACTATATTTTTGTCACAATAAAAGGATGTTTAGTATATGTCTTCATTATCACAATCATTATAAACGTTGAGTACATTGACGTTAACACTTCTATGAAAAAGACGACACTTAAACAGTTTAACATAATTAAAGCTTAAGTAGTATAAAGATGCTTTGACCAGGTGCCTCACAGATGCATCAACTTGATTGTGAGTTAAAATAGAAACGTGAATATCTCACCTGCTTTTAACTTTATTGCGTTGTTTTTGATGAACTGGACAGATGAGCCCACTTTATAGTTACGGCTTCCTGTCACCTGATCATTAGAAGGCAGTATACGACACTAATATATATTTATCAATAAAAGTAAATTTTAAATATTAGATATTTAGTAGACAGGCAATTTTCAAAACTTTTTAGAGTTTTAAACGTTGCAATTAAGGCTCGAAATAGGTTATAGACCTCGGATTAGAACTGAAAAAGATTAACCTTAATTTGTCAGTCTGAACATTGAATAATTATAGCAGATAGTCAAATGAATGATCAAAAAATTATTATGGAGTTTTTAAAGTGCTATAATGGCATAACTATGACAATAATTTTGTTCAGTATAAATATACTGAACAAAATTATTGTTCATATCGGCTATAGACAAGCAAGCACAATGGTAATACATCACATAGTAATATTTACTTAGTCACTAGGTATGTAATGTACCTAAATTTTTTAAAACCAATTTTATTGCTAATTCATTACTTTATGCGTTTTGTAACCTAGTTTTAGTTTTTAATCAACATTTTCTTTTACTTTTTACTAACAGAATTTACACAGCACAACTAACACGGACGTGCGTTGTACAAGAAGCATTATAAACACACCCTAAGCCGACGCACGCAATCTAGGGTGCTATGAATGTACCTTACTCGTAGTCGTATAGCAATGTTCTTTTTTTTACAACAAAACATAGATGTAACAGTCAGGTTTTTAAAGTTCTTACTAATACGATAACATTGTTACCTCAGCGTGGCCAGCTTATAAGTGATACATATTTTGATTTTTCTTAGTGACACCTATCGACTTAGCAAAAGTTAATTTCAATTTTTTCCACATGTTAGGCGTGAAAGCTCATTTTTTTTCCAATTTTTACAATAATAACATATATAGCTATAGTCAGCCATATCACTACATAGTATAATGCAAAACCGCTATTTTTGTGTCTTCCAAACTACTCGTAAACGACAGATTGCAATGTGGCTATCATTATCTTTTACAAAATTTTTTTCTTCTGGAAGGTTTTTTCTTCTCATCCGTAACCAGACGAAACCAGGACGGGCAGCTAGTATTAGACACATCGCTTTTAAGATAATATTATACCTACTTATATCAAGTTGTTAAATGATATGTTGAGTAACAGTTTCGAAACTCAAAAATACATCAAGACGTCGTTCACAAACTTTACGCAAAATTAAGTTCCAAAGTTGTGAAATCCAGTCTCACAGCCTGTCTCATTCAGATCCTAATTTTACTTAAATAAATATCCAATTTACAGCTTAATATTATTAAAACCGTTGCTTCCTAACCAATATTACAAAGTTGGCAGTTTGGAAATTGTTATTAATCATAACTTGTGGTGACGGCATGCGGCATATTTACACGAGGGTGGAAAAATGCAAAATACACATTTAATTTCAACCCCTCTAAGGGAGACAGGCACCCACCTATTAATTAATTAGATGCCCACCTGCTACACAAAACTCTGTAGTTATGTTTGAGTAATAAAAAATATGGCTGACCGTTAACAGCCCGTGACAAAATTATTATTTTGTCATAACAGCTCCTAAATTACAAGGTTACGAGGTTACTAAAAAAGTTTAAGAACCCCCTAAAAGTTATGCAGAAGTTCACAAAAATATTCGCCACTTTTTGACAAGCGTAAAAGGTTTTAAAACTCTCCGAAGTAATTTTCGAATATTCAAGTCGGAGAGCTTAAAAGCTTTTATTAAAAGTTCTTTTAACCTAGTCTCAGTTCATTGGAGGTATGATTGATTTATGGGCGAATGTAGTGCATGATTGCATATTGCCTTCCACGGTGGCTGGTTGGAACTTGACTGTTATTTCCTTGAAAAATTGCCTCTGGCCGGGCGAATTTGTTCGTAATATTTATGGAGGCATGGAGCGTAATAATGATATGTATATTATTTGGGCCGCTGCTATCGTCTGGGGAGGCCGTCGTAGCGGCAACATTTGTCAGTGCCCGTACAGGTGGGCCCTCCTATGATCCTTATGTTATTACTTTATTTTTTGGTTCATTTCAATACCCGCATAGCTACTTTATATGCTTACTCACAGGAGCTCTTTTTCTCCGACATTAATTTCGTAGCGTGTGTGGTCTGGTGAAATTCACGTAGGTAACTTGTAGTAGTGAGTTTTTTGTTATTACTTATAATGAATTACGATGTTATCATGCCTTTTATTAAAACCTATTAAGTAAAAAAGTAAAAAAAACCGGACAAGTGCAAATCAGGCTCGCGCATCGGTTCCGTACAAACATATTGTTAAAATAATTAAAAACCTGTTTTAGCGTGTGCTAATGAAGTTCTTGTATACCTTACAATTTACATGATACGATTTAATCACTTTGAATTTTGAGCCCACATTTTGTGAATTTTGAGGCCCTATTTTTTTGTGATATAAATATTAATGTACAGTTTTTAGTTTTATTCCTATACTTATGTGTACTCTGAGACAATGCTTCTCGCCAAATTTCATAGTTCTATGTCAACGGGAAGTACCCTGTAGGTTTTTATTTTTGTGAGTGTCGAAATATGCGGTTTTTTAAGACATAAACGGCTCTAACTTTTTTAAACGACAACTGAGAAGTTTGTCTTTTCCACAACATCAAGAGTTCATCGATATACGTATACAGTTTAAATTTCAACTCGATATCTTTACGCGTTCCCGAGATAAAGAGTCTTGACATACACAAAGACGTTCCGTTTTTTTTCGTTTGAGGTACGGAACCCTAAAAAACCAAAAGGAGTAGGAAAATAATAGGAGAGTTGTCGCGTAAAGTTATTTTTGATGAATCTAAAACGCAGTTATAATTAATGGCATCGGTAATGAAACTGACGTCGTCAGGGAAAGCGGCATTAATTCATCAAAGTTGACATTTTTATCCGACGCCTCGCCTTTGGTAGTCTTAAGACAATTTAATAAATGTCAGATAAGTGAGCAATAATCCCCACCAGTCGTTGACCCGATCATAACCGAAAATCTTCAGTAAGTCAGTAAGCGGGCTCACGGGGCGAGACGTGAAAAACGACGTCCATTAAGGAAGTGAATACATTTAAAATAATCGGCTTAGCCGTCCGACGTTGACGTATATTCGTACTTATCTCACGGAGATACCGGCACAGATATCCCGAACTAATCCTCTACACAAACATCTGAAAAAGACTCGGCACTCCTTGTAAGGCTGATCCGTAATTGAATGGGCCGCAAGCAGCCCTTTGACTTGAACAAAAGTGCCTAATAATTTATGCCTATAATCTGACGCGCGCGCTCACGTCTACTTTTATTCGTTTTTTTGAATCGGGTTCTTTATTTCCTTTTGTGGGATTCGAATATTAACTGTATGTCAGCGATAGTCACAATATTGCCCGATTACGAGTTCTTTTTGATTCTTTCTTTTTCATTAAAACATGCAAGTTTAGCATTATACGTAATAATTTTATTTAACTCTGATCTTTTAATTAATTACAATAAAATTTCATTCATATACTCATCTGTTTTGATAGTAGACCCAATTATGAAAGCGCCATCGTGATTATTATAGCTATTTAGAATATTTCTGTTTCTTTTTTACTTTAGGCATTCGATAGAGATAACACTTTTTATGTTGCTATTAAATTTACGATGGCGCCTTCATAATTGGGCCTTGTGTGTAAGTAATGATTCAAACATGAGGCTTATAGGTTTTAGTATGTGCATTTGTGCAATACTATAAAAAAATATTTAAGTACCTAATATCTACCAAGTATCCGAGTAATTTTTGAACACAGGGCGTTTCCATTTTCATAGCTTTTAATAAGTAAGTATATTTACTTTCGATAGATATGAATATTGCACTAGCAGAAACTTTTTTTGGCTCCTAATTCTCGAAATATAAAACCAGCAAACCTTGCCAGCACCAAACTTTGCCAGCAATTTGACCAGTAAAACGCGGCAACTGGCAATATAAAACAAACTCCAGTGTCACCAAAAATAGACCCTGTCCAAATACAGCATACCTCAGAGTAATCAGGATATCTCCATTAATTTTTAAGGACTTCCTTTGAAGAGTTCGGTGTTTGCTTCTAAAACAAGGAAACTTTTAATGGAGTTACAATTCGTTGACCCTCAAAAGTACAGGTTCTTAGAAGTTACGTTAATACCGCAACTTTGATAGTCTTCGTCGATTTTGAGGAAATTGGGGTTGTTAATATTAAATGCTTCAAACTTTTTTTAATCCGTTTCCGAAAATTGTACATTGTTGTTACGTGCATTAAGACATACTCAAGATATAGGTCAAAAATATAGGTTGATATCAAGTTAGAATTTTTGGTGTATCCTATTGATTTAATCAGTTCAAGCATAACGTAAGTAAACGTTGTATTTATTTTCCCGATAATTATTTTATGAACTCTATCTGATTCTGATATACATGAGCATTTTAGACCAGGTACTGTATTATGTTAGTTTATTTTTGTAACTAATACATCAATGACGAAATTGTTTGGTGTAAGTAATACCTATTATAATTTTTCAAATATCGAAGGCCAATTTTATTGCAAAATAAATTTAAAATTTGACATGGACTAGTTAGGGAATTTAGCTCAGTCATTTACATGCCTTTATTTATTAATAGGCATGATGACTGGATAGAAAAAAATATTATAATTAGTCCGCGACTTAGATTGTCACAAAATATTGGATACGTATTTTTCCTTTTATCAATCAGACAACAAATGAAAAAGAGAAACATTCTCAAAGTTCGGGAGTGGGGGTCGTCATTTCCCTTACAGAAGTCTATACATCGTCGCTTTGGTGGTGAACAGAAGTCAACTCACATTTTTAGTAAAATTAGTTACATAGATTTTACCAATTATTATATTTTAAATTTTTCAATTAATTTTTCCTTATAAGACTTAATTTTCATTAAAATTGGACAATGGTTTAGTAGATATTATAAAAAATATATTTTCTAGATGACCCTTGTCCTTTAATTGCTCATTATCTCAAAACTTGATTTTGTGGATTAGCTCTCTTCACCACCAAAGCGACGACATTTGTATAGCACTTGTGACGTCACTCGGAACTTTGACGGGCTATACCTTCATCTATTTTTGTTTGATTGACAAAAGAAAAAATATGTTTCTAATATTTTTTGATAGTCTATCTGCCTGGCTAATAATATTTTTTAGACATCATGCCTAATAGGTACTTCTAAATTTGCAATTTTCTAAAGACAAATCCTCCGATCAACAGCAAGCACCGTATAAATTTAGCTCTTGTATTTGTTGTAAGAGTTAACAACATTTATCTTTGTTTACAAGAACCCATTCCACTAAGTACGAGTATCTCTAGTACCTCTTCCCTACATGTACCTCTACACGCCTGTACTTAAATAGGTACAACACACGGAATTCAAATTCCATTAATTAGCGAATACATACGCAACAAGCAGGAGCTACTGCCGTGTATACAAAATAGACTGACTACTCGTTCAATATTCCCTCAACGTACATTGAAACAGGACTTATCGATTTCCGCTGAAAACGAACATCCTTCCAATTACCAAGGAACACAATAACGCTTGAAATACTTCAACCACAACAAGGGATCAAGGTTCCCTGATCTGTGGCTTCAACTGTGCCAGTTTTTTTAGTGCATTGCTGACCGTAGGCTAACCTATGAAGAGTGATTGGGCCATATCCACTATGGTAAGCCAGTTCGGAATCCATATTCGTTATCAAAGGACATGTCCACAAAATGGAGGCTGGTATAATAATAATCAAAAATTCTAACCATAACAATCGTTACATTTCGAAAAAGTTCATATTTTTCTTTTTTTTATATCTATGAGTCTTTTACAACAGCTAATAACAAAAAAGAGCCATCCAATTTTTTTAAAATTAATTTTGAATTTATTAAGATAAATAAATACATTTGGCTCAATAGGTATTTATCTCTATCAACCCTGGTTAAGTAACCTCTAAATTGTTAAATAAAAGCATTTTTACCAATTAGACACACTTTTTAAGTGTTTTTTGTTACATTGTACCTACTAACTGGTCATACTGATTTTTAATTTTAGCAAATTAAGACATGAATGTGGAAGAATCAGCTTCGAATGCAAGTAAAATAACCATAGAAGCACTTTATTATTGCTAAACTAGCAAAAATACTCGCAATTAGATGTATTGTTATTTTTCATACAATTTATTTTTCGCATTTAAAAATAATTGGAGGGGTAAAAAAATCTAAGTTAAATATTTTTGGGAAGCCCATAAAACAAGCTTTCAAATGATGTATATATCATCTTGGTTCGATTTTTCTCTGAATAATATACCACTTGTGGACGTCACCTATCTTATAGAGAGTACATGGTTCTTCACGACATTTTCTCTTACCCTAGCTAGAGCCAGTGATGTAAAAATCCATTCATAAATTCCAAAGGACTTATTGGTAATAATGGTAGAGGACCTGGAATGGAACTCTCAAATCCATTTTAAATCCCGTTTTCTATATTCCTTCAAAGAGTATTGAAACACTACTTATTCGTACGGATTGGTATTCTAACTAGAAGTTAATATCTTTTCAAATTTCAAAATTACATACAACAAAACACAATAATGCCCTAAATAGCGCAAATAAGAACGTATTTTCAGACCTTCCGTTACAGATAATATAAGAGAGTACATGGAAATAAAGTCAGCGGACTGTTCACGATTGTTTTCAATAAATTGTTTATTTAACATTTTCATATTTATAATGTTTATATTTTAGCAGAACTTGTATATTTTTACAAAATGTAACTGTTTTTCAGTGAAAAGAAGTGATTTTATTTGTATTTTCATTAGGTTATATTATAAGTATTAAGTTATATTATATTGTAAGTGTTTATAACATATGTAATAATGTAGTTATTGATGTGAAGCCTTAATAAATAAATAAATAAATAAATAGATATTACGTATTCACGTAACAGTTGCGGTAAATTATCCAGAAATTACCAGTTATTACCTAGGCTTCGTATTAATTAGGTTCTAAATACACCCACATGAAGCAAGCTTCGTATCTAATCTGTTACTTGTGTATTTAGTTCAAACAGGGAACATAACAGAGGTAATAAAGTCAGCGGACTGTTCACGATTGTTTTCAATAAATTGTTTATTTAACATTTTCATATTTATAATGTTTATATTTTAGCAGAACTTGTATATTTTTACAAAATGTAACTGTTTTTCAGTGAAAAGAAGTGATTTTATTTGTATTTTCATTAGTTGACCTGGTAAATTTGATGTTAAAAACCATTGTCTCACTAATTCGGTCAATTCTAATTTAGCGGGTTTTTAGCACCACCGACGACTAATATGACAACTTTCACAGGTAGGAATATTTTGTATAGGAAAATAAATTGATGTAATTTTTTTTTCACAACTTTTTCCTAAGTCTGCACCCATTAGTGTTTTTTTTTTATTTCGAATAGGATCGCGTTTGACTACACACCGCCTGATGTTAAGCAGATGTGCGGTCTAGGGTGTAGCACGCTTACCTAGAAGATACCTATTTACTCAGGATTTGATGACACCCACGTTGTACTTTAACAGGAAGACAGACCCAGGCAAAGCGTTCCAGATTCTGGCTGTTCGTATGAGGAATGAGGATTCGAAACGCTTGGTTCTAACGCGCGGAACGTCCTCCATAAACGGGTGGCGCTTTGGTCGCGTCCGTCTAGCCGTACGATAAAAGAAAGGGGCAGGGGAACCAGATTGTGCAACTCCTGGGCGCACTCTCCGAAGTATATCCGGTAAAAGGCCGACAAACACGCTACCTTGGGATGATGCTCAAGACTTTGCAGCTGCGTCTTAGTCAAGTTGTCGTTGTCAATCAGCCTCCTGGCTCGCCTCTCAATCGGCTCCAGAGCCTCCAGTTAATATTTGGCAGAGCCATCCCAATAGTGAGAGCAGTATTCCATGCAAGACCTGACTTGTGCTTTACAAAGGCTAAGCAGTTGCTCAGGTGTGAAATACCGTCTCACCTTAGAGAGAACACCAAGTTTTTTGTAGGCTAATCAACTTAAACAACTGTTATATTTATATACATAGAGCGATGGCAGATGGACAAAAACCTTAACAGAATGGTCCCAATGGTGAGAGCAGTAGGTATTCCAAGACCTGACTTGTGCTTTATAAAGACAGGCAGTTGCTCAGGTGTGAAATACCGTCTCACCTTAGAGAGAACACCAAACAAATTTTTTGGAGGCTAATCAACTTAAACAAATGTCATTTATATTTATATACATAGAGCGATGGCAGATGGACAAAAACCTTAACAGAATGGTCCCAATGGTGAGAGCAGTATTCCAAGACCTGACTTGTGCTTTATAAAGACAGGCAGTTGCTCAGGTGTGAAATACCGTCTCACCTTAGAGAGAACACCAAACAAATTTTTTGGAGGCTAATCAACTTAAACAAATGTCATTTATATTTATATACATAGAGCGATGGCAGATGGACAAAAACCTTAACAGAATGGTGGCCGCGTAACAGCAAACAAAGCGTAGGGCGTCCACCAGTTTGTTGGGTCGACGACATTGTAAGAGTCGCGGGTCCAACCTGGATCAGATTGGCACAGGATCTAGGTGAATGGCATACAAGAAAAGCCTATGCAGTGGGTGATTATAGGCTGAAAATGATGATGATATATAAGCTGTACTATAGACGAGTTAAATTATGCAAAGCTTAATCAGTCGGTTCGAATATGTATGAACTGTCTACTGTCTACATGGACTGTAGTCTGTACGAGTACAAACTAACGTTTCGTAATGAGCCCAACCGTCTTTCCGATAAGCAGCGACGGTTTGCTTTACTTCTCGTTTGCTATGTTAATTAGAAGGCTTTATGCAGAAATTATCCTGTTCAGAATTAATTGAAATCACTTTGAAGTAATTATTTCGAAAGCAAATGTATTGCTGAGAAATTGCACCGTAGATTAGAATTGCTTATTGAGACTTAACATAGAATATTGAAAGCATAAATATTTGCGTGGCTATTGAATAATGTTTCATGATTTCTTGATAAGTTTGTAATAAGACTTGTTAGAGTTACTTAGATGTAATAGATAGTAGAACCAGTAAATTGATCAATGTTTTTCGCTCTGTGTTTGTTATGTTTTAGAACCAGTTTTCAGCAAGTGCGCTACTGGAGACCATAGTTCAGGAAGAGAGGTTCTTAATTTATCTGATTTTATGTACCTATATTACGCTATTACACCGGCAATCATGAACCGATTTTGATGTTTTTAGATCATACATAATTCAGAGTAATCCCATTAACAATATAACACACACACACACACGCGCGCGCGCACACACATACACACACACACACACACACACAAGACACACACGCGTGCACACACAATATTCTAACGGCTATAATTGTTGTCTAAATTATGCAGTTCTGATTATAGTTTTGTCTTTTATTTGTAGTCAAATTTATAATGTTGTTAAAATTCTTTTGCCGGAGGTGGGCGATGCTGCCCGCGACACAGTCTTTCTGACTACTGCAGGTAGTATCGTTCAATTGTTTAGAACTAAGTTTTTGTGCCAAATAAAGAATTATTTATTTATTTATTTAACTTAATCGGGAAAATTATATGATTGAAGTTTGCTATTTTTGGCAACAAATAATAATTCAGTTTTATGTGTATTTAGATTTTATTTAGCTATTTCGTTCCGATCCTAATGCTTACAAGACAAGTATATTCCAATAAATTCAGAATTTCAATAGAAAATCCAATAAAAACAGTCGAAAGTCAACTTTCTATGACCCTTGAGTTTAAGTACCTACTACATCGTAACGACATCTTCATACTGAGATTCTGAAGTAGTGTTTTGACGGGAGTCCCCTCATATAAATAATTATGACAGTTCTCATAGAAATGTTGGTTGGAGCACCTGTAGAGAACTCAGGAATGTCAGCCTTTATTTATGTTGTTTGAATTTAAACTGGGAACTCGGTAGTGGTGTTTATTTTGTTAATGGGTACTCTTACGATAGCGACTTTAAATTTAATTTCAAATACCTAGCAGGGTATAGATTAAGTAGAGCAGGATACACATTTCCTGTGATAAACATAGTGATAAACAAGTTAAACACGAGCAGGAGCGGAGCATTGAAAATATATGTCAGTACAAAAGAGATAGCATATATGACAAGGTAATTATGATACAAATGTATTTTTTATGTTTTAGAAATGAGCAAATATTTTAATTTAATCGGTGAACCAGTTAGACGAAATTACAGTTACTGCGTCGCAGTTATAGTTACCTATTAATTATGCAAATTCGTATAACGATATTTCTGTAAAAATAATAAATATGAGTAAATAAATACTTTCTTTATGATTTAAATAAAATTAAAGATATTCATGAAATCTACTTTAACACAAAGAATAGCGATCTACCTATAAAACTATCTTCAGGCACTTCACCAAAGAGCTTTCAAACTAAATATTTCCCAGTCGATTGATTGTTATCACGTTTAGTAGTCAATAACCATAGAATTTTAAGTAGGCACCAAAGATAAACACAAATCGCTCGTCGGCAGCACTCAACAAAAGACGCGTCGAATGTGACATCTCCATCCGAGTCGCTCCCGCGCATTAGCCGACATCCTCGGCGCCTGCGCACATGTAACCCTCTTCCCGTCCCGACGACTCTGACGAATTAAGTTATTAACGCTCCGGGCAGCTGCTCTACACAAATCAAAGCGCCCGAGCACCCACTCTGAAAGCACGATCGCTCCTCATAGACTTTACGAGCTTTTTATGGCCCTTTTCATATTCAACTTTCAGTCACAACGCTCTTAAGCCCCACCGGAGTGTGATTGTTTCCATGACAAAATAAATTAATGCGGGCGACTCGTAAACGTGTTTATTCTACGCTTTGTCTCACGATATCCTCGATTGTTCTTTGAAGTTCTCATCGAGCTTTGACGTTTCGACACCTTTGATGTTCTCGATAGTGACGCCACGCTGATGAAGCTCCTCAATAATGTCGCGAGGATGTTTCATAAATCATATTCCACCATAACGTCTGCCGACTGGAGCGTGAGTTTGTTTTGCGCGTAATATTACTTACCTAATGCCGTAGCTTTGATGTGCCGGCGCGGCGGAATACTAAGCCGGGGAAACGCGGTTTCAGTACATCGTCAGCAATAATTCCACTTAACGTAATGTTGCGACGAGCAATATTATCCCGGGCTCGTCTTGTCATCGCTTTACTGGAAACATCGTAAAACGGTAAGGTTATAAATAATTTAGAGTTTGGAAGCGTGCATTTGTCACCGGGGCCGAGGGTATTAAGATATTGCTGCGTATTCCTGCGGGTCTCATTACAGGCGGGGCGGGGTCCGACGCCTCTAATATTTCATCCTTAGCGTGTTCCTGACGAAGCGCTCACAAAACGGCCTCTTCTTAAGCGAAACACGTGAATTCCACGGAGTTTTCTCATTTTCATAAAACACCCCGGAGCACCGAGTGTTATTTTTGGGCGAATATTTATTTACTCTTAATTTCATTAAGGGCAACGGTTCGTGGGAAAGAGCGAAGAGCGATTCGCTAAAAAGGTTGTTTTGATGGTAGTTACATTAAGGTAATTGGTGTACGGCTACGAAACACTTTTATGGGCCATCGCAGTGGTCGTTCGGGGCGGCGCTGCGCCAATGGCTGTCAGACTTCGCTGCGGCCTGACTTTAATACGGGATACTATGTTAATGGAACAAATTTAAGCACCCGACGGATTAATTGGATCTTAAGATTTATTGAACAACATCGCCAAATTGGCTCTTACCTACAATAAAACGACTACGATTTACGATGCTTTGTCCCGCATGTCTTCGAATCGCCCTTTTATTAAAACGATACGACACGACGGACTCTATCGTATTCTCAATCAAATCGACATAAATACTACTACGAGTTACATCAGCTTAAAATATGGTTCCACTCCATTACAATTGTATAATTGCGATTGCGCCCTCGCTCATCAGAAAGGTCTACGGATCAATTTACTCTCACAATGACCTCAATATAAAGTCATCCCGAGCAATGAATGGGCCGTAATAATTTTCATGCGAGCATTAAAGAAATTCTATGTCGATGTTATCTCGAGCATGAGTCGCGTGTGCGAGAGGAAACTGAGCGGCGACGTTATTAAAAAAGCACATGTGGGAAGATGCGTATCGCAGACGTTAATTACTTTTGACGGGCAGCATATGATTCAATTATCATATGATTTACGCGGGGTAAGGGCGCGGGACTGACTCGGAAAGATGTGCGATCATTTGGGCGTAAGGCATCGCATTAATTACGAGGATCGCGTTCCGCACAGATGGTGACCAAAATCAAGACGGTAGCCCCTTTTTTGCTCAGTCGCTAATCGCTCTAGCATGCTACCGATTTGTGTGGGCCAATCTCGTGAAGTGGAATTCGAAGCACGCGAAATATTTTCTGTCAACTAACTTCCTGCTTGACTTAGCAGTAAATGTTCAACCAAAAAAATGTGTACACAAATTTTCCCCGACACTTATAAAACTATAAATTCTTGATTATCGCGTGCCACATCTCGTGAGTCGGGTTGTTCACATAAAACCAGCTTTAATTGCTTAACTCGTCCATCTCGAACCACATAACTTACATTAGGCCGCATTCACACTAAAAGATGACTCCGAAGGTCCGAGACCAGTGGGTAATAAATACTAATTACTAGCAGAACACACGATAGCATCGCCGAAATTCTTAATACTGTAGTGCCGCAACGAGCTGTTGGTATAAAAAGCGGTTGATGCCATACATAGTAAATCTTGCGTAACGCATAATGGTCTTAGGGGTTTTATTTATCGCCGTTGGTCATTTAAAGTGAACAGTTTAATAAATATTATCACAGCAGAGCCGTCAACAAACGTGAGAAGATAGCCGTTGACCCGGTTCGTGATATTTGTCTCATTTCGGGGATTAAAAGTGATCGCTTCCGAACAACGTCTTCTGTTTGTAGAATCTGTCTTGACAATAAACATGGAGGATCGCACAGGATCGTCGTCGAGATTCTTGTATAATTAGACCCGTACAAAATGGCTTTGCTTTTTGAGTGTTCTTCAACAACAAAAGAGGACTTATAGCTTTAAATAGAAGGCATTCGTTTAATTCTTAATGTGCTTCAATGACATCTGAAAACGGGGAGTATTATTTGAAGGTAATGTTTTTTAAATGCGCTTCCGGTTCAATAAGATGGAGTGTTCCGTGGCAGCAAAAAATGGAACAGGATAAATAAAATAAAAGGACTCTGCACGTGCGATCTTTAAAAAATGTTAGGTTGTGTTTTACAAAGGCTTGAAGAGCATCGGAGGAAACGTTTGTGATCCACTTCACTATTTTACCTTTTATAGTGGGTACTTATTAATGATATTGAGACCGTGGTGGTCATGACACCCGCCTTACAATCGTGAGGTCGTGGGTTCAAATCCCGGTCCCATACCAATGAATCCCATGGAATTTATGTACGGAATTTCACACCACAGCCTTTTCGGTGAAGGAAAACATCCTGAGGCAACCTGCATGTGTCCGTAGAAGAAATTCGATGGCGTATGTGAATCCACCAACCCGCACTGGGCACGCGTGGTGGATATAGCCCAATCACCCTTCGCAGGTAGGCCTACGTCCTGTAGTGGACTATTAAAAAGGCTGGTACAGTATTAATGATATTAACAAATATTGATCTGATCTTTGGACAGCTCTTACGTAACGGTTGTCACTAAGTATGTAATATCCAAATTCTACAGAAAAGTAGTACCTATTATCATTCAATGTAAAATAAAATATAACTAAACATATCAAACTTAACATAAAACATGATTTCAAATGATTTATGCCGTTAGTAGTGACATTATCAACGAATCCAAGAACTTTAGTTATCATGACACATGTTCTATCAAACTTTACAACGAAGTTATCGCTATTGAATACCAGTAATAACAACAGACTGATTATAAAACCGTCCATTTCTAAAACAACAATGGAGTAACTATCTTGTTAGTAGGACAACGTCTTGGCGGGGTTCCCACATTTGCCACCACATGCCCGGAATGAAACATATCTCTGCTGCATACTTTCAATAAATCCGGATTATCATTTATTTGACACAAAGCCGGACGCCAGTTTACAAAATGTGTATTATTTATTCAAAGACAAGGTTTAAAATTCAATAAGGTGCCAACGAAATGTGCAACCGTGTTTCAATGTACTTTTGGAAACGGAGGAAGTTCGTGTTATTGCAGCTTATGTTTCGAAACCGCCCGCTGAGATATTCGAAGCACCCGTCCGTTTTTTGTGACAGACCAACCGAGTGCCATAAATAATAGGTAGGGGTTCTCGAAGCGAGCTTTGTAATAAATTCGATGCTCTTTTGGTAGCAAAGTAGCGGCCCATCCACGATTGAATTATGGTGATGCGTTAAGCCAGGAGACTCAGTTGGAATCCGTATTTTTTATTTCCATTTCGCGCTGAGCTTCTGCTTATTGAGTCATTATATACACATTCTGAGAAGTCCGAGTCTCAGTGCAGTACAATGGGTTTATTTTGCTACACGCTCCCGGTGTATTGAGTTACCGCCCTCGTCCATTTGAGAAAGACAGCGCGCAGATGGCACGCTACATCCGTATAAGCTTTCTCTTAAAACAGGAGACATTTAAATCACACGGGAGCGTCAATATTTCCTTTCGTCGTACAAAGGCAATTGTCTAGAGCAGCCGGTTCTAAACTAAGATAGATTAGTGCTGGTCGCTCGCACGACACGACAAGGGACCCAGCATAGGCGAGTTTACGGAACTATGTTTGGATACCTATACGGTTTACTCGATCTTAGGTGCTCGACTATGTAAAAGGCGCATTGTTTCAAGACAAGGGAATGTTGGGTCCTAAAGCATCTATGAAGTTATTGTTATCTAATACGGCCCAGCTCTGTGGCAAGCCTAGTTTTTTTTAATGACGATCCTAATAGATGAAGAGATATTAAGCAAATTTTTAAATTATCATTTAAACTATTTACCTATTTTTTAAAATCTTAAAATCGTAAATAATAATGACTTTTTGATGTAGGTACCTACTTATAACGCATATGTTTTCTTTTTTAGTAACTTTGCAAAGAAGCAGTTGAAGTCTTGTAAAGTATCACTTTAGCTCTTTTCATGATTAAGTGGTTAATTTTGATTCAAAGTGTGTAAGTCTACTTTGGATCAGAAGTTATTTTTGTAACCAAGTTATGTTTAAAGTTAAAAACATGGTGTATGTTATTATGTCATACAGGGAAGCATCCTCTTACACAATTTCACGCTAGTCACAAACTTCTAAAATGAATTATGAGATCTTTGAAATATGTATCTGGCTTTCACGTTAAGATACCTGTCACCAGCGAACAGTGTTTGTTTAAGCGAGGTATAAAGTTACTGGTAGGATCCGCCGGCTGGCCGGAGAGCGTCCACGCATCGGGAGGGCCTCTCCAGTTACCTCCGGATAAGTCAATCATTGGAAACGTCCACGTTTTGCCCAAAATAAAACACGTTCGAATGTTGCGTGTGGCGCGGTATAATGCCCCGCGACAGCCGACATGTTTTGTGCGAGAAAATAAAATTGATGGCACGGGAGCGCTCCAGACTTAAATAGCTCAGTTATTCGTGCTGTAGCTAAACGCTTTTGTCTATTTTATAACCGGCGTCACGTCTCTCCACTTTGTGTTTCTTTTGTTTTCGTGTAGCGTATTAGTTTTTCCGACAACTATTCGTGTCGCACGGAAATTGCTCTGTCACAAAATGTTTACCGTTGAAACGCGTGTGTCCTTTATGTAAAAAAAGAATGCACCTAACTGTTAAAAAGGAAGTTATAGGACAAGTGTTAGCGGAGTCAAAACGGCGCTCGAGGTCCAATTTCCTGTCCCGACCGCAGTCTTCGTCGAGCAAATAGCTCTTTGCAAATCAAACACGGGACCGTCTGGCTGATCCACATATCAACTTCTCATTGTTTCTCTCCCGTCATTCGGGCTAACCAGAGGCGTTTTCGATTATCCACCCTCCGTAGAACAAAGCCGGTGACCGCAGAACCGAGTCAATTACATAGTTCAACAACTCAGCCCTTATAACTTTCATGGGCTACCACCGGAATACAGAAAAGGGTATCTGTTTTCAATACGCGGGTCGAGCGATGCGATTGACCCTTTCGAGTGTCCGCATTGACTTTTAAATTACTAATCCCGCGGGAGCAAACAGAAAAAGCGCCTCCGGGTGCGCTTGTTTACACGTTCGAGTGGACTTGCACTTCTTCATTAGCTGGGCCCAGCCGCTCGCTTGCTCAACACTCGTCGCCCGACAATGCCTCGGAATTCTTATTAACTTTTCTTCTTTTCGAAACGAGAAATGAATTCTAATGATATGATTATGAGCGTTGTTTTAGGCGCATGAATTACCCGTAGCGATTAACCTGAACACTGAATTATGCATACGTGAACACACAAAATTGATACGCATCTGAACAAAACATACGTATAATGAATTTAACATACTTTCACATCGTTCGCCTTCAACTGGATGGGGCATAACTCGTTTTCCGGAAACAGTTTAACTTGCCAACCGCTATTTTAGATACATATAGAAAGGAATACCGTAGGGACTTATAATGTTTATCTAGAGATCGGAATAAGAATGCGTTTTGGAAAACGGACGCGCGCCGGCGAGCGGTCGGCGAGCCAACGGAGCGTGCCCATTTAGACTGATGGCTCTATGTCGAGCTTTTTCCACGTCAGATACAAACAGGCTACCCTTTCAACCCGAATGAATTACTTAATTTTTCTATATCGGGCACGGACCCTCTGCGATACTCGACGTCGAAATAAATTAGCGTTATCCATTGTGCTGTAAAGGAAGCGATGCCGTGAATTGGATTTGAGTGGTTTTTTGGTTCGTGAACACTGAGGGAGATGCGATTTGGGCAAATATTTACTGCTGGTTTTGAATTTGTATTTTTAATAACCTCACCAAATATTGTAAAGGGGTTTTATAACAAAGCTTTTTTTAGGAATTATGAAAGCGCAGAGCAATCATTCAAACAAATTACTGCCGCTCCGACAAGTTTGTATTTCGTCATTTTCTACATCAATCTTGGCTGACTCGTTGGAATGTTTTTAATGCTTAGGCTCGAGAGATAATGAAACAGTGCGATCATAAATAAAGTGCCATTATCTGTGAGCTTTTTAAAAGAGCCCGGTGCGTATAATATCTGGCACAAATACAGAGTAGCGGTTTAGCGGTGTATCATTCGAATGAAACATTAAACGTTATTAATGTGAATGTTACTCACAGAGCAGATATGTACAAAAGCGGCCTCTACATATTATTACTACATTGCGCACTTTGGAAAATAAGAACATTTTGTTCAAGTTTCCCATTTGGTTGTATTAAATTTTTTTGCAAAATAAAAATTCCTATAGGAATTCCTTAAAATACAGTAATTGTACTATCAATTTTTAAAGGGAATGAACAAATATTTTATTTATATATAAGTGCCTTTTTTACATTCAATGTACCTACGTAACCTTTTATTATTGATGTGATGTATAATATCTGTCTAATAAGTTTTATGTTTGAAGATAATTTATATAGCGCATCGCTCGAAACGAATGGCGTATCTCTTATTATATTTATTTTTTATCTGTGTAAGTACATTGATCATCTATGCCGTTACTAGAGCTGGCTGCTGTGAATGCAACCTCTAAACGCATTTTCTTTCGCTCCACTGCTTATTAATGATACCGAATAGTTAATAACTACTGCGGATGGACTAAAAAATAAACGATTAATAGTGTTAAACTACCGTAACCGATCGGAATTCGGCTCGGCAGTTTCGGGAGACTATTGTACTCGAAATAATAGAACTATTTATGTTTGGGTGCCGTTTTTTGTATCAGAAAAAGTTTGATAACCGTCTACCTGGGACGGTTGGTCATCCATCACACGTAATAACGAGAAATGATTATTGTTTGTTATTATTGCTTTTCTAGGAAAAGGTGTTCCCGTAAAATGGAGGCTCACGTCTTTATTTGCAAACATTGTATGATAAAGTTATAAATTAACTTTATATTGCCTTTTGTGAACGCTCACAATAGAATTTTTATTGTCTGTGACATGTTTGATGTCTATTTCAGCTGCTAGATATGGCCTTTATGTTTATGTATAAACGCATAGATTCAACAATGTTGAATTTAGAGATCGAATGACAAAGTTACGTTTGCGTTTACGGCACTGCATTTACAGTTCTAAAGTTAAGTTTTGAGCGTTTATTTTATGGTATGGAATATTTTGACGGGTCTGCATTTAAATTTGTGTATTCAATATGTAGATTAGCGAAGGGGTACTTGTATGCGCCGCCCATGGCTGGTGTGGAACACACGCACGATGCCCGTGGAGAAATTATCATTGTTTGGCTTGTACCCACCTTATTCAGAGTAACAGATTATGCAAGGGAAAAGCTTTAGCGAAGGCAAATGTTTACTTGGGAGCTCGGGACTGATTTTGAAATAATTAAGTCTGAATTAAAACACTTCCTGAGAGCGTGTGCTAATTGTGAGATTAATTAGGAATGTTTTATTGGAGCCATGTGTTTTTAAGTAAGAATTGTTTCAGTACGTTTGTAACCTATGTAAAATATGTACATTAATGTGGAGTTAATTTTGATCTATGTTATTGTAACTATGGTTTAAGCCAATTATCTTTATGATATACAAATATTTAAGTAAGACGAGATAGAACAGTTATCATAATAATACTAATACATCTCTACATTTCAAATAAAATTATGTACATAATGTCGTTTTCATGACTCTTTTTAGAGATATGTTTATCTAATGATGATTTTATTGTATTAATGATCTTCAATTAAATAATAGTATATTATGACATAAGTGCGGTAAGTTGAAAATTACAGCCGAGGCGATATTGCTAGCCCGAGCCGTAGGCGAGGGGCTATAAGGAAGCAGAGGCATTTCAAAGAGAAGATAATTTTCAAAGCGCACGTACTCGTATGTCATACGACGTTTTATAACATATTTGCGAGGAAATTAATAAAACTCTGACTTTCTTAAACGAATAAATCCTTAATTACTTGTTAAAGCAGTTATAGAAATTCGAACAATTTTTAAAAGTGATTGTTACGTTGCCAGAATATTGACCACTTTTCTGACATAGAAACTTTGCTAAGATTTTAAAAAGTATCGATTATTTTTAGACGGGGCATCTTTAAAAACCGTACATGTTACATTATTAAAAAAAAATTGTGCGTTTTACATTACAATAACGCACAAGTGCTTAATGAAATACATTACGATATTGAAATTGGTGTAATTACAGCCACTTTACGAGCAAATATGTTATAAATAATTTTATTTGCCTTAAAACACTGTTAAACAAATACACTTGTCCGTCGTCTCTTACAATAAAAAAAAAATGTTTTCCGTAGAAAAATATCGTCCGCCCGCGACAAAAAGTCATCAGCTGATTTTTTTTTGACAAAAGTCGTAGAACAAAAGTTGTTAGTTTTGTTATACAGAACAAGCCCCTAAAAGTATGCTAATTGATTAAAAATAACCCTGTATATTTATCGAAACACGAAAAAAATATAATAGTAGTCACTATTATATTTTTTTCACTATTATACCTAAAAATATTAAATTCTAATAACATTCTCATATAACTAACGAGCTGGTTTGTACTTAACCGCTAAAAATCAATTCAAACAAACGGTACACTCGTACATAAGTTCCCACTTCTAAACGCAAAGCCCTGCGAGAAGTGACTAAGTCACATGCAAATATTGACAGGGACCTTATAAACATTGCCAGAGTATAATGATGTTAAGTAGTAGGCACATTCACTTTAAGTGGTCATAATAAACTAAACATAAACAAGTCGAACAAGACGGTTGTAGCTGGCAAGACGCCAGATTCAAATGAAATTTTTAAAGCTGGTACAGACTACCGTTGACATTGCTACTGCATATATTAAGCTGGAAACCGCGTTCACATGGGAGAGCGCCACGATGTAAAAAGAAATATACGGATTCAAATGTAAGAGAATTCTCTGTAGATACTATGATCCTTTACGAATAAGATTCGAATTCGTTTTTGATACTGGGTTAGTTGAAAATTCACATCACAATTATTATATTCAACAAAGACAATCCAGGAAGCTGCTGAAAATCAAAACGGACAAGAGACTTCCTTGATTTGAACTAAATGAACATTTCAATTTTAAGCTCAAATTTATAACTCCATATTATTTTTGTTTTTCTAAAGGAAAAGTAAAATTATTCATGAAGGATAATATATTAGTAGGTATGACAGGAAAGGTAGGTAGTCTCTTTCGCGTCACTTTGCAAGGTTGCCTGGTAGAAATCGCCAAAGGCGATAAGGCCGCCATTGTGCAACATTTGTGAAAATCTACATTAATTTATCTGTTATATGGTGTACAATAAAGATATTGTTTGTTTGTTTGTTTGTTTGCCTGACTCGTCTTGGCGTCTGAGTTTAGTACCTATACAAAGTGTTGGTCTACCGGTGCTGGGGCCTTAAGCAGTGACATCTATGGCAAAGGTGACGTCCACAAGTGGTGTATTATTCAAAGAAAAATTGAACCAAGATTATATATATATCATTTGAAAGCTTGTTTTATGGGCTTCTCAAAAATATTTAATTTAGATTTTTCCACCCCTCCATTTTTTTTTAAATGCGAAAAATAAACTGTATGAAAAATAACAATACAGCTCATTATTTTTTCTAGCTTAGCAATGATAAAGTGCTTCTATCGTTATTTTACTTGTGTTCGTAGCTGAGTCTTCCACATTCATCTCTTAATTTTCTAAAATTAAAAATTATAACCTAACAGTGTGACCAGTTAGTAGGTACAATGTGACAAATAAACACTTAAAAAGTGTGTCTAATTGGTAAAAAATATTTATTTAACAATTTGGAGGTTACTTAATCAGGTTTGCTAGAGATAAACTATCTATTGAGCCAAATATATTTATTTATCCTAATAAATTCAAAATTAATTCTTAAAAGAACGTCGGGTTCTTTTTTGTTTTTAACTGTTGTAATAGACTCAAAAAAATATGAACTTTCTCGAAATATAACGAGTGTTGTGGTTAGAATTTTTGATTATTATTATACCATACATTTTGTGGACATGTCCGTTTGAACAACTTTCACTATGAGACCAACAGTGAAAACGTTAAAAAAAACTGCTGTTCCATACGATTTTTATAGACTTTCGACAAAAGTATGGAATAACTGTGTTTTTTTTTTTAAATTTTCCATAGGTGTCACCGCTTAAGGCTTCGACACCGGTAGACAAACACATTGTATATGAGATTGGTCCTTCAAATTGATATTAAGCACCGTTTGTACCTACTTTGTTTATTTTCGATTTACTAAATAAACTGTTGAAAAAGCTAAATGTGTGAAAGAGCATGGTTACTTACATATCCGTTAAATACTTAAAGGTAACCAGTAAACCAGTACCACACAAAATAAGTATAATATCACATTGTATTTGACTCTCTACATAATCAGATTCACTAAATCCTTTTGTGTTCTTTTGGTCGTCGCTCTTATAATGCACTCAAGCTCCACGACTCAATGCACAATATAAGATGTACAAACCCGACATTAGGTTTCAAATAAATGTGCATATCATTACACTAACAAGAGACTGCGGATGTGTGTGGTCCCTGACTTATTCCACGTACATTCTATTTCCTTTTTTTAACAAAACATTTTTTATTCGTACCAATTAATGGGATACAAGGCGAGACTCGTGTAGGCCATTCGAGTCATTTGGGCCATTAAATGAAGGCTTGAATTTGGGAACGAAACCTTTAATTAATTAACGTCTATTAAGTAAATGATAGTTATTATTCGGGATTGCCCGAGGACAGTCGTGTCTTACCGCCTTTAATGGAAAAGCTTTGGTGCCACAAGTGATATATTTTTATTCCGAGTGTTGATGAGTTACTTACGTTTCCTGGCGTTGTTTTTAATGTTTTATTTATACTGTTTGAACGTCATAAATAATATCTTACTTGTTTTTTAAGAATGATTGTGTTTCATATTTTATGTATGTATATACACGTTTGATTCAACGCAATTTTATTAAAAGATGATTACCTACAGATTTGTTTGCAAAAAGAAGCTATTTTCTTTGAAGGGAATTTACTAAATAATCTTTTATTGCATTTCCTTACTAAACGAAAATCTTTTTGACCGATAGACCAACCGGAGGAGGTATACAATACGACGCGTATATTTATTTTATGTTTAACCACGCATAACTTTTTTCGTAGTAGTCCGATATTTTTTTATTGGAAAAAGTATACTTCAAAATTGGTCCCATTTAAATTTTATCGAAATCAGCTGAGCAATTTTTGATAAATCAACTATATTGTGAAAAATGTTACATCGATCCGTGCGAAATATTCACGAATTCTTTACACGGGTGAAGTCTGTTATGCTATTTTTTGCAAAAAAATAACTATTTGTGTTATTTTTAAATTGTTTCACAAAAAAAAAGCTTTTCTTGTATTACAGTCTGCGCAAAATAATTCATGTTCGCATTATACTACATTTTGAATTGATAAACGTAGAATTACTTCGAAGTAGTTACTCCGTGTTTTGTCTCCAACAAGTCAATCAAAATTGTCAATGTCAGAAAACGACAAAAGACGAACTAACTACTTCAAAGTACCAAGCTCTGTGTTTATAAATAAATCGGTTAGCGCCTTTGTTGGATTTACACATGGTGGGTTTTTCTCTCCAACATTAGCTAGAGCGCTACACTCTTCTAATTCCGTCTGATCAAAACCATCCCATACTTCCGTGCTTTTTGTCCGTACGCCTCCACATTTCTTAGTCTCTTGACTAGTGATTTATTCATTTGTTTTTCTTTTGTAGTGTGTTAACAACAATGCTCAGTGGAGCGTAATGCGATGACTCGTCGGAATCGAACGGATCTTGGCGTGATTAGAAGGGGTATTGTTTATTCATTTCTGGACACCTGGCCTTGTTATGATGGAAAGCAGATGGAGTAATAGCTCAGGCTAAATCAACTCAAATCGCGTTGCTTTACATTTAAGTTGCGGGGGCACAACTAAACATTGTACGTACAAATAATAGTGAAGAAGCCAAAGAGCATTCCATAACTATGGTAACTTGATATCTAGGATCGTTAAATACTCGTAAAGAGTTCAGCTTAAATATTAAGGATAGTTATATCAATTCTTTATTGTCACACCAAAACTAAAAAAAACTAGGAAAATAAGTTTAGTGGAACTTATAGGTAGTGTTATATACCAAATCTATTAATCATAAAAATATTAGACGTACCGTTTTATGTAACTAAAAAAAATATAAAACAAATCATGAACCGTGCTAGAGATCGGAACCTCCATTCCTAGCCGCTATCAAAAATTAATTTCAAATCTAACGCGTATCATCTCTAAAAAATCTCACTCACTACAAATTAAGTATCATATTACAACCATCGAATATGCTAATGCGAGTATAATGGCTCTCGAAACAATAAGAAACACAGTAATAGAATTCCAAGTACCTAAGCTATGGAGCCTCCATCAATCACCCGAGATATCGAATATGATCTTATCTGAAATGGAACTCATCATTTATAGATCTGCCCGTCGTCGGCGCTGACCGAATGTTATTAATAGATTTTTATCTGGTCATCAAATGAATCTAGTAACGGTAATATGGCTCGTTTTGTCGGACATAATATCGGTAACAAATTATTACTCTCTAACAAGTCGCGCCGCGTTTGGAGCAGGAAACGGCCGACAATGCAGTAGACAACTTCGGTCTGTACGGTTTGCCCACACCACTAATACCTATAAACTATAGATAGTTTACCGGTTTTATTGGGAATCCATAGGAGAGGCCTATGTCCAGCAGTGGACGTCCTACGTTGATTATAATAATGATGATAGTTATGAGATGTCATAGACATCGCATTTAACCTTATGAAAAAAACCGGACAAGTGCAAGTCAGGCTCGCTCACCGAGGGTTCCGTACAAATCCAGAAAATTTCACAAAATTGGGAAGAACGTTGTTAAAATCTCTATACTCATCATCATCATAATTTTTTTTTTACTTTTCTTGTCATTCATCGAAAATTGTTAAAATAATTAAAAACATGTTTTAGCATGTGCTAATGAAGCTCTTTTATATGATACCTTACATGACACGATATACGCACTTTGAAACCCTTATTTTGTGAATTTTGAAGCCCTACTTTTTGTGATTTAAATAAAAATGTATAGTTTCAGATTTATTCCTATATGTGTACTCTGACACAAAGCTTTTCGCTAAATTTCATAGTTCTATGTCAACGGGAAGTACCCTGTAGGTTTTGATTTTTGTGAGTATCGAAATATGCGGTTTTTTACGACTTAAACGGCTCTAACTTTTTTATATGATAACTGAAAAGTTTTTCCTTTACGCAACTGTAAGAGATCATAGATATACGTATACAGTTTAAATTTCAACTCGATATCTTTACGCGTTCCCGAGATAAAGAGTCTTGACATACACACAGACGGACTGACGGATAGATGGACAGCCGGACAACAAAGTGATCCTATAAGGGTTCCGTTTTTTTCCTTTTGAGGTACGGAACCCTAAAAATGAAGCCAAAAGTCCGAAAGCGAAATAAAAACTGAAATGTATGTGTGTGAATAGGTTTGAATATTAATGCAATGATTTTAATTTTATAGTGCTCCTCACACTAGGTTTATCTCAATTCAATATATTTCAAACAGTTTCATGTACAATTCACAAGTTCTTTTAAAATTATTTTCTTTATCTTTGCGATAAATGCGTAATATTTTCGATGAGTAAAAATTATAGAAAATTTAAATTTTATTTTACTCGTTTGAGTTTTCACACAAATAGCTCGATTCAAAAGAAAACCTCTGAAATAAATGTTGTGACTCTATTAACGCCTACAATGTAACTTTACGTAAATATTTTGATACGTTACCAACAGAAAAATAGCATTTCCTTATGAATCAAAATTTCCATTCATAAAAATTCAGCGTCACCATAACGGCGAGAAAACCTTACCAGATACATAAAATAAACACAAAGATCGCATTGTTTGACAGTAATTCCCCAATTCGTAGGCAGAGTGGCTTAATCAATAGAAATTCTTATAAACTTTCAAATTTTATGCAGCTTATCAAGTCAATAATGAAATGAAAGAAGCTACTTCATATTTAGAGATAAAAGAGCGTGTATCACGGACAGGGTAATTTGAGCTTTCGTACTAAGTGGTTTGGTTGTAAATTACTCAGACGGGCTACGTTTACGGTTAATATACCAAGTAAGTGACGATTTCGAAACATTTTCGGTCATTCCGTGAGATGGAAGATTAGTACTGACAGTGACAGTGGCGTAACTATTGGTATAGTTGAGTCTGAGGCCCTTGGCAAATTTTATAGATGGGGCCCCCTTCCAGAAAAAATGTCGCGCTTGTGCTTTAATTTTAATAAAGCACTTAAGTAATTAAAATTACCCAACACTTTTAATGGTATTGTGTGTATTTTAGTTAAATATATAACATATATTATTTTATAATGCATCAAGCAGGGAACACAAAGACTTTTGAATACAACATTTGGAATTGGTTGCTAACGGAAACAATTATATTTTTTCTTAGGCATGAGCACGGTGAGTGCGATTTTTTTTTGTGATAAAAGATAAGGATTGCACGTTAACACTTAATTAATTTGAGCGTGAGCGCAGCGAGCCAGAAAATTTTTAGTTCTTTTATTCTGATTCTCTTATGAGAAAATTTTAACCTGAGATGAGCTGCGAATAATGGAAACATTACTAGCAGAATAAAACGCGCACAGCGAGCGCAAACATTTTTCACGTTTATTTTTTCATTACAAGTAGTTTGTTCAAAATTTTAGGTTATTTTTGAGTTCTCTTAGGCCGGGGCCCCCTCGGGTCGGGGGCCCGTGGCATTTTGCCAGCCCTGCCACCCTATAGTTACGCCACTGGACAGTGACTATACTTTACGTACTTTTTATGCTACGGTAATCGCACCACGCACTACGAGACTTTGAGATGAAATCGAATGATAAATAAAAAAAGCTTGTCAATATCATTATACAGATACCAACATGGACTTACTTAACAAGATTGTAGGCTTCGTGTATAGATAATGACAGTATTTATTAGGACGATATGTTCTACACTGTCGGTAATCACTACTTGTATCTCTTTGATGGACTATTGAATTGATTCTGTAGATATAATTGCTTACATGGAGCTTAGAAAGTCTGAGTCTCTGTTGTGTTTATCGATTGGGAAAAATAAACATGAAGATAAAAATGAAATTAAATTTGATTTTGTTTTTTGTATTAACATTTGTAATTAAAAGATACTCATGTTTATTTTTTTTTCTTTATACGCTAAGGTCAGTAACGAAAATATCAACGTTGTGCCTTGCAAAATATAATTTCTATTAAATCTATTACTTTGAATTACCATTTCAAGCTTTAGTCATTATTAGAATAAAAATAATGTAGATCAAATTTACACCTACTTTCAAAAACTACAAGATCACGAAATATACTACTATCATCATACAAAAAAATATTTTACAAATTTAAAATTAGTATTGACGTATATTTTTCAAGATACTATAACACTACGTTTCCACACCTTTTCCAGTCTTCTTAAGTCATGTCACCGTGCGTCGTACTTAATTAGAAAGAAAAATTGAACGCATTACTTAACAGGCCACAAAATATGTAACATCATGGGCTACTAGTCCTAAAACTATTGTAATGTATAATTTCATATTAAGACAAAAATTGAACCAAAGCCACCGCTGAGTAAAATTTCAAACTTATCCTTCAAAATCTGACAAACTAGATAGAATTAAGTAGCTTCCTTCGAATTGTCACGCATTTACGTTGCTTTAATTTACATAACACCTAGGCCCATCACGCTGCCTGCCCATATTAATGGCTTTAGGCTTGCTACACATATATTCGGGCCGGCCTCGATCGGCACGGCCGGGCGGTAAAATCGAATATGTGTAGATGAATGTTCGGGAAAAAAGCCGATGCTTTTGCGAAGCTGAGCGGCCGCGAACCGGCACATTCGGAAAAGCCGGGCGGCAAAACAGAATGTTCATAGATAGACAAGTGACGGCCGAATAAAATCCCAATTACGTGCCAAGTGGACCCGAAGGAACTACCCAATTGGTGGCAATCGGCACAAGTCAAATGATGCAAAACGTATGTAGTAGCTTTATTATTATATACTACGGGACTAATCGCGCACTAAAATTACGAGATAAATAAATACCTCCTCATCCCGACGTTTCGGCCGAGTTGGATCGACCGTCGGCCGAAACGTCGGGATGAGGAGGTATTTATTTATCTTGTAATTTTAGTGCGCGATTAGTCCCGTAGTATATAATAATAATGTGTTCAAATCGCGAAAGTTTAAAAACAACGTATGTAGTAGCTGCTTCAGGACAGCTTTGTCGTTCGATAAATTGTGCCGAACCGACTGTGCCGGCCCGAACGTATATGTAGCAAGCTTTACTCAGCAGCAACCACTCCATTGAACATTCCCAAACACGCCTTTGGACGTTTAGTCGCTTACACAAATATATTCGACAGGTGTCCGTATATTTACATACAATTTACAAAGACATGCGTATATTCTACATCTACAGATTTGAATTAGGTGTGTGAGCTTGTGACGAGAATTTGAAGATCATTTGAATTGGATTTGGAAACAATATCTAATACTGTAAAAAGTTGGTAAACTAGGCAATTATTGTAAAATTAAAAATCAATTAACACTGTTTATTTTCGTTGAGTGTCAGTCATAATTATGTTACGTAGGTAAGCATAATAGAGTTTGTGCAAAACGAGAATCGTAGTAGGTGAGGTCGCCCGTGTGCCATTTTACTAATTATGTTCCGTTGACAAAACTGCTCTGCCATTGCTGGTACAACCAAAAGTGTTTGATACTTGGTAGACACCAATTCGGTTTTCATCAGAAAACTCGCGTCTACCAAGTAGTCGGTACCTTGGCTGCTGATAAAAATCTTATTCTTAGTTCATCGTAACGACACGACGGTTCTATTTTTGAATAAACTGTACAACACAGATGAAGTGAATATTTAACTATTTGGAAGCAATGATGCTCCAAACTATAGATGCAGATACTCGTAAGCATAAAACCTTTTAAAATCGTTATTTTAGCAAGAGTTGTAAATAATGGGAAAATGCAAAATTAAGATCTATTTACTTTAGAACCATGCTTCAGTCTAACGGTGCGGTGGTCCAAAGACTACACGGGATTGATGTAAAGGTGGCGTCCACAAGTGGTAGTGGTATATTATTCAAAGAAAAATCGAACCAAGATGATATATACATAATTTGAAAGCTTGATTCATGGGCTTCTCAAAAATATTTAATTTAATTTTTTTATCCCTCCATATTTTTATTAATGTGAAAAATAAATTGTATGAAAAACAATAATACAGCTATATATTTTTTCGAGTTTAGCAATAATAAAGTGCTTCTATCATTATTTTACAACAATTTGGAGGTTACTTAATCAGGGTTGATGGAGATAAACTACCTATTGAGCGAGAGAGAATATATTTATTTATCCTAATAGTTTCAAAATTAATTTAAAAAAAGAACGAAGGGCTCTTTTTTGGTTTTAACTGATGTAATAGACTCAAAAAATATGAACTTTCTCGAAATGTAACAAGTGTTGTGGTTAGAATTTTTGATTATTATATTATACCAGCCTCCATACATTTTGTGGACATATCCTTTTAAATTATTACAGCATTCCGATACACTTAGACTTGGATACTTACTCAGCTTTGAATTGAATTACATAATATTTAAAAAACTAGATCTTTCTCGGAGGGAGATCACCAAAGTTAAGCAACGTTCGGAACGGCCTGTATTTGAATAGGTGACCCCGTTTTGTAAGTCCCGGTTATTTCGATTCATGTCAAAGACTAAAAATTTCGGCGACTTAAAAACTCCGGCACCACCTCTATACGAACTTACTTAAGTATCTATAACTGAAAGTATTCAGCATAACTATCTTGCTAAGTGTCTAATAAGTGTAAAATTAATTTAAGTATTATTGCATTCATTAGCAAATGCATTTGGTTAAGTTGTTTGTACCAGCAATCTGGTTCAAGCTGCACTAGCACTACTGCTGCTATCAAACTGGACGACATCGTAAAACAGTTATACGATTCTAATACATAGAAGTACAATTCTAGAAGAGAGGGCTGACGAACATTTTCAAAAATAAGATGTGCCATTTTCACAGGAAATACGTATAACGCAAGAAGAGATAAAATGGCGTCAAAAAGTGATATTACACCAAAATATGTGCCTTTTTCGAAATGACAGGTAAATATTTCACTTTTTAATAACAATTATTTCACTACTTTTACTGGACTTTCAAATTGTCTTTAAAGCATAAAAAAATCTGATACTTCAATAGTTGTGATAGTAAAAAACTTAATGTATCAATCCACGAGTGTAATTTGTGTAGTTTATAGTAGTTTAAAATAAGTCTTCAGTCAGACAGATGTAGATCTTTAGCTTTTTTGATTTGTTATACAAATTTGAAAAAAATCTGTGTTGAAAAATAGTTATTTTTTGCAAAAAATAGCATGACCGACTTCACTCGCGTACAGAATCATTACATAGTATAAAACAAAGTCGCTTTCCGCTGTCTGTCCCCATGTATGCTTATATGCTTTAAAACTACGCAACGGATTTTGATGCAGTTTGTTTTAATAGATAGAGTAATTCAAGAGAAATGTTTCTATGTATAATACACCTGTGCGAAGCCGGGGCGCATCGCTAAACGCAAATATTATGCACGGATCGACGTGACATTTTTCACATTATTGTTGATTTATCAAAAATGGTACAGCCAATTCCGATAAAATTTAAATGGGACCAATCTCGAAGTATACTCTTTCCAATAAAAAAATAATTATTGAAACCAGACCACTATGAAAAAAGTTATGCGCGGTTATACATAAATATATATATATATATATAGGCGTCGAATTGTATACCTCCTCCGGTGGTTCGTCGGTCAAAAAGATGTGCTTGTTGCGCGTCGTATCTAGTAGTAGGTACATAAAATTTAGAAAATCTCAAATGGCATGGAATCTCACCAACAAACAAATTGTGCAAACATTATAAATTCTGCACTGAATTTTCTGATCACCACCTCTAGCGTATAACATTAGGTGTATCTTTGCAATACTAAGTTATCGTTCAACCACAAAACTTGCTTCACTACAAACGTATAGTGACTGTCAAAGTCTACATAGCATACTAACATAGTAAGCTTTTTATTACCTAACTCGCAGAACACACAACAATTTAAGCACTTTCCATTAGTCTATGACGCGCGGGTCAGGAAATTCAGAGAAAACTTATAAACTCTCTTTTAGGACTTCTCTAAGAATTCATAGGTGTGTTAAATTATAATGTTGCATGTAAGTGAGGAATTCCCGAGAAAGTGTCAAAATAAGTTTGTACCAAATGCAGAGGCATTTTGACTTATCGTGCGTTTTATTGATAACTATTATGTCGAGATTGTCATAATGATTTTTATGAGTTAGCATCTATGTTCTAATGTTTTGTACAAAATCCAACAAATTCATCACTTTGTACTGACTATTGAAGGAGCTTCGCATCTAGATACGAATAGTCAATGTAATTAGTACTCTACCACAACGACATAGAGACTAAAGTGTAGGTGTTCTATAGAAAATGTAGTCTGTAATTTGCAGACGGAATCCACGGAAGTTCTAGTCAAATGCAGCGAGCGTGTTGTCTAAACACATCGACTGATTAAAAGAGCAAGCTAGTCCAAATTGCACGTGCAGTTTAACGTTTATATTGCTGTTAAAGTACGGAATACCAGTTAGTTTTATCTCTTTTGTTTTGAAACTGCTTTTCGTAACATTTATTTGAAAATATGCAGTTAAGTATCGCTATCAAACTTTGGCTGCACAGAAAAGCATAGCTACATTGCACTAATTACTTACGTACTACTTAAAAATACTTAGTTAAGTAACTTTATTGTTTACGCTGAAAACACGAAATGCAGAAAAATACATAGAAGAAAAAAAAAGCAACGTAAGTTACGTATTGTCTTTCAAATAATAATGGAAGAGCCTTGTTGTCTGTAAAAACCGGACAAGTGCGAGTCAGGCTCGCACATGGAGGGTTCCGTACAAATCCAGAAAATTTCATAAAATTGGGAAGGAAGTTGTTAAAATCTCTATACCTACGATACCATCGACAAAAAAGTTTTTTCTCGTCATACATTGAAAATTACACATTGTTAAAATAATTAGGCAAAAACCTGTTTTAGCATGTGATAATGAAGTTCTTTTATATGATACCTTACATGATACGATTTACTCACTTTAAATTTTAAACCCATATTTTGTGAATTTTGAGGCCCTAGTTTTTTTATGATTTAAATAAAAATGAACAGTTTTCAGAAATATTATTAAATGTGTACAATGTGGACAATGCTTTTCGCCAAATTTCATAGTTCTATGTCAACGGGAAGTACCCTGTAGGTTTTGATTTTTGTGAGTGTCGAAATATACGGATTTTATGACATAAACGGCTCTAACTTTTTTAAATGATAACTGAGAAGTTTTTCTTTTACACAACTGCAAGAAATCATAGATATACGCATACAATTTAAATTTCAACTCGATATCGTAACGTTTTCCCGAGTTAAAGAGTCTTGACATACACACAGACGGACAGACGGACAGATGAACAACAAAGTGATACTATAAGGGTTCTGTTTTTTCCGTTTGAGGTACGGAACCCTAAAAATGAGCCAATATTCAACGAAATAATCAATACGAGTCATCAATTGGTTATACGAATAAAAACGAATTATATTTTATCTGTCACCAACAGTTTTCACCCTGAAGCGCTTGAAGAAATAATACTGCAAATAAAGAAATCTCTTTGATTACGGTGAGTAGTCTTACTAATTCAAAAAATTCAAAATAGTTGCTAAAGTTTACTTGTATTTCCTATATTATTAGCTAAAGTGTTGCATAGAACTTGAGGTAACAGGAAACATTGAGCAAACAAAGCAAATCAAGCTGACCACCCCGGGCTAGGGCTGTGCTGCCCACGATCGTCGTGACGCGCACTGCCTTCTGCACTGCATGTATTGCGGCCATAGTGTGCGCGAACATCGTTGAAAAGAAAAAGAAAAGTGATGAAAAAAAATTAAAAAACTAAATATGTTCTGCTAGACAAAGGCTCCTATAAATTTCAAATAAAACCTGTTATAAGCATTAAGCAGCTTGCATCCAGTCTTAATTCGGTCGTACGATGTCCTTTGTCAAGCTTTCTACGGTACGGTACCACGGCACCAGGTACTTACCGGTCTTCATTAGAGAACTTTACTCCTTCAGTCATCAGCTCTCCGTGCTATGTGCCCTGACTACTGCCACTTTTATTTCTTTCTTTCTTTTTTTATTTCTCTTCATTTATGATTCGGTCTTGCAGAGACACTTCGTACATAGCCTTATTAGCTCTTTGGGCCACCTTGGACAAATTCAAGCTAAGATAAACTTACTTATGTGTATAGTTTTAGTTTGTATTATTTTTATCTCATATTCAATTCCCGCCTCCGCTCAAAGCAGAGCGGAATCGTTCCGCTTTCACTCGCGCCCTGTCTTATGCTCACGTAAAGTTTTATATCCACCTCTGATATCTCCGTCGATGTGCTTAGAATATCAATAAGCAGCGACTACAAATGAAACACTCTACTATAAGCGAACCCCCTTTTGTTTCGCTGAGGTGTTGTTTTAATAAATAGCTTTAGGGATCCCTGTTTAGTTTATAAATTGATTTTGTTTAATAACTTCCAACTCCCGGTTTGACTTACTAACTTAACTCAGTCACTTTCTGAAATCAATATCGTTCTAACTTCAACGGCGGGTTGGGAATCAAAGTTGGTAGTAAGAATTCAGTTACATAAACACTGCAAGCTTTTAATTGAGTGGATTTTTGAAATAATAAATAGTAAGAAAGTTCATATAGGCCTGGCTAGCCCTGGTGTCAAAGTTTTTAAGCCGCCGTAAGCCCCCTGACATGGCTAAGCGGTTAAAACAACCGGGACCTACAATTTGACGTGTCATCCGAGCCACGATAGCGTTCAGCTAGAAAATCTTACTCTCGGTCACCCATCCAAATACTGACAATGCGGAATGTTGCTTAATTTCGGTAATCGCAAACACCTAATCAAACAACGCTACGAGCGCTACAAAATAACGAATAAATTAATATAATCTTATTATTTTTATTTGGTAAATAAAATATAGGATTTTTTTAGTTTAGGTAAATAATAGAAAAAAATATTTTGCTTGTTGTCTTGTGTTTACCACTTAGTTTTATTGGTAAATAAATTCATTCATATATTATATAAATAAATGCATTTACCAAATTAACGCTAACTGAATGAGTCATTTAGTAGTTAATTCGTTTTTACGACAACGAGGTTTCAATAACCTCAATATTAAGAGCAAAATTAATCTATTATTGATTTCATTCATTTTTAAATGTTTTAAATAAATATGTAGTACAGAGTAACTAAAAAATGCAATAGATTAGGTTGCGGAGTTTCATAGTAAAAATAATCTGATTTTCGAAACCGACTTCTCTATTCCAATAAATTTTAAGTGCACGCAAAATCTTAAGATACTGTCCTTGTCTAGAATTAGCCACTAAAATGCGTCTTTAATTTGAATAAAACGAAACCCACGTACATATTATCAAACTTAGTTATCGTAGTTCTGTCCCTATTATATTTGGGGACGCTTTTATTGTGCAGTAAATATTTTATACGATGATAAGACCCGAGAATAGATAAAACAAATTGATCGAGCTGTAGAGACAGACTTTTTGAAGCTTTAAGTGGCAAGTGGGTGGAAATAAAAGATAGTAAAACTAATAGATTGCGTATGCAGAGACATTCTTTTAAAATATAACACCTAGGTGGCAGAGATGTAAATGACTTTATGATCAGGTTCATTTGATTAGTGAAATGGATGTGAGCAAAACTGGTGTCTTTATAAAATGACTGACAAAACTATGAATACTTAGTAAATATCAAATTTTATATCAGAGTATCGAGTGATGCAAAAAACAAACTGTACTAATTATTATTATTAGATACTACGGGACTAATCGCGCACTAAAATTACGGACTTAGACTCCGTGTCCACGTCTACTCGTGACCACGGTCGGTGCAACTCGGCCGAAACGTCGGGATGATGAGGTATTTATGTAATTTTAGTGCGCGATTAGTCTCTTAGTATATAATAAAAATGTGTTCAAATCGCGATAGTTTAAAAACAACAAACGTACTAATTATCTTTTCGAAAATCGACTTTCGCCAATTTCTAATCGTCTTTATTTACTTCCACAATGTACAGTGCCTATATAGTTCATAAAATCTTATTGAAGAACAAACATAAACTAAAGTGCTCGTAATTCATTGGAATTTTTTTGTGATCTATGTTATTTCATAGGAAAAATGATTCCATGCTATCTATCACTATCATAGTCTCTGATGAAAATCTAAAGGCGAAATTGTGCAAATGCCAACAACGTATTAATAATTAAATATTATGGTTTGTGTTTATGTAGGTAGTTGCGGTATTTCGGGACATCATCCATGTAGGTTCAATAATATAATTCGTAACTAATAATACGTAGCTCATGTCACATTACAAATTAATAGCGTAGGTGCCTCCATCTCGCTACAGTTTCGCATACACAAGCAAACAATATCAAATATTGTCTTAAACATATTATGTGAGCATAAAGCTCCAAAATCAATATAACCGTGTTTAACTAGCTGCGAGGAACCTAATTTAGTTGGATTTGCCTCTACATTAGTCCTACTGGAATATAGCTTAAAGCGATGCCTCCCTCACCTTACACTGTTGTAAACATTGTGAACATCGTTGACGTAATTACTTTCTAAGGACCGGGTAAATATCTAAAATGCTAATTACGCTACTATTGCTCTGTGTGTATACTATCGTAATATCATCATCATTATCAGCCGTAGGACGTACACTGCTGGTCACTGGTTCACTGCTGCCCATAAGCCTCCCCTATGGATTTCCAATAAGCCCGGTTAAAAGCGGCCTGCATCCAGCACTGTCGTATCGTACCGCATCAATCTCTATGAAATATAAGCTAAAAGATAGTTAAGTTCATAAATAATAAATAAATAAATATTTTGGGACATCTAACACACGGCCTCTGACCCCAAACTAAGCAAAGCTTGTGATATGGCTGCCAGAGACTGATATACTACATATACTTATTTTTAAATACGTACTTATATGGATAGTAACTAAATAACACCCAGACACAAGCAAACACATATGTTCATCACATAAATATTTGCCCTGGGTGGGGATCGAACCCACGCCTCTTTGATCCAGAAGTTAGGGTCACTAACCACTGAGCCACCGGCGGTCCTATACCTAACGTAGAGTTCGTTGTAGGTTGGTAGATTCTAATAAGAAAATGAATTTCTTCTTCAGATATGGGCAGGTTTATTTGTGTGTTTGATAGCTACAACAGAAGTAATGAGGAAAACTTTACCGCTAACATCCTACAAACACTGAAATACGTATTGGAATCTATGATATTTTACTTAAAACAACATTGAATAAAATATAAACGTTTCAAACTCCACCTCTAAAATTACCCTTCAATTCAGAACACACAATAATTTCCCCATATCTAAATATTAGACGCTCCCCTTGCTAGGAGCACGCATGAGGTTTTTTATTAAGATTTAATTAAGTTCTCGGTAACGCGTTGCAAGGGGCGTGCGCGGAGATTACCTAAAATCCGTTGGTACTTAAGCCAACACTTCATATTGTGAGATAAATAGAAAGCTGTATTATATGCCTTAACCCTAATAGAATGTTATCGAGTATCTTATGTTTTATTCAGTGAAGATTAGCGTGGTGCGCCGAGCCCCGCGTGCCTTAGGACTTTTCAACGTTTATATTGCTAGATAGTGCTTGTGGGGTGTTGTTTTTTAAAATGCAGGAACTATCAGAGATGGATATGCTCATCATTATTAGTAACTTTTAATATGAGAACGACTGTGTAGTCACGTAAAATAAAATAAAATAAATAACAGTTCTTCCATACAAAAACAAATAACATGACTTACATGACCAGTTATTTCTTTTTGCGTTTTGTGTATGTAATTTTTATGTTCATTCTGATTTTATTATCGGCTATTGTAGAAGTTTTGAAAACGAATGCACATGAAAATAGTGTGCATGTATATGAATAAAGAAGAAGGTATACCTAAGCTCTACTCTGATTATGAATTCAAAACCTTGAAAGTTTAAAATACACCGGGTGCTTGAAATAATTTGGTTAAGTACCACAGTTCTAGCTCTGTAAAGTGAGTATAGCTCCTTATTTCTTTGAAAGTAATTCTGTATTAAACTCAGCGGGGTTCCGACCTCAATTCTCGCTTGAAACAAAATCATTAAAATGTCTGATGTTGATTAATTAATACTAGAATTGATTTCGGGAGCGTTCGCCGCTCGCCATTCCAATTTATTTGTTTTGAGAAAAGATACACTGAATGAGCAATTTCATGGAAAATTACTGTTTAATTATTAAAGATATCGAAGAAGGTTTACTTTGTCATGAAAACTTGATAATGAAATGTATTTAAGTACCTATAATACTTAATTGTTCACAAATTCTACGTTTTAGTAATTTGCATTGTTAATTTACTTTATTGATATTATCGTCGATAAATACCTATTTCCTAAAGCTGTGTTAAAATATTCAAACCCTGCTATTATAATTGTGTATTCAAAACCACATTAAAACGAAATTATCGAAATATAGGTCACATTTCAGCAAACATAATCTAGTTGCGGTCTACGCTTATCAGCTTTTGACGTACTCTAGGCATGAAATTGCCTTCTAATTTCCACGTAAAGCGTAACAATGCACGCACAAATTTAAAATAATGACTGTCTGTTAATATTTCTGTGGAATTCGTTTTGTTAGGACGGCGAGGTCCGGTCGGGCGGCTCGAATCGACTCTCGCTTGACGGGCAGCTGCAGAATAAAATTATGAGCATTTTTATATCCCGATGCGATGGCCGCGGCCTACACCTGCCCGGCCCGACCGCGATCGACACCTACCCCATTATTCCCCGACGATCCTCGCATGCCTCTAAAAAAACCCCAACAATAGATTCCCGATCGCAGCCGCATGAGAACTTATTATTAGCCCCTTTATAACGTGAGCCATTCATTTTTATACATCTTCATACAATCCTGACCATTAGCCGAGGCGTGTGGGCAGTGGGCTCATAGCTAAATAAAACTATTGTTGCGCCTAACAATTCATCCAAGTGAACATCTTCATGAGATACTCGACTCGACTCCATTGTTACCGGCTATGTCTCGCTTGCCCCGCAGCGACATTTTAGAGGGGAATTTATTGGCAATTTCAGGAAATGTTTACCAAAAGTGACTGAATGGTAGGCGACTGAATTACTTATTGTAATGAAATAAAGGAGGGCAGATTGAAAGCGTCCGATGAAAGCCGACGTCGGCACGGAATACTGTTTGATGATAATGATTTATGGCGACGAAATCACGATGCGACTTCGACGCTAATGCACGGAAAGATAAATGTGTCGACAGTTTCTTTGCGGAGGTCGTGAAAAATAGATGTCTTCATTAAAATACAAAAGACGATTTTTATATTGCTGGTAAAGAAAGGAGCGTGGACCTAAACAAACACGTTGAAAATGAAATGGGAGCCGAAATAAAAATAGACTACGCTAAAGCGGAACAAAGCTCCAGCCTGTAAGAAATTTTCAATACAAGACGTCAAAACCTCATAACTGGAGTCAACCGCAGGTGCGAACAAAAACGTGCAACCGCAGGCGCGCTGAACAAACCGCAGTCTCGTTCGCGGGCAATCATCTTGCTGCATGCTATTCTATATTTAGTTCAAGTCTGGATTATTGAGTAAGGTGCAAGGTGTCTTGACACCACACGCGACACATAATACGCTCACAACTAAATTACTACGTTACAAACGACTTCGAAGAAAAATCGTCGGAACCGAGCACGCAACTTAATTAGTACATTGTATCCGAAACGTAGATGGTCATTACCCGACAGAGAGAATTAAATAAGGCCACGAAATCGTCTCGTGTCCAAGGTACTGCGTTATCTGCGTTAATGATTCAGGAACGTCGCGTCGTCGCCTTATTCGGGAGCGAAACTCAACCTTCCGGTTATGAGACGGGTTGCGCCAGGACGAGAGACTTCGTTAGCCGCAGCTCCCGTAATGACTCGCTTAATTCGAGATAATTACGCTCCCAGCAAACGCAAACGTGGGCCAGAGAATTTATCGAAACTAGTCGACGCCGCGACGGGACGTGCTCCGCGATATTTCCTTTCGTGTAGTTATTATTCAAAGGGACTTAGTGTAGGCAGGTTTTACGTCTCCTTAATAGGACATCGTAAATCAGCCCCGAGCTATAAAATCTCAGCTAATAGTGGCGTTATTTGATTTTAAACGAAGTTTTTAATTTGTATGCACAAAATGATAGCCACTTCCTTTAACGAAGTTAAAGTATCCGCTCATGTTTTAATATACAACATGATTTCTTCAAAATCACGTGCGTATCAGTCATCCTGTCCAAAATCAGTTCTCTTTAATCAGGAATGAGCGAAGCGGTTAATATTCGCGACTGGGTCTTCGCGGCACGACTGAAGACATCCTGCCATTTTAATATTCCTCTCTTTACGAACGGTCTCTTTATGCGAAACTTTTCCCCTTTAGGGTATTCAACTTATTGTTTTTTTCTGAGTGTCGTTTAGACATTCTGTCAGTTCGGAATAATTCAGATTAAATACACCTACCGCGTCGTGGCCGCCCTGTGAATGCTAAGGAGCGGCGCCGCTCGCTCTCAGAATTGAAAACGAGTGCGGTTGATGTTTTGTTTTAATAAACTCACATATTTGCCTTCAAAGTAAGAGCTTTTATTTGATTTATTCTCTCCGAACGAGTTCCAGTTTAACGATGTGGGGTTGGCATCGGTTCGGTTACGGGCAAAAGCGGAGTTCACTTTAATTTCAGAGCTTTCAGTGAAGCAACCGTTTATTAACATTTACAGGACAAAACATCGAGTATTCGTTCATTCGTTAGAACGAATTACGATTTATTAAGTACATTTCGTATTAGTCATGGAACAAAGGATAGATTCAATATACCATAAGTATTAAGTCGCCATCCAATCTCAATATACCTGTATAGAGCCCTAGTTAAACTAGCTTTTCTCCATCAAACCTTGAAGTTGTCGAATAAAAATAAAATACAGAATATTTTCAAAACTATACGATAGGGAATTCAATAACTCGAAACACAATTCAAAAAACTTCGCTCGATATAAATTATATGCGAAGCTCAGAGCAAATACAAAAATCAAGAGAGAATGTTGTGAACAAAAAAGTGAGGCCAAAAAAACTACGCCTCGCAGTGTAAAGACAATTACACACACATCAGCGTACAAGGAAACTACGCCTTGGCTTGTCAGTCGAACTATGACGGCGCAACAGCGACGCACTCACACATGTATAAAAAACCGGCTTCACTTGACTGTTCAACGACGTTCTCTCTTGATTTTTTTATTTGCTCTGAGATGCGAAGATACCGCTTTTCAGAACAAATTCATGATTTCTAAGCAAGTTTATTGCTTTTTTGGGCACTTTTCTACACGTTTAAATTTTTTCTTTAATCTGTTATTTATTGGACATGAATTAAACTATAGTTTACATCCATAAAGTTTAAGAAAAAGTGGTAATATCAATTTTATATTGATTTTTGAATGCAAAAATCGGGCGAAACCGGGGGCGTATTGGTCTTCACCCGCTCATATGAAACATTACGCTGATACTATGGCGCCTTAATAGTACGGCGAGAAGACAAGAAAAGCCGGCACTTTATCATGAACTACTTATTCGAAACTATGAAATACGTCCGCGTTATTGCTCTTCAGAAATATTACGTCTAGACCTGCGAGAATGTTCCGCGAGAAAAACAAATGCACCGATCTAAAGCTATGCACCGAGCTTAGCCCGGCCTATTGTTAGCGTGTTTCTCCGCTGTAAATTCTCAACAAACTACCGCCTATCGCATCTATCTCTTCACTGTAATTACTCCACTATAATTACACCATAAATTCGTATCTTTCGCTTAGACATAAAAATACTTCATCGCTATTTTTTCCGAATCACCAATTGTAAGCTTGAACAAACTTATCGGCCGTCATCATAATTTTATTATCGTTTTCGGTATCCGTTTATCGGCTATCGAAATTGCGACTATCACGCTCGTGACTAAACACGTTCGTGACAATGGAGAGTTATTACTATTTTTCGGTACTTGGTGACCGCAACGCGTTGTCGTACGAAATGGTGGTACGAGTATGTCCCTCTGGCAACATTTATTTTAATCTAGTCCTCTTTCACTTTGTTGCGGGACGCTAAGCCCGAGTTCATTCTTTATTTATAGTTTACACCTGCAAAGCCTTACGATTTCAGCGTTTCTGGAAAATAAACCTCGCCTTGTGAATTATTTAAGTATTGATTGTGCCGCCTCGAGACGTTTATGATTAAGTAATTAGATTCGTGTGAAGTCGTGTGCCGGTAAGTTTGAGGCAGTATTTAATTAAGATATATTGGGCCTAACTGCGGCGTGACTTTGCTTTTAAAAACTGGATCCCGTTTCACATTTCCCATTAGGCATGCGCGCTGCCTTCCGTAATTTAGATAATGTATCTTCATTATTGTTAGATAGGTAGCGTACATTAGTTTCACACAAACTTCAGACAGGGAGCTACACCTTCGCATAATTTATCATCTACGGGCGTATCTTTTGTATCTGAGTTTTCTATTAAAATATATCTTTCACACGTCTGGCTCTTCATTTATATTTTCTAGAAAGATCATAACATTTAATAGTCAAAAATTCAATGTTGTTAAAATAGAACTAACCGCACAAAAAATCTATCGCAAACAAAAAGCTTGGGAATGAAATTGTAGGCAAATATTTAGATGATAAAAAACAGGCCGTTATTCTGTGAATGGGGGACTTAGATACGGTTTTTATTGATTCGATGTTGTGATATTGCGATACCTATTAATTCGAAACAACAATGGTAAAGCCCGTGAGCGCGCCATGTTTTCATCTCGGTCGCAGGAGCTCTATATTGTTGCTTATAATTGATTTTTTATTCGTAGAAAAGATTGTGCGATTTGCTATAAGCTCGACACGAAATGGAGTTAAAAAGAGACGGCGAAATTCAATCTAAACTCCAAAGTAAACACCGCGAAAGACGGGCGAGACGAGCCGTAGACAGAAGAAAAACAAAACTCCAAAAACGATCAATGTTACCAAAGGGCGAACGAAAAATTCAAAATTGTAAAGAAAAGGATGAGAATTGTACCATAAATTACACCTGTTCTGATGAAATATAAAGCAGAGATATTGTTTTAAGAGCGAGTCCCGAGCGAGTGATTACGGCTCACCAGCTAACCCAGACTTGAAATTCCGATAGTTTTTGCGCCAGTAAAAACTGATATTCCGTTCGGCCGCGTTCTGTCCGCCGTATATTGAGTTAATGTCCGCCGTGATTGTGAGTCTGTCCTTTTTAACTGGCCGGGTGTGAGCGAGATGACGCTTTGTTTCACCGGGGTTGGTTGGAATCGCATTTTATGGTAAGTTGGCGGGCCGGCAGCGGCAGGTGTAGCGATGCACCTGCGGCGCGGTCGAGCGAGATCGCATCGCAAGGACGACGAACCCGCTCTCAGTTCTTGTAATTACGAGTACAACATAGATAACGCACTCCACATAATTCAGAGCAGAATGCTACATAAATTAGCTAATGATATGTGGTGAAGGAACGAGAGCGGGATAAGAGACCCGCAAAAGCTCCGATACGCGGCAGAGATAATGAAATTCGCGTCAACGGTATCCGTATTATAGAGAAATGCAAAGTTTTGTATCTCTGGTGCACAAGGGCTAATATGATTTTATAGGATATTCAAAATCTACAATAATCTAAAAAGGTTCTTTTGTTATTTTTAAACTTTCGCGATTTGAACACATTATTATTATATAAAATTACGTCGAGATGCTGAGGTATTTATTTATCTCGTAGTTTTAGTGCGCGATTAGTCCCGTAGTACATAATAATAAAATTCTTTTGTCAGAAAGATAACTTTTTAAATTATAAAAAACTGCATAACGCGTTCGAATATTGAAGAATGGCGTACAGGTTTAAATCTATATTTTTGAATGTAACAATTTCGTTTTTTGCAAACAGCATCATCATCATTTCGTGGCAATGGCTAAAAATATGTAGTGGGTATATTTTACCTATTTTTTGTGTTTTGATTTATGCGTGCCTATTTTTTGGGGTTTACATTTTTTAATTTGTCTTAAACGTATTTTTTTGCAATAGTTTTTATACTTGTTTGTCACTTTGTACCTACTCACACTGCACTGGTAGGTTATAATTTTTAATTTTAGCAAAATAAGAGATGAATGTGGAAGAATCAGCTACAAATGCAAGTAAAATAACGATAGAAGCACTTTATTATTGCCAAACTAGAAAAAATACAAAGCTATACTTACTATTATTTTTCATACAATTTATGTTTCTCATTTAAACAAAAATAGAAGGGTAAAAAATTCAAAATTAAATATTTTTGAGAAGCCCATATATCAAGCTTTCAAATGATGTATATATCATCTTGGTTCGATTTTTCTCTGAATAATATACCACTTGTGGACGTCACCTTTACAACAAAAACATGATGATACTAAACTACACTTGTACTAAAGTCGAATTTAACCGTTTTCACTGGAGGCGCAGAATTGTATCTGTCCGAAGGTATCGCAATGGATAAATGGTCTTGGTTTAAGGTAGGCGAGATCCAGAATGTGATTGTATGGGCCATGTTCGCTCCTATTTATAACATTACGAAGATAAGTGGGCTTTGATAAAATGTAAAATGTTGCTACGATTTGCGTCGAAAGAACATTTCTGAGAGAGCTTTTGCTGTTTTAATCTTGAATTATAAAGTTATGCGCAAGTTTGAATACCTCGTTAAAACAAATGAGGATTGCATTGAAATTCAGTCTTGCAAACAATGTTACGCTACTGAAGCCGTGAAGTGGAAAACTTTTAGTATGTACCTACGTAATTAAAAATTATACTACGAGGTATTATAGAGCTTTAACTCGGCCTTTTCACGGAATAAACTTCCAGCTAATCATAAATTACTAAGTGTTGTAGGCAAACAAAGCCGCCACATGGTAAAGTTAAGTGCTCTCACGCACATTTTTTACCGCAAACGTCGAAATTAATGTTTAACCACCGAAAGAAAAGTATAACAGTTTTATTTTATGTAAGGAATATTAAATTTCACACTTTTTATTCCAGTATAAATAAGAAATTATTATTTGTTTGTTCTTTTCTTTTTTAAACGAGTTTAGGTATGATAATATGCATGATGACTGGATAAAATAATCTTTATTATAATTAGTCAGTGAATTATCAAAATATATTGGACACGTATTTTTTCTTTCGTCAATCAAACAACAAATGACAAAGATAAACCTTATCAAAGTTTGGGAGTGGGGGTTGTGACGTCACTTCTCTTACAGAAGTCCATACATTTATATGGCAATTTGTGACGTCACGCGGAACTTTGACGGACTATATCTTCATCAATTTTTGTTCAATTGACAAAAGAAAAAATACGTGTATAATATTTTTTGATAGTCTATCTGACGGACTAATTATATTTTTTTAATCATAATGTCTATTCAAAATGATGATTTTAAGACTTGAAATAAAAAATAAATATTACTACAAAATCTGTATTTTCATTTGATTCAAAATATATTAAGTTTAAATACCCATCACATCGTTGCAGAAACTTGTTTCAAAATGTCTGCAAAGTTTTATAAGTGTACATTGGGCACTCTTGTCTAACTATCATTGGAAAAGTTGTAGGCAAACACTAGAGACTTTGAAGAATCAACGCACTAAGTAAACTTGAAGTTTTGATAAGAGCTAACAACAGTAACATTAATTAAGTGCAAGATCAATGGTAGGAGTAACAATGTAATATCTAGCAGTAGATAATTTATACGCAAGTTTGGTACCTTCTCATTGTCTAGATTTTAGCCAGACTCCAACGGCTTTAGTAATAAACTCACGAGTTAATTTATACAGTCCGTGTTGAGTTTCTTTTTTCAAGACATTCAAAATAGTCAAAAAAAGGAAGGAACTGTACTGTACCAGCCTTTTTAATAGTCCACTGCAGGACGTAGGCCTACCCACGAAGGGTGATTGAGCCATATCCACCACGCTGGCCCAGTGCGGGTTGGTGGATTCACATACGCCATCGAATTTCTTCTACGGTCGCATGCAGGTTGTTCACGTACATAAATTCCAAGGAATTAATTGGTACGGAACCGGGATTTGAACCCACGACCTCACGATTGTAAGGCGGGTGTCATTACCACTAGACCACCACGGCTTGTAAAAAAGGAACTGCCTGCCTTTTAATAGTAATTAATAATTAGGCAAAAAATATATTTAACAAAAGACTATCAATTAAAATGATTGCATTTCACAGTTATGAAATCATAGCTAATTTTTTTCAGTATTACTCTTATACTGTACTCGACGTAACAAAATATGTCTATATTTATTCTATTCTATTTCGAAAGTTCTTTATTTAAACATAATAAATTTAATAAATACAATACCAGTGTCAATAACCACGCTGCCAACTGGCAGTGGGCTTGAGCACTTGAATTATCTTTAGACCTTGAATGGTCTGTGGATGATCCAATTGCTTTCTATGTAGTAGTAGTGCAGGTAATTTTAGCATATAAAGTAGTATTGTATCATATTGTAGTTAATAAAGGCACTTTTGTTCGTCTAAAAAAACAAATATCAATGTAAACAATAAATACCAGTGTTAATCTATAAAAAGTTTACATAATTATTGTTCTGCAAGCACTTGGCTTATACAAAACTTAAAACATAAGTATAAATATTATTAAAGTCGTGTGATAAAATTAAAGAGGAGAAGTAACATTTTAATTTGCTAATGCAAGATTTTAGGCAAAGCATTACATTAAAAATATATTACAAAACAAGAAAAACAGAAAAATATGTCTATACCTACCAAGATAGAAGATATTGAGTGGCTTAAAAGCACACAAAAAAAAACTTTGACATTCTTGAAGAAGATATTTTCAAGCCAGAGTATAAAAAGAAGAAGATATATAAAATAAATAATAATATTAGAGTAAATTTACAGTTTATGCAAATTATTTCATGTTTTCTGCAAACTGGCATTCATAACAATGTAATTATCATTTCGACATTAATTGCACGGGTTAATTGAGTGCCTATTGATTTATCAATATTGTTAGATGCACATTTGGACATCGGTATTAATTACATTGCTAACTGTGCTATTATTGGATAATTTTATTACTCATGTTCTAGAGCTTACCGACCGGTGATGTACAAAATCAAGGTACGTGTGTAGAGGATTACCTGAAATTAAACGTAAATAATTAAAATAACAAAATAATACTTGAATTATAAACCTTATTGTAATAATTGCTTCGATAGTTTATCATCTTAAGACATAATCTAAAACTACACAAACTACTACATGACAAGCAATTGGATCATCCATAGACCCTTGAAGGTCTAAAGATAATACAAATACTCAAACCCACTGCCAGTTGGCAGCGTGCCCAGCATGCTGGCAGCATTGCCACGCTGAATGGCAATGCGTTGAGCCAAATAAACACCAGCATTTTGGTCACAAAATACTTGATACTTACTTAATTACTCTGACATAGTATATTTTTTTTATTTTGTATGCCATTGCCTATTTTAAATGACAACGTTTTTGGGATATATCTATGTACTAGCTGAGCCCCGCGGTGTTACCCGCGTTAGCTCGAAATAAAGTAGCCTATATTACTATGGAAATTTACGTGGTTTTCACACATTTTATACTATGTATAACGGGACTAAATTCACGTGTCGTGAGTTAACGTGACACGTGACAGTCGTAACGACTATCCCAACTTGAGAAAGGTCGCCGAATGCGACCGAAAATATAGGTATAGTCGTTACGACTATCCCTACACGTGAGTTTAGTCCCGTTATGCATAGTATAAAAAGTAGCCTATAAGTTAATCCAAGATGTAAGCTACCTTCCTACCGAATTTCATCCAAATCTGTTCATCCGTTTGCGCGTGAAAGAGTTACAAACATCCATATATACTCACAAACTTTCGCTTTCATAATATTAGTAGGATTTTTATAACAAATATAATTTTTATACTGCTGTTTTGTTCAATAAATTCCTTTTGTAATAAATACTTAAGAAATAAAATTACTACTTATCCATTAATATTATTTATTGATACTACTTATTGTAAACCACGGAATAACAAGTTATGTTAATAGCGAAGCAAAAACCACAAACAGAAGCAAGTATTCAATAAATTCAATCGTTGAAAGCAACATAACCTTTTAAATTATTTTACCGGTATTCACTTGTTAACCGGTAACCGGTTCGTATAAATCCGGTACTGTCCGGTATATCCGGTGATCGGAAGAGGCGAGTTTCGTCCGGATATTGAATATTGATCGCACACCCTTAACTGTGATGTATCGTCGAAGCCGGCCCTTAGGGTAAAGGGATATTTAGCAATCATTCAATTGTGGTGCGGCAAAAAAACAATAACCGGTTTCGGCGCGGAAAATAATGGAAAAACGCTTTTATATAGCGCCGCAGAATATTTATACCTGGAGATTAAGATTTCTCTGTATCTTTTATCGTAGCGGAAAAACTTTTTGGTTTTGTATATTCACTAGGAAAATCAGTTGCGTGGTTGAAGTGGCTTTGTTTTATACAATGTGAAGATGGTATTAAAAAAAAATTGAAATATATCGTGTTATGATGTTATCTTGATTATGAACAATTCAGACGTCTTGCTTTTTCTACAAGGAAGTTACGGGAGTTGTAAATAGCCCGAATGGCTTCGAAAAAAGCATGCTACGATGTTTTTTGAATCGACTTGTTTCGGAGACAAATTCACACATTTTTACTGATATTTTTTTATATGGCAAGTGCCTTTATTAACTACCACTAAATACAAGACCTACATAAACTACTAATACATAACAAGCAATTGGATCATCCACAGACCCTTGAAAGTTTAAAGAAAATCGAAATACTCAAGCCCACTGCCAGTTGGTAGCCTACCCAGCATTGCCACGCTGAATGGCAAAGCTGCAAATATTATGACCTAAGCGTTTTAGATTGTAGTAAAGGTCAATGTAAGCACATCTGAAAGCGGGCAAAAAATATATTGAAGTAGAGATGGGGCCACATAACCTTTGTTATTTGACAAAATCAGATTTTAAGTTGTATGAGAAATAATTTAATGATCATAATTTTTTTGTATGTCACTTCTAGATACAGTTTTTTGTTTCCCTGAGTCGTCTACCAATCGCGTCCAGGTTCGACCTGCAATTTCATCTCATAACTATCATGTTCCAATCTAATGTAAACAAACACAAATTTATTTATTAAGGTAAAAACGACCTGGATCGATAATAATATTTGCCTCACAATATTAAAATGAAAATAATGGCCAATTAACAGAAAAAAAAATGTTTAAAAATTATACAATCAAGAATCAAAAAATAAGATTATAAATTGAAAAAACATGAGTCACTTATATAGTACAATGTCACAGAAATAAAAAACAGCAAATACAATATAATTATTATATAAAAAAATTCGAGATAAATAAATACCTCCTCATCCCGACGTTTCGGCCGAGTTGCATCGCCCTTGGTCACGGGTAGACTGATACAATACAAGATACAAGCAAATATAATGTCAAAATTAGGTTCAATGTCACAAATTTACAATTCTTGGATTACAAACGAACTATCGGCCCGTTTGTTTCGATCCCATTGGCCAGTGAGATTTTCACAGAGTGCCTTACAATAGAACACCTTTATAAACACCTTTATGAAACTATACCTCACATAATCCTGATATTATAGTCTAAGATCTAGGTAATTCCATATTTAAATATCTACATAAAATCTCGCATGCGTCGCAAACGTGGGCCGTGAAACCCGTGAATGTTGACTATAAACTATTAAAATATAGTTTTGTGAGTACGGGCATTCTCGACCTATGCCAGTGTGGAAATAACTTATTCAGACCCAGCGGTGTTCAGCCCCTAGCCCCTATATACGTGAGGTGTGTACGGACGACGTATATGGGACAACTTTGTGGCACCCTGTTGGAACCTGGCTGTTGGTGTTTTTAGAGTTTCGTTGGAAAGGATTTTATTATAAGATCGTTGTGTCAGGCAGTATGTTTGTCAGTCTTGATTTAGAACTATTAGGTTCATACTCTTCGAGCAAACAAATATATATAGCGTCACAATCGTGCAAAAAAGTGTCTGAGCCAAAACGCTGCCCAAACTACGTAGTGGGCAGGCTTTTTAGTTAGTCGTAAGGTGACTACAACGCCGCGATATACTTTGTAATAGTGCTCGGTTACATGCTCTAATTAGGTGACTTAACGTCTAAATTCGAGAAAACAGATCATTGCTAAGTCGGTATTTATGACGGCGCTCGGACAATTTTTTACTACTTTTACTTAGGAACTGTGGCTCTGTAGATATTTGCTCGAAGTTCATATCACATTATTAGAATAAGTTTACCTTAAATCTTATATGCTTTTGTATAGGTGAGTATAGGTTTTTGTGTCAGCTTTTGTATAGGCACCAACTTAACTAACCAGCTTACTCTAGTTTGGTCTCCTGGGTTTTCACTTTTCACTGACTTAATCAAAAATGTGGTTTTATTAAAAAGTATTGTATAACATCAATGCAATTAAGCATTACGACTTTAAAAATCTTCATACTTACAGTGGTTATCAGACATTTAAGAAAAGTTAATAAATAAAAAAAAATAGTAAAACATTACAGAATTTAGTAAAAGTTAGATTAAAAGTAAGAAATCTACGGAACCCTTTAACACTCGCGCCTTGACGCACTTGACGTTTTTTTTTCTATAAATATTTTATTTGTAATGATGTGCCGTGGTTCAAGATGCAGACTGCACCTGGCTTGTTGATTAGATGGCGACGGGATGCCAATAGAAATAATGGTATTTAGCCTCTATATGGCGCTGGGTGGAAAGCTACATTTGTAATGCATCGGTCGTGATAATGCGTTGTTTATGGTAAGGGCTTTAATTATAATATTTCATTATGTCGATAGCTTTACGGAATGCATTTTGCTCATCTTTGTATCCAACAGAAATATTCCCAATATGGTGGATAACTAAGTATCTGTCTTTAAGACAAAATATAGCCGGCTAGAAAAGGTTAATTTACCTAATAAAATATAGATATAAACTATCTTGTATTTTAAATGGTTCATTTTTTTGTTGAGATTTACGTCCGTACTTTTTTAAAAGACTTCGATAAATGAGGTTCTTAATTCAACGATAGGTATGTTTTTGAATGTATATATATATATATAAATATATGTATATAAATACTCATATGTTACGCGATTATTTCGCTGATTGAAACCGATTTGATGATTCATTTTTGGTTGGTAGCAACACAGAGCTACATATATAGTAATATGACAAATCTAATATGACAAACATCGAAACATCGAACGTAAATTTTAAACATGGAAATCAGTATTGCCATTTTAGGCAAAACACATTATTATTTCAAATATTACCTTCATCTTTGCTCATATATACCGTTACGTTCATTTTCATTTCATTTTCTGACAAAAATAAACCCCGAGCAGCCTTATAAAGTCTCCAAAAAGGGACACGTCCAAGTTCGTCCCAATTAAATAATTAAAACACCTCCAAAATACACCGAAACCCGCACACGTGGAGAGCTACCGTTTCAAACGTGAAACGTAAAATATCAAGTGTTCCCAAACCGCAACACTCGCCGACTCCAAAAGTAAAATGTTTATGAATGTAAGAAGAAAGTTTGTCGAAAGTTGGAACAGGCGAGCTTCGGGGATAACATGAGAACTGCGTTAGGTCAACCGCCTCCCACGGGCGATAATGGAATAAAATTGTGGACCTTTCACGGGGATTAAATTCAGATCGAAGGAATAATCCTATCAGTCAATAAGTGGTGAAGCGCAGTTTAGAACTTCGGGATAGTCACTTAGTCAGAAATTAGATAGACGTGTATGTTAGAGATTAAATCCAATGGGCTGTAGGCACAGATCTGGCCATATGGGGCGTATCGTGGTATGTCGTATAGGTATCATCTGTGTCCCGAAAAATACTTCATTCTGCTATGAAAGTTTTGTAAACCTAAATTTTGCTGTGTACATGACGATTTATCTTTATGTGTTTCGTGCGCCGCGTAACGAAAAAACCTCTCTTAAGATTTCTAAGGAGTAATAAAAGCTGTTTGGTACCTATACCTACTTATCTGATCACTAAGATGTAATTCAAACTTGATTTCTAACCAAAGAGTCATATTAACATTTTAAATGAAAAATATGAAATTACTTTAAAAACTAGTTTAATTTTCATATTACGCTCTGATATGGCAACCAATGTAAAAAATATTAACGTTGGGTTCAAGTTTGTCATTCGTCCGGTGTTGAATTTCTCAGAAATAACTCTCTCAATGGAGAGTTTTACTATTTAATATAGACAGTACAAGTTTCAATATTGCTTATCGTATCTACCGTTTAAAAGAATACGTAATCATACCTATTCTTTTAAACGGATACGTAATCATACCTATTCTTTTAAACGGATATAGGAATCAGAATAATTTCTCGTTTCAAAAAGAATAGGAAAATTTTAATGGTTTTGTTTCCAATATACCTACATACATAAATGACAGATAGTACTTACAGTATAAAATGATCGAATACTTCATGTATTCATTATGAATTTGATAAAAACTCTTATTTAAAAAAATACGATTATTTTTAGTATCGTTTTATGATAGTAGGTTTCAAGCTCTACATATTTCATTTTTAAACTTAACAGGTTCGTTTGATCCTTCAAAAACGTACCTATTCATATTTTTAAACATCACAGCGTAGGAGTTACGTGAGAAAATTCCAAGTTCCAAAAGCAATATATCAAACATCATACCCGTGTGCAATCTAGAACAGCTCAGTATAAATCAAATCGTTATTAAATGACGGTAACCTGTGATTATTCCACGAAAAAAGAACGTTAAGAAGTAATCCACGCAAATATAGCTGCGGGCTCTGAGTCATAGATAACTTCGACCGTAATGAAAAAAAGATACGATTCTGACGTTCCAATTAATGTAAAAAATAATAAATAATTGGTAGCGCTGCGTACCGAAACACGGGGCTATTTATTTTAACCACACCTGGTGGTTATAGCCCGGGGCTTCAGAGCTAGTTTGCTCCAGTTCCGAGTGCTAACCTATTGGGAATAGCGTAGCGTACGAATTACCCGAGCTATGTGTTGTTTTGTGGCTAATTATGCTGTTATTAGGCCATTTAATTTAGGAGGAATCAGATTTATCCCATTTGACTATGCAGTAAGTGTCATTATCAGTTTTGATGAATTATAGAGCGCGTTGTAAATAAATAACTGAGCTGTCTACTATCTATTGGGATATGTAATACAGGGTTATTCCTAATCAATTAGCAGGCGTTTAGGGGCTTATTCTGTACATCAAAACTATCAACTTTTGTTGTACGTCTTTTGTCAAAACTAAAAAACAAAAATATCAATGGGTAAAGTTAATGAGGTGCCAAAGGAAATTTACAAAATAAAACACCAAAAGATTTCAGCCTAGTAGGTAGGTAAAGTCAAAAGTTTACTTTACATATTTGGTTAAAACTTGTAACTACAAAATGATAGAAAAAAAATAACTAACGGCAAATATCAAATAAATTATAAATAATGTACAGGGTTATTTCTAATAATTAGCATCTTCTTAGGGCCTTATTCTGTACCTACATCAAAACTAACAACTTTTGTTTTAGGACTTTTATCAATTATCAAAAGAAAATATGTTGTTCCATAGAAAAACATCGTTCACCCTCGACAAAATGTATGGAACAGCTGATTTTATTATGATTTTAAACAAAAGTCGCAGAACAAAAGTTGTTAGGTTTGATGTACAGAATTATCCCCTAATAGGATGCTAATTGATTGGGAATAACCCTGTATATCATTTTATTGTCACACTAATATGAAAATTAAAAATTCAAATACGAGTAAACTTAAAGTAAAGTCACAATAGGCGGCTTTATTGCTAAAAGCAACCTTTGGATGGCATGGATTCACGTAGAAAAACTTATCAGCTGTTTTACGTGTTTCAGTTTAATTCTAATTTAGTAAAATACTGTACTGTACCAGCCTTTTTAATAGTCCACTGCAGGACGTAGGCCTACCCACGAAGGGTGTTTGGGCCATATCCACCACGCTGGCCCAGTGCGGGTTGGTGGATTCACACACGCCATCGAATTTCTTCTACGGACGTATGCAGGTTGCCTCACGATGTTTTCCTTCACCGAAAAGCCAGTGGTGTGAAATTCCGTACATAAATTCCAAAGAACTCATTGGTACGGGACCGGGGATTTGAACCCACGACCTCACGATTGTAAGGCGGGTGTCACTACCTCTAGACCACCACGGCTTATTAGTTAGTTAGTTGGTTAGTTATTTAGTAAAATAATCTCATAAAAAATCCCAATAGTCAGCTTAAACAACCCGTGTAATAAATAACTATCGAATATTTTACTACTTATATTTTTTCATTAGAATATCTTATAATTATTATTATTCGTTTATTTTATTTCAAATAATTTCATAATATTTTTCCTAAAAGTAAAGCACATAGATTACTATTGAAACGTAAATAATACTTACTCGTTCGTGGAAATTGTACAAACGACACAAATAGGCAATTTCTGCAAAGTAAGTATGCCTGTGCCTAACATTATGTACTTGAATTTATCCAATTCATGGAATAAAATTCCAAAAAAGCTTCTCACTTTTCATTCAAAATTCAAACCAAATTTACTTTGAACTTCAATAAATACCTACACTACTATGATTTCAATGTTAAGGGATATAACTGAGTAATGATCCTTTCAATCAATTTGTAGAGTTATATTTTTCTACATCGAAACACGTTTCCAAATGATTTCGGGTTTACCACGAAATTTTATTGTACCCTAATTGGACTCATATTGGTGCCTATAAATTTGTTGATGAAGCACGAACAGAATTGTACGTAAATTATGATTTTAATTGCAGGCTCTGATGAACTTTGTTTTTTTATTTATTTTAAGAACAGAAGATATGGAATGTCACGCGACTCTAGTATGAATTCTAGAAAATGACTGCTGTTACTTTGACACCTGTCATGAAACTCATACGAATTCTTGATTTTGACAGCTGTCATTATGACATCTGTTATTTTTTAAACTAAAAAATATAATAATTTAAGTTATAAATTGTTCGTCCTCCTAAATTCAGTAGTGCCACGGGTAATGACCAAGTTCACGGGTAATTAGATTGTATAGACTAAGCAGCCATAGAAAATTAATCGTGCCACGGGAGAGAGAAATTTCCTTTGGCACTACTAGTTGAGCCAAGCAGTAGAGCCACGGGGGATAGACGGAAAAAATGAGATCTTAAATTACTTTATCTACATATTTCTTAAATCATAATAATGAATTCTTATAATTATGAGTGTTTTTTTCTGTTGAAAAATGTATATTGAAGTCGCATTATAATGCTTACGAGTAGTTTAGTTACCTAGATTTCTTGTGAAATATTTACCCGACCAAAGTTATAATTTAACCGGAAAGTAGGCAAAACTAACTAGGCACTTCAGCAACATTTTAACAAAATTATAGCACCTTCGTTTTAGTGGCACTGTAAAAAGCTTTAAAACATTTAGAATTCAACATTAACGTTACTATGAAACTCAAAGTAAAGTTCCCACAAATATTTTAAGCACGTAGTACGGATTTTAGAACCTACATATATCTGGCGCTGGATGGCGCTTCAAACACTGTAGATGGTGGCAGTAAAATGATAAATACTTCACTAGTTTGGCGGGTTCGTAGTACAGCGTTCTAGCTTAATTTGGACAAAGCATCTGGGCCGGAATCCCAGAGGGATGCAGGAAAGCCCTGCGAGCGCGTCAATTTTTGAAATGTTTATCACAAAAAGGACATTTCCTACAATATCGCCAATAAGGCCCTATCGTCAACTTTGCTCTGTGATAGTTATGATACCAAAATCATAACTATAACAGAATATGGCTAAAACTCACGTTATAATTATACGGTCGATCCGCAAGGAATCTAACCAGTTTCGGAGTATTTAAAACTACATCCTCAGGGAATATGCGCACCCCCGTCGACTGGCGCGCACGCACGCGTATTCCCTGAGGATGGAGTTCTAAATACTCCGAAACTGGTTGGATTCCTTGCGGATCGACCGTATAATTATAACGTGAGTTTTAGCCGTATTCTGTTATAGTTATGATGAATACTCACGGTAGTTTTAATGAAGTGACACCAAAATCATTAAAAATCTCGATGAAGATCTTAAAAGTTCTTGTAGTAAGTTCAAAAGTTTATTAGGTACTTGCCAGAACTGGAAAAACAATAGACAGACATTGGGCAACTTTGCTAACAAATAAAAAACAACGGCAAAGAAAGAATATTCTGCCACAAAGCTGTATAATAAAACGAAATATAATACTATAGTTACAACAACACAAAACATCGCAATCCAATATCGCTAAGGCAATTTACTCAGTAGGACGTCACATAGAAATCAAAACATACTTATATCTACTGAAAGTTAATCTGAGCTTTTACAACCAAAAAAATATTACCATCCTCTCTTGGATAGTGAGGTAATAAGATTCTACCACCTTAAGGCTGCTTTTCCAACACAGGTGCTGTTTTGAAATCAATGGTTTGAGAGAAAAAAAACCATTAGAATTGTTTCATGTCACAGCTTAGTTCTACGTCATTGGCTACCTATACTCAAACCAAGTCAAGCAAATTGTATGAAATTATTTGTAAAAAATTGTTCGTTCGTTTCAGCCATAGGACGTCCACTGCTGAACATAGGCCTTCCCTAAAGATCTCCAATAAGACCGGTTCGTAGCGGCTTGTATCCAGCGCGATCCTGCGGTCTTAATGAGGTAGTTCGTCCACCTTGTGGGTGGACGTCCTACGCTGCGCCTGCCGGCACGTGGCCGGTACGTTGTAAAAATATAACAATAAAATTCTAGGTTCTTATTCTCTCTTATATGCATACTAGATTTAATTAGCTGTTGGCAATATGTAGCGATCTATAATAGAATTACACTTGAGTATTTCGAAGAAAGTTCATATTACAGATTATTAATATGAAACACCGATGATCTGAACATCATCTTCGGTGGACACAGCCTAAAGACCTTACCTGTTTTACGACCAGAATTCCAATTGCTACTTAATATTTACCATCGATTTTCATCAAAATCTGTCGAGATGCGATCTGATATCGACTAGGGCGGTCGGTGGATCAATTTTCTGTTTACAACCGGGTGGTCATCAAAGCCGGCCGCGTGCTCCACTAATTGGTGGTAATGGTACACTTATAAACCATCTTACCACGGTTTATTGGTAGTAGGAAGTATTATTACCCTACACATGTCTGGTATTAGAATGATAAATATTTATTACGGGGATAATTAGATTACTATCGGGTCTGGTTCCCTTAATTTTGATGGCGGGGAATTTTTGTACATAAATAATTGTTGCAGCGTATTCTGATGTATTGGTATGTTTTTGTGTTTTGAATGTTTGTTTTGTCAGTAGAGTGATTGTATTTGTCGCTGCTATCAATGTGTTGCTTCTTCTATGTTCACTTAATAATTTTGCATACGTTAGGTATTTATGAAATTTTTAGCACATTTTCAACCATTTTGTGGGTTATTATATTATGAATCCAATAGCTAAAATTGTTTAGCTGCAATATTTGATTGTAACTTCGAATTAGCTCCTAATAAATTAGACAAAAAACAAATCTATTCCACCTAATTTATTACTACATGATTTATACAAATTTTCAGGTTAAATGCTTAGAGCAAATAAAAAAATCAAGAACGTCGTTGAACAATCAAGTGACGCCGGTTTTTTAAACATGTGTGAGTGAGTCGGTGTTGCTCCGCCATACTTCGACCGACAAGCCAAGGCGTAGTTTCGTTGTACGTGGATGTTGTGTAATTGTCTGTACACGGCGAGGCGTAGTTTTGGTTGGCTTCACTTGTTTGCTCACAACATTCTATCGTGATTTTTATTTGCTCTGAGGTTAAATGTATGTATATATGTTTAAAGTTCTTTGTAGGTACCTAATATTGTATGTCCATCATGGACAAAGCTGTTGAGACATGTAATAGTTTTGTTACAGTTTGACAATAAATGATTCTGATTCTATAAGTTATAAAGAATTAAGTATATAGTGCTGAATTGCTGATTATCATCATTTTTATACTGGTTTTGGTAGATAGTAATAAAACCATATTTATCTTCATAATTTCTCTACTTAATTAGCTTTTTATACATAATTAAGTATCCTATTTGTTACTGTAATGTTGTGTCAACTCGCGGCTAGGGAAATAGTCAAAATATGTACTCTTATCACGCTATAAACTGGGCGTGCTGTTATCACTTCATTAATACGTCACATATTTTATACACATTCATTATAAATTTAAAAATGTAACCTATTCAAGCATTATTCAGTTTATTATATTGCTTCAATAAAACATGCTACTATTATTATCAGAATACATTTTCATAAACTCTCCTTACAATGAAAAACGTATTCAACGTTCTGTACCATACACATTATGTAAATTAATGATATTGTGGTGCAATGCTAGCAGGCATGGTAAACGTACTCGTAAAAATAAATATTGCTTTGTGTATCTCTACGTCATAATTAACTTGTCTTCTCTTCACTTCTCTTACGTAGCAAAATTCAAAGTTTTCTCCTAACTTTTGTCTACTGATCGACAATAAAGCTTTCTTCCAAGAATTGTCACTCCAAAAATAAACAATCAATTGTCCAAAACCGCGTTAATTGCTTACATCAGGAGCGTGTACACCAACTTTCGTCACTTTGTTTGAACGCTACGCCACCTAAAGTAAACTCACGAGAACTCAGCTAGTTTTCCAATTAAAATTTACTCGGAGCGAATGTCGCTGAAAACTTTATCGATAAGTTAACAAACATTACTTTAAACCTTAATGAACTGAACATTGGTAAAGTTAATTAACTAGCCGACGTCGTGAAATCACTGGAACAGAAGGCTGTTGTGATGTCAGATATTAGATACCTACGTGTAGAGTTGGAGTACGTAAGAACTTGGTTTCAAATGAAATATCGTGTATTGTGTTTAGCAACATAAATTGACAGTTATTGACCGACCAAATAGAGGAGGTAGGTACACAATTTGAAGTGACAGTTTGAAGTTTTTATACGTGTAACCACGCGTAACTTTTTACCTAGTAGTCCGATATCGATATTTTTTTTATTGTAAAGAGTATCCTTTGAAATTGGTTCCATTTAAATTTTATTGAAATCGGCTGAGCCATTTTTGATAAATCAACATTAATGTAAAAAAAGCTACATCGGATCGATGATCGTACGAAATATTCGCGAATTCTGTACACGGTTGAAGTCGGTCCTGCCATTTTGTGCGAAAAGTAATTATAAGATGTAACTTGGACTTTTTCGCGAAAAAATGCTGTACCTATAATTTTATAACTGATAGTTCTCCTATTAAACCAAATAAAAACAGTAGACCTTGCATCTGTTTAACTGAATCTTCAAAAGCTTATATCTCGAGTCGCTCTAGACTGATTTCGTTTATACTCGTAGTTCTTGTTAGGATTTGTGTATTAACTATCTTGCCATAATTAGTTGATAAATAGCGTTACCGCAAGTTTTCCCTCTCTTATAAAGAAAACACCCACGGCCAACCAAAAATTATTGAAAACGACAAAATAATACATAGAAGCCAAGATTCGTCAATATTCATTGAAAAATGTGACCTGTTAAAGGGAATTAACATCCGGATAGAGGAAGGCAAAATTGTCGAGTCATAACTGAGATTCCTTCACTACGCTCTCTCGGCCAAGAAGTAAGTCGTTTTAAATAATTAATCTTAAAAATTTTAATTTACAATAATTTTGAAATTTGAAATGTTCTACACATTTTATTATTTTCATGCTGCCAATTTGCATAAGGTATTCAGTGACGACTATAAATACATAGATATTTCAAGAAAACGTATATGCACGCCCAACAAAAAAGAGATTAAAATCCTTCATCTTTTCAACGTAAAAGCTACAAAACTTTAAGGTTGGTAACGTCTAATTTCTTTATAAAACGTATTTATATTGGCTCGCGTTCAAAAGGATTTTCTTGAGGAGTAACGTTAGCAAAGTTAAAATTCCAGACATGCTTGATCCGGTTCACATTGGCCGGGAAGCTATAATGTAACATGCTATAGAAATTACTTTTTGTATCTTCTTTGTATCTATTGTACCTGAATAAATTGGCTGTAGATTTTATTATAAAATCTAACATGGTTTTGTACATATTACGGGAAGTTATTTATATTTCTTTCTAGTCAATACGTTTAATAGTTTTGACTCTTTTCAGCAGTCTTCGTCAAGCTACTGTACTCGTTTTGCAAAGCACTTTAGTCGCATTGGCTCATCTATTTTTGATGTATTGACTAAAACATGGCGAGATTAATTTCACATTGAAATATAAATAAATAACATAATAAAATTAGTTAATAAATAAAATATAATAAATAAATATTTTAGGACATCTTACACACGGCCTCTAACCCCAAACTAAGCAAAGCTTGTGATATGGCTGCCAGAGACTGATATACTACATATACTTATTTTTAATTACATACTTATATAGATAGTAACTAAATAACACCCAGACACAGAGCAAACACTTATGTTCATCACATAAATATTTGACCTGGGTAGGGATCGAACCCACGCCTCTTTGATCCAGAAGTTAGGGTCACTAACCACTGAACCACCGAGGCAGTCAAATGAGTATGAATGAGTAGGATGAGTAGGTATTAAAAATGTCTATAAATAATAGTATTTTTCCACAAAATATAGATCGGTATCTATATTTTGTGGAGAAATTCAACAAGCAGAGTGTGAGGCAGAGTGTCTTAATAACATTTTTATTTTTAATATAATAAGTTCTAAAATATTATACTACCCATAAATGATAATTAATTATTTAATTGATCAGCTTAGACAAAAAGAATAAAGTAAACCGGAAAATATTAAAATAAACTTAACTCAGGACAGATTAAATTTACAACATAAGCTAATAGAGTACTTATAAGTAATACACTTGATAAATCTAGAGCCACGCAACGTTTTTACTACGCAAAGATGCTACTAATTATTTTCTGCAAAAAATAGCATGACCGACTTCACCCGCGTACAGAATCATTACAAAGTATAAAACAAAGTCGCTTTCCGCTGTCTGTCCCCATGTATGCTTATATTTTTAAAACTACGCAACGGATTTTGATGCAGTTTGTTTTAATAGATAGAGTAGTTCAAGAGAAATGTTTATACGTATAATACACCTGTGCGAAGCCGGGCCGCATCGCTAGAACGCAAATTTTATGCACGGATCGATGTAACATTTTTTACATTATTGTTGATTTATCAAAAATGGCTCAGTCGATTTCGATAAAATTTAAATGGGACCAATTTCAAAGTATACTCCTTCCAATAAGAAAAAAATATTGAAATCGGACTACTATTAAAAAAGTTATGCGTGGTTATACATAAAAAATATATATATATACGCGTCGAATTGTATACTTCCTCCGGTGATTCTTCGGTCAAAAAGAACAGGTTAATTATTGAACATTATTTGGTTTTCAAAAATGTTATACAGGAAAATTCATAATCTATTGTTACTGTGAAGTCTACATTTATATTTGTTAGAAATGTTGTAAAAATTATGTAAAGACAGAAAATAAAAATACAATTATTATTGTACAGGTTAAATCCTATAAAAACTCAGCATTGTGTCAACGAAATAAAAAGACCTATAAAATTATTACTCTTGTTATACAAGAAATAACGGATACAAGATAAAAGAAAAAAAGGTAGAAATAAAAATGACCTTTTGGAATGGCTAATTTATTTTGACAAAGGTATCCCTGTTGTCCCCGCCAACGTTATGGGACGGACAGCAAGAATGAATAATTTTATTTCTATTATATTACAAGTAGGTATTTGGCCATTGTATCTAATTTTGTATCATATAAATAAAAAAGTGCTTAAGTTATTCTTAAACGATAGAGAATGTTTAATGGTAGTGTAAGTATAGGATACCAATAGGGATCTATATTTTATGTAGGTAAAATACTAACCAGCAAACAAAGTTGCTATTTTAAGTAGGTATGACTTGAAAACCTTATGTTTTACAAAGAATGACTTCATGAAGATTTACATGGTTTTATGAAAATGTTTAGTATTTTTGCTGATTTTCTGTTTCTTATCTCAAATTAAATAAATGGATGTGAACCGTAGCGGTCTAGTGCTAATGACACTTGCCTTACAATCGCGAGGTCGTGGTTTCAAATCCTGGTCCCGTACCAATTAATTCCATGGAATTTATGTACGGAATTTCACACTACTGGCTTTTGGTGAAGTGGTTTAGAAGAAATTCGATTGCGTATATAAATCCTTCAACGCGCGCTGGGCCAGCGTGGTGGACATAGCCCAATCGTCCATTGTGGGTAGGGCAACGTCCTGCAGTGGACTATTAAAAAGTGGAAGTAAAATAATATTTTTCAGAGTATTATGACTAACCAAAACACCATTATTTGCGTGCAAAAGTAAAAACTTGTACTATGACGCTTTCTAAGGTACCTACCTACATAGGTGCTGAGGTACACAAATGAATCATGTGTGCATGAAAGCTTTAAAAAAATTGCCAAGTGTAAATTGAGAGCTTTATACATCAATGAGTACTGCGAATTACCTCTTAATAACACCAAAACACCTAAATATCGTCAAAACTACTAAAACGAAATTCTTCAAGTTGACTCTCATATTTTCAGTTACTAAGTACAAAGAACTAAAATTAATGCTTGTGAAAAAGTTATAATTAATTGCTTTAATTCAATGATTGTTTAAATTGCTCATTTGAAGAAGTGGATGTCAATTCAGAGTTGTGCAAAGCAGTGCCGTCAGGATGATTTTATAACACAACTCAATTTAAACTTCTAGGGTTATTATTTACATTTATATTATAAATAAGTGATCAGGAGTTCATCATAAAAACTAATTATTTAAAAAAATATCGCGATGGATAAGATAATTTATAGGTACGGGGATATTATAGAAAAAACACGCTCCGTCAGTAAGAAAATACTTTAAACTCAACGCATAGGTACATACGTACTACATTGCGGACGTAACTTTTTATAAATCATACAAAGAAACTGCATATTTCTTCAAATGGATAGGAAGTGTCGTATTACGTCCGGATATCGAATAACTCGGCTCATTCTTATTTATGCTCATCTTTTGTTAAAGTGATCGGATGGTCGTTTCTCAGTCGTGGGATTTTAGAAAATAACCACACAGTATTTGTAGAGTTCACTTTATTTTTCTGCGATAGAGAAATTTTTCTACGAGAAAGACTATAATTATCTCAAGTGTTACTATCCAAATAGTAATTCACTGTACTGGTACTGTATCAGCCTTTTAATAGTCCGATGCAGGACATAGACCTACATACGAAGGGTGATTGGGCCATATCCACCACGCTGGCCCAATGCGGGTTGGTGGTTGGTAGAATAGTAATGCAGATAACAGGCAAATGATAACTCTCACCAGATTTAGGCAAAAATATGTTTTTGACCGACTAACCACCGGAGGAGGTATTCAATTCGACGCGTATATATATACGAGTATAGGTATTTTTTATGTATAACCACGCATATTTTTTTTTGTAGTAGTCCGATTTCAATAATTCTTTTTTTATTGGTAAGAGTATACTTCGAAATTGGTTCCATTTAAATTATATCGAAATTAGCTGAGCCATTTTTGATAAATCAACAGTAATGTGAAAAATGCTACATCGATCCGTGCGAAATATTCGCGAATTCTGTACACGGGTGAAGTCGGTCATGCTATTTTTTGTTGTTAGCTGTGTTGTATGCTTGTTAGTCAAGCACTACGGGCTTATTGAATACGGTTTAACTAATAAAAACATCAAACGAGAATCAATAACAAATTCAACCTCTAAGCAATAACCATAATAACAGGAAAAATGATAAGGAACAAGAACTCACGAGAAAAATATGCTTTCTCAGAGCTTTATCTCTGAAAAGCAATGTATCATCGTCGAGTATTTCGAACATTTATAGGCATAATAAATTAATGTCAAACGCATGTATACACGTATCAAGTTCTTATCTACACTTTGAATGCGTAATGAGCAGTGGCGTTCGTTATCTTCGGAGTTCTATAAACTTTAATGTATACAAACTAAATTAGTAATTCCCTCCTAGATGTGAATCGATCCTCATAACCCTCTGCAGTTAAACTAATCTAGCATCTTCGAGATGATGAAAATTAATACAGGAAATTTTATTTTAGTTGAAATATTAATTTTATAGGTTCATTCTGAAATCGCCTCATTTGAGATAAGATTTTATTTGCTTTTAAAATTTTATCATGGGATTGGTGGATTTGATTGGTTGGATTTTTTTACGATGAAGTTATGCGATAATTGGCCAAGCCAATGAAAACCAGATGTTTTTTTTTTGTATTCAGTTTGTTTTGATTTTACGTTCAGGTATGCTTATTTTTGAAGTGTTCACACTCTGTTTTCTATTAAAAAGAGCTGTTTAATACACTTTTTAAATTTTTCTGGTTCTATGAATCTCCCATAAAATATAAGAATATATTATTTTATCCGAAATTAAAAGAATCAAATGTTTGATTTGGTTATGGAGAAAATGCATCCATAAAAATAAATATCATATTTTCTATTCATGTATATTTGATTAGATATAAGTATAATTAGGTTACGTAGACTTTTTTCTGTTTAGACTAAATTCTAAGAAGTGCGTGTAATTGCACAGGGCCCCCAATTAGTAAAATGTCAAAAGATGTATTAAAACATATGAAAGGGCGACATAATATGCCATGAAGTTTGTTTATAAAAGCGTAATTATACTCGTAACAAAAGTACGTTCGTGAGCTTAAATTTTAATTAGTTTTACTGTCCATCAACGTTTTAATTCACAAATTACATTAATAAACAATAACTTGACTTTAAATGTGTTAATAATTTTAATACAAAGCCACCGTTTACCACGATTACCAGTAGCACCTTGAACAATGTGAAATATATTATTATAACTATTAAATAGTTATAATATATTTCAATAATAACGTATTTATGCCTAATTATGTTTTATAGTTAAAGTATTGTTGATTTATTTGAGTTTCGTGTATGAAAAAATAAATGTATCTGTAATTTTAATAGTACCTAGGTACTATGTATTAGATATCTAATAAGAGCTTTTATAGTAACAATATAATGTGATATAATAAGCTTAGATGGAGCTGCAATAAAGTCAGCGTATATGTGTATTTGAAGTAAAAATACGATATTAAAGAAATTGCTTAGGTGAGTATAAAGCTTTTACTTTTTAGCAAAAATTTTAAGAGCACGAACTAAAATACGGAACTATTAAGTCCTCGAAATCGCGAAATTAATTCATCATTCTCTTTTAACTTTACATGTCTAACAGATTTTGTGGTCAATCAATACATTCATTGAAAACAAGTAGGTATTCCCAAACATAATTTTCCAAAGAAAATTCTGAATGAAATATCTCTGCAGATTTAACTACCTAATACGATTTTTTTATTGCTATAAAGCCAGAAAATTACATTTAAGTACTATTATTTGGTCTATATGTGAGATTTTCAAATTTTTATTTCCATGTTTCGAAATGTGATTTCATGTTAAATAAATATATGTATTTTAATGACTAATCGAAGCATTTTCTGCATCTAGTCTAGATAATAATAGTAACTATTTCCTACATTCAAATGTTTAATCATTAGGTATATGATAATTTATTAAGTTCTAAAAAAATGACCGAAACCAGATCTAATAAACATAAACAAGCACAACAAAAGCGTACTCACCAACCTGAAATCCACACAGAAAAGCGCGCAAATTCTCAAAAAGTTCATTCACAGGAACGTCACAGATAATGTCCACTGGAGATCCACAGGTCACGTGCTAAACATCCAGTTCTGTCCACAGAGCACTGTATTTCCTTATCGAGTTGTACTTTATGTTAATATTATCGAGAAGTTGGGGGAACGGGATACGTGCGCTCCGCTCCGTGGCTAAGCGTTGACTGCCGACAGCCGGTTTGAGCTTTTCTAAATATACACCCCCCGCATCCCTATAGGGTTTGTTGTCTGAACGCAACTCGGGCCATGCAATTTTCTATAAATTTTCGCATAAGCCCTCGATGCTGTCAAAAGATGTTTTTGCCGGTAACGCGTGCATGCTTTAATTCAATTAAGTTAAGGCTGTTTGGCGTGTGGCAGGGGATGAGATAGGTATTATTAGGGTGCAGGGATTCGGTACGAGCATAAACGTTTTGACACACATATTAAAGCAAATTACTTATAAGTTGAGCCTTATTGTTTTTCTTGTGGAAATCAGAGCAGTGTTACCGGAGTTTCTCTTTTTGTGTTTAGGATATTAAGAAAATACCTTCTAAGGAGATTAGATTTTTATTTTATTTTGGTAGAGTAGATTTTGCTCTTATCTTGTATTTTCTATTATGATCAGACGTAGGACGTCCACTGCTGGACATAGGCCTGTCCTAAACATCTCTAATAAGGTCGGTTGGTAGCGGCCTGCACCCAACCTGAACTGTCTGAAAGAGGTCATCCGTCCACCTTGTCGGTAGACGTCTTACGCTACGCTTGCCGCTAACTTTTTAACTTCATCGGTCATCAGTCCTTTGTGCTATGTGCTTACTGACATTTTAACTTGCCAATCCGTTGGGCTATGTTGGAAACTTTGGTTCTTCTGCGGATCTCCTCATTCCTGATTCGATCTCGCAGAGAGACTCTATGAGACTACTACTTACTTATTAATAAGGCCTATTAAGAGACCACGTTTCAGTATCATTGATAACACACACTGGTCACTTTTTTTTTTTAATTAGAATAAGGTCCTAAAAGTATGCTAATTGATTAGAAATAACCCTGTATATATAGTATAGTAGTACTTGCTAGTGGTAATGTTTCTTGTGTTTCCTGAGTGCAGTGCGCACAAAATATCAAAATATAAATACACTGGTTTTTCAGCAGCCTACTTTGAATATAAAACTAATAAAGAGATTCAAAACATTGAATAAAAAAATCGTATTCACACAAAAGTATTTCAGAATTTTAAATGTAAAAATTCTGTGTGAATTAACTTTATCTCTAACTGTTAGACAACGGGTAGAGCAAAATAAAAACCAGAATAGTGATATAAATGTTTGAACTCGTAACTTCTAGGCATCAACTGTATTCATTGCGTCTGGCAAACCGAAATTGTTATTTGTATACAAAGAAATGGTAAAATATACTGCAATGTTTTACGTTTATTTGACTACGACGAATTCACGTAAAAATTGTTAATGCGCCTTGTTCAAAATGTACAAGCCATAAAGGTCTATAGAGAGGTATTCTTTTAAAGCGCTGTTGCATGGGTATACATATTCGCTACATTTTACTAACCTATTTGCAAAAACTCTTTACCTTAAAAGCGGTTAAAGCTGGAAACATACTATCGGACGTGGCTTACGGACGCGCGACTGATAGATATGTAGATAATGAATGTACACTGAGCCGTGCACACTATCGGATATAAATCGCGCACGTCACCTTGGCTGACCTTAAGCGTTCGGACGTCCGAAAGTGATCTGGCGCGCCGGATGTTTTAAAACTGTGCACACTGCTAAGTCGCGGCTCTCAGTCGCGTCCGTCAGCCGCGTCCGATAGTATGTTTCCGGCTTAACTTTGCACTATACTCTATAAAATTTAACTTGATCTCTGCGACAGTGACATTGACATGGAAGATTGACATTTTTAGAGTTGAGATAGTGGTGCAAAAAATCGATTTTCAAATAATGTTGTAATGAAATCGAATAAGTAGTTAAAGGTGAGAAATCGGGTTTTATTTACTTACTATTATTTATGATCAAGTATGTACACATGTAAATAATGTTATGATATTAATTAAATCCTCATAATAATGTAACGGTAGTATTTATCGACGTTTTTTACTATTATCGATGCTAATGTAACATATAATTGGGTTTAATTTAATTACACATGTAAAAAATCTTATGATATTAAAATATACAATAAAATTAATGATAAATTAAGTTTTATTTAAAATATCGTCAGTATTAACTATCGATATTTTAAATAAAACTCTATCTTAAACTCTGTGGTCACGATCATTCATCGCCCATCACTAATTGGCATGCCCATAAAGTATGAGATTGACAGGTACTGTCTGTACTATTAAGAAATTCAGGACTTCATAGGCGTGATTTTTCTGACAGCTGTCGCAGAGGTCAAGTAAAATTTTATGGAGTATAAATTTCCGATCCATTTTTTAATAAGGTTTATGATCTTACTGAGTATAACCAAGGAACCGGGCCAAAATTTTTTTTCAAGGTGGCGCTTGAAGCTCCACCTGGATCTGTCAGCATTGTGTGATATTATGCTCAGTAAATGATCCTAAAATTTATTAAAAAAATTGGATCGGAGTATAAAGTTAAATTATTTTTTACCTGAGTAACTCAAAGTTGGTGAATTTAAGCTGTAGATGTTATTTGTCATTTGTGCTTAACAGTGTGCAAGACAGTGGGCAAATTTGAGGTACTGTACTGTACTGTATCAGCCTTTTTCTTTTAATAGTCCACTGCAGGACGTAGGCCTACTCACGAAGGGTGTTCGAGCCATATCCACCACGCTGGCCCAGTGCAGGTTGGTGGATTCACATACGCCATCGAATTTCTTCTACTGACATATGCAGTTTGCCTCACGATGTTTTAATTTGAGGTCGCCCAATTTAACTCGAGTTATATCTTAATCTGTAAAATTCTTATATCCTATGAAACAAAATATAATATTTTATGATGCTTGAATTGCATAATTCAGTGTTCAGCGAGTTCATATGAATAATTGATTTGTATGCAATTATTGTACAATTGTTATAGTTGCAATTTTAAACGGAAAGTTTCAGAGAAATTATGTGTGTGCGTTTCAATTAACGTGACGATTATATTCGATCTCGCGAAATCTGTGGTACAAGCAATTCTGGTGCTACGGTCGTAGCGCTACGCAACCTCGCGTAGCCGGTCAATGACTTGTGAATTCTACGAAATTTATTGTCTTTTTAACACTTGAATAAAAATTTACATTATTTTTGTAGTTTTTATGTTTCTATGTTTTATTTTCGAATATTGTAATATCAGTTGAAGGATGCCCATTACCGTTTAAAGGTATTTCTTAGATGCAAAAAATCTTATAGGGTAGCAACTTATAAATCTTTCAATAACTTATTTTCCAAAAAATAAATTAACACATTTCGAATCGCAGCCTAATATAATTCACAAACAGCTAGAATCAACGTAAATAACACATGAAATATTAATATTTTACATAACCGGAGTGTTCTTTCATTATAGACCTTGCCTCAGTTGCTCTATGAGTTGCCTTTGAAAATGTACTAAAATAACATTTCTTTATTTTTTTACATTAACTTTTTAGTAATGATTAATACTTCTCAGCATAAAATCCATGTTTTGCAAGTGCATAAATAAAAACGGTCAAAGAAAGAAAAAACAAAATACGTACTAACTATAATAATAAATATACTTAGCCGTTTAATATAACGCTTTATTTTCACTAAAATACAACACAAATTAGTGTCTTCAAATTTTGAGTAGGTAAATAAATATTCTAGGCAATCGTGTTGTACCCTAGACAGCATACCTAGTTAGATCAAGCAGAATGTAGTCAAACGCAAACTTAAAAATAAATTAAAAAAAAAAAACCGGGGTAATTTTGAGTTTATTAACAAGGCTAGGCGATGAGTAACCTATTTGCCGATTTACGAATAAAAGTGACCGTAAAACGAAAAATTTATAAAGTCTTCAAGAACTAATTAAAAGACTAAAACAGTATGATACAAAATTGTAAATAATAACATGAATATAATACCTACATTACCGAATAGCTATATTTTTAATAAAATCCAATAAACAATTTGCTGTAAGTTTGCAATTATTAATGTCAGCGAGCCGAAATTGTAATAGTGCGCACGATACCGACCGAAAGTTAGATTAGAAAAACTTGGCACAGAAAGTAGATTACAACTTATCACATTTTTGTTATTCACAGAAAAAATAAAGCAAATTGGCACACTACGATGTAGGCAGACAAACGAAGATAGTCTAGGTTGGGGAGCACCCAAGTGTATTCAGTAGATTACTTACGAAATAGATATAAAACTACGTGTACTAGACGTAGCAGTTTTGATGATTTTATTTTTAGCTTGACTGTCTCAGAGCGAGTTTGACAAAAAGCTTTGACGAATAAAGTATTGTTGAATTAAGAATTCGAGGAATTAAGTATGACAAACATAGGTTTTGATCAGTCTCTTATTTGACAAATTAAGAATTCGATATGTCGCGAATTTGGCATATATAGATTTTACGAGTATAGAATTTGACGAATCAAGTATTTGACGACTATCTGCGTAATTCTATATCTGTCGAACATTAAATAGGATTAAGACGACTGTAGATGATGGTGTTGTAACGATTTGGAGGCGATTAACACTAAAGATGCGCAGATAAACCAAAGCTACCGATTTATGTGTTAACTAACCTAAATGGGAATAATCAACTAGTTTAGCATACGACCATGAAATAGTACATTGTTCACCGAGAGGAGAAAGTGACCGATTACCGTCGAGGGTGTCGTTTAAAACACCCGAGATCGGGAATCGCACTTTCTCTCGAGTGATACATAGTGCTTTATACTACACCTACGAGGAAAATAAAAAACTAAATCTTTACTGATTGAAAAAAAACTGAATCCTAAACTGAATCCTCAAACAACACACAAATTGAAAATGGCGCCAATGGCGTCTGCAATTTTCACATGTTCTTTTTTCGAATTGTTTGACACCATCCAACACACAGCTAGTGACCAGTGTCATTTTGCGAACTTGGAGATAAAAACTCACTGTAAAAACTTTTTGGCTTTTGATATTTAGGTTACCAGCGCATAGTCTTACCCAAAATTAAAAAAGAAAAACCACGTAAGAAATGGATTTTCATACACTTTTCTCTCCCGCTCAGGTGCGTTTTCTCGCCGCATATTTGTTCGATATGCAATGACGTACTTTCTACCGTAAATTTGATAAAGTATCAAGGTACTTTCCGAGCAGGTGTAGTATAAAAACTCTTTTTAGCACGCTTTTATTAGGTCGACCTGTATGCAACTATGTAATGAAATCTAAGGTAACTAATTTTATAACATATTTGCTCGTAAAGTGACTGTAATTTACACCAATTTCAATATCGTAATGTATTTCATTACGCACTTGTGCGTTATTGTAATGTAAAACGCACGAGTTTTTTTTTTAAAAGTAACTTGCACGGTTTTTTAAGATGCTCCGTCTAAAAATGAACGATACTTTTTTAAATCTTAGCAAAGAATTTATATGTCAGAAAAGTGGTCAATATTGTTTTCAAAATTGTTCAAATTTCTATAACTGCTTTAACAAGTAATTAAAGATTTATTCGTTTAAGAAAGTCAGATTTTTATTATTTTCCTCGCAAAATATGTTATAAAACGTCGTATGACATACGTGCGCTTTGAAAATTACAGCCTCTGCTTCCTTATAGCCCTCGCCTACGCCTCGGGCTAGCAATATCGCCTCGGCTGTAATTTTCAACTTACCGCACTTATATCATAATGTACTATAACTATCTTCCAAGAGTCAAGAGTCAAGTTTAATAAAAATTGGCAGCTATATGTAGTCCTTATGACAATACAATAATATGATACTGTCCAACTGATCTGATGTTGGAGCCGGAAGATATGAACTGGAACTTCATGATGGAAGATCGTATCATAGCTGTTTTGGATTTCATAGCAGTCTTAATTGTAATGAACTTTGACCATGATTAGGTTTTAAGGTCTGATGATGAAGCCGGAAGATAAGCAGTAAAGTGTGTTTTTCTAGTGTTTTTAAAATAATTATTTATGCTCACGTGTGAATAAGTGACAGATATATACTACGTCATAACTCTGTCTCGCTTTGACATGTAGAAATAATTATTTCATGGTGTGTATACTGGCCTGGCAAGGCATATAGTCCGAAGAACGGATAGCTAATGTGACTGTAAAGTTCTCGAATGGAGACCACGTACTGACAAGCGTAGCGTGAAACGTCCAACAATTAGAAGACCGCTGGATCACGCTAGTCGCAAGCTGCTTCCAATTGGTCTTATTAGAACTCTATAGGGAGGCCTAAGTCCAGCAGCGGATTTCAAATTGCTGATGAATAACATACTGATGACACACGATGTTAGAAAAGACTAAGAGCTAACTTAGCTTAATAAGTGGTCTTTTTCTCTCTCTTCTATAAATTTTGAGCATCTGAGAAATGTACTGAATCTCACTTAACAACGCTATCTTGATTACAAAATTATTACATGTTCACAGAAATTCGCTGAATATAACTTGCTCTCGATACATGGGATGTATATATTTTACATTGTTTTTTCACCGCTTTGTTGTATTTGAATATGGCTGAGTGACCACTATAAAACGCACTATTCATTTTCCTGTGCTATTTGCGTTACGTTGCCATGAAAGCTTCTACAATATTTACCCACAAACTCGGTCGAAACGTCGGGATGAGGATGTATTTATTCATCTATCTCGTAATTTCAGATTTAAATGCACGAACGGCGTGGGTGATTTTTATGATTTTTTTAAATATTTGATAGTTCTGAAAATAGGTCGTAGTCCATATTTTTTTATTTATTTATTATTTTTTACAGTAAAATATAGCTTTACAGATTACACAAAATCCAATAAGCTACATATTGTACCCTAAATGATAATACTACTATTTCATCTGCATAGTATTTATTATTATTAAATGAATTAGTAAATTAGCGTCGTACGTAGATGTTGCCAATGATTTAACCCTAACAATACCTGATACATGCCTGATACTAGCAACGTCAAGGGTTAGGTACATAATACGCTAATTTATGCAACGGTAAGTACGAATAGTATTATAGTATGTACCAACTCTCTTTGTACAGTAAAATCTAATAATTATCTTTAGTTAACAAAGGGCACAGACCATGGAGTCTGTGATTAGGAAATTTTCGAAAAAAAAAAGCATTACAGTGACAATATTTTATTATATTATGGCAAAACAACGTTTAGTACAACCACCACCATCCATACCACCAAACATCATACACACCATGAAATAATAAATATTTCTGAAAGTCTAAATACCTCTATCAGACAAAGTCAAACCAATATTCCATACCTATAGTATGGTATCAGATTTTGAACTAGGTAATGCTTTAGTAAGTTACATTAAAACGGAAAAATAGTATTGAAATCTACTTGGGATTATAATAAAACATGTTCTACATCAAAAATAAATGCCTAGTTAACTAACACGGCTCAATTAATGTATTTATATCGATACTGGACAGTCTGCTTTGCCTGCCTGCATAGACTCGAAATAGAACTAAATTGTTTTGTTTTACTTTACTATAATCGGGGTTTACTCCATTACCGATGCAAATTTTGCAGAATAGTAGGTATTACTTAGGTACTTGTAGAAAATATTTTCTAACAACTATCGTTTTTGAATTGAACTTGAACGAAGAGCTGATACCTTTAAAATTAATATTCTTAGAATGTACTGCACATTGCACAATTTTTCCGTTATTTTTAAAGGTGGTAAGTGTTTTAAAGCTATTGTATCCGTACTAATATAATAAATCCGATACTTAGTGTGTTTGTTGGTTTATTCCTCTTTCACGTAGCAACGGATTGAATAGATTTTTTTTATGAATTTAGTTTGAAAGTCGGAATAAAAAGTAGCCTATGTGTATAGGCTCCTTTTTATCCCGAAATAATTAAAGGTTTCTATGGGATAACATAAAAGTTCAAAATTTCCTTGGGCAAAGCCGCAGGAAAAAGCTAGTTTCTTATATAATGAGTGGTTTTCTGTCAGTAGTTCATAGCGCAAACTCCTTGTTTGCGCATTGCATCACGCCCTCTAGCGAGAACCTTATGCAGTTTAACAAGCCTCAAACTGGTGCATGTAAAATGGAGAGATATTTTATGAAGGTTATACGTCACACCAGTTCAAGTTGTTTCGTCAAGATGGCGCTAAGCTTCGAAAACATATTTAAACCAACTTTGAGAAATATTATCTCGATTTAGCTTTCAAATACGAGTAAGTATTTGTTTTTAATTTAACAAGTACCTATTATAATTATAATACTGTTTACGTCATACGTTAATATATTGTGTAATTTAACTTAACTTGCTTAATTTTTTGTGAGACCGTTTTTATTTTGTGGAGACAATTTGCGGATCTTTGCTTAACGTTTTGATATACCCATATTAAGCCTCAAGAATGTTTCAGTAGTCGAATTCTTAGCAAATCAGAAGATTTCTCTGGCTTTTCGGTGAAGAAATAGATCGTGAGGCAACCTGCATAAGTCCGTAGAAGATATTCGATGGCATATGTGAATCAACCAATCCTCACTGGGCCAGCGTGGTGGATATGGCCCAATCAACTTTCGTGGATAGGCCAACGTTCTTGCAGTAGACTATTAAAAAATGACTGGTACTATTCTGTACAAAAGAGGTTGAACCCTTTTTATATATCTAGCCATACTTAGGTACCTATAAAAACATTAAACCACTACCTTATCAAGACACTATCATAAGTGATTGAAGCCAGCGTCATTATAGAGTTAGGTATTTTATATGTTTCTACTACACCATTATACTTACCTTAAAATCGTAAATATCAATAGGTAAAGTTAATAAGGCGCCAAAGGAAAGGACATGTCCACAAAATGTATGGAGGCTGGTATAATAATAATCAAAAATTCGAACCACAACACTAGTTACATTTCAATAAAGGTCATATTTTAGTGCGGGAAGTGTATATACTTCTTGACAATAGTCGGGTGGTTCATGGCCTCCGCCACCTGCATGACGGCCACCGATACGAAGTACTGCGTGATGTTGGGGTCCGACTTGCCTCTGAGTCTATTACATCAATTAAAACCAAAAAAGAGCCCTCCGATTTAAAAAAAAATAATTTTGAATTTACTAGGATAAATAAATATATTTGGCTCAATAGGTAGTTTATCTCTAGCAACCCTGATTAAGTAACCTCCAAATTGTTAAATAGCATGTAATATAAGCATTTTTACCAATTAGACACACTTTTAAAGTGGGTTTTTGTCACATTGTACCTACTAACTGGTCACACTGGTAGGTTATAATTTTAGCAAATTAAGTGATGAATGTAAAAGAATCAGCTACGAACGCAAGTTAAATTACGATATAAGCACTTTATCATTGCTAAACTAGAAAAAGTAATAAGCTGTATTGTTATTTTTCATACAATTTATTTTTCACATTTAAAAAAAATTGGGGGGGAGGAAAAAATCAAAATGAAATATTTTTGGGAAGCTCATAAAACAAGCTTTCAAATGATGTATATATCATCTTGGTTCGATTTTTCTCTGAATAATATACCACTTGTGGATGTCACCTTTACAAAATAAAACACCAAAAAATTTTAGCCTAGTAGGTAGGTAAAGTCAGGTAAAGTCAAAAGTTTACTTTACATAATTATTTAGTTAAAACCTGTAACTACAAAATGATAGAAAGAAATAACAAACGGCAAATTTTAAATAAATAATTAGGTATAATGATATATAATAACGCATTTTTACAGCGAAGTTTATTCGTAAACTGCCGTATAAATGAAGTAGGTATTTTATCGATTTTAAAATGAGCAAATAAACAAGGCAAAATAAAACTAACTGGTAACAACGTTTAAACTAAGAACAGTATCTTTGCACTAGCTACGTACCCTTGTTCCGACGACTCTAATTGGCCGCTGTGTGGGTGTTACACGTTCCCATAGCAAGATACCTACATGGAATAGACGTCTTGTTACTGCGAGTAATGTATTTGTACTACTGCTACCTCTACTTAGGATATGTCCTGTAGGATGGTTCTCTTGGCTAAAAACAAAAACTTAAATAACAAACACACAGGTTGTTTCTCTAGAGTCTAGACTAGAGTCGTCCAGAGTCTAGACTAGAGTCGTCCAGAGTCTAGACTAGAGTCGCCTAGGGTCTAGAGTCTAAACTAGAGTCGTCCAGAGTCTAGACTAGAGTCGTCCAGAGTTTAGACTAGAGTCGTCTAGAGTCTAGACTAGAGTCGTCTAGAGTTTTGACTGGAGTCGTCTAGAGTCTAGACTCTGTGTATCTATATGATCTAGCATATCATTTTAGTCATTCTGTTTGCATGGATGATGAACCTGAACTACCCAATAATGCAGCACTAGACGAAGGTGCATGTTGAACATTACGGGTTCAAACTCTTCCATAGGTTAATAATAATAAGCCTGTTTATTTCCAAAATCTTTAACTAAATTACAAATACTTCTTTGAGAACAAATAACACTGATAACTGGTACTACATTAGAATCACAACAACAGATTTTCTTGTTCTGATCTTGGAACCCCTTCTAGGGTATAGGCCTCTTCCAGTTTACTCCAAGTCTCTCGATCTTTTGCTTTGTCTATCCAGTCGTTTCCCGCTATGCTCGTTATGTCGTCAATCCATATTTTCGATGGACGGCCATTCCTTCTTTTTCCCATCGGTCCTTTCCATTTTGTCGATTCGGAAGTCCCTCTCTTGTCCTTATATCTAGCTATATGACTTGCTCATCGCCACTTTAACTTCAAGGCGTAATTTAAAGCATCTATTACGTTTTTTTTTCCTTTTTATATGTGAATTTCGTATTTTGTGAAATTTTCGAATTTTTAGTATACTCCGTTCCATCGCTTTTTTGGCAGGTCACAAGTTTGGTTTTTATTTTTGTGTTTAAAGTCCATGTTTGACACCCGTAAGTGATAGGTTAAGGTATTTTTAAGTATTTTTGATATATTTTGACTTTTATATGAATTTTTATCCAATATAAAATTATTGCATTGAATTAAATGAATTGTTATGGACAATTTATACTATGGTAATAATCATAATGTGTAATTAATTTAATTTAGCCAAACATTTTATTTCACTTATTATGTGTATTTTGCACCTACATCCGAAGAAGAAATTCGATGCGAATTCAACCCGTAACTAGGCTAGAGTGGTGGATATGGCCAAATTTCTTTTAGGGTTATAAGCTTAGTTTAATAATATTAATCTTATTCTTAACTAGCGACCCGCTCTGGCTTCCCACGGGTGTATTAAGTATACATACATGTAAAACCTCCTTTGAATTGAATCACTCTATTTATTAAAAAACCGCATCAAAATCCATTGCGTAGTTTTAAAGATAATATACAATACATACATAGGGACAGACAGCGGGAAACGATTTTGTTTTATACTATGTAGTGATGAAAAAAAAAATCATAAAAATACATTATAATATATTTTACGAACACTTGCTTCTTGGTTTCATTTGAAATACGCTACAAAATCTTCGAAACTTAATTATTTTTACCTTATTATTAAATTACTAAAAAGTGTAAATTCTGTATAATTATTTATCAGCCTGAATTCAGAGGGATTATCATTTATCACTACAATTTTGATAGTTTTATTTTGAAGCTTGAAACAATCGATATGGTTGTATGGTTGAAACAATCGTAATTTGCATACACGTATTACTTATATTTTTCAGGCAGCTGATATTTATCTAGAATTGTAGCTATAAATACCCAATCTTGGCAGTTTTCAGTTTTCAACTCCATTCTGAGTGTCGAAGGTTCGTATCACGAATATACTAATTGGTTTGTGTTAAGTCTTGTTAGCAAAGCATTGGGAACTCCTTATTTGAACTCCTTGCTAGTTCTGCTTATAACCGCAACTTTTAAAAACAATTGACGATTGTTACCAAATAGGCCAGTAACAATCGAGCACGCAGTTCCTAACTCAAACGGAGTATTTCTTTAACAAAGCCGGTAGAGACGTTGATTTTTTTTATGTGGCCAGCAACAGTGTTTTTTTAAATATGTTTTTTTGGAAGGGATTTACAAATTAACATAGACGCTGTGAATTCGATTTATTTTCTACGCAGTTAGTAAAAATGTTGTTTTATTTCGTGATTTAATTTAAAATTAGTTTACAAATTCTCTTTGCTTATGTACTTACATACTTAACCGGGAAAATCCAGTTAGATTTACCGTGAAAAAAATTCTGTTGTAATTAATCATTTCTAAAAAGAAACTTATTTAATACGATAAATTTTATCATAATCTGTTTAATATCTGTGTCCGTAGTGGCGCTTATCAGTTTTAATCGATGTAGATAGATTATTGTTGTTGCTTCAGTCATTTCAAACACATGTTTTGGAACAGTTGTATCAATTTGTTGTGGTTTTGTTTATTTTTTTGATGTTTTGTGTGATGATAGTTACGAAAAGCAGGTGACAAAAATGGTGAGTACCTGATTACTAATTTTAGTACTGATATATGTAAATTTATATAACAAAGTTATAAATAAACAGTGACTCAGATTAGTCAGCCAGAGACTATTATAGAAGTATGCATTTCACACCCTATCCAAAAAAGAGAAATGTGTTAGAAGTTATACGTGTATGTCTATTTACCTAAGAGTCTTATACGAAATCACTGGACTGGATTAAAACTGGAAAACTATGTATGAAACAACTGATTAAACTTATAGTAAAAGTTTTCCATAATAATGCTTCAAATCACTCCTTTTCGGCTCTTTTTACTCTTTTTTACTAACCCTGTATACAGGGTTATTCCTAATCAATTAGCATCCTTTTAAAAGCTCATTCTGTACATCAAAACTAACAACTCTTGTCCTACGACCTTTGTCAAACAAAAAAAAAAAAAAAAAAAAAAAACAACAACTTTACCATACATTACGTAACAACTACTTTTTTGAGAATTGATTAAGCCATAGAACAAAAGTTGTTAGTTTTGATGTTCAGAATAAGCTTCTGAAAGGATGCTAATTGATTAGAAATAACCCTGTATATCTGCTAGGAGTTACCGCTGAACATAAAGGCTGAATTAATAGATATTGAATTATAATATACGCCATTAGATCCCGTAAATCCAACTTTCAGTTCTCACTCTCACTACTTACTCGTGTAAATGGCACTCCATTTTGCATGACTGATGCCTTATCAGAAGACTTAAGCTATGCTATTTCAGGGGATTATAGTGGATATTAGAACAATATTGATTTCTACAAGTGAAGGTAATAATTGTGTTAAATTTATGAATCATGATTTTTTTTTAAATTACGGTGCGCTACATATTAAAATTTTGCTCGTATGTTAAGTTAGTGTCCTCTCGAGACATGAATGATTCTCAATCTTTATTCACATATTTTGATTTATTTGCGCTGAATGTCCAGGGAAAAAGGATATATATATTAAGACCTCTTTCCTTGTTTTGCTGTAAACAATGACTTCCGAGCTGTTTCGCCATCAATCAGGGCATTGAATCAGGGCGTGAAATTCAAATTTTCTTTATTTTTTGCTCTTTTGACCGACGAACCACCGGAGGAGATATACAATTCGACGCGTATATTTTTTTATGTAGGTATAACCACGCATAACTTTTTTTAAAGTAGTCCGATTTCAATAATTCTTTTTTTATTGGAAAGAATATACTTTGAAATTGGTTCCATTTAAATTTTATCGAAATCGGCTGAGTCATTTTTTGATAAATCAACAATAATGTGAAAAATGCTACATCGATCCGTGCATAACATTTGCGTTCTAGCGCTGCGCTCTGGCTTCGCACAGGTGTATTATATATTTAAACATTTCTCTTAAATTACTCTATCTATTAAAACAAACTGCATCAAAATCCGTTGCGTAGTTTAAGATATAAGCATACATGGGGACAGACAGCGGAAAGCGACTTTGTTTTAAACTATGTAATGATTTTGTACACGGGTGAAGTCGGTCATGCTATTTTTTGCAAAAAATTATTATTTGTTGAGCTGCTCATCGTGAGTATAAACTATAGATACACATACTACTTTTGCGGCAATAGATAGATATAATTTATTTTTAAATGTTATATTACAGTATTCCAAGAATTATACATATTACCTACATCAAAATATATTTTTTTTCATCGCATTAGTTTTTTAGCCTTGGAAGAGTTATCCTCGGGAATAGAATTCTACGCGCGCACCCCTCTGTCATGGTATGAGAACTATAATTCTTACACGTTTATAAAAACCACTTACCAATCGATATTTCAACAGTCATCTGATTGAATCCGCTGCGCGAAGTGCTCATTGAAAAAATGCCAGCTTGTGCAGTTAGAACGTGTGAAAATAAATCTTATACCTCAAATTTACAAAAAGATGGTGTAACGTTTCACATGTAAGTATTTTTTTGTTTCATTGAAGCTTATTTTTATATAAAAACTTAAAATAGTTCACTCGGACCGGCATCGAATATATCGATTCAGTAATGGAGTCTCCGCCAAAGATCGAGAATCATATCATCCCATGTTTATGCAACATTCAGCCATATGTCCATACCTTACAATCTATTATTGTCTATTGTGGAGAAGAATTCAGTACGCGTACCCCTCTGCCACGGTATAAGAAAAATTGTGCCTACACGTAAAAGAGACACCGGACATTTTATTACACAATTTTAGACTTAAGCGTTCAAGCAATTAAGGCGAAAATGGATTATCAACATCTGGGTGCATTGTTCTCGCTCGCTCCGCTCCATAAACCCGTCACCGTTAACGTTTCGACTTTACCCTGATATGTTTAAGGTCGAAATTTCAGTGAACACCTCCTCCCCCGCGCCTCACGTAAAGCTGACAGAATGTAGTGAATGCGAATGGTAGAGCGTTACTAGTCCGGAGATAAAACGTCCCGGTTTTTAGCAGTAGGTATTACATACATTTATGTACCTAGGACCTAGGTAGGTATTAGTTTATTGCAAAAAACGCAAAAAATAATAATTGCAGGGCTTCTCCTACAGTTTGATCTATTATCCAAAGTACAGTAAATAATGTTCTAGGTAATGATTGCCTTTTGCTGTCGTTACCTATGACATGACTACTTAAAATGTGACGTACTTCTTTAAAAAGGCGCTAATGTACCTATGCGGATCAATATTCAAAGTAATTAATTAGATTGAGATTTATCAGACTTCTAGAAGAATTTAATTGATTTTTACGATAAATGCGCAATGATTTCAAAACAAATGAATATTGCTATAATCTTTTTGTTATGAACTTTGGATCCTAATTTGAGCAGTCTCTAAAAGTGACTACAAGTACGGTGCCGATTGAGTAGTATGTATACTTTTACTAACGAACAGGATTTTTTTGGAAAATTTTCCACATATTTGTTTAGCGTATGTAGTCTACGTGTTGAATAAATATTTAGTGTATTTCCGCTATCTTGTTGTAGGCAAATAAGTTTAAAGGCATTAAGGACAATTATAAAAAAAATAGATAAAATAATGATAAAATGTGCACTTATGTTCACTATACTCTATTATATATTTTTTAAAATACTATATTAATAATCCGTTAACAACAAATAAATATTATAAAAAATTCTTCAAAAATAATGTGACAAAATATTTTTTTATAAATGTCCTTAATGGCCTTAAACTTATTTGCAACAAGATAGCGGAAATACACTAAACATTTATTCAAAATATAGATTCGAAGATGAATTTCCGCAAAGTAACGCCTGATTCAATCAACTAGCGTATGTAGCTAAATGTTTCTTTTAAAATTATGCTGGGTACTTGGGTTACAGAAGGTTCCATTAAAAACCTCTTTTATTGCTTATTAATCGTATTATCTATAAACCTGAAGAGTATTTAATATTTGCCTCCTCACGGACTACTAAATAGCAACTATGAAAAGATAAAGTCTGCATTTTAAATCTAATAACAGAAGTTTCAAAACTGTTAATCAAAGTCTATTACAGAGAAGTGGCGCCTGTTTCATTCAATTTTCTGATTATCTGATAATAGAGATAAAAACTGATATGAATTTGTCGGCTCACTCAGAAAACTATCACTGGAAATACACGTTACATATAGACCGTTTAGATACCGCACTGTTTACATATATTGAGAATAATAATCACACTCTTTCACTAACTGATAGATCACATAAGAATATTATAATATAATAAGCGTTTTATTCCGAAATTTTACAATTTTTCGTTTTACTAAATAATCACTAGTGCATTAATCACAATAAATCCCTAATTTCGGTGTGCCTTACTGCATAGGCCTCCTCCAACATCTTCCACTGTTTTCTATCTGTTGCAATTCTTAGCCAAAGGGTAAGGGTTAGCCAGAGTCGACTTCAGATCATCTTCTCACTTTGCGACTTCGGCTTCTTGACCCGTCTCTTGGATACCAGACTGTTACATTCTTGCTCCATTTTTCATGCTTACAACGGAGCATATGCCCTGTCCATCTCCATTTAGTTGGTCAATATGTGTAAGGATGTCTGTGAGAATATTAAGTACTTACTCATTATTTTTAGCTGTGCTATGGAACTTTCCTCGGATGTACGAGTCCCAGAGCAGAGTTGTAAAGTTGTTTAAAATTACCGCTAACCCGTAATTCAGAAAATAATCTATAACGAGCAAAGTTTTTGAGAATAGACTACAGACCTTTTCAATACAGGATAGGTAGAAAGACGCCTCACTACCACCCCTACACTGTCGATTTTCCTTCGATATGTACGAAGCGGTTTGGCTCAACATTTTTTATTCGTACCGCCAGGAAATGGAACAGTCTTCCTGCTTTCCTGTTTCCTAAGAGATATAATCTAAAACTTAACAAGATCAGAGTGAATGTGTATCTTCAAAGTCTGCGTGCTTCATCTTCGACAACAACGTCTCTTACCATCAGGCAAGTTGGTGGTCAAGCGCGGATTTATACGCGTTAAAAAAAAAAACAAAATAAAGTCGGAAAAGTTTTTTTTCGCGACTTTTTGGACTCTCTCAGTGGCCCAGTGGTTTGTAACCGTCGTGACTCCTGCGCCAAGGGACGTGGATTCGATTTTCACCCAGGGCACGCATCTTTGCGGCGAACATAGATAAAAGTTTGCTCTGTGTCTGGATGTTATAAGGTATCTAAAAAATATATCCTACTAATATTATAAACGCGAAAGTTTGTGAGGATGGATGGATGGATGGATGGATGGATGGATGTATGGATGTTTGTTACTCTTTCACGAAAAAACTACTGAACGGATTGAGATGAAACTGCAATAATATAGTTTATACGAGTATATCAGAATAACACATAGGCTATAAATTATAATGATATTGCGTCAAAAATCAAAATAGCGGGCGAAGCCGCGGGTAAAAACTAGTAATTAATATACGTAGGTAGGTAAGGCTGTGGCAGGCATATCTACTTACAAGTTTTACTTAGTTTGGGGTCAGAGATGGTATCTTAGATGTCCATAATATATTTATTTTAAAAATCGTAATGACATTGTCGTTGCATCAGAACATTTAAAATGCTTTACTTATTTACTGTTCTATAACCAAAAGGTTATAATATCACGTTGGTACGTGGTATACTTAATGTTAATCGCCTACAAATCACTAAATATGCAAAATAATAAGTACCTACGAGAATAATTTGTACGAAAATTGATGGTGTGAAAACGAAGTATCAAATAATGATTGCCTATATTTGTATCAAATTGTCGATAAAATTCTACTAGGTAGCTCTTTACTTGCGTTATCTTACCTATCTATCGTACATTATTATAGGTGGCGTCAGCGATCTTTTTAATTATTACAGAAGTCGATTACAACCCCAGATATCAAATTAAATGTAAGTACCTATAACAATGGAATCCTGGTGTATAGCATTGAAATTCAACATGGTTTAAATTTATTTTTTGTTTCCACGGTAAACATTTATTTCACTGTCAATTTTAATATGAAAACTTTTTTGAATATTTATTAGATTGCTTTTTGACCGACGAAATGGAGGAGGTACTCAAATCGACGCGTATAATTATAATTTTTAAAATATTATTTTAGTGGTCCGATTTCAATAGTTATTTTTTTATTGGAAGGAGTATAACTTCGAAATTGGTTTTAAATTTTATCGAAATCAGCTGAGCCATTTTTGATAAATCAACAATATGTGAAAAATGCTACATCGATCCGTGCGAAATATTCGCAAATTCTGTACACAGTTGAAGTCGGTCATGCTGTATATTGCGAAAAATAATTATCATAAAGCGAAAAGTGCGCACAATGCCAGAACTTGTATCAGAAATCAAAGGACTCACCTTGTAGGTAATTTTGTAATCTGTGTTGTTTTTAAACTTTCGCGATGTGAACACATTATTATTATATACAACGGGACTGATCGCGCACTAAAATTACGAGATAAATAAATACCTCCTCATCCCGACGTTTCGGCCGAGTTGCGAGCTGGTACCACCAATTCAATTTGAACTTGAACAATTGTCACTACGACACACAACACTGACGGTATCTAACAATGTCCTTCTACCTACACTACGCGACTTGCATTTGTTTACAACAGGATTCCACGACGCCGATATCTTAAATTCATCCTCCCGGTTGAAATTCTTATGTTTTTTTATTTCCACCGCTTCACGAACTATTCTTGAAAAACAGTGTCGATTCGTGGAGAGGACTTTTGGGTCGTGGAGCTCGATCCAATGACCAGTACCTCTGTCAAGCAAATGCTCAGCTATAGCAGACTTCTGTATCTGGCGGTTTTTGACTGCCGCGATATGTTCTTTGATCCGTTCAGCAATAGTACGCTTCGTTTGACCTATGTAGGAACTACCGCAGCTGCTATCCACCTTATATACACCAGGAGTCTGAAACGGAATGACATTCTTCGGCGTTCTGACTTGGCCCAGTAGTTTGGATAAGGGAGTATACACTGTCTTAATGGAGTAATACTTTAGCAAGGTCCCCACCTTATCCGTCACTCCTTTAACATAAGGCATGAAAGCCGGCTGCCTCTCAACGTCGAAACCGTGCTTCCGATACCTGCGTCTACCTAGGTCTTGCTTTTTCACATTATAACCAATTCTCTTTAAAACGTCCTGCACATGCGCTTTCTCATTCGCTACATGTTCAGCGTCACAGAGGGCATCCGCTCTGTCCAGCAGCGCTTTGGGCACCGACTGCAAATGGCGCGGAACGTCGGAATGAGGAGGTATTTATTTATCTCGTAATTTTAGTGTGCGATCAGTTCCGTAGTATATAATAATAATTTTGTAATCTGTATCTACTTGTTTTGTTATAGTTCGTGACAGAGTGATGGATGCATTTTGGCTGTAAATTTACTCGTACGACTTCGGATTAACCCTTCTTATGATAAATGATTGCGGTAATCATTTCTGTGTTTTGTCAATTATCAAGCTGACAAAATCGCGATAACTTTAAGGTGCAATTCCGTAGTCACAGCACGCGGCGGCAGCAGAGTACCTACAGTGTTGTTGCGACACCACTGGTTTTTAATTTTAACTTTGAGAAGTAAGTTCGTATAGGCCTGATGGCTAATTTGGTGTCAGAATTTTTAAGTTGCCAGACCTCTAACTTGGCTAAGCGGTTAAAACAACCGGAATCTACGATTTAAGCCGCCATCCAATCTCAAAATACCTGTATAGAGCCCTAGTTAAACTGACTTTTCTCCGTCAAACCTTGAAGTTGCTGAATAAAAATAAAATAGACAATATTCTCAAAACTAATCGGTAGGGAATTCAATAGGTAACTCGAAACACAATTCAAAAAACTTCGCTCAATAGAAATCAAATGCGAAGATACCGCTTTTTTACATTCTTGATTTCTAAGAATTGCATTTTTGGCCACTGAATTGAACTAAACCTATCCATATCATCCATATAAATCCATAAAATTTAGGAAAATGTCGTAACATCAATTTTATATTGATTTTTGAATGCAAAAATGGGGCGAAACCAGGGGCGTATTGGTCTTCATCTGCCCATATGAAAAATTATGCTGATACTATGGCGCCTTAACGTGTCAGAGTACATTATTTAAATGTAACTCTCAGTTGGAAATGCCACCCGCGACTACCCATCCAAAGATTGATCGTGCCGAACGTTGCTTAAATTCGGTCATGATAAAGTGAAAAATTTTTTTTTTTTATTTTTTTTTCTAGTATATTTTAGTGACAATACTACACTACTACTACATAGAAAGCAATAGGATCATCCACAGACCCTTGAAGGTCTAAAGATAATCCAAGTGCTCAAGCCCACTGCCAGTTGGCAGCGTGCCCAGCATGCTGGCAGCATTGCCACGCTGAATGGCAATGCTTATACGTTGAGCCAAATAAACACCAGCATTTTGGTCACGCGTCGCGTCCACCAGACGCTCAGAAAGACTTTTGAAAACGAGATGAGCTCCCGGCCCCCACGGACCCAAAGTCTCAACTCCAAATGGCTCAAATATGTAACCACTACCGAGGTTAGCATATTTGCGCCGCTTGTGCTGCTCAGCCGAATTGGCCGCCGCTCCAGCCCTACTCTGAGTCTCAGGAAGATGTGACGGTGCCAAAGTATCGACGCAAGTTGCGTCCCATACTAAGGGCCGTCCACACTTCCATGGGACCAGCGTCATGCCGTCAGGCCTTTTGCCATCACCACGCGCCAACCCACTCGGTTCGAGTACGGCTGCGATATTGGCGGTGACAAAAGCCCTGCGTATGACATCGTTAAGGCTGGCGTGGCGTCCAATCCGACCAGCGCTTCTTGAGCAAGAGAGACCGTGGTGACCGAGCTGGTCAACTGCAGTACCACACTGACAGCGATGGGCTTCACAACACCTTGCACCCAAGCGTAAGCTGACAGCTAGACGAAATGCAGTTGGGTCTAAAAGGTTACCAGTATTGAAAGAGGGCAATGCTTGCAACCAAAGACCGGACTCCCATACAGAGACTGCAAGGATACGAGCGCGATCCGCGACGCTAGGACACGTGTCTAGAAGAGATTTCCGTGCTAGTTCGCAGATCGGCCGATCCCACAGTCTCTGCGACGATAAAGTCTTTGGAAGCTCGGTATTTGGGCAAGCGACCCTCCAAGCATTCGTTGCCTCATTCAAATGAGCTAAATCTACGCCAGAATGGCCTAAAGAAGGTGCGAGGATTTTTTCAATCAAGTTCTGAGTACTATGAATGGAGGACAAGAAAGCTGGTAAAGCAACACTTGAAATTTGGCGGACCCCTAGCCCTCCAAGCCTAACAGGCAAGGAGGCTTGTAGCCATGCCCTTTCACTCATGTCAATATTCAAAACCGATACTAGGGACTGCTTTACAACATCGTCTAAGCTCAAAAGGAGCTCATTGTGTTTCCACAATGGACTACATCGTAAAGCGTACATAAATTTTGGAACAAACAGACAACATCTTATAATGGTAAAAGCCATGTGGGCGTTAATTTTGAGTAGCCTATCAGAGGCACTCAAAAAATTTTGAATTTTTTCTTGAACGAAAGGCGGAAAAGACTCCTCTAATATCGGCGAACCTAGAAGGCGAAGAGAACACTTGTCTACCGATTTGATGTTAGGTGCCAAATCATTAAATTTGTTAAGTATCAAATCTTTATCCGGACATGAGTCGCAAACGAAAAGTTCGCATTTCGAAAAATTTAGCTCCAAACCAATTTGACGAAACTCGTCAATAAGAATTTCCAAATCACGTAGGACTGTGCTCGCATCGCCACCCAAAGTCCCGTCATCCAGATACCAAACGTTGAGTTTAGATTGGAGACGTTGAACAATTGGATGAATGGCCAGGCTGAAAATGGCTGGTCCGAGAGGGTCACCTTGTTGACAGCCAACGGAAGATAGCAAAACATCATTTTTGTAAATTAATTTAGTGGGTTTGCCGTAGCATTGCCAAAGAAAATTGAAAAGATCGGGAATTTTGTCTTTGACCTGTGCCAACAAGGCGTCTCGATTAACCGAATTGAAAGCATTTTTGACATCCACCTTAAGCAACACCTCTCCACAATTTTGACCGAGAAAAGTACGAAGCGAATGAACAGCAGCCTCACATCCACCCCGCGAACCAAAGCCAAGCTGTATTGGTTGAAAAAGGCTACTCAAAAGAGCAACCTTTTTTCCACAACCGGCTTTGGCTGCGAGACGACGATATGTGGTGCCAACAGCAATAGGTCTGATGCCACCATCTTTTTTGACAAGTGCGCATAGGTTAGCGCCATACAAGACTTCGATAACGTCATCATTGACCCGCCCAGATAACATGAGATTTGCCAAACCCGTTAATTCTCTCAAGAGAGACTCAGCCACCTCACCAGAGCTAAAAGATAGAAGATCTTTTAGATGTTGAGGCGAGAGACCATCTAGGCCTCCGGCTGAGCCGCTCCGAAAAGAAGAAACGGCCGCTGCAATCTCCTGAGCTGACACTTCAATGACAACGTCATCAGGGTGTGGTGGCTCAGGCAGGTGGAGACATGCTGCCGGCGGATGCTTGTCACGGAGTGACTGGACCGTATCGGGTGTGTGGGGGGCAATAGTGTCGCTGGAGAACAGGACTCGTGCGGCGCCTTTGATATCGCCATCACTAATTTTGCTCTCTACTATTTTAATGGTAACCGAATCGTCTGTTTTTTTAGAATTTGGTTTATTCTGCCTTGTTGGCGGAATAATGCTTTCAAAATCTAAAGAGTTCTCTTCCAATGCGCTGTACTTTACGCAATTTTCCTTTACCCTAGTGGTAAGGGATTTTTTGTTTGTTGGGTCCGAATGTACGTAAAGCACAACGTAGGGAAAAGTCAAGAGGTGTTCCCAGGCGTCTAAAGAATTTTTAGAAATAACATTCCGAATAGCAGCAGATAAACACTGCGCAACCGAAAAACGTGCACCACGCGGGATGCGTTTTAAAACCGGAAGAGAACTTTTTAGTGAGCTAAGAACCTCCCAAAGCGGTTTGGAAGAAGCAGCAGCGCTCACGGGACTGCTGCTGGCTCCATCAGAGCCTGCAATAGGGGCCGAAAGTGTAATTTAAAGTGAAAAATTGGGTTTTGATATCAATGTCAGTGCACCTATACGATAGTCTCAACACAATTCGGTATTGTGATGGTGAGTAGAATTTGGAAGAGAGAACAGAGAGAAAGATGCTTTGAAAGACGACGGGGCGCTGAGGCAGTCTGCTACATTGATCATTTGAGGTGCGACGGCACTCCCGATTAAAGATCGAGAGGAAATCATATTTTGTGGGTTAAGAACCCAACTATCAGTTGGTCAGTTCTAATGAGTACAATGACGAGTTTCTTACGAGTTTTTCTCCTTTGTCAAAGGCTTTCTGAACCGGTGTAGTGCAAGTTTAGTGCTCTTCATGAAGTACCATCTCGAAGTTAGCTCGCTAGCTTATCCTAATGTCAAGGGGTCCGACATTAGGATAAGCTAGCGAGCTAACACTTTTATTTTTAATATATGCCGTAGCTAGCTACACGTTAGTCTGCTTTAGAGAGTCTGGTTGAGTGTCGATCGACAACGGCATAGTCTGAAATTGCTGCGTGATTGGAATCGTACCTTAAAGGTTTAGCTTGAAGCGATTAAATAATTCCTGTCCTCTAATCCATGACATTAAACTTTTTTATACAATGGACTTAGCTAGTTGATTTCAAGTAGTAGTTGGATGCAGTTGCCTGCAGGTTGCGGTTACATAACTAGTGTTTGTAATACATATAACGAGACTGGTAAGTAGGTACATAGTTTTAAAGGGGTGATAAGTGAGCTTTGAGTCTTTTTCCATAGAAGAAAAACTGCAATATATGGTGACATTGTTTTATTTTCTTCTGTAAATTTATAAATTTTGGGGTACTTAATGGTTGAATTCAAAATTGAAACACAGGTACTCATTAATTTAATAATTAATACACGCGTACCCGCGTAAAGAAATCGCGAATATTTCGCCCGGATCGATGTAGCATTTTTCGCATTATTGTTGATTTATCAAAAACGGCTCAGTCGATTTCAATAAAATTTAAATGAGACCAATTTCGAAGTATATTCGTTCTAATAAGAAAGAGTTATTGAAATCGGACCACTAAGAAAAAAGTTATGCCGATACATAAAAAAATATAAATATTATACGCGTCGAATTGTTTACCTCCTCCAGTGGTTCGTCGGCCAAAAACAACAAAATTTTCCGGATGTCGGTTTGAATTTTTTATTTGACGAAGCAGACATTTAAATAGAATCACCGTTATGAGATAGATCAAATCTTCATTGTATGGAAAATAAAAATAATATTGACCATTAAATAAACTGTGCTAAACCTCCTAATGTATAAAAATCTTTTGCCACAGTGTTGGTTAACGAACTCCTCCGAAATGGCTTGACCAATTTTTATGAAATTTCTTGTGTATACATTATGGCAGATCTGAGTTTAGGTGCTGAGCTATTTTATACCTCTTTTGATAAAGTTGACCCTTCAGTTTTAGTTAGCAAAAATATAAATCAAATAAAAATATCAAAATATAAATTCTAGGCATTTATAAAATATTTAATATGATCATTACTTATAGTACACAACAGCAGAACAATGAAAATATTTATAGCAAAAGAAATGTGAGTGCACGAACTAGACTATCACTTTTTAAATCCTTTTTATCTACTTATCAAACGCTCTTTACTTATACTTATTTATTTGAAATTTATTTCCAACGTCACGGTAACAGCACGTGAAATTCGGTTCGATAAATACCTTATACTTATATCATCATCATTTGCAGCTTGATACAGGGCATAAGCCTCCTCCCTCTTTCGCCAATCATTCAAACTTTCCAAAGATATATCGGCAACACCTGGATGAGATTTAATACACAAAATATAAATAAGACCTTCTTACTCTTCATTTCAATTCAATTCAATTCTTTATTTGCAAGTTAATGGGTAACAGTAAAGGTATTAAATATAACATCAACTACCAATAACAACTTAATACAAGGTCGTTTTAGCTTGTAAATCTACAAGTAATTTGAAATTCCATTTCCAGGAGGACGGCACCATCATGCGGAGCATGGGTTCCGTGGTGATCCAGGTGGGTGCGCTAGAGCTTCTAGCGCGCTACTCCATGAACTCCGGCCGCGCCACCAGCGTGTTGTCTTCTCTGCACGACTTCAGGACGCAGGAGGTCGAGATGGCTGGCGGGAAACAGTGGAACTGGAAGTATTTGAGAGTAAATATCTGCCTGAATGTTAATCTATCGCAGCCTTTCCTGTCGGCCTGGGTAGAAACTAAAAGTACTCTAGCTGTATTTGAATGAAATATCGCGGACACGCACTGACGGACGTACGGAGAGATAGACGGAAAACAAAGTGATCCTATAGGGATTTGTTTTTTTTTGAGGTATGGAATTCTAAAATATAATATAATAATATAATATAAATAAAATTGCTAAGATCCGATACAGATAAAGACAATGCAAGTCAAACATTTAAGCCATATCCTACCCTATGAAGCATACCTAGTTATTAGTTCGCGCATATCCGGTGAGAATGCGAATAATAACTAACCTAACCTATACCTAGTGATGTACTCGTAAGTTACAAATTAATTAGATAAAACGAAGTTTGTTATCAGAAACACACATTTCATGGGTTACTGAAGTTTATAGTTACACAAATTATTTGAAAGGTCCAAACTTGATAGGTAACAAGACATCCCTCGGGGTCAGTTCGAAATAGACTAGTTTTGCGTCAATCCAGTAAATATTAAATCAGACTTTAAGGGAAAATAAATTGATATCTGTATTAGATTTTAGCTCCAGTCTTGTAAAATTGCCCTGAAGACGTTTGTTACAATTTAGACAACGCCCTAAGGACTTTATGTTCTGACATTTATTAAATTAAGACTGAAGTAATATTTTTAAGATATTGTAAGAAACGTACGAGTATACAGTGTAAAATGAGTTAAATATTAATTGGTAGCTGATTAAATATAATGACTAGTCATATTTATGGTTTTCTTACAATCGAAAAACATTATAAAAATAAACACTCAACATTTTACTTTTATCTGGGTATCTATCACTATAACTGGCCTGTTCTGTACTGTACCAGCCTTTTTTTAATAGACCACTGCAAGACGTAGGCCTACCCACGAAGAGTATTTGGGCCATATCCACCACGCTGGCCCAGTGCTGGTTGGTGGATTCACATACGCTATCGAATTTCTTCTACGGACGTATGCAGGTTGCCTCACGATGTTTTCCTTCACCGAAAAGCCAGTGGTGTGAAATTCCGTACATAAATTCCAAAGAACTCATTGGTACGGGACCGAGGACTTGAACACACGACCTCACGATTGTAAGGCGGGTGTCACTACCTCTAGACCACCACGGCTTGCCTAGTAGTATTAAATGACTAGATTGTATGCTATGAAATATTTTACCTGATTAGTAATGTTTCCCACAACATTACGAATTGTTTACTTAGCGTTGTGTCAGTCTGTGATCAACTATTGTATTGTTTGTTGGGGATCTGCAGCAATAACTCGTCTTATAAATGCTGAAAGAGCCCAAAGAGCTCTGCTAAAAGTTGCGTATAATAAGCCATTTAGATACCCTACAGATAAACTCTATGAAGATACTAAGTACCTTACTGTCCGACAGCTATACGTTGCTGCAACAGTCCTACGCTTTCATAAAACGGCCCTGGCAAACATAGTTCACTCCAAAAAAAGGTCTGATCGACGTAATACTTGGCTGCTCCCTGTGACGAAAACTGTCTTTGCCCAAAATGCCTACTCCTTCAAGGGTCCATTTCTTTATCAAATCCTCGAAAAAAACCTTGAAATCTTAGAATCATCCCGCTTTGTGTGCAAAAAAAAGATTACATTATGGCTGACTAACCTGGGCTATAGTGGTACAGAAAAATTACTGCAAGTGACAAAGTGACCTGACAAGAAAAAATATTTCAACATTATATTATAATTATGACAACTATAATTAATGATCATTATATGTGTAACCTAATTTTCACTAATATATATTTAAAAATTATTTTTAATATGTGAACTAATAAAATGTATATTATGTTTCATAGCGAGAAAAAAATATAAATATACTTATATATTGTATACATACATACACTTTTTTTTACATTTATATTCTAATACTTATTTATTTTTTAATATATGGTTAACATTATGGTATAATTTAACAAATTTTAAATATCTCACAAACATAAGAACAGTATAATATCACCTACTGTATACATTGCGCTGTACAACATTTATCACAGCTGCATTCAAGTAGGCTCATGCACACCTACATACCTACCTACTACACGGTCAACTCTAACCTAGTGTTGACACTCACACTATAGTATTTCCACGATAGTCATATTCTCATACATTCTTACATTGTGGAAGTGATAAATTTACACTCACACTTCAATAATGACATACCTTACACATAGATAGGTATACATTTAAAACACGTATGTACGATTAATATTGCGAGTTTTGTCTTTCTGCTACTGCGATAACCCTCATATTAAATAAGCAAGAAGTATAACCCTCTTTTGACTTTATATGTAAATAATAACTATATTTTCAAAATTAATTAGCTTACTAAGTACTTAAATAGTATTTTATTTTCATTTAGTAACCTAGCTTTTAAATTTAGTCGTTTTTATTGTATATCTATAATTATACCTTCAATAGTTAGCTAATAATAATTACTTTTCTAGTATTGTAGTTTTAGATAGCATGTTATACCTAATAATAAGGAAGAGCCTAGGTCCCACGACACAGGTCACCCTAGTGTGGGAACTAGTGCACAACTTGTTTTTGTAAATTTTTATGGAACAATAAACGTTTTATTTATTTATTTATTTATTTATGTATGTAGAACAATAAAATACAGAAAAGAGTTTCACTAATAATTTTAATTTACTTACTATGTGACTAAATTAGAACTATTCGACAGAAAATTATTTTCTGACTGAATTGAACAATTAAATGACCTCACTCATTAAAAACATCGTAATAAAGCTCACTCATTATTTTTTTAATCAGGAACGTAGTAACTGGAATTTTGATAGCTGCAATTTTTTTTCAGGACCAATTTGACCAAAAAGATCTGGAAGGCTTGTACCGCAAATACGACGACAAGCTAAAAGAAACGCTGATCTTAATATATATCACACTTCTCGTCTTCTTCTCTACAATTCATATCATTTTCGTGCTGGTCGGAACTTATGTAGAGGTAAGAATATTTTGTAAATACTTTATTAATTGGTCAAAACTGGAGTCCAACCAAACCACGAGATGACTGATCCAGATGTTCTGAATTGAATCTCAAGACACATACCTTGATTACAAGATGACTAAGGCTCTAAGCCAATTGATAGTTTCTGAGATTTGTCTAAACGCCTGACGATGTACAACGGCACTGTTACCCAGAAATCTGGTACTATTTTTGGGTAGGCGTGTACCTACTTAGCCGTTTTCGTTTATAATCAAACAATATTATTATATCTTATCATGTCCCAAATTTACTTTTATTTTCAAATCACGTCAGCAATGCCATAACATAGAACTAATCGGTAGAACGAAACATAAATAATTTTGAGCAACGTATTTGCATCGAGCTCCTTAGGTGAATTAAAAACTGATAGAAATACAAAAATGCTCTAGGATTAATTTATCCTTAATCAGGTTTAAAGCTTTGGTCTCCAAATCTCTCATTGGTTGCAAAATAGTCTCCAAATACGGCACTGTTTTCTTATAGTCTTCAATCATAGAAGAAATCAGTTTCCATTTAGGTACATCAGTATGTTAGCTAAATATGCTATTTAATTTTTCTTTCTCTCTCCCTTTTTGATTTTGAACATTAAAAGAACTATGGTCGAATCCTTATCTCTTCAATAATATAAATTAATAGCATTTCACACTCACGGACTCCCACTGTACTCTTTTTAACCCTTGTAATTGTAACGGTGGTAGGTCCCATAGAATAAACACAAACAAATATTTTAATTCAGGGCAATATATTACCCAACGCATTAGGTCTGCTGCATATTCTGCGACTTTAATGATCAAATATTTGGTTTAGGAAATACAGTCCCAGTCAACTTATCTAACAATGGCGATGTATGTACTACGATTGTTGGTACCAGTCCTGTCACTTTGGAAAAAATTCTACGAGCCAATGAAGAAGAAATACTTCTGGACCCCCATCATTGTTACATTCTTAATCACTATGGACGTCGTCTTCACAGGTGAGAAAATTTAACACCGTATCTACAATATTTACAGTAATACACATAATGAAAAATGTTGCCGACATAACTCAGCGCAACACTGAGCAATTTGAAATGGCATTGAGCAGTGTACGTAGCAAATTTAAAGAAATTGGATATATTTATAGCCTACTAACTTTTGCTTGTGGCTTTGCCAGCGTGGTATTTAAATTTTTATGCTAATACCATAGGAACATTTTGTTTTAGGGGATAAACAGTATAACCTATGTTACTTCCTGTTTTTTTTTCAAACTATGTCCATGCCTAAAAACAAGTCAATCAATTTTATTAGTAAGGAAGTAAGGATCCTTATCCTCAAGCCAGCAATGGGCGTCTTATAACTAAAATGATGATGATGAAAATGAATAAAAACTAGTCGTCTGTTTTTTATCGCAAATAAATACGCATTTCATCTTCAACTCGTTTCCTCATGTAGACAAGGACGTAGACAAAGATGAAAAAAAAAATTATAAGAAATCACAGAAATGCCTATTCATTATGACTTTAAAAACTTGCACGAATACACAAGTAAGTTTGAATAGGCCGGATGGTTATCTAAAGGCCCCTTAACGACGGCACAAGCACGTGGTGCAAAGCAAACCGAATACAAAACGTGTTTGTGAACAAGCTTCGACTGATTTAGGAGTATAGATATATTATTATATGCGTTGATTGAAAATAATTCGATTATAGCATGTTTGTTTTTGTATTTCAGATGTTGCAGTCTGCATTTATAGTTTCTTTGAAGGCATTTCACTGAGACCCGCCTACGCCACCATGGTGCTTTTATCGATCTACATTTTTCTACCAATGAGGAACAACTTCTTGGCAATCTTCTTAGGACTTTGCACCAGTACTATCTACGTTCTCATTCTCGCTTTTTTCACCTATGATAACAGCCCACATCTCGGTATCGTGGTAAGAGTATGTACAGTATACTTTGTGACTAATCTATTATAAGTACTATACAGGGTTATTTCTAATAAATCAGCATCCTTTTAGGGGCTTATTCTGTACATCTATTACTGAATGAAGGGATTATTCTGTACATCTATTGCGGATGCTAATTGATTAGAAAAAACCCTGTATCATTAAGTAAAGTACTAAATGCCCTGTATAATATTGCACGCATCTTTTTTATAAAACGAAGATACGAGTAAATAAAACAACACTATTGTGCACATAATCTAGCTAAAAAATACTTCCATTAATGCTTACAATTAAAATCTTAAAGAAGCAGTTTTAACACAATCTCGTTTTTTTTCATAATATTTCAGGTTGCGTCTGATATAATTTATCTGGTTGGCGTGAACTTGATGGGGCTCTACTTTAGACTGATGAATGAAATAGTGACGCGGCGATCGTTTTTGGACCGAAGAGCCTGTGTTGAAAGCACTTTGCGGTTGAAATTTGTGAAAGACCAAGAGGTGAGGAACAAGAGCCGGGAGTTTATCTTGTTTTTAAAGCTTTTCTGAGCGTCTGTTGGACGCGACGTGTGACTAAGATGCTACTGGTGTATATTTGGCTCAACGGATAAGCAATGCCATTCAGCGTGACAATGCCGCCAGCGTGCTGGACACGCTACCAACTGGGAGTGGGCTTGAGCATTTGGATTATATTTAAACCTTCAAGGATCTTTGGTTGATCCAATTGCTTTGTATGTAGTAGTAGTTTAATTATGTAGTTTTATCATAAGTAGTAGTGTTGCATTTTGTTGTAGTTAATAAAGGAAAATTACACGATGTTGGTTTACAAAGAGCAGGGACTTTCAGGGTTATACATGCTCATAATTATGAACAAATTTACTATGGAACCAACTGCAAAAATGCAATCGTTCGTTCATGTCATTATGATCATAATCAATAATCATTGTTATTTTTTTCGTCTTATCTTACTTTAGGATAAGGGACGCTTTAATTTGTATTTATTGTTTTTTCATGATCACCCTTTTATAAATGGTTTACATCTTAAATATCTTTGATAAAATTATTGCTTTTGGAACCACCTTTACAATAGTCCGACGACTACCACAGGTTTTACCTACATTTTATTGACTTTGAGTTTAACTCATCATCATCAGCCTGTGTCGACCCACTGCTGGATATAGACCTCATCTCTCATGTGCCATTGTTCCCTATCTTGGGCCAATCTCATCCACGCCTGACCAGCGATGGCCCTGGTGTCTTTGACCTATCGGGCTGGTAGTCTGCCTATAGAACGCTCATCTGCTATTGGTAGCCACTCTGTTACAACTTATTATAAGCTTTTGTTTAGTTACACCTATCTGATGTCTGACATTAAATTTAATCTACTATTTCCCGGTTACCGACTGAGCTGAAATTTTGCGTACATGTGTGAGTGACAATGTAATATTATGATGTCATGGTGTTGAACTAATGATGGAGCTGGAAGGTGGTCAAAGGAACTTCGCAATGAAACGACACAACCTCATCGAGTTTGGGCTCATTTGAATCGTCTTGACGATTAGTTTGTCTATCAATGGTAACCAGGTTCTGATGATGTTGTCATAGGAACTGTTTAATCAAACGACGCAACCCCATCGAGTTTCGGCTCGTTTGATTTGCCTTGATGGGTACTTTTTCAGCAAAAGCTTCTTAAAATAAGTATCTTTTTTCAAGCTTTTTTTTACCAAATATTTTTTCCTATGCCTTTCAGGAGCGTTTGATGACGAGTATTCTACCGGAACACATAGTTTCGAAAGTACGCCAAGACATCAGGACGATGTTCTTAGGAATACAGACTCATAACATGAGTCATACTATGAGATCTTTCAAGTAAGTTTTTTGATATGTAAAGTCTTTGTAAAAATTTTATGTAAAATTTATTTAAAATAAACTTATGTAAAATTTTGGATAAATAACAGATAACAAATATAATTTTCTGAATTTTTGATCAACGTATTAATTAACGTTTTTTACTGATAACCAAATTAATTTACGCAGATCTTTTCACACTTAAATGCGATTTCTGTATTGAGTCTTGCTAGGGTAAAGATTGATGCTTATAAGTGTAGTATTATTATATCTTCTTTGGTACCGGTATGTTTTTGACGTGATAACGTCTTAATAAATCGATTAACGTCGGCTAAATGCACGAGAAGTAAGGAAGTTTTTAACGTAAATCTCCTTATCTGATACCTAATTACAACAAAATAATTATTATTTAGCTATACATACAGCTTCTGCTACATAAAAAAAAAACAATAAGCTTAAAAAGTCCTGCTGCGCCGCTTGTGCTGCTCCACCGAATTAATTTAATGAGATATTAAAACTATAATAGGAAATATTATGACACATATGAATGTGTCACCACCAAATAGGTATTTATCTTTCATAGAATCTAGTAGACGATTCGAAAAAAATGTTACATTTGACACTCACAATAATTATAAATCTATCATTGGTTTGAAATTAGATTGATGATGATTAATTTAAGATTATAGGTATAATTAGTATAATTATAACGATCTATCATCATAATTTATACCCAGTCATGTCCATGTCATGCACTTTTACTATCAGATCTTACTATCTGTAAATGCTTTACACAGATTTTTTAGATTAAATTGTTGTGTATGTTTAAAAACAACTCGTCTAAATTAGGAAACAATATAAAATATCTAGTTATACAAGTACTACAATAATTTACAATAAAACTACATACTTAGGCTACTACAGCATAAAAATCAAGTAGATCATCCACAGGCCCTTGCACCCAGCAAGTTTTATAGTAAATTATTGTAGTACAGAGTTATCCAGAACTGATTTAGTAAGCAAAAAAGAGGTGATCCAGATAGTAGGCATTTTTACTAAAAAAAAAATAGTCCGTCAAATAGATTGCCAAAAAACATTAGATACATATTTTTTCTATTGTCAATTTAACAAAAATTGATGAAGATATAGCACGTTAAAGTTCCGCGTGACGTCACTAACCGCTATGAAATGTACAAGCTAGTGCCGTCACGAGCCCCCACTCTCAAACTTTGACAAGGTTTATCTTAGTCTCTATATTTGACTAGTTTTTGGAAATCGTTTCAAATTATTCGTTAGTACATACTAAGCACACCACATTTATATTTCCAAGAGATCTACTGTATTAACAATGAAAATCAGTGTTAAAGAATAGATTTTACCAAATTCAAGATCCTACCAAAAACGACATTCAGTAATGGCACTGGTCTTTGACGTCACTCACGAGTAAATAACGTTAGTTAATACTGGTAAATACGCTAGTTCACATCTAAAAATTTACAAAAAATACTTTAAAAGTAACTTACAGATCCAATAATATTACTCCGAAATCACAAAACAAAAATTACACAAACAACAATCAATCGAGAAATTCTTGTTTACCAGCACGTGACGTCACCAGAGTTGCCGCCCTTCTTAGAGCGTTTTCGTCACAGATAAAATATCAAAAAATATCGTATTTTATTTAGTTAGCTTTGCGAAAATATACATATTTTAGTTTAGAAATATGTCTTTTTCAGGCCATTATCTGTATGGATTACCAAAATTAATAGAATATTTTCAATGTTGTCAAATAGCCTATTGTTTGATTGACAAAAGAAAAAATACGTGGCCAATATTTTTCAATAGTTAACTGACGGACTAATTATAACAATGATTTTTATACCCAGTAAACATCCCTATTACCATGTCAACTTTTACTATGGAACAACATCCCGGAATTCGAGAAAACAATATCAGTTGTTTTATACATTTTGTCGATTCCGAGTTGCAATTTTGTATGGAACAGTCGGCCCCATAATAAAAATTGTTCTTAAAGATGGTTTTAATCGCGCTCTTTCAGCGTAGTTCATTGTTAGCAGACGACCATGTATAATAGGGAAGTTTCCCGTTTTCTAGTTTTATTTTTATTAAATTACACTAAGTCTGCAATAAATTATGGTGTTTTTATTTTTCAATTATCTTCAAAAATGACGGAGTTATGAATTTTTAAACATGACCGCACGAAATCAAAAATCCTCGCGACGGATTTACGCGTGTGACGTCATTCGGCTTCAGAGCCGCGCCGTGGGTTAGGCGGGAGTAAGGAAAAAAGGAAATAAAGTGCTTCATTCTATGTCGGGTATTTTTCTAAGCCACGAATACGTTCTACAATATCATTGTACTTATCTTTATGTTATGATCAACATTTACTATGGGACTAACCTCCCAATATAACGAAAAAAGTCAGCATTCCCATAATTTTGTCGTGAGTAAATGAACTTTATATCTAAATGGAACAAGACTTGGTGTATGTGTCTAGTGTTCTGCAGTTTTTAAATCTGTAACTATTAACTAGTAGCTCTCCAAACAGTAGACCTCGCAAGTATACATTTTCTCGTAATAAGTTCTCAAAAATGCACAACTTTCACAGGTAAATATATTCTTAATCATAAAAATGGTAAGGTTCTTTACTAAGATATTATTGTATATTATGGGACTAAGTAAGTAAGTTTGTATAGGCCGGGTGGCTAGTCCTGGTGTCAGAGTTTGGGACTGATCCCCTATACAGGGTTAGCTAGCTAGAACTGGTGAAGCGTAATATATTTTGTTCTAATAAAATACTTTAGATAATTTTTTCAAGGCTTTTATTTTCTAGTCCCAATAAGTTGTCAAGTGCGTGTCAAGACATGCGTATGATAGGCTTCCGTAGACGTGACGATGATTATGATGATGATAAAAACCAATTTTTAAGATGGTTGATTACTAGGAAAACGTAATTTAGTATGAATTCTTGGTTGCCTGGGAGAATTCGCTTAAAGCGATAAGGCCACCAGTTAGAATCCTATTAATTGTATTGTTTTGTCCCTGTAATTTTTTTATGTTATGTGGTTGTCTAATAAAGTGTTATTGTTGTTTGTTTGTATGAAATATACATGTGAGGTCGATGACCTCTAATGTTTAAAAATTTCAATTTTTTCTTTATAGCTCTAAAATTTATGATTCCACAGTGCTCAAAATAATTTTCAGGGAAAGTTTTTAATATGGTCTGTAAACGGCGTCCGTTCGTTACACGGATATAACGAAGTTTTAAGGGTTCCTCGTTTTACTACGAAACCCTAAAAATGACTGAACAAAGTGATGGCTGTCAAATTCTAGAATCCATATTAGGATGACATATCAGGTCTCAAAGTGACAGCTGTCAAACTTAAATGCGGTTTATTTCTGTAACTAACGATTTTAGACCATTGCTGTCTTCACAAAAGTGATAGAACTCAACAATATCTATATTTCGGATGACAGCTCTTTAAAGTAATTTATCTCAGTAACTGTCGTTTCTATACCGTTACTTTAGGCACAAAATTGATAGAGCTCAACGAGATCTACATTTCGCATGACATCTGTCATGCCACTCTAGTATGAATTCTATAATAATATGCCATATAATGGCAGATGTCACTTTCATATCTGTCATTTTCGGAACTAAAAAATAAGTCCTGAAAAACCTATTACCTACAATGACTTTATAAGAACAAATATTAGGCTGAGAAGTTTTGGATAACCCTATACAGGGGATTAGTTCTATGGTAAAAGTTGGTCATAATTTACAATGATATTTTAGGACAGAATATTGTAATTATGAATATATTTGCCTGTGCAAGTTGTGCATTTTTGAAAACTGATTACCAGAAAATGTTCACCAAAATGTAAACTTATGAGGTCTACTATTTGGAAAACTACTAGTCAATACATACAGATGTAATAACCGCAGAACAGTAGGTACACACGTCAAGTCTTGTCCCATTTAGAAATAAAGTTCATTTACTCAGGACAAAATCATGGGAATGCTGACTTTTTATTCGTTATATTGGGGGGTTAGTCCCATAGTAAATGTTGATCATAACATAAAGATAAGTACAATGATATTCTAGAACGTATTCGTGGCTTAGAAAAATACCCGACATAGAATGAAGCACTTTATTTCCTTTTTTCCTTACTCCCGCCTAACCCACGGCGCGGCTCTGAAGCCGAATGACGTCACACGCGTAAATCCGTCGCGAGGTTTTTTGATTTCGTGCGGTCATGTTTAGACATCCATAACTCCGTCATTTATTAAGATATTCGAGTAATTTTTTCACTGTGTCTAATATAATTCTAACGTCCTTAAATGTATATAATTATTTTTAGTTTTTATGATAAAGGAAACTTCCCTATTGTATAAACGATTATTTTTGATGTCTTTCAGTCAGTTATATGTCGAGGAACACGACAACGTGAGCATTTTATATGCGGACGTGGTGAACTACACCATGATATCCACGACCCTGGCTCCGATGCGGATGGTGGAGCTGCTCAACGAACTGTTCGGAAGATTCGATGAAGCATCCGAGGTAATTGGCCACATTCACCATGGTAGTCTAGATGTGGATATAAACTATTGAATTTCTTTTCAGATTGCTTTCCTTTACTCACCATATTTAACTTTGCCGAAAAGCCAATTAAGGTTGATTTTTTTATGACAAATATTGAATTTTACTACTATATAAAAATAATGAGTTCTTTCGTTTGAAAGGTAAAATCTGCATTATGCGGTTTCATACAGAAGGCTCCGTCCGTGGATCCGTTACGAAAAAGAAAAAATGCTAAGTCGATGGTCGCGGATAACATTTGTATGAAAACTGCAGACAGAAACTTTTGTATGAAACTACAGAGGAACTCATGTAACGCGGTTTCTGCCCCTCAACCGAAAGAACTCTTTATTATGGGACTGGGGCTTGACTCTAAGGCAAACTCTCTCTCAAGGACGCCCCGACTTCACTTCAGCTCATTCAAAGTGATTTGATTTCACTTAAATTAGTCCGTTTAGCCATGTCAGAAGCCTTCAGGCGGCCTAAAAACTCTGACACAAGGGCTAGCCACCCGGCCTATACGAACTTACTTACTTACTTACTTACTATTTCACTTAAATGCACTTTCTCACATTTCTGTTTATATTAATTAGAGACAACAATAGCGCATGATTTCCTTCAGTGATTTGGCAATAAAATAAATTATTGCCAACATTTTCAGGAGCATGATGTCCTAAGAATAAAGTTCCTTGGGGACTGCTACTACTGCGTGAGCGGAGTGCCGAAGCCAACTGAACATCACGCCAAGAACTGCGTCGACTTAGGCCTTGAAATGATCCATATTATCAAAGATGTGAGGTAATTTTGCAACCTTTTTGTCATAAAACGTAGGTATGTCCTTTCTCAGCGCGCGAAAAAAACATGACTCATTGTCACGTTCCGCCTGAGCCGAGCGTGCTGAGAGCGCGGAACAAGTAATAGAGAAGCACGATCTTCCTAAACGTTCGGCTTTTTTTTCTTTTTATGCATAATAGGGCTATATTTGGCATCCAACTCGCCTGATGAAAAGCGAAGTTGTAGCCTAAGATGGAGCATGTAGACCTAGAAGATACCTATTCACTCTTGACTTGAAGACATTCAAATTGTAATTCTCAGAAGAAGCGCATTATGAAGGAAGAAGCGAATCGCTTAGTACGAGCAGGTGGTACGTCGACTATGTAGGGATAGTATTTAAGCGACTTCCGGCTTGTTCTGTTGTGAAAAGGAGATAAAGGACAATCCATGACAAGGAAATCCACGACCTGATTCGTGAAGTTCGAGCGCGCACTCGCTGATATGGAGCCTATAGAAAATTGCCAAACACGTTACTTTACGCCTGTTTTTCCAGACTTTTCAGTTTGGAAGCGACAAGCTTACTATCCCCGATTATTCACATGGCACGACGTTCAATTGAATCCAAAGCTTCGAGCTGGTATTTGGCTTATCAGTCAAAAAAGTGGCTGCAGTACTTCAAACACGACCGGACTTGAGCTTGGTATATGTTAAGGAGCTGTCCCCGAGTGAAATACCTCTTCACCTTATTAAGGACGCCAAGCTTTTTCCCAGCTAATTTAGCTTTAGATCTCCAGATAAGCACCGAAGTTCAACGTGGGGGGGAGAGTAAGGTCCAAAAGCTCTAAGTACTCTGACATCTCCACAGGTACGTTCCAAAAAGTAGGAGGGATAGATATTTGGGATATCTTGGCAGAAAACAAACAGGCTTGCGTTTTGTTGGCGTTGAAATTAACAACCTTGTTATCGCCCCATTCTGCTACCATAGAAAGTGCCTGGTTCACTCTTTCAACCAGGACCTTACGCAAAGTTTCTATTTCCGACCGACTGGTCCGAGGACCGGCTGTATATATCTCCAGAATTATACTGTCATCAGCATACCCGATAATTCCGGGTACAATAATTCCGGCAAATCATTGATGTGCAGCAGGAATAACGTGGCAGTGAAAACGGAACCCTGAGGAACGCCGGCATTAATTTCCAATAGATCTGATGAGCACCCATCGATTACCACAGGGATCGCTTACTCAAAAAGTCGGCAATCTAAACGCACAAAGCCGAGGCAAACCGTAGGATGGAAGCTTACTGATAAGACCATAATGCCAAATCCTATCAAAGGCCTTAGAAATGTTTAAAGACACAGCCAAGGCTTCGCTGTACTTATCAATGGCTTCTCCAAGAATGTGAATAGCATACATAAGAAGATCTCCAGTTGAATGGTTGCGACGGAATCCAAACTGACTGTCACTGAGGCTGAGGAGAAGATTGTCTTCTAGGTATGCCAAGAGTTTCCTATTTAACACACGTTCCATGGTCTTACATATAACAGAAGTTACGGAAATAGGACGATATTTGCTTGGGTCGGCACGACTACCCTTTTTTGGAACTGGTTGCACGTTTGCGATCTTTCAACAGTCTAGAACTATGCCAGTCTTCAAAAAGAGACCGAAGAGACGTGTAAATATAAGAAAACATCTCGCATGGTCTCAGTACAGCGAGGTAATGTTGGTGGAGTTTTGTTGTTGACATCAATCACTGGCCAAATCGATTGAATCCAATTTTAACCGCCCTTGTGACGCATAGTTATAATGTTATGACGTAAAAATTATTGTTCGTAAGCCGACTTTGCAGACTACCAATTTTTTGCCATTTACTTAGGTACCGGCAGATAAACTACTCATGGTTAGTTTACGAAACTTCATTTAGCGGCCATGAATAGGTAGTGTTAACGAAGTAGGTACATTCAGGAAACTAAAACAATGGTTAGAATAAATGGTACGATAGAAGAAAGGGGCAGGTGAGACCAGATTGTGCAACTCCTGGGCGCACTTACCGAAGTGTATCCGATAGTAGGCTGACAGACACGCCACCCTACGTCGATGCTCGAAACTTTGCAGCTTCGACTCAGTCAAAGTTTCGTTGCCTATCAGCCTCCTGGCTCGCCTTTCAATGGACTCCAAAGCCTCCAACTGGTATTTGGCAGAGCCATCCCAAAGATGAGGTGAGAGTGCATCTACTAAAAAACTATGGTCAAAATAAGTTGATGTATTTTCGTGCCTAGATTGACCACTAACTTATACTGACTTTCCACTGATATATTGCTCACATATCAAGGTGGTGTAATCTAGAACGTATGTTTCGTAACCATGTAGGTATTTTGCAGTGTATAATTTTCTGCTATATAGAAACAGCCTCGCTCTAGAACTCTATGGTCGTATACTAAGGAACCCAAAGCGCTATAGGTGGAATTTAGCGTAATTGAGACTGATTCCTGAATGTGATGACGTGACCTATCTCGATAAAAATCATTTAATTGATTGAGCAATGCGCCATTTCTCGTTAATGGTAAGAAGTTCTAATAATCTCACATAAGGTGACAGACTGGTTTAAAGCAGTTCTCACAGATGGCGCTTCCAACAATGTAGTAGTTGGTAAAAATGATAAACACTTTTACGCGTTTTAGCTTAATTGGGCAAAGCATCTGGACCGTAATCCCAGAGATGCAGGTTCAAATCCTGCGACCGCGTCAATTTTTGAAATGTTTTTCACAAAAAGAAAGTTTCTATGACCTATCTCGCTAAATCCGTGTATACGATTAATTTTAGTTGGCATCTAGGTGACATGAATAATACAATGCGTTAAGAAGATTGTGAATCGACCAGTGTTTTCGATTTTTCATTAGGAGATCGAGAATTTTTTTGGTACATTTTTTATAAAATTTACGTTCCGGGAGAAAACTCTTTTTACCTCTTAAATTGAAACAAAATCTTATGTTTTTGACGTCAATCTCCAGAATATGAAATATTGCACGCTCGTAGGTACGTCTTACTTTTTAGCCAATTTTTTGCGTAAAAATATGACCTATTAGAGGCTTATAGCTTTAAGGTCATATAAAAACTTTAACAACTAAGACGTATAATCCTAGCTATTGAAGTGCTGAATACATTAAAAAAATCACTCAAATCGGATAATATTTAGAGGTGGATAACAGCTTCTTTTTTTTCTATGGTCAAGTTGGCGCATCACAATTGGCTTTTTTATCTCTTTTCAGAGAAAAACGTTCTTTGAATATTGACATGAGAATTGGAGTACATTCAGGAAAGATCCTGAGCGGTCTTATTGGTATCAGAAAATGGCAGTTTGATGTATGGTCTAAAGACGCGACCATAGCAAATAAGATGGAATCCACAGGAAAAGCTGGGTAAGCTTTAATATAAAGCTTTTTTCAGGACATGCCTCTTGATCTCCAATAAGATAATTGTATCCAGTACAATCCTGCGTCTTAGTGGAGTTACCTGTTACCATTGAGGGACGTCCTACGTTACTCTTGCGTACTTACGTGGTCTCCACTAGAGAACTTTTTGACCCTATTGGTTCAGTCCTCCATACTATGTGCCCGTTCTAGTGCCATATCAAATTGATAATATAGACTTACATAAAGTAACTTATTATTACTTAGGTATGTAAGTTCAGTGCATTTTTGAGATAATTGTGGAAACAAAGTAATTTTATTCACCACTTACAATTATATCATTAGTATTTAAATCAAATGACGTCATTAAATATTAATAGGCAAAAACATTTTTTGAATAATATATGTTAATATAATTATGTAAAACTTTGTTTGAATTATTTAACGCATATTATTTGCTAGTGCATTTTTTACTTTTTTGACGTCATTCCGTGTGAATGCACGCTGGAATAATAATGAATTACTTATAATTTTAAGTAGGAAATAGTAATTAGTATAATTAAATAACCACTATTAACACAATCCAAACTATAATTAGTTAAATTCGCGTTAATTCCTCATCAAGTTTTTTTGTTTTCAGTAAAGTACACGTGACAAAGCAAACTCTCGAACTCATCCTGGATTTTGCGAGAGAATATATTATCGAGCCAAACTTTGAATCTCAAAATGATCCATTTATTATGAAAAATAAACTCGAAACGTATCTACTTTCAAGGCCAAGAGCACGGGTAATAAATATTTATTTACAAATAATTTTAGGTACCTAGGTCACAATTTATTATTTTATAAATGTATACAGATATGATCCTAGAACAGAATTGAAGCATGCAGGTCATTGGAAGGACCTTGTTGTGTAAGCGCTCTGAAGTTTGGCTTCGATTTTTCTCCTGCTCGCGCCAATTCCTCACGCTACGAGAGCGAGTGGGAGGAAAAGCGAAGCCAAACATCAAATCGCTTACACATAAGGCCCCAGGTCAATTTTCTTTGTCTGCAGTATATTATGTAAGTATAAGCAAAGAAGATAAAATGGTATAAGATTCTTTTGAAGAAGTAATATACCTACCTACTAAGTCAAAACGAGATCAATGTACTCATTGTTGATTTTTATTTGCTGTGAGACCTTGAGAAACTTGAAATCAAGAAAAAAATCAGTCAATACAAACATTTTATTAGCAAAAATTTAATTTAAAAACTGTTTTTACCTCCAAATATCCTTCTGATATTATGAAATAGAATTTCATCTTCTTACTTCTGCAATTTCTATTATAGACTCAAGAAGCGTATAAGCCATTTAGAAGAGCTTCGGTTGGCTTCAACAAGATTATAACCAAGTCCTCCAGCGCTAGAGTAAGTCGACTCTCCATATCCCTTCACATGTCAGATATCTCGATACCGACCCGTGGCCAAACCGCTATGTCCAACAGGTTGTACCAACTATCCATGGTCCAATGGTTGGACTACGGGCAATCAAAGTTATCTTTGTTACAACACACGAAAGTATTTTTCAACCAAGGTCCAACTGGTTGTACGAGAGTAAAGTATATGACGTCATAATAACTTGGTCCTTTTTTATGGCACGATCACACTCTTCTTTCCGGTGACAGCTGTCTAGAATTCGTACTATAGTTGCATGACAGGTGTCAAAGCGATAGCTGTCATAATTAAAAGTAGTTTATTTACTTTACTATCAATTCTAGACCATAATATATCCTAAGGTATTACTATATTTTTCTAATAACATAGTGGTTGGACCACGGGTCGGTATCGAGATATCTGACTAACACATTAATCTAAAACCTATGAATTCCAGTAGCGATCGGAAAATAGGAGCTCAACGAATGTGCGAAGGACAACCACATTCATGGACGAAAACCTGGTGGAATACCAACAAATGTTGAAAGCTGCCGATGCGCAGATGGCAAAGGAAATTGAAGATATGACAAACGGACGGTTAGCATAACTTAGCAAAAGATGACTTAAATACCGATACTAGTTTAATTAACTTCTAACTCATCCTCAAAAATTTCCAGAGAACACTTCAAGAAGGAAACCAAATTGAATCGGTTTACTTTGATGTATAAAAAGTGGGACATGGAAAAGAACTTCCTTCTCCTTCCGGATCCATTATTTAAATATTACATCACATGCTGCATGATCATTCTGATTTTGATTATGCTCATCAATGGACTTACCACAGACTGGTAAAAACTTCTTTTGTTACGATTTTAATCTTTTCTTCTTAATCATTTTAGATGAACTTGTACAAGTTAACTACTGCATTCATATATTAGTATTCTATCTCGAGTAGTTGTAGCTTGTCACAAAATAATATTAATTCTTTTTTTAGGTTTAGTGGTTTTAAGTGGTTCACAAGCATGACTTTAGGCATCCTGTTTCTAAGTCTCGTCTTCTTACAACCTTTAACATGGTTCCAATTTTTCTGGACAAAATACAAAGGCATAGATGAGCCTCGCCAGAAGCATTTGAGATGGATATATGATAGATCAGCAAGCATCATTAGATCGGCAAAGATAAGGACTACTTTATATTTGCTGATAAGTGTTGGACTGGCCGCTACTTCTGTGGTGAATGTTACGGGATGTGTTGAAGTTCAAGTCGAACCAGCAGTCGCTGAAACCGTTCTTTCGAACTGTGTTTCACCGTGGGTAATCTAATTTATATGATTTATTTAAAAATTATTTGTTTACTTTCTTAATAGTTAAAATTTTAAAACGACTCTTTCTTTCAGCATGTCACTCAGTGTTGGGGCCTTGCATTGCTATTGAATTTCTTATTCAGCAGAGTCTTCTTCATATTCAAATGGATCGTAGCTGCAGCAATGTCTTGTTTTTATTTGTGGATAGTCTGGGAGAATAAAACCGCGTTCTTTGCTATCGACACTACTTGGAACGTTGGTATTGATCCCAGGGTTTCTCATACGCTCTCTGTCGTATTCGTTACTGTTACTTTATACTGGATTGATAGAACAACAGAGTACAGAAATCGTCTGGATCATCTTTGGCAGCTACAATTGAGCGAAGAACAACAAGAAGCTGAGACTATGCTAAAAGTCAATAGTATGTTATTAGAAAATATACTGCCAGCTCATGTTAGTGAGTAGTCCTCGCCGCTTGTTAATTTTTTTAAAGTTACTTTATCCGTTTCAAGGTTTAATTTGGAGTTTTTTTCAGTACAAGTTTATTTAAACTTGAATAGATCAATAGATGAACTTTATTACGAGAAATATGACAATGTGGCGGTGATGTTTGCATCCCTCACTGATTATAAGCTTGGGGTTGAAGCAGATGCAGAAATGAGTGACAAATTCGTTCTTAGCATACTTGACGAGGTCATTTCTGATTTTGATAGAGTAAGTTTTCAACGTGATATTGTACGTTTTACTTAGCGTTAGATAAAAAATATATCAGTTTGTGCCTTCGGTTGTTGATCGAGGTCTTTTCTTAGCTTCATTGCTTTCATTTCAGTTGTTGATGACCGGAGCGTCAGTATACAAAGTGGAAAAGATCAAGATGGCTGGATGGACTTACATGGCAGCTTGTGGCTTAGATCCAAACCGGAGAGAGTCTTTTGGGTCTTCGTCTTTAGCCTCTAGTATTCGTGCAAATAATAGTAGCCCTTATAACAGAGCAGTTGTGGTAACAATGGTAGAGTTTGCCGCAGCCATGATGATGCAACTGCAAAACTTCAATCGAGGCTCTTTTCAAAGTTTTGAAGGACTAAATTTACGCATCGGTAAGTAACGATAAAAATGTTTTTTCTTTTTTTGTAACTTTCTCTTGAAGATTTTTTTTAAAACTTGCGTAGATTGTCCAAGGGTGTGACCATTAAATAAATGTCGTATAATTGACGCACTGACATAAATCAATAATCATTTTTATAAATCTTACCCGACATTTTATTTCATACTAGCTTTTGCCCGCAGCTCCGCCCGCTTGGTATTTTGACTTTTGTGCCATCCCACAGGAACCTCTTACTTTTTCGGGATAAAAAGTCCTTGAACTTATATCCATTCCAAAAATCAAGTCAACCCGTTGCTCCGTTGGTGCATGAAAGAGGAACAAACTAACAAACTTTTCGGATTTATAATATTAAGTATGATTATGGTATAGTATATAATATATTATGATGATATCAAAGGGCCTGATCATTGATTTATTTGACTGGCTAGACGTTTAATATCTACAACCAGGGCCTACATTTTTTTCTCAGTGCTCAATCCTGTTTATGTGATATATCCATGGGCTGATCATCGATAATTTGACAGTTATTCGATCGACAGTTGTTTATTTTGACATTCTTGCAGCGCCCGCTAGAATAGCTCGCAGATTGCAGAATTTTCCTACTCTCTCGACACTTATCGTTATATTTTGGACAAATCACACTATATCTTTACAAATTGTTGCCTTTGTGTTACTCTGATCTATAAGCTATATTATTGTAAAGCTTCATTAAAATCCATTCAGTAGTTTTTACGTGAAAGAGTAACAAACATCCATCCATACATTCTTTCAAACTTTCGCGAATTCTATAATTAGTGCATAAGTAAGTACATCCTGTAGAACTTGTAAATTGGGAGACTTGATTTTATTTAAAGTCCTTACTTTCACAAATTTTTGGTATCCTATATTCACTTTTTAGGTTTCTCACGCTAATCTATTATCTCCCCACCCTTGGCGCTCGTTAAGTGGTATGTTTTTGCTATGTACCTAATGATTAACACATAACTTTGATTTATTCCTAGGTATATCAAACGGAGAGGTAGCAGCAGGAGTAGTAGGTTCACTAAAACCTCTGTACGACATCTGGGGACATGCAGTCAATATGGCATCCAGAATGGACTCAACTGGAGAAACTGGTAAAATACAGGTAAATTCTAAAATTTAAATGCGAGACTGTTATTGATGTGATTTAGCTAAATTATTATAAGTGTAATTGAATAACCTTAAATAATACATAATCCATATGTAATAGGTACTTTTTCTGAGAATATAAATCACTTAAAGAATTGTCGTCCATAGTAATAAATTTGAAACAAACTACCCAATTGAATTTGCATATTGAAAGTAAAAATAAAACTGAACGCAAAAGTAGGTATCATACAAATCGATAAGTATCAGTTGCAAAGCAAGATGATACTTTAAATTGCTAAATATAGAACTATGAACTAACCTAACCTCTCATTATTTTTACACATTTTAGGTGACAGAAAACACCGCAATCATTTTAGACGAATGTGATATTCTAACGCAATATCGCGGAGAGACATTTGTCAAAGGCGCTGGCTACATCAAAACCTACTTTGTTCCATTGGACGAAAACTTTAACTTGGTCAAAAAACATCAGAGCATGAACTTTTATAGGACAGAAGATAGGAGTCGCTATTACACCGTGAAGAACACACTGTTTGTTGATAATACGAATAATTACAATGACACTGCGTCGCAGGAACCCACTTATGATGTTAGAAACCTATCAGACTATGAAAGTGACAGTGAAAGCTACGATGAAAGGACTATAACGCCAGTGGAAGAAGATAAAAGTATATCTTCAGAAAGTGTTAGAGAAACTCGTTGTTAGTGTTAACACGTTAAACGCCACCTGAAAATTTGAGACTTTCCATTCGGGTCATGGCACTCACCGGTGAGCCTAACCATACTGAACCATTCGGGCCATGGGGGTCACCCGTGAGCCGAGTCAGACCTTTAACATAAACGCTCCCCACGGGCCGAAGACAGCAGCTATAAAAAAAAACGAGTATCGAAGTGAACCGTGTGGCCCTGTAGATGATTCAGACCGCGTAGTTTTGAAATTCAATAGATAAGTTCAGTTTTATTCAAGCTTATTGTTTAATAATGCTGGGGTTGCTCTAAAAACAGTTAGAATAATCGATTAATGATTTTAAATTACTTCAACAGAAACATATATAAATACAAACTAGTAGTTTTCTGAGCAGTAGACCTCGTGACTACAAATTTATAGCATTTTCGATTGAACATATGCTCAAAAATGTTGAATTGCAAAAATATTCCTGATTGCAGTAGTCGTAAGGTTCGAATTCGCGGCACACCATTTTAACCGAATCTTCATAAGTCTATATCTCAACTCGTTCTTGGCCGATTTGATTCATCTTTGCAGATTTTTTTAGGATTGAGCTACTGAACTATATTGCTAACACTGTATGGCCCGTGGTCCCCGCGGAAGGAAATGTCATAATCGTTCGTCGGAGGCCACGGGACTCACCAATGAGCCTTTTGCTATATCTCATAAAATACACGGTAAAAGTTGCTCATTTTCATTTTTCAAGCGAATTACCGCATTAATAAACTTTGCAATAAAAATTTCAAGATGATGAAAATGATCCATTTCGCGATTTTGGCGTGGCCTTAACGGAAAGTTGTGGTAGGCTCACCGGTGGGCCGCGTAGCGTGTAACGTGTTTAATTAATATTTATCTTCGAAGATAGAGTTTAGATTTTTTAGTGTAAATGCAGTAAAATCATGTCGACAGATTGTATAATTTTAAGAAAACCTTGTATCTATTGGTGCTCAAAATTGAAAATAATTGAATATCTAATCGGCGTCGAGTTAGGTGCATTGTAAACGACAATTACTTAATTCTAATCCGAAAGTGAAACGTATATTTCCATTAAAGTCGTCAAACTGTTATTATCCAATCTTTATATTGAAACGAACTATCTAACATCATAATTATTTTTCTCAAAAAATGGCAAAACCAACTTCCATCGTGTACGAAATTAGAATAGTTCGCTCGAATTGATGTTTACGATTTTTCCGTTGTTGTTGATTTTTCAAAAATGGTTCAGCCTGTTTCGACAAAATGTAAATGGGGCCACCTCAGGAGTAACTTAAAAAAAAATTAGATTCACAATTGGCGTTATCGATGATCATACACAAAAACATAAAAACAGACAGGCATAGAACCTCCTCCTTTTTGGAAGTCGGTTAGTTAAAAAATCGTATTACTGCTCTCAGCAAAGTGACGTATGATAATATATATATATTGTAATACGTAAGTAATACAATAACTTAAAATTTATAATATACTATTATTTAGATTGTCAGCCATTGTAATAACTAAATGTTAATGTTAGTTTAATAATTAATTAAAAATAGTTAGAAGTATAAAACAATGGTGAGTAGGAAATTTAATAAATGTAGTAATAAATTATGAGATATTTGTATTATTTTTAATGTTCTTAGATAATAATAATAGCTGAAATATAAACATTTTTTTTCTCCGTTATAATTCATGACACTGGCAATTCAAACAATGCATGAAGTTTTCCTTTTAAAAAAGTAAATTATCATGGCTAATTGTTATTCTAATGATTTTTATGATTTGTAATGATTTATGTTCTCTATAGTAAAACTATCATTTAATTTATTTTATTGTTTATTGGAAAATCAGAGCCAAATAATAAATGAGTCGTCATATTGGTACGTGTTGGATAAATTGGAGCATAATACATTTTTTGTACAGGGTTGTTTAACCATTTACAATGGTAAATGGTTATGAGATTGTTATGTGTTCTATAAGATCCGTCTGTCCATCCCATTGTCAAAAAGCCTTGTGAACTTTCGCGTTAAAAAAATGCATGAATTTATGATAGTTCTAGTCTCTAGAATAGATATCAATTTTAATGTCCTATAAGACCAAAAAGCTCCAGATTAAATAAGGCTTCAATATTTTTTAAAATAATAAGTATTAAATAGCAGGTATAGTTTAATATTTCTATATTATTTACAGTGACTATTATCTTTTATGCTGATGTTTGTACTTACTATTTAAGGATTCACAATTTTTTGTGAATATACGCTAAGTGTGTACAATCAATAAAAATAGCAAAAATTTTAAATTTAGCAACTGTAAACATTATTAATTTATTGAATCTTAGATAAACATTCAAAGTCCGTATAAATTAATCACAACTGCTTGTTATGTAAACAAAATTTTATTAGTGAACTGCAAAAATTACAAATACACTATAGTTGGAACCGGATAGGTGAAGTATCCATGAAGCATTTGAAAGACAACCAATTTGTTTCTAAAGGAGTAGCTCCTTTCTTATTACAGTTTTGTATACTTTGCATCAGGTCTTTATCGTTTGGGAACACAAGTGCTGCCGCTTCTGGATTCAAACTTCCATCTTCACGTGCGAATCCAGTTTTTAGGTAAGCACAATGCACCAATTGCATGTAATCATCATCTTCTTTGTATTTCCCTGCTAGAGTTAACGAGTATAGTTCATCGACGTCTGCGTTTTTGGCACAGCTTGTGACAACTTCTTTTACAGCGTCGCTGACCTCTTTTGGAAGGGCTAAGACTCGCTGAAAAGAAAGTTATTATTTGTAAATGTAATAAATTGCTACTACAGATTTTTTACTAGTAGTTCTCTAGAATTTTCATAAGCTTATATATCAACTTGCTCTGACCAATTTGGTTCATACTTGCAAATCTTTGTTAGATTTAGATACTAAACTATGTTGTCAAATATAATCGCAATCAGTAAATAGCGCGATAGCAAATTCCTAAAAAGATTATTTTTCTATTGAAAAATGTGCTATCCACAGACTCCAGGGTATGTGCCCTTTGTTAACTAAAATAACAATTGTTAGATTACACTGTACAAAGAGAGTTAGTAGGTACTTGAAATTTTAGCCTAAGTTTGTTAGTTGGTGCACTGCGTGAATGACACGAGCAGTACGGCGACCCGCAAGCAGCACCCGATCACGAGTGTGACACATGTACCAGCCATCGCTCTCTTCGATCATATTTGAGGGAAGAGAGCAACCCGGCACAATACATGATGCCGCCGCAAGAAGAAGCCTTCGATGGCGAGCATGAATGCCTGGGGCATGCATGCAATGCTTATTTCTTATAAATTACAAATACCAATAAAAAAATACAAGTACGAGTACACATTTTTCACGTCCTATGTCATTTTTTTGTCTTCTCCCGGCCCAGAGAAAAAAAATATTGAGACGCCCTTTGTTTTTTTATTCTAAAACGATTGATTTATTGTATCTAATGAGGAATATAATTTGATTGAAATATACCTACCTAACTGAAATAATAAGGAAGTTTCCCGTTTTCTAGTTTTTTTTTTATTAAATTACACCAAGTCTGCAATAAATTATGGTAGGTATTTAGGGCTAGCTACCCGGCCAATAGTCCCATAGTAATATTTGGCCATAATATACAATAATATTTTAAGAAAGAACCTTACCATTTTTATGATTAAGAATTTTTTTATTTACCTGTGAATGTGTGAATGCATTTTTGAGAACTTATTACAAGAAAATGTATACTTGCGAGGTCTAGTGTTTGGAGAGCTACTTGTTAATTGTTACAGATGTAAAAACCGCAGTACACTAGATACATGTATACACCAAGTCTTGTTCCATTTGGATATAAAGTTTATTTACTCACGGCAATATTTATGGGAATGCTGACTTTTTATTCGTAATATTTGGGGGTTAGTCCCATAGTAAATGTTGATTATAACATAAAGATGAGTACAATGATATCCTAGAACGTATTAGTGGCTTAGAAAAATATCCGGTATAGAATGAAGCACTTTATTTCCTTTTTTCCTTACTCCCGCCTAACCCACGGCGCGGCACCTGGGTCGGGTGACGTCACACACATTATTCCGTCGCGGGTCTTTTTGATTTCGTGCGGTCATGTTTAGACATTTTTTTTTTTTTTATTTCAAATAGGTTTGCGTTTGACTACACACTGCCTGATGTAAAGCAGATATGCGGTCTAGGATGTAGCACGCTTACCTAGAAGATACCTATTTACTCGAGATTTGAAGACACCTATTACTTTAACGGAAAGACAGACTTAGGCAAAACGTTCCACATTCTGGCAGTTCGTATGAGGAATGTGGACTCAAAACGCTTTGTTCTAACGCGTGGGATGTCCACCATAAAAGGGTGGCGCTTTGGTCGCGTCTGTCTAGCCGTACGATAGAAGAAAGGGGCAGGTGGGACCAGATCGTGCAACTCCTGGGCGCACTCACCGAAGTGTATCCGATAGTAGGCAGACAGACACGCCACCCTACGTCGATGCTCAAGACTTTGCAGCTTCGACTCAGTCAAGGTTTCGTTGCCTATCAGCCTCCTGGCTCGCCTTTCAATGGACTCCAAAGCCTCCAACTGGTATTTGGCAGAGCCATCCCAAAGGTGAGAGCAGTATTCCATGCAAGACCTGACTTGCGCTTTATAAAGACTAAGCAGTTGCTCAGGTGTGAAATACCGTCTCACCTTAGAGAGAACACCAAGTGAACAGACATCCATAACTCCGTCATTTATTAAGATATTCGAGTAATTTTTTCACTGTATCTAATATAATTCTAACGTCTTTAAATGTATATAACTATTTTTAGTTTTTATGATAAAGGAAACCTTCCTTATTGTAAAATACTTAACCATTCTGGAAAGTACAGTCCCATTCAACAATTGACTACATTGTAACTCGCAGTAACTTTAATAATCTTTACTAATATTATTCTTAAATCCAAAAGTGTTTTATTTTACAAAATTATAAAATAGTTTTATTTTACAAAATTAATTTTACAAAATCATTATCGCACTACAGTAAACACAACATAAGTTTAGGAGAAATCCATCAAAAGTCCTGCAGAACCTACACTGAGAGATCATGTCGTGTCGTAGATATCTCCGTTACTTCTTAAATGAGCAATTATTAGTCGTGTGTACTTGTGACATCATATTTATTATTTTTATTTGGTAAGTGCAAAACTGATATTAGATTTTTTTAATATATTAATTTAATTATTAAGAATTAAGTGTGTTTGTTTGCTTTTTAGTTTCTCCCGCATGAACAACGAAGTAACGGATCGACATGATTTTCGATATTCATAATGCATATAAATAGGTAGTTCAAAGGTTGGAAAGTGGCATAGGTGGCTTTTTATCCCGTGAAAATAAAAGTTTCCAATGAGATAGCACAAAAAATACACACGGATGAAGCCGAGGGCATAAGCTAGTTTATTATTATAATGTTAGTTTATAGTTTAATGTTACATACTCAAGTAATTTGCCTAGTATAAAAAGTGAGAAGAATAGTTTTCTGATAATTTTTCGCCAAAACTTGAGCAACCTACTTCAACCTTGTGCAAAATTCGAAAAGTTCGCGCGGATCGATGTATCGTTAATGTAGTAATTTTCACAATATCTTTAAGCAGTTAATAACATTTGCAAATGTATGCAAAGATTAGCAAATAAGTAAAAACTTACTTCATGACCTCCATCTGCTTCGCCATATTTTATTATAATGCCAATTAAACACAGAAAATACTTCAACAGCTTCATTTTTTGAAAAAAGTCTCTTTTTAGAAAACTCAAAAATAATTAACTATTTACAACTCTACTAGATAAAATCGTGCTCTTTTATAATAATATAAAAAAATATGTATAAAATTCGTATTTACTGAGAAACAACCTAGGTAATTGTCGATGTTGTCGTTTCTCGAAAAGCACAGAGTGGAATCGCTCTAGCTGAGGCTATTTAAGTACTTAAATACCTATGATATTATTTTTTCACTGAGAATTTTCCTGCTTAGAAAAATTAATTCAAGGTTATTTATTTGTAAAATGTTCCAAACAATAGTAGTACTTCAAATTCACAGTTCTTTAATAGGTATATGTTATCTGCAATAATGCAGACAATAATAAAAATAATAGAATTTAGACAATAGTAGAAATGATATACGGCCCAGCAAGCGCAGCGTAGGACGTCCACCGGCTAGGTGGACTAACGATATAAAAAGGATCGCAGGAACGCGCTGGATGCAGGCCGCTTCCAACCGGCCTTATTGGAAATCCATGGGGAGGCCTATGTCCAGCAGTGGACGTCCTACGGCTGATGGATGTATATTGCAGACAACATTAATTGATTTAGCGATATATTTTATTCATTTTTAACCGACGAACCGGAGATGGTAATCAATTCGACGTGTATATTTTTTATGTATAACCACGCATAATTTATACATAGTAGTCCGATTTCAATATTTTTGGAAAGAGTAAGAGTTAGTGTTTGGAGATACTTCAAAATTGGTCCCATTTTAATTTTATCGAAATCGGCTGAGCCAATTTTGATAAATCAACTAAAATTATAACAGGACTTCATAGGCGTGATTTTTCTGACAGCTGTCGCAGAGATCAAGTTAAATTTTACGAAGTATAGAATGGCAAGACGAGTTTTTTGGCGGGAACGCGGAAAAGACATGTCGCGTCATTGTATTATTTTGTTAAAGTTGTGTTTTTATCAGTGATAATTAATGAAAAATTGTGATATTTCATTGATTATGAGCTGAATTACGTGCATGAGTGTGGGCAAGTGATATAATGTGACGTATCATGTCGTACCGTGTTGTTACCAAAACTCCTTTGACACCTCTAGAAAAGTCTCCACTGGCTTATTGAGGTATGACTTAGACTTAAAGTGATAGGACTTAATAAGAACTACATATCGGATGACTCTATCAGTTTTGTAAACACAGCAATGGTCTAAGGTCAATAGTTACAGAGATTTTTCACTTTTAAATTTGACAGCTGTCATCTGAAATGTAGGTCTCGTTGAGTTCTATCACTTGCGTCAAGACAGCAATAGTCTAGCTTTAATAGTTACAGAAATATTCCACTTTTAAGTTTCACAGCTGTCATCCGAAATGTAGGTCTCGTTGAGCTCTATCACTTTTGTGAAGACAGCAATAGTCTAGCTTTGATAGTTACGGAGGTTTAAGTTTGGCAGCTGTCATCCGAAATGTAGATCTCGTTGAGTTCTATCACTTTTGTGACGACAGCAATAGTCTAACTTTCATAGTGTTGGGTTTTGTTCAAAAATTGCATATTCTTAATGTGTGGTTTTTGGACGAAAACTACAGTTCGAAGGCGGTAGTCAATCACAGACTTTAAAAAAAAGTAAATGCAGTAATAAACTGGCTGTGGTTGGCTAATTATAGAGGAAGTGGGCAGATATTTTTATAACATCGTGGTCAGAGACTAGTACGGTTTTTAGAGACCATTCTGGTCGAGCCGTCGGAGCGAAGAACAAGTCTAGATTAGTTATTTTTAGGGTTCCGTACCTCAAAAGGAAAAAATGGAACCCTTATAGAATCACTTTGTTGTCCGTATGTCCGTCTGTCCGTCTGTCCGTCTGTCCGTCTGTGTGTATGTCAAGAATCTTTATCTCGGGAACGCGTAAACATATCGAGTTGAAATTTAAACTGTACACGTATATCTATGGTCTCTTGCAGTTGTGTAAAAAAAAATCTTCTCAATTATCGTTTAAAAAAGTTAGAGCCGTTTATGTCGTAAAAAACCGCATATTTTGCACTCACAAAAATCAAAACCTACTTTTCGTTGACATAGAACTATGAAATTTGGCGAAAAGCATTGTCTCAGAGTACACATATAAGAATAAATCTGAAAACAGTACATTTTTATTTAAATCACAAAAAATAGGGCCCCAAAATTCACAAAATATGTGTCTAAAATTCAAAGTGAGTGAATGGTATCATGTAAGGTATCATATAAAAGATCTTCATTAGCACATGCTAAAACAGGTTTTTAATTATTTTAACAACGTGTTTGTACGGAACCCTCGATGTGCGACCCTGACTCGCACTTTTCCGGTTTTTAGAGCTTAGAGAACACTGTGATGGAAGAAATAAATCTGCAAAGTTTAATTGTAATAATATTAGTGTTTCTACTGCATCGAGTCCTCGGTTTTCCTAACAATAGTTACGGAGATAATCCACTTTTAAGTTTGACAGCTGTCCTTTAAAATATAGATCTAATTGCGCTCTGTCACTTTTGTGAAGTCACCAGTAGTGTAACTTCGATAGTTACGGAGATAATTCAGTTTTAAGCTTTGACAGCTGTCATTAGAACTATCTTATATATCTCATTGAGTGTTATTACTTCTATTAAAACAGTAATGGTCTAGCTTCGATAGTTACGGAGATATTAATACTTCTAAGTTTGACAACTGTTACTTTCACACCTGTCATGCCATTTTACTTGTATTAATTCTGGAATGACAGTTGTCAAATTTGACATGAAGTGAAATGAAATAAAAATTCAAAAGTTTAGCAAATCAATAACATGAATAAATACTTACCAAAATATCAATTTTTTTTTTGATATAATAAGAACATCACTATTGTTTTTCGCCTCAATACGGTGGACTAGGCACGCGCGACAAGTCACGAATAATATAGACACTATAGCGAAACTGTGCTGTAAGTATAATGTTGGTTTATTCTTATTACGTACATTTGAAAGAGACGCCTATATGATTATTATTTCGGTTTTTAAACTATTACATGTCAAAGTATCTAAATGTCATTACACCATCTCCATTTGCCTTCCTCAATGTGTATAACTCATAAATTAAGACAGATCTAAACCTTTCTGTCTGTAATTATGATCTACGGACGACTGTAGTCTTAGAAAAAAAATACAGACTACAAAATCAATAAATTTAAAAAAAAAATGACACTTACATAATTCATATGTAATAGGTACTTTTTCTGAGAATATAAATCACTTAAAGAATTGTCGTCGATAGTAATAAATTTGATACAAACTACCCAATTGAATTTGAATATTGAAAGTAAAAATAAAACTGAACGCAAAAGTAGGTATCATACAAATTGATACGTATCAGTTGCAAAGCAAGATGATACTTTAAATAGCTAAATATAGAACTGTGAACTAACCTAACCTCTCATTCTTTTTACACATTTTAGGTAACGCAATATCGCGGAGAGACATTTGTCAAAGGCGCTGGCTACATCAAAACTTACTTTGTTCCATTGGACGAAAACTTTAACTTGGTCAAAAAACACCAGAGCATGAACTTCTATAGGACAGAAGATAGGAGTCGCTATTATACCGTGAAGAACACACTCTTTGTTGATAATACGAATAATTACAATGACGCTGCGTCGCAGGAACCCACTTATGATGTTAGGAACCTATCAGACTATGAAAGTGACAGTGAAAGCTACGATGAAAGGACTATAACACCAGTGGAAGAAGATAAAAGTATATCTTCAGAAAGTGTCAGAGAAACTCGTTGTTAGTGTTAACACGTTAAACGCCACCTGAAAATTTGAGACTTTCCATTCGGGCCATGGCACTCACCGGTGAGCCTAACCATACTGAACCATTCGGGCCATGGGGGTCACCCGTGTGCCGCGTCAGACCTTTAACATAAACGCTCCCCACGGGCTGAAGACAGCAGCTATAAAAAAAAAAGAATATCGAAGTGAGCCGTGTGGCCCTGTAGATGATTCAGACCGCGTGGTTTTGAAATTCAATAGATAAATTCACTTTTATTCAAGCTTATTGTTTAATAATGCTGGGGTTGCTTTAAAAACGGTTAGAATAATCGATTAATGATTTTAAAAGACTTCAACAGAAACATATATAAATACAAACTAGTCGTTTTCTGAGCAGTAGACCTCGTGACTACAAATTTATAGCATTTTCGATTGAACCTATGCTCAAAAATGTTGAATTGTAAAAATATTCCTGATTGCAGTAGTCGTTAGGTTCGAATTCGCGGCACACCATTTTAACCGAATCTTCATAAGTCTATATCTCAACTTGTTCTTGGCTGATTTGATTCATCTTTGCAGATTTTTTTAGGATTGAGCTATTGAACTATATTGCTAACACTGTATGGCCCGTGGTCCCGGCGGAAGGAAATGTCATAATCGTTCGTCGGAGGCCACGGGACTCACCAATGAGCCTTTTGCTATATCTCATAAAATACACGGTAGAAGTAGCTCAATTTTTATTTTCAAGCGAATTACCGCATTTATTAAACTTAATATTTATTGAAATTTTTATCAAAGCATCTTGAAATTATTATTGCAAATAAAAATTTCAAGATGATGAAAATGATCCATTTCGTGATTTTGGCGTGGCCTTAACGGAAAGTTGTGGTAGTCTCACCGGTGGGCCGCGTAGCGTGTAACGTGTTTAGTTAAATATTTATCTTCGAAGATAGAGTTTAGAGTGTTTAGTGTAAATGCAGTGAAATCATTTCGACGGATTGTATAATTTTAAGAAAACCTTGTATTTAGTGGTGCTCAAAATTGATAATAAATCAATATCTAATCAGCGTTGAATTAGGTGCATTGTAAACGACAATTACTTAATTCTAATCCGAAAGTGAAGCGTATGTTTTCATGAAGTCGTCAAACTATTATTATACGATCTTTATTGAAACGAACTATCTAACATCATAATTATATATTGATGATGATGTTTACGATTTTTCCGTTGTTGTTGATTTTTCAAAAATGGTTCAGCCGATTTCGACAAAATGTAAATGGGACCACCTCGGGTGTATACTCTTTCTAACTAAAAAAAACACAATTTGATTCGGTTCACAATTGGCGTTATCGATGATCATACACAAAAACGTACAAACAGACAGACATAGAACCTCCTACTTTTTGGAACTCGGTTGGTTGAAAAATCGTATTACTGCTCTCAGTAAAGTAACGTATGATAATATATGTATATTATAATACGTAAGTAATACAATAACTTAAAATTTATAATATGCTATTATTTAGATTGTCAGCCATTGTAATAACTAAAATGTTAATGTTAGTTAAATAATTAATTTTTTTTTATATACTCTACTACTACATAGAAAGCAATTGGATCATCCACAGACCCTTGAAGGTCTAAAGATAATCCAAGTGCTCAAGCCCACTGCCAGTTGGCAGCGTGCCCAGCATGCTGGCAGCATTGCGACGCTGAATGGCAATGCTTATACGTTGAGCCAAATAAACACCAGCATCTTGGTCACGCGTTGCAACCACCAGACGCCCAGAAAGTAGTAAAAATAAAAAAAATATAGTTAGAAGTATAAAACAATGGTGAGTAGGAAATTTAATAAATGTAATAATACATTATGAGATTTTTGTAATTTTTAATGTTCTTAGATAATAATAATAGCTGAAATATAAACTTTTAATTTTCTTTTCTTTAAATGGCCTATTAGACCAAAAAGCTCCAGATTAAATAAGGCTTCTTTATTTTTTTAAATAATTAATAAGTATTAAATAGCAGGTATAGTTAAATGTTTCTATATTATTTACAGTGACTTTTATCATTTATGCTGATGTTTGTACATACTATTTCAAGATTTACAATATTTTGTGAATATATGCTAAGTGTGTATAATCAATAAAAATAACAAAAAATTTAAATTTAGCCACTGTAAACATTATTAATTTATTTTATCTTAGATAAACATGAATAGTCCGTATAAATTAATCACAATTGCTTGTTATGAAAACAACATTTTATTAGTGAACTGCAAAAATTACAAATACACTATAATTGGAACCGGATAGGTGAAGTATCCATGAAGCATTTGAAAGACAACCAATTTGTTTCTAAAGGAGTAGCTCCTTTCCTATTACAGTTTTGTATACTTTGCATCAGATCTTTATCGTTTGGGAACACAAGTGCTGCCGCTTCTGGATCCAAACTTCCATCTTCACGTGCTAATCTAATTTTTAGGCAAGCACAATGCACCAATTGCATGTAATCAGCATCTTCTTTGTATTTCCCTGCTTGAGTTAACGAGTATAGTTCATCGATGTCTGCGTTTTTGGCACAGCTTGAGACAGCTTTTTTTACAGTGGCGCTGACCTCTTTTGGAAGGGCTAAGACTCGCTGAAAAGAAAGTTATTATTTGTTAATAAATAAATTGCTTTTACAGATTATTTTACTTGTAGTTCTCTAGAATCTTAGTAAGCTTATATATTAACTTGCTCTGACCAATTTGGCTCATACTTGCAAATCTTTGTTAGAATTAGATACTAAACAATGTTGTCAAATATAATAGCAATCAGTAAATAGCGCGACAGCAAATTCCTAAAAAGATTATTTTTCTATTGAAAAATGTGCTAACCACAGACTCCAGGGTCTGTGCCCTTTGTTAACTAAAATAACAATTGTTAGATTATACTGTACAAAGAGAGTTAGTAGGTACTTGAAACTTTAGCCTAAATTTGTTAGTTGGTGCACTGCGTGAATGACACGAGCAGTACGACGACCCGCAAGCAGCACCCGATCACGAGTGTGACACATGTGCCAGCCACCGCTCTCTTAGATCATATTTGAGGGAAGAGAGCAACCCGGCACAATATATGATGCCGCCGCAAGAAGAAGCCTTCGATGGCGAGCATGAATACCTGGGGCATGCACGCAATGCTTATTTTTTATTTATAAATTACAAATACACATTTTAACGTCCTATGCCATTTTTTTGTCTTCTCCCGACCCAGAAAAAAAGAATATCGAGACGCCCTTTGTTTTTTATTCTAAAACTATTGATTTATTGTATCTAATGAGGAATAGAATTTGGTTGAAATATACCTTAGGTAGGTTATTAATGTTTTAATTAATGTATTACTGTAATAATAAGGAAGTTTCCCGTTTTCTAGTTTTATTTTTATTAAATTAGGTACACCAAGTCGGCAAAAAATTATGGTATTAGTCCCATAGTAATATTTGGCCATAATATACAATAATATCCTAGGGAAGAACCTTACCATTTTTATGATGAGGAATATATTTATTTACCTCTGAATGATGTGCATTTTTGAGAACTTATTACTAGAAAATGTATACTTGCGAGGTCTAGTGTTTGGAGAGCTACTAGTTAATTGTTACAGATGTAAAAACCGCAGTACACTAGATACATGTATACACCAAGTCTTGTTCCATTTGGATATAAAGTTCATTTACTCACGGCAATATTTATGGGAATGCTGACTTTTTATTCGTAATATTTGGGGGTTAGTCCCATAGAAAATGTTAATCATAACATAAAGATGAGTACAATGATATCCTAGAGCGTATTAGTGGCTTAGAAAAATACCCGGAATAGAATGAAGCACTTTATTTCCTTTTTTCCTTACTCCCGCCTAACCCACGGCGCGGCTCCTGGGTCGGGTGACGTCACACGCATAAATACGTCGCGGGTCTTTTTGATTTCGTGCGGTCATGATTAGACATCATAACTCCGTCATTTATTAAGATATTCGAGTATTTTTTTCACTGTATCTAATATAATTCTAACGTCTTTAAATGTATATAACTATTTTTAGTTTTTATGATAAAGGAAACCTTCCTTATTGTAAAATACTTTCCATTCTGGAAAGTACAGTCCCATACAACAATTGACTACATTGTAACTCGCAGTAACTTCAATAATCTTTACTATTATTATTTTCAAATCCAAAAGTGTCTTATTTTACAAAATAATAAAATAGTTTTATTTTACAAAATCATTATCGCACTAACAGTAAACACAACTTAAGTTTAGGAGAACTTAAGTTTAGGAGAACTCCATCAAAAGTCCTGCAGAACCTACACTGAGAAATCATCTCGTGTCGTAGGTGTCTGCGTTACTTCTTAAATGAGCAATTATTGGTCGTGTGTTCTTGTGACATCATCTTCATTATTTCTATTTGGTAAGTGCGAACTGATATTAGATTTTTTTAATATATTAAGATATTAAGAATTAAGTGTGTTTGTTTTCTTTTTAGTTTCTCCCGCATGAACAACGAAGTAACGGATCGACATGATTTTCGATATTCATAATGCATATAAATAGGTAGTTCAAAAGTTGGAAAGTGGCATAGGTGGCTTTTTATCCCGTAAAAATAAAAGGTTCCAATGAGATAGCACAAAAAATATACGGATGAAGCCGAGGGCATAAGCTAGTTTATTATTATAATGTTAGTTTACAGTTTAATGTTACATACTCAAGTAATTTGCCTAGTATCAAAAAGTGAGAAGAATAGTTTACTGATCATTTATCGCCAAAACTTGCGCAACCTACTTCAACGTTTAATTATCGTTAATGTAGTAATTTTCACAATATCTTTAAGCAGTTAATAACATTTGCAAATGTATACAAAGATTAGCAAATAAGTAAAAACTTACTCCATGACCTCCATCTGCTTCGCCATATTTTATTAAAATGCCAATTAAACACAGAAAATACTTCAACAGCTTCATTTTTCGAAAAAAGTCTCTTATTCAGAAAACTCAAAAATAATTAACTGTTTACAACTCTACTAGATAAAATCGTGCTCTTTTAAAATAAATATAAAAATATGTATAAAATTCGTATTTACTGAGAAACAAACTAGGTAATTGTCGATGTTGTCGTTTCTCGAAAAGCACAGAGTGGAATCGCTCTAGCTGAGGCTATTTAAGTACTTAAATACCTATTATATTATTATTCCGCTGAGCATTTTCCTGCTTAGAAAAAATAATTCAAGGTCATTTAATTGTTAAATGTTTTAAACAATAGTCGTAATTCAAATTCACAATTCTAAAGAATTGTAGGTATATATAGGTATTTATTGCAGACTATAATAAAAATAATAGAAATTAGACAATAATAGAAATTATATTCGGACCAGCAAGCGCAGCGTAGAAGGTCCACCGGCTATGTGGACTGACGAGTGACGATATAATAAGGATCGCAGGAACGCGCTGGATGCAGGCCGCTTTCAACCGGCCTTATTGGAAATCCATGGGGAGGCCTATGTACAGCAGTGGACGTCCTACGGCTAATGGAAGTATATTGCAGACAACATTAATTGATTTAGCAACATATTACATTCATTTTTAACCGACGAATCGGAGAAGGTACTTACTCAATTCGACGTGTATATTTTTTTTATGTATAACCACGCATAATTTTACATAGTAGTCGTAATATTTTTGGAAAGAGTATACTTCGGATTTCAATATTTTCGGAAAGAGTATACTTCGAAATTGGTGCCATTTTAATTTTATCGAAATCGGCTGAGCCATTTTTGATAAATCAACAAAAATGTAAAAAAATGGTACGTCGATCCGTGCGAAATATCCCGAATTCTGTACATGGTTCAATTCGGTAATGACATATTATGCGAAAAAATATTATATAGTTACTTATTAGACTCACAAATAAATATCATGAATTTGATATTTAGAAAAAATATGTTTGTCGAAATAATATTCTTGCAGCCATGTTTTTATAAATAAATGAAACCATTTTTTAGTATTAGGTATAAAAGTATGTATATTAATTTTAAAAGAGTGTTAACATAATACAGAATTCGTACGCTGATATGAAATGTGAATGCTGTCTACTTATACAAAAATCATAAAATCATTAAGGTCTCATAAAAAAAATTAAAGTTTTTAAATAACTATCACATATTTGGAATTCGATTGGTAACATTTAAATGCATTGAACGCAGTATCATGAGGACATTTGCCAGTAAGCTTAGAGCATTTTACAAAAATTTGTTTCATATACTCCTTGTCTTCGAACACTGATGCTGCTTTTGCGACGTCTACCGTTCCATCATCATAGACAAATCCGCAGGTGTGAAGAACACAAAAGACCAGTTTTTTATACTCAGAATCGTTACTGAGCTCGCGTCTTCCTTCTCGTAAGTTTCTAAGAAAATCAGCAGCTTGTAAATTGTAGGCGCTACATTTTGTCACTGCCACTTCGATTTCATGTCTCAACGTGGGTGGCAAAGGCATTGGTATCTGTGAACACAAGTAAAATTGAAGAAGAAATCATTAAGAAACATATTTTCATAGAATTTTGTTACATCTATTACCAGTTACAAAATCCTGATGTCCGGGAAACATTGTGGTCACGACAGCTTTCAAATGTAGAATGAAGTAAATATCAAAGAGGCCATTAGATACCGAATATGTTATTCTTGATATGTGTATTACTCAGTAATACTAAAATAAAATAGGGTTATTCGATATAAATTAATATTATTAATAATTATGATACAATTAAGGGGCCTAGTGGACCAATTTAAGATACCAGTTTCGTTAATTGGACCGAATGAGAACTTTTGCTAAATAATTATTTTTCACTAGTTGCCATTATCCCATCAAATTATCGGACCGATATTATCTAGGTACTGAACTTAGCTACATTATGAGTTATTTGTCATTAGTATATCTAAAAAAAATTGTGATATGTGCCATTATGTCAAAGGTTACCAATATAGGCCACTCTCCCCAATCTTTAAAACTACGGAACGGATTTTGATGCGGTTTTTTTTTCATAGATAGTGATTCAAGCAAAATGTTTATTATGTACTAGTTTTTGCAAGCGGCTCCGCCTGCGTGGAATTTGACTTCTTTGCTATCCCACAGGAACCTCTTATTTTTTCGGGATAAAAAGTAGCCTGTCGCTTCCCGGCTGTTGAACTATAACGCGAAAAATCAAGTTGATCCGTTGCTGCATTGCTGCGTGAAAGAGGAACAAACCAATAAACTTTTCGGATTTATAATATCAGTATAAAGTATGATAATACACCTGTGCGAAGCCAAGGCGGGTCGTTAGTAATGTGATAAACATAAAATATTGTTCAAATATATATTGCTAAAAGCGTTCCACACGCAAACATTTAAAAAGTTATCATGTATTTGGTATTTGATTGGTAACATTTGAATCCATTGTACGCAGTTTCATAAGGATATTTGCCAATAAGTTTAGAGCATTTTTCAAAGAGTATCTTCATAATCTCCTTGTCTTCAAAAACCGCTGCAGCTTTTTCGACGTATATTTTCCCATTTTCGTCAATGAATCCCGTAGCACGGAGAATGCAAAAGACAAGTTTTTGGAATTCAGTGTCTTTTCTAAGGTCGCTTCTTGCTTCTTGTAGGACTCGGAGAAATTCAGCAGCTTCTAAGGTGTGGGCGCTACATTTGGTCACAGCCGCTCGAACTGCTTGCTCTAATGCATGTGGTAAACGCATTGGGATCTGTGAATAGAAGAAGAAATTTAAAAAAATCGAGAGTGTTATTAGTTATCTGAACAATATACTACGCGGCACATTTTTTTAACCTTTAACCAGGGACGTGAGTAAAATTAAAAATTAGGGAAGTGAATGTTTATTATTAACACTATAAGTGACATGGGGTCTCACAGGCAGGTCCTAAGGCCTAACCGAGTTTGAAGGTGACAGTGACCTTCAAAGTTCTTTTAATTAAATTACTTTCAGATTACCTAAAATTGTATTGCTGTTTAACTATTAGACTGTATTAAAACAATTGTAAGTGAATTTAATAAGTTTTTATAATTACTTGAGAAAAAAAAACTTTTCTTAGACATTTATGGACTTTTCAGTCTTAATTGACATGGGATGTTATGTCTCATTTAGCATTGAAATAAATATTACATAAATAATATGTCAAATTTAATACTGTTTGCTTAAAATCCAACAAGAAACAATCAGAATAATACAAAAACTACTTCTGAAAACCAAAAATAAAAATTCTGACAACCACTCAATTTGGCATAAATCTAGCAAATGATATGGCTATGATAAAATACCAGAAAAGGTGAGCAGCACAAGGGAATTGCTGCTATCTTTCTATGTAACGCTTTCATCTCGATCTTTATCTTGATCACTTTCACAAAGCTGTAAAAGTTCATGACCGGAAACAAATAACTCATCAATATCGCCTTCACTGTCAGATTGGTCTGAAACCAGCATGAAAACTGAGTTTCTCTTCAAACGATGAGCTGTCTGCCTGTAATATTTTTTCTTTACTGAACTCCTGCTCACAATGCTGGAGTTGATATTTCCCAGGGTTTTTTCCATTTTGCATCGATAATAAAAAAATGATCGAAAAAATTTTGTATGACAACTAGTGATGCAGCCTCAGGCTACGGCTATCTGAGCAGTATTACTTACGTATTAAACAACCGATAACATGTATGTGTTTATCAATGATCGTTTTAGCACCAAAACAAAAGCTACTGAGACGGGTTGAGGCAAGCGAAGGGAAGTGGTCAATTATAAGAATTTGCAATACACGCGACGTCTGTGAGACTACACGTCACAAGTTTAAGGTTAATAAATCTTCATATGCCTATATCTCGACTTGTACAATGTAGGTGCATAGCCGATTTGGTCTATATTTGCAAATCTTATTATAATTTAGCTACTAAACGATCTTGCCAAAAGCAAATTTCCCCCTTTTTTAAATACTCGTACCCATCAAAAATCACCGACCTCAAAAAAAACCCGTGTACCAAGTTTCCTCAAGATTCGTTGAATAATGTAACCTGTTGAGGAAAAACCACATCTGGACAGACGAAAGCAAAATTGTTGAGTAGGAACTGTTGTCCCCTGCCAATTCTACTTACGAGTCTGTGGAGATGTGTCGGTTCTTCTACGAATGTCCTCAATTCCTGATTTATTCATCATTCATAGCTCTATCCATAGCTTTGAGCTACTTTTTTAAAATTTTTAAATTATTTACAATACTACTTTATATGCTAAAACTACCTACACTATTACTACATAGAAAGTAATTGGATCATCCACAGACCATTGAAGGTCTAAAGATAATCTAAGTGCTCAAGCCCACTGCCAGTTGGCAACGTGCCCAGCATACTGGGAGCATTGCTACGCTGAATGGCAATGCTTATACGTTGAGCCAAATCCAAATAATTGAGCTACTTGGAGCTTGGAATACATACATACAGGATTATTCCTAATCAATTAGAATCCTTTTAGGGGTTTAATCTGTGGATCAAAACTAACAACTCTTTTTCTGCGACTTTTATCAAAACTCAAAAAAAAAAATTGTTCCATAGAAAAATATCGTTCACCCGCGACAAAATGTATGGAACAGCTGTTTTTTTAATAATAATTTTAATATATTGGGACATCAACACCTTTATTAGAGAAACAACATTCAAAATATCTAAATAAATGTGCTCACCTTCGTTTTAATTTGTGGATTTTCTGTTGGAACGTGTATGTGTGCAGCCACACAGAGAACTGATAATGTGAATAATACAACATGTTTAAACATTTTTGTAGAGGTAACTCACCAATTCAAACTCAAAATTCGAAAACAAAATGTTCGACTAACTAACAAACTTATGCTTTTATAGTGCAGCCAAAATATTGATCGCTATAAAAAATGTTATCACCGATCATAGAATTTGATTTGTGTTAATTGACATTTTTGCTCTATTTCTACCGAAATATTATTCCACTTGCTCTTACGGTTGTGCTGTCATAAATAAATTTGAATATGGCCCAATTCGAAAACAAAACAAAAATCAAACAAACTCTTAGGGTTCCACATATTGAGTTTACAACAAAAACTGCATTAGTTTAAACCAATTTTTACCCGCGGCTTCGCCCGCATGATGTTTTGATTTTTGTGCAACCCTTTATTTATACGGGATAAAAAGTAGACTATGTCACTTTCCGTCTTTCAAACCCGAGGCCCTACCTAAAAATAATAAAAAAAAACGATTTGTCGGTTGTTCGATTCGACAGTTGTTTTTTTTTTTTTAGCGCACTCTAGAATAGCTCGCAGATAGCAGAATTTTTCCTACTTACTTATCGTTATATTTATATTATAAAACATTTACGCAATATCATTATAATTTATAGCCTATGTGTTATTCTGATATATAAGCTATATTATTGCAAAGTTTTATCTCAATCCGTTCAAAAGTTTTTGCGTGAAAGAGTAACAAACATCCATCCATCCATCCATCCTCACAAACTTTCGCGTTTATTATATTAGTAGAACTAGTTTTTACCCGCAGCTTCGCCCGCATGATATTTTGATTTTTGACGCAATACCATTATATTTATAGCCTATGAGTTATTCGGATATATAAGCTATATTATTGCTAAGTTTCATCTCAATCCGTTCAATAATTTTTGCGTGAAAGAGTAACAAACATCCCCATACATCCATCCTCACAAACTCACAGACTTTCGCGTTTATAATATTAGTAGGATAATATGCAGTTTTTGAGAAATGGGAGTGTTTTGTGTGAAATAGAAAGTTTTTAACCGATGTCGTTTTTAAACTATCGCGATTTGAACACATTATTATAATATACTACGGGAGTAATCGCGCTAAAATTACGAGATAAATAAATACCTCATCATCCCGACGTTTCGGCCGAGTTGCATCGACCGTGGTCACGGGTAGACTGACAGGTATTTATTTATCTCGTAACTTTAGTGCGCGATTAGTCCCGTAGTATATTATAATAAAGTTTTTAACCGACTTCGAAAAAGGTTGTCAATTTGGCTGTATGTTTTTTTTGTATGAATGTTACGCGATTACTCCGCCAATTACAAACTGATTTGATGATGATTCTTTATATGTTTGGAAGATTGTGCTCTTGAGATGGCCCAATTTAATTTTTAACAAAATTGGTTGAAAAATCTAAAATATAAAAAAAAAATATACAGCGATTCAAGCGAGCAAACTATTAATTATGTACACTATTACACACAGTACTATTACAGTCGGATGAGCCATTTTAGGTGAAAAAAATAATAGTGGTACCACTTTGCCACTAGGCAAAGTCATGTACGGAATCCTAGCACAGTATGTACCTATAATATTAGGCGAATTCATTTTCGTTATCTTAATTTGCTGTGGCACTAAAATGGAAAAGTTATCAAAGATATTGGATCACTTTATAATACCTAACTTTAAAAATTATTTACTATCTATATAAACATAATATAAATATTATTTTTGACCTACTACTAGTGAACTCTATCCGGACATAAATGTCATGAGTGATACCCAGCAGGAGATTGGAATGCAGAGACAAATCAAAGGCTAGACGACTAAAAAAATATGTAACTAGTAGTTTTTCGATCAGTAGATCTTGCGACACAGGATACAGGTTGTTTTTTTTTTTCGGTGCACATACTTTGCATACGGAAAGTATAATAAACAAACAGTTAAATTAAATTAAATGAAGGGGTCTTATTACCAGTTTTATTGGAGATCCATAGGGGAGGCCTATGTCCAACAGTGGACTGCATAATAATATGGCTGATTGATGAAATGTAGGGGTTTAATGGTTTTACTCACTTTAGTACAAAAATATTGAAATAACTTGAAGAGAAAGTATACAGATAAACGGAGTAATCAATGTCACCCTACGTCTGAGTACACCTACCGGGCCGCGTCGTACCTACGCCCGAGACGTTTTGGTAGGTATTTATAATCTGGAGTGTAGATTGCATGCAATATAATTTTCATTCGAATGATTTGACAAAAAAATTATGAAAAAAAAGTCGATCTTTTTATGAAGGAATTTATGTTTTATTAGTTTATACCCGCGGCTTCGCCCGCATACGTAATATATCATTATAATTTATAGCCTATGTGTTATTCTGATATATAAGCTATATTATTGCAAAGTTTCATCTCAATCCGTTCAGTAGTTTTTGCGTGAAAGAGTAACAAACATCCATACATCCATCCATCCTCACAAACTTTCGCGTTTATAATATTAGTAGGATTAATGATATCTATTGCGCGATAAAAATTTGTGCACTGAATAAAAAGTCATGCTGTATTATCTCGTTAACCGGACCTTCATAAGCCTATATCTCGATTCGCTCTTGACCGATTAGGTTTATACTCGCAAACTTGTCTGAATTTAGGTATCAATACAATCATGACAAATATATATATATATATTAACTCGAATAAGTCCGCGCGTGACCACCAACTCACCTGACGGTAAGCGACGTTGTGGTCAAAGATGAAACACTCAGACTTAGAAGATACCTATTCACTCTGAACTTGAAAAGCTTTAAATTATATCTCTTGGGAAACAGGAAAGCAGGAAGACTGGTCTATTCCCTAGTGGTACGAATCAGAAATGTTGAATCAAACCGCTTCATACGTATCAAAGGAAAATCGACGGTGTAGAATATTGTCGAAATCAGCTGGTAAATAACACGACAGCAATTTTCCCCTCTTTTTAAGAGAAATACCTCTTCTATCATCATCATCCTACCTAAGATGTCCCCTGATATTCATATTATGGGACATCTTATACAAATAGTGTCTGACCCCAACTAAATGGTTGTCATGGCTGCCAGAGACTGGCATGCCACTGAGGAAGTCAATTGTTTTGGTTTACGATTTATTGAAAAGTGCGACCTGTAGACAAAACCCAATATCTGGACAGTCGAAAGATCTCCTCATTATATGTCATATAGGTACCTACTCATCATTATGACCAACTAGTTTTTACCTGCGGCTTCGCCCGCATGATATTTTGATTTTTGACGCAATATCATTATAATTTATAGCCTATGTGTTATTCTGATATATAAGCTATATTATTGCAAAGTTTCACCTCAATCCGTTCAATAGTTTTTGCGTGAAAGAGTAACAAACATCCATCCATCCATCCATCCTCACAAACTTTCGCGTTTATAATATTAGTAGGAAGTAGGATTATTATTTCTATGAGAATAACCCTGAAATCACGATAATATCAGCTGTTTCCCACATAATTTGTCGAAATTAGACGAGTTTTTGAGTCCCAATGCTCTTGTCGCAGGCGTTTTTGAATACCTCATATTATGTACCTACCATATGGTCGAGTTAAAAATACATTTTCCATAATAGAAAAAAAAATAGATGACGGGATTGATTTTTTTGATTTATCGCTGGTGTAAATTGTTCATGGGATTGAGATTCACGATATTCAAGATTATTTATTTGTGAAAGCTGTAGAGTCGAACAATCAAACACTGTATGCTCGGAATTACTATTTATTGTACTTGATTATACCAACGTTCGTCTTATTCCACCGTTAGAGACAGACTGCCGGGCCTTCCATCTCGCAACTTTTTCTACTATGAACAATCACTCTAACATTCGGCCTATTCCTGACACTAAGTTTGTCCTTAAACTTATCCTGACTAATATTTATTTAATTGAAATCACAGGCTTGCCCGGGTCCTTTATTAGGCAACAATGGAGCCTAAGCCAACATTGAGAGGCTCCTTTTACAATTTTATTATGAAATATAAAAACAGTATTAGGTAGGTATAAAAAGGATAGCGTGAAATGGAAACTATGGCTTATAAAATTACTTGAGAATATCGTAACTGGGCTATTTTGGTGAAATTTTAAATGTTTTGTAAAATTAGACTACAGAATGAGGTACGGCACCCGCTAAATAAGCCCCATTTCAAAATTTCGTAGCGGGTGGTGACTTGCCGTCCACTAAATGGGCCCCCCCATAAAGGCTACCGTAACTTGGCGCCAGAGGGGCAACATTGGTGTGGACGGCTTAGGGTGTTGAGAGGTGTGCTGAGCTTTCACTAGACGCTACTCGCGGCGTTATGCCCTTTAACACTTCCACCCTGAAGCTTAGGTTCTTAGCTCTTGCGGTTTCCACTCCAAACCGGCCGGTTAAGGCAAGAGAGGAGTCATGGGTCTCATTTAGCCCCAGGGAATCAGGGTTCGCGGTGTCACCACTCACCGACGACTCGCCACAAAGTCGCCCCTGCGATTATACATATTATATTTATTTTATTATTAAAGATAAAGTTTGATGGTCAGAATCACCTTGTATCGGCTTTACGTACCTACATAAGTTCTGGATAACCCTGTATTGTGTATATCTGTTACATTTTCACACGTCAATAAAATTTTGCGTTAAATTAGTTAGTGCGTTTGCTTTGCGCATGAAAATACCATGGGCTACCCCCATGGCATTACCATTTTACGACGATAACTTCAAGAAGGCTCAAAAAACTGGTGAGGCATGACAAGGCCAAGTATAAAACTAACTGACACACAGAAGCTGCCGCATGGTGTAGATAAGGATGAAGGTATGTTGCTACTTCCTCTCACACTCCTGAATTCCGATCTTCTTGCCTCCTTCTTCTTCTTCTTCGGTTACTTGGAAGAAATCGCCTTAAGTGATAAGGTCGCTTAATTATGAATATGATAAAGGGTATTCATTAGCCGTGGTGGTCTAGTGGTAATGACACCCACCTTACAATCGTGAGGTCGTGGGTTCGAACCCAGTCCCGTACCAATGATTTCCTTGGAATTTATGAACGGAATTTCACACCACTGGCTTTTCGGTGAAGGAAAACATCGTGAGGCAACCTGCATACGTCCGTAGAAGAAATTCGATGGCGTATGTGAATCCACCAACCCGCACTGGGCCAGCGTGGTGGATATGGCCCAATCACCCTTCGTGGGTAGGCCTACGTCCTGCAGTGGACTAATAAAAAGGCTGGTACAGTACAGTACAGATAAGGTAGCCCTTGAATCCCCAAAATATATTTGATTTGATGAATATTATAATTTTTTTTGTTCGATGTTCAATCGTTACTAAATTTTAAAGTCCGAAAGTAACACACTCTTGGTTTGTTACTCTTTCACGCAGCATGAGAGTAACGGATCGACTTGATTTTTGGCATGGATATATCCATTCATAGATCATAGAGTGCTATTTTTTTATCCCGAAAAATTAAAAGTTCCTATAGGATGGCAAAAGTATTGCAGCTCGATGGAATGTTTTAGATATGGCACGATTAACTAGGTCGTGAGCTAGATGTTTTACGTGATAAAGATAGAGCACAGTATATAGATAGAATTTAGTTTATAAGCTGTTGTTATTCTTTAAAAATCAAAGAGAAATACTTCAGAGATACATTCTGAGACGGACTCTAGTGTCTTATTGTAATTCCTATTGCCACTCTGGCAAACAAGTACCAACATATCAGGAGAGCGTAGCCGCGGGAAAAACAAGTAGAGTTTATATTTATTCTCAAATTCAAAATTCAAATTAAAAATTCATTTATTGACTCATTAAAATAAATAACATATGACAATAAGCTTCAGATCTCCAAACTAAGCATAGTTTGTATTTCGGAGATCTGTGCTCCCTTAACAAGACTTATTAAAATAGAATAGCGTTAATATATTAGTGCTTATTCAAGTAATTGCAATATAATATTGGTTAATTAAATAGTACACAGCATATTTAAATATTTGTCAATAAATTGAAAAAGTAATAATGTTTAATTCTTATTAATTACAAAGATTATTATATTATATTTGGTCAAAAATTTCGATTAAAATGTAATAAAATATAATTAATTTCAATATAAATACCTCAAACTAAAATGTAGAGTCTCCGGTATAAAGTATGTAGTGAGTGAAGTGTATGGATGAGTTATCTTAAACTGAGAGCAGGCTCTCAGTTTCTTGGTATGATAGTTTCTGTAGTATGTCTGAGACAGTTTTTTTCAGAGAAAATTTATTTAGCTTTTTTAGTTCCACTTGTTCCGATAGTTTGTTATAGATGTAACCCCCAAGGAAGGAAAAGAATCTACCATGAGTACGTCAACCAAATTACCTATACATAAATTAGTCTGAGTTGCTTTACCAAATGACATCATTTAGATTTCAGCATTTATAAACTACCTACTTCATCAATGACTATGATTATTTAACGTAAGTAATTGGTGTAAATACCGTGTGAATTGAAATTATTTCGGTTGAAATGACGTTATCTGGTTCAATAACAAATAAGTCAAATGACTATCGAAATTAGGGTGTTCCATACCTTGTTTTACTCTACCATGGCCTGAAGCATCATTTTAATAACGAACAAGTCCATGTATCCACCCTCCAACTCGTATGATAGTATGCTACGTTGTGATCATAGGCGAAAAACCATCAGTGCCTGTCTGAGATAGACATAGATATATGAGCCGACGACACCGCGAACTCCGATTCTCTGGGGCTTAATGAGACCCCTGACTCCTTTCTTGCCTTAACCGGCCGGCAAGGAGTGGAAACAGCAAGAGCTAAGAACCTAAGTTGGAAGTGGTAAATGGCATAACGCCGCGAGTAGCGTCCAGTGAAAGCGCAGCACACCTCTCGACACCCTAAACCGTCACACTCTTATGTTGCCCCTCCGGTGCTAACCCATTTAGTGGATGGCATGTCACCACCCGCTTTTACATTGTGAAATGAGGCATTACCTTATAGACCGGTTTTTTAAATCATCCAGAAGTTCACTACAATAGCCCATTATTTTTCGAATTGATTACCCACAATAGGTTTTGTATGCCCAGCAGTGGACGTCCTATGGCTGAAATGATGATGATGATGAATAGGTTTTGTTGTACCATAATCTCTACTATATAGCTAAATGGTGTATTAAAAGGGGGCCTCTCAGTGTTGGCTTTGGCTCCACTGATGCCCATCAAAGAACCGGGCCTGACTCGAGAGATGTATCGAATAATGATCTCAAGAGGCTCTCGCTAGACGGTTGGGTCAAGGGCCAGATTCAAAAGGCAGTGATCTTGGACACGGCGCGCATAGTCAGGATGTTATCCTCAGTCTGTAGACGAAATATTTTAAAAAAATATTCTAAGATGTTTAAATAAATGAATGATACAATAATAATAAATCGTTTATTTTCTAAATCGTTAATAATAATAATAGTAACACTGCGTTTATTAAAATTATTAATTAGTTCGTTAGCGAGTTGTATATTTAAATCTAATCTTCCTACCATCGTACTCATTCATCATCGTCATTATTACCCGTAGAAAGACCATTGCTGGACAAAGGCAGCTCTTATGGATTTCTAATAAGAAGGTTTCTAATAAGAAGCGGCTTACATCCAGCGCGGTCTACTTAGTCGTTGGACGTGCTACGTTGCGCTTGCCGGTACGGGATCTCTATTCAAGGACTTTGCAGGGTTGGCCAGCCGTTATTCGTACTGTGTCCTGCCCACTGCCATTACAACTTTCTAATCCGCTGGACTATGTCGGTAACTTTGGTTCGTCTGCGTATCCTCAATCCTGGTACGGAACATCATTACGACCAACTATTTATATGAGAATAACCTTGAAATCATGATTATATCAGCTGTTCACACTTGTCGAAGTTTTTTAGTTTATAAATTAGTGTCTGAGGTGTTTTAAACAAAAAAACAATAGAAGGGTATTGTTTTTTGCAGTTCAGTAAAAATAAAACTCATTTTAGCTTTGCTACGAGTACATTTTATTAACTTCGTACACGGATGCAGCTTTTATATTTAGCTATTTATACTTAAGTAGTTGAAATATATACTTAGTTAAGTTTATGAAATGTTAAATAAGTTTTGTGTAAATAAATTTATATTTTATCTTAAAAGAAAGCACACGTGACCAGAATGCTGGCCTGTATTTTGGCCAGAAAGTCAGCCTCGCAATTCAGCGAGGCAATGCAGCCAGCATTTTGGGCACGTTGCCTGTGATTAGAGACTGTTTAAACCTTTTATAGGTTTAAACGTTCTCTAATTTTTAACTAGTTTTCTTTAGGTAGGGTATTTTAGTTTAGATAGGACAATTTATTTAAGTTTTGTGATCATGTTTTATAAGTTAAAGATAAATAAATTTCATTATTTTATCTTTACTCGTAACAATTAAATTTAACTAACCCTTGATCGTCTTACAACTAACTAAAAAAAAAAATAAGGAAAAGGAGCTGTTAATGTCAAAACTTAAGGTACTCAGGATTTTAGATTCGATTAGGCGTGAATATGGCAGTCTGGTAATGAAAAAAAAACGAAAAATAGAAGAACTGGTTAACTAGCTGGCTGAGATCAATACTATTGGTGAGATAAAGTTCCATTAGCTCCGCTGGCTTGAACTCTTAGAAAGATGAAGCGGGAAATGATATCCGCGAGCTTGAATTTGATCTATCTATCTATTCAGCCTGTTCCACCCACTGCTGAGTATAGGCCTCCTCTCTTTCTCGCCATTCTTTCCGGTCCTGTGCTAGCTTCATCCATTGCCTCCCGTCAAGTTCGATGATATCATCTGACCATCGGTCTGGCGCATGGCGGTGTACCTCTATGTATTCGTTCTTATCTTGGGTACCACTTGGTGACTGCCTTGGTCCACCTGTTGTCACACCGTCTATTTAGCTAAGTTTCCTGCCCATCTCCATTTTGAATTTGATGCCTGGTACGTACCAACCCGAGACAGAGTGGCGTTTATTTATTAGTATTGGAGGCCAATACACTTTTTGGGGTGCTGCGCCGACATAGTTTAATTCTACTTGATCCACCTATGTCTTAACTTAGCGCGTAAAATAGCGAACTAATTAAGCCGTTACGTAACGCTTATTAGCGTGCTAATGAGTATGATGTGACAACTTTTTAACGCAACAAAGTGTTGGCCACATCTACGTGCTTGCTTGGTTAGAGCGCTAACTTACGCGTTAAGATGTAGGTAGAGTAGAAGCATAAAACAAAAATAATAAATTGTAGAGATGTCGTTTGCTTACATTTGAAAAATAAACAGTTATTATAACAATCAAACCGAGACAGTAGATGTCACTGCTCAAAATATAACAAAATAGGTAAGTAACTGAACATTATATTATACTTATAAATTAAACTTATCAAAATAATAAATTTACATATTTTACCAAAACATTTCACATCCAGCACTGGATTCGATCACTGGACTGGATTAATGTAAACTGGCACTCCCGTGCATTCCAGTGCCTGATTATTCCACTTGCAATGCAGCACTGGGCTCGTTTGCTGGACTGAAATAATGTAAACAGATCATTAAATAAGCAGTTGAACCTTAGAAAAATTAACAATACGAATAGAAAGACCGGTGAGGTCGAATGACTCTAATTATATTTTTGATCGGTCGTTATTTCTGAACTTATTGCATTGAGCTCGTTCTCGTTTTATGACTTTTAATTATTCATCTTTATTTACATTATTCTTATAGATTTGTTATGATAGCTGGACAGATGTTTATAAAAAAATATTAACTACCTACATAGAAAGACTTCGGTGGTAATTTGACCTCCGGTGGTTTATGTTTCGTTATTATACACATGTTGATGGTTACACAAAAGGTATTAAATTGATGTCAGATTTTATTGAATTTTATCAAAACATCTTTCACGCAATAACGACTGAACGGATTGAGGTGAAACTTTGCAATAGTAATGCTTATATACCAGAATAACACGTACATTTGCTATAATTTATAAAGATATTGCGTGAAACGAAGTTCCCGAGTCAGCTAGTCCTTCTATATTTTTATTAAACGCGAAAGTTTGTGAGTATGTATGGATATTTGTTACTCTTTCACTAACAAACGGCTGAACCGATTTATATGAAATTAGGTATGGAGGTAGCTTAGACCTTGGATTAACACATAGGCTACTTTTTATCTCGGGCTAACGCGGGTAACACTGCGGGGCGCAGCTAATGACTATATTTTTTCTGTAACATAAAAAGATTAATTGTTTACATGTGTGATAACCAACAAGACGCATAATTAAAACCCAATGCAATAATGATATCATTTAAACTTACGCTAAGTTATTTGACCTTTTTTACCAGGTAGTTAAAAGTTCGATCTTTCTAGTGTTAAGTGACACTGTTAAGTACTCACATCAACATGGTATACTTTGTCTTTTTAAGGTAACATTTGAATTCGTTGAAAGCGGTCTCTACTTCCGTATCTCCATATAAGTTGTTGCATTGAGTAAAAACTTCCCTCATAGCTTCTTTATCTGGAAACGCTGCTACACATTTTTCAACGTTAATCGTTCCATCTTTCTTTAAAAATCCAGGGCTTTCAAATACACAGAAGATGAACTCTTGAAAGTCTTTGTCTTCTCTGATATCAGTTTTCCCACCTCCGAGAGTTTCAACGAAGTAATGAGCATCAAATTGATGGGCGCTACATTTTGACACTGCATTTTGAATAGCGCGTTCTGCATCAAGACTTAGACGGGTTGGTATCTGTGAATAAAAATATTAGGTATATTGAACCATGTTCTTCTCTTGACTGCCTTGGTGGCTCAGTAGTTAGTGACCCTAACTTCTGAGTAAAATAGACGTTGCTTCGATCCCCACCCAGGGCAAATATTTCTGTGACGAACACAAGTGTTTGCTTTGTGTCTGGGTGTTATTTATTTACTACGAGTATCTATATAAGTATGAATTTTAAAAATAAGTATATGTAGTATATCAGTTTCTGGCAGCCATATCACAAGCTTTGCTTAGTTTGGGGTCAGAGACCGTGTGTGACATGTCCCCAAATATTTATTATTTATTCATTAGAATACATATGCATAATAGATAAGGGACCTTATTTTTAAACCAATGTACTGTACTGTACCAGCCATTTTAATAGTCCACTGCAGGACGTAGGCCTACCCACGAAGGGTGATTGGGCCATATCCACCACACTGGCCCAGTGGGGGTTGGTGGATTCACATACGCCATCGAATTTCTTCTACGGACGTATGCAGGGTGCCTCACGATGTTTTCCTTCACCGAAAAACCAGTGGTGTGAAATTCCGTCCATAAATTCCAAAGAACTCATTGGTACGGGACCGGGGATTTCAACCCACGACCTCACGATTGTAAGGCGGGTGTCACTACCTCTTGACCACCACGGCTTTAAACCAATGCGTATGCGTAAATGGTCAAGAGTTTGAGTAAAAGCAAGAGCGAGCATTAAAGATATGAGCTACTGCAAACGGGATAGAGAAGTATTTCAGATTTCAAATAATTTATTGGCCATATACAACATGTCAGTCATACAAGACAAATCAGTTTAAGGTTTATACTTTAAAACCTTCGAGCAAATATCTACAGAGCCACAGTCCCTACGTGAAAGCAGTAAAAAATGACCGAACGTCGTCGTAAGTACCGACTTAGATATTTACATATAATTCACAATGGCCCGTTTTCTCGAATCTCGACGTCAGGTCACTTCTTTGACAATCAATCAATCATTGACATTTTTACATTGACATTAATATTTTATTAATTTTTTATTTTGACATTTTATTTTATCTGTGACATTTTATTTTATAAATCTTGACATTATTCAATTTCATTTCGTTCTATTTTATTTACTTTTATAATTTATGAGTTATGTAAACCTACTAATCAAACCAACTGGTAGATTTCCAAAACTCATTCTGGCAACATTGTGTTGTGAATATTGTCAAATTATTTAATTTTCACCGGTGACAGTTTTGTGATTGATTTGTTTGTCTCTTTAATTCTTTAATTTTTATTTGTTTCGAATTATTATTGTTGCTGTTTTTGTGATATTGGGTATGTAATTGTCGTTACATGATATTTAGCTAATGACGTTTCAAAAGTGTATATTTGTACCTAATTGAAATAAACATGATTGAATTAATTAGTGCTTGTAACCGAGCACTTTGGCATCACGCGGTGTTGTAATCGGCTTGCAATCGCATTACGACTAACTAAAAAGCCTGCCCACTACGTAGTTTGGGCAGGGTTTTGGCACGGACACTTTTTTTGCACGATTGAGACTCTTTAAATATTTGCTCGAAGTTCAAATCAGAAAAAATGGTTATGTGTAAAAAATGGTAATGTGGATAGGAAAAAATGCAACGTCGTTGTTTATACCATTAAAATAATTATATGCGGTTCATTTCTAATTATGAATTCAAAATTGAGCTCCTGACTGCAATCGTTAAGAAAGGACATCTCATTCCACAAAATAGTTTCAAGGTGATACGGACGCAAACTTTTAAATAAAACACTTTTAGAATAGGTATAACCAAAGGTATTTTTAGGGTTGCGTACCTCAAAAGGAAACGGAACCCTTATAGGATCACTTTGTTGTCCGTCTGTCCGTCAGTCCGTCTGTCCATCTGTGTGTATGTCAAGACTCTTTATCTCGGGAACGCGTAAAGATATCGAGTTGAAATTTAAACTATGTACGTAAACCTATGAACTCTTGCAGTTTTGTTGAAGAAAAGTTTCTCAGTTACCGTATAAAAAAAGTTAGAGTCGTTTATGTCGTAAAAAAACGCATATTTCAACGCTCACAAAAATCAAAACCTACCGGGTACTTCCCGTTGACATACAACTATGAAATTTGGCGAATAGCATTGTCTCAGAGTACACATATAAGAATAAATCTGAAAACTGTACATTTTTATTTAAATCACATAAAAATAGGGCCTCAAAATTCACAAAATATGTAAAGTGAGTAAATCGTATCATGTAAGGTATCATGTAAAATAACTTCATTAGCACATTTTAAAACAGGTTTTTAATTATTTTAACAATATGTTTGTACGGAACCCTCGATGTGCGAGACTGACTCGCACTTGTCCGGTTTTTTTTAAATTAATTAACATTAAATATTAGAAACAGAAAATGATGTGTAAAAAATCGGCCAAGTCCGAGTTGGACTCGTACACGAAGTGAAAAAGTGTTCTGGGAAAAAATCTGGTGTCTATTGCGGTTCATGAAATACAGCTTGGTGACATACAGACAGACGGACGGACAACAGAGTCTTAGTAGTAGGATCACGTTTTTACCCTGCGGGTACGGAACCCTAAAATCGTAGAGCAAGTTCATTCCGCATGAACGTCACGTCACCTTCATTTATTATTAGGTACCTACCTCTAAGATACGTGCGTCTAGCAAGATCTCACATGTAAATTAATTTATGTATGTTATGACCAAGTTATGACATCAGTTGAAAGGACGCAAGTCGTGTAATAAAGTGATGTACACAAATGTATATTATAACTAGTTGTTCTCCGAAAAGTAGACCACGCGGCACGATTTTATTTATACTGGCTAATATTATTAGGATTTAGATTTTAAAAGACTTTAAAAGATTTGGCCAAATAAATATTATATTATCGAAATCGGCTGATAAATAGCGTGACAGCAAATTTCCCCTAAAAAGAGGGATACCTTTCTCGATGAAATAAATCCCCCAATCAATTATTGCCGTAGAAATAATTATATTTTGCAAAAAATAGCATGACCGACTTCACCCGTGTACCTACAGAATTCGCGAATATTTCGCACGGATCGATGTAGCATTTTTCTCATTATTGTTGATTTATCAGAAATGGCTCAGCCGATTTCGATAAAATGTAAATGGGACCAATTTCGAAGTAAACTCTTTCTAGTAAAAAAAGATTGATTGAAATCTGAATACTATGAAAAAAGTTATGCGTACACATAAAAAAATATACACGTCGAATTGAGTACCTCCTCCGGTGATTCGTCGATCAAATGAAATACATTAATATATAAAACCTGTCTACCAACTATCGCCAAGATTCGTTGAAAAATGCATGTCCTTGAACTGATTTTATGAACATGTTTCTTGAATTTCACTGGATAGGTACTTATATCCTTTATTTTTATAAATCACCAAATTGCATAATATAATGGCTTGTTTATCCAGCTTACTATCAGTCAGTCAACAGTTGCTAAATGTTGCTGGTGCGAATTCGGCTGTTTTGTGCAAATCACAATTTGACCGTCTAGTAATTTATTTTGTCAAATCTTAAATTGTCACAGACGAAAATTCGTAGGTGATTATATTATTATCAATCCAATGAGTAGCTCGAAGTGTCTGTTTTAGGCTTGTTGTAGTACATCCCCAATCTTGAGTTCTCTTCCAGGGCACTTCAAGAAAATTGTGCGTTTGCACTTTCAAAACTACTTTAATTCAATATGACTTGCCTATTGTAGGAAAGTTACATCATTTTGATGTAGGTATAAGATATTTTCATGGTAACTAACAACTTCCAAATCTACACAACGAGCCACACATCACAAAAAATGACGTGGAAAAAATGAATGGAGCCTAGGCCATGACCTTTTACCATTCTTATTCAGTGTTAGCTTTATTGATTTCGTAAAACTATTTTCATCAAATCTATTCGAAAAGGACTACTTGGTTCGCCTTTAAGTGCGCCCAAAGGAGGTGTTTTCTATAAGGAACTTTATAAGTGCGACGGAATTATCTTTGCCGCGCACTTTTTGAATTTGGAACAGATAAGTGCGACGGAATGATCGTTGCCGCGCACTTTTTGAATTTGGAGGTATTTGTAATGTTTGTGTTCAGCGCCAAGAAAATGAATGAAAAGAATGTAAATATAAGTTTTCATTTGTTTTATTATTAGATACCATTTAATTTCAATGTAGTTGTTACTCTACGTTTTATTCAATAATAGTACTATAGTAAAATATGAGGCGACTTTTGTTTTCTCATAGAGGTGATGAAAAGTAGAGTGTACCACTTGGGCGCAAAATATATTTTTGGCTCGGGCAACGTACTTTGAATCCCTCGCTACGTTCAGGACTCTACTAAAGAATTCTAGAATCTAGAATCCCTCACTTCGCTCTGGATTCAAAAAAGCGCCCTCGCCGTAAAAATATTATTTTGCTCCCTTAAGATACAATCTACTATTCGCTTTTGTTTTCGTTAATACGGCCTACATTTAGGCTAGGAAAATATTTTCGTTAAGATCCAATCCGCGTTATCACGACACTGCTCGAAAAAGATACCATACAAACAAAAACCACTTTGAACAATATTTGTCTATGATGTAAAAGGATAATGCAAAGTTCTCACAGGTTATTTGTATGTCAACTTTTTACGCTTAATTAAGTAAGTTCGTATAGGGCGGGTGTCAGAGTTTTTACGCTGACTAAAAGCCTCTGACATAGATAAACGGTTAAAACAATCGGGACCTACAATTTAACGTGTCATTCGAACCACGGTAGCGCTCAGTTGGACAATGCCACCCGCGGTCACCGATCCAAATACTGACCGTCCGGAACGTTGCTTAATGTCGGTGATCGCTTAATTCAAAACAATGGTACAAAGCCGGGGCCCACGGAAAAATTCTTCGTGAAATCCGGAGAATCTCCTTTACCTTCTAGACTTACCCGTGAACCTTGTTTCGTTGAATTTTAGTTGTTTGAGAAAAAAATACAGTTTGTTGGTGTCTTACAGTCGATTGCATGAGTTTTAGCAACCGGAAACAAATCTTTATAAGTTATAGACGACTTATCCTGGTTGAGGTCGCTTTCAGCGATAACCATAAGTACCATATTGTTGACCGAGCGAGTTGAGAGTCTCAGTTTTAACTCGACAATTTTGATTTCATCTTTCTGGACCTGATTCTCTTCTACAGGTCGCATTTTTAACGAATCTTAACAAAATTTGGTATCAATGGATTTTTTGTCGTCGGTAATTTTTGATTGAGGAAAGAGAGGGAAATTTGACTTATATGTATCTTAACAAGTTTTGTGATTATGAATCGAATCGTTTAAGAACAAATAGAGAAACAGGCTTATGAAGATTTAGTTAGACAAATACGAAGTCTACTGTTGGGAAAACAGAAATATAAAGATTTTCTTTTCGCTCCATGTCATAAAGAGTTAAATTATTATATTACAATTACTGTCCTACGAATATTTTACACCTACTATTCGAGCAAATATCTACAGAGCCACAGTCCCTTAGTGAAAGTAGTAAAAAAAATATTCAAGCGCCGCCGCGCCGTCATAATTCACAATGAGATGTTTTCTCGAATCTTCACTTTATGTCACCTAATTAGTGCATTGTAACCGAGCACTTTGGCATTACGCGGCGTTGTAGTCGACTTCCAATCGCCTTACGACTAACTAAAAAGTCTGCCCACTACGTAGCTTGGGCAGGGTTTTGGCTCTGACACTTTTTTGCACGATTATGACGCTCGAACAGTAAGTGCCTGTACTAAAATCTAGGGATATGCTGTTTAAACTAAAAAATGCGCGATTTCTACGTAGTAATTTTTACCTATAACAATCTATACAATAAGCCCGATTACAGAGGCGCCGTCGTAATAATTATAATAGCTAAATAGCATAGTTCTGTTTCTTTTTCACTTTAGGCATTCGATAGAGAGAACGCTTTTTACGTTGCTATTAAATTTACGCTGGCGCCTCTATGTACTGTAGGTACTGTATTGTACTGTACCAGCCTTTTTACCCTCAGGGTGACAACGACAACTTCCTAAAATGACAACTTCCGAAAACGATAATTTCAGAGAACGTCTATTCTAAACTCGTCAATTTCCTAAAATAACAAAATCCGAAAATGACAAATTCCGAAAATGACAACTTCCTAAAATGACAACTTCCAAAAATGATACCTTCCGAAAATACTAAGGGGCTGACTAATTTCGGTTGTGAAATGTCAAAAATTTCTAATTTATACGTTATAAACTTTGCTCCGTTACTCATGTTTTAATGAAGTAAAACAACTTAAAACAACTAAAACTTGGCTTTATTATCTATTCTATAAAGTAACAAATCAAAAATACTGCAAATAATAACCCTTATTATAAAATATGAGCAGTAAATATAAAAAAACACCAATAATATTTTTACCACGAGCAAAACACAACTAACTTAGAAGATATAAAGAAAATTTAAAAACATTAGGTACATCAGAGACGAGAGGTTGTCAATTTAGGTAGCTGACGATTTAAGATGTTGTCGTTTTTGAAAGTTGACATTCTAAAAAAGTTGTCGTTATCGGAAGTTGTCGTTTTTGAAAGTTGACATTCTAAAAAGTTGTCTTCTTCGGAAGTTGTCGTTTTCGAAAGTTGTCATTTTAGGAAGTTGTCGTTCTCACCCTGAGGGATATCGAGTTGAAATTTAAATTGTATATGTATAGAGAGATTTTAACAATTTACTTCCCAATTATGTAAAATTTTATGGATTTGTACGGAACCCTCGATATGCGAGCCTGACTCGCACTTGTCCGGTTTTTTTTTTCGTTTTCAGAGTTGGCCCCATAGTAAAATTTATTCAAAATTTGCCATAGATGTCACCGCTTAAGACTCCGACACCGGTAGACAAACACATTGTATATTATGTAATTACCTTTATGTCCAAGTTAAATTTATGCAAAATCTATTTCACATCAACATTATATCCATCATATAAAAGATGAATTTCAGACATGGAAAGATCTATTGTTTATTCAACTAACACGTAATATTCTCACTGGCAATAATTAACAATTAAAATAAAAATAATTTAGTTACATTGATATAATTGTAATACGTAATGATGTACAAACCAGCACTTTTAGTTGTGTTTTCAATATGTTTATTGTCTTACACAACCAATGCAACATCATTGAAAAAGGTAAGGGTTCTTAAATTACCAAAATTTTGTATTTCAAAAATTAGCATACCGAGTCTTGTCTTGTATATACTTGTCATTATAAACAACCTTTAATATGAAGCCAACCTCGATTTAGCGAAAAAAATAATCCGCCAAGTGCGAGTCAGATTAGCGCACGAAGAGTTCTGTACTGTTTGGAAGCCCCCCTTAATATATTTTAATTAATTATTTATTTTTGAAGAGAATGTACATTGTACAAATTATACATTGTACAAATTAATATACTTACTGAGAATTATAAATAAATATTTATTAAAATAAATAATTTAGTTTTAAAGTGAATATTTAACTGTAACATATTACCTTTGTTATTAAATAAATATAAGTAATAGGAAAGTTTTTTTTTTCTATTTTATTTACATCCCATATATAATATATATATATATACCTACCTATATTCTGATAAAATATACACTTATAAAATCCATCGTTAAAAAGTCGAATGGTTAGCTTTTTTCACCCAAGTTTAGGAACGTTAGCTGTCTAGGGTTAATATCGAACGAATTATTGTACTATGTAAGCTCACCTTAAATATTTATGTTTTTCATACTGTTTTTATGTTTTACGTTTTTAGTACTTTATTATAGCGGCAACAACAATACATCATCTGTGAAAATTTCAACGTTCTAGATACCACGGTTCATGAGATACAGCCTGGTGACAGACAGACGGACGGACAGCGGTGTCTTAGTTATAGGCTCCCGTTTTTACCGTTTGGGTACGGAGCCCTAAAAACAGAGTCTGAAATAGGATATAGATTTTTATATTTCTATCGAGCCCGATTGTAAAATATTTCCTATGGTGCTCCAAAAATTGCCTTGTAATTTAGCGAGGGATCGAACTGAGGAGAGTCTCAGTTTGGACTTGATAAATTTTCTTTTGTCTGTCCGAATGTTGATTTTTCTTTAAAGGTGCATTAACCAACAAATTTTAAAGGAACTTGGTACACATTTGCTATAATATTATTATATCAGCAACAAAAATACATTTGATCTATCACAGTTCATGAGATACAGCCTGGTAACAGACAAACAGGCAGACGGACGGACAACGGAGTCAGTAATAGGATCCCGTTTTTTACCCTTTGGGTACGGAACCCAAAAAAATATCCCATTGCTTTGTACAGTAAGTTTTAAAGTAATAAAATTATACTTTCTTTATTACAGCAAGTCATAATATTTCCGGATGCAGTGAAGGATCAAATTTACTCCGCAATAAAAGTATGCGCCGGTAGTGAAACTAGATTCAAAGAACTGATGAAAATCATCCAACAAGGAAATCGAATAGAAGACGAAGAATTCAAGACATTTGTCCACTGTTCCTTTTTGAAATCCGGATATGCCTTTGAAGATGGCAGAGTGAACGTAGAAAAATCAGCTCCTCTATATCCAGATCCTGCTTTAATGTTGAAAGTGCTGAAGCGTTGTGACGAAGAACGCGGAAAAACACCCGCAGACACTACGTTTGCGTTTTTCAAATGTTTCCAAGAAAAATCTCCCTATCGCATTGGATTTGCATAGCTGAGTGACAAAAAATCAATAAAAACAGTTATCATATAAAACAACGTGGGTTTTAAGCTAGTAACCAATAAAATATACTTTTGTACTCGTAATATTATCATTTCCAGCCTCTATAGTAAACAGGTAGGCAAAGGCCTCCTTTCCTTTCTTTCAGACTACGCAGCTTTGCTTTGTTGATCCAGTGCTAGAGCGGCATTCTGAACTTATAATGACTGGTTTAAGTAATTTGTTCCAATCTAGCGATCAAATCTAGCTCTGGATTGCAAAAGGATTAATGTAAACCAACCCTCTAGTGCATTCCAATGCCAGTTTACATTATTCCAGTATATTCCAGAGCCGGTTAAGATCATTCCAGTTGCAATCAAGCGCTGGATTCTGTTGCTGGACTGGAGTAATGTAAACCAGCCCTCCAATGCATTCCTATGCTGACTTACATTATTTTTATCGTTATACATTATTCCAGTTGCAATTCAGATTATTCAGCGCTGGGTTCTATTGCTGGACTGAAATAATATAAGCCGGTGATAAGATATGGGCAGATGTAACTCGCCTTTCATAAGATCTTTCATGGCTCCATTACTTATGGAATGGAGTTTGTTGAATAGTTAGCAAGCGGCTGAGAAAGAAAAATTGGCGCTGTATAGTAGAAGTCATCCATAAAAACGAGTTCTATAGTCTGGAAAGTCATAACAATAAAACATCGAGCTATATTACTACGTATAGAGAGGACAACGCACATCCCTACCATGTTCCGCCCAATTGCAGCCATATGGCTGCACATCAATTAGTTGCTTGCTAGCTCTTGAGTAAATCAGTCTAGTTTGTTTTAAAACGAAAAAAGTTCAAAATTATTGAATATGGTCTCGTGTGTGTTAAGATATTGCACGAATAATACAAAGAATACGGCGAAGTGCAAAGGAATAATATTCCTTCGGTGAGTAATTAGATAATCATTTTACAATTAAATGCAAACAAAATATTATCAGATGGCGCGTGGACGCCATGTTGCGATTCTTATCATAGACTAAAAATGAAGATGTGACATTTGTGTGTAACAAGTGTAGGTAAAATTAGCTAAAGCTTCTTCTTATAGAGGAAAATAATAATCTAACACATAAAAAGTACACATCAGTGATTTAACAAAAAAGATAAAAATATATTAATGATAAATACCTAATATACATATAATAGTACATTGCGTGCAATATTAGTGTGATTAGGCAAACAGTGTTATATTATATAAAATACTTAAACGAATGAATTAGTTTAACTTAAATATTTACATTATGATATAATATTACGTTCGTCGTGGAAATCTTTGAGGGAGGCCTATATCCAGCAGTGGACTTCTACGGGCTGATGATGATGTACTGTACCTGCCTTTTAATAGTCCACTGCAGGACGTAGGCCTACCCACGAAGGGTGATTGGGCCATATCCACCACGCTGGCCCAGTGCGGGATGGTGGATTCACATACGCCATCGAATTTCTTCTACGGACGCATGCAGGTTCCCTCACGATGTTTTCCTTCACCGAAAAGCCAGTGGTAAGAAATTTCGTACATAAATTCCAAAGAACTCATTGGCACGGGACCGGGGATTTGAACCCACGACCTCACGATTGTAAGGCGGGTGTCACTACCTCTAGACCACCACGGCTTATCAAGTTATTTGTCCCGGTACGGACACAATTCTCAAGCTACCCCTGTGTAGGTAAGTACCACGTCAATGATCGGCGAGATGATGATGATTTTTTTCTACTGATTAATAATTCAACTAATATTATATTATGAAGAAGAAAAAACAAAGTACGAATTCAATTGAAGCGTGTGTAGGTAATATAAACTTTGTCACTTCTGTAGTCAGTCAGCATCTTAGTCTATAGAAACGACAAGTTAATGCAGAACGTTGAACGAAACGCGTAAGCGCTTCGAAGAATTGCGGCGCTTTCGACCTTTTTGCCACGAGAAAACTATACCTTAAAAGTGTTCTAGCGCTGCGTGTTTATACTGGCTGATTAGACGACTAATTATTGTTACAGTGCTGAAGCGCACTTTAGATTATATTCTTAACAAAATTGAGCATGAAATTTGGTCAGGGTAGCTTCTCTATACGTAGTAATATTTCCTCAAAGCAATAAAAGGGGAATGTCATCCTCTATACTCCATAAAATTTAACATGATCTCTGCGACAGCTGTCAGAAATATCACGCCTATGAAGTCCTGAATTTCTTAATAGTACCGACAGTAGCTGTCAATGTCATACTTTATGGGCATGCCAATTAGTGATGGGCAACGAATGATCGTGACCACAAAATTTTATTTAAAATATCGATAGTTTATACTAACGATATTTTAAATAAAACTTAATTTATCATTAATTTTATTGTATATTTTAATATCATAACATTTTTTTCAAGTGTAATTAAATTAAACCCAATTATATGTCACATTAGCATCGATAATAGTGATAAACATCGATAAATACTACCGTTACATTATTATGAGTATTTAATTAATATCATAACATAATTTACACGTGTACATACTTGATCTTAAATAATAGTAAGTAAATAAAATCCAATTTATTCATTACAACATTGTTTGAAAATCGATTTTTTCCACCACTATCTCAACTCTAAAAATGTCGATCTTCTATGTCAATGTCACTGTCGCAGAGATCAATTTAAATTTTACAGAGTATAAAGGCATCTGTCTTTGAGTCTCCCATAGATAAGTACTGAATAAAAAACATTTTATTGTCAAAAATGTCATGCCTTCCTTCAACCGTGTACAAAATTCGCGAATAGTTCGCAATTTTCACATTATTGTTAATTAATCAAAACTGGCTCAGCCGGTGTTGTTAAAATTTAAATGGGACCATTTCAAAGTAAAATCTTTCCAATAAAAAAGCACTATTGAAATCGAACCACTACGTAAAAAGTTAAGCGTGGTTATACATAAAATATATATATATATATATATATATATATATATATATATATATATATATATATATATATATCGACGGTTGAAAGGCAATAATTACCAAGCGACATATTGGCAACTTTACACCAGAGCATTTTAAAGTTTTATTTTTTGGAAAAAAAATCATATAAAATTTTCTATTACTCATTTCTACTCGGTTCTAATAGATTATAGGTGAAATTTAAAAGCTTTATGAACTGTCATTTAAAAAATATGATTTTTCTCAATAATTTAAGAGTTAGTGTCGGTTAGTAAAATTTTGATCAAAATCACAAACAGGTAAAAATTACTAACCAAAAACAATTTTTTATCATATAACATGTAAAATTAACTAAGCCCCAATATTTTATGATTATATTTGAAGCAAAATGATGCATCCAGAATAAACAGATTTTTAACACATAGGTAAAATGATCGAAATAAAAAGATAAACCACTTTACTGCCAGGCAATTTCAACTATAGTCCTATTTAAATAAGTTTTTAAATAAGTGTAGGACAAAAAGTCCTACACTTACCTTCCAAAAAGGAACAACCTAACAAAAATTCAGGTTTGTACACTACATTAGAAACTTTTGCAAAAGTTTTCAACGGATATCGTGAGGTGGTCATCGCTTGCTAGATTTTTTTCGCGGTTCCCACAGTCGGAGAAAGGCGACAGTTAAAATAAATGTCTTAAAATAAAAACTGTAAGAAAACAGGGTTCGCTATTCATAAAATAAAGATAAATTGACCAAGTGCAGTAAAGTCATAAACCCTAAAATAAATCAACTTAAATGACGTCCGCGTGACGATACGAAACTAATTTGTAAAAATGCTTCCGAGATAAACAAAAGAATAGGGAATTTAGGATCCTCGTAAATCTACAAAAGAACATCCGCGTGCTGTGGCGCATGCTGGGACAGTAAATTTTAAAATAAAAAAATATAGAAAGAACCATAGTTGGCCATTTCCTGGTATGACGGGGGCGAGTCCTGATTTTTTGTATTAGGGATTCACCAATGAAGACATACTTTCGTGGTTGTTTGAGTTTCAGATGGGGCGGGGCCTTTGGGGGTGCGAACCTGCCTGATATCTTAGAAAGAGGACGAGGGGAGACTCAGCGACCAGCCGTGCAACCCTTCAGTAGTTCCTAGTTTTATTACGGGCTTTCCATGCTCAGTTATATTTAAATAGAGTCAGTGAAATTGTATAATTGTAGTTATAATCCAGAATTTGTTAAAGTGAGTGAGGCTGCTAAAATGGCGTGACGAGGATTTGGTGACGTACCTTAACTATTTTAATTATATTAATTACGGGGAAATTAAGGATCATATCTCACGAAATTGTGTAAATTTCGTTGTATTCGAAAGATCATTCACGATTACTTATTAACGATCTTATGGGGAGTGTGTCAAGTGACCGCAGTGAATTGATACCATGAATACAAATTATTTTATCGATGTGGGTTTTAGAATAAAGGGATAATACCTATGTTGCTAAGATATAGCAATATAGACCATACCACAAACAGGTTCGAATCCTGTTTTATTAATCTTCACTGTATAAAGGTAGTAGACGCAACAATTTAGCTAGAGAATTTAGCTTAAGATGTGTTTGTCAAACTATGGCTGGAAAATAATAATGGGTTCGAATCCCGTTTATTGATTTATTGTCTTGTATGAACAAAGAACTCCACTATGGATCCTACAACTGGAAATAGGGATGTGCCATATCCATGCCATACCTGTGTAACGTGTGAATTACACCTGCACTGTAATTTATCGTACTACTTAACCCCGAGCTATATTGTGGTAATGAGATGATGTACTAATATTTGTAATACTAGCGTAAGAATGTGGACATAGGCTTTGTGCTGCTATCCAGTATATAAACTATTGTGTTTTATTGACGCTTTTGTACATAATGGGGAGAAGGCTGAAATGTTTCTTAAATGTACGAAGGAATATAGAAGAGGGCATACTAAAATGTGGTATTATATTTGGATTAGAATTGTGTAAATATGTGTTCTAGTCTTAAGTAATTTAAGTCCATTATAGGCCGGCTATGAGGTTTTTTATTTCTGGCATTTCGTTTTCCTCATAAATTTGATGCCGTAGCAACTGAAAATGCTGGTCGATTAACAATATAATACAATAAAATCGACCCAATTCAACCGAAGAGTTTATACGTATTATTCGTTACGAATATTTCATGTAGATCACAAAATTAAATGATTTGATCTACTATATGCTTGGTTTCATTCATCTAGTTTTAATACCTTTACCTAATTTTCAAGGGAGCAACAGAGATAACAAATGCCAGACGGCCTAGGTAACTATGTCTAGATATATTGGATTCCAAAAGAATTAACAATAGGAGTTTGGGCATGTAGTCTCTGATGATCTCTACATATGTAGCTTATTCACTCGATACCTGATAATAGATAATTGTTCATAATAGTAAATACATTTGGAGGACAGGAAAATTGATTCATTAAATTAATCTTACTACGAAGTTTGAACTGAAGTAAAGACAGATGGGTGATCACCATTAGTTATTATTAGATCAGACTTTAACTACAAATGAAGATAAGAAGTTAGCATATATAAATTCTTATTATCTTTCGAACCAAACTTAGATAGTTTTTTAGATATAGAAAGCGGAAACCGAGTGCAGCCTGGACGTGAGATCTACGAGAATATGCAGAGTAAGTGGATAAGTATACACAGTTAGCACTAGGAACATAGGGACGCTAGGGTGTTGGATATGTAGGTGCTTAAGGGCTTGTAGTGTTGGCGCAATGAGTATGTGTACATCGAGTTAAGAAACAATTGTTTAGTAACTGAAGTTACTAAGTTTTATTGATAGAATCAGTACATGACCGTGGCGGGAAGCGGCAGCCTGGACTTCGTTAACACAAATCTCCTCTCCAACCGATCCATTGCTTCTTAGTTTGGCCAAACTAATCATACGATTCTGTTAGAAATTGAATATAAATAATGGTACCTACTTGGGGAAGAACGCTATTGAGCGTTGTACTACAAAATTTGATATATATACGCTTCGCAGCGTTAGGGTAAATAACGGACGGTTGCCCCCCTATAATCGATGTAAATCGAGCGGTAAGTCCCGCCTTAGGAACCCTCACGAGGTCGCTCCGGTCTGGTTTCTGACGGGTGGACACATATGGTTCACACGGGAGTCAACTACACCAAACCACGCTGTCCTAGCACTTACTATGACAGACCTGTGCTTAAATGAATAACGCACTAGCATCTAATTAAAACAAATTCATACAGTCCTACATAAAGGTCAGCGTTTTGTTAAACTCCTTAAGAGTAAAGGGAACTGTCATAACCAAAGTAAGCCTACGCGGAATGGCAAGGTGATTACTCCGGTTCATTCGGTCCAATGTACTGATGTAGTTATGCTAACAAATAGACAGATCTGTTGATACACAATACTCATTCTCTCCTCCACGACAAGATTCCTGAAGCTGTTAGAATTTAGTCGATACACATATACATAAATATAAGACGATCACGACTGGGGTATGCTTGTACCATCACAATCGTCATCACCAATTCTTAAACAGCCCTTGTAGTTATCTACAATCACTCTCTACTGAGTATGAACCTCATCTGATGATGAATGAAAAAAAATATTGTCACAATAAAAACTACTCAAAATTAAAACTATAAAGTTGACATCGATTTCTGGAAAACCTATCTAAATATTTATAATAAAAATCAACCATGTCAAATCATTACCTATTTTATTGTTAATGTTTCTATTAATTTGTCGTCGTCGTTGTCTTTGCAGACATTGCACAGCTGGACTAAGGCCTCCCCTATAGATTTCCAATAAGACCGGCTGGAACCGGCTTGCTTCCAGCACGATGCTGCGCTCTTGATGAGATCTTCCGTTCATCTCGGAGGTGGACCCATAATCTAGATATCAAGACTACGATGCGATTAGGCCCACAGTAAACGATCACGTTTCGGGAACACACAACTGTTGCAGCTCTCGTCTTGAGGCACTGAGGTTTATCGGATGAAAAGACGTCATGTGGTTTTCCGAACGCTGCCTAGCCGAGTTGGATTCAGCGATTGACCTCCTTCTTGAAGTTGGATTTACCTAGCTGGACTACTTGTCCTTCTTTTTTCCAAAGAAATATTTTATGGATACCACCCCGCCGAGGGAGCAGGGTGGTTATGTGGGAGTTCCACTGATCGGTGTACCCACTACAAACCCCGGGCATGTTGCTGCCTATGTGCTGGAGCTGCGGGGACGCGTTCGCACTCGTTCGCGGCTCCTAGGACCTTGCCCTATTTAAGGGTGGATTTTCACCCTTCTTTCCTTAAGTGACGCGGGGAAATACCACACGCTCTTCCTGGCGTAGCCCTCGGGCTACGCTTTTCATGCAAAAAACTCCCTCGAATTCGTTGCCCAAGCCACCTGTTACGGGGTCGAAGGAGAGCGTGGAAAATTCTCCTCCGACGCCCAGTTCTTTGGCGGCGCATCGGGAGTTCCGAAAAGTTCTCCCTTTCGCGCTCCACCGTTTCCTTTCGACACAAGCGCAACATAACTTGTTCGCAAAAGGAAACGGCCGTCTCCCACGATCTCTCACAACCAAGCATTGACTGAATCAATGCTGGAAGCGAGAGATCAGTTTCTACACTTGCGACGAGGCTTCGGCGCTCATTTGCCCATGCTGAACACTCCTCCAAAGTGGGTTGCGCCAAATCCTCGTCGCAGCCGCAGTGGTGGCACTCTGTTGTCGGTTCTCTTCCGGCTATGCGGCACAAGTACTTTTCGAAGCATCCATGCCCAGAAAGCACCTGCGAATGTTGCACGAGCCGGAAGATAAGTGACCCATGCGCCCTGTCCAGCCAGGCAACAAGGACGGGCTGTATAGCTTCGACGGTCCAGCTGCCAGCTGTATGCTTGGCCAGCTCTTCCTTCCACTCCTCGAGCATGCATGCAAGTGCCGGATTCTGCCCGCGTTGGCGGAGCTCCGTGCGCCATGAGTATGTTCGCATGTACCTTGTGTTTACTGATTTTAACGATTTACTGTGTTGTCTGAAAATAAAATTATTTATTTATTTACCTCCACTTCTAAATCCCATTGAGGTGACCCAGCCAAAAGGCATGTCGCGTCACACGAAATAGTGCGATAACCTCTGACTACCCCGATGGCCATTGCGCGTTGTGGTCACTTTAGAAAAGCGACCGTTTCTCGGTTTAGGGCGTCCGTCCATATAAGCACCCCGCACAAGGCCATCGACCACACCACTCCAAGATAAAAAAGACGACTAGCGGCAATTTGTCCCCAAGATTAGGAAGAAGGCGTTTAAGTGACCCAGCCGCACCCATTATTCGAGGAACTAACTGGGTGAAATGCTCTCAAAAGTTCCACTTTTCATCGAGGTGTAGCCCTAGATACTTCATCGTAGGCTTCACCTTAATCGATTCACTCACTAGTGATTCCAGCGCTCGTCGAGGGCTATGGAATACCAGGGCCTCTGACTTGTTCAGCGCTACTTGGAGTCCCAGTTTCACTATCCTTCTCGCCACCACCTGCACCGTTGCCATCGCAAGACTGGCAGCATCTTCGTAGGTTCTCTACACAAACCTATGGCAGTGTATTAAATGCGTTGGCGATGTCTAGAGACACGCCACCAACACTTGACCATGAGCCACCCCCTCGTCCGAGAGGGCTTTGACACGTTTAACAGCGTTGATTGTAGACCGGCCCGCCCGAAAACCAAATTGCTCGTCGGACAAGTGTGGACCAATCCTATCAAGATACTGGATGAGGCAAGCAGCTATCACGCATTCGAACAGCTTGTCCACCTCATCCAGCAGTACTATAGGGCGGTACGCGGAGGGTGAGTCCGCAGGGCGCCCATCTTTCCTCACAAGGACTAACCTATCCCACTTCCGTAAATTTAGGAACTGACCTGTCTCCAGACCGGCTGGACTACTTGCGGCATCGTTGGATAGACTCAAGCACAGCCCATGTCTTGACCGAATCAATGGCTATCTCAAAGTCCACATATGCTAAACACACTGAAACACACCAAATTACCAAGCTTCTATCTCGCTTCAATCTACTCGCTTTTTTCGATTTTTATGTACTTTTAACAATAGATTTAAATTAATGTAAAATATAAATTTAATAATCTAATATAAAGTCATATCTGAAAATCTATAAATATAAAGTCATAAAATCTTAATAATGCACTTACCGAGTACACAAACAAGCTACGAGATTAAGCACTTTGCACCATGCGCGCACGCATGCGTGTTGTCTAAGCGACAGTTCGGTGAAGACGTAATCGTTATTTTGTTACCAACAGCCACTTAGAATCTGATTTACAGTGCGGATAAGTGACAAAACAAAAAAGGTGCTGCATGGATAAGGTCACTTTTAGAGAAATCTCATATCAGAAATAGTTATCTAAGTAACATAAATTTTTAAAAAATCGGCGTGTAGAAAAATACTTAACGACAAAATATATCCTGTTTTAGGCAGGTAGATATTCACTACTTCACATTTTTAAAAAGTACTAAATGACAAAGAATGTCTATTGAAGGTGTGTTAAAAAGTCTTAAATTACGAGAGAGAAAAAAAAACAATCAGGTAAAAATTCTTAAGTAATGCTAATTCCTGGGTACTCGCAAGGCAGAAAATATTTTATGTTTAGATGCATTATTTAGAGTCGAAGCAAAAAATACTAAGTGTAAATTATAAAAATCTAATCCGTACTATGTGAAAAATATTCATAAATCATTAAAATTTTAGTCGCTTGGACGCCGAAAACTGTGAAAATGTGTCTTTTTTTAAGTTACCAAACGACAACAAACTTGGTCCTAGCGCCGTGAGAGTAAGACCAATCGACGCAGTTTTTTTTTCTGATTTCAGTGATATATATAACTCAATATCGCCCAAACTGTCGCTTGGTAATTTTTGCCTTTCAAGCGTCGATATATACTGCATATTCTTATTTTTAAATACATACTTATATAGATAGTAACTAAATAACACCCAGACACAGAGCAAACACTTATGTTCATGACATAAATATTTGCCCTGGGTGGGAATCGAACCCACGCCTCCTTGATCTAGAAGTTAGGGTCACTAACCACTGAGCCACCGAGACAGTATTTGAAAATAAACATTAGACGAATTTTTTAACGATATTCAAAATAATTATTTTTCGCAAAAAATGGCAATACCGCTTTCCTCGTGTACAAAATTAGAATATTTCGCTCGAATCGTTTACATCATTGTTAAAAACAGCTCAGCAGATTTCCGTAAAGTTTAAAAGGGACCACCTCGGGGGTAGGTATATAAATACCCCTTCGAACTAAAAAAATAATTTTTCGATTAAGTTCACGACTGGATCTATATAAGTATGTATTTAAAAATAAGAATATGCAGTATATATATATAATTGTATGCGTCGAATTGAGTACCTCCTTACTACAGGAAAAATATACGTTTTTTTGGTCAACTTTGCACTAAATTTCTGATCCAAATTTATCTTTTGGGTTCCGTACCTCAAAAAGAAAAAACGGAACCCTTATAGAATCACTTTATTGTCCGTCTGTCCGTATGTCAAGACTTTTTATCTCGGGTACGCGCAAAGATATCGAGTTGAAACTATACTATTATTATATTACTATTATATATTATTACTATGCTATGGTCTCTTGCAGTAGTGTAAAATAAAAACTTCTCAGTTATCGTAAAAAAAAGTTAGAGCCGTTTATGTCGTAAAAAACAACATATTTCGACACTCATAAAAATCAAAACCTACAGGGTACTTCCATATTCTTAAGGGTAAACTATGAAATTTGGCGAGAAATATGTGTACTCTGAGACACACATCATATGTGTACTCTGAGATAGATTTATTCCTATAATATAGGAAAAACACAAAACAATACATTTTTATTTAATTCACAAAAAAATAGGGCATATTCATAAAATATGGGTTCAAAATTCAAAGTGAGTAAATCGTATCATGTATATCATATAAAAGAGCTTCATTAGCACATGCTCAAACAGGTTTTTAATTATTTTAACAATGTGTAATTTTCGATGCATGACGAGGACAAAACAAAAAAACTTTTTGTCGATGATTATTGTATAGAGATTTTAACAACATACTCGTACTTCCCAATTTTGTGAAATTTTCTGGATTTGTACGGAACCCCCGGTGTGCTAGCCTGACTCGCACTTGTCCGGGTTTTTAATAAGGTTTAGGATCACTTACTGAGTATAAAATTACAAAATGATGACAGATCCAGGTGGATCTTCAAGCGCCATCTTGAAAAAAAGGTTTTTTTGGTCGATATCTGAATTCCTCGGTGACTATGCACTTATATTTGTACATCGTTCATATACATATACAAATATGATTTCACAAGATTTTACTGTAGAATACTTGAGTTGGTGTACTTTTTACATGCCCTGCATGTTTTTGTTGGGATTATATTAAGCGCACGCAAAACGCCTTTATTAGATCCAACCGTTTATTTTCTTTTTGACAGCACCAATAGAATGTAACTGCGTCATGTTACGCAAAAGTTCACTTTTAAATGCGAGGTTTTAAAAATACGACAACTGCCTAAGTTTGCTCCTTGATCCCGTATAATAATCATCTTTGACAAATTAAGTCCATAAGTGCAGTAGTTTTTTTTATAAATTACATAAAATAACAAACGTTTTTAAAAATTTACGTTCTATGGCTACACACTATAGTCATAGGATCTATTATAATATAGGAGTATTTTGAAGGCCTTTGATATTGAAAAATAATAAATAAATAAATTATTTTAATGTAACCCTTTTCAAACAACAATCTAGATTTGATTAATGTAAAGGCCTACATATAATGTTTAATAAATAGCTTCGATAATCTACAAGACAAAGGGAAAACATTTTCAAGAACCTAAAGTCTTACCAGGACTAGACCATCATATTTACCTACTCATCGTCAACGCACTAGCAATATACTAGCTTCTGACTCTACATGACCTAACTCTACAAATTCTAACTTCACAAACTATGCCTTACTCATAATATATGACTTGGCTGTTTCCCTACGGACACATAGGGACTTATAGGTACTTACGAAAAATGAAAATGTATGTATCTTTTACCACTTCATATCTATAATACATATAGTTCATGTTGTAACAAAACGGCCTAGCCACATATTTTGACTAAAGTCTAGTGTTTGAGAATTATAAGATCGTACTGAATTTCGCCGTAATTGTGCCGGAAGAGATATTTTTAGCGAAAAGACAGCCTTTTGTGCATTTCTTCTTTTTTTGTTTCCTGTTCCTTTAAAACCGACTTCATAAAAGAAGATTCTCTATTTTTGTATGTATGGTGCACGAGTATTCTGCCAATTATAAACTTTTTTTTTTTGTGGTTTAAAGTTTTAGTGTTTGCTTTTTCTTTCGAGGTGGTTGAAATTGTTCGAGTCATTTTTGTAATATCAACAATAATGTAAAAATTACTATATCGATGATAAATTGATTTCTGCGAACTATTCGAATTCTGTACACCGTTGAAGTCGGTAATGCCAATTTTTGTATACAATTCGACGAGTATATATTTTTTTTTTGACGCATAACTTTTTTTGTAGTAGTCCGATTTCAATATTTTTTTTATTAGAAAGAACATACTTCGAAATTGGTCTCATTTAAATTTTATCGAAATCGGCTGAGCCATTTTTGATAAATCAACAATAATATGAAAAATGCTACATCGATCCGTGCATAATATTTGCATTCTAGCGTTGCGCCCCGACTTCGCACAGGTATATTATAAACATATCTCTCGAATTACTCTATCTATTAAAACAAATTACATCAAATTCCGTTGCGTAGTTTTAAAGATATAAGCATACATGGGGACAGACAGCGGAAAGCGACTTTGGTTTATACTATGTAATGATTCTGTACACGGGTGAAGTCGGTCATGCCATTTTTTGCAAAAAATAATTAAATGTGACGACAGGTGCAGATATCACAGAATGGTGGCCGAGGCAATGTAAGCGGAGCGTTGGTCGTCCGGCTGCAAGATGGGTCCACGATGTAGTCGAAATCGCTGGTCAAACCTGGACATAATTGACCCAGGACCAAGGCAGATGGCACAGTAAGAGAGAGGCCTATATCCAGCAGTGGAATAAAAAAACCGGGCAAGTGCGAGTCAGGCTCGCACACCAAGGGTTCCGTACAAACCCTGGAAATTTCACAAAATTGTAAAAATGTTGAAATTTCTATCGAGTAAATAAATTTTAAAAATTATCGAAAAAAGATTTCTTACTTTTCTCGTCATTCATCAAAAATTACACATTGTAAACCTGTTTTAGTATGTACTAATAAAGCTCTTTCATACGATACCCCACAGGACACGATTTACTTACTTTGAATTTTGGGTCTATATTTTTTATATTTAGGCCCTATTTTTTTGTGACTAAATTAATTATGTGCAGTTTTCAGATTTATTCCTTTATGTGTACTCTTAGACAATGCTTCTTGCAAATTTCATAGTTCTAGGTCAACTGGAAGTACCCTGTAGATTTTGATTTCCTTGCGAGTGTCAAATTATGCGGTTTTTACGACATCAACGGCTCTAATTTTTTTAAATGGTAACTGAGAATTTTGATTTTTTCACAACTGTTTCAGAAATCATAGATATTCAGAAATCATAGATAGACGTACTTATATGGTTTAAATTTCTACTGATTAACTTTACGCGTTCTTGAGATAAAAGGTCTTGACATACGGACAGACGGACAACAAAGTGATCCTATACAGGTTCCGTTTTTTCCTTTTGAGGTACGGAACCCTAAAAAGGCTGCGGATGATGATGATGATGATGATGCCATTTTTGGTAAAATATAATTATTGTAGTGTCAACAAATTGTTGTCGTATTAAACTGTAATAGACCTTTTTGCATTATACACCTGTGGAAGTGGAGAGATTCCGTAGACACTCAAAGTAATCGATGGAATGAATTGTGGGTCCCACCATCGACTTAGCATTTTTTTATTCCATATGATGGTCCCAGCTATTCAGCCGCTTTGAAGGCCTTTATGCGGCCTAATAAGTCCGATGCAGTAGTTTTAGAGCCAATGGTAAAAAAAAAGTTCAAAACTATTAAAAAACTTCTCTTTAAAATATTAGTGTAGAAATGTAGATGTACGTAGATTCAGATATATACTAGAGTCTGGCTAACGAAAGTTGATACTGACAAAGCGCGGCAAATTTAAAAAATATCAGCATGGCAGCCCTAAACTGACTGGAAACATTTTCTTTCATTCACACTATGTAGCATTGTTACCATACCGCGATTTTGATTATTCCGAATCTTTGGGGGAATCGCAAAAAAAAAACTTTTTTTCAAGCTTTAACTTGTCGTGTAGGAGTTTTATATTCATTATTACGTTAATTATTTTATGGTTTTTGACGTTATTATTTATAACGTTAACTGAGGCTTTTCATTGCTCTCCAAATAATCCAAATGATTTTTACGCGTACCTATCTACTTCATTACGATGAAGAAATAATATGTAAAATAAATCATTTTGTTGAGTTTAGTTAATGGCGTGGGTTTGAAAAATGTTTTTAACACAAGGTAGAATACCCCAATTTAAAGGTAAATCCGCGATGGTAGTAGCACCGTGTGTTGTCGTTTAAAAAGTTTGCGAAAAATTCCAGTATCAACTTTCGTTAGCCAGACTCTATATACTATACTATACTTACTACTTACTACTAATATTATAAACGCGAAAGTTTGTGAGGATGGATAGATGTATGGATGTTTGTTACTTTTTCACGCAAAAACTACTGAACGGATTGAGATGAAACTTTGCAATAATATAGCTTATATATCAGAATAACACATAGGCTATAAAAATATAATGATATATTGCGTATGCGGGCAAAGCCGCGGGTAAAAACTAGTTAGGTATATATTGTTACCCTGCTAAAAAATTCACAGTTCTCGTTTTTGTACCCAAGTAGGCGTATCAAATCACCATGTTTACTATATAAGAACTCGTCCGTGACAAAGTTCGATTAGTTGATTACAAATATTTGCGCGCAATACCATATCTTAAATCTGCAAAATGCTAAAGTATATTTTTTTAATAACATTTGCCGTTTATTATGCAAAAGCTCGTAATTTGGAACAGGTAAGTGCATTATTTCTACGAGATCAGAGAGTGAGGTAAGGTGACGTCCACAAGTGGTATATTATTCAGAAAAAAATCGAACCAAGATTATATATACATCATTTGAAAGCTTGTTATAAATAATATTATTATTTAATTACATTACAAGGCATATATTCATTTACTAAATACTATAAAATACAAGTCACCTTACAATCTAAAATGAGAAATGCTATCTAAACATTAAAATATATATAATATTGTTATATGGGCTTTCCAAAAATATTTAATTTAGATTTTTTCACCCCTCCATTTTTTTTAAAATGCGAAATATAAATTGTATGAAGAATAACACTACAGCTTATTATTTTTTCTAGTTTAGCAATAATAAAGTGCTTCTATCGTTATTTTACTTGCATTCGTAGCTGATTCTTCCACATTCATCTCTTAATTTGCTAAAATTAAAAATTATAACCTACCAGTATGACCAGTTAGAAGGTACAATGTGACAAAAAAACCACTTAAAGAGTGTGTCTAATTGGTAAAAAGGCTTTTATTTAACAATTTGGAGGTCACTTAATCAGGGCTGCTAGAGATAAACTACCTATTGAGCGAAATATATTAATTTTTTCTAACAAAATCAAAATTAATTTAAAAAAATCGGAGGGGTATTTTTTGTTTTTAACTGTTGTAATAGACTCAGAAAAATATGAACTTTCTCGAAATGTAACGAGTTTTGTGGTTAGAATTTTTGATTATTATTATACCAGCCTCCATACATTTTGTGGACATGTCCTTTGTTTTAAGAGCGTAAAACAAGGTGTGCTTAGATATAAAAAATGTATTGTAACCTAACCATAGCCGAACCATGATACAGTTTGATTATTAATTACTAATTTTGTTTGCAATTTAATTTGGTTTGTTGAATGGTACCCTTAACTTATATGCCTACGACAGAGCGGAACTAAACTAAATTTTTATTCAAAACAAGTATCCAAAAATGTTGTAAAATTTAATAAAACCCACGCAACTAAACCTAAAAAGAAGTATTAATAAGTTTAATGGGTGTTTTGGAGTTCTATAAGAAAAAAAAGGAACTCTCATATACAGGGTTATTTCTAATCAAAACTAACAACTTCTGTTCTGCGACTTTTGTCAAAACTAAAAAAAAAACTGCTATTCCATACATTTTGTCACGGGTGAATGATATTTTTGTATGGAACAACAATATTTTATTTAAGGTTTTTACAAAAGCTGCATAACAGAAGTTGTTAGTTTTGATGTACAGAACATAAGCCCCGCTAAAAGGATGCTAATTGGTTAGAAATAACCTTGGAGAGTTCCTTGTTTTTTAGGGTTCCGTACCACAAACGGAAAATACGGAACCCTTATAGGATCACTTTGTTGTCCGTCTGTCCGTCTGACCGTCTGTCCGTCTGTCCGTCTGTGTGTATGTCAAGACTCATTATCTCGGGAACGCGTAAAGATATCGAGTTGAAATTTAAACTGTATATCTATGGTCTCTTGCAGTTGTGTATAAGAAAAACTTTTCAGTTATCGTTTAAAAAAGTTAGATCTGTTTATGTCGTAAAAAACCGCATATTTCGACACTCACAAAAATCATAACCTACAGGGTACTTCCCGTTGAAGTAGAACTATGAAGTTTGACGAGAAGCATTGTCTTAGAGTACATATAAAGGAATAAATCTGAGAACTGTACATTTTTATTTAAATCACAAAAATAGGGCCTCAAAATTCACAAAATATTGGTTCAAAATTCAAAGTGAGTAAATCGTATCATACAAAAGAACTTCATTAGCACAGCCTAAAACAGGCTTTTAATCATTTTAACAATGTGTCATTTTCAAATTCGACGGTTAAAAGGTAATCAATAAGGTTTAAATAAGTGCTGTTTTGGTCGAAACTGAGTTATGAATGCTAACCTTTAAAAACATTTCCACTCGTTTAAATACTCTCATAGGTACTCTCATGTCCATGCCCAAGCAAAAATCTGCCATGTCCAAGTGTCATTCTGCTATTTCAAACTCTAATTACTAGATACTATTATTAAATACCCCTACTTACTATTTCCTTTAAACATCGATATAATCTTAGGTCAGGCTTAGACTCCTCGGATGATCTATCTCAGTAAAAGAAGCTAACAAAATACAAAAAAAACGACAATTCACTTTAACAATAATCATAAGCTAAATATTAAGTATTGTTGACATGTGCATTTTATTTATTTATTTATTAAGGCTTCACATTAATAACTACATTATTACATATGTTACAAACACTTACAATATAATATAACTTAATGTGCTATTTTTTTAAGGAAGCATAGCATGCATTTAACTTTACATAACAATAAAGAATATTAGTAAAAATAAGATTGTACTAGTATTTCATAATCTTCTGATAGTTTACTAGACTAAACTAATCCAAAAAATAAATTAAATTAACAGTTTCTATTTGGCCATTTCGGCCTGAATGGAATTCAAATTGATTTAAAATTTAGACAAATTGTCTCCATATATATCCAAATTATGATTATGTTGATATTCGTTAACGAGCCTACTTATTCTGGGAACTGGAGAGTTTGCGCCTAACACGGTTCTACGGAAGATAGGAGCGAAAGGAGTTATGGGTTTGCGCGGGTACCTAAATGGAACTCTGAATTTAAATTTGGCTAGAAGAATCGGACTATTAATGCTATTGCGCATATGCATAAATAATAATTAAAATGAAACGAAATAATTTATTAGAATGTCAAGTTACAACCACTTCTTTTCTTCAAAATTAATAGCCAGTGTTGAGCATCAGAAAATAAATCTGTAAAAAATGTAACACCATAAATATTGTGTGTGTGAATATCAAAGCTTAAAAATTTCTTTAAATATAATATTATTCAAATGAATTCACAGGCTAGGCCTGTATGCTGAGTGTGAGTTTTGTCGTAGACATGACGCGCTCTTCGGCGAGTGCGTAAGCATTTAATTTGTATAAAGAAATGTACAGCGCCACTAGCGGCGCGTTTTTGAAACACTACAAGTTCATACAAAATACATGCTTACGCGCTCGCCGAAGAGCGCGTCATGTTTACGACAAAACTCACACTCAGCATACTGGTCCTTTACTAGGCATCAATGAAGTCTAAACCAATATTGAGAGGTGCCTTTTACAATAATATTATTTTATTATTAAATTGTAAGTGGCCACAAATGATCCTTAAAGATGGCCACAGCCAGTACACCAACCCTTTTACTATAGTTTTTGATTAAATCTCTAGAAATTGCAAAGCAAACATAATTATTGCTGAAGTAGTAATTATACATTGTCAACAATTTTGGTCCAACAAAATGGTGTTAGTTTATACTATGAATAGAATGTGTTAGATGTTATTACCTTGAGCATTTTTTGCTTCACATAAGAAGACTACGAGATGGTCGTTTCTTTACTCACTTGCACCATTAGGTACATAATTCCTACAAAAAATCTTACCAATTGAGTTAGGTTTTTCTGGGTACTAAAGGGTAATTAACCCGGAACTTAGCTCAAACGAGACGTCGTAATGGCCAGTTGCGAAAAAAAAATCTTTATAACCGACTTTAAAACGAGGTTCTTAATTAGAATGTGTTTTCAATACCAATATTTTAGAGAAAAAATTTGATTGTTTGTTTGTTTGCATTGAATAGGCTCCGAAACTACTGAACCGCTTTGTGAAATTCTTTCACTGATGGGAAGCTACAGTATCCCCCGTAAACATAGGCTATATTATACTTTCTAAAAATTAGGGATCCTCATTACTCAGGCCAAGCCGGGGCAGGCAGCTAGTTGCATATAAGTATGTATGTTACGCGATTGCTCCGCCAATTTAGAACCGATTTTGATGATTATTTTTTCTTGTTAGGTAGGTCATACTTCAGGAGTAGGTAGTACCATTTACATTATATCGGAATCAGCTGAGCTTTTTTTTGAAAAATTAAGAATAGTCAAAGCTTATTTTAAATTGATTTGAGTGAATTATTTGAATTTTGTAAGATTGTAGTCGGTTGCGTCATTTTTGGCGAAAAATACTTCATCATTCATCATCATCATTTTCAGCGTGTACTCGCCCACTGCTAAGCATAGGACTTTTGTGCTAATCTCATCCAGAGCACAGGTAGCACGGCGAGGGGAGAAAACCATTTTATCCACTTTAAAATGTCAGTTGTCATTGTCAATATCCATACTTTATTTCCTCTTCGAGGGGATATAATGGTGGAAAGGCTATTAGCCCCTTTGCCATGCTTCCCGTGCAGGTTGGACTCTATGAAGAGTGTCGTCGACCCAACGAGCTGGTGGACGCCCCACGCTTCGTTTGCCGTTACGCGGCCACTATTCAGTAAAGGTTTTTGTCCACCTACCATCGCTTTGTCTAGCAATGTGTCCTGCCCAACTTCATTTTAGTATTGTGATTGTCCGACCAACGTCGCGCAGCGTTAATACAATTCCCCGTACATTTCAGCCAAATGCCGCTCGGGCTTTTGTAGTTGAGATTTCCGCTTTAAACCCCAGAGCAATTCGTCGAACTCGTGAGCCGAACCGTACAGAATTTTTGAGTAGATAAACTGTGCAACTTGCCTCTACAAATCCCCGAACAGATTATCGAATTAAGCAGGGAATTGTGGCCCTCATATCGCTGTAATACCCAGAGCATTTCAGTCTATGTCCCTCCATTTTCATCTATTTTAAACGATAAAAAGAATTTTAACCACTGCATAGTTACATCCATAAGAAGCAAGTGCGACACTGAATTAAAAAAAATACATTACATCGATCGCAAGAAGAATTCAAAGAGGTATTATAGGAAGAAACAAAATTCAGTCTGGACGTCCATCTCATAATATACTAATTTAGGCGTCGGTTAATATATTCTATATTTCCGGTCGGCGAAACCAGAAGTGAATAGATTAGATTAGGTGTAAAACAAAAAATAGGTTAGGTTATGTTAGGACATGACAAACAACGCACGAACCGAGCGAGCGAAGCGAGCATGCCATGGCAGCGGCCGGCAAAGTGCCAGAAGTGAATCGCCTTTATAGATTAGCCTTTATAGAAAAGCCTTCGTAGGACAAACGAATTTCCAATTTCAAATATAACTCTATATTTTACTGAATCATAAAAAAACTACTTAGACTTTTAACACTCTTGTCAAGTGTAAGTAATTGAGTATAGATGACTTTTCAAATAATTAACTTCGATTTGATACAAATCCTAAATAAACTTTAATCTTTAGAAACGACCTCTATCGAACTTAGCAGGGAATTGTAGTGATACAATTCAATTAATTTTACTACAATATCCAGTTAGTAACTCGGCCATATCGTTCTAGGGTTTAAAGTGCAAATCTCAACTACAGAGCGGCACTTGGCTGAAATGCACGGGGATGTGTAATGACGCCGTCGCGCACCTTAGTACGGTGAACAATACTTAATTATTAATATTTTTTTTTTATTATTTCAGCAAGTCGTAAGCTTTCCAGAGGAAACTAAAGCCCACATATACAAGGCAGTAAGGCAATGTGCTGGAAGTGAAGCAAAAGCTACAGAGCTGATGACAATCGTCCAAAGCGGCAAATATCGAGAAGACGAAGAATTCAAGTCATTTATTTATTGTGCTTATAAAGCGTCCGGATACCTTCATAAAGACGGCAGAATAAACATAGAAAAATCAGCTGTTTTGTACCCAGATCCTGAAGTAATAACGAAGGTTTTAAAACGATGCGATGAAAAACGAGGCAGTACGCCCGCAGAGACTAATTTTGAATTCTTTAAATGTTTTCAAGAAACATCTCCTTATCTCATAGCAGCTTCGTAAATAAAGTTTTCAGGATTTATATAAATAAATACATTGTAAAAAAGTAGACCTGAGTTTTTTTACAAGTTTTCATTTACCTTGCAATGGTATATATATTATGTATGTAATGGTATGTAGGTACCTATGTAAATTCGGGTGGAATCTTGCAAGTTGAATTTGACCAACTTCCCGGATTCCGATTGCGCTGAAATTTGCACGCATATGTATATCGCGTGACAATACAATAATATGGTAATGGCTGATCTGATGATGGATTGGAAGGTGGCCATAAGAATTCCTGTACTAAACAAGATAGACCCGACGTGTTTGGTCTCGTTTTACTTGTCTTAGCTAGCACGCTGCTGCAACGTGATATCCAGGATCTTAAAAGCTTGTAATTAGGCCTGCCTACTATCGGATACACTTCGGTGAGTGCGCCCAGGAGTTGCACAATCTGGTCCCACCTGCCCCTTTCTTCTATCGTACGGCTAGACAGCGACCAAAGCGCCACCCTTTTATGGTGGACATCCCACGCGTTAGAACCAAGCGTTTTGAGTCCACATTCTTCATACGAACTGCCAGAATGTGGAACGCTTTGCCTAAGTCTGTTTTTCCGTTAAAGTACAATGTAGGTGTCTTAAAATCTCGAGTAAATAGGTATCTTCTAGGTAAGCGTGCTACATCCTAGACCGCATATCTGCTTAACATCAGGCAGTGTGTAGTCAAACGCAAAACTATTTGAAACAAAAAAAAAATTGAAAAGTTATATTTTTATAATTTATTTATATTTATTTGATCGAGCGTAAGCGCAGATCTCCGTTTTAAGACGGTGATTTTGCTTTCGTCAGACCAGATGTTGGTTTTCGTCTACAGGTCGCATTTTTCACGAAACGAATCTCGACAAACTTGGTACACAAGTTTTTTATGTTAACAGACTTTTTGTCGTCGGTGATTTTTGATAGGGGTGGAATTTCCCTTAAAAAAGGGAAATATTATCTGCCGCATCATTTATAATCCAATGTCGATAATATTTGGAAAATTTTTTAGTATCTAAATCCTAAAAAGATTTGCGAGACTGCACTAAATCGATCAAGAAATATTACCTTAACTCTTCATAGGTGCATGTGTATAAATATAAAATATAGTAGTTAGATTATGCACCTAGAGAAAAAAAATGTGTCTTATGTCAAGGTCGATATTGGACCCTCGAGGCGAGGAATTCTAAATCAAACTCTAAAACAACTCTACTGTATTTACGTAATTAAAAAATGAATATAGGGTAAGTTTTCAATTTCCTTTTAGATACCATTGCATACTTCACTTCCCTAATACTATTCGGAGTTTGTTATAGTAATGCACTTCTTTGTAAAGTTCTGTTAAAGATCCTGTTAAATTAGTTTTAGTATGTTTGCATAATCTTTTATCTTTAATCATTAATTGTGCATGCTGCTTTATAACACTTTTACGTTACGGTAACATAAAAAGATTAACGTTACTTTTGTGTTACTTTTATGTTATTAGGTGATAAAATTTTGGCTTCACCCTTACACATTAATGTTATCTGGCCAAAACTGGTCCAAGATCTTGGCATACCTAAAATAAGGTTGTTGACACACCGGAGTCTTTTTAGGGTTCCGTATTCAAAGGGTACAAACGGGACCCTATTCCTAAGACTTCGCTGTCCGTCTGTCACCAGGTTGTATCTCATGAACCGTGATTGGTAAAACGTTGAAATTTCCACGTGGCCGATTATTTTTGTTGATAATAAAATGAACTAATTAAAATGTGCCAACAAATTATACTGGTCAACACTGATTCCAGGGTGGTTTTGTTTGTTATCGATTAAATTACTTGTACTGTACTGTACCAGCCTTTTTAATAGTCCACTGCAGGACGTAGGCCTACCCACGATGGGTGATTGGGCCATATCCACCAGGCTGGCCCAGTGCGGGTTGGTGGATTCACATACGCCATCGAATTTCTTCTACGGACGTATGCAGGTTGCCTCACGATGTTTTCCTTCACCGAAAAGCCAATGATGTGAAATTCCGTACATAAGTTCCAAAGAAACTCATTGGTACGGGATCGAGATTTGAACCCACGACCTCACGATTGCAGGTCGGGTGTTACTACCACTAGACCACCACGGCTTCATTACTTGTGCTAGTTACTAAAATAGCACTAGATTTTCTGTAGCAACCATAGTTTAGTAGAAAATTAAATCTAGTATAGTAGAAAATTAAAATTTAAAATTATTACAATAATATCATTTTTAGGGTTCCGTACCTCAAAAGGAAAAAAACGAAACCCTTATAGGATCACTTTGTTGTCCGTCTGTCCGTCTGTCCGTCTGTGTGTATGTCAAGACTCTTTATCTCGGGAACCCGTAAAGATATCGAGTTGAAATTTAAACTATATACGTAAACTTATGAATTCTTGCAGTTATGTAAAAGAAATGCTAAATACCGTATAAAAAAGTTACTTCTCGTTGACATAGAACTATGAAATTTGGCGAAGAGCATTGTCTCAGAGTAGACATATAGGAATAAATCTGAAACTTGCACATTTTTTTCGTTTGAAGTACGGAACCCTAAAAATATATACAGACGAACATAGAACCTTCTCCTTTTTGGAAGTCGGTTAAATATCATGTATAGGTATATATTGCAGCGACCCTGCTGACGTTTGTTTGCTTGTCAGTGCAGTTTATATGTAGGCTGCTTACGTCAGTGAAAACCGAAACGTACTACTGCTACTGGCCTCTAGGGGATTCTGTATGTAAGCAAGGCGACACCGCCCGTATGGCATCTCTCTAGTTAGGTCGATATGTATGTAACCTATGTAATGGAATCTAAGGCAACTAATTTAACCATCTTCCAAGGGTCGTATATCGCAAAAAAACGCATATTTCAACGCTCACAAAAATCAAAACCTACAGGGTACTTCCCGTTGACATAGAACTATGAAATTTGGCGAAGAGCATTGTCGCAGAGTAGACATATAGGAATAAATCTGAAACTTGCACATTTATAGGTATTTAAATCACATAAAAATTGGGCCTCAAAATTCACAAAATATGGGTTCAAGATTCAAAGTAAGTAAATCATATCATGTAAGGTATCATATAAAATAACTTCATTAGCACATGCTAAAACAGGTTTTTAATTATTTTAACAATATGTTTGTACGGAACCCTCGATGTGCGAGCCTGACTCGCACTTGTCCAATTTTTTATTTCACACAGTTACTGTGGTTGAGTAAAAAAAAGATTTTCTTGAATCAGATGCTTGTTTTAGATTTCGGTATAAGGTTTTAGCAGTAATAATAAAATGTATGTCCTGCAGACGGACAACAAAATGATCGTATAAGAGTTCCGTGTTTTTCTTTTTGAGAAACCGGATAGACCCTAAAAACGGCAAACGTTACTAAAATAATGTACATAAGCATGTTTTTTGATTTAAAATATTTTAATGCGCTTAATTACTTATATTTAACTAATCGAATGGACATTAATTAATTAACATTATTGCTTAGGACATTACAGTTCAATAGTGGCTATATCTACACATCTATTCTGAACTATTATACGAGTAACTACATAATTAACTATTTATCGAAAAAATATTGTCTTTACAAGAGACGTCCATAAATAGTGGTTTACTCAGAGAACAATCTAACCAATATGATATTATACATGTTTGTAGACATAGCAGTGTCGTAGCTGAGACAACAGACGGGGTTACCAGTTTGCCCCGGGTATTGCAATTGGGACCATAATGAGACACTAGATGGTATGAGTCCCTCCAAGAGTATTATATATTAATTTACAATAACAGCTTATACCTACTAAATTATATTCGAACTATGTGTGCTATCTATCTAACGCATAATCGTAAAACATCTAGATCACGAACTGGTGTTCTATCATAATCTATTGAACTGCAACAATACCTAACTAATGTATTATTTCTCCCTTGAAAAAAACATAGACATTAACAAATAATTATTACCTAGTTAATAAACAAACCAAAATAAACGAGAACAAATTATTTTTCTCAAAAAAAATGGAATAACTAACTTGAATCGTGTACAAAATTCGAAATTCGTACAAAGTTCAAACGAACTCGTTTGAATCGATGCACACAATTTTTAATTTTTTGTAGATTTTTCAAAAACGGCTTTCCGAATCCAATTTAGATAAAATAAAAATGGGACCACCTCGGAACTTAATTATTTTCAACTAACAAAGTTTTTTTTAAATTGGTTTACAATCGGTGAAATTATCTATGTACATACACAAAATAATAATAAAAAACCGGACAAGTACGAGTCTGGCTCGCACATCGAGGGTTCCGTACAAATCCAGAAAATTTCACAAAATTGGGAAGTAAGCTATTAAATTCTCTGTACTATAACCATCGGCAAAAACAACTTTTTTTTCACTTTACTCGCCTTACATCAAAAATTACACATTGTTAAAATAATTATAACCCTGTTTTAGCATGTGCTAATAAAATTCTTTTATATGATACCATACATGATACGATTTACGCACTATGAATTAAAAACCCATATTTTGTGAATTTTGAGGCACTATTTTTTGTGATTTAAATGAAAATGTACAGTTTTCAGATTTATTCCTATATGTGTACTCTGAGACAATGCTTTTCGACAAATTTCATAGTTCTATCTACGAGAAGTACCTTGTAGGTTTTGATTTTTGTGAGTGCCAAAATATATGGTTTTTACGACATAAGCGGCTCTAACTCTTTTAAACGATAACTGAGAAGTTTTTCTTTTACACAACTGCAAGAGACCATAAATATACGTATACAGTTTAAATTTCAACTCGATATCTTTACGCGTTCCCGAGATAAAGAGTCTTGACATACACTCGTCTGAGTGTATGTCAGACATACGGACAGACGAACAACAAAGTGAACCTATAAGGGTTTCGTTTTTTTTTTTCGTTTGAGATACGGAACCCTAAAAATATATACAGACGAACATAGAACCTTCTCCTTTTTGGAAGTCGGTTAAATATCATGTATAGGTATATATTGCAGCGACCCTGCTGACGTTTGTTTGCTTGTCGGTGCAGTTTATATGTAGGCTGCTTACGTCAGTGAAAACCGAAACGTACTACTGCTACTGGCCTCTAGGGGATTCTGTATGTAAGCAAGGCGACACCGCCCGTATGGCATCTCTCTATTTAGGTCGATATGTATGTAACCTATGTAATGGAATCTAAGGCAACTAATTTAACCATCTTCCAAGGGTCGTATGTCGTAAAACAACGCATATTTCAACGCTCACAAAAATCAAAACCTACAGGGTACTTCCCGTTGACATAGAACTATGAAATTTGGCGAAGAGCATTGTCTCAGAGTAGACATATAGGAATAAATCTGAAACTTTCACATTTATATTTAAATCACATAAAAATAGGGCCTCAAAATTCACAAAATATGGGTTCAAGATTCAAAGTGAGTAAATCATATCATGTAAGGTATCATGTAAAATAACTTCATTAGCACATGCTAAAACAGGTTTTTAATTATTTTAACAATATGTTTGTACGAAACCCTCGATGTGCGAGCCTGACTCGCACTTGTCCGGTTTTTTTATTTCACACAGTTACTGTGGTTGAGTAAAAAAAAGATTTTCTTGAATCAGATGCTTGTTTTAGATTTCGGTATAAGGTTTTAGCAGTAATAATAAAATGTATGTCCTGAAGACGGACAACAAAATGATCGTATAAGAGTTCCGTGTTTTTCTTTTTGAGAAACTGGATAGACCCTAAAAACGGCAAACGTTACTAAAATAATGTACATAAGCATGTTTTTTGATTTAAAATATTTTAATGCGCTTAATTACTTATATTTAACTAATCGAATGGACATTAATTAATTAACATTATTGCTTAGGACATTACAGTTCAATAGTGTCTAAGTATATCTACACATCTATTCTGAACTATTATAACTACATAATTAACTGACTATTTATCGAAAAATATTGTGTTTACAAGAGACGTCCATAATAAGTGGTTTACTCAGAGAACAATCTAACCAATATGATATTATACATGTTTGTAGACATAGCAGTGTCCTAGCTGAGACAACAGACGGGGTTGCCAGTTTGCCCCGGGTATTGGGACCATAATGAGACACTAGATGGTATGAGTCCCTCCAAGAGTATTATATATTAATTAACAATAACAACTTATACCTACTAAATTATATTCGAACAATGTGTGCTATCTATCTAACGCATAATCGTAAAACATCTAGATCACGAACTGGTGTTCTATCATAATCTATTGAACTGCAACAGTACCTAACTAATGTATTATTTCTCCCTTAAAAAAAACATAGACATTAACAAATAATTATTACCTAGTTAATAAACAAACCAAAATAAACGAGAACTAATTATTTTTCTCAAAAAAAATGGAACAACTAACTTGAATCGTGTACAAAATTCGAAATTCGTACAAAGTTCAAACGAACTCGTATGAATCGATGCACACAATTTTTAATTTTTTGTAGATTTTTCAAAAACGGCTTTCCGAATCCAATTTAGACAAAATAAAAATGGGACCACCTCGGAAGTTAATTATATTCAACTAACAAAGTGTTTTTTTAAATTGGTTTACAATTGGCGAAAATATCTATGTACATACACAAAATAATAATAAATCGCACCCTCGCACATCGAGGGTTCCATACAAATCCAGAAAATTTCACAAAATTGGGAAGTAAGTTATTAAATTCTCTGTACTATAACCATCAGCAAAAACAACTTTTTTTCACTTTACTCGTCTTACATCAAAAATTACACATTGTTAAAATAATTATAACCCTGTTTTAGCATGTGCTAATAAAGTTCTTTTATATGATACCATACATGATACGATTTACGCACTATGAATTTAGAACCCATATATTGTGAATTTTGAGGCACTATTTTTTGTGATTTAAAAGAAAATGTACAATTTTCAGATTTATTCCTATATGTGTACTCTGAGACAATGCTTTTCGACAAATTTCATAGTTCTATGTCAACGGGAAGTACTCTGTAGGTTTTGATTTTTGTGAGTGCCGAAATATATGGTTTTTACGACATAAGCGGCTCTAACTTTTTGAAACGATAACTGAGAAGTTTTTCTCTTACACAACTGCAAGAGACCATAGATATACGTATACCGTTTAAATTTCAACTCAATATCTTTACGTGTTCCCGAGATAAAGAGTCTTGACATACATACAGACGGCCAGACGGACAACAAAGTGATCCTATAAGGGTTCCGTTTTTTTTTCGTTTGAGGTACGGAACTCTAAAAATATATACAGACTAACATAGAACCTTCTCCTTTTTGGAAGTCGGTTAAATATCATGTATAGTACATATGTACATATATATTGCAGCGACCCTGCTGACGTTTGTTTGCTTGTCGGTGCGAGTCCTGCGTCGTTTCGCCCCGCAAGCTGTTGGACCCGCGGGGCGAATGGGGACCTTCAAAAAGAATCTTGGGCGATTCGCCCCGCGATTCACTTTTTTATCTGCACATTTAAGTAGAAAAGTAGTCAATGGAAGAAATAAACAATTGCATTATTTTGAGGGCGTCATTCTATGAGTCCTATGGGAGTGTATGAATAAAAATGGTGCAGTTTATATGTAGGCTGCTTACGTCAGTGAAAACCGAAACGTACTACTGCTACTGGCCTGTAGGGGATTCTGTATGTAAGCAAGGTGACACCGCCCGTATGGCATCTCTCTTATTAGGTCAACCTATATGTCACTTATGTAATGGAATCTAAGGCAACTAATATAACCATCTTCCAAGGGTCGTAGCGTAATGAATATTGGCAGCTGTATGTAGTTCTGATGACAGTACAATAATATGGTACTGTCGAACAGATCTGATGATGGAGCCGGAAGATATGAACTGGAACTTCATGATGGAAAATCATATCATGGCTGTTTTGGATGTCTTAAAAAAGTCATGAAATGAACTTTGACCACGAGTAGGTTTCAAGGTCTGATGATGAAGCCGGAAGATAGACACTGGCATTCCATGATGGAATATCGTATGAAAAACATATCTCCAAACGAATTACGTGGAAATAAAAAAAAACTTAGCTCAGCCTTCCATAGGTACGTGCTTCTACTCTCTTTGCTTAGGTATTTACGCAGGCAACACGTTCACTGATTGTCGATTGATAACAAACGTTGGCTTTAACTTATCAATCGATATGACTCTTTCAAGTAAAATAATAAAAATGCATAGTTACGCATCATCGAAAGTATGTGATAATCAAAATGCTATAATAACCACCTATAACTGTACTCGAAATGTGATGACAAAACTCTTAAGTAACTATTCACTACAAGCGACCTAATCACCTACTTAATTACTGTTCGCAAAATAATTTAACAGAAAGTCACAATATAAGTTATAGATAAGTAAGAAAAAAAATATTTTACAAAATTTGCACAAATGATGCATTTTGCATGAACTTGGAATTGGTAGGTATTCAATAATTTCCGAAGATAATTTCCGAAGCCTTGGTGGCTTAGAGGTAGTGACACCCGCCTTACAATCGTGAGGTCGTGGGTTCGAATCCCGGTCCCATACCAATGAGTTCTTTGGAATTTATTTACGGAATTTCACACCACTAGCTTTTCGGTGAAGGAAAACATCGTGAGGCAACCTGCATATGTCAGTAGAAGAAATTCGATGGCGTATCTGAATCCACCAACCCGCACCGGGCCAGCGTGGTGGATATGGCCCAATCCACCCTTCGTGGGTAGGCCTACGTCCTGCAGTGGACTATTAAAAAAGGCTGATACAGTATACAGTACAATAATTTCCGTTTGTTTTCAGGTTCTCATTACCATTTTCAATTATTTACCCTGAATTTTTCACAAAAAAACTAAAACAATGCTACTTGTATTAACTAAAACAATGTTGCCACAACACACTTTTTAGGGTCCGTATCCAAAGGGTAAAAACGGAACACTATATTACTAACACTCCGATGTCCGTCTGTCCATCTGTTCGTCTGTCTGTCACCAGGCTGTATCTCATGAACCATGATAGCTAGAGCGTTGATATTTTCACAGATGATGTATTTATGTAGCTGCTATAATAAAAAATACTAAAAACATAAAAAAAAATATTTAAAGGGAGCTCCCATACAACAAACCTGAATTTTTAACATTTTTCGCTCGATATTAATAACGGTGATAAAATGCTTGAAATATTCACATAATATTTGGTTGAATATTGGCTTAAAATATAAATAAATAAATTTAAAAACAAAAAATACTAAGGGTCTAAAAAAATCAATCAAATCGAAGTAATTAAAAAATCACGTTGCTTGAATGGAACGAGTAACGTGATTTTTTTTTTGCTCTATATTAATAAAGACAACAGGAAGGTGTTTATAAAGTGGTATATTCCTTTTAAAATATATAATAAGTTATAATAAAATATATTAAGGGAGGCTTCCATACGGTGCGGAACCCTTCGTGCGCGAGTCCGACTCGCACTTGACCGATTATTTTTGTTACCGTGTGGATCTAAACCTAGGCCTCTGAAGTGGTTAAGGGACCATGTGCAATATTATGAAAAAGAGAAGATTATTTGTTGGGGTTCCGTACCCAAAGGGTAAAAACGGGACCCTATTACTTAGACTCCGCTGTTTTTCTGTCTGTATTTCTGTCACCAGACTGTTTCTCATGAATCGTAAAACTTCTCAGTTATCATATATAAAGAAGTTAGAGGCGTTTATGTCGTAAAAAACCGCATATTTCGACACTAACAAAAATCAAAACCTACAGGGTACTTCCCGTTGACATAGAACTATGAAATTTGGCGAGAAGCATTGTCTCAGAGTACACATATAGGAATAAATCTGAAAACTGAACATTTTTATTTATATAACAAAAAATAGGGCTTCAAAATTCACAAAATATGGGTTTAAAATCCAAAGTGCATAAATCGTATCATGTAAGGTATCATATAAAATAGCTTCATTAGCACATGCTAAAACAGGTTTTTAATTAATTTAACAATTTTCGATGGATGACGAGAAAAGTAAAAAAAAAACTTTTGTCGATGATGATGATGATGAGTATAGAGATTTTAACAACGTACTTCTCAATTTTGTGTTTTTTTTTTGATTTGTACGGAACCCTCGGTGTGCGAGCCTTACTTGCACTTGTCCGATTTTTTTTTATAAATGCAATGTCATCGGTCTTTGATAGGTGCGCAAAGTTTAAAGAAAATCTGATCGCTCAAAGTAGGTCAAAATTGAGTTCAAAGTGGTTGGTTACAAGCAAGCAAACATACAGGTGAAACTAATAAAAACGTGTTAAAAATAGAATTGTAGGTATTGAAATGTAGAGAAAGATATTTTTGGACATTATAATATTATATATTATAATAAAAATATATGGACTAAGTTATAATGCAAAAGGAATTTACACTAATTGTTTTAGTCAATTATCAAATCACCATCCTAACTACGTATTTAAAAACTCGTCCGTGACAAAATTCGTTTATTCGAATATCACCATCATAACTAGCTAGGTATATAAAGAAATTGTCCGTGACGAAGTTCAATCAGTCGAATAGAAACAATTGAGGGCAATACCATATTTTGAATCAACAAAATGCTTAAGTATATTTTGCTAGTAACAGTTGCCGTTTATTATGCAGCAGCTACTCGTAATTTGAAACAGGTAAGTGTATTTAATTTCTGCAAGATCATATATTTTGGTTTGGAATAAGTGAATTTGGTTTAAAAGTGTGAAACGGTGTGAAATGCTAGATCTAGGCAAAATCACCAAATAGCAGTCCACAAAACCAAAACAGATATGTTATTTTTGACATTGTGTTTATTTTTTATTTTGATAATTTCGCGTTTTATACCTACCTAATTAAAATTGTTCCTGATTTTAAGCAGAGAATACGTATTTGTTTATGTCTGTGTATGGCGTTATATTACTCAAAGCTACTGTTATTGAGTGGCTGATAATTATTTTCCACAGAAACCCATGACCAAGGGCCAAGGGATTTCAAACTTTAAAATTCTATGTTTGTTTCAATACCTATTATGTATTTTATCATAACTAAACCGCAGTGTCGAATTGCCGTGAGAATCTGCGATGAGTTGTTTATTTTCTTATTTACACTGTTGTAGGTACATAATTCTAACAAAATAAACCCGAAACTAAGTGAAACTAAGGCCTTGACCTCGTCAGTTAATGAAGTGTAGTGAAAAAAATGATTGTATGGTTTTATGAAACCACGGTAAAAGTTTTTCCGGTCATCGCGCGACATGCAATAGATGGACGAAAAAGTTTGAGGCGATGTAATAAAACTTTCACTTTAATAAAATATGTATTTTTGATTTCAGAAAGTCATACAGTTTCCCGATGAATTTAAAGTCGACATATATAAGGCAATAGATAAATGCGCTGGGAGTATCGAACAAGCTGCAAAGTTTATGGATGTCGTCCAAAGCGGCAAATATGTCGAAGACGATGAATTCAAGGCTTTTGTTTATTGCGGTTATAAAACCACCGGATACCTCAATGAAGACGGCAGATTGAACATAGAAAAGGCACTTCCTCTCTTCCCAGAACCAGAAGTAATGTTAAAGGTATTTAATCTATGCGACGAGAAACGAGGAAAGACCCCCGAGGAGACTAATTTTGAATTCTTCAAATGTTTCCAAACAACATCCCCTTACCTCATCGCTGCGTCGTGATTAGAGCACTTGGAATTGATAAAAATAAATGCAATATGAAAAATTACGTTATGTTTTTATTTTATCTTTAAAGTATTTTATTATGTAATATATTTTCTAAGTAACTTCTGCCCTTCTCATGATAAACAAAGTATATGCTTTGCGACGTGATCTGAAAACATCTTCTGGCTCCAGTCAGAAGGTTCAGACTTCTGATCACGTCGTCGCAAGACACATTACGTTATCATATGTAATAAAGGCTGCTACGGAGCTCAGACATACTCAATCATCAATTGGAACATCATTGGAACATGTCTGGGGGCACGGTAGTGCCCCCTCCAAGACGACCCAAGCGAAGCGAAGCGCAAGGGTACTACCCACCTTTTCTTGAAGTGGTTCGCCGATTTTTTAAACCTTCATAACTTAGGTTCGGAGTAGTAGATTAACGAAATTATCTGAATATCATTTCCACAATAGACTTTATAAATAATTATATAAAGTTTTAATTCCATTGCTCTTATTCTTTAGATTTTATTGATATCTAAAAACCTCCGATTTTGTCAGTGACTCACTGATTGACTGACTGACTCAGTGATGGTCATCAAAATATAGTGGACTTCCTGAAGTCTTAGATAGCTGAAATTTGGTATGTAGGCTAGTAATGATACACATACAGCAGGAAAACTCTAAAACTTGGAACTTTAACCCCGTTTTAAAGCCTTTTAAATTAAGGGATGAAAGTTTTTAAGATTTCCACAATTTAAGTCCGTATGAGATTTTCGCAAATTTGATACTAGAGATCTTAAAATTGATCCATTAAAAAATGTTCATGTAAAATAAAGCCAAGACGAGACTAGTTAGCAAAAAAAAATCATGTAGAGCCAAACTTCTAACTCAATGGGACTCATCTCAATCACGAGCTCTTACTTCACAAACTCTACACCTCAGTGAATATATTCGGTGTGGCTATTTTTTTTTATTGGAAAATTAAATACCACAGACTCCAGGGTATGTGCCTTTTGTTAACTAAAATATTCAGTTACTCGATTTTACTGTACAAAAAGAGTTAGTACAATAGAGATGAGTTAGTTTAAATTTTAGCCTAAGTTAGTAGTTTCGGTGCATTGCGTGAATGCCACGAGCAAACCGGCGACCCGCATGCAGCACCCGATCATAAGTGTGACGCATGTGCCAGCCATCGCTCTCCTCGACCATATTTTAGGTAAGAGAACGACCCGTCACACGACGCCGCCGCAAGAAGGAGCCATGAATGAATGCATGAATGAATGCTCAGGGCATGCAAGCAATGCTAAACTCTAGATATTACATACTTGTTATGATTTATTTTGTGAAAACGATCATCCGCAGAGTCCGAAGCTACGACTCCGTGTGTTACTCGGTGGTTCCAACTCTGCTTGTGATCCCTCCCATGTCCTTCTATAACATCTCTGTTGCCTCCTCCCGGCCCAGAGCCTCCATCACTGCCTCGTTCCGATCTCTGATGGCCATCTGTAGGGTGTACTCTTTGATCGCCCTCAATGACGCGGAAGATGCACGCCGCACGAATCGGCTGATGGCATCATCTTCGAAGTTCGGTGTGGCTATTTCGCTTCTTTCATATGGGCGTCAGGATAAAATTTATTCACTGTTCATTACTTCTCTGTTGTACAAATAGCTCTTGTAGCGAAACGGTCTATATGGTCAGGTATATGTAAAATTATTTACATGCCCAAATTAAAAAATCTTATTTAACATGTTTGTTACTAGTGTTTGACGCTAGTAGGTATATAGAACATGCTATTTAGAACCTCATGTAAATATTACATAGGTATGTCGCAATAAATGATTAGATTATCGAGTATTGTCATATCTAAGAACTTGGCGGCTAAAAAACTCTGATACCAAGGGTAGTCATCAATTTTTCCTATTTAAATTTCTTCGCACTTTAACCCTTATCAAATAGCCTTTTCAACACATCTATTCGAAAAGGACTACTTGGTTCGCCTTTAAGTGCGCCCAAAGGTGTTGTTTTCTATAAGAAACTTTAAAAGTGCGCCGGAATATAATAACAATACTACACTACTACTACATAGAAAACAATTGCATCATCCACAGGCCCTTGAAGGCCTAAAGATAATCCAAGTGCTCAAGCCCACTGAGAGTTGGCATCGTGCCCAGCATGCTGGCAGCATTGCCACGCTGAATGGCAATTAATCTTTATCGGAAATTATCTTTGCCGCTCACTTTTTGAATTTGGAAGTATTTGTAATGTTAGTGTTCAGCGCCTAAAAAATGAATGAAAAGAATGCAAATATAAGTTTTCATTTGTTTTATTAATAGATACCATTTAATTTCAATTTAGTTGTTACTCTACGTTTTATTAAATAATAATATTACAATAAAATATGAGGCGCCTTTTATTTTCTCATAGAGGATGATAAAAAGTAGAGTACAACTCGGGCGCAAAATATATTTTTGGCTTGGGCAACGTACTTTGAATCCTTCACTACATTCAGGATTTTACTAAAGAATCCCTCACTTTGCTCTGGATTCAAAAAAGCGCCCTCGCCGTAAAAATATTATTTTGCTCCCATATGATACAATCAATTATTTTTGACAATATTGTAGTAAAGTGAGATTAAAATTGTAGAATTTACTATTAATGCTGTGCTATTTGTCAGACGATATCGATAATTAATATTTGGCAAGATGATTTAGTATCTAAATCCTAAAAGATCTGCTATGAGTATGAGTATGAACTAAATCAGTAAAAAGCAGGTCAAGATATAGGCTTATGACGATTCGGATAAAAAAACGTGCCGCGATATCTACTGTTCGGAGAACTACTAGTAATATCACTTCGTTCGTTTCAGCCATATAGACGTCCACTGCTGGACATAGGCCTCCCCTAATGATTTCCAGTAAGACCGGTTGGTAGCGGCTTGCATACAGCGCGATCCTGCGGTCCTAATATGTAAGGTCATCCATCCTTATGGGTGGACGTCCTATGCTGCGATTGCCGGTACGTGGTCTCCACTCGAGAATTTTTCGACCTTATCGGTCATCAGTCCTCCACGCTATGTGCCAAGCCCGTTGCCACTTCAACCTGCCAATACGCTGGGCTATATCGGTAACCTTGGTTCTTCTACGGATCTCCTCATTTCTGATTCGATCTCGCATAGAAACTCCGAGCATAGCCCTCTCCATGGCTCGTTGTGCTACTTGGAGCTTACTAATCAGGCCCATAGTGAGAGACCATGTTTCTGTGCCAATAAGAATGTGCCGTGTGTATAATATCAGTGTAGAAACATTATTGAACAATAATGTGCTTAGCAATTATTGCTAAGCGAAAGGAATTTACACTAATTGTTATTGTTAATTATCAAATCACCATCCTAACTACATATATAAAAACTTGTCCACGACCAAGTTCGATCAGTTGACCAGAAATATTAGACAGAAATACCTACCATAATTTAAATCTACAAAATGCTTAAGTACATTTTGTTAGTAACATTTGCCGTTTTTTATTCAGCAACTGCTTCTAATTTGAAAAAGGTAAGTGATGATTTCTGCGAGATCATAATATATTTGTTAGGATCAAAGTGAACTTGGTTTACAATGTGAAACAGTGTGAAATGCTTATCAAGGAAAGTTGTCAAATAAAGCAGTCTAGGTACACCCAACACAAGGAATACAAAACGCCGTGTCAAACTAAATTCTGGAATTTAGTTTGACACGGCGTTTTGTATTGGTGCCTGTTTAAGCAGAAATACACACAAATACACAAACACATGTAGTGTATGTGTATACCTATGTGTGTATTTCTGTCAGTGGTTTCACATTGATCAAAGTTAAATAAGTGGCTTGTTTAACAAAACTTTCTTGATGGCTGAGCTGGTGGAATTAAGTTCAAATGAGACCTTGTCATTTAATAAATAATATCTGAGAAGAATGACAAGTACTTAATAGAAGTATTGCTAAATTTAACTCTAATAAAAACTATGTTATAGCTGTCCTATTCATATCTGGCTATACAGCATACGCGAGTGTGAGTGGAAAAAAATAAACGCAATGTCTATCGCACACGTCAAAATCACCAGTTGGAATGTCAAAATTGGTTCCACTTAGTATTTTGTCTTATTCGGAAATTTAAACCGTCTAGTTCCAGTAAGAAGGTTCAAATCTCTGATCACTACCTACTTTATATATTTTTGATGAATTTGGACACCCAAGATAGCTCAATGCTAGTTTGTGAAACCCTTCGAAATTACGTAAGTTGGGGTGTATTGTATAATAATAAAAAAAAAAAAAAAAAAAATATTTTATTACGTATTACAACATGTGGAAGTACTTACAAACAATCTTAAAAATAAGGTGCGGTAGAAAATCGCAAAAGTACCTTTAAAGTATTTGGACCTTACACTAGGTCTCGTAAGAGCCTGTATAGCAGGGTACATTTTTTCTGTTGGTCTTTTGACCGCTAAAGTAACCTAATTTGAACACAGATATTATAAATAAATAAAAAAATAAAAATAAAGAAAGAACTAAAAGTTACCTACTAATAATTACAAGTTATCACTTTGTATATTGTTAATTTCTAACGAGCTTTATTTATAATAATAATGTGTGTGAAGTGAATAGTTGGTATGTTTAACTATTTAATATGCTATATAAGTAACACTAATAATAATATACTCATTAGTCTAGTCAGTAAAGTTAATTAATATACAATGTTTTGTGAAATTGTTTTTATAATATACTTGGATAATAAAATAATATACTTATATTATTATTATATAAATAATATTCAGTTTGTTGTCATATTAATATACATAAATAATATACTTACATAATAATATTCAGTTTGTTGTGTGTAGGTAATTCCTTTGTTCATCCCCCTTCGAAACATGATTTACTTGATCCATAACCATATCATTTTATAATTTCTAGTAGTTTTTCTGTTTGTTCATAGTCCAGGGACAGTAAATATTTTATTATGGATTGGGTACATTCAAATTTATTAAGTTTGTCAATTTTTAGTATTTTATTTATTTTATTGTACACTAACGGCCCCAAAGACTGTACAGACCATGTGCCAAATGTAGTTCTGTTTCTAACAATTTCACATATGCGATCTTTACATCGTTTTATATTAATTTTTTGGATATCTTGTTTGCTGATTTGTGAATGTTGCCTGACTATCAGTGATTTTATAAACAATTGTCGGACTGAGAGTACGGCACATTCTTGAAACAATTGTTTTGTGGAGAAAAGCCTAGGTTTGAAAGTCATTACTTTGAGGAGAGCTCGTTGTGATATTTCCAATCGTTCAAGGTACGTCTTAGCAGCAGAGCCCCATGCTGTAATGCAAAAGGACAAGATTGATTGGGCTAAGGCGTAGTAAATCTTAATAAGTGGATTAAATTTCAGGACGTGTCTAAGTTGTTTAAAGATATAAATTAATTTTCTCAGCCTACTTGAAAAATGCCTAATGTGTGCGATCCAATTTAAATGTTTATCTAATATGATCCCCAAATATCTTATTTCTGCTACTTGGTTTAGATTATCGCAGGCGCAATTTTGATCCATCTCGCAAGTAGATTTATGTATTATCAGATTTAAGGGAGTTTTAGGTTGTGTTGAATTGTTAATTGTGAATGTTATGTATTTGGTTTTAGCAATATTGATGGATAATAAATTAAGTCTAAGCCATTTTGATATTGCTTTCAAGCCTTCGTTTGAAAGCTCCTGAGCTTCTATCCACGACTTCCCATGAAATAAAACCACAGTATCATCAGCATAAGTGACTACTTTGCCTTGTCGAAGCTGTACGTCGCATAGTTGGTTTATATAAATCAAAAAAAGTGTTGGGCCCAGTATACTGCCTTGAGGCACCCCAAACCCCACTTTTGCTTCACAACTCAATTTATTTCCTATCCTGACTGATTGTGTGTGTGTGTATGTGCATCTTATTGTAACACCTTTTAAATTTCATATTTAAATGGTTTCATAAACAAAGTCATGAATATTTCTTGCTATTTTAGTACGGTTTCTATTACTTTAGTTCTTATTCTATGGATAATATTATGTCCGAAAAATAAGTTCTTTATTATTATTTTTTTATTCCAGCAGGTCATAAACTTTCCAGATGAATATAAAGGTCCTATTTACGAGGTAATAAATGAATGCGCCGGTAGTGAAGCCAAAGCCGCAGAGTTTATGGGTATTGTCGAAAAAGGCGAATATCGGGAAGACGAAGAATTCAAGACATTTATTCATTGTTCCTATAAGAACTCCGGATATCTGCATGAAGACGGCAAAGCGAACTTAGAAAAGTTAATTCTTCTGTTTCCAGAACCAGAAGTAATGATAAAAGTTTTTAAACAATGTGATGAACAACGAGGAGACACACCTTTAGAGACTAATTTTGAATTCTTTAAATGTTTCCAAAGAACGTCTCCTTATCTCGTCTCGGCGTCGTGATTGGAGCTTTTTGAAATAAAGAAATTATAAAAAGTGAACTCTTTTTTTATTCATACATGATATATAATATTTTATCCCGTTCGCACAAACATATTTGCTCGCTCGCTCTCTCGCTCCTGCTGTTCTTAATCGGTTTTGTGAATATTTACGCATAGAGTACGTCTTAGCGTATTATCGGTTTAAAAATAAAGTCTCTGTGAAACATTCTATCCTATACAATTTTTTTTGTTGAAAACTAATGTCGTCGAGAATGTTCTTAGATATATTTCATTCAGAACTTTGATCTGTTTTTTAGGGTTCCGTACCTCAAAAGGAAAAAACGGAACCCTTATAGGATCACTTTATTGTCCGTCTGTCCGTTTGTCCGTATGTAAAGACGTTTTATCTCAAGAACGAGTATAGTTAACGGGTTGAAATTTAAACCATATATGGATTTAGGGTTTTTGCAGTTGTGAAAAAATCAAACTTCTCAGTTATCATAGAAAAAAGTTAGAGCCGTTTATGTCGTAAAACAGCATATTTTGACAATCAAGGGAATCAAAACCTACAGGGTACTTCCAGTTGACCTAGAACTATGAAATTTGGGAAGAAGCATTGTCTGACAGTACACACATAGGAATAAATCTAAAAACTGTACATTTTTATTTAAATCACAAAAAAATTTAGGGCCTAAAATCAAAATATATAGGCCCAAAATTCAAAGTGAGTAAATCGTATCATGTGGGGTATTTTATGAAATAGCTTCATTAGCACATGTTAAAATTTTTCGATGATTATTTATCTATCTTAAGTATAGAGATTTCAACATTATGATTTTGTGAAATTTCCAAGATTTCTACGGAACCCTCGGCGTGCGAGCCTGACTCGCACTTGTCTAGTTTTTTTTTACATTAAAAGATGATATAGTTCGAATAGACCAGATGGCTAACCCTAAGGCGCTATTCAGTGCGACGCGGATGACCTACGCGGATGTCCGCGACGGACGGTCAAATGTATTAAGCATATAAAGTGTGTTCAGTGCGACGCGGAGCGCCCTCGCCGCGTCGCACTGAACACACTTTATATGCTTAATACATTTGACCGTCCGTCGCGGACATCCGCGTAGGTCATCCGCGTCGCACTGAATAGCGCCTAAGAGTTTTAACTTTTTGACCGACGAAACGAAGGACGTACTCAATTCGACGCGTATATTTTTTTTTATGTACCTATAACCATGCATAACTTTTTTCATAGTAGTCCGATTTCAATAATTCTTTATTTTTTATTGGAAAGAGTATACTTCAAAATAGGTCCTATTCAAATTTTATTGAAATCGGCTGAGCCATTTTTGATAAACCAACAATAATGTGAAAAATGCTACATCAATCCGTGTGAAATATTCGCGAATTCTGTACATGGGTGAGTCGGTCTTGCTATTTTTTGCAAAAAACAAACTTGTTTAAGCCACATGAAAGCCGCTAGTAAGGCTAAACGGCTAAAATAACCAGTATGCTGAGTGTGAGTTTTGTCGTAAACATGACGCGCTCACCTCGAGCGCGTAAGCATGTAATTTGTATGAAGAAATGTACAGCGCCACTAGCGGCGCGTTTTTGAAACACTTTTTGCGAGAACAAGTTCATACACATTACATGCTTACGCGCTCGCGGCGAGCGCGTCATGTTTACTCACATTCACCATAAAGAGTGTCAAGTGGGAGATTTGCAAATCATATCGAATTACTTTTACGTCGCGTTGACCGAGCGCGCCGCGCACACACGCAAGCACATTGACACACACGCTTGAATTAGCCAATCACAGACGTTGCCGCGCTCGTGTCCAATCGGTTTGGCGCTCGTTACATTACCGTAAAAAATACTCACACTTAGCTATTCAGTTTTCTGTACGTGACACAAGATGGCGCTGTGCCATTTCCATACAAATCACATCAAACGTTAACGCGATCGAGCTCGAGCGAAAATCTCGCACTTAGCCCTCAGTATACCGAGTGTGAGTTTTGTCGTAAACATGACGCGCTCTTCGGCGAGCGCGTAAGCAAGTAATTTGTATGAAGACATGTACAGCGCCACCAGCGGCGCGTTTTTGTAACACAACAAGCTCATACAAATTACATGCTTACGCGCTCGCCAAGGAGCGCGTCATGTTTACGACAAAACTCACACTCAGCCTACTGGACCAACAATTTAACTTGTCTTTCGAGTAACGCAGTGCTCTGTTGTGACTGCCATCCTCGGTCACCCATCCGAAGACTGACCGTGTCGAACGTTGCTTGACTCCGGTGATCACTAAGAAACACCTAATCAAATTAGGTATATGAGCTTACTTTTACACTTGCTTACATTGAGTTCTACAATGCTATTATACAGGGTTATTTCTAATCAATTACTTAGCATCCTCTTAGGAACTTATTCTGTACATCAAAACTAACAACTGTTGTTCTGCGACTTTTGTCAAATCTCAAAAAAAAAAATTTAAAGAAAAATATCGTCCACCCGCGACAAAATGTATGGAACAGATGTTTTTTTTTAATAATTTTGACAAAAGTCGCAGAACAAAATTTGTTAGTTTTGATGTACAGAATAAGCCCCTAAAAGGATGCTAATTGATTAGAAATAACCCTGTATAACTTACTAGCGACCCGCCCCAGCTTCGCACAGGTGTATTATACATAGGTATAAACATTCCTCTTAAATCACTCTAACCATTAAAAAAATCGCATCAAAATCCGTTGCGTAGTTTTAAAGATATAAACATACATACGGACAGGCAGACAGGGGAGCGACTTTGTTTTATTCTATGTAGTGATAGCGATTTGTCTTGTCTACATGACTCAGCACCGGTCGCACAATAAAAGAAATTGAAGAATCTGACCAAATGGAAGATCTACCTACCAAGGTACCTACTAAAAGTATTCACAAAAAAACTTGCCTAGTCTAGCTAGACGATTGAAATCACCCACAACTATAAAATGACTCGTTTATAACAATTCTCGAACAGTCTAATACAAATATTTGAATACAATATCAATTTAAAAATTTCAAAATGCATCTTTACATTTTATTACTGTTAATTGCAGTTTTCCGTGAAGCGACTTGTCTAAAACAGGTAAGTGTTTTTGCAGTAAGAGAAAAATAAATATCTATGGTCAGATATTTATTATCACAACAAAACTTATAAAACATCAAAACTTAATTCTAAAAACTATAACTATTAAAATTAACCTACTTAAAATAAAAACTAATACTAAATACTAAAACTTATATTACTAAAATAAAACTAATCTAAAAGACCCGGGGCAGAGGGTAATGTGGCCAGAATGCTGGCGGCGTTGCCTCGTTGAATTGATATGCTTATTTTTTGACCAAAATAGATGCCAGCATTCTGGTCACGTGTCACCTCTACCAGTCGCCTAGCCAGATCCTTGTATAAAAGGTGAGCGTCCGGCCCCCACGGACCTAAAGTCTCTACCCCAAATGGCACAAAATGGTACATTCTGTCCAACGACTCATATTTGTGCCGTTTGAGGTTTTTAGCTTTAGCTGCTGCAGCGCCAGCTTTCTCTGTTGTGCAAGTAAGATGGGACAACGCCAGTGTGTCAACACATGTAGCGTCCCACACTAAAGGTCGTCCCATCTTCCATGGCACCAATGTCATTCCGTCGGCCTCTTACCGTCGTCCCGCGACAGTCCATTAGGTTCTAAGACTGACGGGTTCTATGGTTATATACAAGACCAAATTATTTTACTTACATTTCGTATCCGTTATAAATGTATTTACGCGGTAACCTAGTACCTCCATATTTTTAGATACAGATTATATATATATATATATATATATATGTCGTGAAATAAACGAGAAATGAAATAATTATTTTTTGCAAAAAAAAATACCGGACAAGTGCGAGTCAGGCTCGCACACCGAGGGTTCCGTACAAATCCAGAAAATTTCACAAAATTGGGAAGTAAGTTGTTAAAATCTCTATACTATAACCATCGACAAAAAAGTTTTTTTTTTTTTCACTTTTCTCGTTATACACTGAAAATGCCTGTTTTGGCATCTGCTAATGAAGTTCTTTTACATGATACCTTACATGATACGATTTACTCACTTTGAATTTTGAACCCATATTTTGTGAATTTTGTTTGAGGCCCTATTTTTTAAATAGAAATGATTTAAATAAAAATGTTCAGTTTTCAGATTTATTCCTAAGATATTTGTTTTCTGAGACAATGCTTCTCGCCAAAATTCATAGTTCTATGTCAACGGGAAGTACCCTGTAGGTTTTGATTTTTGTGAGTGTCGAAATACGCGTTTTTTACGACATAAACGGCTCTAACTTTTTTAAACGATAACTGAGAAGTTTTTTTTTCTTTTATACAACTGCAAGAAACCATAGATATACGTATACCTACAGTTTAAATTTCAACTCGATATCTTTACGCGTTCCTGAGATAATGAATCCTGACATTCACACAGACGGACAGACGGACAACAAAGTGATCCTATATCCGGGTTCCGTTTTTTCCGTTTGAGGTACGGAACCCTAAAAACAGCATAACCGACTTCAACCGTGTACAGAATTTTCGAATATTTCGCACAGTTCGATGTAGCATTTTCACATTATTGTTGGTTCATCAAAAATGGCTCAGCCGATTCCAATAAATTTAAAATGGAACCAATTTAGAATTATAATCTTTCCAATTAAATAAGAATAAATCAGACTACTTTGAAAAAAGTTATGCGTGGTTAAACAAAAATTAAATATACGCGTCGAATTGATTACCTCCTTCGTTTCGTCGGTCAAAAAGTGGAGCAGCCCACAAGTTATTAATCTTTATTGTCTGACATAGCTTGCCGTTTTTTCGTGCTTTTTCATAAACCGAGACATTTTTTTGTTTATTTCAGAATTTATCCTACTAATATTATAAACGTCAAAGTTTGTGAGAATGGATGGATGGATGGATGTATGGATGTTTGTTACTCTTTCATGCAAAAACTACTGAACGGATTGAGATGAAACTTTGCAATAATATAGCTTATATATCAGAATAACACATAGGCTTTCAATTATCCTACTAATATTATAAACGTCAAAGTTTGTGAGAATGGATGGATGGATGGATGTATGGATGTTTGTTACTCTTTCACGCAAAAACTACTGATCGGATTGAGATGAAACTTTGCAATAATATAGCTTATATGTCAGAATAACTCATAGGCTATAAATTATAATGATATATTGCGTATGCGGGCGAAGACGCGGGTAAAAACTAGTATTGTTATAATATTAAAAATATCTGTTTCACTTACTGCGATTATTTATTCAATGAAGTACTGTAACCAACTCTGGGAATGTTATTAATTGAAATCCTGAAATTCTGATTCAATTATGACAGTTATATCATAAAACTAGTTTTTACCCGCGGCTTCGCCCGCATGATATTTTGATTTTTGACGCAATATCATTATAATTTATAGCCTATGTGTTATTCTGATATATAAGCTATATTATTGCAGTTTCATCTCAATCCGTTCAGTAGTTTTTGCGTGAAAGAGTAACAAACATCCATCCATCCTCATAAACTTTCGCGTTTATAATATTAGTAGGATTGATTCAAAATTCAGTATCTAACAATATCTTATTGTTAGATTCTTTCTTAGTTTCCACTATATTAACAAAAGTATACTCGTATAGATGATGAACAAAAAACTAGTACCTACTCTTTGTTGTAATTTAGCAAGAGATAAAGCCCGATTACAGAGACGCCAGCGTAAATTTAATAGCAACGTAAAAAGCGTTCTCTCTATCGAATGCCTAAAGTGAAAAACAAACAGAGCTTTGCTATTTAGCTAATATAATTACGATGGTGCCTCTGTAATCGGGCTTATTGAGCCGAATTGCGCAATAGAAACCTATGCTCAGCAGTACGTTATCTAGGATTTACAAAGATAATGATAAACATGTAATGATAATTAATTTCATCAATTTTTCTTTATTCCAGCAAGTCATAAGCTTTCCTAACGAGGCAAAAGGCAGCATAGTCCAAGCAATAAAGAAATGCGCTGGTAGTGAAGAAAAAACTGCAGAATATATGGAAATCGTCCAAAGCGGCAAATATCGAGAAGACGACGAATTTAAAGTATTTATTCACTGCTGTTATAAGACTGCTGGATATTCCTATGAAGACGGTAGATTGAAAATAGAAGAATCAGCTCCTTTATATCCAGACCCAACAATTGCATTAAGTGTGTTTAAGGAGTGCGACAAAAAACGAGGAAAAACGCCCGTTGAAACTAGCTTTGCATTCTTTAAATGTTTCCAGAAAATATCTCCTTTTCTCATAGGAACGTCGTAATTGGTATTTCTCGTTAACTTTACAACTAATAAAATATATGAATACTTATTAAACTTGCTTTTTATTTCTACGCAGCGTGAAAGCTCACGTTTCTTCCGCCGTGGAAGCTTTAATTTCACCAGGCTAATCGCACGATACTGCGCCGAGCACAGTTCGCACAAAAGACACAACTAAACCTAGACAATGAAATGATTTTTATCGTGCTTCACACACTTCCAACAATGTAGTAGTTGGTAAAAATGATAAACACGTTCACTAATTCGACGCTTTCGCAGACAGCGTTTCTAGCTTCATTAGACAAAGCATCTGGGCCGGAATCCCAGAGAGATGCATGTTCAAATCCTGCGAACGCGTCAATTTTTGAAATGTTTATCACAAAAAGAAACCTAGACATCTTGCAAATCTAAATAGGGTGGAGTTCCCAAGCCGTTCCCTTAACTCTGTCTTCAGATATATTTGGGATAAGAGGTAGAGACTACATTTGAATTTTTCCAACGGTCCATTGAAATGTTACAATTTAAGGACCTAATATTGCATTTTTTAGAGGACGCAATTTTATTTTTGGACATGTGTCAATAGAACAATTTGGGGGGTCAATAAAAGCTTAACCCCAAGTTTGTGGGATGGCCGCCCTTGTCCCCCGGCCGCCATCTTGAAAAATGGTTGCAAACACCTTTTTCGCGATATCTCGGAAACTATGCGCCCTACAAAAAAGTCGATAAGACATAATTTGTGACATTAAATGATTCCAAGAAAAATCTGCTTATTTCAACGGAACGACATGACGATGGAACTTTAACGGAAGTAATTGATCATGTGTACGACTCTAAATCTATTTTAATATAAAAATATTTATATTCATTCATATTCTTTTTTACTGTTCTATCTAGTAAAAAAGTTATCTGTCTATGTATGATCTTGACCGTGGGAAAACAAATGTTGACGGTAGATAATGTTGCAATTATTAATGCGTCAAAATTTTCCACGATTGTGCTGAATTGCGCATACTAGGTACATACTTCTGCCAACTCTGCTAAAACACGTTCTATACCTTCGCCCGCATTTCACTCATTGCTGATACGAGTAAGTATTATATTGACAGTTTCGCATTAGAAAGATTCGTTTGCAGCACAGAGCTAGTATAACGTTTGCAGACTTATCTATTACTCAATCTTTACGCATTACCAAGATAGAAAGTCTTGAATAACAATAGATGGTCGAATAAACGGACAACAAAGTGACCTGAGGTATGGAAGTCTATAATAGTCCCTCCCATAAACGCTGAGAACTAGAGTCACGACGACCTTTGACGAATAGGTACCTACCTATTAGGTTTTCTTTTATACCCAGGTAGCAAAGTGACGTCAGTGACGCATAAACGACGTCACTCTTAGGTCATAATAGGGTCGGTCGTTAATGCGTCGTCGATGACGTCATAATGTACGTCAATTAAAAGTCATTGTTTCGACGTCTCATATTCACCATAAAATTGACGTTTTATTGACGTCCATTTAGGGTCAATATCAGGACGTACTATATTTGCCACAAAGTAGACGTTTTACTGACGTCCATGTAGGGTCAATATCAGGACGTACCATATTCGCCACAAAGTGTACGTTTTACTGACGTCCATCTAGGGTCAATATCAGGACGTACCATATTCGTCACAAAGTGGACGTTTTACTGACGTCAATTTAGAGTAAAAGTCAGGACGTACCATATTCACCACAAAGTGGACGATTTACTGACGTCTATTCAGGGTCATTATTAAGACGTATCATATTCGTCTCTGGTGGACGTTTTACTGACGTCCATTTAGGGTCAATATCAGGACGTACCATATTCGCCACAAAGTGGACGTTTTATTGACCTCTATTTAGGGTCAATATTAGAACGTACCATATTCCCCACAAAGTGGATGATTTACTGACGTCTATTCAGGGTCATTATTAGGACGTATCATATTCGTCTCTGGTGGACGTTTTACTGACGTCCATTTAGGGTCAATATCAGGACGTACCATATTCGCCACAAAGGGGACGTTTTATTGACCTCTATTTAGGGTCAATATTAGGACGTACCATATTCGCCACAAAGTGGATGATTTACTGACGTCTATTTAGGGTCATTATTAGGACGTATCATATTCGTCTCTAGTGGACGTTTTACTGACGTCCATTTAGGGTCCATATCAGGACGTGCCATATGCGCCACAAAGGGGACGTTTTATTAACCTCTATTTAGGGTCAATATTAGGACGTACCATATTCGCCACAAAGTGGAAGATTTACTGACGTCTCTTCAGGGTCATTATTAGGACGTATCATATTCGTCTCTGCTGGACGTTTTACTGACGTCCATTTAGGGTCAATATCAGGACGTACCATATTCGCCACAAAGGGGACGTTTTATTGACCTCTAATTAGGGTCAATATTAGGACGTACCATATTGTACCATATTGTTTGCACGCGCGCTCGCATCAGTGCGGACGTGTTTACTTTTTGTCGCAGCAATTATTTCTATTTAGTTCGATCGCAATGTTTACGTTTTGCCGGGCTTGTAAAAAAGACGTTACCGGTGAACTTATAATGAAGTGTACACTATGAAACTGTGAAAAAGTGTATCATATATTGTGTCTCGGTATTAAAAGACGAGATTTCGAGTCTTTTTCTACGGACTATGTGCACCAATGGATTTGCCTGATGTGTGACAGCACAAAAAGAAAACGTGCTGGGAATGACACGCCAGTTCGCACTCCAGAACATAGGAAGTTACCAACAATAGCGAGCCCTAATTATGTCAATAACCAACGGGGTAGCAAGTGCAGTCAAATGGAAGTTTCCGTGCTGGAGAATGACGGCGGTTTGTTATCAGAATTCCAAGAATTTCGTCGGGAACTTAGAAAAAGATTACATACGCAAGACCAACATAGGTATTTTACAAATTCAAAATGTATGTTCAGCTACTAATGACGAAATTCATGTACTAAAGACCGTTATAAAAGATAGGCGATGTTCGTGCGATTTGACCTCAATAGATACCTACTTAAAATGCTTTGCGACCGCAACCAGCGCATCGAGTAATTGTAATGTAATGCACAAACAAATCAAATAATTTCAAGTGTCAGCAAAAGTCCGATGCAGGTGCAGAAATAAGTTAACACCAACCTGATTGGTGATAACAGTGCATTAGTAATTTCTCCAAGAGAGAATAAATAGTTAATCTAAATGTGCCATGGTCATAAAATTGCTATGGGATCGACATTGTAATTTTAAGACTATGGATTCATAACAATTATTGATTATATATAACAGTCTATGTATGTATATACTTCTTGAATATAAATCTATTATGCTACTTACATTGTTTTGTTTGGTTTCATCCATAGCCCTAAGAGTCTGTTCAGGGTACGTGTATAATATAGGATGCCTGCTATCGCAAACTAAATTCTAAATTATTTTCGTCATTTACTTTGTTCACAGGAAAGTGACTGGGCTGTACATATTAGGGCAGCCATCGTCGTTGGAGTATCGTCATTTACTTAGTTCACAGGGACTGGGCCATACATACAAAGGCAGCCGCCGACATAGTAGTGACGTCATACACAGGATTCACAGTAACGTCACTATGAATACTGTATATGACGTCACTCCAACGTTAGTGTCTACCTTAATATGTACGGCCCAGTAACGTCCCTATGAGTACAGTAAATGACGTCTCTCCAACGTAAGTGGCTGCCCTAATATGTGCGGCTTAGTGACGTCTTTATGAATACAGTAAATGACGTCGCTCCAACGTCAGTGGCTGCTCTAATATGTACGGCCTAGTGACGTCCTTATGAATACAGTGAATGACGTCGCTCCAACGTCAGTGGCTGCCCTATTATAAACGTCCAAGTGTCGTCTCTATGAATGCAGTATATGACGTCACTCCAATGTCAGCATATGACGTCACTCCAACGTCAGTAAAAGGGGTCCCTCCAACGTCAGTAAAAGGGGTCCCTCCAACGTCAGCATATGACGTCACTCCAACGTCAGCATATGACGTCACTCCAACGTCAGTATATGACGTCACTCCAATGTCAGTATATGGCGTCACTTCAACGTCAGCATATGACGTCACTCCAATGTCAGTATATGGCGTCACTCCAACGTCAGCATATGACGTGGAGTGACGCCATATACGCACGATGACGCATATGACTGGGTATCACTCTATTTTGATAGTATTTAAAAGATAATAATAATGCGTGTTTAAATATTGGCAATAATTATGTTTTATTTTTACAATTTGTGCCAAATTCTTCAATAGACTCCAACTGGACCAATCTCAGCTGATATCTGTTATGGAACGGACTATAAAAACAAATCAAATATGCTAAAGTGGTAGAATGTTGTTACAAATGGTATCACAGTTTGGCGCTTACCTCAGATTCTTTTCAAGCGTGAGAAATCACTTTTGTAACTAGGTATAAAAGAACATGCCTACGGCAGCGTTAGATAATACGACCGAGATATTTACATACAATCGCAGATTAGACATTTATTTAATTATAATTGTGATAAAAATGCTTAAGTACATATCATTAATTTCATATTTCATAGCTTCTTGCGTTTTTGCTGCTCCAGACCGAGTAAGTTTTAACAATATTCGTTTTTGAAGTGAGAACTTCTTTAGCGGTGTTGTGCTCTTTTTGGGATGGGTAAAACATGTTAAACTCGCGTCAGAACACGTGACCTGAGGATCGTTTTCTAAACTTCGAACGCCTAGGAACGTATACTTATACTCCATAAAATTTAACTAGATCTCTGCGACAGCTGTCAGTAAAATCACGCCTATGAAGTCCTGAATTTCTTAACAGTGCTGACAGCACCTGTCAATGTCATACTTTTTGGGCATGCCAATTAGTGATGGGTGACGAATGATCGTGACCACAGAGTTTTAGATAGAGTTTTATTTAAAATATCGATAGTTTTTTTTTTTTTTTTTTTATATTTTTTTAATGACAATACTACATTACTACTACATAGAAAGCAATTGGATCATCCACAGACCCTTGAAAGTCTAAAGATAATCCAAGTGCTCAAGCCCACTGCCAGTTGGCAGCGTGCCCAGCATGCTGGCAGCATTGCCACGCTGAATGGCAATGCTTATACGTTGAGCCAAATAAACACCAGCATTTTGGTCACGCGTCGCGTCCACCAGACGCTCAGAAAGACTTTTGAAAACGAGATGAGCTCCCGGCCCCCACGGACCCAAAGTCTCAACTCCAAATGGCTCAAATATGTAACCACTGCCGAGGTTAGCATATTTGCGCCGCTTGTGCTGCTCAGCCGAATTGGCCGCCGCTCCAGCCCTACTCTGAGTCTCAGGAAGATGTGACGGTGCCAAAGTATCGACGCAAGTTGCGTCCCATACTAAGGGCCGTCCACACTTCCATGGGACCAGCGTCATGCCGTCAGGCCTTTTGCCATCACCACGCGCCAACCCACTCGGTTCGAGTACGGCTGCGATATTGGCGGTGACAAAAGCCCTGCGTATGACATCGTTAAGGCTGGCGTGGCGTCCAATCCGACCAGCGCTTCTTGAGCAAGAGAGACCGTGGTGACCGAGCTGGTCAACTGCAGTACCACACTGACAGCGATGGGCTTCACAACACCTTGCACCCAAGCGTAAGCTGACAGCTAGACGAAATGCAGTTGGGTCTAAAAGGTTACCAGTATTGAAAGAGGGCAATGCTTGCAACCAAAGACCGGACTCCCATACAGAGACTGCAAGGATACGAGCGCGATCCGCGACGCTAGGACACGTGTCTAGAAGAGATTTCCGTGCTAGTTCGCAGATCGGCCGATCCCACAGTCTCTGCGACGATAAAGTCTTTGGAAGCTCGGTATTTGGGCAAGCGACCCTCCAAGCATTCGTTGCCTCATTCAAATGAGCTACATCTACGCCAGAATGGCCTAAAGAAGGTGCGAGGATTTTTTCAATCAAGTTCTGAGTACTATGAATGGAGGACAAGAAAGCTGGTAAAGCAACACTTGAAATTTGGCGGACCCCTAACCCTCCAAGCCTAACAGGCAAGGAGGCTTGTAGCCACGCCCTTTCACTCATGTCAATATTCAAAACCGATACTTGGGACTGCTTTACAACATCGTCTAAGCTCAAAAGGAGCTCATTGTGTTTCCACAATGGACTACATCGTAAAGCGTACATAAATTTTGGAACAAACAGACAACATCTTATAATGGTAAAAGCCATGTGGGCGTTAATTTTGAGTAGCCTATCAGAGGCACTCAAAAAATTTTGAATTTTTTCTTGAACGAAAGGCGGAAAAGACTCATCTAATATCGGCGAACCTAGAAGGCGAAGAGAACACTTGTCTACCGATTTGATGTTAGGTGCCAAATCATTAAATTTGTTAAGTATCAAATCTTTATCCGGACATGAGTCGCAAACGAAAAGTTCGCATTTCGAAAAATTTAGCTCCAAACCAATTTGACGAAACTCGTCAATAAGAATTTCCAAATCACGTAGGACTGTGCTCGCATCGCCACCCAAAGTCCCGTCATCCAGATACCAAACGTTGAGTTTAGATTGGAGACGTTGAACAATTGGATGAATGGCCAGGCTGAAAATGGCTGGTCCGAGAGGGTCACCTTGTTGACAGCCAACGGAAGATAGCAAAACATCATTTTTGTAAATTAATTTAGTGGGTTTGCCGTAGCATTGCCAAAGAAAATTGAAAAGATCGGGAATTTTGTCTTTGACCTGTGCCAACAAGGCGTCTCGATTAACCGAATTGAAAGCATTTTTGACATCCACCTTAAGCAACACCTCTCCACAATTTTGACCGAGAAAAGTACGAAGCGAATGAACAGCAGCCTCACATCCACCCCGCGAACCAAAGCCAAGCTGTATTGGTTGAAAAAGGCTACTCAAAAGAGCAACCTTTTTTCCACAACCGGCTTTGGCTGCGAGACGACGATATGTGGTGCCAACAGCAATAGGTCTGATGCCACCATCTTTTTTGACAAGTGCGCATAGGTTAGCGCCATACAAGACTTCGATAACGTCATCATTGACCTGCCCAGATAACATGAGATTTGCCAAACCCGTTAATTCTCTCAAGAGAGACTCAGCCACCTCACCAGAGCTAAAAGATAGAAGATCTTTTAGATGTTGAGGCGAGAGACCATCTAGGCCTCCGGCTGAGCCGCTCCGAAAAGAAGAAACGGCCGCTGCAATCTCCTGAGCTGACACTTCAATGACAACGTCATCAGGGTGTGGTGGCTCAGGCAGGTGGAGACATGCTGCCGGCGGATGCTTGTCACGGAGTGACTGGACCGTATCGGGTGTGTGGGGGGCAATAGTGTCGCTGGAGAACAGGACTCGTGCGGCGCCTTTGATATCGCCATCACTAATTTTGCTCTCTACTATTTTAATGGTAACCGAATCGTCTGTTTTTTTAGAATTTGGTTTATTCTGCCTTGTTGGCGGAATAATGCTTTCAAAATCTAAAGAGTTCTCTTCCAATGCGCTGTACTTTACGCAATTTTCCTTTACCCTAGTGGTAAGGGATTTTTTGTTTGTTGGGTCCGAATGTACGTAAAGCACAACGTAGGGAAAAGTCAAGAGGTGTTCCCAGGCGACTAAAGAATTTTTAGAAATAACATTCCGAATAGCAGCAGATAAACACTGCGCAACCGAAAAACGTGCACCACGCGGGATGCGTTTTAAAACAGGAAGAGAACTTTTGAGTGAGCTAAGAACCTCCCAAAGCGGTTTGGAAGGAGCAGCAGCGCTTACGGGACTGCTGCTGGCTCCATCAGAGCCTGCAATAGGGGCCGAAAGTGTAATTTGGCTATTTTTATGGCACCGCGTACGGTGAATTTTGAGGCCTTTCTGTCCTTTAAAAAATCGCACTTGGGAACACTCTAGGCACTGAATCATGTCCCCCTGCGACACATTAACGTATTGGGAAACTGCATTTGGCCCGGCCGGGGCGCAAAATGCCATGAATAACAAGAATTATACTACAAATATAAATAAAAATAAACTTAGGTTCTATAAGTGGAGACGTCAGGACGTCAGACCGTGACGTGGGCGGTCTGCGCAGACTCGGATGGCGTTGACATGGAAACAAGAAAATAACAATGAGCCGCGACTGTCAAAAACCTACCGAATATTACAACACAATAGAAATACAATTATTTGACTATCTCTAGCTCTACAAATATTACCTCGAAAGAAAATAAGAAAAAAAGGAAAGATTGGAGTAGAATTTGGCCCGCTAGAGCAGAAAAATCTGAAAAATAAGGGCCGAGAAAAATCCTGCCAACATGCGTTGACAGCAACTTTTTTTTTTATCTTATCCTACCGAATATTACAACACAATAGAAATACAATTATTTGACTATCTCTAGCTCTACAAATATTACCTCGAAAGAAAATAAGAAAAAAAGGAAAGATTGGAGTAGAATTTGGCCCGCTAGAGCAGAAAAATCTGAAAAATAAGGGCCGAGAAAAATCCTGCCAACATGCGTTGACAGCAACTTTTCGATAGTTTATACTAAAGATATTTTAAATAAAACTTAATTTATCATTAATTTTATTGTATATACAGGTATATTTTAATATCATAACATTATTCACATGTGTACATACTTGATCTTAAATAATAGTAAGTAAATAAAATCCAATTTCTCACCTTCAACTACTCATTCGATTTCATTACGACATTGTTTGAAAATCGATTTTTTCCACCACTATCTCAACTCTAAAAATGTCAATCTTATGTCAATGTCACTGTCGCAGAGATCAAGTTAAATTTAATAGAGTATAAGTAACTTTGACAGATTGTATGGAAAATCTCTATGTTGTCCATGGAAGTTGCGATACTCCATACAACTTCCGTATACGACCAAACCGTGCGAAGTTCAAAAAACTCTCCTCTGGTAGAAAATTCGTAAGACGGCGCGAGTGTGTAATTACTGACAATCACAAATTAATGGTAAACTTTACAATGCGTCATATGTATTTAATTTTATACTTGTATTTACAAATTGCTAAGGGCCAACCCGTTTAACAAAAATAAATAAGCTGATTCATACAATATCCACCAAAGCCGTGGTGGTCAAGAGGTAGTGACACCCGCCTTACAATCGTGAGGTCGTGGGTTCGAATCCTCAGTCCCGTACCAAAGAGTTCTTTGGAATTTATGTACGGAATTTCACACCACAGGCTTTTCGGTGAAGGAAAACATCGTGAGGCAACCTGCATACGTCCTTAGAAGAAATTCGATGGCGTATATGAATCCACCAACCCGCACTGGGCCCGCGTGGTGGATATGGCCCAATCACCCTTCGTGGGTAGGCCTACGTCCTGCAGTGGACTACTAAAAAGGCTGGTACAGTACAGTATACAATATTTAGTTGGTTCAAAGTTGCAATGTTTTATAGGACAGTTGATTTATTTTATTGTAAACCGGGTCGGATTTGTACTTTTTCTTATTATGCTAATGGTCAGAATCAGTCCATTTCGGCTTAATTATTTAGTAGCTCACTGAATGACCTTGTATAAGTCATCGTCATGTAAATACCCGTGTCAGATTGTCCAGTATAAACCTGTTATTCCAATTACTATTAAGATTAATCGTATTTTTGATATTTATTTTCAGCAACCGGTCATATTTTCCAATGAAGTCAATGACCATCTTCTAAAGGCGGTAAAACAATGTGCTGGCAATGAAACTAAAGCTATAGAACTGGTTAAAGTCATCCAAAAAGGTTCACATAGAGACGATGAGGAGTTCAAATCATTCATTCACTGCTCATTCGTGAAATCAGGATTTGCTTACGAGAACGGAAGAGTCAATATAGAAGTGTCAGTTCCTATATTTCCGGATCCAGAAGAAATAAGAAAAGTACTTAAGATATGTGATGAACGAAGAGATACTCCTGTAGTTACAACGTTTGAATTCTTCAAATGCTTTCAACAGAAATCTCCGTATCTCATAGGTCATTTAAAGTTTTGAATCTTATATTCTGTCATTGATACCTAAATATATACAAAAATCTTGTTACTTTTTGTTACTGATTTGTCATTTATAACCATAAAAGGTCTTAAGGTGCTCTCTCACCAACAGCATTCACCAGCACACATTATATCAAACTGATACATTTTATTCCCCATTTCAGAATTGTTTTCGTAGCAAAAGTTGATCAAAGGTTATATAATTACTGATTTTATCCTATGGGATTAGTGACTCATTCTTCAACTCGGCAAGTCATCACCTTCCGATTTTACCAATTTTTTGTGTCGTTAGGTAAGACGCTCTCATCTATAAAGTACAGTCTTAAGAAAAAGTATTTAAACCAAATAATTTAAAAGTATTCTTCAAAGTAACAGAATCAAAATAACAGATCATCTCATTGTCAGTATGTATGTTAGTGTCACGAGTACGGATTTCGTATAAATTATCCTGTACTTTTCATCACGACCAACTTTTGTAATGGTACCAAACCCAGAAAATGAAATCGCAAGACCCTCCCCTATTTTATAGTGTTGATTTATCAATATAATAATCTAAATCTATGTTTTCTTTTATTTTGAAAACGAATAGAACCAAAAACATTGTATATACGAATATACTATGTAGGTCTTCATCGTCCACAGTTTTCTCCATCCTAATGTTAGAAATAGGCATCTATTACGATGCCAACTGACATGGTACAACATTTACCTCCTACTACCTATATAACATTTATTAAAACGTTTTTGTAGCCGACTATACATAAAATTACCTTAGAGAGAGTTAACGACACAAAAAATAGGGTGACTTGCTCGCACGAGTCAAATAATAAGTCGGATTGGTCAGCAAATTATTGGTACAGTAGAAATAAATAATCAGATATCCATGTATACAAATATTATTCACATTAAAACCAAACCAAATATATTATTTTACAGAAAGAATTTGCAATACCTGACCTGGTATTGGCAATAATAAAGAGAAAAAACTTGGCTATAATAACCGCCTTAACGCTATATATTTTCTTTATTGGGGATTTCACAAAACAAGTGTTTTTCCATTACAAACACAATTTAAGTACTCGTAGGAAACAACATTTTGAATGGAGATGTCTTTTGATAACATACTAACGTCTCGTATGAATTATCTATAGGTGAGCCATAATCTTTATCGCACTCTGTTAGCAACTTTTTCATTTTTTCCTTATCGGGGAACAAGTCAGCCGCTATGTCTACGTTGAGCCTTCCATTTTCTTTTGTTAATCCAGTTTTGTATAAAACACAGTTGACTAATTTTTTGAAATCGGGATCAGGCTTATATCCACCATTAACTAGGAAAGCCACAGTCTCTTGTATGTTTTCATTTTTGACGCAAGCTTTTAATGCATCCAAAATCTTCTTTACTAGCTCGGGCGATGCGGCGAATTCTTCCTGGAAAAACAAAATGTCATTTAATTTTCAACATCACAACTAATAGGTAACTATCATATCAATAATAATAAATACAGTTTATACTCGTATGTATAGGTATGTTAGAAGTTAAAAGTGTTTATTAGTTTATTCTACTATATTATGTGTATTTATACTGTACCAGCCTTTTTAATAGTCCACTGCAGGACGTAGGCCTACCCACGCAGGGTGATTGGGCCATATCCACCACGCTGGCCCAGTGCGGGTTGGTGGATTCACATACGCCATCGAATTTCTTCTACGGACACATGCAGGTTGCCTCACGATGTTTTCCTTCACCGAAAAGCCCGTGGTGTGAAATTCCGTACATAAATTCCAAGGAATTCATTGGTACAGGACCGGGATTTGAACTCACGACCTCACGATTGTAAGGCGGGTGTTATTACCACTAGACCACCACGGCGTATTTATACATGTATTATTATTTATAAGATTTGTATATATTATGTCTATTGTATATAATTCTTTATTTTATTTATGTTATTTTGTTTTACTCTAAATTAGCACACCTCGTCGTATTTTCTTTTGTACCTATCTCTTTCCATTCTAAGGTTGCCTGGAAGAAATCACTTTCAGTGATAAGGCCGCCGGTTGCTTCACATGTTTTAGCATCTATTTTTCTATATTTTATGTTTTACGTGTGAGTGAATGTGACTAAATAAAGAGTATATTATTTATCTATCTATCAAACTTCTCGTGGGTAGACTTTGTACAGAAAGACAATGCGTACTTTGATCTTCGAGATGGATAATCTCATCAAGGCTACAAGATCGCACTATTGGAGTCATTGGAGTCATGGGAAACCTATGTACAGCAGTGGTCGTCCTATGCCTGATGGATGGATCATATCAGCTGTAAGACATCCGCTACTGGACATAAGGGAATACGACTTTTGACAAAACTAAAAAGAAAAACAGCTGTTCCATACATTTTGTCATTTTGAACGATATTATTCTATGGAACAGCATTTTTTTTGAGGTTTGATAAAAGTCGTTGAACAAAAGTTGTTACTTTTGATGTACCTACAGAATGAGCCCCTGAAAGGATGCTAATTGATTACCAGTAATATTTATGTATTTCCAATAGGACGAATGGGAAATAGAGCATCCAGCGTATAAGTACGTCACTGGTTTCGTTTGTTTAATTTATCAGTAAACATCCTATGCAGCGCTAAAGGTGTTTAATCGTAGACGATTTTTGATTCAGGGGTTATTTTCCTCCAAAAGGGGGAAATTAGGGGTAAATATATATTATTTTTATATTGCTATTTGCTATTTATCAACCAATTTCGATCATGATTGGCATGATGCGAGTAGATAAACTGGGGTCGGCAAGTATTTTTAGTTGAGGCCCGGATACTGTAGAAAAATGTTAACAAGGTCCAGAAAAAATGATTGAAATTTTCAAATTTTTCTACGTTTTAATTTTTTTTTAAATTGGCGATCCAAGTGGCCTTTCGCGGTCCGAATACGGATCGCGTGCCGCCGCCTCGAAAGCGAGCGAGATATAAGCTCTGAAACTCTCTAACTGATGAAGATTCAGTTGTAAGGTTTGCAAGAACAGATGCTAATCGTAAATCTAAGTCCTAGTAAATAATAGTATTTTGTAGATTTAATAGTGCAATTAATAAATGATAGTACTCTATAGGGTCAGTAAGACGCAACGATATATATGATACTATTGAAGTACCTACACAAAAGTCACAAAATACTTAATTACGTGATAATGACTTACCTTTTTGTTTTCTCCACAGACAACAAAAACAACACATGTAAAGAGAACTAAAAATTTAATCATTTTGAACTTTTTATGAATATGTATTTATGATAAAATGGTTTAAGTAATCTACAACTTCAAAGCTCAGACGACTAATGGCGTATTTTATGCATATTAATGCTTTTATACCTAAATTTTAAAAGGTCGCAAATGACATTTCGTCATTCGACCTATCAAGAACAAATAACATTAATTTCAATGCTAATTGATCGGTTCGATAATAAATTAAACGAGATAAAACTGCAAGGAAAATTAATTAGCTTCTAATAAAAAGTAGGTAATAAATAAGTAGTAAGTAGTATAATTATAGCTATACAGGGTTATTTCTAATCAATTAGCATCCTTCTAGGGGCTTATTCTGTACATCAAAACTAACAACTTTTGTTCTACGACCTTCGTCAAAACTAAAAAAAAAATCAGCTGTTTCATACATTTTGTCGCGGGTGCACTAAATTTTTCTATGGAACAACAAAATTTTTTTTTGAGTTTTGACGCAAGTCGTAGAACAAAAGTTGTTAGTTTTGATGTACAGAATAAGCCCCTAGAAGAATGCTAATTGATTAGAAATAACCCTGTATATTTGCTTCTCTCACAAGATACTAAGGTAAATCAAAGAATAAAAACGTCGATATTAATAGGATATTATGAATATTATGTGTTATGGATGTTATGTATGTACCAAACATCGCCTTTGCGCAATTTCACATTTAATTAAGATAAAAAATGACATTACTGTGTTTCCAAAAACTCTAAATATGTACTTAGCATTTATTATCCCTACTAAGTTTCTTTTTTGACCGACGAACCACCGGAGGAGGTATACAATACGACGCATATTTTTTTTTATGTATAGCCGCACATAATTTTTTTCATAGTATTCCGATTTAAATAATTCTTTTTTATTGGAAAGAGTATTTTTCGGTATCGGAGCCATTTTTGATAAATCAACAATAATGTGAAAAATGCTACATCGATCCGTGCGAAATATTCGCGAATTCTGTACACGGGTGAAGTTGGTCATGCTATTTTTTGCAAAAAATAATTAATATTACTGTTATTGTAACAAGTACCTAATAGACAATACCTACCTAGCTATATCTTATAAAAACGATATACGGTTATATATATATGGTTCAATATCAAAAATTAAGGATTAAATAGATCGGGCACGTGCGAACACCGATAAGGGAGCGAAAATCATGGAACCCACCCAGATTAAAAATCATCAAAAAATTGCTGACAAGCTAACTTCTCTAAAATAATGTAATAATTTTTAACTACTACTTATTTGGTCGGTTAATACCACGAATAAGAATTAACTGTTTAATCATATTTTAGAGTGCTATAGAACATAATGCATATGCCGTGTACACCTCAGTCATGAATTAATTTACAATTCAAGGAAAATTTTAAGTAAAAATCGTAGGTACTTACGTATTAAAGGTTATGTTTTCGGATTTTAACTTGCTACGACTTTTGCAGCCTAAGATATGACACATCACCATTATCGCACGATAGATTATGTCTAAAAGTCTCTAATTTCACCACTGTAATCACTGTTGGACGTTCCTTATTCAATAAAATTAATTTTACTGTGACTCGCGTGCTTGTCACATTTAAACGTGACCAACAGAAACTATGACAAAGATAAAAAAAAAATTTCTTCCTCATTCCTAGCAACTTTTGTATGCTGTGGTCTCGCTTACTCGTAATATCATTATTCTCGTACCTGATCTATTTAATCCGTAATTTTTGTTCAATATCCACTGACCGAAAGGAATTGGTAAACTTTTTATATGGGAGGCGGTCCTTGAAAACCGGCAGCGATGCGAGCTGTATTAATGTTTAGTGCCATATTTAAGAATATTATTTCACGCAAAAACATATTTTTGCGTATCGCCGTTTTATTATAATATCTCTTTTTTATTTCACTAAGTAGAAAATATTTAGACTGAACTGGTAATACTAATAGGAGGTCTACGTAGTCTACGTATCAGACAGGTATCTTCAAACAACCAATAGCGGGCTGGTATTTTAGAGTTTGACATTTATTTATTTTTCAAAACATGGCGACCAGCCCTCTATTGGTTGTTCAATATTGACAATGTCATTTCCTTTTGCTGTTTCATAATGTCACTGTCAGGTTTTTTTTTCAATTTAGGCTTAATGCAGTTATTTGGTGTAGGACATAGTTTATTTTTCTAATGTTTTTAGAACCCATTTGAAAATTAAATGGCGATGAAAAAAATCTAAAAAATATGTGTTTGAAAAGATAATTATATAAGCTTTCTATTAGTATATATTTTGTTTCTGCAAGATTTCAAAAACCGCATCTTTTCCATATCCTTTTCTATAGAAAAGGTACATACGGTAAGCTTTTCATAGAACGCTTCAAACCTTTCTGAAGTTAGTTACAAGCTGCACGAAACCCAATCCTCACGAAAATCTGAAGGTCTTTAATCTGAAGTGAGCTTTTGTCAAAATTGGGTTTTGCATAGTTTTTACCTTTCTAACATCACAGTCGCCAAGAAGTTTGATTTAGCCCGTAACCTCGGAGATAATAATATAAATAAAAAAAATAATAAAATATTTTATTACGTATTACAACATGTGGAGGTACTTACAAACAATCTTAAAAATAAGGTGTGGTGGAAAGTCGCAAAAGTACCTTTTAAATATTTGGACCTTACACTAGGTCTCGTAAGAGCCTGTATAGCAGGGTAAATTTTTTTGTTGGTCTTTTGACCGCTGAAGTAACCTAATTTGAACACAGATACTTAACACAAATTAAAAAAAAAAGAACTAAAAGTTACCTACTAATAATTACAAGTTATCACTTTGTATATTGTTAATTTCTAACGAGCTTTATTTAAATAATAATAATGTGTGTGAAGTGAATAGTTGGTATATTTAACTATTTAATATGTATATAAGTAATATCTATATAAGTAACACTAATAATAATATACTCATTAGTCTAGTCAGTAAAGTTAATTAATATACAATGTTTTGTGAAATTGTTTTTATAATATACTTGGATAATAAAATAATATACTTACATACTTAAATAATATATTTATATAATGATATCAGTTTGTTGTCATATTAATATACATAAATAATATACTTACATAATAATATTCAGTTTGGTGTGTGTAGGTAATTCCTTTGTTCATCCCCCTTCGAAACTTGATTTACTTGATCCATAACCATATCATTTTATTATTTCTAGTAGTTTTTCTGTTTGTTCATAGTTGATGATTCGTATTTTGAATTATACCTACTCACATTGTTTTGTTTTGAACTAGGGCCATTTTGACCGTTGCAATTTTTTATGAATTAGATTTCCTCTGTATTCATCGACTTGGCATTTCTTCTTTCCATATTGATGTGTGTATTACTTATTCGTAGGATTTGGCGTACCAAAAGAACCCTTATTCTTTCGTAGAATGATTCTAGGCAGTTAGTTTCTACCCATCCGGCTTGCTTTGCATCGTGCTCGGGCTGGCGCGCGGCGCTAGAGCCGGCGGCGTCGTCCATAGAGCTCCATACATAATAGACGACCGATGTACCGAGGGTTTAAAACCGTGCATAGCCCCGGCGAATGAACATGAAAATGAAAATAAATTTATTTACATAAACATAGGTTAACAGTAGATACATAACCAAGTTAATTAAGATTAAACTTATGTCTATGGGTGTTTTATATACACTAGAGAAATAACGACGATTCCCGCACTAGGCTGGGCCTGTATCGCAGGAATCTGGTACGATTTAGCTTATTTAAATGTATAATTTATATACATTTAGCATACATACACCTCTATCTAATTTCTTATAACAAAACCTATATAAAAATTAAACAAAACATATAAATATTAGAATACTACATAGTCTTTTCACAGATATTACATAAAAAATCTAAAAATATTTCTGGTAAGAGAGAATAAATTATTTATTAATTTTTATATCCGTCGTGTTAACAAGGGATCTTATTATATGCATTTTCTTGCAAAACGAAGTGCGTGGAGCCAGTGATGCCATGCACTGGCTGCTATGCCAGTGAGAATAGAGCGCCTTGACTATTATTTACATATATCGGCCGCAGGCTGAAACGCGCCTACGCCTCTATAGTATAGTTAAAATCTCGCTGCAGACTCGGTTATAAATCATAATCGGAGTAGGGATGTGCGCTAGTTGCGCGCGCGCAAGGCATTATCTATAACGGAATCATTAAGGTTATCACGTAAACATACTGCATTCATTAAGTATGCAGGGTATGAACACATTTGTACCCATTAGTTAATTCTATACTTAGACTTAAGAAAAGCACATTTATGCGAAGAGTTCATCATTCATGTGGATGACGATGACGATGACTCAGAAGAAGAATTTTAAATTTCTATTCGTAGTTTTATACATGCGTTCTTTTGTTTATAAATTTAATATGCTTTTTTTGTAAATTTGGTAATAAAATAAAAAATAATAATGTGTTTTTATTTCTATCAACCATTTATAAAATATATAAAACTATCGATATCACTCATCGACTGCAGTAATGCACAGGATTACGTGTGGGCGTGGCCTGCCCATAAGGCCCATGAGTGGGAAAGAGAGCGAAACACTCGAATGATTTATGACCGAGTCTGCAGCGAGATTTATAGTGTATACTATACCTATAGTGTACATATATTTATAATGTATACTATAGTGACAGTCTTTTGTACCCGTAGCCACATTCTCGACCCAGGTTACTACGGTGAAATTTCTGCCAACCGAAAACGCGATGATGAAGATGATGATACGTTAAAAGAGCAGTCTATAAGTGGTAATAGATATGAAAACTGCAACAAAGGGGGAGCTTATGCTCGATACTGGGTTATCAAAAATCGATGATAACGATACCTAATGCGAATGTTGTGATTATAGCTAGGACGTTTGATTGTCTGTTGAGTCTGTAGTTTCCCACTGCTGGGCAAAGTCCTCTTCTCGAGCTAAAGTACGTAGAACGGCATTTTAAGGTAAAACATTGTGCGTAATTTTAAGATTAATCTGAGAGCAACATTCCCAATGTGTCTTGTACAGTTTTGCTATTCGACATTTCACAGATGCAACTATAGAGACAATAAGAAAAAATTCCGTGCTACAGCACTGGCGAACACATAGTCAAAGAATTAACTAGAAAATTGTCCCGATAGTCCTACCGTAGAACTACTGGGACAACATTTCCGGTAGTTCTACTATCTATAGAACATTTCGTTATCAGGGCTCATAAGGTCGAATTTGATAAAATCTTGAATTTTCATTCCGTTGAATATAACTTATGGTTTTATTAGGACATAACAATTTTTGTTTGAAAAACTTAATGACAGATGTCATTTTCAGATGTTAAAGTGACAGCTGTCATATTCTGGAATTCGTACTATTGCATCACATGTGCCAAAGTAACTTCAAAGTGATTTATATCGGTAATATATTGCAGACTGTTGGGGTCTTCATAAAAGTGATAGAACTCAACGAGATCTACATTTCTGATGACAGCTGTCAAACTTCAAAGTGTTTTATTCTCGATAATTATCGATTGCAGACCGTTGGTGTTTTGACAAAAGTGATAAAACTCGACAAGATCTAATTTTCGGATGACAGCTGTCAAACCTCAAAGTGATTTATCTCGGTAATTATCCAGTTTAGACCATTGCTGTCTTCACAAAAGTGATAGAGTTTGACGAGATCTACATTTCGTATGACAGCTGTCAAACTGTAAATTACCATAAATATCATTACACCACATCTCTATTATTAGCGATTCTAGACCATTGATGTCTTCACTAAAGTGATAGAGCTCAACGAGATCTACATTTCATATGACAGGTGTCAAACTTAAAAGTGATTTATCTAGGTTATTATAGATTCTAGACTACAGCTGTCATCACAAAAGTGATAGAGCTCGACAAAATCTACATTTCGGATGACAGCTGCAAACTTCAACGTGATTTATCTCGGTTATTATTGATTCTAGATCATTGATGTCTTCACAAAAGTGATAGAACTCAACGAAATCTACATTTCAAATGACAGTTGTCAAACTTAAAAGTGATTTATCTCGGTTATTATCGATTCTAGACTACAGCTGTCTTCACAAAAGTGATAGAGCTCGACAAAATCTACATTTCGGATGACAGATGCAAACTTCAACGTGATTTATATCGGTTATTATTGATTCTAGACCATGGATGTCTTCATAAAAGTGATAGAGCTCAACGAGATCTACATTTCGGATGACAGCTGTCAAACTTCAAAGTGATTTACCTCGATTATTATCGATTCTAGGCCATTGGAGTCTTCACAAAAGTGATAGAGCTCAACGAGATCTACATTCGGATGACAGCATGACAAGATATAAATTTACATCTAACAGATCTACAATTATGTACCTACATTTTAACAGATGTAGATCTCGTCGAGCTTTATCAGTTATGTGATAATCAATAATGAAGAATGATAAGAATCAATCATAACCGAGATAAATCATTATCACACATACAGGGTTATCCAGAACTGATTTACGAAGTCGAAAGGGTTGTCTACTTGGACTACACCGAAGAGAGGTGATTATGGCCACCATTATGAACAACATTTAATATGGGGATATAGGATTCTATTTTGTGTGGAACAGCTAATTTTTAGATGATACTGTTATGTCCCGTGGCTTCGCCCGAGTGGTATTTTAATTTTAGTGCTATCCCATGGGAACATTTTAATTTTCTGAGATAATAAATAGTCCATATCTTATCTATATCATTTTCCGTCTTTCTCAAACTATGCCCATTCAATCTGTTAAAGAGAAACATACAAATAACCCAACAAACATACTTTCGGATTTATTTAATATTTAATAGTAATATAGTAAGGATATCTGGACTGTAAATTCTAGAGTAGGTACTGTATTCCGCGAACCTACTGCATCAGTAACATATTTACCTAACGAGAGTCAAAACACAGTTGTGAGCGACACAGAGCTGTAGCAAACAGTGAATATTTCTGTGATGGATATCTCACAAACTATATTGCTCTATCCAGCTGCACATACGTACAAGATACATACTTTCACTTATTTTTGAAACTTTATTATAATGCTACTCTATACAACGAGTTTTCCTGAAAACACTTAAAACAATTAAAAGTAGTTTCAACAGGAGTATCACCAATTCTATGGTTACATTCTGTTATGATTTTAAACATCTTTATTGGATCAGGAAACAGTGCTGATGCTTTTTCTGCGTTGACTCTACCATCCTCGTGTAGATATCCAGACTCTTTGTACACGCAATGTATGAAGGTTCTAAACTCTGTGTTCTTTTTATGCTCTCCTTCTCGAATTATTCTGATCATCTCGTCGCGTGCTTCTTGGCTCGTGCTGCATTGTGTTATGGCGTCGCGAACTCCTCGTGCAGGCTCTGGTGCTATGGTTATAGCCGTCTAAAATATAAAAAAAAAGTTTATTTTTACAATATCTACTTCTAATCATCACTTTATTTCATGCATAAAACCGCTGATGGAGGACTGAGCCGAGCTTTAACACCTGGTTTTAAGGCTCGTCGTTAATGTTTGCCTGTCGATCACTGTAAAAACCGTAGTTTTAAAATCCGACGAGCCTAAGCCAGCTCGTCAAACATTGCCGAATGCAGACCGACAGTTAAGTTAGTTTAGCTTAGCTCGCATAGCTGACGCAGTTTTCCATAGGTCGTGGATAGCTCGCAGTCTGCACAGATCTATGTAAAACTGTTTAGCTATGCGAGCTAATCCCGAACTATATTAGCTCTTGGTCTGCAACTGGCATGAAGCACGGCACTGTTTGCCTCGCTAGTCGACCAGCGTCGACGAGCCAACGAGCCAAAGTTGTCAAACTTTAAATCCGAGTTTTGAGAGTTGTACTTTAATCAGCGGTTCTGGACGTAGACAGACAGATAGACAGAAAAACCCTTTATTTCCAAGTTTCCAACCACTAAAACAAAATCGAACATATTTACATACACGTAATATTACGACAGAAATCTGGTGATCAAATGATGTAGGCTTTCTCTGTAGATTTCCAATAGGACTGGCTGTAAGCGCAGACATTCAGCGGAATCCGGAGGTCTCTTTCCACGATGTAGACGGACGTCCTATGCTGCGCTCTCCGGTACGTGGTGTCCGTTCCAGAACTTTGCAAGAGATCTCGCAGAGAAATTCCAAGCATAGTGGGTCGTAACAATTATTAATTGAATACAATAATAGGTACCTATTCTAAAATAATAAGTCCTTCGTCTAGAGAAATACTATCTCAAAGAGTTATCTTTGTGATAAGCATTTCAAAAATCTGAAGCTAACGCAGGATTTGAACCTGCCCCTTCGGATCACTAGCCCGACGCTCTAACCAACTGAGCCAGCCCGCCTCCTACGCAAGCTTCAAATTTCTGAAGTGCTTACATTACCCAACATATAGCGTTGATGGCGCCACCTGTGATACCCGTATTAGACAGGTTATCACTCAACTAGAAGTTATTAGAACTTCTAAAGATTGACGAGAGATGACGCACTGCTAAATACTCTTAATATCTGTGGGTATACCAGACCTGGAGATGCTGTAATGGATGTGTGAAGTGACAAGAATAGGTAATATTAGAAAGAGAAATTCTGAAAGTTTCGTTAGTGACTGAAATAATATTTTTCGCCAAAAACGGCACAACCGACTTCAACCCTGTTAAAAAATCGAATAGTTAGCACAAATGATGTAGAATTGATTCGTGCGAACTATCGTTCGGATGTAATATTTTTTACTTTATTGTTATATACATTTCAAAAACCACTCATCCGATTTCAATCAAATTAAAATTAAACTACATGTGAAGTAGTTTGATCTAAGTACCAAACAAAAAAGGAATCATCAGAATCGGTTTGTAATCGCGTAACATACATGTAAAAAAATTTTTTTTTGAAGTCGTTTAAAACCTAATGAGTGCCATTAAATAACAAAACAGCATGGATGAATTTTATTGAGAGAAAGGAGTTGATGAAATGACGTATAACAGAGTGAAGAGGCGAAAGGAATCGCGCTGCGCCACTACTTAGTTGGATACTGACAAGAAAATTATTATAACTGGTAGGTACTAGAGTCTATGAAGAAAACAAAAAATAATCTAATAATACCTACTCACCCTTATAATACTGCAACTCACAGAGCTGATCATAAAAAATAGGCATAATGTTAGAAATTTCAACATTTTTTAATTTTAAGGCAACTTCAAAGTTGGAATATAACAATACAAATGATGTGCGCTGTTTTCAAAAATGCTATTTATAAGAAAATATTAGACTTAGCTAATAAAAATTAATAGTAAGGTAATAAAAATTATTCCTTAGTTCCGTACAATTTTATTGATGTTTTGTTTGAATTTTTCATTATAAAATAACATGATCTGGTTTCAGATAGGAAGAGGCACAACCTGGGCAGTGAGATAGTACCTAAAGACAGTATATCAATATAATAGGTCCGATTACAGAGGCGCCAGCGTAAATTTAATAGCAACGTAAAAAGCGTTCTCTCTATCGAATGCCTAAAGTGAAATTGAAACAGAACTATGCTATTTAGCTATTTTAATTACGCTGGCGCCTCTGTAATCGGGCTTATTGTGTAGTTAAGAGGTCTAGGCGAATAAACAGACAGACAAAAAAGCGACTTTATCACCCGGACCAATGAAGTGAGAGTCTTATTTTTGACTCCACAATTTTGATTTTGTCTGACCGGATGATGAACCTCTTCTAGAGTTCACATTTTTTCTGTTTTTTGGCAATTTTAGATTGGAGATATTTCTCTAAAAAAGAGGAAATTGTTTAATATCAAGAATCCTAGCAAGATTTACGAGTATGAACAAAATCGGTTATGAACAAGTCTGCTAATAGTCTTCTGAATTTTCAGTTAAACAGGTGCGAGGTCTACTGATCGGAGAAATACTAGTAATATGTAGTCATATTGAAATGAATGATTTTCTAGTTGTCTTAAAGAATCCTACTAAAATGTAAAATTTGCAATACAGGTTTGTTGATTTGAGAATTTTAAAACGTTTATAATGAATTTTGTTGCTATTGTTCTTTTTCTGATTAGATGCAATAGTAATAATTAAGTATTTTATATAAATAATTTGTCGTTACGTCACCTTAGAAATAATATAGTAGACAAGTTTTTTTATTAAATGATAAACAAACTTTTACATAAGCTTAAAGCTTAGTGCGGCATTCCATAGCTCACGAATATAGTAGCTAACACAGTTGCCAAGTGAAGAGTAACCGCGCTTTTAGAATCTAGGTACGTTTTTACAAAAAAAAAAACTGCACGTCGATGGTTTTACTCGCTTATAGAAACAGCGAAGACTGCAGCATCTTGGAAACATTTAAAAGCTTTGTAAGCATTTTCAATCGGTATTGGACCCATATCCGTGTCACAACCTGTCAATATCTTCTTTACAGTGCTTTTCTGTGCGTTTGGAAAAAGATCTACTGATTTGTCTATGTAGAGTCTTCCATCTTCTTTGGTAAATCCAGTATCTCTAAAAATGCAGAAGAATAGCATTTTAAACTGTATGTTATCATCGTATCTCCCTTCTAAAATTGTGCGACGCATGTCTGCGGCTTCGTCTTTACTCGCTCCGCATTTATTAAAAGCCTTTGTTATTTGGGCGCTTATTTCAGGAGCCAAAGTAATAATCGGAGTCTGAAAAAATGAAACACATAAGAAAAGTGAGTATCCTTACTTCCTTACTAATATAATATAACCGAAAATGTGTTTGTTGGTTTTTTTAGGGTTCCGTACCTCAAACGGAAAAAACGGAACCCTTATAGGATCACTTTGTTGTCCGTCTGTCCGTCTGTCCTTCTCTCCGTCTCTCCGTCTGTCCGTCTGTCCGTCTGTCCGTCTGTCCGTCTGTCCGTCTGTCCGTCTGTCCGTCTGTCCGTCTGTCCGTCTGTCCGTCTGTCCGTCTGTCCGTCTGTCCGTCTGTCCGTCTGTCCGTCTGTCCGTCTGTCCGTCTGTCCGTATGTCCGTCTGTCCGTCTGTCCGTCTGTCCGTCTGTCCGTCTGTCCGTCTGTCCGTCTGTCCGTCTGTCCGTCTGTCCGTCTGTCCGTCTGTCCGTCTGTCCGTCTGTCCGTCTGTCCGTCTGTCCGTCTGTCCGTCTGTCCGTCTGTCCGTCTGTCCGTCTGTCCTTCTGTCCGTCTCTCCGTCTCTCCGTCTGTCCGTCTGTCCGTCTGTCCGCCTGTCCGTCTGTCCGTCTGTCCGTCTGTCCGTCTGTCCGTCTGTCCGTCTGTCCGTCTGTCCGTCTGTCCGTCTGTCCGTCTGTCCGTCTGTCCGTCTGTCCGTCTGTCCGTCTGTCCGTCTGTCCGTCTGTCCGTCTGTCCGTCTGTCCGTCTGTCCGTCTGTCCGTCTGTCCGTCTGTCCGTCTGTCCGTCTGTCCGTCTGTCCGTCTGTCCGTCTGTCCGTCTGTCCGTCTGTCCGTCTGTCCGTCTGTCCGTCTGTCCGTCTGTCCGTCTGTCCGTCTGTCCGTCTGTCCGTCTGTCCGTCTGTCCGTCTGTCCGTCTGTCCGTCTGTCCGTCTGTCCGTCTGTCCGTCTGTCCGTCTGTCCGTCTGTCCGTCTGTCCGTCTGTCCGTCTGTCCGTCTGTCCGTCTGTCCGTCTGTCCGTCTGTCCGTCTGTCCGTCTGTCCGTCTGTCCGTCTGTCCGTCTGTCCGTCTGTCCGTCTGTCCGTCTGTCCGTCTGTCCGTCTGTCCGTCTGTCCGTCTGTCCGTCTGTCCGTCTGTCCGTCTGTCCGTCTGTCCGTCTGTCCGTCTGTCCGTCTGTCCGTCTGTCCGTCTGTCCGTCTCTTTACCTCGGGAACGCGTAAAGATATCGAGTTGAAATTTAAACTGTATATGTATATCTATAGTCTCTTGCAGTTGTGTAAAAGATAAACTTCTCAGTTATCGTTTAAAAATGTTAGAGCCGTTTATGTCGTAAAAAACAGCATATTTCGGCACTCACAAAAATCAAAACCTACAGGGTACTGGTTTGGACTAAGTTTGAAAAACAGAAAGTGACACGACTACTTTTTGTTTCGGAAAAGGTTCAGATGAGATAGAACAAAAATCAAAACATTACGCGGGCAGAGTCTCGAGCAAACGCTAGTTATAAATAAAATCAAAAATATTTTAATTTCTCTTAGTGGGCTAGCTGTGACTAAAGATTTTGCCCGTAGCTCCGTCCGTGTGGCATTTTGACTTTTGTGTTATCCCACAGGAAACATTTATTTTTTCGGAATAAAAAGTAGCCTATGTCACTTTCCGGCCTTTGAATATTATCCACGCGAAAAATCAAGTCAATCCGTTGCTTCGTTGCTGCGTCAAAGAGGAACAAACCAACAAACTTCGGATTAATAAAATTAATAAAGCTATACTTTCCCCGCGTCTCTGCACGAGTGATATTTTGATTTTTGTCCTATCCCATAGGAACCTTTTTCCGAATATAAAAAAGTATATGCGTAACCCTTGAACTACATTAATTATGAACAATGAACAACAAACACACTATCAGATTTATAATTTTAGAAAGGAGATCGATAAGTATGAATGAACAGTGATATCCTAGAAGATGCCTGTCTTCTAAAGAAACACCCCTTACTTATAGCACAATAATCGTCGTCGTAAAGATTTCCAGTAAGACCGGTTAATCTCCTCATTTCTGATCTTGCAGGCAAGCCCTCTCCATAGCCCATTGGGTTACATTGTCCATCATCGATCCATCAGCTGTGAGACGTTCATTGCTGGACATAAGCCTCTCCTATGGATTTCCAATAAGGACGATTGGAAGCGGCCTGCTTCCAGCGCTGCCAGATTTACTTGGAGCTTACTAATGACGTACATAGTAAGAGGCCACGTTGATGTGTTACAGCATAATATTAACTATCGAGAAAGACTAAATTTTATACAAATAATATAACAATTCAATACAAATAATATAACTTTGGTTACCTTCGTACTTTGACAACTCACAACCATTATTAACCATAAAAAAATAATAAACTTGAACATGTTTATTGCAGAAGAATTGATCCCTTAAACAATCCAGAGCAACAAATGACAATGTTTCTCATCGAAGGACATTTTATAGCGACAATTCATGTCGACAACGCAAATGCTGAAGAGTAGATTTCGAATGTATTTCATGCTAACTCGAATTTGCTACATTAGATAGGTACTTATTTGCCTGATTTTATTCTGTACTGTACTGTAACAGCCTTTTAATAATCCACTGCAGGATGTAAGCCTACCCACGAAGGGTGATTGGGCCATATCCATCACGCTGGCCCAGTGCGGGTTAGTGGATTCACATACGCCATCGGATCTCCTTGATGGACGTATGCAGGTTTCTTCACGGAAAAGCCAATGGTGTTAAATTTCGTACATAAATTCCGAAGAACTCGAAAGTATTTGTACGGGACCGGGATTTGAACCCACTACCTTACGATTCTAAAACGGGTGTCACTACCACTAGACCACCACGGCTGATTTTATTCAATGCCTAACAATATAATTATATTGTAACAGCGATTTTTTTTCAGAGAAGTTTAATCCAATTAAAAAAACCAAAGCTAGATAAATATAGCGACTCTAACGTACTTAAATATCCCTCGAAACGCATTTTTGCACATCAGAGCTTTAGTCCAGGTTTGGCGTAGTTTACTTAAACTTTCGCGTTCACGTGTGGTTCCATACATTTTGGTTAATTCTTGCTCGTTTCCGCCAGAGGCGCTGTACAAAAATGTATATTGTATAGAACCATCCAGAAATCCGGATCAGCTGTAGTTTAAATTAACGTTTAAACCTGCCCCCCAACCGCCTAAGCAATAGCAATCGTAATAGCAATCGTTTATGACTTTATTTTAGTCATTTGGCACCGCCTATGTGACGTTGGCCATCAATTGCTTTGCGCGGATTGCGAAAGCAATCGTTGAATGAACAACTTTGATAGCTAACGTCACATAGGCGATGCCAAATGACTAAAATGGAGTCATAAACGATTGCTATTGCTTAGGCGGTCGGAGGGCTGGACTAACCCCTCTGTAATGGAAACAAAACCTTATAGCATTCCATTATGAACAATTCGAAAAGGTATGCATACCTTTTCGAATTGTTCATAATGGAAGTCTATTATGAACAATTCGGAAAGGCATGCCTCAATGTCCTTGCTGTCTTAATAACGTGGTCTGTCCACCTAGTCGGTGGACGCCTTACGTTGCGCGTGCCAGTAGGTACGTGGTCTCCTTTAGAGCACCTAACGAAAAAATTGCAATAATATTCTGCTAGAAACTTAACAAATTAATTACGATTGAAAGTACTTTTATGGCCGCATAAGTAAAGGATTTGTAAAAGTATGCTTGCAGATCGTTAATGGCTATTATGGAATCCTACAATCTTGCTTATGTCAATAGTATCTACGTTGAATTTTTTTTTTTTTTTTATCGTGCTTCACACACTAGGTGTATATAGAAACTTGAAATGTTTATCACAAAAAGAAAGTTTCTATATACACTTAGTGTGTGAAGCACGATAAAAAAAAAAAATAATTTCATTGATTAAGCAATGCGTCATTTCTCGTTAATGGTAAGAAGTTCTAATAATTTCACATTAAGTGACTGACTGGTTTAAAGCTGCGCGTCCACTGGATCGGAATCGGAGCGTACGGTGCGTACGGAGCGTCGTCATTTACGAAATGCCGACGAGGTGCGTCCACTGCATTGGGATTCAGCATCGGCAATTTAGGCATTTTTAAAGAAACCGTCATTGACTGTTAACGTGCATTTGCATTATGGAGGATAGTGACGAGGATATTGTTGTAGTTAGCTGTATTTTATCAGAAGAGGAAGAGAGAATCAAGAGGAAACGAAAGATATGGGTTCATAATATAAACTCAAAAAGATTAATTTTCGGAGAATTTCATACATTATATTCTGATTTATTAGAAGATGAAAACAGATTTTTTGGGTACATTCATATGACTCGAAAAAAGTTTGTTTATGTATAGCTTAACTACGCAAACACGTCAGAACTCGAAACGTTCGGAATCCGAATGACGCGTCCACTGCGGTTGACGTCATCAGAATAAATTCCGGTCTCAGGCGCAAAAATGCCGATCCAGTGGACGCAGGTACCTCAAAATCAATACAAAGCAACAAATCCTTTCGTTCCGTACGCTCCGATTCCGATCCAGTGGACGCGTAGCTTAAAGCAGTTCTCACAAATGGCGCTTCCAACAATGTAGTAGAAAAAAGCGGGTAGGCACCCCGCGGTGGTACTATTAGCCTCCGTATTTATTTACGTTTTTAATATTTTGCACGATTTTTAAGTCCATATTAAGTTATATTTCGGAAGTTCCGGCTGCAAATTTTGAGCACAAACGTTATCTTAGCATTTTGTCGCGTGCAGTGTAGAAAATTGGGAAGAAAACAATATCGCCACACAACGGACTTCTTGGCGAGTGAGCTACAATTCCTCAAATCATAAAGTGCTAAAAAGTGATAAATCTAATATATAGCAAGATACATAGTGTTATTGACCCTTGTGTTGTGGAACTTGTGAAGTATGGTGCAAACATTTCGCCATAAAATTACCATAAAACTTTGTTTGAGAAAATACAGCGCCATCTGTGGACACTACGTTAACTTGATCCATACTTGCGAGGCGAGGCTATCGTTGTGGTGCCTCTATTAGAACACAGAGGGAGCTGTGTGTCCGTTCTAGAAAGTGTGAAGACTAAAAAGTTTTGAAACATTTATTTTGGAACTTATGGATTTAATTAACTAATAAAATTTGATGTGGTACGAATTGTAAAATAAGTGCAACCTATATTGACATCCTACATATTATTAGAACATAGAATCAATCAAGTCAATACTGTATCTTATATTCGCCGCTCATCGTGCAGGCTCGGTGGTCGAGTGGTATAAGGCTGCGGCTACTGTTTCGAACATACTGGGTTCGGACCTCTGCTCTTGACATATCTTTTTGTCCCATGAAAACATTAAAAAAAGATGAACATGTTCTATTGAGCTAAGTTACAACATCAGAACAGTTTTTTATGAACTTTTGACACAGTAGCAATTTTAATAAAATGGATAGCGAAAACGTCACATTCAGATTTCAACGGCGGCAAAGAGCCAATTCTTGTGGAATGGAAAATCTTAGCGAGTCATCCCTCGAATCTATCGCCAGAATCTATGTCACACCAGAATTTATTAAATGATAGTGAACCTGATTTTATCACAGCAGAAAAAATTGCGAATTTAGAAAAAACTACTTTTATCTGCAAACAATGAAATTGATAATTTATTGATTGAAAATTTGAGACTAGCACAAGAAATTGAAAAGAAAAACCGAGTGATAGAACTATACAAAAAATTAGAGAACTGCGAAAGTCATTCTACACCAATTATAGGATGAAAACGAAAAAAATCTCGATTCGCCATGCTTGACAGGAGCGAAATAGATTCTTCATTGACACAGCACGACTTTGGCCAAAACGTAAAAGAACTAGAAGAAAAAACGCGCGAGCTAACAAGATGGCTAGAAGAAGAAAAGAAAAAACTTCAGAACTTACGCAAGAGCTACGAAAAACGAAGATTCTTAACCAACCTAAAAAAACCGTATTTAAATCTAAAAAACTACTATCATTGTTAAGAAAAAACAAAAAAATGAAAATTTTACAGAAAAAACACCTAAACATGAAGAAAAACAATGTTCGAATGAACTTTGAAAAAGAAACAGAACAAAAACAACAGGAATTGCACAAAGTTACGAAAATAGCTGATATAACAGAACACAAATTTAACAACAGTACATATAATACAGACGGCAACGAGCTACGATCACTAGAAACACAACATCAGGAACCAAAACGTAAAACTGTAGTATTTTCTGATGAAATTGGACGTGGACTTATAGCAAAAATAACCAAACTAATTGATTCACCGAATACTTTAATGAACTACTGTAAGCCAGGTGCTACCATGGAAAAAATCTTGGAAAATTTTGAATATAAAACAAAAAATCTGTCAAAAGGTGATACCATTGTAATCATCATAAGTGAATATGATCCCAAATACACATTTCGCAATAGTTATATTAAGAAGCTACAGACTATTATTGAAAATGATGAAAAGCAACTCAATATTATGATCACAGGACTGCGATATGATGGTTATGACGATAATAAAATATTTAATTTGAATAGCAAAATAGCTTTATTGTCTAATATGAATGCCAATGTGAAATATGTTGACCTAAACTACAATGAGGTTGGATACCAGGCATATTCACATGCGAAGAATCATATTGTGCACCAAATTGTAGCCGTCTTGAAGAACAAATTCCACGGGTCATCTTCACTAATTTTTGTGGATCGTGAGAAGTTTACAACTGCTATGAGTTTAAATTTTCAGGATCAGTAGACAATGTTAATACGCAGATGATAATAGCAGCGAATATACAGAGTATTCATAATAAGTATCAGGAAATAGAAAATTTGGTCAGCTCTCTAAATTGTGATGTATTATGTCTAAACGAAACATGGGCAAAAGATCACCACGTAATTGGTATGAAAATTGAAAACTATGAACTTGCAACTTATTTTCACAGAAAATTCTTTGAACATGGAGGAACTGCTATATTTGTTAAAAACGGCGTAGATTACAAAGTTAGAAAGGATCTTAACAAAATGTCTTTCTCAAAATGAATTTTGAGATTGCGGCAATAGAATTACGTACTTCAAAAACTGTAATAGTTAGTATTTATAGACCAGATTATGATATAGAATTGTTTTTTGATATCTTAACTAAGTTGTTGTCAAAACTGACTCGTGAAAATAAGCGCATAATAATAGCTGGTGATTTCAACCTTAATATTTTGCAACCGAAACCCAAAGTACGTAAATTCCTTAAAATTCTTAGTGATTTTAATTTTAAATATACTCTTGACAAACCTACCAGAACACAAGGTGCTAGCTCAACGTGTATTGATAACTTTATTGTAAATTTTGATACCTGTAAGGGTAATGTATTGAATGAAAAATTGTCAGATCATAATGTCATCTTGCTTAACGTAGTAACTAGTGAGTCAAATAATAAGAAAATTAAAGATCAGACCATTTTTACAAGAACCTTTTCTGTAGGCAATTGTGACTATTTCCATTACCTTCTGTTTACTGATTATAAAACATTATATAATGATATTATTAGTGCGAAATGTGCCAATGAAAAAATGAATGTGTTGCAGGAAGCTATAATTCATTATTATAATATAGCATTCCCTATAAAAAAGATTAAACCCAAAAAGAATCTCCAAAAATTTACCACCACAGGCATAACGATATCAAAAAACAATTTAGAGAAAATGCAAATGACTCAAGATTTGATGAATTGTGAAGAGAGAAAAGCAAAAATAAGAAAATATAAAAAAATATTTCAGAAAGTTTTAAGACCGGCTAGGAAATTACATTATGCATACAGAATCAAAGTTTCAAAAAATAAAATACGAGAATCATGGAAAATAATCAATGAACAATTAACGAAAAGGAATAGGAAAAAAGATAACATCGACTGTATTAAGAATAATGGTAGCACTATACGAGACGAAGCAATTATAGCTGATTTATTCATTATCTTTTTTTTGAACATAGCACATAATCTAACAAGACATACAAACATTAATAAAGAAAAATGTAATGAATATTTGCAAAAAATTGATAAACCAAAAATCAAATTTAAATTGGATTTAGTTAGTATAACAGATTTAAGACGCACAGTGAAAGAAATGAAGGGAAAGAAATCATTTGATATATACGGCATGAGTTCCAAAACAATGCGAGATCTCATTATCGAAAACGACTATCTATTGAATTTACTTTGTATAGTCATTAACTTTTGTATAGAAGAAGGTACTTTTCCGGACTCTTTAAAGGCTGGGCGTGTCATTCCATTGTATAAAAAAGGAGAAAAATCAGATTTGAGTAACTACAGGCCCATATGTATACTGCCTGTTATATCTAAAATACTTGAAGCTATTCTAAAAAAGAAGATTATAGAATATTTTGAAAATAATATTCTATCCAAAGCTTTTGATTGTTTACGTCACGACATATTGGTATTAAAATTAAAGCATTATGGTTTTGATGGAAAAGAATTGGAAATGATCAAATCTTACCTTAATAGCAGAACGCAGACTGTTAGTGTGAATGAAAAAAACTCGTCAGTAGGTACAGTTGATATAGGAGTTCCTCAAGGTTCAGTACTGGGGCCTCTCTTGTTTCTCATTTATAATATCATTAATAAGATATAAATTGTCATGCATTTTGTTTTGAAGTTATCGATATTGTAGTAATTTTTCATTGCGATGATTTCTGATTTGCATCAAAGGGCAAAATTGCCAACGGCTATAACATTGAAGAATTTATTAAATAGGTATATTAGATATCAATATAATAAACATTTTAACACACAATTATAAATAACGTAGCTACTAGAAACTTTCTTTTTGTGATAAACATTTCAAAAATTGAAGCGTTCGCAGGATTTGAACCTGCATCCTCTGGGACACCGGTCCATATGCTTTGTCCAATTAAGCTAAATCGCGCCCTGCAAATGCGCCGAATTAGTGAGTGTTTATCATTTTTACCAACTACTAGATTCAGATTTTTTATTGACCTTATAACAATGTTGCGTTATATTAGGTAAGTCATAAGTTACAATTCTTAAAATTTCACATATAAATTTCAAACTTAATATTCTAAATATATTTAACTTAAAATAACAATTCTATTAATAATCAACAAATTCAATAAAGCATAAATAAAATAATGTCAAAAAAATAAATTGGGTATAAAATTATTACAAAGAAATATTTTTTTTTACATTCAGAAATATGTCAATAGGTATGAATAAATTAAATTAAACTGTCCACATAATAAAATAAAAACTAAAATTCAAACGAAGATTCAGTTAGTCTAATTGTCATAAAGTCATCTAGCTTGTAAAATGCATTATTCACAAAAAATGTTTTAATTTTTATTTTAAAGTCACGAAAAGATAAATTCCTGATGGCCACTGGCAACTTATTATACATAAATAATTTATTATACACACCTTGTTTTTGAACTTTGCTAAGTCTTACTCTGGGCAGAACTAGTCTATCTTTATTTCTTAAGTTTCTACTAAGGGTATCCATTAATCTGGGATATTTTTTATCTTTTTCACTATGAATCTCTAGTAAACTTTTATATATATATAGAGATATGACTGTCATAATCTTATTTTTTAAAAAATATTTTTTGCTGACATTCTTTTTTTAATTCCGTTTATAATTCTTATGGATCGTTTCTGACATTTAAGCAGAATTTTAATGTCTACACCATTGCCCCACGTAGTTATAGCATAACTTAATATTGAATGAACATACGCATAGTATACTGACAAAAGAGATTTCTTATCTAAAAGCGGCTTTAATTTAAAAAGGGCATAATTTGCACTGGATATTTTTTTACATATTTTATTTATGTGCTCTCTGTGACTTATGGTGTAGTCTATAGTATACCCAAGGAACATATTTTCCGTTTTAAAGTCGCTATTATTTCCCTTCTTAGGTTGATACTTCATTATGACGCTTTTATCTGCATTTAAAATTATGCCGTTAGTTTCGAACCACTCACGAAGCGCAGACATTGCTGTTGATATTTTTATATCAAGTTGATCTTTATTTTTGTCAGTTATTCCAACATGTGTATCATCGGCAAAAAGATTTACAGTTGCCCATTCGGGTAAACAGGACGCGAGATCATTTATAGATATATAAATGATCTCGCGTCCTGTTCATCAAAACAAAATGCATGACAATTTATATCTTATTAATGACAATAAAAAAAGTTAATATACCTACAAACAATGAAAGTTACCTTTGAATTCATTTGCATTTTATTCTTAAATTTATTATCACCTAATTCCGGTGCAATTTTTCATACATGTTAGGTACAACGTTCAAAATTTTTGTCGGCGCTTAGTTATATAGTTTGTAGGATGTAGGTAGGTATATATTTTTGCTGTAGGTAATTTAGGGCTTTGTAAGAACTACATACATTATCATTTAAGTACCATAGCTCGTTGAAGTTCCTCGTTTGACAACGTTCAGAACATAAATCTTATATTATTTCTCATTACCGGACTGCCAAGGAAGGGTATTTTCGCGCGTATCGTGTATGTTTTTTATTTCCAAGTATACCTGCTAAACAGCTGGATATATATTAACAGTTAAGGTATCGTTAGATTTGTCTCAAAGACCCGAACAAGCATCCTTAAATGTAAAAAAACAAAATGGCGTATATTCGGCGCCAAATTGTAAGTACCTAGTTCAAAGTATCTAGTAAGTTAAACAAAAGAAAGGGGATCACATGGAAAAATATAACAATATATAAACACGCATAATGGTAAGTATTTAAAAACCAGGAATAATAACAAAAATTTTTTTTTTCGGGATTTTTAGTGCGTTGCTTGTGTGTTGATTTACTGCAGTCTTGTTTTTTTTTTGTAACATGCAAAAGATATTCTGGTTTATTATACCTTTAAACAGCAATCCTTGCATATTTGTTTGCGCAAAATTCAACGACTTGCTTATAAAATCTAGATTAAACTTTTTATTTTATTTGTATTGATGGTAGATAAGTATTTTCGAGAAAACGCGAATTTTGTTACATTTTTAACTTATGTAGGTCGCTCTCCTTGCCTACATACCATAACAGCAAGTACAAAAAAACTGTAAGCAATTTTTGATAGCTGAAATTTTGGTTTTTCATTACCATGGCGGTGCAAAAGAATATAATACTTACGCCGGAGTCAGTCTGTTGGATTTCTTAGCGTTTGGCGCGGTGACCCGTTTGATTTGCAGCAGAAATAGTATCACTCTACCACAGTAAATACATAACAGTAGGTTATCTAAGGCCGCCCGCCGAGTTATTAGCCTACTCATGCGTTGATCCCCAGGGTTGTCACTTTTACTTTTAGTTAATATTTTATAACAAGCAGCACTTGATCTAAATTTATGCAATAAAAAGCATATTATGATTGAATATTTTACCAATTTATAAATTTAGTAAATATAAAAAGCCTTTATTCACACAAAATACAATAGAAAAAAAAATTCAATAGTAATTTGCAATATTAATTATTGTGAAATTTACACTATACGCGACAAATACGTTTACCTAAACGATGTTTCGTACTCAATCCTCTGTTTTATAGTAAAACTAGACTTCTTTAAATAAACTTTAGCTCTAAACATAGTATTCAGGAAGTAAATTTAGGAATACATTTATATGGAAAAATGCGACTCGGCTACGCTCTTAATAAAGCAAATAAACTGTGAAATAAACAATACAATACCACATTTTCTAATAAGATTTAAGTATAAGTAGGTACTTACATTTCTGGTGCAGTAGGAACTATGAAGAATGATAAGTCCGGGTTTGCGAAATCGTTATTGAGGCACCCGAAAACACTACAATATTCTTTTCCCCTTTTTGAAGTCATGATACTCGTAATAATTAATATTATGGTAAGTGGCCGGGGAGAGTTGACGAACGCGAGCGGTCCTGTAACGTACGCACGTGCTCACAGTCGCGCTGCACAGCCCGTACTGCCGCCACCTTATTCCCCGATATATTATGCTAGCGTGTGCGTGAAATCGCGTGCCGACACGGCGCGCGGCGCGCACGCACACATTCAAACCGAGAGCGGCACGTTTGTATGAAGATATTTTACTGTATGTTATACTGTGACTCTACTGACTATGTGCAGTCAGGTGCAGGTGTCAGGTCCTAAATCCCTGTTAAAGGTAAAATAATCGGCTAAGTACGAATCGAACTCGCGCATGAAGGGTTCCGTACCTAGGATCCGCATCAGTTATGGTGCTTCAATGTGGTAATGTTTTATACCACTGACCCAACAATGCTTCAGTGTGGCGTGGGTTTAGCGGGCTAGGAGATAAATTTGACGTTACGAACAATCAGTTTATTTCACAGAGATTACGTATGATCACAATCCTTGAGTAATCGTTGCCTACACACTTCTACACGATTTTACCTTTCGACAAGCATACGCAAATACATTAATATATCCTACTAATATTATAAACGCGAAAGTTTGTGTGGATGGATGGATGGATGTTTGTTACTCTTTCACGCAAAAACTACTGAACGGATTGAGATGAAACTCTGCAATAATATAGCTTATATATCAGAATAATACATAGAGTATAAATTATAATGATATATTGCGTATGCGGGCGAAGCCGCGGGTAAAAACTAGTAATATATAATCTATTATATAAAAGGCTTCCCTGAGTGACTGACTGACAGACAGCCTACAGCCCAAACCGCTTAAGATATGAGCTTGAAATTTGGAATATATGTACATTGAACGACGTAATGGAGCACTAAGGACGAAAATTTTGAACTTTCGACCTCTAAGGGGGTAAAATGGGCCCTTTTCGTTTGTATGTAACTTTTTATTCCCTGTACCGATTGATTTGAAACTTTGTACACATGCTTTTCAAACAAAATAAAAGTTACGTTTTTTCCTGATTTTCCGAATTTTCCTCATCTAAGGGGTCAAATAAGGTCCCAAAGTTGGTGAAAAAAGCGTCAATTACATCGAACCAGCTGAACGGTTATGGTTGAAAATTGGTATGAAGGAGGCACACAGCACGTTTTAATACAGGAACTAATAAAATCCAGGAAAATCTATAAGGTTCCTTAGGGATACGCAAAATTAATAAGTTTAGGCTACAGCCCAAACCGCTGAAGATATGAGCTTGAAATTTGGAATATACGTGCATCGTACGACATAATGAAGCACTAAGGATGAAAAACGTACCCAACTCTAACTTACGGGGTAAAACGGGTCCTTTTTGTTTGCATGTAACTTTTTATTCCCTGTACCGATTGACATGAAACTTTGTATAGATGCGTTTGAGACTAAATAAAAAATTACCTGTCTTCTGAATTTTCCTTTCAAAAATTCCTAAGGGGTGAAATACGTCCCAAAACTCCAATGCGCTTTTTTAAATATTGTAGTATCTAGAAAAGGATTAAGGTAATGATTTATCCTTAAATGGGGCAAAATGGGTCCCCAATAGTTTACGATTTTTTTATTTTGTGAGCCAATAGTCTTAAACTTAGGGCACATACGGATCAATATACGTATTTTACTATAGGATCAACCCTGACAAGCGAAAATTACCTACATTTTCATACATTTGTCGCAGGTCGATGAACTTTTTGTGTCGAACAGTTGATTTTATTCATTGATTTTGGGGTTTATACCATTGTAAAAGTTAATCGAATGATGAGTATAATAGCAACCTAGAACATGCCTGACGAGTGACGTCTATATATACACTATGTTTTTCTCAAATAAAATAAGACATGGATAAGGACAATTAAATTTCTAATGACTTAATGAAACATGTCGAATACCTGAACCGGCCTTAATTAATAGTGCACTACTGAACATAGGCCTACCCGCGAAGGGTGATTAGGCCATATCCATCACGCCGACCGAGCGCGGGTTGCTGAATCCACAAACGACATTGATTTTTTCTCTACGGACGTACCTATACAGCTTGCCTCAATGTTTTCCATCAATGAAAAGCCAGTAGTGTCAAATTCCTTACATAGTTACTCATACAATTATTATTATTGGCTCCTCGGTGGCTCAGTGATTTGTGACCCTGACTCCTGGGTCCAAGAGGCGTGGGTTCGATTCCTACCCAGGGCAAATATTTATGTGATGATCATATGTGTTTGCTCTGTGTCTGGGTGTAATTAATGTATTTTTATTTATTTAATACTTAAAACACACCATTTGTACAAAAGGAGGACTTAACGCTAAATATAATTATCAGCCAGTCAACTTACAGGTATATGTATATGTAGTATATCAGTCTCTGCCAGCCAAATCACAAGCTTTGTTTACTTTGGGGTCGGAAACCGTGTGTGAGATGTCCCCCAATATTTATTTTATATATTTATTTATTATTGAGTTAATTTCAGAAATTCGGCAATTTATCATCCAAAAATTCACGTACTCTGTAATAAGCTTTAGATACAAGTAAATTAAATAACCAAATACTGAGACAATGCAGGCCAATCCGTGGGCTATTATCATTTTAGGCAAATACTGATACAATTCAGGCTAAACCGTAGGCATTATCTTTGCAAGTAATACGATAATATGCTCAATTATGAAAGCGCCATGGTAAACGTTAAACCTAAAAAAGTGTTCTCTCTATCGAATACTCAAAGAAGAAGAAGAAATACTGAAAAAGAAACAACAATAATTATGCTAATTAGCTATTATAATTACGATGGCGTCTTCATAATCGAGCCTAATGCGGGCTTAACCACGACCTACTATTATTTTAAATAAGTGCCAAGAAAACGCTGGCCAAACTGTGGGTTTTTATCATTTTAAGCAATTACGAAAATAACGCTGGCCAGACCGTGGGCTATTATCATTGCAAGTAATACAACAACGCAGGCTAACGGCACGCTATTATAATTTTAAGGATTTATTAAGACAACGCAACAGACCGCAAACTATTAGATATTATTATAAGCAAATGCCAATATAACGCGGGTTGAACCGCGGTCTGTTATTTTAATCAAGTAAGTACTAAAACAACGTGGGCCAAACTGTGGTTTATTATCATTTTAAGTACCAAATTACGCGGGCTATTATAATTTTGAGCAATTGCTAAGACAACACGGGCCAGACCATGAGCTATTATCATTGTAATTAATACGACAATGCAGGCCAAACGGCAAGCTTTTATAATTTTAAGCAAGTATTAAGACATCGCAGTCCATGCTGCGTGCTATAAATAGCCATCATAAGCAAGTACTAATAATACGCAGGCCAAACCGTGACCTACCTATTATCATTAAGACAAATACTGTTACAATTTTGGCCAAACCGTGGGCACTATCCTTGCAAGTAATTTTAAGCAAGTATTAAGACAACGCGGGCCAAATCGTGGACTATTAGATATTATTAATCATAGTCATAATCAATTAATTGATAACAATAGTTACAGGTCATTACATTGAATTTCTAATTAGATACATAAAAAAAGGGTACGGTATTGTACCCGTAATAATTATCGTAAAAATTGGTCTTTCAATAAAAAATACATTTCTGAGTAAGTATACATAATGCATCAAAAATAATCACAATCAAATTATCAAATAAATAATCAATAATATAATCAATGTCAAAAATATAATCAAATGTCAAAAAGGTAGGTACATAATTAAGATCTATGATTTGAATGTTAATGTATTGTTATATTATAAGCAAGTACAAAGACAACGTAGATAAAACCGCGGGCTATTTTTATTTTAAGTAAGTACCTAGGTACTAAGACAACGCGGGCGAAGCCGCGGGTTTTAAGCTAGTGGTATATAAGTATAACAGTATATGCATATTATTGCTATAGCTCATTACATTATTAATTTGCATTATCTATCCACCCATCCATCCATCAGCCACAGGACGTCCACTGCTGGACATAAGCCTCCCCTATAGATCTCCAATAAGACCGGTTGGAAGCGGCTTGCATCCAGCGCGTTCCTGCAGTCTTAAGTCGGACCTACCTAACTGGACTACTTGTCCTAGGTAGACGTACGAGTCAACGATTTCAAGAACCGAGTTTTCAACAGAAATCGGGGTGGGTAAAACATGGGAATTACACACGACTTTCGTCTTGTCCATGTTCATCTTAAGACCCACCTGTCGAGAAACCCGATTGAGGCCTTCGAGCATCGTGCTGAGCTATTCCATCGATTGTGCCATGACTAATATATCGTCGGCAAATCGAAGGTGAGTGAGGTATTCGCCATTTATATTGATGCCGAATCCATTCCATTCCAGGAGCTTGAAGGCGTTCTCCAAAGTAGTCGTAAACAGTTTCGGAGAAATTACGTCTCGCTGTTTTACTCCTCTTTTTTAGTCGAATGGTTATACCGCCATTAGTCGGTTCCGCTGTACCTCAGTCGGCTCCTACGACACCTGGTACTAGAGGGAGGTGCTATTCTACTCTGCCGGCACCCACGGCCAATTTGCATTATCTATATGTATATGTACGTTTTTATGCACACATGTAATTTTATTCATAGTTCGCAATTATTATTAGACTTAGCCTGGGATCATTGCATAATTGACTACAATATTGTATATCTTGCCTACCCTCAATGTAAATTTAATATTTTGTTTTTAGCTGTTTTTTTTTCACTAACATTAACTAATTTACGAAACTATACCTACTGTTAATTTTGACTACACGGAACCAATAATTTCAAACAATATTAATATGGAAAGCACTAAATCCCACGACACAGGAATTCTCCTAGTGTGGGATTTAGGGTTCACCTATAAGTATATGTACAGTCCACGGACTTGATGTATGTTGCATACCTAATAATTTTAACTATTAGTTATATGTACACTATACAACTGCATAATTATAGTACCTACTAATAAGTACCTATTTCTGTACATAGCATTAAGAAAAGTTAAATAAATTTATTATTATTAAACCAAAAAAAAAAGATTATAGAGAAAATTATAAGCATCTGACATGTTATCTCGCACCGCCCATCGGCCAATCATGCGATATCACTTAAAACCTCCTTGGAACCAATCAGCAGCGTTTGTTACGAGTACAAGCGTTACCCCAGGGATGTTGCCACTTCCATTCCTAGTCCTTCGAAATTATACTAAGTGGCGCTATTTAAAAATAAACTTTAAGCTATTATCCCGTTTTATATATTGATATACAAGAAAATAACCGGATAGGTGCGAGTCAGGCTCGCACATCGAGGGTTCCGTACAAATCCAGAAAATTTCACAAAATTCGGAAGTAAGTTGTAGAAATCTCTATACTATAACCACCGACAAAAGTCTTTTTTTTTCACTTTTCTCGTCATACATCGAAAATTAGAAATTGTTAAAATAATTAAAAACCTGTTTTAGCATGTGCTAATGAAGCTCTTTTATAATGATACCTTACATGATACGATATACTCACTTTGAATTTTGAACCCATATTTTGTGAATTTTGAGGCCCTATTTTTTTGTGATTCAAATAAAAATGTACAGTTTTCAGATTTATTCCTATACGAGTATGTGTACTCTGAGACAATGCTTCTCGCCAAATTTCATACATCTATGTCAACGGGAAGTACCCTGTAGGTTTTGATTTTTGTGAATGTCGAAATATGCGGTTTTTTACGACATAAACGGCTCTAACTTTTTTAAACGATAATTGAAAAGTTTTTCTTTTACACAACTGCAAGAGACTATAGATATACGTATACAGTTTAAATTTCAACTCGAACTCAACTCGATATCTTTACGCGTTCCCGAGATAAAGAGTCTAGACATACACACAGACGGACAGACGGACAGACGGACAACAAAGTGATCCTATAAGGGTTCCGTTTTTTCCGTTTGAGGTACGGAACCCTAAAAAACAACATAAATACAAAAAAGCATACAGATAAATTGAGAACCTCCTATATTGAAGTCGGTAAAAAAGTACAAATGTAAAAAGATACAAGTAGACACATAAAATCTTTATTATTAACACCAACAATAAATAAATACACAGACAAAAACAAACAATTTTTGAGTGTTACAAGTGATAGCCTTATAGCTAAAAGCAAATCTCTTCCAGGCACAATATGTTATTAAGCTTATTTTTATTATCACGCCATTTACAAATGTATACAATTTTCGCATAATTTATTTCACTGTATCAAAACAAGTTCTGATTTCCTTAATAACTACTCCCTAATAATTAAATTTCTTTAAAGAAGGCGTCATGTCGTTTTCGAAAAAAAAAATTTGAATTAGTTATTAAGTACTGGGGATATGTGGTAAGGATAGCGAAATTTTTAATTGAGAGTTTCTTTAGATATATTCTAAGGTATGTTGTAGGTACTCATGATTTACTATGGGACCAATATTGTAATCGCAAAAACAAATCAGCTAATTTAACTTGTTTGTACATTATACGTCGCAAGTCACTGGTAACATTTTGTAGATATGGAACAACTATTTTTCAGTCTAAATCTGGGTTGGCCGCATAGTAGGTAGATAAAAGTTACGTTCGACGCCTAGAGAAATCTTCAGTTAGTATGCATAGAATATTTATTTTATTCTACGCCATAATAAAACAATACCTTGGAATACCTACTCGTATTTACGCTGAACAGAAATCGCTTTCAGCAAAACTATTTAAAAGGATTCGCCCGCATGATATTTTGATTTTTGACGCAATATCATTTTAATTTATAGCCTATGTGTTATTCTGATATAAAGCTATATTATTGCAAAGTTTCATCTCAATCCGTTTAGTAGTTTTTGCGTGAAAGAATAACAAACATCCATGCATCCATCCATCCATTCATCCATCCTCACAAACTTTCGCGTTTATAATATTAGTAGGATGTGATGCAAAAAATAGACCCAATTTTAAAGACACTTTCGTAAATGTTAGTGTTTTTTCCATCAAATGCTTATAGTGAAAAAAACTGAATACAACCAAACCATTTTTGAGAAAAACTTAAAGTAAATACAAAAAAAACCATGAGCGTGGCTATGAGCACGGGTGGGCCTTCCCCAGAAAATTTGAAACTTATTATTAATATTTTCTGCAGTGGCCAAATAAAAGTGGGCAGGTGATCATTACACTCCTTCCGTAAAGAGAAAATCTTTAGCTACGCTAATGCTTCAGATATGTTTTACCTACTTATCCATTTAAGGAGTCTCAGGCAGAGTAACTTCTTCTTGAAGCGGATTGAGGAAACTTTTCTACCTTTTCGCTCAGGACGAGGGTAAGGATCGCGTCTCCAGTTGCACTGCCTCGGCCTCAGACCAAATAAAAAAATCAATACAGAATGTTGTGAATAAACAAGTGAGGCCGGCAAAACTATCTCCTCGCCGTGTTAAGACAATACACACACATATGCGCGAACAAATAGCTATTCCATGGTTTGTCAGTCGAACTAAGGCGGCGCAACACCAACGCACTCTCACACGTATGTAACCGGCCCCACTTGTCTGTTCACAACGTTCCATCTTGATTTTTTTATTTGGTTTGAGGCCGAGGCAGTGCAACTGGAGACGCGATTCTTACCCTCGTTCTGAGCGAAAGGAGGTAGAAAAGTTTAAAAGAAAAACTTAAAAGAAAACAACCGCCTCAACCTGAGGCGGTTGAGGCAGCAGCTTGGCCCGAGGCTGCTTCTAGTGGATACTTAACTTAGTTTACGGGTTTACTCGGTTACAGAAACCGCGTAGATTGAAGTATCTTGGAAGCACTTCAGGGTTTTATAAGAATTTTCTACGGGATCTGCACCCATATCCTTGTCGCAATCCGTCAAAGTCTTCGTTATTGCGTCTTTGTTTGGGAATAACTCTGCTGCTTTTTCTATTTTGAGTCTTCCGTCTTCCTTGATGATTCCAAGGTGATTCCAAACGCAGAAGATCAGTCTTTTAAACTCCGGTTTATCTAAGTATTTTCCTTCCCGAAGAGTTTGAACATAGTTGGAAACTTCCGCTTTATTGGTGCTGCATTTATACAAACCTTCCAATGACAGGGCATTGTTTTCGGGTGATAAAGTAATTACGGTCTAAAAGAATAAAATAAATATTATATTAGAAAAATGGACACTAACAATATTTCCATTCAACGTGTTGCAAAGAGATTTTCAGAGGCTCATCATTGTGGATTTTCATTTTTAGGATGCCGTACTCAAAGACTCCGTTGTCGATCTGTCTGTAAGACAGCAGATGATGTATTTAGGGTGCCGCTATAAAAATTACTAAAATCAGAATAAAATAAATATTTAATTATTATCCCATAAAACAAACGTGATTTTTGAGATTATAGCTCGATATTAATGGAAACAGGTAGGTAGTAGACACTAGAAGGCAACTCGGACACGATACGATTTTAACTATGAGGTCAAATGCGAAATCGTATGGAATAGCAAATTTTTCGCGATTTCACATATCCACCTCTGAAAGACCCTCTTTTTTTTGAAAAGCATCATTTGTATGTATTACAATTTTCAAAATCTTTTTCATTCATTATTTTATATTGACGATGTTTGTGTTTTTTTATGAACTGTAACAATAACTTACTACCTACTACATACAAAATAATTGGATCAACCAAATACCATTGAAGGTCTAAGATAATCCAAATGCTCAAGCCCACTCCCAGTTGGCAGCGTGCCCAGCATGCTGGCGGTATTGCCACGCTGAATGACAATCCTTATAGGTACGTTGAGCCAAATAAACACCAGCATATTGGTCACGCGTCGCGTCCACCAGACGCTCAGAAAGATTTTTGGAAACAAAATGGTTTTGGATTCTAATATGTATCTGTCAAAGTCAAAGTAATTAATCTATTTAAATAAATAAATAAATAAAAATAAAAGTTATTACGTATACTAACCAACAATTATGTATAATTACTACTTAATTTAATGAAAGTGATAAATTACACAGAATTAATCACTTTAACTAGTTATTATATATAATATCTGGGACGACTTAGTTAATGTGATAAAAAAAATTAAGATATGACTATAAAGTTTTATTCGACTTTGCTTTAAGTAATAATAATCATTTTTACCATAAATTTTTAAAAAGTTATATTCAACGTTATCATATATTTCTAATAAAGTGCCAGAAGCTAACCGCCTTGATAGATTAGGTGTGAAACAATAAACAGGTAAGGTTAGGTTAGAAAATGACAAACAACGCACGAGCCGAGCGAGCCTAGCGAGCGTGCCGCGGCAGCGGTCGGCGAAGTACAAGAAGCGAATCGCCTGGATTTATTAGGTGTGAAATAACAGAAGCGTAGAAGAATTGCTTTGTAAAAATTCAGTTCTATTTCGCGGATCGGCCGATCTAAGTTTCTCCAAGAACAAAGTCTTTGGAAGCTCGGTATTTGGGCAAACGTCTCTCCAAGCATTTGTCGCCTCGTTCAAATAAGCTACGTCTACGCCAGAATGGCCTCAATGGTATGAGATTTTTTTAAATCAATTTATCATTACTATGAATTGAGGACAAGAAAGCTAGTAAAACAACACTTGCAATTTGGCAAACCCCTAGACCTCCCAGCCTAACTGGCAAGGAGGCTTGGCTTTGCTTGGCTTGGCTTATAAGCCAAGCCTTTTCACTCATGTCAATATTCAAAACTGATAGGAGTTTCTAAAATCTAAGTCTCTAAGGATACGAGACTCTGACAACACGAAAGTCATTGAAAAAATTTAGATAATATTTCACCGTGAAATATCAATCAATCAAACAAAACTCGTGAAATATTGTCTAAATTTTTTTCAATGACTCGTAGTGTTAGAGTCTCTTATTCTTACAGACTTAGATTTTAGAAGCTCCCATTGGTTATGAATATTGACTATAGCTTTTTTTTTATTATTACCACAGATATCTGATTATTACCTTTTGAACCACACCACAAGCCACAACCACGATAACGCATAAAAATATGACAAACTTGAACATTTTTGTTTAATTTTTCAGGAGATCCGACCGCTTGAACAATGATACCAACGAATGCCTCAGGAGCACATGTGAGGGTATTTATAATGCCGACGCAAATCAAGTACGTTAATGACGATGAAGAAGACGTACGTATATAAAATGCCGATGCAAATCAAGTACGTAAATTATGATAAAGTAGACTGTATATAATTAATACCTATCAATAATAATATTCTGACGGTGTTGATTAAAGCATGATGCAAAATTTAAGGGAGGTATATTAATTGGCTCGTAATAATAATAATAACACCTCAAGAGGCTTTCGCTAGACGCTTGAGTCAATAGTCAATTCAAAAGGCAGTGGTCCTGGACACGGCGCGCGTTGTCAGGAGGTTACTCAGCCTCCACCACCGGTAGCTTGGGCCCCGCCCCGCTGCTGGCGGCACTGTAAGTTTAGGTTTTTTATTCAAAGTTATATTCAAAGATTTCATCTCTGTTGTCTATTGATTTTGGAAATGAAATGTATATAATTAAAAAGCAAATGTTGGACATTTGCAAATAAAATAAAACAAAAAATTAAAGGCAGTCAAACAGCAATGGAAAGGAGTATGCTGAAAATGAGAAAAATACAAAAAATTAAGAGCGAACATATTCGTCAAAAAACTAAACTCATAGATGCTCTAAGACACGCGCTCTCACTTAAGTGGAGATGGGCCGGACACATCTCGCGATACACAGACAGAAGGTGGACCATTGAAGCCACACGATGGAAAGGTCCAATAGGGAAAAGGAATGACGGTCGACAATTAAGTCGGTGGGCTGATGACATAATACACGTCGTAGGTAACGACTGGATAAAGTTAGGCAAGGACAGGGAGTCATGGAAAAGGATGGAGGAGGTCTTTACTCAAACAGGGGTCCAAATCTCATAAATAATACTAACACTAACTAATTAATTATAAGTAATAATTAAGTAATAACTCACTAACAAATATTGTACATCGAAATTGAGATCTGGAATAAATGGCTTTTTATTTTATTTATTTACTTTTTATTACATTGTAAAAAACAGAGATTTAAGAAATGAAATATATATATATATATATAAATAATATGTTTTAAGAAAGTTTTTAAATTGTTTGATAACTCTAAATTCATTCATTTGCTCTTTTTAAACAAAATCACACTTATGTACTATCCATAGATACATGTCAAACCTACACTACGTATACTAGTTTTGCTATCAACGACAGGAGATGGATAGGACTAGGTAGGTACACTATATTGTGGACAGTAAAAAACTGTTTACAATTTCTATAATATTATATTGAATCCTTGTAGCCAATACGTATTACATATTACGAACTTGGAAATATTAAAATGATTTTATGCGGAAAAATGTCCCTCACGCAGTTTCACATTAACAAAGATTGTGTAACAAAAATACATGACGGGAATTTTCAAAATGTATACTTACGAGTACGTAACATATTCGATCCTTACAAATTTATACACGCTTCGTAGTAAGTATTTTGTTAGTTATGTGTAGGAGTAGATCGTAAAGGCCGTGGTGGTCTAGTGGTAATAACACTCGCCTTACAATCGTGAGGTCGTGAGTTCAAATCCCGGTCCCGTACCAATGAATTCCTTGGAATTTATGTACGGAATTTCACACCACGGGCTTTTCGGTGAAGGAAAACATCGTGAGGCAACCTGCATGCGTCCGTAGAAGAATTCAATGGCGTATGTGAATCCACCAACACGCACTGGGCTAGCGTGGTGGATATGGCGCAATCACCCTTTGTGGGCAGGCCTACGTCCTGCAGTGGACTATTAAAAAGGCTATTACAGTACAGTACAGATCGTAAAGAGCTTAAATATTTTTTTTTTGCTTATTTTTGCTAAATAAAAAGATATCTAAATCAACTTTTTTGACACATACCAGCGGGGCAATTCCGTTAGCCCATCTCTTTACTAAAGTGATACGAGTACGTTATGTTAGCCGATCTCGTTTATCTGACAGTTCCAAGTTTTTCTGACAGTTCCGACAGCTCAAAACTGTCAGAAAAACGAGACAGGTTCAAGAACGGTTCACCTTAGTAACGAGATCAGTTGACAGAATTGTCCCGCTGTTTATGTTTCATATATGTTACATAGGTTTTTTTTACAGATTCAGTGCATTATTATTTGCAAATGTGCAAGTGAGACAGCTGTAGTCAGTTGAAAGACCGCTAATTCTCTCAAAGATGACCATATATAGGTAGGTATTTTTATGAGCTAGCTGTCAGATTATTTAAGTAGAAATATGTCGAAAAGAGAAGTTGGTTTTGAGATAGACACTAGTTGTCGTAGAATCGAAGAAGTCTGTGATAGAATCTGTGTTATTAATTTTGAAACAAATCAGAATATAACTCCACATCAATTTAATTGTGCATTTTTATACGTACATAAACGTAAATCTTTTAATTACTCTGATTTCAATTAAAGTATGCCCAATTAACCATAATTAAAAAAAATGTACCTGGTTAATTTGTTACTTATGCATCAGCATTATTTCCTTTTGTTTTCTACTTTCTCAGCACTTAAATCAAGTTCAGGGATATACGAGTATGTTCCCTTTAAGCTTCAATATAGGTACATGTACAGGGTTATTTCTAATCAATTAGCATCCGACTTACTAACTACTAACTAGCGACTACTTTTATTAATTCTCAAAAAAAGTGGTTGTTCTGTAAAAAAATGTTCACCCCTGACAAAATGTATGGAACAGCTAAAATTTTTTTTAGTTTTGACAAAAGTCGCACAACAAAAGTTGTTAGTTTTGATGTACAGAATAAGCTCCTGGAAGGATGCTAATTGATTAGGAATGACCCTGTATACAGACAAACTCAACGTCTTTTTGTTGGTCCCATTACTTGTTTGTCAGGATTTATTATTTTATGAAATAGTTTGAAGAGAAACCCAGGAACGTGTAACCGTATTTCGCAGCAACCTCGCTTAACAATCGTGTGTTCGACTATACATAATTATTGTGTAATTCTCACATCATTTTACGATCGAATCGCGACTCGAGAAGAAGAAAAAAAATTCTGCGATCTTCCATTGCAACTAGTTTCCTACGAAGAGGAAAGAGGAGGTCAAAGGCATGTTACCACTTTTGACAATGTTCATAACTTTGTCACGCTGTAAGTGCCCATCTTAATATTTAATTATTTTTTATGATAAAACTTATCTCGTTTTTCCATTGAATTATATTAATTATTAATTGTACTTATCATTATCGCAAATGAGTATTCATAATTTCTCAATTTATGCACTCGCTTATCACGAGGCACCTATAATAAATTATGATAAATTTTTAATTTATGATTTTATTTTGAGTGCTTTCCACTCTAGACGCCAACGCTATAAGTTGGTGGTAATATAAGGCGGGCTGGCTCAGTTGGTTAGAGCGTCGGGCTAGTGATCCAAAGGGGCAGGTTCAAATCCTGCGTTCGCTTCAGATTTTTGAAATGCTTATCACAAAGATAACTCTTTGATAATTTATAATTTATTTGCTATTTAAACATTTACACAGTGACTTTCACAGGGACAGTGTTAGTAAAACACTTGAAGAACTTAAACAAATTCTCTTTTGGATTTTCGTCTTTCTCTGAAGCACATCGTTTTATGCCGTCTTCGGCTATAGGTTCTTTGTTAAGAGCTTTAATGGCCTTTTCTTGATCTAGACTGCCGTCGTTGCGCAGAAAACCAGTAGATTTGTAGCAGCAGAAAATGAAGTCTTTGAACTGCTGATTATCTCGAAATTTTCCGTCGTAGAGCATAAAAATTCCTTCAGCGTCAATGCCAGTCTCGGGTTGACATTTTTCTACAGCGACAGCAATTTTCCCGATTAATTCTGGTGATACATGTATGAGTTTCTGGAAAGGAAACATTTTTGAAAAAGCTTTTTTTACCGACCTTAGAAAGGGAGGTTATCAGTTCAGCTGTATGTTACGCGTTTACTCTACCAATTATGGGCCGATCGATTTTGATGATTCTTTTTTGATTGGTAGATTGAGGGTCATTATTTAGGGGTGGTTCTATTCGTATTGTTTTATCGAAATCTGCTGAGGTGAATTTTGAAAAATCAAAAATAATGTGATGATCTGGATACGTTGATCCGTACGAGCTGACTTTTTCATTATTTTTGACTTGCCTGATCAATGATACCTATACCTATAATACCTAAAATCATACCTAGTAGGTATGGTTGAATGATTTCTACCACAATAATTATTTTTTGCAAAAAATTGCATGACTGACTTCAACCGTATACAGAATTCGCGAATATTTCGGATCGGATCGATATAGCATTTTTCACATTATTGTTGATTGGTCAAAAATGGTTTAGCCGATTTCAATAAAACTTAAATGGGACCAATTTCAAAGTATATTATTTCTAATAAAAAGAAATGTTAAAGTCGGACCACTACATAAAAAGTTAAGAGTTATACATAAAAAAATATAAACGCGTCGAATTGAGTACCTTATTCATTTCGTCGGTCAAAAATAATAATTCCAAATGGTTTTTTTACTAAAGTGATACAATTTTCACACATGATGCCTATGGCAGAATAGTTCTGCCATATTACTGTTGGATTTTAGAATACAGTTACGTAACAGATTACTTACTTTTCTGACACCACAATTGCAATATCCCAAGAGTACTCCAATTTGAATAATAAGCAATAGTAGCTTCATTTTAAAAGAAATGTCTTCGCGGCTTAACTATATCAAACTATAGTTTGTAAGAAAGTAAAATATACTGACAATAGAACGGACTCTTATATCTTCTGTAATTGCTGTGAATACTTTCAATAATTACTCGCGTCACTTCGTAGGAAAATCGTACGATAATTACTAGGATTGTCCTAAGATTACTAACATTGTTCTTATGATGCAGAAAAAGATAACTAGGATCTTCCTAAGTACATCAATACGTAATAAAAGTGCTCTTTAAATATGTATTGATGTTACAACACGTTGTGACAAATAGTTATGTGGAAATAGTGCATGATATTATATATATGAAAGTACTTAGATATATAAATACAATGATATAAATGTATAAAAAACCTGCCTCATTTGTCTGTTCACGTCATTTTGTCTTAATTTTTTTAGGGTTCCGTACCTCAAACGGAAAAAACGGAACCCTTATAGGATCACTTTGTTGTCCGTCTGTCCGTCTGTGTATATGTCAAGACGCTTTATCTCGGGAACGCGTAAAGATATCGAGTTGAAATTTAAACTGTATACGTATATCTATAATCTTTTGCAGTTGTGTAAAAGAAAAACTTCTCAGTTATCGTGTAAAAAAGTTAGAGCCATTTATGTCGTTAAAAACCGCATATTTTGACACTCACAAAAATCAAAACCTACAGAGTACTTTCCGTTGACATAGAACTATGAAATTTGTCAAAAAACATTGTCTCAGAGTACACATATAGAAATAAATCTGAAACTGTACATTTTTATTTTAATCACCATATAATAGGGCCTCAAAACTCACAAAATATGGGTTCAAAATTCAAAGTGAGTAAATCGTATCATGTAAGGTATCATATAAAAGAACTTCATTAGCACATGCTAAAACAGGTTTTTAATTATTTCAATAATGTGTTTGCACGGAACCCTCGATGTGCGAGCCTGACTCGCTCTTGTCCGGTTTTGTTATTTGGTCTGAGGTGGTTAGTGCGTCGGTATTGCGCTGCCATAGTTTGACTGACGAGTCAAGACGTAGTTTCGTTGTACGTTGTATTTTTTTATTTGGTCTGAGAGTCAGACTAGGTTCGTATTTACACAAAATATATATTAACGTAGGCACTTAACTCTACCAGTTAGTCTCTCTCACAACGAGGTAAATTAAGGAATCCAAAGGTATTAAGTAATTGGTATAACAGGTTGTAACTAAGCAATCATTATAGAATACATATTTACAATTTTTAAATACGAATACTTTAAAATTATACAACGAAGTAAATGAAAAATAAAATCACCATTCATATTTCAAAAAATGTAATCAAATCACGTAACAGTCAATAAATTAAACAATTTATCATAACCTCTTACAACAAGATATGCGTCTTAGTGCCGGTAGAATAGCACTTGAATACTTGAAAGGCTTTATCTGCGTCGTCTTTGCCTTTCTTGCCTTTACATTCGTTTAGCAGCTTTTCCGCCTCAGCTTTGTCGACACCTGGAGGTAACTTTGCAAGAGCTGCTTCAACGTTCAGCTTTCCATCAGAGCTGATGATGCCAGCCTTTTGGAAGAAGCAGAGAGTGAATTTCTTCAAATGCTCGTCTTCGGATATGTGCCCTTTCTTCAACTCGGCTATGACTTCTGGTTTTACACCTGTTTCCTTCATGCAGAGTAGAGCGTTCTCCGTTGCTTTTTCTTTTTGGGCGCCATCGAGATGAACAGACTGGAAAGATAAAAAGTATACCTAATAAAAATGTATATTCCTGATGACGCAAGTAGTTGCGCGAAAACATTGGTCTACGAGGAACTCCTCATTTGGAAATATATTTAATTTTCATAATTATTTTTTGCAAAAAATAGCATGACCGACTTCACCCGTATACAGAATCATTACATAGTATAAAACAAAGTCGCTTTCCGCTGTCTGTCCCCATGTATGCTTATATCTTTAAAACTACGCAACGGATTTTGATGCAGTTTGTTTTAATAGATAGAGTAATTCAAGAGAAATGTTTATATGTATAATACACCTATGCGAAGCCGGGGCCCATCGCTAGAACGCAAATATTATGCACGGATCGATGTAACATTTTTCACATTATTGTTGATTTATCAAAAATAGCTTAGCCGATTTCAATAAAATTTAAATGGGACCAATTTCGAAGTATACTCTTTTCAATAAAAAAAGAATTATTAAAATCGGACTACTATGAAAAAAGTTATGCGTGGTTATACATAAAAAAATATATATATAAGCGTCGAATTGTATACCTCCTTCGGTGGTTCGTCGGTCAAAAACTTACAAAAGACACAAAGTTTCTCTGTATTTTGAGTCATAAAAGAAATGCCTTCGTTTGAAATGACTACGTTTGCTAATCATCATAAGCGTAGCTAAATTTTTTTTTTAGAGAGAGCTGCTGCTTACTTCTTTACATAGATTTTCCTATACCAGAAAAATACAAAAGTATTGTTTTCAAATTTTCGAGGGTGGACTAAGAAATATCGAGGTAATAAATATTTATATGAGAAGCCGTGGTGGTCTAATGGTAATGAGACCCGCCTTACAATCGTGAAGTCGTGGGTTTAAATCCCGGTACACGGAATTAATGCACGGAATTTCACACCACTGGCTTTTCGCTGAAAGAAATCATCGTTAGGCAACCTGCATACATCTGAAGAAGAAATTCGATTGCGTTTGTGAATCCACCAACCCGCACTGGGCCAGCGTGGTAGATATGGCCCAATCACCCCTGTAGATATGGCCTAATCACCCTTCGTAGGTAGGCTTATGTCCTACAGTGGACTATAATAAGACTGATAGGTACAGTACAGCACAAATATTTATATAAGTAATTGAGAATTGCTCGTTTCAGATACAAAAATTGATCATCTAAATGTAGGAAGGTAAAATATTAATATTTAATTTAATATAAATATTTATAACGATACAATCATAATGGTACAACCATGTATTACAAATGACAATACTACTACATAGAAAGCAATTGGATCATCCACAGACCCTTGAAGGTCTAAAGATCTTAAGAGGGTCTGTGGATGATCCAATTGCTAGTAGTAGTGTGGTATATAAATATTTTAAATATGATACATATTTTTGCGCTTATAGTAAATCATTTTTCTTGACGATGCTTTTCCCTATACAATAAAAAAATGTATAAAATAATAAAAATATTCAACAAATATAAATGAGAAAAATAACGACAAAGCAATTATTTAAATTAGTAACAATTTGCTGATAAGTAGTTATCTACAGACTCGGGTCACGGTATTGTAAGAAAATATAAAATAATTAAAATTGAATAATAGGAATAATTAATTTAATTTATTGCCTTCCAACGTGGCAATGGTGGCCAGCATGGTAATGAGCTATTATAGGGTTTTCATCGTCATCATCTATGCATACTCATTTTTTAGTTCATTTTTTTGTAATTCATTTGTAGGGTTGTAAATATATGTACCTATAGTATAGTAGTTGTAATAAGGTAATGGTTTAATAATACATTTAAAAAAATATGTTATTTATCTTATTATGTAATTTTGATGAAGAGAAATGTCAATATTTTAGGTACTTACTTTGTTAAAAATATAACTAGAAACGTAGGTCTTTATATTTGTCGTTAGTTTTGAGTTTCACCTATTTTTGACCGACGAACCACCGGAGGAGGTACCTATACAATACGACGCGTATATATTTTTTTTTATGTATAACCACGCATAACTTTTTTCATTGTGGTCCGATTTCAATAATTCTTTTTTTACTGGAAAGAGTATACTTCGAAATTGGTCCCATTTAAATGTTATCGAAATCGGCTAACCCATTTTTGATAAATCAACAATAATGTGAAAAATGCTACATCGATCCATGCGAAATATTCGCGAATTCTGTACATGGGTGAAGTCGGTCATGCTAATTTTTGCAAAAAATAATCTTGTTACTTTTTCATATCATTCACTAGTGTTCTATATAATAGCAAAAATTATTTATTTATTTGTTATCTACATATTTACGTATATTATACTTGACGACAACTTCCATTAGAATAATAATTATAAGTATTACTAATTGTAGGTACTATTAATTCATGATTTTAAGTGTAGGGACACTAGTTATTTTCTGTAATTATCACCTGCTATTTTGTTATTATCTCAAGTTTTTCTAATTGAAAAAAGATTAGTAGGGTTCTGTTTCCGCTGTAATTAGGTTTCTACATCAATTATTTTTATTATAGGAACTTTTAGTCACGAAGAGGCAAGAAAGAAATAAAGGTACCTATTGTTTATTTAATTTACAGAAAATGTAACTTACAGCACTTAATATCACATATTATCATTTACAAAGAAGGGCGTAATACATTTTTCATCACATCTATTCGAAAAGGACTACTTGGTTTGCCTTTAAGTGCGCCCAAAGGAGGTGTTTTCTGTAAGGAACTTTATAAGTGCGACGGAATTATCTTTGCCGCGCACTTTTTGAATTTGGAACAAATAAGTGCGCCGGAATGATCTTTGCCGCGCACTTTTTGAATTTGGAAGTATTTGTAATGTTAGTGTTCAGCGCCAAGAAAATGAATGAAAAGAATGTAATTATAAGTTTTCATTTGTTTTATTATTAGATACCATTTAATTTCAATTTAGTTGTAACTCTACGTTTTATTAAATAATAATATTATAGTAAAATATGAGGCTCCTTTAGTTTTCTTATAAAGGTGATGAAAAGTAGAGTGTACCACTCGGGCGCAAAATATATTTTTGGCTCAGGCGACGTACTTTGAATCAATCGCTACGTTCAGGATTCTACTAAAAATCTAGACTATTCTACTCTAGAATCCCTCACTTCGCTCTGGATTCGCCGTAAAAATATTATTTTGCTCCCATATGATACAATCTACTATTTAATCTTGTAAGGAGTGAAGTAAATAGATTTAATGGATATGTTATGGATTTTATAAATGTGTTTTGTATACATATATTAGTAATAAATATTACTGTATTAATATAATTTTATACTATGATAATTATTGATAATGCTATCTATTATAAATAATGAGTTTTGGTACTTACGCCAGCGTTTATCCCCGCTGCAGCGAATACAAGACACAATAATATAGAAGCATACATTTTCTACGTTCTAGGTACTCGAGACTTTATGAACTGCCTGGATTGTACAGTAAGTTTGCTTTTATACACATAATTGAAGGAAATCCACTTGGGCTACCAGTTTTTTCTAAGGAAGTCTATGGAAACTATGAACAGGTAAATTTGAAGTCTTGGTATCTCACGTGCCGGTTAGGTCATCTAGATATTTTATGTTAGACGGGTGTCCTTCCTTGTAGTTATCGTCTTTATCTGCACTAGGTCATAAAATACGTACCATAATGGTAATATTCATAATACAATATAATATTTCTATTGACTGCCTCGGTGGCACAATGGTTAGTGGCCCTGACTCCTGGATCAAAGAGGCGTGGGTTCGATTCCTACCCGGGGCAAGCATTTATGGTGATGAACATAGGTGTTTGAACTGTGTCAGGGTGTTATTTAGGTATTATCTATATAGGTATGTATTTAAAAAACATGTTTAAGTAGGTAATATATGTGTATCAGTCTCTGGCAAGCTGGCAACCATTTCACAAGCTTTGCTTAGTTTGGAGTCAGAGACCGTGTGTGAGATGACCTCTAACAGGTATTTCTAATTTAGAGAAGAACACAAAACAATGTCGCAATTTTATTTCTCTATTTACAAGCTTTTATTTAACTTGCAATGTATGTATGTAAGTATGTAAGTTGTGAAAGCTCACTATCTGAAATCATAATGCTACTTGTTCCTTTTGCTACTATTTTATAACGTACGAGTATGTATGTATGTAAGTATATTTAAAACTTAGATTGAATTAAGTATATTTAGTTTATTATTTATAGGTGTTTTCTTTGTTAATATCTATTTAAGGCCACTATTTCTTGTTCTTGTCGGTTCATATTCGTGCAAGGTTGCCTGGAAGAAATCGCCATGGGTGATAAGGCCGCCACTTTATAATCATATTTTTTTGTCGTATATATGTAAATAGTGTTTATTTTTCAAATTGTGGTTGTAAATAAAGAGTTTTGTCTGTCTGTCTGTAAGTTCGGGTGGAATCTTGCAAGTTAAACTTGACCAACTTCCCAGATTTCGATTAAGCTGAATTTTTGCACGCATATGTATATTGCGTGACAATGCAATATTTTGGTACCCTGGAGCTGATCTGATGATGGAGTCAGAAGGTGGCCTTAGGAATTCCTGTACTAAACAAGATAGACTCGTCGATCGTCGTGTTTGGGCTCGTTTTACTTTACTTGTCTTAGCTGGCACTCTGCTGCTATATGATATCCAGGATCTCAATAATTTATATAGTCTTAAAACGTGTATTATACCTACTGAAATTAGATAATATGTAGGTATATTGGCATACACACTTATTTGTATTTTTACTTAGTGATTACATAAAGAAATAATAAAAACTAGCTATATATACGCATTTCCAAAATGTGGGAGAGTTTAAGTAGGTAACAATTGTACCTACGAGTACTTATGTAGGGCTTTCTCGACGTGGAATAAGGATTACTTATATTTATTAATAGATTACTTATCCTGACATTATAATACAGTAGGTAGTCAGAAAACTTATTTCAAAATTTGCTTTGATTTGTTCATTATCATCATCATCAGCCTGCGAGCACCAACTGCTGGGTATAGGACTTCTCTCTCAGTGCCAATATTCCCTATCTTGGGCTTCCACGCATGACCCGTGATGGGTCTCATTTAGGTATGTCTTTAAAAAATATTCATCGTTAATCCATCCATCTGCTGTAAGACGTCTCCTGCCTAATATAATAGGATTATCTGTAAGAGAGGATACCTCTATAGATTTTCAATAAGACAGGCTGGAAGCGGATAGAATCCAGCTAATATTGTCGGTCATATCACTAGGTGGGCCTAGTGACTGCTTGCTTCCCGGTTCAAGTAATCACTACTACTCTTCTAGAGCTTAGTTATTTTCTTTCAACCCTAGGAGGTAAGATACAACGTAAGAAAGTTTGAATGAAATAAATAAAGAAACAGTTGAGCTCCAACGACTTCGTCACCTAGCTTAGCATACAAGACCACGACAAGAGTTTACCGACGTGTGCAAAGGTGACAGATGAACATAGGTGTTTGAACTGTGTTAGCTTTATCATAACTCTGTCACGTTTTGACACGTCGATATAATTAATTTTATGGTCCGTATGCTAAGCCCGGGATAAAAAAGGCAAGAAAAACGTAGGTTTGTTTTTCGTCCTTGGGCATTCTCAATATTCTTCATTCTTCATATTTTAGCACTTGAATTTTTTGTCATATTAGCTTCTATATTTTCTTAAATATTTTATTTGACCGAGTCATTTTTTGATCCTAACAAGCGTTTATTGCCATGCTAATGTTTTTTGACCCATCACCTTTACCTTATTCTTTTATTCTCTATCATCTCTCATTATCTCATTCCCATTCTCTATCAATCGATATAACGTACTTAAGTAACGTAATTTGCAAAGTATTTTTGCGAATCTGTTTAAAATAGTAATTTAAGTCAATTATGACGTTACAATTAAATAAAAATCGGCCAAGTGCAAGTGGAACTTGGAAAGCAAGTTGAAAATACAACTAAATATTCTGCGAATATTACAAACGCCTACCTGTTGCCATTAGTAATATTGGGTGAAAAACGGCAAAAAATCAGGTTTGTTGTATTAATAAATATTTATTTTATTCTTTCTTTAGTATTTTTGATTATAGGACAGAAATACACCATCTGTGAAAATTATAACTTCTAGCTATCACGGTTCATGAGATACAGCAGACGGGCAGACAACGGAGTTTTAGTAATAGGGTCCCGTTTTTACCCTTTGGGTACGGAACCCTAAAAACCACGTTTAAGTTAATAGAAAAAATAGAAATTTATATTATGTGGAATTTTTGAAAACGAGACTTTACTTTGGTCACGAAACACTCGTGTTTTCATAGAGAATCACAGTGCAGGAAAATAGTATATTTTTACAACTACATTCAAATAAGATAACTCCATTTATCGCATAATTAAACAGCTGGACATTTATGCAGCTACCGGCCTCTACCTCCAACTAGGTCGCTCCGATTACGGCTAAACATCTAGGCGACTATTGATAAGGTGGAATAGGTTTTATAATTATCATAATTGGACCATAGAGACGACTTTCAATGTTGTAATTTAGAGGTTAGAATTTAACACTAATTAAGCTCGAAACATACTATCGGACGCGGCTTACGGACGCGACTGACAGCCGCGACTGATAGGTATCTTATCTAGGCTATGAAATTACACTGAGCCGTGCACACAATCGGACATAAGTCGCGGACGTCACCTTCGGACGACCTTGAGCGTTCGGACGTCCGATCTGGCGCGCCGGATGTTTTAAGACGTGCACACTGCTAAGTCACAGCTGTCAGTCGCGTCCGATAGTATGTTTCCGGCTTAACACTATTTATGTATTTTGACTCGTAGTAGCTCGTAGCGTAGTTTGACTAGGTGTTTGTCAGCGATCACCGAAATTAAACAACGTTCCTCAGGATCAGTATTTGGATGGGTGACCGCGGTTGGCATTTTCCAACTGAACGCTACCGTGGCTCGGATGACACGTTAAAGAGGCCATCAGGTGGTCTAAAAACTGTAACACCAGGGCTAGCCACCCGGCCTATACGAACTTAGGTACTATACTTATAATGACTACCTGGGTGGGACAGTGGCCACTAGGTTAGAGACGTTGGCTTCTGGGCTAAATGGACGTGGGTTCGATTCTCACCTAGGGCAAGCATTAATGTGATGAATATGTGTTTCCTCCTCCGAATCTGGATCATCATCATAATCCACAGCCTTCTTTATTGTGTATTTCATGACTAGTGACAATATTATAGAAATTTTTATTAAATCCAATCAATTTCATGTTCATTTATCCCACTGCTGGGTAAAGGTCTCTCTGTTACTACGCCATCTGCATCGGGTCTTGTGCAAATCGTATCTATATAGATTCAAATGGATGTCATTAGCCATTTAAGTGTGTTATGTAATTAAAATATGTATATGTAGTATATTAGTCGTAGTATATAAGCCGTGGTGGTCTAGTGGTAATAACACTCGCCTTACAATCGTGAGATCGTGGGTTCAAACCCGGTCCCATACCAATGAATTCCTTGGAATTTGTGTACGGAATTTCACACCATTGGCTTTTCGGTGAAGGAAAACATCGTGATGCAACCTGCGTATATGAATCCACCAACCACACTGGGCCAGCGTGATGGATATGGCCCAATTACCCTTCATGGGTAGGCCTACGTCCTGCAGTGGACTATTAAAAAGGCTGGTACAGTACAGTAGTACAGTATATTAGTCTCTACCAGCCATAGTTATCCACAATCTTTGCTCAGTTTGTATTTTTTTATTAGCCTAAAAATCCGAATCGTAATAGATAATAAAATATTCAACGGATGTCTTGCAGTTTCAACGTGCGTGCTTCCCTAGTTGGAGTAATTACGACTGCTCGCAGTCTACATTAGATCTTGTGGTTACTTAGTTATTTTCTTTCGACTCTAGAATTTAGAGTCTAGAACTACAACGACGGCCACCTTACAATCTTATCCTATTCATCATGCAAAAAAAATGCATTCGCATTCGAGTAAACATCCGACGACGTGAAAGCTGCATACCGCATTTTATTAAACAAAAAATACTTCCACTACCCTGCATTTATATTTTAGAAGCATCTATGTTCGCCAAAAAACACTCCAATTTATTCACTTTTAACACAAACGCGAGAAGACACAACCAACTTGTAGCTCCTGAACCAAAACTTTATTATTATAAAAAAGGTCCGGAAAATATGATCATCAAAATATATAATTGCTTACCCAATTATTTAAAAAAACGAAACCAGTGGAAAAATATTTTATAATAAACTCAAACAATTCCTGCTCCACAAATGCTATTACAGTTTGGAAGACTACTTTGAAGACAGGAAAAAAACGATTAAAACCTAATAATGATATGCACAATACGCTTGTTTACTTATATAAATCAGATATAAGTATTTAAAGCATGTTAACGTATGTTAGTGTTTAGATGAATAATTTTGTAAGGTTATGTGGTATTTTTAAGTTTAATCTAAGGATACATTTTCTTAGATATAAGTCATTTACGAGTAAGTACCTATGTTTGCAACGCCCTAACAGGGTATGTACCTAGCCATTAAGATTAGTGTACATAATGCAAGAAATAAATAAATACTAAATAAATACCATCTATATTAGTTGATATAGATTCCAAATCAAATCTTTCCTAATGAGTTTGTACCTACTCCATAACTTACTGGTTATTTTAGCATTTACTCAGCCCTTCATCCTTGACGTGTCTGCAACTCGTTATCGGTACCCTAAGTTGAAGAACCTACTAAGTAATTCGATTTCTCTAGCCGAGAAGTTTAGGTTAATATTTTACAACAATTTCATCAATATATTGTAGCGCTCGTAGCGTAGTTTGACTAGGTGTCTATTAGCGACCATCGAAATTAAACAACGTTCCGCACGGTCAGTATTTGGATGGGTGACCGCGGGTAGCATCTTCCAACTGAGCGCTACCGTGGCTCGGATGACACGTTAAATTGTAGGTCCCGGTTGTTTTAAACGTTTAGCTATGTCAGAGGTCTTCAGGCGGCCTAAAAACACTGACACCAGGGCTAGCCACCCGGCCTATACGAACTTACTTATCAATCAATTCGTATCAAAGTGTTATTTTTGTATCTAATAAACATTTCCCAAATATATGTAAGTAATCTAGTGTATAGGTAAGTAGATAAATCTTAGACCTGCTATTTGTGCAGTGAAGGACATGTCCACAAAATGTATGGAGGCTGGTATAATAATAATCAAAAATTCTAACTACAACACTTGTTACATTTCAAGAAAGTCATATTTTCTGAGTCTCTTACATCAGTTAAAACCAAAAAAGAGCCCTCCGTTTTTTTTAAATTAATTTTGAATCTATTAGGATAAATAAATATATTTGGCTCAATAAGTAGCTTATCTCTATCAACCCTGATTAAGTAATCTCCAAATTGTTAAATGGAAGCATTTTTACCAATTAGACACAGTTTTTAAATGTTTATTTGTCACATTGTACCTACTAACTGATCACACTGGTAGGTTATAATTTTTAATTTTACCAAAATAAGAAATGAATGTGAAAGAATCAGCTACGAACGCAAGTATAATAACGACGGAAGCACTTTATTATTGCTAACTCGCAAAAATACATAACTGTATTATTGTTTTTCATACAATTTATTTTTCACATTTAAAAAACCGGACAAGTGCGAGTCAGGCTCGCACATCGCGGGTTCCGTAGAAAAACATTGTTAAAATAATTAAAAACCTGATTTAGGATGTGCAAATGAAGTTATTTTATATGATACCTTACATGATACGCATGATATTTACTCACTTTGAATTTAGAACCCATATTTTGTGAATTTTGATGCCCTATTTTTTGTTTCTCGCCAAATTTCATAGTTCTATGTCAACGGGAAGTACCCTGTAGGTTTTGATTTTTGTGAGTGTCGAAATATGCGGATTTTTACGACATAAATGGCTCTAATTTTTTTATACGATCACTGAGAAGTTTTTCTTTTACGCAACTACATTATAGATATACGTATACAGTTTAAATTTTAACTCGATATCTTTACGCGTTCCCGAGATAAAGAGTCTTGACATACACACAGACGGACAGACGGACAACAAAGTGATCCTATAAGGGTTCCGTTTTTTTCCGTTTGAGGTACGGAACCCTAAAAATGGAGGGATAGATAAATCTAAATTAAATATTTTTGAGAAGCTGTAAACCTATTCCTATTTGTTAATTATTTATCTAATTATTTGGCCAAGATAAACGTGATCGTCTAGTTTTATAATGTGATTGTCTAGAAAATATTAAACTCAAATGGACCCTTATACGTTGAGTATAGTTTAAGTTGTGTTTAAAGAATAAAAATTAGGATAAATAGTAAACCTAAATTAGTTTCACTACTAGCCTATGTGAATCTATAAATAATCAGAAAATAATAAGTGTTGCCAGTTCTTTGTATCATAAATAGATACAAAAGTAAAATTGTAATAAGGAGAACAAAACAAAATAAAAATAAGTTCAATACGATTCAAATAAGATGCAGTTTCAGAATAACAAAAGAAACACATTCGCTCAGCACATAAAACACATAATAAAATAAAATTAATTAAATTTGAATACGATAAATTATTACGATGTATGTGACAATATGAAATAAAGAAAGTAGAGTTAAATAAAAACATGCAACTTGGCTTGATTCCGGCTATCTGCTACTCCTTACAGCTACAGCGATCGGTGATCCGCAGTCTGTCCTTCTTCTCTCTTCGTGGCCAACTTTATGCTAAAAGAAATACTGATTAATGACATTAGTGCAGTAGGAATAATATTATCTGCTCCTCTGATCTGCTCCAAACTGCATCGCTGCTAACACCATCCTCTGGAAGGAAAACAGGTATGGGATATGGAGTTTAGATCTTTAAGATCTGTAAATGGAAAGCCTAAGCGAAACAGAATGTGGGGCTCCCTGCCATCCTTCACGCCACTACAAAGCATTGCCAACAAATCCGTCAGGTTTAGCCCTAACAACGCCACTAAAGACACTAAATATTCAAACCTTCTTATCTCTTACTGATCATCATTCATTCATCTCTTAATCCAGTCATTCATCCAAACACTCCTTTAATAAGGTTAGAACCTAAGGTTCTCAAAATTTGTTATTATTTGGTTCCCTAAGCTAGTTTTTGTGACCAAGAGATTCCTCATGACTCGAAAGATCCCTACAGGAATATCACGGTCGTGTGGTGTGTGTACCTAGTCCATGTTCGGATATCCAGTTGCGAGATAGCAGCCGCTAGCAGGCCACTATTTCGGCCGGATGTCCTGTGTCATTCCCCCCCCCCTCCTTGTGCGGCCGGCTTTACCTTGCTGAAAGGGGCGAGAGTTCATAGCGCCCGTCACGTAGATCCGCCGGCAAAAGACCTATGCCAGGCCCCTCATAAGAGTCACATAGTGTGCAAGTGTGTAAGAAAATGATTTTTTCATATTAAATATTCATTTGGGGAAAAGAGACCTAATTCCAATAAGATTTTGTCCGTTTTGTGTTAGTTTATGATGAAAACCTTCGATAGCCAGATACCTTTATCAATACATATTATGTTGTATGTTTCACAATTTGAAACAATATGATAGAGTGAAGACGATGATGATGATGATATTTCACAATATAAAATTCTCGTACTGCATCCGCGAAACACGAACTTGCAGTGAGAATGCATTAATATGTTGAGTCTCGTTCAATAGAGACGAACTCGGAACTCCTTAGGTAGATGTCTGATCTCCTTGCATAGATGTTTGGCCTCCTTATGGAGTGATGTACATGCTGTTATATTTTTATAACAGCACTATAATATATAATATATGCCGCACAATGTGTTTCACATATACACATATCATGAGAATAAATCAGCTGATGTAGAAGGTCATTAGGTTATCAAAAGTTTTCATTCAAATATGTTATTATTTTGTTTGTACCGGAACTTTAAAAACACAACCTAGCTACACGTAACTGATATTAATTGTTTAGTAGCACTCATCCACTCAGCCTTTCCAAACATACCATACATCACATGAGTCCTAACGTAAGGAAAACTAATAAATAGTCTACCCTTAGATGGCCCAAAAAACAACGTAGTAGGCGCACTGCTTCTGAAAGAAAGGACATTACGCTACCACTATTGTAATCTATCTATCAATTAATCTGATAAGATGATGGAAAATAAACGGAGACTAAAGTATCGTACTTATAGTAAGTACCGCTATCTGAAAGTTAAACACTTTGGAAAATAAACCTGAAAATAAATACCTTGAAAGAATATTCATTAATTAGAAATCCTTTTGAGACCTGTGGTAACTCAAAACTTTATCTTTGGTACGAAAGAACAGCAGGAAATAACTATAAATCGATTACATTATTTAGATAAAATATAACATCAGTAAATATCTAATTTGTTTAAGCTATTGAGTATTGCAAAGATGAATCACTGAAAGGCATCGCCAAAGGTCTCAAAGAGATTTATGATATCTCACTTTCACAACACAAACACTATAATATGCCTTAATCGACGAAGGCTTTCTGTTCACTTATACACTTAGGAAATGAGCGAAGCGAGCGATCTCTAATTTCCAAATTTTCACACGCGTTGTAATTTAACACCTGAACTATTTTCAAAACGAGTATCGTTTACCGCGGTCTAACCCGGACTGTCTCCAAAATCCTAGCTTTTCCCATACAAAATAATTGTAATCTCGACGAATTCCACGCCTGTCAAATACTTGAGAAATCAATTATAAAAATATTTATGGGTTTGTACAAAACGGACGAAAAAATTGAAACACTCGAAATCACTTTAGTTTTTTGTGAAAATTTCTGGCGCTATATTTTATTTCTATTCCCAGTAAGTCAAGTAGCTACAAATACAGAGTTTTCGACAGAAACAAACCTACTATGTAATTACTATCCAGACATAGTACTTTAGTTGTATTCCAGTACATATATTATTAAGTGTTTTGATTTTATATAGCTACAAGGTTATATTTACATAATAGTCCGCCGCCATACCTGTAAATACTTAATTTATTTCGTAAAACTACTTCAAACTACTATCAATCAGCACATAAGTAACCATAAATTATCATTATTTCATTAGTCGAAAGTCATTTTCGCCATAAAATTTAATGCCCTATTAACATACCTAGTTGTCTTACTGTCTAAGTTTATACTGTCTCTACGCGACAGTTGCCACTCAAGTTTTTTTTATGGCAGTCAATATGGATTGCATAAAGGACAACTAGGTTTAACACATTTATATTTTTGCCCAACTACCAAAAGAAGAGAGGTTCTCAATTTATACATACTTTCGCTTTCTTATAAATTTTCAAAATGTTATTAGACAATAAGTAGTATAATTTACATACTCGTATTTAGAATAATACGTAAGACTATGATTAATAATAATGTAAGACTATGATAATAAAGACATAATTAATTTATTGTAGTATTATGGCTAATAATTCAATTCAATTGTTATTTTGACGATTCGTAGGGTGTTGCTCTTTGTATATTTTTGTATACGAATGTATGTAATGATCCCTATTGAAAATAAATTATTATCTATCTATCTATCTATGATTGTAGTGTTCGATGATTTTTTTCGTGACATTAAATAACATAACTAAGATTATACTGATATAAAACGAATTAAACTATTTTGATTATCGTTATCATATAAAGTTCAGACATTAATATTAATATTTTTAATTACTTTAATACAAAAATAGTATAGGAATAAGTAAAATGACCTAATGTCGAATGTATGTAAAATAACAGAAAACAATGATGTCCGAATCGTAACTTTCTCATATTCAAAATTTGTTTCTTTACTTATTTAATACATCTCTTTGAAATTAAATATAATTAAATACATCTGAGACAGTGACAACCCTGTCCTCAGTGTTCGATTTTTTACTCAAAACAATATTAACGCAGGAAATAAAAAGGGAAAAATATGACCTGCTAGCATGTTCTACAGAATTTATAGAGCCCAGTACTTCAAACACTTGAAAATGTAAGGTTTCTAATAATTTGCGGTTGACCTATCAGAGAATGGCAATTTTGAACTTTATTCTTTAGTGCTATAGATTATCCAATAAAATACTGAGTAGCAAACTGTCGTGGTATTCCTCCTAGAACTTCTCACGACTCAATTTTTTTAAAAGACAATAAATATTTCAAAACCAGCATTAGCATGAAAAGGACAGCAAATACAACAATTTTACAAAGTCTGAGAGAGACAGAAAATTTTAGTTAATCATTTATAAGGTGTATAGTCAAAATATAGCATAAGTACATGGAACAGACGTTATGTGTATATATACATACATAACGGCGGTTACAAAGCCCATGAATCAAGCTTTCAAATGATGTATATATCATCTTGGTTCGATTTTTCTCTGAATAATATACCACTTGTGGACGTCACCTTTTTGTATCATTGTTGATTCGCTTGTCTTTGGAATATTATTTAAAGTGTATCAAAACACTAAATAAGACATCACACTAGCATATGCACCACGAAATAAATTTGTCAACGTGTAGATTAGGTAAAGTTACGACGAGTTTCAAACGTTGAACAAATTATGTCATGGTAAAAATTATACAATAAAATTATGTCGCGGTGTGTATTGTATGGTAGCCGTGCATGTAAGTACCTACTTTTTTACTTAAATTAAGATCACCCATGTCTATGTCATACTTAAATACCTTCGTACGAAAAATATATTAGCATTGAAACTAAGAATCCTCACAAGTGACAGGGGTAACAAACATTTTACATAGTTGAAGAAGTAGTAAAGAGAGGGGGATATTTTTTTTAAGGACGTGCGTGCGTGACTGTGTGCACTTATACAGAAGTGTTTTTTTATCGCGATGGTAAGCGACGTTGTGGTCGAAGATGAAGCACGTAGACCTAGAAGATACCAATCACTATGATCTTGAAAAGCTTTAGATTATATAAAGCTTTAGGTTATACAAACCGCTTTGTACGTATCGAAGTAAAATCAACAGTCTAGGGGTGGTAATGTGGCGTCTTTCTACATGTCCAGTAGTAAAAAGAGGATGGAAATCATCGACTATAGCCGATGATTTCATTTCATCAGGCAGTGTGTAGTCAAACGCAAACCTATTGGAAATAAAAAAAAATAAAAAAAAAAAACAAGTCATTTTTTAGTGGAATCAAATAGGTAAAATGCTGTTAATCAAATATTTGTATTAAAAAAAATATATACAGGGTTATTTCTAATCAATTAGTATCCTTTTAGGGGCTTATTCTGTACATCAAAACTAACAACTTTTGTTCTATGACTTTTGTGAAAACTAAAAAAAAATCAGATGTTCCATACGTTTTGTCGCGGATGAACGATATTTTTCTATGGAACAACAATTTTTTTTCGAGTTTTGACAAAAGTCGTAGAACAAAAGTTGTTAGTTTTGATGCACAGAATGAGCCCCTAAAAGGATACTAATTGATTAGAAATAACCCTGTATATTACAGACGTATGCTTGTCAGTCAGGGAGGCAGTATTGTAACATACCTACCTAATGCTAAAAATTGTAACAAAAATATGACATTACAAGCTACACTTACTCCCGGTGAAGAAGCGCCTTTATTTAATTTTATTTCTTTTATTTTTTTTTTAATCTGACGCCATAATAATAAAATTAAATGACCAGCTCATAATTAAAAAAAACATACTCTGTATCTCATTATCTGTATAGGTATTATGAGATTACATACACATAAGGTAATAAAATTAAAATACAAAGAAAAATGTTAACAGAAAAGAAGTTCGCTTATCGTTTACAAAAACCTGAAGGTACCTACTACGAAAAATAAATATAAAATGAGTAATTATTTCATTCAATGAATTAAACACAAAAGTTTATACTTAGCTCTATAAATAAGATGCATTACATAGTAGCTGCTATACCTACACATGATAGAAGTTAGCTAACCTACACAGCGGAAATTAATTAAGTCCATTGTTTCTTCATAGTTTTTAACATTTTTGTGAATAGGCACATCTGCAGAAAGATATTTTTTTATGAACAAATACGGTATAAAATACTTATATACTCGTATTTATACTTCAGCTGTAAAAACAAAAATTGTGTATTGGAATTTTGTTGTCTCGGTCAATAATATAACCACAGGATTTCTGAAATAGTAGGTATTTATTTTATTTCTTTATAACATATTTGCTTGTAAAATGGCTGTAATTACACTAATTTCAATATCGTAATGTATTTCATTACGCACTTGTGCGTTATTGTAATGTAAAACGCACGAGTTTTTTTCTTTTAATAAAATAACATTAACGGTTTTTTAAGATGCTCCGTTAGATACTTTTTAAAATCTTAGCAAAGAGTTTTTAGGTCAGAAAAGTGGTCAATATTTTATGAATAAAATTAACTTCGGGAGATAAAAATTATTTCGCGCGCTTTTTCTTTTTGCTGTATTGTTTTTATTTGAAAATGTCGTCAAGTAGCGATGAAGTTACTTTCACTCAAGAGAGTGAGAGAGAGACTGGGGAAATTGTAACTAATAATAATAACTTGACAACATTAAAAATGCCAACTGGCAACATAAAAATCACTTTCAAAAATTGTTCAAATTTCTATAACTGCTTTAACAAGTAAGTAATTAAAGATTTATTCGTTTAAGAAAGTCAGAGTTTTATTAATTTCCTCGCAAATATGTTATAAAACGTCGTATGACATACGTGCCCTTTGAAAATTACAGCCTCTGCTTCCTTATAGCCCTCGTCTACGGCTCGGGCTAGCAATATCGCCTCGGCTGTAATTTTCAATTTACCGCACCTATATCATAATATACGCCAAGCAAATTATATTATAACTATTATAATATAATTTGCTTGGCGAGAAAAAAACAACAAATAGGTACCTTGTAGTATTTTGTAGATTACTTATTAGATTTTCAAAGGTGTCTAGATAGATTTATAATTAAAAACAATTTTTACTGTAGGATATCCCCGAAATTGCGTTAAGAAAATTAACTTTTCCACACAATTTAACAAAAGTCAATTAACTTTCGCAAGGAACAACTAGGTATATAATATAACAATAGTAGTTATTCCTAATAATGAGTATACTTAAATAGACCTCTAAATGTCCTTGCACTTTGCAAAGTAACATCCTGTAGGTATACTTTTATTTTATTTACTACATAGAGTCAAAGAATTGCAGTCACATGCAGACCAAACGTTTTTGACTTAAATATTATACACATACCTAATTCATATAAATTCTCTTAATACTTAACTATCTTATGAATTTTATACTTAAGGATAATGACATATCTCAGTTAGGCAACTCATGCAGTTTTCAGTAATATCTTTCTGCTTTGAGAAAAATACATCGATATCAGGCTGACGAGCAATCAGTTCGTTAAGTAACGTGAGTGCGTGATGCGTGGGCGCAAATACTTTGAAGAATAATAGGTAGGTAGTTATTTTATTCTCAAAAGCATATACATAGATATATGTTATTGTTTGATGTATAATCGTAGCATTACTATAATATTAGTTTTTGCTCGCGGCTTCGATTACTGGTTATTGAGCTATCCTAGAGGAACTTTTTATCTTTCCGGGATAAAAAGAAGCAACTTTCCAACTGTTGAGCTATAAGGTGCTAAAAATCAAAAATATCCATTGGTCTGTTTCTGCGTGAAAGAGTAACAAAACAACAAACACATTTATAATTAATGCCGTGGTGATCTAGTGGTAATGACACTCGCCTGTAAAATTGTGAGGCCGTGGGTTCAAATCCCGGTCCTGTACCAATGAATTCCTTGGAATTTATGTACGGTTTTTCACACCATTGGCTTTTCGGTGAAGGAAAACATCGTGAGGCATCTAATTACTTCTACGAATGCATACAGGTATGCGTCCGTAGAAGTAATTACCTAGATGGCGTATGTGAATCTACCAACCCTGGGCCAGCGTGGTGGCTATGGCCCAATCACCCTTCGCGGGTAGACCTACGTCCTGCAGTGGACTATTATAAAGGCCGGTACAGTAAACTAAGAAATTTTAAAAATGTTGAGAACTCCTGGAAGAAAACAGTGCAGATTATAATGTAAGGCTTCGCCCCGTCCGCGAGCCCCGATCTACTTAGTAGGAGTAGACTACAGGCACAGTATACAACCATTTCAGGGAAAGTTACTGAAGGAAAACAAAAATATTTCACTAATTGAAGGATCTTAGACATTTGGTAAGTAGAGCTGATTTAATTGTTACCATTTAAACTGCTTTCTAATGTTAAAACGTAGAGTCCTTTGGGTTAGTGGGGAAAGACTTTATTTATGTCACATTGACTTGTTAACATTTCAGCTAAAATTATTTTGACAGGTAATTAAACTGCTGCGTTTTTAGGGTTCCTTCGTAATAGGTAAAAGGAACGTGAAAGATCGTTGTGTACTTTAATATCTCAAGCCCCAATTTACTAAGTATGCGTAGACTTTTTATGTTCAGTTTACAACCACTTAAGAAAGTAACTTAAGGAAAACAAAAAAAAAAAACATTTTACTAATCGCAAAGATCTTACACATTGGTAAGTACCTACTTAGGAGCTAGAGTCCCGTGGAGTTAGCATATAGAACCTCAAAACAATATCTAAAAGCATTGGATTTCTTATATTTTACCCGAACTTTAAGGACTAATTTTGACAGCTTCTGGACAAAGTTTTCCATGTAATGAAAATCATCCATACAGGGCCGCGCCGACCTCCGGCAGCGCCTATGTGCGATACCCACGAAGCGCCTCCTATTTGTACGAAGCTTCATGTTTCAATATTTTTTTTATTATTTGTTAATATTGCCCGATACTAAAATGTTCATCAGTTTATACCTACCTCAGGAATCAACCGATCTAATATTTTTTATTTTATTAGGTTTTGGGTCTCTTACTGCGCATAGGATCACAAAATGGGGACTATCGTACCTACATAGTTATCGATACTCCCCCTACAAAGAATAATATGTTGTTGTGTAAGTGTAAAATAAAATATAATTTCGGTAGCGGCGGCGCCCTCATTCTCTTGGCGCCTGTGTGCATCGCACACTTCGCACATAGGGGCGGCTCGGCCCTGCATCCATATCAAATCATCATACCAAATCATCCATAAATGAAAGCTTTTATATCTCAAATGCTACTAAATCTGTGTATACCAAGATGCAATACAAAAAAAAATGTTAGCTTTTTTAAAAAAAAATGGACAGAATGCTCAGCACAAATTTTTATGCACTCCGTAAGCATTACGTACGATGAAAGTAAACTGTAAGATAATTGGTTCATTTAAAATTAATCACATAATACATCTCATCACAAGTTTTGCTGTCGTTACCTACGCCGCTACACTACTTTTACAGAGTAGGTACCTATGTAATTTTTTTGTCATGCATAGGTACTGGAGTCTTTAATCTTTTTAGGAATTTACTAACAATGGCTGAAGAACCAGAATGTCAACTTCGTCGCAGAAGGTTGTCAGGGAACCCCACCTTATCATTCAACCTGGATGGAGGCTACGAGATTACTGAAGGCAACCCCGACGACGGAACTCCTTCTCCTAGCAAGCCGTTTCCAGGGACGTCAAAAAGACCATCTCAAGCTCAGTTACTGGACTTCAAAAACAAGCAACAGTCTTTTGACTTACACATCATTCAAGTAAGTCTCACTACTACACAAGAGCCGCACTGGCGCTCTTTTGAACCGATACCCGCTAGTAAGTAGGTATCCATAAATAAGCTTCTTAACTAAAAAAATATTAATAAAAAAAATAATTAGTCCGTCAAATAGACTGTCAAAAAATATTAGACATGTATTTTTTCTTTTATCAAGTTAACAAAAATTGATGTAGATATAGCCCGTTATAGTTCCGCGTGACGTCACTAATCGCTATGAAATGTACCGGCTAGTGTCGACACGAGCCCCCTCTCTCAAACTTTGACAAGGTTTATCTTAGTCACTAATTGTTTGATTGATAAAAGAAAAAATACGTGTTCCATATTTTTCAATAATCTAACTGACGGACTAATTATAATAATGATATTCAAACTGTAAACCCTATTGTCGCCAGACGGAGAAAATATTAATGCGAACAAGATAGCATAGCATGCGATTATAAAAAATAATTCTTACATTTCAAAAAAACGGGCCAAGTGCGAGTTGGTCTCGCGCACGAAGGATTCAGAACCGTATGGAAGCCCCATTTTAATTCTCTGGCTCCCGCGAATGCCTATATTTCGGCTTTTGCGCAGTTCTCTGCGCATAACTTCCCATCCGTGGATTTGTGTGGCGCTCAGTAAACAAGTAGACATACCTATTCGTTATGACGCGAATAGGTATATACCTACCTACGTCTTTAAAATTGCAACATACCTACGAGTCAAGTCAAAATACGAATGATAACAAAATCGGGGGATACAGAGTTTACACAGTCTTATTACACATTCTTCATTCTAAATTCAATTACCGTAGGATAGCTAAAAGATCAAATAATTCAAGTGAGGACTGTGACGCATCGCGGGGAGTGAAAGAAGCCCCGCCATTTTGCTTACGTCAACGTATTCACATACAACACCGTGTGTATGACGCCGCCACAGCACATTTTTTAAATTTTAATTAATCGGTAGGTGGAAGAATGTGAGGAGGAAGAAATCGTAGTGGATAGCGAAGACGAGGCGGAAGAAAACGTCGCGTCGGGCATCCAACGAGCCGCCACGCCCACCCCCATACAGGACTTCGGGGCAAATACCATTTATACTGAAGGTATATCTATATCTAAGTACCTATATCTAATTAATAGGTGCCTATATAACATTGACCGGTGGCTCAGCCAATTCAAGGGAATAAATAATAGTACCTACCTAAGTACGGAGCAGACGATAGGACAATGAGAGTTAGGTAATAGTAAGTATGGAGCAGCCGAGCATGTGCAACAATTAGCGAATCACGGCTAAGTGTCATCTGCGGCTAACTTCTCATCCGCCGATTTTTATTTTTTTTTATTTTTATTTCGAATAGGTTCGCGTTTGACTACACACTGCCTAATGTTAAGCAGATGTGCGGTCTAGGGTGTAGCACGCTTACCTAGAAGATACCTATTTACTCGGGATTTGAAGACACTCACGTTGTACTTTAACGGGAAGACAAAACCAGAACCAGGCAAAGCGTTCCACATTCCGGCTTTTCGTATGAGGAATGAGGATACGAAACGCTTGGTTCTAACTTCGCGGTTTGTGTGGCGCTTAGTATACCTGCCTTTTCCAAGCCGGTGACAGATCCATATAGCCCGATATCCCACTGTAGGATCATCCCGCTCATAGCGTAGGTACACGGTTCAAACCAATGTTTTAAATAATTCTAAGTAAAGGAAAATATATTTCAACGGGGTTACCTTGCGAAATGTGGCTGCAAGTATTTCAAATTTAATAATGTTTATATACTTTATAGGAAAACATATACTTCATTTGTTTTTAGGGTTCCGTGCCTCAAAAGGAAAAAAAAACGGAACCCTTATAGAATCACTTTGTTGTCTGTCTATCCGTCTGTGTGTATGTCAAGACTCTTTATCTCGGGAACGCGTAAAGATATCAAGTTTAAATTGAAAATGTATACATATTTCTATGATCTCTTGCAGTTGTGTTAAAGAAAAAGTTCTCAGTTATCGTTTAAAAAAGTTAGAGCCGTTTATATCGTAAAAAAACGCATATATTGACACTCACAAAAATCAAAACCTACAGGGTACTTCCCGTTGACATAGAACTATGACATTTAGCGAGAAGCATTGTCTCAGATTACACATATAGGAATAAATCTGAAAACTGTACATTTTTATTTGAATCACAAAAAAAAGCTCCTCAAAATTCACAAAATATGGGTTTAAAATTCAAAGTGAGTAAATCGTATCATGTAAGGTATCATACAAAATAACTTCATTAGTGTAGAGAAACGTAGTTCTCGTCGTGAATGCATTATTAAAACACTTATGAATCCGCAAACATTAAATATATTTCAGGAGAAAATCAACATTTTTTTATTACATGACAACCAAAATTAACAACCGACTATCGACCATAAATATAACTTACATGGAAGTTTTCATGCGAAACTCATAGAACCTCTTTTCATTTAACACACCTCCTTGAGTTTTGCAGGAAAATTAAACTTACTGTTAACACTATTGTAAACATAAATTCGTTAATAAACATTTAATAATCCTCGCATTGAATGAAATTTATTTTTGCCTAATGACTTCGTTAGAATGTCTGCTAATTGATCATTCGTATGAATCTTCGTTACATTTATTATCCCTTTCTTTTCGTAGTCATTAACAAAATGATAGCTAACATCAATGTGTTTCGAATTTTTACAAAATTTACCGTTTTTGGAAAGGGAGATGGCACCACTATTATCTTCATAGATAGTAATTGGTTTTTTAATTGCAATATCTAAATCTTTTAACAAGCCTATCACAGGTAAAACTTCAGTTACACAATCGGCTAGCGCATAATATTCCGCATGGGTAGATGCTCTTGATACAATCTTTTGTTTATGTGTCTTCCACATTACTGGATTTTTGAACACTCTTAACACAATACCAGTAGTTGATTTTCTATCATTTTTATCCGCTGCCCAATCAGCATCCACAAATGCATCTAAGTTTTCTTCATATTCTGCATTGTAATTTAGTGCCATATCGCGAGTATAGTACAGATATTTCAATACACGTAATGCGTATTTATAATGTGTGTCACTGTACGCATTTTGAAAACGACTTAAATAATTCACGCTGTACGAAATATCAGGTCGAGTTCCACTTGCAACATACAAGAGAGCGCCAATCAAATTTCTATACCTGAGATTGCTATTATTTACCTCTCCTGGTTCAATATCTAAGTTTTGCTCCATAGGCGTCTCATATTTCTTCGAGTCCTTGACGTTATATTTTTCTGCTAAGCCTTCTATATACGTCGTTTGAGTTAAAGACATTTTCTTTAAGTCTGGGTTATAATCAATATCGATTCCCAAATATTGTTTTACCGTTCCCAAATCTTTCATTCTAAATCTATTACTCAACATATGTTTCAATTTCCTGATAGTTTCTTCACTAGCTGCACATATTAAAATATCATCCACGTATAAACATAGATATACTCTCTCATTATTAATGCATCCCGTATATAGACAATAGTCATAGTCTGATCTTTTGAACTCAATGCTCTGCATTAAGTCGTTAAAACACTCATACCAATCTCTTGGACTTTCTCTCAAACCATATAACGCTTTTTTTAGCTTGTAAACTTTATTATTTTCAATTTCAAATCCATCTGGTGGATATATATAAACTTCTGACTTAATAATTCCATTCAAGAAAGCTGTTTCTACGTCCATACTTTCTATCCGCCAACCTCTGACACATGCGATTGACATCAATATCTTCATTGTTATCATTCTAGCTACAGGTGAATATATTTCTTCATTTTCATCATAAACTTGTTGAAAACCTTTCGCTACAACCCGTGCTTTATATCGTCCATTTGATTTTATCCTGAATATCCATTTCACTTCAATTATATCCTTGTTCAATGGTTCATCAACAATTTCCCATGTTTCATTTTTTTCTAGACTATTAATTTCATCATTCATCGCAGCTGTCCATTTCTTCGCTTCTGGGCTATTTATTGCCTCTTGGTAATTTTCTGGTACTCGGGCATCACAAACATTTACATAAACTACATGATCATTGAATTTCGCTGGCAATCTTTTTTCTCTCCTTGGACGATCTGGTCTGCTCACCTCCTCAACATCTAGTTTCTTCTTTTTATCTTCTTCATCTTCAATAGAGTCATAAAATTCATCATTATCACTAGTTTCTTTACTTTTCGATTTTACGTTTTCATTATTTTGTATTTTCATGGTTCCTCCTTCTTCAACAATACTCATTTCTTCACTTTTCACTTCATCATCAGTGTCTGTATCTCGAAATTTAATCACTTCTGCCTCTGGGTTTATGAAAATAACATGTCTGCTAATAACAACATTTTCATTTACTAAAACTCTGTATCCTGTATCTGTGTAACCAACTAAAGTTCCTTTCGTGCCTTTCGGATTCAGTTTTGAAGTCCTTCGTTCCTCGGGAACTCTGACAAAACATTGACTTCCATAAAGTTTCAAATTCCTTATGTCCGGTTTTCTGCCAAGAAGTATTTCATATGGGCATTTCTTTTCTGCAGTATTGGTAAGCAATCTGTTGCCAAGATATGCTGCTGTTAAAATACATTCAGGCCAGTATCTTTTATCCATTTTAGCTTCCGTCAGTAAACATCTGGCTCGATCCATCACCGTTCTATTATATCTTTCAGCAACACCATTTAACTGATGTGTGTATGCTGGACCTGGCTTTAAATATATTCCACGCTGTTTAGTAAATTCATAAAAGTCTCTATTTAGGTACTCACCACCTCTGTCACATCTTATTTCCTTAATCCGCTTTCCTGTTTGATTCTCCATTGTATTCACGTACGTTCTAAAACAATCAAACACTTCACTTTTATTTTTAATTGTGCAAACTGTTGCATGTCTACTATAATCGTCTATGAAAGAAACAAAAAATCTCTGTCCTTTGTATCCCACTGGTGTGATTGGTCCGTTTACATCTGTATGCACTATTTCCATCACATCACTTGCTCTGCGCCTATTATTTTCAAACGGCAAGTTCGTCATTTTATTTTGTAAGCAAATTTCACATTGCACGTAATTTTCGTTAAGATTGTCGGGTAAACCATCTAATAATTTATGTCTACACATTTCTTTTAACTTTTTAAAGTTAACATGACCTAAGATTCGGTGCCATTTCTCTTTCATTGACATTGACATTGTTTTTTCATTTGTATTAACAACTACATTGTTACTTACCTTCGCTTCTAAATCATACAGCTTATTTTTTTTCTTTGCAACAGCTACTAATATGTGCTTCGAGTTATATATCTGGGCCGTCTCATTTTGGAATTTTATCATGTTGCCTTTATTAACTATACTTGAAACGCTTAACAGGTTTCTTTTCATATTCGGCACATAATAAACATGGTCAACGTCAATTTTATGAAAAAAGTTACCTACCTTACAACACATAGAAACCTTTCCAATCTTTTCTGATTTTAAAGCAAAACCATCACCTACTTTAATGTCAATAGCTTTATCAAGTGTTTTGGACTCGCAAAAGTATTTGTCATCATTTATGATGTGGTCACTACACCCACTATCAAGTAACCAGTTAAAAGTTTCTGTACTCACTCCTTCTGAAGACATCACCTCTACGTTAAATCCCGATGTAGAACCTCCGGCTGTATTGGATTCAGAATTGTTACCTTGTCCTCTTCTATAACCTCCATATCTGCGTCCGCGGTAATTTCGATGACCTCGTCCACCACGTTGAAATCTTGAGTAATTTCCACGATAGTTACTGTTCCTCAACTTTGGACAATCTCTCTTAAAATGACCTTCTTTATTACATCCATAGCATTTTTGGTTAATCGTACTACTGCTTGCAAATGTTTCCTCTGTTTCATGTTTTTTGTGCTCCAAAATTAATTTAGATTTTACATATTCTACCGTTTGGTTCATTTTGGGCATCGCATCGACTATGTTTACTATATGTGCAAATTTTTCTGGTAACGACAGCAATAAATAGTTTAATCTGTCTTCTTCACTTACTATTTCTCCAGTTCCTTTCAATTCATTCACTTGTTTCTCAAACAGTTGAAAAAATTCTATAGGGTCTCCATCATGGTACCTACTTCGTATCTAGAATTTTTCTTTTTATCAATAATTTATTCGCACATCCGGTTATTATATAAAGATCGTCTAGTTTTTTAATCATTTTATAGGCTGTCTCTTCGCATATAATTATGTCTAGCTGGGAATTGCTCATGCTGTTCACTATATAGTTTTGCGCCTTCAATTCCATTTTTCTCCATTCTACATCCGATATTTCTTCCAATTTTGTTGCATTTTCTATGACTTGGACGCAATTTTTCATTTTTAGAAATAATTTCAGTCGAAATTTCCATTTATCATAGCACGTCCCGTCGAATATTGGTACTCTAAACTCATCTTTACCTTCCATGGTTTTCCACACACTTGAAAAAAAAGATTCGTTCACTCACTCACAAATCTCCGTGTTTCGTCTTTAAAGCTCCTGCTACCATGTAGAGAAACGTAGTTCTCGTCGTGAATGCATTATTAAAACACTTATGAATCCGCAAACATTAAATATATTTCAGGAGAAAATCAACATTTTTTTATTACATGACAACCAAAATTAACAACCGACTATCGACCATAAATATAACTTACATGGAAGTTTTCATGCGAAACTCATAGAACCTCTTTTCATTTAACAATTAGCACATGCTAAAACAGATTTTTAATTATTTTAAAAATGTGTAATTTTCGATGTATTACGAGAAAAGAGAAAAAAAAAACTTTTGTCGATGGTTATAGTATGGAGATTTTAATAACATATTTCCCAATTTTGTGAAATTTTCTGGATTTGTACGGAACCCTCGATGTGCGAGCCTGACTTGTCTGCACTTGTTGCACTTGTCCGGTTTTTTTTATGTAAATGTAATATTATATTCTCTAAAATATTTTTTTTTTCACTTTCTAGGGCCTCAAGTAACGGACTTCCTAAGAGTGAAAACCATAGAAAACGACTGCTACACAGATGTATCCGACGCCGACACCGAAGAAGAGGAAGAATAAATAATATAAAAACAAATATTCTCGGTCAGGAATGCTGTGTCACTCAAACGGGACACAATGATGGCGATTCTTTTTTGACCGTTCTAATACCTAAACTTAATTTTGATATCACTAAAACACTAAAAATCGATAATATACCGAATACATAGAAATGTAAAACATCTCTATATCTCTCTATACTTATTAGATGTAGGCAGTATTATTATATATATTTTCTGTGGTATAGCTATTACTGTTCTAATAAGAGCTTAGGTACTGATTGAAATGAAAAATCAATGCATAATAGTGTTATTTCTCTCAGATTGGTTTAGTTAGAAATCTCCAATGTTATAGAATCGTCACCATTGTAAAGAATGCATTTTAATAATTACATAATAATATGGTAGAGGAGACGTGGAAGATCTAACTTCTCCAATCTGATAACCGGATGAGACATATTTTTACTAAGAAATGTTATTTATTTACAAACACGCCTATGATAGCCTGCCAATTGAAAAATGCATGACTATTTTTAATTTAATTGTTCAGTCTTATGTTAACCAGGTTTTTTATTATTTAGAGAAATTGCCTTGGTAGGCTAGCCTACTATTTTTGTTCATGGTAAACAGGTATCAACATTTAGAATATAGGTAGGCAGTGCCGTAAATAGGGTGCCAGCGGTGCCCAGGCACAGGGCGTAGACTCTGGGGGGCGAATGGCCAGACCAGGCAGGACTATTATTTTTTCAGTTTGCTCCTGATAAGTTCCCGCTGCGCCACTAGTGATCAATTCGAACACAAAGTAGGCCTATACATAGCATTGCTCTGGCTAAGGTACCTTTAATATACATATATAAAAACAAGGGCGCAGTTATATAAGGTCGCACAGGGCGGAAAAGGCTATTTACGGCACTGTAGGTAGGTACCACACCGATCTGATATGAAAGATAATTTATACTACACCTGCAGGGCGATTCTGTTAACCGATCTCGTTTCTGAGGTGATACGTTCTAGAACCTGTCTCGTTTTTTTGACACTTCTGACAGCCCGAAAGCTGTCAAAAAAAACGATAGAGTTTCGATCGATGACGTAAAAACGTGTGACATATGTGTGACGTTACTAAATTGAAACGTTTTTTTTTTTTTTTTTTTCTTCTTTCCCCATTTGGAGCATTTGACTTCGCGCGATCGGCGCATTTGCCATATTCCAGTTCAAATCACAGACATAATAGTGGTTCAAATGTACAGAATTATTTTTTATTTACAAGGTAGGGAAACGAAACACGGAAAATTTACAAGCAAAATTATAAAACACATCAGTAGAGTGGGTTATGAAAATGATATGAAAACTTACAACTAATAGGTACAGTATATACAAAAATTACAGATTTAGATTATTAGAAATAATAAAATAGCTCAAAGACTGATAGATACAAGAAGAATTAGTACATAGAAGAGAATTTATATTAATAGGCAATGGAACGTGTAACGATAGTAGGTCATAATTGAAACGTTCATGAACTCATCCGTTACTCCACCGCTTGAAAGCCAACACGAAACGTCCAATATACAATTAATGACGTAAAAAATCGTGTGACATACATAATAACGATCGATATCAAAATCAAATGACGTCACTTAAGTAATACAATGAATACGTTTTGTACGTACTCAGGGCGTTGATGTGGGGGGTATACTCAGAGTTACCTTTAATATATCTTAATATTTATCAGTGGCGTCTAGACAGAAAAAGCACGTTCGGTATTTGCCGAACCGAATCATTCATCCACATAGATTCGATTTTACTACAGTGCCAATTGTGCCGTACCAATATGTGTGTAGCAACCCATCGTTTGGACTTGAGATTCCTTACCTGCTTTGAGGTTAAATGATTGAAACCAACAAAAATCTACAGTACATTATTATTTTATTTCAAAAAATGTAATCGTAACATTATTGTAGAGTAAAAATATCTCCAAACCTAAAATTACGCACTCCGCGAGCTACCCTAACAAGAAAGTCAACGACCGACGTCTTTCGGAGAACCATTGTAATAGATCCCGTAGCAGGTGCTACAGGGAACTGGCCCGTCGGTCACTGGAGAGCCGCCGGAGAACGCCCCGTGGTAGTTGATACCACAAGGAGCTAGGACGGACACTGCAGAAGAATCCAAGTGATAGTAGATGTCACGGAGAGCTGGCCCGTCCATCAAAAGAAAACCCGCTCTGTAGAAGCAGAAACCATGGGAAACTGGAAATGTCACTGCTGAGACCCCATTGATGACTTGTTTGACAGCTGCTCGTGGACAAGAGGTCGCCCGCGCCGTTGATGGTCGAGAAGCTGATTGCCCGCAGTGCTCAGTTAAAGTTGCAGATACTCGAATTACGCCAATGCCCATCATTTATAATAGCCTGATGAAACATTAACTCGCAGCTGCATCCTGCATCTAAATTCGGGTGAAATTGGAGAAAATTTTGATGTTTTGAATAAGGAGGTAATATTTATTGCCAGTAAGTTAAGAATGAATAGGTATTTGATATTGGACAAGTGTATAAAATTGTATTGTAATGAATTAGATGAAATTGTATTGTCATCGGAATTAAACATATCTAAAACTAATCATTAGATTAATCTATCCACAGAAAGCGGGTCAAATATCAATGAAGTACTAGATTTGACCCAAAAACCAGCAGGTGAAGTTTAATAATAATTGATAAACTATTTTTGTGGGCAAAACCTTATTTTGTTGCAATCGAACATCAATCTCAGAAAAAAAAAGACAATAACGCACACATGAATACATATTGATTTTGACTTAAGTCAGATTTGTCAGATTTTTTCTTGCTTTATTATTTTAAAATCTTTATTATTTCATATTTTTAAAGATTTGCGACGACATTATTCAATTTAATAAAGCATTTAGTATGGTTGGATAGATGGCTGGAGTTAAAAAAGACAAAATTGAAAGGCGAGAAAATAAAGATAGTCATCGTTTTGATTTGTTATTCAAAATTGTCGATAACGTAACTGACATAAGTGTATATACAATATGTTTGTTTGTGTAGGTGACGTGATACTAGAACGTTTCAGGATCGTTGCTGCTTCGTTGCTGACTCGTTTTGTACAACAGATCATTCAGACTATGCTACAATATTAGACTGTATCTGACAGACGTATCCTACTGGATTTTTTCCGCTTACGTAAGAGAGGTATTATTATGTTTGACTGTGAATTAAGATATTTTATTGTAAAGAAAATTGCTTTTGTATAAATAAATTACTTGAAAACGTTTTGGTTGTTTCTTTTTCAATGTTATACCTAATTCAAGGGCGTAGATCAGTAGGTATTGGAGAGTTTCAAGCCTTAATGTGCCTATCCTATCAAAGGTAATCCTTGAGTAGCCATGAGATTTCTCCAAAGCTACTGATGCGTTTTTGAGAAAAAAATAGGAAGTAACTTCATACTCGCGTATCATTGGTGAAAACGCAGCCTTAGTGTGATTAAGCATAGGCGTACTATGCCAATTGCCCTATTAATACCAACTAACTGCCTGGTTGCTGATTGTTTTTTTTTTAATATTTAAATATATTTTTTTAATATTTAAATATAATTACTATAAGCGACATACGGAACACAAGAAGTAGAGTTGATAACTTCCTTTTTTTTCCAAAATCGGTTAAGAAAGAATATAGCATAGTCTGAACGCACCGGACCAACTTTCAAATACTCCAAACATTTTAATATGACATAAAATGAATACGAACATTGACATTGACGTATCCTAAAATAAACTGACGATCATGACGATAGAGAAAATTAGTAAGGAGTCTTATTGTGATTGAAGGTCTATATGATTTAGCTAAATGCTCATTGTTGTCGTCGTTGGGTATTACGATACTATGTATTACGGTACGTCTTTGGGGCAAAGGTTTTTCCCTAGCTACATTCCGAAACGAGTCAGATGAGTGTCGGATTTGTGTTTTGAGAGTCCGAGTAGGCTCCCGCCAGAAATTCTGTAGACGGTGTTTCTGGCTTCCACTTAAAAAAACACTCTTGACTCGTAGCAAAAGACATACACAAGACTATGTGGGGTCATTTATGGAAAATTTTGTTGTAGCCGAGACGAGTTGCGATCGTTATTGCACCGGTTTCTATTTCGGTGTTCTTCGACTATACTTCGGTTATACTTCGGCTACTTGTAGTAGCTTGTCACATAATTGTCATACATTTCAAATGATTGCCACTTGTGATTGTCACCTTTGGTTTATAATACTGCAATTATTAAATCAAGCGTGATAGCTTTTACTAAGGGGAGAGTTGGATAGTATCGTCACTTGATCATTTTCATGAATTTTCGAAGAAACTATTTTAGTTTATGGTTGTATAAAATTAACTAAATTTGAAAATATTTGTAATTTACACTAATATATTAATAGCATTGTATTACTTAAACCTTTTTAAAATGAAAAATGTGCCAGAAAAACATGTTTCATCAAAACAAAAACATTTTCTCAAAAATCGCTTTTTCATGCTTATAATTTAGCCGATATGAATAAAACACAAAGATTTCGTTACACTAGGTATCTAAAATAATGTATGATGCTAATTTAAGATAAGTATCTACTTTGTACCATAATAGAATTATTGCACACAATAAAGAGTTATATCCATCTATCTACCTAAACTAGATAAGTATAACGCAGTAAGTATTAAAGTGATTCGAAAATATCTATAAGATTTTGGTTTATACCGTGCCCGAATCATTGTTACTGATAAATTGTAATCAAACTAAGAAAAATATAACATGCATCATATTTTATTCTATGCTAAATGAAAACACATTAGATTTCGGCAAATTAGAAGTTGCAATTTAATGAAAAGGATGAGACGATAAGTCTGTGATGTGATCAAAGTTTATATTTCAGAACCACTTTTCTTTCAGTAGTTTTTTTTATACAGAATAGGTTTGCGTTTGACAACATTAAATGTGGTGTTATTTACTTATCTCACTTTCCCCGCTTGTTTACATACATCATTCGTTTGTCAAATTAATCAGAGGTGTAGTGAGGAAGAACAGCAAAAAGGGCTTTTTGCTCCGTTGTGGCCTCTGAAGTAGTCCATTGTTAAACATAGCCTACCCACGAAGGTCGATAAGGCCCTAGTAAAAAATGAAGAAGCAAAGAGCTTGAGTTGATTATTTTTAAATTATTGACTTGATTGATTGAAAAATAATTACTATTTATTTTTTATCAATTTTTGACATTTTTATTTTTACTTTAACAATTTGACATTTTATTGCGTTTATACTGACTGACTGACGAAAATCTACCAAATTGGATAGATTTGGTAGGTTTTCGTCATTCATACTACTGGCACCGTGTTGTGTTTACTTGTTTTTAAGGAGTTTTGGCGGGAACGCGGAAAAATCATGTCGCCTCATTGTATTATTTTGTTAAACTTGTGTTTTTATCAGTGATAATTAGTGTAAAATGGTGGTATTTCGTTGATTATGAGCTGATTTACGTGCATGAGTGTAGGCAAGTGATATAATGTGACGTATCATGTTGTTCCGTGTTGTTACCAAAACTCCATAGACGCCTCTAGTAAAGTCTCCACTGCTTTACTGAGGTATGAATTGGACTATGATTGGATTTGACAGCGACTTTATTGGACTATGACGAGACTACGACTGTGACTATTTTGATAAAATATGTTTGTAAATTGTTTATTATTTAAGACTTCGACTGAAGGACTCTGTATCCATGGTCATGAATAAATTAAAAAAAAAAAAAAACTTGTTTTTAATGTATGATATGGGTACCTAATTGTAATGTAATTGTGATGTGATTTAATTAATTAATGTGGATTAAGTGTAAATTAATGATTTATTTATGTAAGCAATTGTTTTTTTTTTGTTAAGTGTTTACCATTGTGTAGATTTTTATTGACTTCCCAAAAGTGATTTGTTGAATAAATGAAATGAAATGAATGAGCGAGGTGAGGGGGTACGAGGTTAAGACTATAAAATGTGCGATTAGGACATCACGAATTCACAATACACATCTTCTACTGTCAAACACGGATTGCCTCTCGAGGTTTTTCTTCACTGAAAAGCCATTGTATATAATATGGGCTATGAGTATGCACAATTTAACTCTATCCGGCCCCCACACGTGTCTATATATTATTATAATGTATGTGCTATGCGGGCTGGACGTAGTCCCCAAACGAATAAATAAATGATACAAATATTTTTGTTTAAAAGCATTGGATAACGTTTGATTAGCTTTAGTAAAATTAAACCATAAAGGTAATGGATAGTTTAGTTTTTCAAAATATTAGTAAGTATGTACGTTAATTTTCTTACGATAGGTATGATTAGTAATTCTGCATAGACGTATAGATTTGGCATAAGCCGTGGTGGTCTAGAGGTAGTGACACCCGCCTTACAATCGTGAGGTCGTTGGTTCAAATCCTAGTCCCGTACCAGAGTTCTTTGGAATTTATGTACGGAATTTCACACCACTGGCTTTTCGGTGAAGGGAAACATCGTGAGGCAACCTGTATACGTCCTTAGAAGAAATTCGATGGCATATGTGAATCCCCCATCCCGCACTGGGCCAGCGTGGTGGATGTGGCCCAATCACCCTTCATGGGTAGGCCTACGTCCTGCAGTGGACTATTAAAAAGGCTGGTACAGTATAGATTTGATATTACTAGATAGCGATGTTAATTGAGCTAACCCACAGAATAGGCCCTATTACACAGGGCACAGAAGGAGCCTCTTCATACAAACCTAGACTTAAAAATGTGAAAAATACAATTTGCACCATAGACAACTTTTGAGGGAACTTGTCACTTGAAATAGGGATTTCAAAATACATGATGAAAAGAATCGATTCCTAAATTGATTCGAGTCTAGGATGACGTCATGTCTTATCACATGATAAGTCCGACTGGCTGAAATTTCGTTAATCTATTCACATCTTGACTCTTTTTAATAGGTGGACTTATGTAAGTAATTGTAAATACGTTTTTATCGTTCATTCCAGAAGTTATAAACAAAAGTCAATAACACTATGAAATAACAGCTGGCAGCCTTAAGTACCGCTAAATTCGATCTTTTCTCTTCCAGAAATAAAAAAACATTATTTGATTCGTAAACCTAAAAAAATACATACAGACGAACATAGAACCTCTTCCTTTTTTTAAATCGGTTAAAAATGTGAACACATCACGTGATGCTGCTCCATATCGTTAAATCGATCTAAAACTAGTAGTTCGACCCACATTGACCTTGCGACCTTATTCCTTTACATGGCCGGCCGCCCGGGTCAAAATCGATTTTGACCTTAAAGTTAATCGATTTGACGAGTCAATATTCGATCTCATACTGACATTATCCGACATTCCTAACTGACCATAGAGAAATTTTCCACTCTGTTTACATTGTCAAATGATTTCATTTTCAATATTTTGCTTTTGCTTGTAAATCACATAAAAAGATATTTATTACTTACCGGTGGTATGTGACAATGCCTTTCGTTATTTCTTTTGATACCGATTAATTTCGGCAAGATGGAATGACTCAGTTCACCATATTTACCTTGTTGCTTTGAGACGCGACCGCAACGCCAGTCTAATGAAGACTAGTTATTAGATTGGTTGATTTCTAATGATTGGTTGATATTGGTCGGCGACATTTCATTTTGTACGATTAGGTGTCTATCTTGAAGGTCGTTGAGCTAACCCTAATCTGACGACGCGACACCCCCACATCAATGCCCTAAGTACGTACGAAATGTATCACTTAGTGACGTCATTTGCTTTTGACATCAATCGTTAGGTTTTAAACGTCAAACGCCTTTTCACGTCATCAATTGTATCTTGAACGTTTCGTTTCGGCTTTCGTACGGCGGAGCAATGGATGAACTTCACATAAGTTTCAACTCAGGAACGTCACCCGTTATTACGTCATCGATCGAAGCTCTATCGTTTTTTTGACAGCTTTCGAGCTGTCAGAACTGTCTAAAAAACGACAGATGTTCTAGAACGTGTCACCTCAGCAACGAGATCGGTTAACAGAATCGCCCTGCAGCTCGGAAAGTACCTTTATACTTTATCAAATTTACGGTAGAAAGTACGTCATTGCATATCGAACAAATATGCGGCGAGAAAACGCATCTGAGCGGGAGAGAAAAGTGTATGAAAATCCATTTCTTACGTGGTTTTTCTTTTTTAATTTTGGGTAAGACTATGCGCTGGTAACCTAAATATCAAAAGCCAAAAAGTTTTTACAGTGAGTTTTTATCTCCAAGTTCGCAAAATGACACTGGCCACTAGCTGTGTGTTGGATGGTGTCAAACAATTTGAAAAAAGAACATGTGAAAATTGCAGACGCCATTGGCGCCATTTTCAATTTGTGTGTTGTTTGAGGATTCAGTTTTCGTAGAATTTATTTTCCTCGTAGGTGTAGTATAAAGCACTATGTATCACTCGAAAGAAAGTGCGATTCCCGATCTCGGGTGTTTTAAAGCCCTCGCCTACGGCTCGGGCTACAAACGACACCCTCGACGGTACTCGGTCACTTTCTCCTCTCGGTGAACAATGAATAAATGAACAATGAAAGAATGAATAAAAGGTCTCATCTGGTTATCAGATGGGCGAAGGGCGATCTTCACCGATCCTCAATAATTTTTATAGGTACCCAAGATGACGGCAAAATAAAAAAAAAACGTAATTTAACCACAACCTTAAGGGTTGTTATATCAGCATTCTACTGTTGCGTTTTAATACATTTTGCCAAGATATCAGTTTATATTGGATACTTGATAGGCATTAACTCATGTAAGTTTCATAATTAGCCAAATATATCAGAAACAGAAATATTTACTACCTGGCCTATGGTTGTACCTAATTACACACTTAGTGCCTACATTTATAATATTTTAGGTATATTTAATTATTTAACACTCCAGAGTATTATCTTAGTAAGATCTTTGCATGATTAAAAGCTTATTAAACTAATATTTTTGTTTTAATTAAAATAATTATGCAGGGTTATCTGCTCGCCCTGTACCAGCAGTATGCTGAGTGTGAGTTTTGTTGTAAACGTGACGCGCTCTTCGACGAGCGGTAAACGTGTAATTTGTATGAAGAAATGTACAGCGCCACTAGCGAACGGTTCCAAGTTCATACAAATTACATGCTTACGCGCTCGCCGAAGAGCGCGTCATGTTTTCGACAAAACTCACACTCACCATACGGTACCCTGTAACTGTAAGACCATCATTACGAACAACTTTTAGTAGAGGACCAACCTGAAATTCAAGAAAATAATCAGCTGTCTTATACAAAGTTGCAACTCAAAATCGACAAAATGTATGAAACAGCTGATTTTTTCTCGAATATTACGTTTTCCCCATATAGTAAAAGTTGTTCATAATAATGGACTAAGCCTCCTTTCGGCTTAGTACACCAGTTCTGAATAACCCTGTAAATATAACGCACTTCCAGCAAAACTAAAAAGCTTATGCATTTTAGTTGTCGTGAACTAAGATTTTGTGAACCAACGATTATTTGAGCTTGAAAAAAACCATATTTAGTGCAGTACTCGTGACGTTTTAAATATTTAAAGAACGCAAATTCAATTCAATACACCAATCAACGGTAGGTAATGGTGTCTAATAGTATTGAGTCGGCTCTGTCCTTGAAATAGCCCCACGTAGCCAAGCAGAAAGTATCACGTCCTAGGGCTGCCCGCCTGGTAGGTAAATCGCACGCTTACTGATACAAACCCACACGTTCGTCGCTACGGCGCGCCCCTGCGACAGTTGTGTAAGGAGTGTATACCGAACTCCGAGGCGCGTAGGTATAATTCGAGTGCTGATCGTTTGTATGAAGACGGATTACTGTTAGATACCATTACTGTGACCAAACTAACAAATCTACAATTACAATACTATATATTATACTAACACCTACGTAGAATCATGCATCTGAATATTTAGTCACAAACTGCGCAGAACCCCACTTCTCACCCCCGCTGACGTATACAAATTTGCTACAGCGCAACGGCTCGCCTCGTGTTGACAGCCGCCATTAAGTTTGCATTATAGCCCGGGAGCTAAGCGCTAAAAATGCAACTACTTTCTAAAAGCTGATTTTTTGTTATGAGGTAGTCATGGTGGTGTACAACAATACCCCGGAGTCAGTCAGCTGGGATGCTTAGCGTTTAGTGGGGATACCCATCTGAATTTTCAAAAATTTATATGAGTATCTTGCAACTACTTCTAAAAGCTGAAAATTGATGTACGGGTAGGGAGTTTAACCACAGACAATCACCCAAAACATAGAACAGAGCTATTCAGTCAGGTTTTAATGCGACGCTAGTCTAAAATCAATGCCCTATGAAACAGGGTGACATGTACCTAAGTTAATTAGTCTTATATATGTAGTCTATCAGTCTCTGGCAGCCATATCACAAGCTTTGCTTAGTTTGGGGTCAGAGGCCGTGTGTAAGATGTCCCAAAAATATTTATAGGTATTTATATTAAGATTTAATTGTAACTTAATGTATGTGATCTTGCAAATAAATAAATAAATAAAAACCTGACTGACAGGCTTTGTTACTTGTTTCTTGGTTTTTTTTTTTTGGTTATTTTCTACCCGCACGCCAATTTTCAGCTTTTAAAAGTAGTTGCAAGATACTTATTTCTTTTTAAAAAAAAATTAAACCGATCCCCACCAAACGCTAAGCATTCCAGCTGAATGAATCCGGGGTATTGTTGTACACCACCATAACTACCTAATATCAAAGAAGATATAATAATACTACGCTAATACCAAAAAAACAGCTTTTAAAAAGTATTTGCATTTTTAGCACTTACCTCCCGGACTATTATATTAAAATTTCGTTTATTTTTATTCCGCTAAGAAATTCACAACATTGTGTGAAAATCAATGTGCGAATTTCAAAATAATAGAACAAAAAAACGTGTACTTTTTAAATATATTCCAGTTTAATGACGTTGTTCAGGAAAACATTTACATAGTTTAAAAAAACAATATTTACTTATTTACACACTTTACATAGCTATTATTGAACATTAAAACCAATTAATTTATAATTCAGTATAATAATGTATAGGCCAAATTAAACTTAATGGAGTTTGTGAACAATCTGCGCAAAACTTCTCTTCACCCCGCTAACATATGAATTTGTTAATACTGCGCAATGACTCGCATTTATACAGACGCCATAAAGTTTTATTCGGCAACTACCCAATGTAGTCTCGTAGTATGATTACAATTTAGTAATATAGCCATTGTTGTTTTAAAACTGATTTTTCGCAGCTTGTAGCTAATTTCACATCCACTGACCTGGCCCTCTAGGATGCGACCCACGAGAACGATCTTATTTCGAGTAAAATAGAAATATTCCGATACTTCTACCTCCCCTAACATGACAACACACTTATTTCGTCAGTTTTTACTCTGTGGTGTAGAATTCTCGCGAATGATTTATGTACCTGTGGCACTTTCGTCGACAAACTCTAACATGTGCACGCGAATTTAGCCGTATTTTGACATTTCACCGCGAATATCTTTTCGCCAAACTTTTTGAGGACGAAATACTAGGAGATAGGCAAAACTAACTAAATAAACAACCAGCGTTGCTGAATTGTGAAGGATTTGTCAAATTACGGGGTATTATCTCCATTGGCGATTGTTGTGGGGATAGATATTTTATTGTATCGATTTAGGGATGATTTATATTAGGACGGGGCGGGTGCCGGACGGGCCGGGGACGGGCTGGACGGGGCCCGTACGACGCATGTTCCATACATTTTGTGTAAAAGCTCAGACGGGCCCCGTCCGGGCGTCGTACGTGCCACAACAAAAATGTATGGAACAAGCGTCGTATGTGCGTTATACGGGCTTCGTACGGGCCCCGTCCGGTCTATCACCGGCCCGTCCCGTGCCTGCCCCGTCCTAATATAAATCATCCCTTAGCGAGGTAGTTTTTTTAAAACAGGTTCCGAGCTGAGACTCCTTCTAGATTGCAATTTGGCGAGGTATCAGTTTAGATTGGAAATCGGGATATTTTTTCTCCCCAGTATAGAGAATTTTACTTTGGGTTTTCGGTAAATTGGTATTGGTAACGCTGTAAATATCAAACTTACAACAGCGCACCGAGCTCTTGAGTGATACTCTCACAGACTACTAAAGGTACTACGTATCAGACAGGAATCTTCGAACAACCAATAGCGGGCTGATATTTTAGAGTTTGACATTTATTTATTTTTTATTACATGGCTACCAAAATGGCGACATTACTTTTTTTGCTCCATAAATATTTATTAATTCCTGTACCTATGCATAATATTCAATCCTTCAATAAGTTTATTTATTATTTTACTATACATTTATTTATATAGATATATAGAAGTTAATTTATAAATAAAACTAAAAATACTTCTTCATGTTTATTTATCATTCACATCAATTTCTTTGGACTTTTTTAGGTTCACTTTCGTAAAATAAGGTTTTTCAGTTTTGCACAGTTATTATTGACAGTAGACACACACTTGAGTCCTATTTAACTACTATGGAATATGTTGTATCCTAATTATGCTTCGCTTGCAGTTGTAGAACGATACAATATTTTACAGGATGCAAAAATACACTCAAAGACCAATGTATGAACTCCAACGCATAAAACACAAATTAATTTGTGGTTTTGTAGCAGTTCATTTCAAGGTTTAAGTCATAATATAAACTATGATGATCATTGATAATCGTATAAGTACCTTTGTGATAATCACAGAGGTATCTCTGTGAGGAATGGTTTTCCTTCTTTATTGTTATCTGTTGTATTTCTGTTGTCAAATTTTTAATAAAATGTAACGTTCTTCAATGGAAAATCTGACAAGAGTTCATATTTTTCATATATCTTTTTAACTCATGTTGTATTAAAATTAAATCAATGGATCTTTTAGATTATCTCGATAGACCACAGACCACAATATCATCCCTTTGGAATCACTGGGGTGCATTTACGCACTCCACCTGACGGATGCCCTAAACGGGTGACATAGACTTAGCCTGTTTTTTTTTTATCATAAACTGGAGTGCGTAAACGCACCCCTGTGTTTTGAATGAACTATATCAGTGTTGCTTCATTGCAAAATTAAATATCCAAATTATTAAATCACAGGGCGACACTAGTTTTTCGTGACCATAGATCACGATTCTATGACACGAATTTACTTCACACGAATTGGTATTTCGGACGAAATAATTGCTTCGGGTCGCATGCTAAGCCGGCTGCTCCCCGACCGCCTAAGAAATAGCAATCGTTTATGACTTTATTTTAGTCATTTGGCACCGCCTATGTGACGTTAGCCATCAATTGCTTTGCGCGAATTGCGAATGCATTTTGTTACGAAATTGTCATTTTATGATAAAATTATAAAAATCCAAATATGTGTCATGATTATTATTATATACTACGGGACGAATCGCGCACTAAAATTACGAGATAAATAAATACCTCCTCATCCCGACAGTCTACCCGTGACCACGGTCGATGCAACTCGGCAGAAACGTCGGGATGATGAGGTATTTATATCGTAATTTTAGTGCGCGATTAGTCACGTAGTAAACAACGTGTAACGGAAAGGCTGTATACATAAAAAGTGGGTTGATACTATACCTTATATAGATGCTGTATTCGAAATACCGAGCCAAAATAACTACATTCACTTTAAAAAAAAAATTGAATATGACAGACTAGAAAAATCTTTTGCACGTAAACAAACATGTCACAATAAGGTGTGATCTGATTTTGATGGGCAAGGTCGTGTTATTGACCTCACAGCTGTTTAGTGTGATAGTGCTGTGCAAATGTGAATTAGTCATAAAAACGACTAGTTTTTCAAAAAAATATTAAAAATCAGCAAACGAACTTACACGGCTAAACATGCCCCCATCTAGTTTGTTACCGTTATCTGATTTGGTACTTTCAGTATGTATACAGTCTTTCCGTTACACGTTGTATAATAATAATGTGTTCAAATCGCGAAAGTTTAAAAACAACATATGTTTCATGATTATTTCAACCTAGTTTAACGCAACTCAAAACATTTGTTGCTTTCTTTAACGCCTTTCTTTGGTGGGGTTTTCATACAAAATTGTAATAAGAGCCAGTTCTTCAGATTCGTCTATTAGTTCCTCTTTTTTTAACTTTCTAAAATAAAATAATTACAAATTTCTCAATTTCGGCTTAAAATAATATCTTGACTAAGATAAAGCCAGTGACACACTTTGCAGTGACTAGAACCCAGCATTTAAATAGCAATATTCCTTTTAAAATTACTAAGCATAAGCGCGTTGGTGTGAATAAAATTCAACTGTTCAAATCTAAAATTGTGAGAAAAATCAGTCTCACTATAAAAATAATAATTATTTTTCTCAAAACTGGCACAACCGACTTCGATCGTGTACAAAATTCGAATAGTTCGCTCGAATCGACGTACATATGTTTTTACATTATTGTTGATTTTTCAAAAACGGCTCAGCCGATTTCAATAACATTTAAATGCCTATGGTAGTTCCATTTAAATAATACCGAAATCGGCTCGGGCGTGTACATTCTCGAACTAATAAAGATTTTTTAAAATCGGTTCGCAATTGGCAAATATACAGTGTGTTCGTCTACTGGTGTCGGAGCCTTGAGCGGTGACATATATGGCAAATTTTGAATAACTTTTACTGTGGGATCAACTCTGAAAACGCAAAAAAACAGCTATTCCATACTTTTTGTCGAGTCTTATAAAAAATCGTATGGAACAGCAGTTTTTTTACGTTTTCAGAGTTGGTCTCATAGTAAGTTGTTCAAAATTTGCCATAGATGTCAACGCTTAAGGCTCCGACACCGGTAGATAAACACATTGTATAAAATCACATATCAAATGATACACAAAAAAACATACAGACAAAATAGGACTTCTTTCTTTTTGGAAGTCTATTAAAAATACGAAAGCCACTGCACATCGCATGTACCAGGCATAATTTTATTCCAATAAATATACATTTATAAACACACATTATACAAGTTTTATAATAGGAAAATGTCTATGTACAGAGAAATCGAATTCGGGCGGAGTGGTTGAATCTCTCTTGTGGCCTCCAGCTAATAGTTTGAGAACGACGAAATTCGTTTTAGCTACCTTTATGAGATCCGTTATCTGAAAAGAGAATAATAATAAATGTATGTTAGAAAAGCGCTTGAACCCAATATGGTGCCCTGTGGAACTCCGTCAGAAACTTGGAAATTATCAGTACATTTGGTTTTTTAATCGGGCAAAATATGCGTTTATTAACTACAACAAAATACAATACTACTTTAAATGCTAAAACTACCTACACTATAACTACATAAAAAGCAATTGGACCATCCACAGACCCTAAAAAGACCCTGAAGGTCTAAAGATAATTTGGTTGTATATAACATGTTGATTATAAGTACAGACGTGATTTAAAAACCAAGTCAACGAGTATTTCGAGAAATTGGAGAACAAACAACCTACTAACAAAAACTTAAAAGTATTTTAAATATATAAATACTTCTAAATCACGTGAACAGCATTATTGATTCTCGCGGGAAAGATCATAAACAGGTATACGAGTATATGTAGAGTAAATCAAACAAATTTTGCTTAGCTACAAGGTAAGCAAAACCCCACTCCTTGCTCACTGGCATGTGAATTTGGAACTGCGCAACGACTCGTCTCATGTTAACAGGCGCCATTAAGTAGCCACGAGAAAAGGTTTTAACAATAATACTGCGCGTGAAAATTTCCAACAAAAGGACAAGTTTCGACTTAATGTCAATGGTAATAAAGTTAAATATTAACAAAGTAAGGAGGGAAAAACATACTTCTTGATCAGGAGTTGTGATGGTCTCTAAAAGTGTTCGCGCCTGTTGAAAATGCTTGCAGCCACCGAGGTACAAGATCACAGGGTTTTCATGCCTGGAAAGAAATAATTCATGTTTAGGGCTCCGTATTGATTTGTTTCAAGCTATTAGGGGGAGAGACACGGAAGTACGACCGTCATTTATCTGATAACCAGATGAGACATATTTTTTATCAAATATTATTTATTTACAAACACGTTGTCGAACTCCGACTCAGGCTGCCGGATCTTGTTATACTGTACTCACTGCAGAGGCTGCGTCATCTCACAGAACTCGTGGTAGTGAACCTGCGGCGGCGTCAGCACGGACAGCGCCGCGAACCGATGCTTGTACCGCACCGCCTCGTTGTCGAACTCCGACTGAGGCTGCCGGATCTTGCCTTGGAGCTTGAACGCTACTAGTGCCTGGAAAGAAAGAGATAAACAACAATAAAACAAGTTTTCACTTACGGTTACGACAGTGGCCGGGTCGCGTATTGCCAAACTGTATACTGACCCAGACACCCATAGTCTGTACTGAACTACGTCGTGCTCATTGAAATCACAAACAAATTGGAGCAAAGTAGATACGTGCTCAGAGCAATCTGAGATGGTATGCATTTTGCTCGAAGGTATGTAAAGCAAACTGTGACACGCGAATATCTGTAACCAACTTGAACTTGGGGAAACTATGAAACTTGATGTATATCAAGTTTCATAGTTTCCCGGAATTTTATTGCTATGCTGTTGCTTAGTAGCTGTGTAATTCAGTACAGGCTATGAGTGTCTGGGTCAGTATACAGTTTGGCAATACGCCGCCGGGTACCCAACCTATTAAGATAGAAAAACAGGTTCATTAACCGGGCCATAAATCGTAAACGACAAGTTTAACAAAAAAGCTTAAGGGCAATAAAAGATGCGACATTTTATTCTTTACAATAATGCTGGCGATAACTTTTGTCCTAAAGTGCATAGTTATCGGCCAGAAACTTTTTTTCAAGATGGCACTTGCAGCACCACCTGAAACTGTCCGGATTTTGTGATTTTATGCTCAGTAAGGGACCTTAAACCTTATAGAATAAAATAAATGTATCAGAAACTTAGTGCGAGGTTAAATTATTTATTTACTATAAGATGTTCCCTAATATATAATATTTATTTATTTACCTTATAAAACCCTCCGCACATGTTCTGCATGACTTGGCACATGAGTCCCTCGCGGGCGTAAGGGCGAACCTTCTTTTTCTTTTTGTCCTTTTTCTTGGCGTCGCCGGCGCGTCTAGCACTTTCGCCCGCCAGGCCCTCCGCGCGACCCAGCGCCGACACGAGCCAGCCGTATAGGAACTCGTATAGATACCTGAAATTAAAAAAAATACTTTCTATTATTTGAAGACGTGGTGGTCGAGAGGTAGTGACACCCGCCTTACAATCGTGAAGTCGAATCCCCGGTCCCGTACCAATGAGTTCTATGGAATTTATGTACGGAATTTCACACCACTGGCTTTTCGGTGAAGGAAAACATCGTGAGGCAACCTGCATGCGTCCGAAGAAGAAATTCGATGGTGTAAGTGAATCCACCAACCCACACTGGGCCAGCGTGGTGGATATGGCCCAATCACCCTTCGTGGGTAGGCCTACGTCCTGCAGTGGACTATTAAAAAGGCTGGTACAGTACAGTACAGTACTTTCTATTATTTATTATAATTGAAAGTTTTTATACATAGCAAACATATCCTCTCAAGTTGGCAAAGTAATAGTATTGTAGCTGGAGTTGCGCTGGCCCGAATGCTCACTGTAGCCAATTATGAATCTGGCTGCATGCTCTGCCATTTGTTACAATTTAAGTGGTGAAAAGAGTTTCGCGAAAACACTGGTCGATTCAGAATCCTCTTAGAGCTTGTTCTCGCATCAGCGAACCTCCAGAACAAAGCGCACGTGGCGCTGTGTTCTGGAGCCCCGGGGATTGTCGCACTCAGACAGCAAACGCCTGGAGTGTCATACGCTGGTTCCTTCCCAACTAGCAAAAATGTCTTGGATTTCGCGTGGATAATAATGGTGGGCTTCTAGCGTTGTTATAATAGTTTTAAAACGTATATATCGCTCTTATATAACTCTTAGATAAGCTTTTTTGGACTCAAGAGCTCTGTGTCTTATACTTAGTCTCATATATGTATATAAGCTCATTTTATAATACTATTATAAGCCTGTTACTCCTAAAATAACATTTACGAAGACTCATTGCACTTGAAAATATTTGTTCTTATAGCCTCATTTTGTAAGTTCATTTGATTTTATAATGTTCTTAAATATACGATGATATAGAATCAATATAAGAGCGAAAAATTATAGGCTAGAGACTCCTATAAGTGAGGTTTTTGCTAGTTGGGTTGTCATAGAGGGCACTGCCTCGTGTGGGATCCGACGTGCGTAAGCACTTCCGCATCCTGCCACCTCCCTGCTACACACCAAGCTGCTGGGCCAAATAAACACCACATGTCTGCTTGGAGTTAGCTTACAACTTTGTTCCACTCGGTGTCGAAACATCGGAGCCGTGGAGTGCCGAAGCCAGGACATTTGTACTGGACCTGGGTTGCTGCCTAAAATATAAAGGGAGTGACGCCCGGGAGGGCTGTTATTTTTTTATTTTTTTACAAGTTCGGTACAAAAGTGACGAGCAAACTTAAAAACTTAAATAAACTAATTCACAAAAACATTATGAATTTGCCAATCAAAATATTGTACACAGCATTTTCAGAAAAAACTTAATTTGAAACAAATAGGTAATCAAACGCCAAACTAGTTAAAATGTATTTTATAGAGTGTACTTTTATAATTAAACAAGTTTTGATAAAAAATATCGAGTTCACTGCACACCTCTGTGCTTAGATGGTTATATAAGTGACAAGTTTATATTGGCAAGTAGTTCTTCGCTTAGTGAACCATTAGCTACTTTGTGTAGCAAACACATGTCAGTGATTTTACGTCGGTCGACAAGACTTTGAATGTTGTAATGAACTAAACGGTCTTCGTACTCAGGAAGCGTTTTTCTCAAACCATGTTTGATACTAAGCTGTCTTAAAAAACGCCGTTAAATTGATGTGATCTAACTAAGGAAGTATACAATATCTTGAGCGAACCTGGTTGCTTAAAAGGTTTCGAGGTACGCATAACGAAGCCCAGCATTCTACTTGCCTTAGCAACTATACTCTTGTAGTGATATTTGAAACTCAGCGAAGAGTCAAACCATACACCTAAATCTCGTACAACGTTAACTTTATCAAGCCTGATACTCTCGATGGAATAGTTATATTAAATTATATTCTTTTTTTTCGTGAAAGTGATAAATTGACACTTATTAATATTTAAAGACATATTATTTATTTTACACCAATCATTTATAATATTAATATTATGCTGAAGCAATTTGGGCCAGCGCATTTCCTTGGCCATTGGCAACCGGCTAACCTACCACGTAGAACACTGCATTCGTTTGTTCTGTGACACTATATCTACTCACCAGAATATGTAATGGTATTCGTGCACGCTGTATAGCTCCAGCTCGAGCCCCGACAGCAGGTAGGCGATCATGACTCGCAGCACGTGGTACAGCACCCAGGTGCCGAAGCAGGCGCGCGGAGCGACGCCCGCCGCGTTACTTACTAACGCGTCTAAGTTTTCTGCCTGCAATTCGATATTAAAATTATTTTTTAATTGAAAACTTATTAAACTTGGTAAAAATGTTAAACTCGCGTCAGGTCAGGACACATGACCTGATCGAAAATTCAGAAGACACAGGGAGAGTAGGAATATATAGAGAGGGGTCTCTTTCTAACACGCGGCGAAAAGGTACGCCTGCTCCTGCGCGGCGCAGGGCGCTCGCGCGAGAATGCGTGTGTGGTATTGTATTTTATAACATATTTGCTCGTAAAGTGGCTGTAATTACACCAATTTCAATATCGTAATGTATTTCATTACGCACTTGTGCGTTATTGTAATGTAAAACGCACGAGTTTTTTTTTTAATAAAGTAACATGCACGGTTTTTTAAGATGCTCCGTCTAAAAATGAACGATACTTTTTAAAATCTTAGCAAAGAGTTTTTATGTCAGAAAAGTGGCTATAAAAAAAAATACTCTGTCAAGGTAACAATCACTTTTAAAAATTGTTCAAATTTCTATAACTGCTATAACAAGTAATTAAAGATTTATTCGTTTAAGAAAGTCAGAGTTTTATTAATTTCCTCGCAAATATGTTATAAAACGTCGTATGACATACGTGCGCTTTGAAAATTACAGCCTCTGCTTCCTTATATAGCAATATCGCCTCAGCTGTAATTTTCAACTTACCGCACTTATATCATAATGTACTATTACCACATAGATGATTAGCTAGACAGGGTTTCCCAAACTATGGACCGCAAGCGAATACTAAGTGGGTCCTCCCTGTATAACGACACACAAACCGTTTAAGCAAAATATGAACAGTGTCTGTAATTTCATATTGGTAACGGTTAAAATTCGTTGAAGTCGTTGGGGCCCACGTTTGTAAAGATATACTCGTATTAGATGGATTGTAGCCCAGTCACTTTGAGAACCACTGCTAGATGTCTATTGAATCATCTTTTTTTGTGATAAGTAAATGAAAAGATGATCTCGAAGTTTCCATACAAAACTATTGGGTTTTTTATTTCCAAGTACTACGTTAAAAATTGGTCCGCCGAGTACGGCGGCTAGGTCAAAATGTCGAGGGTGGTCAAGTCAGTGACTAAGATATTCTGAAATGAAGATATCACCAATGTTGTTATCTTTGCTTACCTCTTCTTGTAACGCAGCAAATTCGTCCAATAACAGAGCGAGTTTGTCCCGTTGCCGCGCGCGGTTGTGTCCGCAAACTTGCAGTAATACAGCAAACGGACGCACGCAGCGAGATAGGAAGTTATCCACGAACTCGCGAGCCTAGAAATAATAGAAATAAGGTTCTAAATCGTGCAACTAGGGTTCATGATTTCTCGAGCTTTTCAATTTCTCGGGTCTCGAGAATTCTCGAGGCTAATTTCTCGAGGCTTCTTGGGTTGTCGAGAAATTGACATTTATGTACGTTTTCTCATATTATTCGGTTCCAATAACGTGAACAAATTCAGTGGTTTTCCTCTCAAATGAAAGTATCAAATTAAAAACATTAATCTTATGAATAAGCTAATTAACTTTTTTGATAAAAATGCAGAAATAATATTATTCAGACTCAATTATAAATACAGCACCATTTTTGGCTGCTTATTTAGAACTTATAAACAAAAGTAGCTTATATTAAACTAAACAAAAATTCAACATGAAAGAAACCGTACTTACTTTTAACTTATAATTAAATTACAATCACAGCACCATTTTTGGCTGGTTATTTAGAAAAAAAATCAACTTAAAACTTGTAAACAAAAATAGCTTCTATAAAACAAAAAAAATAACATGAAAGAAAACGTTAATATCTGAAATTCAGGTAGAAAACAAATGTAAATTATAATCATAGCACCATTTATGGCATGTTAATTAGAATAAAAACAAATGAACACTTTGCAAGATTAATGGAACATCTCACGCTGAGGAGCTGAACATACAGACAGATACATAACAATTAGGTCAGCTTACTCTCGTCTGATAAAATATGCCTTTAGAAAAACTAAAGCATTTATAGCTTGATCAGACAGCCGGTTTCTTATTTTAAATAAGCCGGTCTTTTATTTTCAATTGAAGTAGGCTTAACTGAAAGCAATCGATTCTAATTTTGGTGACCTCTACCCAGTCTGTTCAAAAAGTAAGAACTCTTTCTTTACTAGCACTTGCAGCGAGATCAAAGGGCGCTGTTGCACTTTGGGCCGCGCCGCCACGCAACAAAACAAACGGCGATTTAATTTCTATGATTTCTCGAGTTCTCGAATTTTCTCGATCTTGATTTCCCGGGAACAAAGCCTAACGATTTCCCGGGAATTCTCGAGCCGAGAATTCCTGAACCTTACGTGCAACATAAGTGCAAGCTTGTCCCGTTCCCGCGCGTGGTTGTGCCCGCAAACTTGCAGTAATACAGCAAACGGACGCACGCAGCGAGATAGGAAGTTATGCACGAACTCGCAAGTATAGAAACAATGGAAAAGTGCTAAAACCGCGCAACAAAAGAGAGAGTATATCACGTAATCACGTGCATTTGTGCCCGCAAACTTGCAGTAATACAGCAACCGGACGTACGCAGCGAGATAGGAAGTTATATTTACAAAGTCGCGAGCCTAAAAACAATGGGCATAAGGTTCAAAATTAAGACTTGAATTAGGTGGGTGTTCGTAAGTGAGTTTTTTCTTGCAGCAAGTTTTAATGGCTGATAAAGAGTAGGTATTATTGTAACTTTTGTGAATGAGTGTTATGTAGGTATCTGCTATGGAGTAATAATTATTCGATCTGTAACAACATCTTAGTTACTTTTGTTTTACCTGAGGCGTGGCAATGAGAGGCGATTTAGGCGTCAAAGCCGGCGGGTTCACAAAGCTCTTGATAGATTCTCTTAGTATTTCTGTGAACGCTTGCTGCGGCCGGGGCGACACGTTAGCCCCGGGGTTGTTTTGGGCCATCGACGCAGTATTGGCTGGCGATGGACTGAGGTACAGTAATTGTAGAGCAGACCGGGATAGAATGCAGGCGCGTTGCCGGCTGAATTCCATGAAGAAATCCTGGAAACAACGAAATGGATAAGACTTCTTCTTTGCGAGGCGATGTAGCGTGCTAAAAATTATATATTCCGGGTTTTGACCAAACATTAGCCACTTCGATGGCTCACTCTGTTGCCTCATTTAGGTTATGGATAAGTGAAAATTGTAGGTATAGACCGAATCACATAACTTGGCGGTTGTGACGTAAGCTACAAACTGCGGATAACCCAATCGCGTAGCTGTCACAATTGACAATTGAGCTTCAGTCGGGATTGGGTTCGTTGCTGACATTGCAACCGTCAAGTTGTGTGATTCGGTTTATAATCTACTTTTTTTTTTATTTGTGTTTTATACTCTACAGACTCCGGGGCCTGTATATACCTTTTATTAACAATGATTTGACTTTTTCCTAAGAAGACAATATATTTTACTAAACTACGTTACGTATATGCACCGAGCAGTCCTGCCCCCGCAAGCAGCACCCGTTCACGAGTTGACGCACGTGCCAGCCGTCGTCCTTGTCGACCACATTTTTGGGAAGAGGGCTCGCCGCCACGCATCGCCGCCGCAAGAAGGCCTCTTCTTGCGGCGGCGATGCGTGGCGGCGAGCCCTAGGCTAGCCTGAGTGCTCCGGGCATACACGCAATCCTTATGCTAACTTAATCTACTATTAACTATCGTCCATTCGCCTCAAGACCTCCGCAACCGCCGCGTTCCTATCTTTTATGGCCATTTTAAAGTTATAATCTAGGATGTCTTTTGGTGCCGCAGCCGTTGCCCGTCGCACGAAGCGGCCGATAGCGTCATCTACGTCATCAGCGTAATAGGCAAATGTCCCTGTGTGCCGTGAAATTGCCACCACTGCGTGCGACACGCTATCATGCAGATTACTTAATAATCTACTTCTATGATAATCTACTTTTGGACATATATTTGACATTTTGGATTTCTATACTCTATAAAATTTAACTTGATATCTGCGACAGTGACATTGACATAGAAGATTGACATTTTTAGAGTTGAGATAGTGGTGGAAAAAATCGATTTTCAAACAATATTGTAATGAAATCGAATTAGTAGTTGAAGGTGAGAAATTGGATTTTATTTACTTACTATTATTTAAGATCAAGTATGTACACATGTAAATAATGTTATGATATTAATTAAATACCCATAATAATGTAACGACAGTATTTATCGACGTTTTTCACTATTATCGATGCTAATGTAACATATAATTGGGTTTAATTTAATTACACATGTAAAAAATGTTATGATATTGAAATATACAATAAAATGAATGATAAATTAAGTTTTATTTAAAATATCGTCAGTATAAACTATTGATATTTTAATTAAAACTCTATCTAAAACTCTGTGGTCACGATCATTCGTCGCCCATCACTAATCGGCATGCCCATAAAGTATGACATTGACAGGTACTGTCTGTACTACTAAGAAATTCAGGACTTCACAGGCGTGATTTTTCTGACAGCTGTCGCAGAGATCAAGTTAAATTTTATAGAGTACTAGTTTTTACCCGCGGCTTCGCCCGCATACGCAATATATCATTATAATTTATAGCCTATGTGTTATTCTGATATATAAGCTATATTATTGCAAAGTTTCATCTCAATCCGTTCAGTAGTTTTTGCATGAAAGAGTAACAAACATCCATACATCCATCCATCCATCCTCACAAACTTTCGCGTTTATAATATTAGTAGGATAATCAAATCTATCGGATTTGGCTTCCATCCAGCAAGATTTTGCGATCTTAAATCGTCTGTACCTACACTTATTATTTATGGACTACACTGCGCTACACTGGTGGTCTTTATTTGTATGTTAACAACTCAGATAAAATGTATTTTTTGCTGATCTGAAAACTCCACGATGATATGATTAGAACCGCAATATATCGTTGGATATACACCGCATACAACCGGTCCTATTGGAAATCTATAAAAATAGGTTGTGTAGCCATGGTAGTTATATAGGTAGCAAAAGGATATGGAAAAGATGCGGGTTTTGAAATCTTGCAGAAACAAAAGTTATACCAATAGAGAGCTTACATAATTATCTTTTAAAACACATATTTTTTAGAATTTTTTTCATCGCCATTTAATTTTCAAATGGGTTCTAAAAACATTAGAAAAATGAACTATGTGCTACACTAAATAACTGCATTAAGCCTAAATTGAAAAAAAAACCTGACAGTGACATTAAGAAACAGCAAAAGGAAATGACATTGTCAATATTGAACAACCAATAGAGGGCTGGTCGCCATGTTTTAAAAAATAAATAAATGTCAAACTATAAATACCAGCCCGCTATTGGTTGTTTGAAGATTCCTGTCTGATACGTAGACTACGTAGACCTTCTCTTAGTATTACCAGTTCAGTCTAAATATTTTCTACTTAGTGAAATAAAAAATAGATATTATAATAAAACGGCGATACACAAAAATATGTTTTTGCGTGAAATAATATTCTTAAATATGGCACTAAACATTAATATAGCTCGCATCGCTGCCGGTTTTCAAGGACCGCCTCCCATATAAAAAGTGTACCAACTCCTTTAGGTATTTATTAGAGACCCTGCCTAATAATACTGAAAACATGTATCAGATAAAACTATGACACCAGGGCTAGCCACCCGGCCTATACGAACTTACTTAGATACATCTTTACAGGCCTAATCATACAAGTCGGAGTGAAGTTGGCTACAAGCTGCGCAATATCCAATCCTGACATAAAACCCACATAAAGCCTGGAAGAGATTGCTATAAGCAATAAGGCCGCCCTTTGTTGCACTATTTTATGTCGCTTGTTTTTTTTCCTTTCTGTGTATTTTTTCTGAATTGTATTTTAGTGTTAACAATAAAGTGTTTATCTATCTATCTATAACTATAGTCTATCTATAAAACATTTTTTTTTCAATTTGCTTTAGTAAATATTAATTACTAGTTTTTACCCGCGGTTTCGCCCGCATGATATTTTGATTTTTGTGCTATCCCATGGGAACCTTTTATTATCCGGGATAAAAAGTAGACTATGCCACTTTCCGTCGTTCAAACCCGAGGCCCTACCTTACCACCCTTCATAAAGGTGGAAAATTAAAAAAAAACGGTTTTACGGTTGTTCGATTCGACAGTTGTTTTTTTTTGACATTTCAAAGCGTACTCTAGAATAGCTCGCAGATAGATAGCAGAATTTTTCCTACTTACTTAACACTTATCATATGGAACATTTACGCAATATATCATTATAATTTATAGCTTATGTGTTATTCTGTTAAATAAGCTATATTATTGCAAAGTTTCATCTCAATCCGTTCAGTCGTTTTTGCGTGAAAGAGTAACAAACATCCATCCATCCATCCATCCTCACAAACTCAGAAACTTTTGCGTTTATAATATTAGTAGGATTAAAGCAAATCGAAATTAAGTTCTTGTTTGTATATTATAGTCTGACCACTTAAATACGCGGGGGTAGACGACATATGGAGTTCCCAGTTCCCCTTTGTCGTGTACCCCCGCGCACCTCTGGACTCGTTAAACGGTCAGATTATAGTAACTTATCTGTTTTTGTTTTCTCGTCTTTAGGTTTACATTAAGCCCGATTACAGAGGCATCAGCGTAAATGAAATAGCAACGTAAAAAGCGTTCTCTCTATCGAATGCCTAAAGTGAAAAAGAAACAGAACTATGCTATTTAGCTAATATAGTTACGCTGGCGCCTCTGTAATCGGGCTTATACTCTATAAAATTTAACTTGATCTCTGCGACAGCTGTCAGAAAAATCACACCTATGAAGTCCTGAATTTCTTAATAGTACAGACAGTACCTGTCAATGTCATACTTTGTGGGCATGCCGATTAGTGATGGGCGACGAATGATCGTGACCACAGTGTTTTAGATAGAGTTTTAATTAAAATATCGATAGTTTATACTGACGATATTTAAAATAAAACTTAATTTATCATTAATTTTATTGTATATTTTAATATCATAACATTTTTTACATGTGTAATTAAATTAAACACAATTATATGTTACATTAGCATCGATAATAGTGAAAAACATCGATAAATACTATTGTTACATTAATATGAGTATTTAATTAATTTCATAACATTATTTACATGTGTACATACTTGATCTTAAATAATAGTAAGTAAATAAAATCCATATTCTCACATTCAATTTCATTACAACATTGTTTGAAAATCGATTTTTTCCACCACTATCTCAACTCTAAAAATGTCAATCTTCTATGTCAATGTCACCGTCGCAGAGATCAAGTTAAATTTTATAGAGTATAGTGTAGCTACTAATTAACCATTAAGACTACTTCTAGAAGAATGAATGTGCTCGTTAGTTATTATTTTGTGTAAATCTAAAAGCTGCGCGTTGATTGGGTATCTCGCAGCTTGTAGCTAACTTCACATCCGCCTACTTGTATATTTCGGCCTGAACGTACGAGTACAATGATAAAATACACTTACCAATGCAGTGTGGAAGTTAGTGGCCGAAGTGATTTTCCAAGCGCGTCTCAGTCTCGTCACCAGTTCGTCGAAATATTGCAACGCTTCGGAACGTGGTTTGATGCGCGTGTAGCGGGGAAACGTCGGTGGAAGCAAACGTTGGTTTATCATCGGCTCAAAACCCATAGGGTTTGGAGAGTCGGCTGGAATGAACAAATAAACAGCTATAAAGTATTCCAGCGCTTCAGAACGTGGTTTGAAACGCGTGTAGTGGGGAAACGTCGGCGGGAGCAAACGTTGGTTTATCATCGGCTCAAAACCCATAGGGTTTGGAGAATCGGCTGGAATGAACAAATAAACTGCTATAATACACCAGGGTCGATAATTTATACAACCAAAAAAAATCGATTTCCGCCAAAACTAAAAGTCCTATCGAAAAAAGTCAAATGGCAAAGTTGTAGGTAATAAAAAGATCTAAAACTTTTGCATTGACACTTTTTTCACATAACCTCAAAATTTATGTGAAAAATCCAAAAAACCAAGTTTTTAGTTTTTTATTTTTATCTTTTACAAAAATCTTTTTTTTTAACGAAATTTGGTGAAAACTTACCTTTTTATGTCCCAAATACGCTGTAATTTATTTGATTAAAAATATTAATTTTTTCACCTTATTTTGAATTAATATCGAAAAAACACCCTAATTTTCAATCGAAAATTCAACCGTCAAAATAACAGCTTTTTTCAAAAAGTTGGTATGTTTTCTGTTTGTTGAAATCCCTACTTTCCGATGGTGAAAAAAAAATATATATGTTACTATGGTAAATCTTCTCAGAAAATACAAAAAATCAAAAAAAATATTAAAGAAATAAATGTCAAAATGTACAAAAAATATATTATAAATCTATTAAAAATGTATAAAATATATATGGAAATCGGCCAAAAGTTTGTTATTAAAAATATATTTACGATATATATTTTATATATCTTTTATAGATTTTTAATATATTTTTTATGTATTTTGAAATAATTTTTTTTCATGGGATTAACTAAATTTGTTTGTGTAAAATTAAGGAGATTATTATTTTTTTATCTTGTACTAAAATATCATTTTATTTCAATCTTTAGGTTATGTTACGTTAAGCATACTATTTTTTAAAGAAAATATTACGATTTTTATGTTTGAGTTGATTGATACAGATATAAATAGAGATAGTATTTACCTTCCTATGCATCATGCTTCATATTCGAGAAAAACCGTTTTTCCCCTTAAACCCCCCCCCCCCCCCCCCCCCCATCCCCTTCCCGACGTCAGATCGCCCGTAAATTATTTTTCCTTTTATTTTTATAATATTCCCCTCCTTTTTTAATGGGTTTCATCCTACTATTATTTTTTTTCACTCTTTATTATTTTTTAAGGCTTCTACTCTGGTCTATAAGTATTCCAGCGCTTCAGAACGTGGCTTGAATATCTAATAAATCTTGACATTATTCGATTTCATTTCGTTCTATTTTATTTACTTTTATAATTTATGACTTATGTAAACCTACCAATCAAACCGACTGGTAGATCACCAAAACTCATTCTGGCAACATTGTGTTGTGAATATTGTCAAATTATTAATTTTCACTGGTGACTGTTTTGTAATTGATTTGTTTGTCTCTTTAATATTCTTTATTTTTTATTTATTTCGAATTATTATTGTTGTTGTTTATGTGATAATTAGGTATGTCATTGACGTTGCATGATTATTAGCTAATGACGTTTCAAAAGTGTATATTTGTACCTAATTGAAATAAATATGATTGAATTAAATTGAAGCAAATGTTGGTTTATCATTGGCTCAAAACCCGTAGGATTTGGAAAATCAAAATAATATAAAAATAAATATTGGAGGACATCTTACACGCGGTCTTTGACCCCAAACTAAGCAGAGCTTGTGATATGGCTGCCAGAGACTGATATACCACATGTACATATTTTAAATACATATTTAAATAGGTAGTACCTAAATAACACCCAGACACAGAGCAAACACCTATGTTCATCACATAAATGCTTGCCCTGGGTGGGGATCAAACCCACGCCTCTTTGATCCAGAAGTCAGGGTCACTAACCACTGAGCCACCGAAGCAGTCAACAATTCAATCATCAAAATTCAACAGTCAATTAAACAGCTAAAAGAAAATATGTGAGCGCCTCTAAAATATTCGGAGCCTTTAGAAAATCTCTTCTTCTTTAACCTCAATAGGTTCCTATCGTCGGCTATGATTGAATCTATTCAGACTTTGGACACTGGTCATGTGCTAATGATGTCCGAAGATTTCTGAGCCACGAACCTCGCCTTCTTTCAGGAGGTCATTTCTCCCGGATTTCCCTTGCATGATTAGCTGGAGTAGCTCACATTTGTCATTACATGTTAAATTGTAGGTCTCGGTTGTTTTGGCCATTTAGCCAAATTTAAAAATAGTCTTTTCATCACATCTATTTGAAAAGGACTACTTGGTTCGCCTTTAAGTGCGCCCAAAGGTGGTGTTTTCTATAAGGAACTTCATAAGTGTGCCGGAATTATCTTTGCCGCGCACTTTTTGAATTTGGAACAAATAAGTGCGCCGGAATGAACTTTGCCGCGCACTTTTTGAATTTGGAAGTATATTTTGTAATGTTAGTGTTCAGCGCCAAGAAAATGAATGAATGAATGTAAATATAAGTTTTCATTTGTTTTATTATTAGATACCATTTAATTTCATTTTAGTTGTTACTGTACGTTTTATTAAATAATAATATTACAATAAAATACGAGGCGCCTTTTATTTTCTCATAGAGGTGATGAAAAGTAGAGTGTACCACTCGGGCGCAAAATATGTTTTTGGCTCGAGCGACGTACTTTGAATCCCTCGCTACGTTCAGGATTCTACTCTAGAATCCCTCACTTCGCTCTGGATTCAAAAAAGCACCCTCGCCGTAAAAATATTATTTTGCTCCCATATGATATAATCTACTATTTTTATCAGAAAACTTTAGACGGCTTAAAAACTAAGCGAGTTCGTATAGGCCGGGTGGCTATCTCTGGTGTCAGAGTTTTTAGGCCGCCTGAAGGCCTCCGACATGGCTAAACGGTTAAAACAACCGGGACCTACAATTTAACGACATCAGCCACCTAGCTAGTTACTGATAGTATTATAAATGGATGTGACTTACAGTTTTCCAACGGTTGTGTCCCCTTGCCGGCAGTTTTGATAATGACTTTCATCATTTCGGAGCACCCGTTCAGCAGCGCCACGCAGTCGGCGCCCGACTGCGAGTCCTTCTTAGTGATCAGTAGCAACGCTTGGTAGAACATCCTAGTGAACCTGATGCGAGCGCCCAGCGCCGACCATAGGGTGTTCATCTGCGTGGAAAATTAAATTGTAAATAGAAAAATCACAAAAAATTTACCGCTTTATCACAAAAGATTTAAACACACATTTTAAATAAATAAATAAATAAAAAGCCTTTTTTATTTCTTACTACAAAAAAATTACATGAGCTAATTTAATCCTAGTTATCTATATTAGTAAGAACCCCTCCGCGGGTGAAGGCCTCCAAGGAACTCCAGCGTCCTCTGTCCTGAGCAGTTTGTAACCATCTTGAGCCAGCCATTTTTACAATATGGTCTGCCCATCTTGTTAGCGGTCTTCCTCTGTGGCGTTTGCCACTAGGACCGCACCATCTTGTTACTCTTGAAGTCCAGCGCTCATCAGACATTTTTGCCACATGCCCCGCCCATTTCCATTTCAGCTTTTGAGCAAAGTTTAAAGCATCGGTAGCTTTAGTTATGCTTCTTATCTTAATGTGTCTTAACACACATTAAACACTGTTTAATCGTGCAAATTGTACTGTTAAACATTGTCTAAGTCTTGCGTAAAACTTTTGTGATATGACGGATATATTTTAGGGCAAGAAGTTTATCTCCAACTTTCCGGCAGTTTACAAACGCTAAAGGCTGAGTGTTACGTAGCTACAGACTGCAGATAACCCAATCCTCATGCAGCTGTTTAATGAACTTCATAATCAGGGTTGTACTCACTCTGTCAATCTTATATCTTCTAGCAATCTCCTTCTTTCCACTCCATCTCATTCTACTGTTTTTTATGATTTTTCTTTTAGTGTCCGAGAAGTAGCGCTCTGGAATGACCTTCCTGTGACCATCAGACGTGCACAGAGCGTTGAATCTTTCAAGGCCCAGGTTCAGCAACATTATCTTTTATTTTTATTGTATGTATTATTAGAAGTATTTATGTATGGCTATTATTATGTAGTTTATTTTATTGTTGATTAGGAATTTTTAGTAACTTTCTTTCATTATTTTTTTTTGTTTGTTTTTACGTTTACACCGTCCTTGTCGTATTTACGTTTCCTCGCATCCAAGAGAGGTTGTCTGGAAGAAATCGCTTTTAGCGATAAGACCGCCTTTATTGCCTTTTCTGTCTTTGTTTTTTTGTTATGTTTCCTTGTTGGTGTCAATAAAGTGTTGTTGTATTGTATTGTATTGTTGTCTTATCCAGAGCTTGTAGCTATCGTCACAGCCGTTAACAATATTGATTTAGCCTATATTTATTCAATGATTAATGTGGATTTTTATAATATAACCAGCTAGAAGTACATGCAGCAAAGCAATACTGACAGGATTGTGGGTTTCAGTTCCTAAGTCAGCAACAATATACTGAAACCCTTACGGTTTCAGTTCCTAAGTCGGTAACAATATAAATCCGGAAGTGTGTGTGTGTGTGTAACGAGAATGGATAAACAGATTTTTTGCAAGAATATAATGTAAAGGTCGCGAAACGGATAGGCGAGTTCTCGAATATGTGTACCAACAAAATGGCTCAAAACTGTTTTTTTTTAATCCCTACCCGACCTCTGTACAGGGTTATCGCCTGTACTGAGCCGAAAAGAAGTGATTACATCAATATGAACATCTTTTACTATGGGCCAACACATAACTCGAGAAAAACAAATCAGTTGACCCCGTAGTAAAAGTTGTTCTGTAATATAATATGATGATCTGACTCTCTTTCGGCTTGTTAATGTTACTTACTTCATCACTACTACTCCTGGCCTTTTTATTCAATTCTTCTTCTTGTTCTCGGAGCATTGCTATACATTTCTGCTCGCTGACTTCCAAACTGGCATCATAGGAGTTGCCCGTCTGAGGATTCGATCCCAATCGGTATCCATAACCCATGGGTTGGAAATCTTCTTCTTCAAACACTTGTGCCCTGAAAATAATGTATGGAACTATTAGAAAAATTAGGAATTAGATTCTTCTTTCACATGACCTATAAGATAATATATCATCCTACTTCCTACTAATATTATAAACGCGAAAGTTTATGAGGATGGATGGATGGATGGATGGATGTTTGTTACTCTTTCACGCAAAAACTACAGAACGGATTGAGATGAAACTTTGCAATAATATCTTAATATATATAAATCTCGTGTCACAATGTTTGTCCTCAATGGACTCCTAAACCACTTAACCGATTATAATAAAATTCGCACACCATGTGCAATTCGATCCAACTTTAGAGATATGATAGTTTAAATCTCAAATTATAGTCGCAATTTTAATTTATTTAGCCACAGCAACGCGTGGCCGGGCAATATATATAAATCTCGTGTCACAATGTTTGTCCTCAATGGACTCCTAAACCACTTAACCGATTATAATAAAATTCGCACACCATGTGCAATTCGATCCAACTTTAGAGATAGGATAGTTTAAATCTCAAATTATAGTCGCAATTTTAATTTATTTAGCCACAGCAACGCGTGGCCGGGCAGCTAGTAACTTATATATCAGAATAACACATAGGCTAAAATTATTCTGATATTGTGTCAAAATTCAAAATATCATGCGGGCGAAGCCGCGGGTAAAAACTAGTATGCTATAAACCACAGCTATAAACTAATGGGAATGGTTGGCAAGCATGATGCATAAAGTAAAACATAATGCAAATAGATAACCTTATAATAATCGGCGAAGTGCGAGTCGGACTCGCGCACAAAGGGTTCCATATCATATGGATAATAATATACTTAATTATTGTAGCGCTCGTAGCGTAGTTTGACTAGGTGTTTGTCAGCGATCACCGAAATTAAGCAACGTTCCGCACGGTCAGTATTTGGATGGGTGACCGCGGGTGGCATTTTCCAACTAAGCGCAACCGTGGCTCGGATGACACGTTAAATTGTAGGTCCCGGTTGTTTTAACCGTTTAGCCATGTCAGAGGCCTTCAGGCGGCCTAAAAACTCTGACACCAGGGCTAGCCACCCGGCCTATACGAACTTACTTATATACTTAATTTTAAATTCATAATTTATTTATGATGTAAATATACAACTAAATATTCCGTGAATATTTCAAGCATCTACCTGTTACTGTTATAATGATCAGGCGAAAAATGGCTAAAAATTCTTGTTTGTTGTATGGGAGCCCTTAAAAGATCTATAGGTTTATTTTATTCTGTTTTTAGTATTTTTTTTACAGCGGCAACAGAAATACGTTATCTGTGAAAATTTCAATGTTCTAGCTATCACGGTTCATGAGATACAGCCTGGTGACAGACAGACAGACAGTGGAGTCTTAGTTAATGGCTGCCCTTTGGTTAAGGAACTCTAAAAAAGATACTACATAAATATGCAGTTTGCAAACAGTCCTTTTGACACATATGATCTAATCCCCAGATGTTGATATAGTGATTGGTCAACTTTACTTATTTTTGATATACATTGAATTTCATATTTATTTATTGCCACTAAGTGTTACATTTGAGGTCTTAATTAAGATATTATGTGCTTACAACTTAGTCGCCCTTGTCGGGCATTGCAAAATTATAACTTGCTTGGGCGCTCTCTATCCAATAATTACATTTTATTCTTATGAGCTAAGTTTAAGAATAGTTACATAGATGTTTTTATTATAGAACTATTAAGAGATCGAATTAACTCACATTTAAATTATATGGCAACTGTGTTGGAGCATACATACAGCCTTTGGTTTAATATTTACTGAAAGTGTATATCCCTGACTTACCTACTTATTTATCAAACTGTCCAAGTTCAGAATTAAAATAACTCGTCTTACTGTACAACAAATGTACTCACTTGTTAATACACTCCCTGATACAATCCAGTAGTTTGTAGACAGCAATGCAGTAAGCTTTGAGGGTCTTATTTGGTATCGAGTGTGGTTGATGAAGGTACAGGTTTGTGAACACCGTCTGAGCAAGGGAATGTCCTTCCAGCCAAGACACTATGCATGCCATTGTGGAGTCTATGATGCCGATGAGCTCGCTGGGCTCTAGTACGTCTATTTTAAGTTTGCCAGCCTGAAATAAATCAAACAAGCGAATCAATGAAAACTACCTTACTGACAAAAACAATGCTATGGGCCGAATATAACTTTTTACCGGCAGAAGTTAGTTAAAGGCCGCGCCATACAAGTTGGCGGATGTGAAGTTCGATACAAGCTGTGCAATATACAATCCTGACTGAAGCTCACATAAATACAACCTGCAGATGGCCGTCAGGGATCGGAACGAGGCAGTGATGGAGGCTCTGGGTCGGGAGAAGGCAAAAAAAAATGGCATAGGACGTGGAAAATGTGTATTTGTAAATTTGTAATTAATAAGAAATAAGCACTGCGCGCATGCCCCAAGCATTCATGCTCGGCATCGAAGGCTCCTTCTTGCGGCGGCATCATGTGCCGGGTCGCTCTCTTCCCTCAAATATGATCGAAGAGAGCGATGGCTGGCACATGTGTCACACTCGTGATCGGGTGCTGCTTGCGGGTCGCCGGTCAGCTCGTGGCATTCACGCATTGCACCAACTACTTAGGCTAAAATTTCAAGTATAACTTGTGTCAATAAAGAAGACATTTGGGGGATCGTGTCCTCTCACTTGCATGACCAAATGAGTGCAAGCGAGAGGAGACGAATTTTCGGATGTTTTCTTTATTGAAACTAGTAATACCTACTAACAATTGTCATTTTAGTTAACAAAGGGCACAGACCCTGGAGTTTGTGGTTTGTAAAATTTTTCAATAAAAAAAAGCTCACATAAAGCCACACGTTGATTGGCTATTGCGCAAATTGTAGCTTCTCAACCACAAACTTGTATGGCGCAGCCTATACAACCTGCGTGAAACCCAAATCTTCCGCAGTTAAGTAATCTTCAGTCAAGATTGGGTTTTGAGCAGCTTGTATTTAACTTCACAGCTGACCAGAAATTTGATAAGAATTTTTTTTTTAAATATATAATGATAATAAATGACAAAAACTTGACATCGCATGATAAAATAAAAAAAAATTATAAAAATAAATAAACAATCAGCAAAAAAGGCTATAATAATAATACCATGCTAAGTAAAGGGCTACTTACAGCAACAGCTTGCTGGAAATTCAGAGGTTTAGCATGACCTCTATTACACAACATCCCGGCATCCATTTTGGGGTCCATCATCTCTATTGCTGACATCGCCTCGAATAGCCCAAATAGTTGGCCATCATGCAACAATTCTCCCAGTTGGAGGTCTGAAAAATAATTTAAGTGCTCTAATTTTGTTGTATAGTTATGAATATTCATTATTCAACATAGAAGTTTAGTAAAAATGTGATAAATATCATCAATGGCCATTGATGACCCACTGCTAGGCATAGGCTTCATTTTGTTTACTTCTGTCTCAAAATTACAATGAAATTTTATTCTATTCTCCAATTGTATGTATAGAACTTTATGTGTAGAGCTTTTTGAGAGGCACGAACAAGTATTGCATCTCAGTGGTCTAAAAAAACAGCTGTTCTGGAAAAAGAACTTTGACATCCAACAAAATGCAACAGAAAAGCTAATTTGACTGCCTTGGTGGCTCAGTGGTTTGTGATCCTGACTATAGGATCAAAGAGGCGATGAGTGAGTTTGATTCCCACCCAGGGGAAAGTATTCTAGAAAATTTATAACATCTAGATTTTTCTGTATTGAAGACAATGTGATTAATCATGTTTTGATAACAGTTACCTTTGATATTGCTGAAAAAGTCAGATGTTATGTCAACCCAATTGTAAATCACTTCAGGGGCCGAGGTAAGTGTATCCATTCTCCTGTAACATTTAAATATATCACTATATATAAGCTTTGGTGTTTCTTTGCATCAGCTTTTGTCTGACTCGAGTTGACTCATAGTCGTCCGATTTGAATAATTCTTTTTTTATTAGAATTAGTATACTTTGAAATTGGTCCTATTTAAACTCTATCAAAATCGGCCAAGCCGTTTTTGATAAGTAAACAATAATGTGAAAAATGCTACATCAATCTGTGGGAAATATTCGCGAATTCTGTACATGGGTGAAGTTAGTCATGCTAATTTTGCAAAAAATAATTATTGATAATTAGGAGTGTTAGGAATAAAAAACGAGGCCCCACTCAGCCATGGACAGCCCACTTTGTCATGGCTGTTTACAGGAAAACGAAAATGTAGAGCATGTTTTGTGGTTGCAAAGCCAAAGAAGAAAGTAGAATAGCTAATGGATTGCATGATGCTTCTGCACTATCATCAGCTTTGTCATCTACATTGCCGTCATCTCATTCACTATCTTCGCTACTGGAGCAGTTCTGTCATCGTCCTAGAGCCACGCTCCGCTACTTTAAGGAGCTGGGCTGGCTCGGGTAGATGCTGCAGGGGGAAATGCACAAAACACCATATGACGTCAGTGCAGGACTTATTGCTTTATTGCCCCCACATTGAGAATAAGAGGCCCACTTATCAAAAACCTAATTTGTTTACAGAGGAAATGTTTCATTCACTTTTATTCATTTAATATTTAGCTTTAAGGACCTTTTATTATTTGTCTTTAGAATAGCCCTCAGAATAAAAAAATATGTAACATTCTAGTCACAGAGATAATTCAAAATAAAGCCTTATGCAATATGTTCAATTGGATAGTAGAGTCGTAGTAATAGAGCCCCATTACTCAATTGTGAAGCCCTAAAATGGGTAGGTTGGTTAACTTGACTTCCTAGGAATATCATGCAAAGCACAGCAGTATAACATCAATCATTCGCCTTGCCATTAAAAGCACGAGTACTAGCTGTTGGAATAGAAGGTTAGCTCAACAATCTGTCCTGTTTTAGTGAAAAGTACTAATACAATTTAAGACCACAAGCCAAGAGCAATATTGCAATGTATACTAACCCATCACCCTCAAAGTATTCTTCTATCAAATCACCCATTTTAGTTGCTAAAGCGTAAATATTTCATTTATTACCCGTTCAATAACGTTTGAACACTCTAAATTGTTCGGGAAAATGGGAAATAGAAGCAAAATAATGATTTTTATTCGTACGTATCGTAGCCGGCCGATGACCTTCCTAATTAGTGTTACAAGAATGTATTTTTCATTTACCCAGTTTGCCCTTATCTATTCTACCCAGCACCCACTGATAAGGTGATAACTAAAAAATTAAATATAAATTCTACCATTGGTCCTGTACCTACCAATGAGTTCTTTTGATTTTATACACGGTATTTAACATCACTAGGTATTTGGTGAAAAAAAATATCTTAAAAAACCTTTATTAACCTATAATTCAAAAGTGTGCGTGTCTTGTACTAGCCACTTTAATAGTCTACTGTAGGACGCAGGCCTACCCACAAAGGGTAATTGTGTCATATCCACCACGCTGGCCGAGTGCGGGTTAGTATATTCACATACGCTAGGTATCGAATTTCTGCTACGGACCAACGCAGGTTGCCTTACGATGTTATCTTTTACCGAAAAGCCAGTCGTGTGAAATTCCGTACATAAGTTCCAAAGAAACTCAAAAAAGAAAAATAAGTACTTCTTGTTTATTTTTTTATTCTAGAATAACGCAAAATTCTCAATGCTAAAAAGGGCCTTCCAGACGGTTTTAAACCAGTGTTTCAATAGGGGTGACCTTGCTTGTAGCCATCCATGTAGACTGCAGTTTTAATCCAAATTATAACATGACCTTCATCGTCTTTGGTTTACGGGCGCGTGTTTTCAACCACGGTTGGAACGCGTGGTTTACATCCGTGTAGCCGGCTGTTTACATTCAACCAAGGACAGTTGCGCTGTTACAGGCAGCGAGTGACACGTATGCGGGAGTGCAAAATGTCGTCCGAGGACCAAATCTTCGAACGCAATATTATAAGCGAAATTATTATTGATCATTGAAGTCCAATAACTCTAACAAGTTTGAATGGCTGAGAATCGATCGTTATTTTAACCAACGCTTCATCCATATTTTCGTTTTTTTTGTTTTTCGTCGTCAATTGTGGACAAAACTGCTAAAGCAAGGCCCACTTTATGAAATCTCGACAATGTTGGAGCCATTTGACAGCATGATACGAGTAGATTTCACGACGGGAGACGACTCGCGACTGATTCACGAGCCTGTTGGTGAGTGGATGTAATCCGTGTAGCCGAAACATACACTTGCGGATGGAAACCAAGTTCCCACCAAGGTCTCCTCTGTTGGGACACTGGTTTACAACCGTCTGGAAGGCTCTTAAGGAAATCGGATAAACTGGTAACCCTAAAATGTCACTAACCAGTGACATTGACAACTAAATGTTTTTGACACTATTTAATTTTTATAGCATTTGTAGATACGCTATAGTCTTAGAGGAAAACGTTTCTGGCTATAGTCTACAGTAAAAAAAAGACAAACGCTATGTAGCGCGATGGTAGCGCGCGAAATCATTATTTTTTTTTTATTATACGCTATAGTCTTAGAGGAAAACGTTTCTGGCTATAGTCTACAGTAAAAAAAAGACAAACGCTATGTAGCGCGATGGTAGCGCGCGAAATCATTATTTTTTTTTTATTTTGACTAACCTTGGCGGATGTTTATTATTATTTTCTTTGTCTCTGTTTGTACGTTTGTACCCATACATGCACGCAAGAATAAATTATTTATGGACTTACACAAACTAATTTTGCGGCAATGAACAGATAATAATATGATTTATTTATTCTGTTATCGTTCGTTCGTAGGTAAATTTAGTTTTTAATACTTGTGCTCATATTTATAGATAATTAATAAACAAAACCAAATCAGTGTATTTTAAAAGTTTATAAATATTTAACAAAGTTCGTAAAAGGAGATGGCGTAGTCGTAGCATTAGACTTTTCGTTGACTGGATCATAAACATCAAAGTCCAGTTGGGGCTGTTCTGTGGTGGCGGAAGATTCGCTGCCAGCGTCTGGAGATAGATTGGGGCTGGTGCCGCTTGGCTTCGACAGCGATACCCCACTCAAGCCCATATCCATGCAGTCGAAGTGGAGAATCTGAAAATGTAAGTAAGTAGTAGCTTACTATATTATTGTGCCTACCATATACCTGCTGTATTGTACCAGCCTTTTTTAACAGTCCACTGCAGGATTTAGGCCTCCCCACAAGGGTTGACTGGGCTCTATCCACCACGCTGGCCCAGTGCGGATTGGTGTATTCACAAAATCGAATTCCTTTTATGGACGTATGCAGTTATATTTTCTTTCACCGAAAAGCCAGTAGTGTTAAAATCCGTAGGTACCTACAAGTATTGTAGAAGTTCCACCCAAGAAAGTAATTGGTATGGGATCGGGATTTGAACTCGCTACCTCACGATTGTAGGGTGGGTGTAGGTACGTGATACGGCACCACGGACCACGGCATGGTAGTAAGTAACTTAAGTTGGTTGAAATCATTTAATTACAGACTTCCAAAAAAATCAACAATAATGTTACATGGATGTCACATCACAGAAAACTCAAACTGTTTGTTTTCGGCCAAAAAGAGGCCCTTCCAATTGTCTCCTGCTTTCCGTGGTGTGGAACTATTAGGCGTTACGCTATCATCGATTCTCAACTTTGGCTGTTATATATAGAGTCAAAAGCCCAATTAGCCTCAAAAAAACTTGGTGTTCTCTCTAAGGTGAGACGGTATTTTACACCTGAGCAACTGCTTAGACTTTATAAAGCGCAAGTCAGGTCTTGCATCGAATACTGCTCTCACCTTTGGGATGGATCTGCCAAATATCAGTTGGAGGCTTTGGGGTCCATTGAAAGGCGAGCCAGGAAGCTGATAGGCAACGAAACCTTGACTGAGTCGTAGCTGCAAAGTCTCGAGCATCGACGTAGGGTGGCGTGTCTGTCAGCCTACTGAGCCTACTATCGGATACACTTCGGTGAGTGCGCCCAGGAGTTGCACAATCTGGTCCCACCTGCCCCTTTCTTCTATCGTACGGCTAGACAGACGCGACCAAAACGCCACCCTTTTATGGTGGACATCCCAGGCGTTAGAACCAAGCGTTTTGAATCCACATTCCTCATACGAACTGCCAGAATGTGGAACGCTTTGCCTGAATCTGTCTTTCTGTTAAAGTACAATGTAGGTGTCTTCAAATCTCAAGTAAATAGGTATCTTCTAGGTAAGCGTGCTACATCCTAGACCGCATATCTGCTTAACATCAGGCAGTGTGTAGTCAGACGCAAACATAATCATCGATTTTGTGTTATATGAGGTTGAGGACTCTCTACGCCAAAAGGTTGCTGATCTAAAATGTTCTCCTTTGTTTCCGTCAGAGGCGCTTTACAAAACGCAAGAGGTCAAACAAAAAAAGAATTACTGTTAATATCGATTTGTGAGAATAATTAAGCCTATAATGAGGGTCTATTAAATGCGAATAAAGCTGGAAACATACTATCGGACGCGGCTTACGGACGCGACTGACAGCCGCGACTGATAGGTATCTAGTCTATGAAAGTACACTGAACCGTGCACACTATCGGACATAAGTCGCGGACGTCACCTTCGATCAACCTTGAGCGTTCGGACGTCCGAGAGCGATCTGGCACACCCCCTCTATAATCTAAGGGCACACCGGATGTTTTAAACTATTCACATTGCTAAGTCGCGGCTGTCAGTTGCGTCCGTCAGCCGCGTCCGATAGTAGGTATGTTTCCGGCTTAAATGTGGGACTCAAACGGAATGTCAAAGTACCTAACTATGAAAAAAAATACACAAGTGGATCCTCCAAGGCCTATGATGAGGTCCGTTAAAAAGGATCGGTGGTGTAGTGCTCGTAACGTAGTTTGTCTAGGTGTTTGTCACCGATCACCGAAATTAAACAACTCTCTGCACGGTCAGTATTTGGATGGGTGACCGCGGGTGGCAGGTTCCAACAGAGTGCTACCTTGGCTCGGATGATAAGTTAAATTGCAGGCCCCGGTTGTTTTAACCGTTTAGCCATTTCAGAGGCCTTCAGGCGACCTAAAAACTCTAACGCTTAGTATCATACTCATACGCAGGATTTTATGCATAGGCTAATTTATTTATCTTACCAGCACCGGAGCTTTATCGAGCCTGGTATCCATATCCATGCAGACGTGCAGCTTCTGTTCCATCAGGCTGATGTCGAACAAACGGATGCACATGTCCATGAGTCCTGGAGGCAGGTAGGGGACCGGGACAGGCACGCAGAACGGCGGAGGGTTTCGAGCTGGGGGATTACAAGTAACTTTATTATGTTAGAAGGTTTCTGTACTGTACTGTATCAGCCTTTTTAATAGTCCACTGCAGGACGTACAAATAGGCCATATCTACCACGCTGGCCCAGTGCGGGTTGGTGGATTCACATACGCTATCGAATTTCTTCTACTGACATATGCAGGTTGCAGTAGCGTAGCGTGCCTTGGCGGGGCCCCATATAAATATTGGTTTGGGGGCCCTTATGAGGGGTAAAGATTTCACAAAAGAAAAAAATGTTTGCATAAAATTAAAAGAAATATTTTTTCATCATAATTATACACATGTAAATGTCACTTTTTCCAAAATTTTAAAAAATAATTAAAATTACACACACACACACTCTCCTTGACTATTTTTCGGCAAACTGATTTATTAAATCATATTATAGATGATGATGACTAGTTTTTCTAAAGTTTTTCTAATTTTATTTCTTATTTCTTCTTATTCATTTTTGTTTACACACGTCGGGGGCCCCCGTGGCCCGGGGGCCCCGTATAATTGATACGGCAGATACGGCGGTAGCTACGCCCCTGGCAGGTTGCCTCACGATGTTTTCCTTCACCGAAAAGCCATCGGTGTTAAATCCGTACATAAATTCCAAAGAACTCATTGGTACGGGACCGGGATTTGAACCCACGACCTCACGATTGTAAGGCGGGTGTCACTACCACTAGACCACCGCGACTTTGAAGAAGAGAGAAGGTTTCTATTGGTTATAAAATAAATTATGTTAGGTAATAGTATTTAGTAGGTAACAGAAATGTTTGTTTAATTTTTAACCGACTTCCAAAAAAAGAGGAGGTTCTATGATCGTCTGTATGTAGGTAGGTGGGTACTTGTGTGTTTGTCGAAATTTTCGCCAATCGGGATCTGATTAGTAAAATATTTCAAAAGCGTAGGTAGGTATAGATAGGGGTATTCTCGCGGTCCCATTTAAAATTAATCACAAAGCGGCTGAGCCGTTTTTTAAAAATCAACGTTAATGTAAAAATTGTGCCTATAGTAGGTACATCGATTCCGGCGAACTATTCGAATTTTGTGCAAGACTAAAGTCGGTTGTGACAATTTTGTTGAAAAATTACTTAGTATAATAGATCTGCTATAATTTACCTATAGCCTCGTCCTCTTCCTTTAAGTCGGGTTTAATTACCACTTCTTGTAAGTCTTCTCGTAAAGTGTCAAAATCATCACCACATTATTATTTCAAGATAAACAGATAAACATATTTATTGGTAACTAGCGGACCCGGCGAACTTCGTTTCGCTTTCGAACCTTGTACAGAGTATTAGAAAACTACAAAAAAAAATAAGCCAAATCGGTCAAGCCGTTTTCATGTTATGTCGTGACAACGGAAAACGGGTTTCATTTTTATATAATATAGATTTCGTTTTAAAAATTACATGTCATTCAAATCTTAGTTAAGTAAATCATTCAGACCATTCATTTGTTAAGTAGATAGTAGATACAAAAGTATTGTACAAAATAAAAAAAAATAATTCACTACGTAACAATTAAAGTTACAAAATTCAATTGATTGGGAATAAATTATCTTCCACTGCTCTGAGACTACAGTCAGTTTCCTAAGCTAAATTTAACAGGCGCAAACTCAATTTCGTTTTATCTGCATGGCAGTAGTGCATTGAAAGGCACCAGATAGGTATGAGTTTTATGACTAGTTACGCAACTCATAAGCTTTCCAGTGCTTTGTTAGGCATTCATTTGTTCAAATATCTAATCTAATAACGCCCGCATCCATAACTGCAGCCTACATACATACCTAATAGGTAAAGATATTGATTGTAAGTAGGTACTTACCTAGTTAAATTACAGAGACTAGTTTATTATGCGGGATAGATTTGTAACTAGGTGATAAAACAAGTAAAATTAACTATATTTTACACCCTTCGTGGGTAGGCCTACGTCCTGTAGTGGACTATTAAAAAGGCTGGTACAGTACAGTACAGTATAACAGTTGGGTGCGCTCAGGAGTTGTACAATCTAGTTCCACCTGCCCCTTTCTTCTATCGTACGGCTAGACAGACGCGACCAAAGCGCCACCCTGTTATGGTGGACATCCCGCGCATTAGAACCAAGCGTTTCGAGTCCACATTCCTCATACGAACTGCCAGAATGTGGAATGTGGAACTTTGCCTGAGTCTGTCTTCCCGCTAAATTACAATGTGTCTTCAAATCCCGAGTAAATAGGTATATTTTAGGTAAGCGTGTTACACTATAGACCGCATAACTGCTAAACATCAGGCAGTGTGTAGTCAAAACTATGAGAAATTTAATAGTAGATTGTATCATATGGGAGCAAAATAATATATTGAGCGCGAGGGCGCTTTTTTTAATCCAGAGCGAAGTGAGGGATTCTTTAGTAGAATCCTGAACGTAGCGAGGGATTCACGAGGGACATTCTACTTTTCATCACCTCTATGAGAAAACAAGGCGCCTCATATTTTACTATAATATTATTATTTAATAAAACGTAGAGTAACAACTACATTGAAATTAATTGGTATCTAATAATAAAACAAATGAAACTTATATTTACATTATTTTCATTCAATTTCTTGGCGCTGAACACTAACATTACAAATACTTCCAAATTCAAAAAGTGCGCGGCAAAGATCATTCCGTCGCACTTATTTGTTCCAAATTCAAAAAGTACGCGGCAAAGACAATTCCGTCGCACTTATAAAGTTCCTTATAGAAAATACCTTCTTTGGACGCACTTAAAGACGAACCAAGTAATCCTTTTCGAATAGATGTGATGAAAAAAAGTTATCTAATATTATTATAATTTACCTGAATAACTGTTCCTGAAAACGGTGTCATTGTTCATTCTTACTTCCAAACCAAGTATTGACTCCGTCGGCTCGTATGTAAGCACTGCACAGGCTGTAAAAGAGGTAAGTATTAGTGCAAAGGTCAGATATACTTAGGTAGATAAGTATTTAGTCGATCATGTACCTTCACATTGATTGATCTTTATACCTAGGTAATATAATTCACGAGGGACTTCTAGTATCTTTATCGTGCAAATCTATCATTTTTAAATGAATATCACTACATTCCAATGATATAGCTGATCTTCACTGATGGACATGACAGATGGACTTTACTGTACTTTGAATAGAAGCTATCTATTTGTTTGCAGCATAATAATTTATCGATCGATCACTCGAGATTAAAGTTAATTCACTGAATTATTAGGTGAATGAACCCTCATTCACCTAATAATTCGCTAATAGAAAAGTCTTTCTTTATTTGAAATGTGACAATAAATGAGTTTAGTATCACATTATGTTGTATGATATTTTTCCATAAATCCCACTCACATCCTGGCTGACCAAAATCAAAATCTATAGCAAGCGTAGGTACTGATAAATAGCAATACGAAAACACCATCCTTCTTACTTCAGACAGAAGTTTCAGGTTTCAGATCACTTTGCGAGACACATAGGTACATCATTTATTATAAGAAGGGCAGAACTCCTGCTAGGCTTTGATTTTGGAAAGCCGATCCATTCGCAACTTACTTCTTCTATCAAAATTAAAGGTCTCGATCCGTATTCCGGTGCAGCATTGGCACTCCAAACCTTCGCAGATGCACCTTCCGCCCCTGAACGGCAGTCGTAACAACCAGCCCGGCTTGTACCACGGACGCGGCATCATCTTTCTGATCGTCTGAAAGGAAATGAGTAAGTATAATTGTTTTTCGCAAAAAATGGCATAACTTCAACCGTGTACAGAATTCGAATAGTTGGCACGGTTCGATGTAGGTAGTATTTTTCTTATTATTGTCGATTTATAAAAAATGGCGCAGCCGATTCCTAAAAAGTATGATCTACCAAACAATATCGATATCGGACTTCTCTGTAAAAAGCTGTGCGTGGTTACACATAAAAATATAAAAGCGTCGACTTGAAAACCTCCTCCGTTTTCTCGTCGGTTAAAAATTAGATCTTTTAGATAAATATGATCACCTCGTGACATGAAACACGTGAGGCGAGGTGAAAGATAACTTAGTAATAATGACATTATATTATACTAGTTTTTACCCGCGGCTTCGCCCGCATACGCAATATATCATTATAATTTATAGTCTATGTGTTATTCTGATATATAAGCTATATTATTGCAAAGTTTCATCTCAATCCGTTCAGTAGTTTTTGCGTGAAAGAGTAACAAACATCCATACATCCATCCATCCATCCATCCATCCTCACAAACTTTCGCGTTTATAATATTAGTAGGATCACGAAGTAAGATCATCTAAGTAAATTACGTTGCCTTGCCGGGTTAATGTCATGAATACGAGATGTCATCTGATACATGCTCTTATTTTTAACTATGTAAGTATTTATCATCATCATTTGTATAATAACAGACTTGAATTGAATGAGAAACTATTTCCAAAGAATAGTTGGCAGCATTGCCATTCAGGGTGACAATGTTGCCAGCATGCTGGGCACGCTGCCAACTGGCAGTGGGCTTGTGCATTTGGATTATCTTTAGACCTTCAAAGCTCTGTGGATGATCCAATTGTTTGTTATCTAGTAGTAGTAGTTTTAGATTATATAAGTCTTGTATTTAATGGTAGTTTAAATAGGCACTGGCCATATGAAAAAAAAAATGGCAGTAGATTTAAGAGACCAGCTTTTACCCGCGGCTTCGCCCGCATGATATATTATTTTGATTTTTGTGCTACCTCATGGGAACCATTTACTTATCCGGGATAATAAGTAGACTATGTTACTTTTCGTCTTTCAACCTCGAGGCCCTACCTTACCACACTTAATAAAGGAGGTGGAAAAAAAAAACCAAAAAAGAAACGATTTGACGGTTGTTCGATTCGACAGTCGTTTTTTTTGAAATTTCTTGAAGCGCACTCTACAATAGCTCGCAGATAGCAGTATTTTTCCTACTTATCGTTATATTATGAAAAAATTACGCTATATAATTATAATTTATAGCTTATGTGTTATTCTGATATATAAGCTATATTATTGGAAAGTTTAATCTCAATCCGTTCAGTAGTTTTTGCGTAAAAGAGTAACAAACATCCATCCATCCTTACAAACTTTCGCGTTTATAATATTAGTCAAAAGGAGGTAGGATAGAAGGATGCAATTTAAAAGTCCGAGGAAAAACTTGCTCAATGAAAAAGTTTTGAGACTTCCTCAACTGCTTTATATGTTTGCATCAAGTTTTTATACCAATATAATTAATTTAATTCACGGCTCAAACTAAATAAGAAGTCTACTTGGTTTCAGATTCACGAAGTGTTTACACCGGACCTCAAGATACAGGCTTAGCCGAGTTTGAGGGCCCCTGGCAATTGTAACTAATGTATATTTATTGTGGTAAAAAAAAATATAATTTCATTGATTTCTCAGCAAATATCTGTAGATGTTTCTAAAATAATTCCACTTACCTCATTGCTTTGTAAGTCGTAATAGATCGAGAAATCGGTAACATCCATAACGTTTTCATCGTCTTTGGCTTTGAAAAATGTTCTTTCATCAAATTCATGTGCTGAAATAAAAACAAGTGTGTGGGCAATAAGATATGTAGGTATTTAATTAATAATTTATAGTTTTTAAAAAAATATCAAAACTTAACACCTATTTTTACCTAAGTGGATTTAGAATTTCTTGTACAGCGCTAATACGTCTTTGTATTGGTTTTTACTACCTATTTTGTACTCTGGTGCTAATAAAGATTTATTTATTGATTTATTTTATGGTGTTTTCCCAAACACAACCACTCTTTCAGGTAGATGATACGAAAAAAACAGGTTCAAGTCCTGCATTCGCGAGAAATTTTAAATTTATTTAAGTACCTGACACCTACGTGACGATATCCAGAATACACAAATCCGAAGAACATTTAAAATCGTTTGTTTTTAAAATGTTGTTTTGATTGGTAGAGTGCCAGCACTATTATCTTGTTGTATACCTAAATTTAAAAAGACCCAAGTGAAAATATGACATTCTGTACCTAAGATAAAAATTACACCACTGAACAAAGTATGTCAATTCCACTTACCGGCGCAAAAGCACACACAGCACACAAAAAACAAAACCGCGACGGTTGTTTTCGTTTTCATTTTACCAGACGTTCGTTCAACCTAGTTCGTCTGCGGTCGACTCTAGGGACACCATGCAAATGACGGCAAACCTACGTCAATGGCAACAAAGGTACCGGCTACCGGCTAAAGTATTTGTATGCAACAACATGCGCGCGCTACTGGCTTGCGGTACTTTCTAGAGAAACTCCTGCGCATCGCCGATACACACTATCGCAGTCCGTTTGCAACGACCAACTGATTTTTCTGATTTCACGGATTCACTGTTAACATCGGATTCCAGCGAGAGAAAAACATTTGGAGTTAATAAATTTTAATTTATTCGGTCAAAATCAACAAAGCTATTGTTTGTTCACAATTAAGAATAGCTTATACAAACTATAGATTTCTTTTTGATTTTAAAACTAACAAAAATATTGTTTTCGTCACTTGTATAGTAAACACACAGTCAATAAATCTTCCGTCACATTTGTAATTGTTCAGTCAAATTCATTAGTTTGATCATCGGTCATCATCTTCATCATCGTCTTCATCATCATCGAACAGGTCGCCAAGCAGTGATCGTACAACGTTCTCATCATAGTCGTCGATATCGTCTCCGGAATCGATGACAGCGTCCACTCCCCCTTGTGGGTTCGGTACGTGAAGGCCGCCACCTTCATCGGGACCTACCATGGTCACCCCGTTTGCTCCCATTCTACAAATCAAAATCAAATTATTTTAACCACTTAAATAACAATTGTATGATCAAAGACATTGAAATCAACGTCTTTGTGTGTGATTCTGAGGGTGTTTGTACTTCAGCGTGTGGACATAGTAGACGCATGACCTCATTAAGACCGCATGATCGCGTTGGATGCAAGCCGCTTTCAACTTCAGTCTTATTGGAGACTCTAGAACAGGCCTATGTCCAGCATTAGACGTCCTTTACCATTTTCACTATCCATCAGCACAGAGTTACATAGGTACCTATCACAGAATTTTCATCATCTATCAGAATAAATTATTGCAATAAAGTGAAAAGTAAATTCGTATAGGCCTGGTGGCTAAACCTGGTGTCACAGATTTTTTCAGCCGTCTGAATGCCTCTGACATGGCAAACGGTTAAAACAACCACGGTACCGCTTAGTTGGATATGCCACAAATTATAGAAACTCTGTGATATTAGTATATACGTAATTATCAACACAGCATTTTTATTAGCGACATTGAGATAGAACCTATTGAGTAACGTTTCTGTTTCAATTTATTTGTACCGTGACAAATAAGGTAAACGTACCAATGTACGGACGTTTTTGAACTTTGCTGACTTTGAAATAATACTACCCTTATACTAATAGACTTACAACAACAAAGTGAATATGACCAGGTAGGGCATTTATCTAAGTTTTATAATAATTAAACTTTTTTTAATTTGTTTGAGCTTTAATGGGAATTAATATCCAAAATGTAAAAAAATACCCAAATGTACCAAAACGCGGACGAATTGTCCTAATGCGCGGAATGTCGTCCCAATTCCCGGACGCTATACGAAATTGAACTCTATTCGCTTTGTATTAGAATCTAAATTGTCTTACTATTGTATTATTAGTTTTATGAACTTTAAAATCGACCCGAATCTTGGACAAATCGTCCCAATTCCAGGATGCTATTCGAATTAGAACTCTATTTGCTTTACATTAGAAATTAAATTGCCTAATTGTATTATAACTCATTATTATTATAGAATATTTTAGTTTAAGCCATTTAAGGTCTCATAAATCAAAGAAATAATAGTTTACATGCAACAAAATATATTTCAAACAAACAATAATCACATTATGAAAAAAAAATGCTGAAAAGTTAGGTAGTCAACACTAATAGCACTGGTAAAGGAACCGTATTTAGTCCGTTGCAAGATAAGCGGCTTCAATGATTCCCAAGGTAATGTATTCAGTCTTCCCATACAAAATTAAAATGCGTATTCTTATATATTAATATCCCACAGTCTCTAAGGCAACCTCAGTAGTATAGTTACCTTTAAAACACGGCGTACCTAGATATGACAGAAGTGGCACTACATCTGGTGGTCAGAGAATTAATGTTTTTAGTCAGAAGTCTTGGTACATTCTTTGAGAAAGAGCTATGAAAAAGCTTGCCCGTTGAAAAATGAGAACTTTAGTTTTTCAGTCCTAAAAAACCAATGGTGGAATAATAACCATGCTCAAATAAAAGGTCAGACATCTTTTCAGCAGAGCTATAAGCACTGATACATCAATGAACTGACAAGAGTATATATGCACCACCTATTCAAGGTAAAAAAAGCCAGAAAAACTCACGGAAAACGTTTAGCAACTCTATTCAATCTAAGAGTGAAACTACGTGACTCAGAAAAAATATGTCGAGTGACTCACATATAAAGTTAGGCATTTCAAGAAGCTTGGTAGTACTTATAAAATCTCAGACCAGAAGCAATTTGAATTGCTTCTACAGAGGTACTTTTACCGACTGTCAACTGAACTACACAGATGGATGGGAACCACATAAATCTGGTATAGAAAACAGGGGATTTTGCAGACTTATTGTCACATAGGAGACTCTTTTATGGGTAATAAGCACTTTCCAACCACACAAGGCACCCAAACTGTGTGAAATATATCCAGTTATTTTCCAATGGGGTCTAAAAATGATAAAATACTTTTAATCACCATATTTAGATCGTGTATGGTGTGGATTTTTCAGATATATACTTAAAGCCTGGAGAGAAGTAACAGCAGTGGTCTTACTGCCAAAGCCAAGAAAGATCGATTAGACAAATCAAGGTTGTTTGCACCAATGACCTCAGCTCTTTCTTATTGAAAACGCTGAAAATAATCTGCAATGAACACATAACAGAAGAGCACATAGATCCCTAGCAAAAAACACAGTAATCAACAATAATCAACATGCCTATTAATCAGGAAAATCAACGGAGACAATCAGGTGGAGAGCACTCCACCAAGTTACTTACAAAATCAAATCTGTTCAACAAAATCAGTTCTGTTTAGCCAACTTCATTGACATTGAAAGGACGTTTGTTAAGACTATTTTCATTAATATTATTATTTAGGTAAGTTTGCGAAAATAGTAGACAGTAGTGCATTATCATAATACTCGCTAGCAGAACATTTAACTTTGAAATGGCAAGCACGACGCGCTCACACAAAGTCGCTCGAGTCACAAAAGACTGCCTGGAGACAAGGTAACTAGTAAAAATGACATGATCCCTATCACATCATTTTACTAGTGGTCGAATTTGTTGCACTCTTTAGCAAAAAAAGGCATTGTCAATGTGGCATATGCTGAAAACCTGGTGCTAATAGCGTCTGGACTTTTTGACTTTCAACTTCGTGTTAGGAGACAAAATGAAAAATGGTGTGAACGCCACAGACTCTCCGTGAATGCACCACTGAAATGGAGTTAGTGTTATTCACACAAGAAAAACAAGAAAACAGATTTATTATTATACTACTAGGAACTCTATGTATGATACTACTAGGTTAATACTAATCAATGAAGTTAAATATCTAGGTATCTGGCTAGACTATTAAGTTCTGTGGAAAAATACTCGAATATGTCACCACTAAGGCAACAACATTTTATGTCAATGCTCTAAAGCGTTAGGAAAAGACTGAAGTCTAACAAATAATCAGATACCAACACTCGCAAAATACAACTATGCTACGAGAAACGCAGAATAGCGTGCTCTTTAATTAACAGATGTATGAAAAAGACACACTCAGCTGCTATTGAAATAATCTTAGAGACCACACCGCTGCACCTGCATATATACAGCAGGAATCGATGACTAGTGGAATATGTGGAAGAATATGAGTGCCACAACAACCCACTGCAAAATAATCGACCGGACGATGGCAATCATCTCCAAAGCAAAAAATGGTACGAATATTATAGCTAGAACACAGCTCGACAGAGAAAAGTATGAACTAGTGATAGAGAACGATGTATCTGTCGATATATTGCTATCTTGGAGCATATACGCAGATGGTGCAAAAAACAAGCTTGGCTAAGAGATTTCTTTGCCAAAATTAAAATCTGAGCACGAAAAATCTTACTTAAGATAATCTTTTAAAAATAATGTAAAAATATAAATATTATAATATTGTTTTAAATATACCTACGTTGTAAATCGACCAAAAAACATTTTTTGTCATGTATAAAAATACTGTTTAAGCAATACTAAAGCAAACTGGTTACGACTATTGCTTGGACCAGCCCAAACTAATTCTTGATTCAAAGGAATAAGACGCAAACGAATTATAATAATCGCATTTTGCACAATTTTGAAAACGATGTTATTACATGCAAGGATAAATGAGACTTATTTCAAGGCAATAAGGTCGAGATCCGAACTTTGGTACAACGGTCATTAAAAAATTCATGTGTGTCCCACTTCTCGGACGGAAAATGTGATTATTGTCCGTGCATTGGGACAAGTACAGGTTTAGTGAGTACCAGTAGGCGGATACGCAAATATTATAAATAATCATAAAGATTATGTCTAGATTATAGGTTATAATATTAAGTAATTTATCTAAGTATCGTTATAAAATAGCACACTTACTGTATCACATTAGACAACTAAGAAATGAACTGAAGTTGATGACAGGGTAGGCACCAGATTCAGCTACTGAATTAACAGATTAACGAAAATTTTACGACTTCGCACTTTTGAGATAATTTGGTTTGGACACCATTACACTACGTGTACAGTTTTGCCTGTATAATACTTTGAAATATAACCAAGTATTTATTGTCATTCATAAGATTAAGTTAAACTTTCGTAGAAAATTACAAAAATTAAAAATCCGAGTTACGTCCGCGTTCTGGGACTCGTCCGCAGTTACGTACGTTTACCTTAGCCTTAGAAGAGCGTCTATATTAAAGTCCACTTTTACTATACAATTTGTATGGTAATTTTCAGTACTCACCTCAAACAGTCAAACGCAAAGTTGAAGAGCTCGTAGTCTCGCCATTGTCCTGTCATTGCCAAGCAAAAGTGAAAGTTCCGGCCCGGGAAGAAGATGTTGTAAAACTTTGCACACACTTTCAAATTGGACAACCTTGGAGGGCTTATGCATATAGGCCTTGGGTTTTTTCCTAAAAAAAATTAAACAAGTTGCAATCAAATTAGAAGATTTATGGAAGCTTGTTGAAATCAAAGTTTGTTATAACGTAAGAAGGGCATATTTACCTGACATAGAATTCTCGTAAAGAACCCTATTATTCAAGGACATAGCGACATCAAAGGCGAAGTCACCCGGATGGTATGTTACTTTCATGCAAGCTTTTTGTCTCAGCAAGTCCATCAAATATCCAGTGCAGCATTTGCAGATTCCCTTGTCACAGGAACATCTTCTATTTGAAGAGGATGAAGACGAACTGGAATTAGTGGCATTTTGGACAACACTTTGTCTTGCACGCGCCAAGCTTGATACTGTGAAATTCTTTTTTAAACTAATTAAGCTTAGTAGAAAACTGTCAGGCACTTCAAAATGTTCATCGCGTAAGTAATTAGACAGTTGCTTTTGATTTGTCGCTCCAACATTTGCATCTAAAAATAAACACAAGAAAGTAATAATAGTTAGGACAATTATTTAGTAGAAGAATTTAATTATATAAGCTTACCTCCTTGGATGCTATGTAAACATAGCGTGTAAATAATAAATAACACTACAAACACCATTATAGGGGAAAATTAACGCGAGGCGTTGCGTGCGCCAGTCGTTCGAATAAAGCAGGCACTCCAATTCGCAAGCGAGTATGGAACCGGTTCAACGGCGCCAGGGAAAGATCTGTCCAATACTAATTGTCAAACCACTTATACCACTTTCACGTGGAATCGGTTGCAAAATTTACACAACTCTGACTCATTCAAAAACAACAAGAATCACGAGATTTCGAAAAAATTTATTGCTCGAATTGTAAATAAATAATTAAATAATTGTGCTATGCACTGTTTGGCTACAATAAATAATCACTGGTAACTAGATCTATATCACACTCGTTAATACTTCATCACAATTCACAGGTTAATATTTCGACCGTCGAAAATGTCTCCCAGAGCGTCACCGATTCCGTCAAATGGTCCATCGTCGCCACCTCCCCCGAAAATGCCATCTCCATCTCCTCCAAAGATTCCTCCACCTCCATCACCTCCAAGGAGTCCACCCTGGGATCCACCTCCAAACAACCCTTCTCCTCCACCTAATACTGTTTCAGCTGCGTTTTCAATAAAGCCTCCCCCTTCTTCACCGCCGTTCCCAAAAAGGTTTACTGGCTTAGGACCAGATGATACGGGTTTTGGTTTTTGTCCAGTTTTGACTCCTGATGCACCCAAACTGAAAATATAAAAAATAATAAAACATTTTTTGCAAAAAATAGCAAAACCGACTTCCATCGTGTACAAAATTCGAATAGTTGGCTCAAATTGATCTATGCAATTCTTACATTATTGTTGATTTTTTAAAAACCTCAGGCTCATCGGCTCAGCTCAATAGTACCACCTTGGAAATATGCCCTTTTAAACTAAAAAAACATTTTTAATCCGTTCATAATTAACGAAAATATCGATGATAAAAAAAATAAAACAGAAAAAAATACATACAGACGAACATAGAACCTCCTCCTTTTTGGAAGTCGGTTAAAAATATGAAAAACATGTCGGTAAAATATTTGCACCATTTCCAATCAATCTCAATCTATTGTTATGTACATACCTGAAACACTTGAAAGATGCTGAATAAACTTGGAATCCTCCTATATCGGCATTAATATCTAAACAGGCGTGAGCATTCCTGTTTCTAATCCTTATGTTTGATATTTCGGCACAAACTCTAACAAACGGGGCTCTTCTGGGGTTGAAACAAATAGGAGGCGGATCACTCGCTGAAACCAAATTATATAATTTACATTTTAATATTTACATAACTTGCACTGTACACATTTAATGCATTGTATACCAAATCTATTACCTGAAACTCTTCTTCTAACAACAGTGTTATTGTTGACGCTTAACCTGACATCAAAAATGAAATCCTCTGGAACGAATGTCATATTTCCACATGCCTTCATTCTAAATCTTTCCATGATTGCTCCTGTACAACATCCACATTGCCCATCCAGACACGAGCATGGAAATCTTACCACTTGGCCTGGTACATCTTGTTGTGGATTTTCTACCTCGTCCTGTGAAACCGGGGCTACTGTAGAAGCTACAGGGTTTGGTGCGTTTACTATTGGGTCTTGTAATGGAGGTGTAGGAGACCCAATTTGATCTTGTGCTGGACCAGCTTGTTCGTCATCCACTAGAGTAGAATCAACAGATACGTTGTCTACCACTTCTTCTTCTTCATCTTCAAATTCATCGTCTATGTCATTATCATCGTCTTGGACATTTACAGGTAGCGTGATGGTAACTGGCGACCTCAGAATAGGTGGTGTCGGTCGCAAAGCTTGTTTCCAAACCGCATGAGGCACTTTAAATTTAACTACGTCGTATCCACTATCTTCCGAAGCTTTTTCTTCAGCTGTTAATTAAGAAAACGATTGATTTACTAAACTCGCTTGTCTTTTTACGACTTGTGTGTCGAAGTTATAAAAACTCACCCAAAACTGAAGATTTCCGGATCGTCAAAGCGTAAACTAATATCACTAAGTATAGTTTGACCGTCGAGTTCATATTTACAATTAAAAAGTACAATTAGCCGCCTGTGCTTGCTCGACCAGTACAAAACGTAACTGTGACTGCTTCCAGAGTATTTAACCGGTGACCACTAAAGTACTGATGTTTATTTAAGCGCACGGCCATTGAAAAGAACAAGTTTTAAATTTTAATGCGAGACAGGAGAAAGTCGCCACTTAATCGATATTATGAATGCCTGCCTACTTTCAGAGAGGATGCGTGGTCTGCATGGATATTTTCGTCATCGTAATAATTTATTTCATTGTGTCAGTATTGCACAATATTAGCTGTTGTTTTGTTTGAATGCTAATGTGGCGTAGAAATGTTAAGTTCTATAGCAGTCAATGCATTGAGTTGACAGGCAATCATGTAATTATAAATTTTTAAAAATGTTTTCTGTCATTGTCAATCAATTTTAATTACCTAACTTTTTCTTATGACTCAAAATTGAAATATATTTAACTTTACTTTCCATTTATACTCCTCTTTTGGAAAGTCTGTTATAAATTCATTGAAACTATCATTTTTGTAATGTGCATTGTTAACTACAAATTCTATTAATATCTACCCAAGTTTTTAGTGATTTTATAATATTATAATGTATAATAACGTCTGAGCAGAAATTTGGTGCCTAGATATTTAGTCTTTATCTGTCATTACATAGTATGTTTATTATAATTGATTTTTTTTAAATAAAAGACTTGGGATTGTACCATGGGATTATTTAAACTTTTTTATTTAACTAGTCAAAAACGGCTAAATGAAATTTAATTACATATTTAAAAGTTTTGGAATACAAAAAGGTTGTCGAAAATTCACATAAGTATTTTATTTTGAATATACTGTATATACCTAAATAAAAATATATGCTGACAAACATTGCATACATAATTATAACCCTATTCATTTTTCGATATTAATAAAACAGTTCAGCATGTATTTTTGTGTGATTTCTAAATCTTTAAATGTTTGAATATTTTCATATTCTTATCACAGAAAAATACAATTATAATAAACATATTATGTAATGACAGATTAAGATGTAACTTTACTATGTAATTAATAGAATTTGTATTTAAAAATCCAATATTTTCATAAGATTGCTAAGTTACATAATCTTATGAAAATATTCGAGTGACTAGGTGACCTAACTAGGTAATGTTCATTAGTTAAAGAGTTGTTATTTGTAAGTTAAATGAAATGATGTTACACGATGTCAGGAAAAAGTTTATTATAAAAATTCAGTCATGCAGAATAAATAAATAATCACTTAAAGAACCTATTTACACACCTACAAGATAAATTAGAAATAAATAAATATTAAATCTACTTATGGACTATTGTAACTTTTGCGTCATACTTGCGACCATTCACCACGCATCATTTTGTTTTGTCTTCTTCTGTCTTTTTTAGTTTTATTTTTTCCATTGCCCTTATTGTTTCTAGCCATAAGAAGCGCATCTTCCATAGTATCTATGACATCATGATACTCGGAGTAGTCGGGTTCTTTTTCTTGGGTATGCCTATTTTTTCTCTTCTTGCCGAAAATGCCCAATTGGTCACCAAGAGTCTCTCCAATATTAGATAAATCAAGAACATCTAGATCTTCTAACTGGAAATCGTCATTCTGCTTTTTTCGGGGTAAGGTGAGACCTTCATAAGCATTTCCACCGACTGAATCGAATTGATAGGCATAACCTCGGCTCTCGTCAGCATTTAGTTTTTCTTTTTCATCAACAGTCTCTTCAGTAGAGTCCAGAGTTTGCACAATCTGTACCATATCATCGTTGACATTGTCATCATCGGTTGCAGCTGTTGGTTTAAGTGTTATTATTGGTACTTTTTCATAAGTCATTTCTTTTTCAACTTTGCTGGATCCTTTGGCATCATGAGAACTGAGAGGTAAAACGGGCATTGATGAAAGTTGGCCAGTTATATGTGCTAAAGACATTTCTAATCCAGGATCTTCAAACTTGGTGACACTTTTAGCGGTGGTGGGTTCAACTCTATGAGCAATAATTGGTTCAAATGTTTCATGTGTTGAAGATATCTGGTTATTTTTTTCTGTCTCTATTTTAGAAGTAACTGACACCTCTAATGGGACAGGGGTAGTTGATGCGGTAGTAGAAATGGAAGAAGAGATTTCTTCAATGGAAGCAGTAGTTGGTTTTCTTGTTGTAGTTCTGCGCGCAGGTCGTCGATTGTTATTGGCTGGACGCACCCTTACGGTAGTAGTTCTAGTAGGTCTGGATGTCGTAGTTCTTGTACTGGGTCTCCTTGTGCGCCGTGTAGGTCTAGGACGCTTGGTAGTTGTAGTTGTTGGAGGAGGAGCTTGTTTTTTCTTATTTTTGTTCGATTTCTTGCCGCCTGACGAACCAAACAGGTCTCCTAATAAGTCTTCTCCTAAAAGACTGAATCCTGTGTAGTCTGCGCTTTCCACGTCATTTACGGCGTCGAGTGTACCTGGAATATAATAAAGAATATTCGTAAGTAAAGCAAGCTAAGCTACTTTTTTGTAAGCGAAATTAAATGCCTGATCTTACTTTCTTCATCGTCATCATCATCGTCATCGTCGTCGTCGTCATCCGCTCCAAGACCATAATCATCATCTTCATCATCGTCGTCATCTTCACCCTTTTCGTCGGGTATCAATGGCAAAGGATCGGCGGGTTCTGAAGTTACTCCCTTGGAGCCGAACTTAAAGCAAGAGACTCTCACTGCAGCTTCTACCGTACTCTTAGACTGAAGCTCTAAGCCGAGACAAGCTCGGAAATCTTCTCCAGCTCTAGCAATATTGTAGACTCGGCCACAAAATTTGGAAATGCCACCGGGTAGTGGCATACATACTGGACTGGGCTTCTTACCTGGAAGGACAAATGATTGACAAGATATGAGTTCGAGATCATTTTATTATAAAGCAATATATTTTAGAAAACGAGTGAAAGTTTACCATATCGACGTTGAAGTGCGAATATCTTCTATCTAACATTTTAAGTGAAAATGAGTTTTGTATGGCATTGGATTTAAAGTTCAATTTTGCATGTACTGGCAAAACTCCTAAGTGATTGGAATAAAAATAACGTGTCAAAATGATTGTGGTAATACCTCCTAAATTATCACGAAAATTTAGTCGCAAATAATTGCTGCTAACTAATTCTAACTTACAGTTAGAAATATCTCCTAAGTTAAATATACATCGTTTTGTATTTTTTTTTGTGCGAATACTTCCTATCTACATTGAAACACGTTCTTACTTGATGAAAGCACTTGTTTGAATGAGACTGGAAAGAACGACGCGTCCTACGCGTGAAAGAGAAAGGAGATGTGTTTCCTTTGGTGCGCGTTGCGTCACTCTGCAGCTTAGTTACCGGCAAGTAGTTTGACGTCCGATAATTTCGCGGCTTTTACAATTTGAAAATAAGTTTTGTGTTTGGTTTATTGACGTTTTTAAAGTAATAATCAGTTGGGAAGAAAAATAAACTACGGCAGCTGTTTGGACACGCTTGGATCTTGGCAAAATAGGTAAGAAAACTTGTAATTTCGTATAACTTCATAATAACCTTCAATGAAAGTTCCTGAAGGAGTATGTAATTATTTTTAATCACATTATAATAAAAAAACACAAATTTATTGAGTATTTGAGTATAGTGTCCATGACATACATAATTTTAAGGCTAGGTATTTGATTTAGCTTTATTATTTATTAAGCAGTTTGTGAAGATAGAAGATTTTTCCATCAATTTTGGTTTTTTATTGAAACCATTTTCTCCTACCTTAATTATTGCTTTGAGATAGGAGGTATTTCTGTTTTTAATTTAAAGTTTGACCTATATTTTCTGTTAAATAGAAGTTATTGATACATTACAAGTAGTAGGTACATCTATTATTTTATTTCAGAATAATGTCAGGATGGTCAAAATGTTTTCAAAGATTAAGAGCGGGTCAGATGTTAAACATGCTGAAAGTAGATGTTACTGGTACAAAACGTGAGTAGTTTAATTTATTTACACATCATTGTTAATTTATTATGTTAAGCGCAAGTTTACGGTCAGTAATAGGTATAGTCCGTTCATCCTTACCTGACAATAAAGGTAAACATAACTGCCTTTTTTTTTTTACAAAATCGCCGTTCTCTCATCGAATTCACACAACTCAAGTACATACATAATTTCCTGGCCTGATAGAACGTGATTTTTACCGTCAATGTTACGAAACTCTGCGTGCGCGAGTCTGACTCGTACATCACCGATTTTCATATGGTTATTTACTAATAAAAACCATATTTTTTGGCAATAAGAATAAAAATAAATTCACTAGTTCATTCAATTTATATTTACACGTCATTCGTTCCATAGAACCTCATCATTAATCTTGTCTATGGTTTGGTTTGTTTACCTTTTTTACCACGTAAGAATGAATAGACTATACCTATCTATCTGGAATGCTTGTTTAATTTCTTTTTATGTTTTAAGGTAAAACTCCTGGTTGTAATGACGAAAAGGAAAATAGAGAAAATGAAAATCGTCAACTTGAAGAAGAGTATGTTGAATTTCAAAGCTCATCGATTGCGAAACGTAAAAAAAATGAGACGATAAAATCATTTGATGTTGTAGTAAATAATGAATCTCCAGATTTACACGATGTAAGCAATCATCACGGAAGTGTGGATTTAAAAGCACAACAAAAATATCTTCCATCTGACTGTGGATTTGCGCATACCGAGACTTTTAATTTGAGTGCCAAGTTGTCCAAAGTAAAGTCTCTGTCACTTTCTGATTTGACACAAGACAATGAATTCCATCCTAAATTGCAAATGCACAAGTCCGAGTCATTAATTAATTCTACAGCTCTTTCTAATATTCACAACAACTTTTCTCATACTCTGATACTGCTCAGTGCAGACCGAAAAGATGCCCATGAAAACCAACAATATATTGCAGATTTTAAAACAGCAACATTTACTACTGAGCCTAACATTACTCTGTCCAACGTTGATCGTCCCAAATCACTCTCAATGTCTGATTTGACAAAGGACATTCCATTCTTAAGTTGTAATCGCCGTTGCAAATCAATGACAGAGTCTATCTCTCATGTGGTTTCACATAGTTCCTTTCAAAATGAGTTGTCAGTTGGAGAATCTGTTTCTGAATACGTACCCCCAAGTGATGATTCTTTTTCCGATGTAAATAACCAAGAAGTATTCTACGGAGATCTTGATGAAGGCAGAAAACGACGAAAAAATGCTAAACCTAGTGAATGGGCAAAAAATAAGGCGAAGGAAAAGAGAATGAAAGGAGAAGAGTATTTAGGATACCGAAGACCTCGTGGAGAATCAGTAAAACATGATACTGTCAGATCTGCAAGAGAACTAGGAGCAGCGTGTAATTCCGATTTTTGTAGGAAAAGTAAACTAAGGGGTTGCTTTCAATTCACTGAAGACATTCGTAAACAAATTCATAGGAATTTCTGGAAAAAGTTAAACTGGGATCAGCGAAAAATCTTTGTCACTAACTTAGTGACTCGATCTACTACGAATCGTAAAACTGTAAAAAATGAATCAAGACGAACAGGGACATTACAATACTTTATACCACTCACTGAAACAGGAGTTGAAAAGATCCAAGTTTGCAGAGATATGTTCCTAAATACCTTGTCTCTAGGAGCATTTACTGTCCAGAGTTGGGTTAAAAAAGCTGAATTTGGTATGAGCGCTCACCAGGAATTATTAAATTCTTCTCGAACTTTAACGTTGAGTGAAGAGGTTAAAGCAAAGATGCGGAGCTTACATGAGTTTTTCAATAAACTTCCGAAATTGCCATCACATTATGCACGTAAAGATACAAATAAGTTGTTTCTTGAACCAGTCCACAAGAACCTCACCTGTCTGTTTAAAGTTTATCAGGAATATTGTACTTCTGATAACATGCCTTCAGTAAGCAGATGTACTTTTGAAAAACAATTTCATGAAAAAAACCTGTCCTTAGTGACATTAAAAATTCAAATAATTAAGATTGATTGAGTCTATCTATTACATTTTTAAAGTTTTATTGATTAGTTTTGCCTATGTTCATCTTAAATATAACAGTTGATTGTGATTAATAATTATAGCAAAGAATAACTAGATGATGCCATTAATAAACATTTTTTTCTTTACTTATTGTATGTCTTTTATTTATAAATACCTTCGAAGTACGAATCGCTAACTGTTGTATCTATAATATTGATACCAATAACTCCTAACTGACATTATTTCGAAAATAGCACATCATAGGCCAATGTGACTAACTTCATTGAAATTTGCATATAATTTTATACCAATTACAATAGTTAACATTTATTGATAATCAATATTAAAATCATGAATCATTTTTTTCACCTCCTGTAAAATTTTGTTTTTGTTGGATAGAAGTTATTCGCACTTCACCGTCGATATATAGAGCTCAACATCATATTGAAAAGCTTAAATTGGTATAAATAATAAGTAATGAATCAGTTTATTCTCGGCGGAGTCAAATAGGTACCTATATAATAATTTATAATAATATAATAATCGTACACCAATCGTAATATTTTTTCCTATCGTCAATCATAAGATATTGACTAGTATCAGAATATTAAAATACATTTATTATCATGTAAACGTGAGTCTTGGCTCGGAGAACAATTATCCATATGATTGCCAATAACTCTTGCACATTGTCACAATCGCAGACGTAGAATTTATATAAAAGGCATAAAACATTGAATTCACAGTGAGTCACACTATAATTCTATAGCCGACAAAAGTCATAAAAGGAAATAAAAGCTTACTCGACAGAGTCCGCTTCGTGATGACCTTCTTTCCAAAGCTGAGAGATACGGCCATCTTGTCTCCGTTCAAATATGTCAGCGTTGCGCATCCTGAAAGAAAGTTTGTTATTTTTGTAAACTGGTAGCAATATATGCATATATCAATAAATAATATGTATGTATCTGTAGGTTTTTATCTGTTTATTATTATAAGTAATTAACTGGCTAGTTTTGGTAGTAGGTACCTAATTTATATATCCTATCCCATTTGAAAATTTTGTTGAAAACATTATTGCAATTGAAGAAGTCCTAATAGAGGCCCTCGCCACTGGGGTGGTAGTCACTAACCTATGGTATACAATTGTCATATAACCATCGACACGAAGAAGATTGAAGAATATTAAATTTTTAAGAAGCTATTACCAACCAAAAAATTGGAGTGGGCAGGGTAAATAACTAAATAGAACTACAGGTTCTAAACGCCGGAGCAAACATTCACTAACCTCAGGCAACACCCAAACTATGAATAAACCTGTGCGATAAGGCAATGCCAAAAGGAAATAGAAACACTAACATCTTTTGGATGTATAAGGAATCGATCGAAGGGTATGAAAATAATCTAGCAAACAAGTTTAAGTAGGAAGACTTGAATAGTCTAAACGACTGGTATTATAAATGATATGAGAAATACTCGTAGTGCTCATACAAGGATTTATTTAAGAAACAGCTACTGAGCTAGCTCTACCACCATACGAGGAGTTCCTCGTGGACCAACTGCTTTCGCACAATTACAACTCGAAATGAACCCCCTACATAGTTAACAAAAATTAATCAGTTATTCCACAGTAGTTCATTGACTGCTATCAACCAATATATGAAACTACTGTTTTTTTGCTATTTCGAGGCTGATATAAATAAGGCCGATGGTTCGTCGACTTTAAACTAACAGCATGTATCAAATATATGCAATTGGTAAAGGACAGAGGCGAAAGGCATATAAACAAAAGCAGGCCTATGCTCAGCAGAGGGTAATTAGGACTGATGATGATATTTACCTGGCCCATTGATATTCACTAGTGGAAGTGCGAAATCTCTGCAGCAGTTGCAATATGTATCGATGCATTTGCAGTACTTGTTGATGCTGCTATCTTCGATCGGGCCAACGTCTGTTTCAGTGTCCTTCTGTAGTCCTTTATTGTTATTATTTCGATGCTCTGTAATATAAACACAATACGAATTATAGCTTGTACTCGTATATACTGTATAGTATTAGTAATTATAGCTTGTATATATAGCATAGTATGCTAATTTAGTAAGTATGGAGTATCAAATTTTTGGGTAAACTACTTATATGGAATTCAAGATTGGTTAAAAAAAAATTTTTTTCTAAATTATTACGGGTTAATATCATTATCATCGACTGCCTCGGTGGCTCACTGGTTAGTGACCCTAACTTCTGGGTCAAAAAGGCGTGGCTTCGATCCCCACCCAGGGCAAAAATTTATGTGATGAATATAAGTGTTTGCTCTGTGTCTGGGTGATATTTAGTTCTATCTATATACGAGTAAGTATGTATTTAAAAATTTGTATATGTAGTATATCAGTCTCTGGCAGCTATATCACAAGCTTCGCTTAGTTCGGGGTCAGAGGCCATGTGTAAGATGTCCCCCTAATATTTATTAAAAACACCATAAATTCAATGATACTGAGTATAATATCTAATTTCTTTTAAAATTTTAGGTAGACCCATATTTGGCTTTAAATAGCTAGGTATATAAATAATACAAATACATATTTGAATTTAGCCTTCAAAACCCTAATAAAACTCTTGAAGTCCAACTTAAAGTAAATTTAATCTTAATTTTAAAATGAGTAAAAACATTGATGACTGTCCTATGACTGTGATTGATGATAGTCCCTGAAAAATCCTATCCTACTAATATTATAAACGCGAAAGTTTGTGAAGACGGATGGATGGATGGATGTATGTACTTTCACGCAAAATCACTGAACGGATCGAGATGAAACTTTGCAATAATATAGCTTATATATAAGAATAACACATAGGCTATAAATTATAATGATATTGCGTCTGAAATCAAAATATCATGCGGGCGAAGCCGCGGGTAAAAACTAGTATCTATATAAGGAAAATGTTTTTCAATAAACAATTCCGATTATGTAATAGAACATTTTAGAAATTCAACAACAGTTTAAAATGTGTAGATTTATACGAATCTCACATACTTGAAAAAGTATTGGCATATGTCACGCAATAGCGGAGGATTGGAATTGGTGATCACATTATTACCTAACTTTCACTAATTCACCGGAATTTCATAAATGTATTAATGATATTGTCATACTCATCGAAGGAAAAATATCTGAGGAAAACATTGCTTAAGATTACGAAAATTGTAGCAGCATTTCAGAATGACTTGAAAATGGGTGCCATAGCTTTTGATTAAAAATAATAGGTTGGTCATCCTTACTTTAGAACTGCGGTTCTCAAACTATTTTGGTAACGGAACCATTTTGAAAAGTGAAATGTTATATGGAGCCAAATTAACAAAAAAATAAGTTTTTCAGTACTCCGTTCTTCAGTAAAATGTCTCAAAAGAAGGCCCCATTAAGTGCAGCCCAGTAATATTGGCCAAACTCTTCAAATATCATTTTGAAACAGTTCTGAGTCGCTGAATATTTTTTTGAATTTGGTTTTTATTAATTCAGTATTTACGTGGAATCCCTACAGGGGCTTTACGGAACCCTAGGGTTCCGCGGAACACACTTTGAGAATGACTGCTTTAGAATTTGCCATTCGATGATTCTCTTATATTTAAATAAAGTTATAATATATTACGATACGTGTAATAATAGACAATTGAGTATAGTTGGAAGCAATGTTACTAGATGTATTATTTGTCAACTCATAAATGTCTACAATAGCGTGACAACACTTTTACTCGCTGATTTATAAATTAATACTAACCAACTAAGATATTTAAAATAATGTGATTGGTATTTAATTGAAATCAATTCTATAGATTTCAAACACGAACATTAACACTGAAATAAATGAATTAATTGCTGAATCCATGACTCGTGTGTATTTTAGAGGGGCTTCCTCCACGTGAATCTACAGCTAGGCTCCACTTGTGGATCCGCGGATACCTTTTTCTCCTCTTAAATCCACCGTGGATTCATGGATACTTTTTTTCCACTTAAATCTACAAGTGGATTCATGGATACTTCTTTTTCCATCTAAATCCACAGGTGGATACACGGATTTTTTTTCTGCTGCGATATCCACCAGGTAGATCCGTGGACAGTTTTATTCCGTTTCTTTGAGAAGCACTTGAGCAAAAATCCTCAACCTGAGCACTTGAGAAAGTCTTATCGCGGGTGAACGATGAACCCTGTACAGGGTTATTCCTAATCAATTAACAGTTTTCAGATTTATATCTGAAAACTATTCCTAATCAATTAACAGTTTTCAGATTTATATCTGAAAACTGTACATTTTTATTTAAGTCACAAAAAATAGGGCCTAGATTCACAAAATATGTGTTCAAAATTCAAAGTGAGTAAATAGCATCATGTAAGGTATCATATAAAAGAGCTTCATTAGCATATGCTAAAACAGGTTTTTGATTATTTTTTCAATGTATGACGAGAAAAGTGAAAATAAAAACTTTTTTGTCGATGGTTTTGAGATTTTAACAACCTATTTCCCAATTTTGTAAAATTTTCTGGATTTGTACGGAACCCTCGGTGTGCGAGCCTGACTTGGACTTGTCCGGTTTTTTTAGTCATCATGCCTATTGTTTTTTGTGGCCCTAGGCCTATGTATAGCGGTTAAGTAAGTTCCCATAGGCCAGATGGCCAGCCCTAGTGTCAGAGTTCTTTAGCCGCCCGAAGGCCTCTGATATGTCTAAACGGTTTAAATAACCGTTACTTACAATTTAACGTGTCATCCGAGCCACGGCAGCGCTCAGTTGTAAATGCCACCCGCGGTCACCCATCCGAAAACTGACCGTGCTAAACGTTGCTTAACTTCAATGATCGCCTACGAACACTTAGTCAAACTACGCTATGAGAGCTACTATTAAATGGCTGGTACAATAAGCATTCACAAACTGATTAATTGTCACACTGACTTGTACCTACTCATGTCTTAATACCAATTTTTATATATCAGCTATGTATCTAGTACGCACCAAGTAACCTAATTATTCATAGCCAGCCGTTTGCTGTGACCAAAACGGCTGTATAAATGAATGCATGCATGTCAAGCCTTTGGTTACTTGTGTGACGGGTTTGGTCTTCCTCAGTTACTTTAAAAAGAAAGTTGAAACGTCGTTCAGTTTGTGTAGATACTCGTACTTTACTTTGGATAGAAATCTAGTTTCCAACAAGTTTTTTGTGCTTTTTGAGCTTTCTAGAACGTTTGCTTCCGAGATATTCACTCTATGTACTTACTATGCTTAGCTTTTGTGGAATAAAAATATTTTTATTCACAGAAAAGAAAAAAATATATTTTTACGAGCATATTTTGCTTACCTGATATTAAGCGTCACGCATGTCCATGACAGACCAACTCTATCTAGAAATTTAAACTCTACCAGTACTAAACCCTCCGTGATAGAGAACTATTACATTGTCTCTGAGATTATCATATATAGTCCATAATTCAGATAAAAAAACATCCCTGAACCTAAAGCAATCATAAAGGTAGGTAAAGTAAGTTCGTATAGGACGGGTGGCTAGCCCTGGTGTCAGAGTTTTTGTCCCGCCTGAAAGCCTCTGACATGTCTAAACGGTTTAAACAACCGGGGCCTACAATTTAACGTGTCTTACGAGTCACGGTAGCGCTCAGTTGTAAATGCCACCCGCGGTCACCCTCCGACGACTGACCGTGCTGAACGTTACTTAACTTCGATGATCGCTAACGAACACCTAGTCAAACTACGCTATGAGCGCTTTTCAAAAGGTATTAGCACACAACTGCACTGTACTTCAAATTAAGCTGTTCAATCTTTTGATAATACAATATTTTAAAATATTCCTAAAATATTTGCAGATGCTATGTTCCTATTCATTTGTTGTAGATATAAAAATACAGCTCTGCTATACAGGGTTATTTCTAATCAATTAGCATCCTTCTGGGGGCTTATTCTGTACATCAAAACTAACAACTATTGTTCTACGACTTTTGTCAAACCTCGCAAAAAAGATATCAGCTGTTCTATAAATTTTGCCGCGGGTGAACTAAATTTTTCTATGGAACAAAAAACATTTTTTCGAGTTTTGACGAAAGTCGTAGAACAAAAGTTAGTTTTGATGTACAAAATAAGCCCCTAGAAGGATGCTAATTGATTAGAAATAAACCTGTATACAAATGTTTACTTACTGACGCTTTTAGAGGCAGCAAAAGCTATAAGCACGAAGATTAAAAGGAGTTCAAACACCAGGGAGAGCTTCATCTTGAAGCTTGGCTCCCCTGCCTGTAAATAAAAAACAATAGTACCATTAAAACTATATTATAAACACCAACAAAAATATCAAATAATATGATGCAATAAACGTTTCTAATGTATCGTTGCATTATTTAAAAACTATAATAAAAACAACACCTACTAGTAAGTGATTGTGAAAAATCTTATTGAAATCAAATAGAGTGAAATGATTAAATATATAATAAGCTTAAGAAGTAAGCTTTTAAGAGTGAAACTATTAGATTTCAATTTTAAGCTTATTTCTCAAAATTTCTGATGTAAACACCGCACTTAAATATTTAATGGGTATAACAAAACGAATGTTAAGAAAAATGAACAATAGAACGCGTTGAAGTCTTTTCTAAGGCGCATTAGTCTAACTCTCACGCTTGTTAGCTTTTGAAATGAAAATACGAATTCAAAATTGGCTTTAAGCGCTAATAAGTATTTACAAATAGAAATATCACGTACCTTATATTAAATATCGCTTGTGAAAACTTTGTAGTCAACACTTCGAAAACAATGTTGCAGTCACACCTCTCCGAAGGTTCACGATCTATTACAGCAATTATTAAATTAAACTCTGATAGCCTTAAAATGCAGACGACACCAACGTGCCAACAACACTGGTTTGGAACAGCCGCCTCTACTCCCGCCAAGAGAAAAGTTCTGACGTATGCGAGAAAGGAAAATTGTCGCTTCTGCCTCTCTTTCGTTCATTTAATAAAAGTAAGAGACAGGTGAAAGCAAGACTCAGTTGGTCGCCTATGTAGAATTCAGTGTCAAGCTGCGTGTGCGCATATCTAATGTGGACTGTACGATAGATCGACAAGTATGCAAAGAAATGATATGATTAACCCATTATAGCTGTCGAGTCCTTTCTCTAAATAATTTATTGTCAAAGCATTTGTGAGCAACTTTATTTTAGTTCCGTTAAATATACGTTTAATACTTTTTCGGTCTAAAAACACATAACAATGTTGCTAATAAAATTGTACAGTTTAAAAAAGTAAGAAAGAATGACCGGTGAAATCAGGAACTTCTGATGCTATCATTTACTCGGCTATCAAAGTGTAAAATGATGAATAAATCCATAAACAGCGTGTAAAAACTTGATACATTGTTATCGTGCAAGCACGCGCTAGTAGGTAGCAGGTTTTTATTTATTTTTTAATATACCTGAGTAATTCGTTGATCGTGGGTAAAAACTACAATCAATTTGCTAACCTAATAGTATACGCGCCGTATAACAAATGAATCTAACACTAACACGCACAATTTTATGACTTCACTTCGAAAATAAACTATTTGTGACAATTTGATCTAGTGAAATGTTTAAAGTAAAAGTGTATGAACAGAAAAAGCTGATATGACTGGATTTCCACCCAGAGAATATTCTAGAAGATTACGAGAATAAAGTGCAATGATCTTGAATTATACTGATTTTGGATAGAATTGGTCTACGTTTTATAAGATATACCTACTCGGATTGCGTGTTGATAACAGAGTACGAGTGCAAATTTTTGTTTAGAGCTTAAATAGAGCCGTATGTAGAGTATCTTATGAATACATCAGATATAAAGAATTCGACGGGAATAGGATAATAGAATTGATTAAAATTAATGAAGTAATTTTGATTTCACTATTCTCTTTGCCAAACTTAACTGAAATGATCAGTAGATATACAGAGTTATTTTTAATCAATTAGCATCCTTTTAGGGGCTTATTCTGTACATCAAAGCTAACAACTTTTGTTCAACGAATTTTAGTATGATATAATCCAACAAAAACATTTCCATGTGAAATATAGCCAAGACCACAGTTCGCACTTTCAAAAAGTTGTCAGATCTTATGTAGAGCCAAGTTTCTAACTCTACACGTCTTAACTTTTGTTCAACGACTTTTGCCAAATCTACAGCTGATTTTTATTGAGATTTGACAAAGGTCGCAGTGCAAAAGTTGTTAGTTTTGATGTACAAAATAAGCCCTTAAAAATATTCTAATTGGTTAGAAATAACCCTGTATATAGGAGTTTAAAATTTAGATTGGAATATAAGTGGTGGTTAGTCAATGAAATAAAAGTATTAGCATTAATATAATTTATATAACAGTTAGAGTTTACTCATCATTAAAAACTTCAGTAATATCCCAGTGAACTACATGTTTTTTTTGACGAAAACTATAAAAAAATAAAATATAAGAAGCCACACGAGAACAAAATACCTAAATATAGTTTTCGTTTAATATACAAACTCAAACATTGTATGAATTAGCTAAATCTGAAGCCTCAGATTTAATTAACTTAACGTCGAAATTGATGATAACTATAACGAATAAATTTACGATTTTTCAATTAAAAAGAATTTAATAATGTAATATAATGACTGCCTCGGTGGCTCAGTGGTTAGTGACCCTAACTTCTGGATCAAAGAGACGCGGGTTCGATCCCCGCCCAGAGCAAATATTTATGTGATGAACATAAATGTTTGCTCTGTGTCTGGGTGTTATTTAGTTACTATCTATATAAGTATGTATTTAAAAATAAGTATATGTAGTATATCAGTCTCTGGCAGCTTTGTGATATGGCTGCCAGAGACTGATATACTACATATATGCTTTGCTTAGTTTGGGTTCAGAAGCCGTGTGCAAGATGTCCCAAAATATTTATTTATTATTATAAGTTATGTAAGTAACTTGGCATCTGCCAAGTGCTACATTAAAAATAATGATTAATTCTGAAAACGTTATAAAATTTGTACATTCAGGTGCTTCCTTAGATAATATTCAGTAATAAGCAAACCAGAAACATAACGTGCTCATAATTTAAGTAATGTAATAAACATGACCATGACCAATTCTCGTCAATTTGACCAAAACCGGGTCCGCCGAACGCCCAAACCACTCGGGTACATGGTCACTTTCTACCGGAGAAAGTGGTCGAGACTCCAAACACACTCGTGTTTATTTGTTTTTATGACATTCGATAATCTTTGGACACTAGGTACTAAGTATTATCATTTTGTCAGGAAAGTTACGAAATTACCTGTAAACATAATTTTTATTCGCATTATCTATAAATTATTTGTCTTATTTTAGGCATTACGCATTATCGCATTATTTGTTTTATTTTACCAATTTAATTGATGTGTATTGTTTTATATGGGCCTCGTAGCCCGAAATAAATGAATTTTATTTTATTATTTATTTTTATTTATAAATGCAGGGTAAGTTTGGAGTAGTTAGTCTGTATTTTTTTCTTTACAATCATTTACAAATAAATTAAAATTGTAAAGAATAATTAGTCGTAGTGAAATGTGTTATTTAAGTTTTTCTGTGTATGTAAATAAATTATACGATAATGACAATTAATATATAATAATGTCAAAACCGCCTTCCATCGTGTACAATTCGATCATTTCGCTCGAATTGTTTACATTATTTTTTATTTCTTAAAAAGAGCTCAGCCGATTTCTTTAAAAATTATAGGGACCACTTCATACTAATACTTTCATACTAATAATTTACCGATTAGGTTCACAATTGACAGAATTATCGAGGAACATGCAAAAAAAACATACAGACGAACATAGAACCTCCTCCTTTTCTGAAGTCGGTTAAAAAGAAAAACTATTAGTGGTCGTATTAACTATAAATTTAATGCAATGCAACAGCTAAATATTGATATCATTTTCATTGAATTACTTAACGATATTATGCTATAGAAAGAAAGAAAGAAAATTTTTATTTACCAAAACATGATTAAGTTTACAATTACAATATAATTTTCCTAATGCCAGAATTGTACCTAACTGTATATACTGAAATGAACAGTGGGTCCCAAACTCGTATAGGCTGGTCTCTTGGAAGCCCTTACATGTGGAGTTATCCTAATGAAATTCGAGCTTTAACATTTAAAAAGGATATTTAATAATTAAACAGTATTAATAACATAAAATCGGAATCATAATTAAGTGAAATTAAAATACAAATAAAATGAAATAAATCAAATCATTTTAACATTTAAAAATTAACGCATACTATGTAGTAAAAAAAAATGGAATCAGAATTAACTGAAATCAAAATTAAAATACAAATTAAATTAAATAAATCACATCAATTTAGCTATATCATATTGACATAACAAGAATAGGATAAACATCAAAATGAGATTCAATTTAATCGGGTTTCACAGATCAGGCATTTCATATAGACTTGACTACATTTTTCGTTCACATTACTTATTATACTTATTAGTTAAATCGAATAATAAAATGAATCAGAAAATAGTATGAACGTAGATATCTACTGTTAAAAAATAGTTTCATAAAAAAACTTTTAAGGGTGCTTCCACAATACCTGCAAAAAAAACATGCTGGTGAAAAGACGCTTTGCAAATTAGTTCCAAAACTTATCGAGACTATTATATGTATTAGAGATAATTATTCTATGTATCACCATGTAATTAAACATTAGAACAATTTATTATAGCTATACAATTATACTGCTTATGATGCTTTCTATTACCTATCGTGTGGGCATAATTGAGGTATAATAATACTACGATGTTTTCTTATATTTTATGGTGTAGTTAGTTTTTTTAATTACTAGTATGAAACTATGAAGTATTAGCTAAAGGTGTGGCCGTTTTAATCCGCTGCGGTGCGTTGCCAGCGGCGTTTTTATTACTAATATATTCTTGACTACTTAACACGGTCATTTTTGCAAGCTTCGTAGAATTGAGCTATAACTTAAAATTTCACCTCAGCGGATGTAACATCCTTAATCATTTTTTCGTGGGCAAAACAGACTTATGTCCAAAAAAACATATTTATTTTGTCTCATATTTGAATTTAATGCAAAGCCCGGACGAATTAAACAATGTTCCGCACGAATAATATTTGGATGGGTGACCACGAGTGGCATTTTCCAACTGAGCGCTACCGTGGCTCGGATGACACGTTAAATTGTAGGTCCCGATATTAACCGTTTAGCCATGTCAGAGGACTTCAGGCGGCTTAAAAACTCTGGACACTAGGGCTTGCCACCCGGCCTATATGAACTTACTTAATGCAAAGCCCGAACATAGTAACAGAATGTCGGATTTATTTAAACTATTACTTATCACTATTACGTATTACTAGTACCTACTCCCCACATCATAGTATCTCATAAGAAGCCAATACCCATGCCACGTCAAAACAAAAAAGGATATAGAGCCTTCCCTCTCCTACACAACAGTATATAATTATTTTTTGCAAAAAATAGCATGACCGACTTCACCCGTGTACAGAATTATTACATAGTATAAAAACAAAGTCGCTTCTCTATCTGTCCCCATTTATGCTTATATCTTTAAAACTACGCAACGGATTTTGGTGCAAATTATTTTATTAGATAGAGTAATTCAAGAGAAATGTTTATAGGTATAATATATACACCTGTGCGAAGTCGGGGCGCATCGCTAGAACGCAAATATTATGCGCGGATCGATGTAACATTTTTCACATTATTGTTGATTTATCAAAAATGGCTCTGCCAGTTTCGATAAAATTTAAATGGGACCAATTTCGAAGTATATTCTTTCCAATAAAACAGAATTATTGAAATCGGACTACTGTGAAAAAAGATATGCGTGGTTATACATAAAAAATAAATATACGCGTCGAATTGTACACCTCCTCCGGTGGTTCGTCGGTCAAAAATAATATCTCTCAGTCTCTATATATAAAAACAACATAGTGCAGCAATGTTTTGTCGCTCACACACTGGTCTAGGCAGTACAATGACCTCTATGTAGGGCAGTGGTGCGCTGCACTTGTCCGAATGCACCAACGTGCTGCCGGACCACACGGACTTTCTCTACTGGCATTTACTTTTTATAGTTCTGTACTATCTTTTAATTGCATACTTATGTCTAAGTAGGTGTCAGTTTGAGGAAAATGCTAACATAAAATGAGGTACGAGGAGATCCGTAAAATCAAAGGTATCAAAGTTGACATAGGTCAGCGGTTTGGCAAGTTACAGCACATAACATGTCAGCATGTAACAGATCTATTGCGTACTGATGGGCCCGTGTGTTCTTTAATGGAGAGCAAGAATCGGCAAGCGCGGAGTAAAAAGATAAGTAAGTAAGAGCCGAAAAGCAATCAAGACGAAATATTCGTCCATAACAATGTAATAAAGATCGCAGGATCGCCATGAATGCAAGTCACTTTCAAGGCCCTTATGAGTAAACTCAACTTCCTGTGGAGCAGGCAATCCTCGAAATGTCTCAGCGAGATCGAACTAATGATAAGAAGATCCGCAGATGAACCAAAGTTACTGACATTACTCAGCGGATTATAATTTGAAATAGCAGAAGGCAAGGTACATAGTTCAATAAACGGATGGTCGGTGAGGCTGTAAAGTTTTTGAATGAAGACAATAAGCCCGATTACACAGGCGCCATCGTAACTATATTAGCTAAATAGCATAGTTCTGTTTCTTTTTCACTTTAGACATTCGATAGAGAGAACGTTTTTTACGTTGCTTATAAATTAACGCTGGCGCCTCTGTAATCGGGCTTAATGGACTTGCAAGTGCAGAGCGTCCACCAACTAGGTGTAACCTTGATTTATTTAAGGCTGCATGATAGCGTTGAATGCAAGCTTCTTCCAACCGGTCTTATTGGAAATCCATAGGGGAGGTCTATGTTCAGCAGTGGACGTCCTATGACTTTTTTTTTTTTTTTTTTTTTACCTCAAATTGGTTTGCGTTTGACTACACACTATGACTATGACTGATAATAATAATGTTAATTGTGTCTTATCATGTACTTTTCGAAGCCTCTCCACAAAAAAAACCAGTCAAGACTAAAAGAACTATGTAGCATTAAATTTACATAACATATTAGTAGTTGCATAAGTTAAGCATTGCATGCACGGGAGCCATAAACGAAAGATATATATTATAATCTTGTTAATAACGTAACTAGAGCTACTATTATAATATTGCAGTAGACTAGCTTTTGCCCGCGGCTTCGTCCGCACTTACTTTGCAATTAATCTGACTGCCACGTAAAGTATTTTCATTGTACTGTACTGTACCTGCCTTTTTAACGGTCCACTGCAGGACGTAGGCCTACCCACGAAGGATGATTGGGCCATATCCACCACGCTGGACCAGTTCGGGTTGGTGGATTCACATACGCCATCGAATTTCTTCTACGGACGTATGCAGGTTGCCTCACTATGTTTTCCTTCACCGAAAAGCCAGTGGTGTGAAATTCCGTACATAAATTCCAAAGAACTCATTGGACCGGATATTTGAACCCACGACCTCACGATTGTAAGGCGGGTGTCACTACCTCTTGACCACCACGGCTTCCTTGACCACCACGGCTTCTTCTTCTCTCTCTCTCTCTCTTCGGTATTTTCATTATTCTTGTATATTAACATAGAGTAACCTCCTCAAGCTCCTTGAGTAGCTTAGTTTATGAGATTTATAGTATATTAAAATCACTTTTAAAATCGGTTCAGAAGATAAAAATATTTTCTCTTACCATCTCACAAACTTTACTCGTACCTCTTTAAAATATTAGTATGGAAGGAAAGATATTAACACTGAGGGTATCAAGCAATGCCTTATGTCACAGGTGGTATACGATTATTGAATATAATTATTTTTCGCAAATAATCGCAACACCGAATAATACACCGAACATCGAATAATTTGCACGAATCGATGTGACATACCTACATGAACATTTTTGTTGATTTATTAAAAACGGCTTTCACATCACTGGCTTTTACGGTGAAGGAAAACATCGTGAGGCAACCTGCGTACGTCCTGAGAAGAAACTCGATGGCGTATGTGAATCCACCAACTCGCACTGGGCCAGCGTGGTGGATATGGCCCAATCACCCTTCGTGGGTAGGCCTACGTCCTTGTGTTCATGTGTGCTTTTATACAGTTTTGTTATTTTTCCCTCCTTTCCACCGTTGAAAAACGCAGTTCCGGCATTGAAAAAAAAATGTATGGAGTCACACGGAAACTTCTGTAGATTTTCGGTTTACGTATTTAGTACTATCCCTTCTGAGTGCAGCGAGAGGTTCAAACCACTTACGATGAAGATACTATGCTTAGTCAAATTTTCATACTTTTTCTCGTAACAATAAAAACCAAAGGATACATAATAATTTTTTTGACGTCTTACACACAGTCTCTGGCCCCAAACTAAGCAAAGCTTGTAATATGGCTGCCAGAGTGATACGTGATACTATCTACAAATACATATGTTGTTTTTAAACTATCGCGATTTGAACACATTATTATTATAAACTACCACCGTGACCACGGTCGATGCAACTCTGCCGAAACGTCGGGATGATGAGGTATTTATTTATCTTATAATTTTAGTGCGCGATTAGTCCCGTAGTTTATAATAATAATACATATACATATGTTGAAATACATACCTAGGTATATAGTCACCCTTCGTGGGTAGGCCTACGTCCTGCAGTACTTATATAGATAATACCTAAATAACACCCAGACACAGAGCAAACACCTATGTTCATCACATAATATTTGCCCTGGGTGGGAATTGAACCCTCGCCTCTTTGACCCAGGAGTCAGGGCCACTGAGCTACAGAGGCAGTCAAAGAATAGCTAGAAGACAGCTAAAGTTATTAACTTTTTTTTTTCTTTTTCTATTCTGTGATGTTGTTATTATTTCTTCAGGTTGCGCAATAAAGAGTCTCTATCTCTCTAAAAAAAAAGAAAATGATAAAAACGCATAATACCACAAAAAGCGCTTTCTTAATGCATCGCTCTGATGCATGTCATTATTACAGCCCCTGCGTTATGCTTTATTTAAATTTCACCTTCTATTGTAGGCGAGGTGAAACGGAGACAGCGAGATGTGAGGAAAGGAGCAGTGTCGGCTCGGCGGTGGCCACGGTCGCCTCTTTCGTACTTCTTTCTCCTTTATAAATTACGCGATTTTAAAATTCATAAATCGAATTGTTTGATTTCTTAATTGATTCGGAAGTTGACAGGTCGTCATGTCGGGAAAACTAGCGCTTTCGCTGGTCGTTGCGGTGGTCGCGGTTGCGTACTGCGCTAACATTTTAGGTGAGTTAATTGCTTTTGCAAATAGTAAGTACTTTAGAAAGTGTTTGAAGGGAGAGCTAATTTCTAACACTTGTCTGGTTATGTGTTATGTTAAGGATGGACGAAAGTACTTATTTTTATTTGTAAGTTGGTTAAAAGTACGCGTTTATGATGTCACGACAATCTTTGATAGCAAATAAGTCAAGTAATGAAATAATGTTTAGGCTACAATCAATTTAAAGTTTGTTTTATTATTTTTAGCTTTGCTAGAATTTGAAAAGCTTATTTATTTAAAAATATTTTACTCATTTTTTATGAGAGCTTTTCAAGCGTAAGTGTGCTTAACAGCAATTTAAAAAGAAAAAGTAGATATTTTTAAACCACCTTTTTTTAATTATTTATGTATTCACAATTTTTGTAGAAAAAAATTAGATGCAATTATACACATGTGTTTTAGGACTGTTTTTATATGTGATAGATGTTCATATTTCTATTAGCCAATCAAGAATTTTAAAAATAAGCCTACCCTTCCTAACTTTGACTAATACTAAAATACGTCTGTAGTAGAGTTTCTATCTGAACTACGTTCTTTCTTTTCACCTAAATTATTTTTTGTGTGACTAATCTCAATATAAGTTTATATTCGGTAGTGTCTATCTATACCACAGCCTATAAGCCTGACTGCCTCGGTGGCTCAGTGAATACTGACTCTGACTCCTTGGTCAAAGAGGCGTGGGTTCGTTTCCCACCCAGAGCAAATATTTATGTGATGAACATTGGTGTTTGGTCTGTGTCTGGGTGTTATTTAGGCATGATCTATATAACTTTGTATTTAAAATTAAGTATATGTAGTTTATCAGTCTCTGGTAGCCATATCACAAGCTTTGCTTAGTTTGGGGTCGGAGGCCGTGCGTAAGATGTCCACTTATAAAATAAATAAAAATTAAAAAGAACAGTTAGTAGCATGATAATAATACACGCACATAAGAAGGCAGAAGAAGATATCATCAGCCGAGCCTGGTAACAACAGATTAACTTAATCTCTCCAGTCATGCAACAGTGCTCAAATTACAACATCTCACTTACATAAGACCGGACATCGGTCCGGACACGTTGACCGCAGACACAATGCACGTCAGTGAAAGTAGAAAATGTCGCGAAAGCGTGCGCAATATTTGGACAAGAAAAACAACAGGCGCCTGTCATTAGTCGGTTTAAATGTGGATTTGACGTGTTCGTAAATATTACCGGTGTTACTACCGTTCTTACTACCAGTAGTAAGAATGGTAAACGAATTACTCTTCTTACTACTACAGTTGAAAGTTGTTAGAACAGTAAAAAAATACTCGTGTTACTACCGTAAAATTTAAATAACAAAAACAAACAAAACATGACAGATTTCTATTATAAACCGAATTTAAGTTGGTATCATGCTTATAAATTAAAAAAAAACATGAACTGTAGCCAAAAACTAAACAGGAAAATTGAAAACAAAATAATTAGGTATTCAAAATTGAATACCTAATTATTTTGTTGTTCAATATGGTTTATACATAACATGATACTTGACTATATTTTGTTTTGATTATTACAGCAATTTTCCTGTTTAGTTTTTGGCTACAGTTCATGTTTTTTTTTAATTTATAAGCATGATACCAACTTAAATTCGGTTTATAATAGAAATCTGTCATGTTTTGTTTGTTTTTTGTTATTTAAATTTTACGGTAGTAACACGAGTATTTTTTTACTGTTCTAACAACTTTCAACTGTAGTAGTAAGAAGAGTAATTCGTTTACCGTTCTTACTACTGGTAGTAAGAACGGTAGTAACACCGGTAATAAACCTTTTAATATCTACGCAATGAATTTTAAGAACTCTAGAACTATCTACCATCCGCAATGCGTGGGGGATATGACCCCATTACCATCGTGGGTAAACCAATTTTCAGTTGAAATATAAAAAATATCGGTACAGTAGGATTATTGCATTATTGCGATCTCAATAATAGCATGAGTGTGGTAATTAAGGTCAAGTTTTTTCCTGTAATGTGATGTATGTATACAGCCAAATCTTCACGAAATACTCTCTTGAAAATTCGTGCTTTGCGATAACATCGCGAAAAGTTTTATCACGATATCGCGATGGCTGTTGTCTTAGCTTAAGCCGCACTGCTAACTCATGTTACCAACACATTAAGCTGATGAACAAGATGTCAGAGGATAACGTCGATAAATAAATGACGTTTAAATACTTTATTGGACAAACCGGCGGAAAAGCAATCTAAGTAATTTCGTGATAAAAATTCTGTTCGGTTGAATTCTCATAAAAGGCATGTTATCATTTTAATTACTTACGGGCATTGTGTAGTGTTAGTATCTATTTCTTCTAATGTAGTACACAAACATAATAAAAAAATAGATTAGTATTTGATTTATGCGAAATACAAATACCTACTTACCTATTAGGTTTTTATCATATTTTTCCAGAAAATCTGTTTATCGTAGATTTTGTCGTTCATGAATTCTGATATCGATTTTGAGTCACACAATATGTAATTAATTCATTAACAAATTGATTGTCATCACTCTAGATTAAAATCTGATACTTATGCATGCAAGATCTATCAGTCTCTGCTATCAGTAATAAAAAAAACTGCGTATAGCATAAAGGCTACATTCAGGACAGAGGATAAATTCAGTACTTTCCGAAGGGATCTTTTCATAAAAGTTCTTTCAGATTATTGTTCCTAGTAAGCAATCGATCAATGTTCTAGCTACAATATTCGCAACATTGCTAAAGAGCAACGTTGAAATTAACACGAATATGATAAGGGAAGGAACAGTTAACACTATTTTGTCTCACGGTATCGAATGTCGAATGCTTTGCCATGCTTACAGTTTTGCTTAGAGCTCTATTTCATACATCGACTTGGCATGCAAGCATTGAATCTGTGCTAGTACGAACGAGATAGCGATGCATTATAGCATGCGATTATAGAAGTCATTTTCTAACGATTCAAAAATAGGATTCCAGAATATTGCCACCACTTAATAAAAAGTCAACTTACTCGTACCAACATGACCTGGGTGTGCGCAGGTTGTGCAATTAACCTGCGCACACCCAGGTCATGTGGATACAGAGCGGTCATGTGCATAGTCAGCGGTCATGGGTCATGTCATACCTTTTGTTGGTAGCGCAACCAGGGTGGCCTGCCCATGGTATCCAAGTGAGATAGAGCTCTTGAAATTCCATATACCCAAGACTAGTAATAGACTTTTATAGAGTCTCACGTGTGTGTATTAGCCAGCTATAGTCAGCAGTCATGGGTCATGTGCAGCGGCATAGAGAGTTTTATGCCGCTGCATACCTTTTGTTGGTAAAGCAACCAGAGTAGCCTGTCCATGGTATCCAAGTGCGATAGAGATCTTGAAATTTCATATACCCGAGACTAGTAATAGACTCTTATAGAGTCTCACGTGTGTGTATTAGCCAGCTGGTTATATAAAAATACTTATTCTTAAACAGATTACTTCGACTTCGAAGAAAGCAAGAAGCTGATAGAAGTGCCCGAACTTCGGGCCGACCAGCCCAATAGGAACTGCCTCTGCAAAGGACCGGCTTGCGTGTGCTGTGTTGACTTCAACATCACCATCGTGGATCTGGGAGGACCAGGTAAAGGCATATTAAATTTGTCATCACTAAAATAAAAGAATTTTTTGCGCCTCTACATTTTTTATACAGGTTCTACCCAAGTTATGTAATTTTTACTGGTCATAATTCAGGGTGATAATAACCTGTACCAGCCTTTTTAATAGTTTACTGCAGGACGTAGGCCTACCCACGAAGGGTGATTGGGCCATATTCACTACGCTGGCCCAGTGCGGGTTGGTGGATTCACATATGCCATCGAATTTCTTCTACGGACGTATGCAGGTTGCCTCACGATGTTTTTCCTTCACCAAAAAGCCAATAGTGTAAAATTCCGTACATAAGTTCCAAAGAAACTCATTGGTACGGGATCGGGATTTGAACCCACGACCTCACGATTGCAGGTCGGATGTTACTACTACTAGACCACCACGGCTTAACGGATAATAACCCACTACGGTAAATTTCTAAATAGACATATTACATTAACGACTAAGCATTGAATAATGTAACATTATACATTATTGCCACAAAGTAAAGAAAAATGGCAACCTTAATAATAATATAACGGCACAAATACAAACAAGAGTATGAACAAAATGCGTGGCGTCGTGTTACGTTTTGTAGGGTTGTTTAAGGAATTATTTACCAGCTTTAATTTGTATAAACGTTATATTGATGATATTTTCAGGATGTGTTCACATGAAGTACGTGTCTCCCGAAGAAGGCTTCTCAGTCAAGGTGTCCTACGGGAAGAACCTCATTCACAATTCCAAAATACAAGGTACGAAACTCTTACATGAATTATATAAGTATAACATCACTCTATGATTTGGACATTTATATTATTAAGTACTAGCTTTTGCTTGCGGTTTCGCCCGTGTGATTTTTTAATATTTGTGCCTTTCCATGAGAACATTTTATTTTTCTAGGATAATAAGTAGCTTATGCCACTATCCGTCTTTTAAACTATGTCTATGCCAAAAATCAAGTCAATTCGTTGCTCCGTTGCTGCGTAAAAGAGAAACAAACCGACAACAAACAAACCGAAACACCAACAAAAACATTTTCAGATTTATAATATTAGCAAGGATTTACGCTACTTATCTCAAACAAACCTTAAGTTAGCACAGCATGCAAAATTCATATATTTTGTCGAAGGTAGGTAAGGCCATAAATATTCATTATAAGTACCTAAATGATACTTTAATAGCAAAACAGTAAAGGTCTTTTTCAAGTCAGCGCTTTGGTTTTATATATTACCAAAAAAGAAAACAAGCTCTTTCTTTTTATAATATTAGTGTAGAAGTCTATGCAATCTAGCTGCCAGATCAAAATCTAGTAAATATATTGCAAATTTCTCTCGCTACGCAAACCTTACAATTTATAGGCCAGAGCCTATCGAAGAGAAACTCGATAAGGCGAACTGCATTTCTAAAGAAAGTGGTTCCGCCGATAGATGTAAGGCTGCAATCATGTAGGCATATTTGCATCTAGCGATTTCACCAAGGAAAGCTTTTGACATCAATTTCATTTTTTGAAAGTATTGTTTTTAGCCTAATATGATTTTAAAGTCAATTCGTGACGCATGAGCATGACGCGATGAACAGAAATCGAAGAAAATGGAATGAAAATTGAAGATATTTGTCATCGGCTAGATATTTGACCACAACTCATCGGACATCAAGCGAAGTGAATTGAAAATAAATGAAAAAGACTTTAATCTCTGAATCACCAAATGAAACTGAAGTTTTGGCTCCGAGTATAAGTTAACTTTTGTCCAAATAAAATAGGTACACATATGCACAATGCACATATTTGTGAGAATTTATAACATAGTCACGATAATAAAATAAAACGATGTAGGTAACTGTTTGGTATTAGAAGTTAAAAATACATTTCGAAGCACTACACTTGCAAAGATATACCTACGGGAATCCAACAATGAATCATATCACATATTAAGTATCGTATCAAATAAGGATACGCAAGAACAAATTAAATAAATAAGTGGCTTCAAATAGTCATCAGATAAGTTTAAGATTTATAAAAAAAAATGCTATTTCTCTTTACAGGAGCTAACCCACCACCAATATGCCTCGAAGTATTTGGCCGCTTCGCCCAAGTTTGTGCCAAGTTCCACGACTTGGCCCCAACTGCCGACGGACTGCGAGGTTGCCTTGAACTGCAGCCCAAGTTACTAGGAGAAACGCAGTTGGAGTTCCCTATTGGATGCTTCAAGTCTTCTGCTGGAGGCATGGAGATGGAAGATCCACCGGCGGAACCTGAATCGTAAGTTTCTTAAAGTAATAGGATATGGTGGTGGCGCTTGGGTAATATAATATGTCTCGAAACTTTCCAAGTTTGCGCAAAGTCCCATTCATTCAGTCCAGTCATTTGACTTGGTGCTATCAGCCATCGGTCTCCGAAGCTACTTCGATCTCGGAGATGGAAGACCCGTTAGCTGAATCTGAATAGTAAGTTTTATAAAATAATAGAGTAGGTATGATATTCCTTGTTTGATATAAAAGATTTCGACCACTACGCCCAAGTTTGCGTCAAGTCCCACGAGTTGACACCGACTTAAATAATGGTGGTAATACTTGATAGACATAAATATGCCTCGAAGTTTTCAATCGCTTCCTCCAAGTTTGCCAACTTCCACGACTTAGCGTCTACATCCAACGACCTCCGTAACTGCCTCCTTTTGGAGATCCATCCATCCATCCATATTGGAGAGTTTTTATAAAGAAATAGAGTACCTAATAGTACCTATAGTAATGGTCCTTGGATAGTATAAAAAATTTCGGCGCATTTACCCAAATTTGCGCCAAGTTGCTGGAAGAAACGCAGCCAGAGATCCCTAATGGCTGCTTCAAATCTTTGAATATAGACTAAAATCCGACCTTCTCTCTCCTCTAATCAAACTCACGTCTCATTACAGAACCACAGAAGAAGAAGAAACAGAAGAAACCACAGAAGACGACAAAGACACGTTCGACGCAGAAAGTTTCCTTCTTGGAGTCTACAAAACAGCAGAACAAGGGGTGGCCTTCCTCAGTAGCCTACTAGACCTGCCCAGAAACGGAACGACCACAACCACGCCAAAACCCCAGGAAACAGAAACTTCGCAGAGAAGCGCAAAATATCTAAAACATCCTAATCAACTGTGATAGAAATTAAATTAGACTACATTTAAAACTTTGGACTATGTAGGTTTGAAAATTGTTCTGATTCTGACAGACGTTGAAATTGTTATCTGCAGAGTTGAGTGAATAAGTGAGTGTTGTTAACAAACTCATGTACATTTGTAAGATTGAATCTTCAAAAAAAATAGTAAAAGTATAATTTAATGTGAAAGTAAGCGAGCGAAAGTTTGCGGGTCCTTAAAAATCATAATTTAATTTTAAATAATGAATACAGTGAATTTGCTTGACGTTAGACATACAAGAAATATAAAAGAACATTAAAATAATACAATTAGTTTATAGATATGCCAGACACTGCTTTTGGATTTCTTGTAAATTTCAATTTGGTACTATAGAGTCCAAAGTTCGCCTATTAAAATTATTTACTTATATATAATCTATTCCTACTAAAAATAAGTACAAAATGGCATTTCTAGATTGTAGCTTGGCCTTATTAGAACTTATTTGATGCTTGATTTCATTAAATTTTGACCTAGATTAGTAATTAGAAAAGTTTAGAAAAAAATAGGAACTGAGGCTCACTTTTAAGAAGCTACGAGTATATCCTATTTAATGCTTTAAAGTGTATTTGCTAGGTTTTAAGACTTAATGGAATAAATTATTTTGATAAAATATTTTTTTATTTTAATGTCAGTGCTGCCGTGGTGGTCAAGAGGTAGTGACACCCGCCTTATAATCATGAGGTTGTGGGTTCGAATCCCCGGTCCCGTACCAATGAGTTCTTCGGAATTTATGTACGGAATTTCACACCACTGGCTTTTCGGTGAGGGAAAACATCGTGAGGCAACCTGCATACGTCCGTAGAAGAAATTCGATGGCGTATGTGTATCCACCAACCCGCACTGGGCCCGCGTGGTGGATATGGCCCAATCACCCTTCGTGGGTAGGCCTACGTCCTGCAGTTGACTACGAAAAAAAAGGCTGGTACAGTCAGTACTGTACTTAATTTAAATTTTCCTTGATAAAGTAATGGAAAGGAAAACTACAAAAAAAAGTACAAAAGTTCTCGAGTGAAGACCACGTACCGGCAAGCGTCGCGTAGGATATCCATCCAAAAGTTGGATCCAATCCATCATCATTATCCATCCAACTTTTGGATGGATGACCTTATCAAGACCGCAGGATAGCATTGGATGCAAGCCGCTTCCAACTGGTATTATTGAAAATCAATATAATAGGCCTATGTCCAGCAGTGGACGTTTTATGACTGAAACGACGACGAATCGCCAAGAACAGAAATGTAGAGGTAAACATAAACATGAATACTTTTTTGTTGGTTTGGAATGAACTGCAAATTGTGACGAATATGTTTCTAGAAACAAAATTGATGTTATCTTTAGACAAAAATCCATTGATACTCGTACGTAATTGATATAAAACGTCACTTGTTATTATCGATAGCTGAGTACTGTTATCAATGAAAATATTACTTAAAATTATACATTTTCCATAGAGTTAATGTAGCCCAAAAATACTCAGGAGTATCTAGGAGTAGGTATATTTTAATTACAATACCTATTTTAATTATGGGCACCTTTTCACTGGGAACCATTAGGGGCGGATTATTTGACTTGAATTTGTAAGTTTTGTTGTTATTTTTTTAGGGTTCCGTACCTCTAACGGAAAAAAACGGAACCCTTATAGGATCACTTTGTTGTCCGTCTGTCCGTCTGTGTGTATGTCAAGACTATTTATCTCAGGAACGCGATACACGGGTCTCTTGCAGTTGTGTAAAACAAAAATTTCTCAGTTATCGTTTAAAAAAGTTACAGCCGTTTATGTCGTAAAAAACCGCATATTTCGCACTCACAAAAATCAAAACCTACAGGGTACTTCCCGTTGACATACGAGTAGAACTATGAAATTTGGTGAGAAGCATTGTCTCAGAGTACACATATAGGAATAAATCTGAAAACTGTACATTTTTATTTCAATCACAAAAAACAGGGCTTCAAAATTCACAAAAAATGGGTTCAATATTCAATGTGAGTAAATAGTATCATGTAAGGTATCACGTAAAAGAACTTCATTAGCACATGCTAAAACAGGTTTTTAATTATTTTAACAACGTGTTTGTGCGGTACCCTCGATGTGCGAGCCCGACTCGCACTTGTCCGTTTTTTTTATATTGACATGTACCTAATAATAAATTTGACAATTACAATACCGATATTAGTCCGAGATCCCACCGCACGAACATCTGGCTCATAGCGTACACGGTTCAAACGATTTTTTTACGGAGAATATTATTTAATTTGGCCGCAAGTATTTGATATTTAACAATTAATTTATAGGAAAACATTTTTATGAAATGGATATTTTGATGAGTTTCTTTTTATTTGAAAAAAGATCTGACGAGATAGTTTTTAGCTTATTTTTTTTAGCTATATTTCAAAATGATATACTTGAATAGAAACATTTTTCCGGCGACAAATTAAAATGCATTTGCGTGCGTTGAAATTAATTTTATGACCAATTCGCTCGCGGAAATTTTGAAATATGTGTGATAATGAGTCTTCAACGGAGGGTCTAAGTCAATGTTGTAATGTTGGGGACTTTCCAAAATTGAAATTTAGTACTACATTATAATTGTTTCGTGCAAAGATCTTTATCTTTACATAATAATTGGGCGATGTACCTAATATCAGTTGAAGCGGCATTACATTTCATTTTTGCGATTATCAAATAAGAGATTAATTACTAAAGTAACAGGCATTGATAAAGGTTAACGTAATATATTAATTTGAACATAGTTTCTCATTATTCGTTCTACAAAATGGTCGGCATAGCGAAGTGTGTGTTTTTGCTATACGCTGCTGTGGCAGGTACGAAAATAATGTAAATGATTTTCGTTTAATGAAAGTTTTTTGTAGATTATGCGAAGGGTGTAGCACGTTTACGTAGCAGATAAGGTGAATGTGGCAAAGTGCGCCTAGCGGATAAGTGCGCCTACCACAAATATCTTGAAAACTACCGATTGGATACTAGTAGGGACACTTTACATCGATGATACAAACTAAAACATAGTTCTTGGTGATAGTCACAGATGGCTCTAGTCATGTGAGTTTGAGACACGCGCCATTTTATTTTCACTGTCATTGCAAGTGGTGAGGAGAGATGACAGTGGAGTAATCGTCGTCATAAATCTCAAGAAATTGAGTTTTTATCGACATACGAGTGAAGTAAGTGCACAATTTAAATATTGTGCTTTGAGATTTTGACTTTATATCACGAATATCTAGTAGAATTTATATATTTTTTGCAAATTTAATATTCTGATCTCAAATTTTTATAGTTGGGGAAGTGCGCCATACTGACTTTTTATAGGGCGCACTTCGCCGCAATCCAGAGGTTTGTAACCTTTTTAAACGTGTCTTTTTATAAACTTTTATTTAACTTGCAATGTATGTTTGCTTTTTTGTATGGTCGGGTTATTATTATTTTTATTTACTTCGAATCCTAATGTCATATGTATATATGTTTATTTATCGTGTTTTATGAGGCTACCCTATATACATGCACACAATACACAATCACATTCAGTAAAAGTCACAATAATTAATTATTATTTACCTGTTCATGATTTTTGTTTAAGATGGGGATCTATGTAAAAAAACTGAAGGTCCTTAATGGTCCAGAGAGGCTTTGAATGAAGCAGTCGAAGCTGTTCGATTAGGTAGGATGTCTGGGTATGCAGCCGCATCAACCTTTGCTATCCCAATAAAGACTATTATGGACCACGTCACAGGTCGAAGGGGCCAAAAGTCATCAAGTCTAGGTAGACCACCAGTATTTAAATATGACACAGAACTTTTTGCATGTAATGGACCGCAAACTTCGTAAGGTTGCTCGTAAGAAAGCCGCAGACCCATTTGTCATCCAAGAATTTTATGACATGCTTGAAAGAGTAATTGACGAGTTAGAGCTTCATGACAAGCCTAAAAGAATTTACAATTTGGATGAAACCAGTTACTGCAGTGATCCACAAAAAAAAGTCATACGTCTTCGGGGTGATGGAAATCAAATCGGACTACATCATCCTCCGGAAAGTCAAATACAACAGTTTTGATGGCGAGCAACGCTGCTGGAGAGAAAGGAGCTCCATTTATGATTTATAAAGGGAAGCACGTATGGAGTAATTGGACCTCTGATTTAGCGTACTCTGGAACGTTGTATACAGCATCTAATGTCTGGATAGAATAGCAAGCCTTTTTGGAATATTTTTTATTTATTCCGATGATTGGCGATACGATTCAGCCAACACTTCTCATCTATGATGGTCACAGTACACATGTATAAATGGCTGTAATCGAAAAAGCCTTATAACAACCATTAAGTAGTTCCATTCCATGGTATTTATTCGTAAATAAAAGAAAAAATATACTTGATACTCGATTATCAAAATTTAGAAAAAAGGTTTACAGCCACTGATTTAAGATTGTATGGCGCACTTAGCCGAAATTTGGTTTGACATACATAGATTCTACTAGAATGTGGCTATGAAGAAAAATTAAATGTTATGCGTTTCGTTGCTTGTTTTCTTATAATAATATGAGGCTGTTTTTATCCCTACGCTTCATTATTGCGTTTTACTAATACCAGGCGCACTTACCCGATTTGGCGACAAAGTGCGCCTGGTATCATGTTTTCTTATTTTGTGCTAAAAAACATTACTTTAAGGTTCAGATTGCAATGAAACGACATTAGTTGTAGTCGCAAAACATCATAGATTCATAAGATACCACGACAAGTGTCATTAGTAAACTAAAACACAAGTTATATTGCACCAAAGTCAACTATGCAAAAAATATGGCGCACTTTGCCCCGCTCACTACCTAGGTATTTACTCGACATTTGAAGACACCTATGTTGTAAAGACAAAAGTGTTTGTTTCGTAGTTTAATAAGTAATTAGGGATAGTTATAGTCTTATAGTCAATAATAAAGTCAAGTAATTGTCACAGTCTGTTCAGTGACACCCAAGCATGTTTATGTAATACATCCATGGTGACACCTAAAGTTTTTCAATAGTGAAAAGTCAGAGGCAGTTTAAAAATCAAGGACATAGTGAGTCTGTAGTTAGTGATTCGTGGTCTAAGGTAGTAGTGGCGACTTGGCCGAAACGATGACGACATTATGAAAACAAAAAATCCAGCACTGTCTTTTATACTGAATTTTTCAGTAATAATTTTATCTAGACGTTATCCGATAGTTGTAACAAAAATATGGAATGTTAATTATAATTGAAAGAAAAATCAGTGTCATATCACATAATTAATTACATGCTATGTTCAATCTCTATTTCAAAAACTAAATGTTCCCCAAAGCAATGATAAGTTTAATTAATCGTTTAATCCATTCTTAATCCGTTTGAGTCAATGTCAGTAATAATCTCATTATCGAAACAATTTCCTACTGTACCTATTTCGTTTGTGAACCTGAAAGGTACCTAGTAAACTTATGCTTAGTTAGACCTACATAGACCAACATGAATAAAAAAAAATCACACTGATAGCAAGTGGTATAGTTAAATATCCACTAAACACCAAGCACTGGGCCAGCGGGGTTGATAGTACAAGTAATTTACTTTACTTTAAATATGTACCTATATTGATATATATTGACTGATATATTGACTGCCTCGGTAGGTCAGTGGTTAGTGACCCTAACTACTGGGTCAAAGAGGCGTGGGTTCGATCCCCACCCAGGGCAAACATTTATGTGATGAACATAGGTGTTTGCTGTGTGTCTGGGTGTTATTTAGTTACTAACTATATTAAGTACCTATGTATTTAAAAATAATTATGTATAAGTAGTTTATCAGTTTCGGGCAGCCATACCACAAGCTTTGCTTAGTTTGGGACCGTGTGTAAGATGTCCCCAAATATTTATATTTTAAAATATTTATATATTCTGTTAGATAATTTTTCTTACAAAAATAAAACCTTAACTTTAAGTTTTCTGGGGTAGACAAAGCGTCTCTAGGGTGGTACTTATAAGTTTATCTGTAACATCGGTAATATTTTTAATACTTAATTAATTAACCAACTTGACAATTAGAACCACCTAATCAATAAAGCATTTTTTTTAAATCTTGAAATTATATCATTTTTGGTTTCATGTTCTTTTCTGATCATGCCGTTATAATTATTTTCTATTTTTAGCTTCCGGTTTCACTTTAAGAGACAACGATGTCGTGTTTCATCTTTACTCTAGGTAAGTTTCAAAATAAAAATCAATCAATCTATAAAAAAGGCTATTATTTTTAAACTTTCGCAATTTGAACACATTATTTTTATACACTACGGGACTAATCGCGCACTAAAATTACGAGACCACAGTCGATGCAACTCGGCCGAAACGTCGAGATGAGGGGGTATTTATTTATCTCGTAATTTTAGTGCGCAATTAGTCCCGTAGTATATAATAATTCTTGTCTTACTTAATCCTGGCAAGAAAGGACACAAGTTATAGTTTAGATTTCAGCTTGTCATAGAATTGTCACTAATACCAATACTAATAATATATTAGGTTACTTGGAGATGCAATTAAAATTTCTAATTATATTATAAATCCAAAAGTGTGCTAAGAGTTCATTTGTTACCTATTACTACTTTCACGCAGCAACGGAAATAATATAGGTATGTATAGTACAGTAAGGATGGTAAACTTGTTATAAGCTCAGATACAGATCATTTATTGGCCATTTATAACATGTCAGTCATACAAGGCAAGTCAAATTACAAAATTAAATGCTACTTGAAGCACAACGAACAAGAGACAAGAGGGTTAGGTATATGTATAAGCTCGTAGATAGGTAGTCTGTGATATCGAAGAAATGGGAGGATCCGTAGAACCTAAACCTAGCCCAGCAGAATGTCGAGTTGACTTGGCAAATCTTGATAGGGTCGAAAAGTTCTCGAGAGGCAACCACATACCAGCAAACACAGCGTAAGGCCACCAAGATGAACTCAAGATCGCGCTGGATGCAAGCCGCTACCAAGCAGGTTTATTGGAGATCAATAGTAGAGCCCAGTGTGAAGTGGTGGACATCTTGTGGTTGAAACGATGACAACGATACAAAAAAAAATATACGCATCGACTTGAGAACCACCTCAGTTTCGTCGGTTGAAAAGAACACTACTGGTTTCAGGTCCAACCCGTCAACCAGCCAGCCACTGTTTCCCACCCAGGATTCCCTCATGAGGTCCAACTTCGACGTGAACATTCGAACCATCATCACGATCCACAGCTACGGAGAATCTGTGTCGGGAAACTTTAATGCTTTTGTTGTCCCTGGTAAGTAGGAATAATAAAAAGAAAGCATTGTACATTTAATGCTTGCGAGTAAGACATTTTTTCGATAGATTTTTAAGCTAAGATTAAGCTGGCGTTAATAGGATCACAATCTTGATAGCTCTTAGTTGTTCAACTGTCTTCTGTTATATTTATTTCAATTCAATAAAATCTGTAGTAGAATGTTCTAAAAATATTTAATCGTGCACTTATTTCGTTTTGTACAGGGTGGATGCACCCAGTTTTGGCCATATTTTTGTAATTTTTGGCCACAAATCAGTTACCAAGTTTCCCAATTTTGTTTGAGATATCAAATTAATTTACTAAATAGTAGAATTAAACTTATTTGACTACAATAGCACAGAGCGGAAATACACTAAATATTTATTCAAAACAAAGATTTGAAGATGATTTTCCGCAAGTAACGCCTGATTCAATCACTATTTTTGGCCACTTTGAATTTTCATGGTTGTGTAAACATTTAAATGTTAAAATAATATTTTTCAAGAAATTTTCAAATCTTTATGGTGTTAGATTGTTTGTCATTTATTTATGCAATAATATTGTCATCAAATGGCCAAAACCGGGGCAGTAACCATAACCAGAATATATCTGCCAAATGTGTTAAAATTTCTTATATTCTCCTAGCTCACCTTGCGGCTGAGAATGTGAACGTCCTTGCTGTGGACTGGAGTGCTGGCGCCGGCATGTACACCGAAGGTCTGGGCAACGCGCCCCAGGCTGGCGATATTGTGGCCAACTTTATCAACATTCTGTGGGGATTGTTTGGCTACAGCCCTGCTAACATACGCATCGTTGGGCACGGCCTCGGTGGGCACATTGCCGGTATTGCTGCAAGGCGTGCCAACGTACAAATCTCACACATTGTTGGTGAGCTATTTTTTAGTATTAAAGAATAAGTGAATAAAATTAGAAATCAATGAAAATCTGAATTAATAAATAGCATCCTTATCACAGTACTGATGTGATCATTGGTCACGTTTCGCCTCTAAACGAGGCATCTTCAAGACGTTTTGACTCTTTGAGTTCTCGCGAGAAAACTCGCTTCTTTCATTCTTTATTATTTTTAGCATCTTATGGAGATTATATAGGCTTTACGTGGAGATGAAATTAGCTCTAATGACAAGCACTTATAAAAACTCCCGGCAAAGAATTAGAAGGCGAAAGCGATGTAGGATCCTGTATCAACTTGGTCATGTGAAGTCAAGGTGGATAATACCAGTTGCAACCCACTATCACTACTACTGATAGCCTTACTATATCACCAGCTTCTACAGTCTAATGATAATATTACCTTTACTGCACCCGTACTTTACCACTATGGATGATACTTACGTGCTCATCCACTATGGATGATTTTCAATACATTTTATTCAAGTCTCATACATTCTCAAACTTTAAGTGAGCCTGATTTTCTCTTGTGAAGACACTACTATTATTTGACTGCCCTCAGTGGTACAGTGTTTAGAGATTCTGACTCCTGCCCTGGTCTGAAGAGTCATGGGTTCGATTACCCAAAGCAAGCATTTTTGTGAAAAGCATATGTGTTTGCTCTGTGTCTGGATGTTGTTATCTATACATATAGTATCCGGCAGCCATATAACAGGCTTTGCAGGACTTCACGCACGGCAGCTAAGGTCAAAGACGGTGTGTAAGGTGTCCTCTAATATTTCTTTATTATTTTTTTCTTACTACTTAGGTTTTAAAACTCATCCCTATTTTTTTTTATTTCAGCACTCGATCCTTCCTTACACGGCTGGACCTGGCATCCAGAGATCTTAAACGCTAACGACGCTGGCGTAGTAGAAGTCCTGCACGCCACCGCTGGCTTCATCGGCTACGACTACCCCCTCGGAGATCTCGACTTCTACCCCAACGGCGGTAGAGCCCAGCCAGGCTGCGCCACTGACGTATCCTGTGCCCATATTTACGCCTACGTCTTTTACGCCGAGTCTCTGACAAGCGAAGCCTCTGGAGGGAATAAGTTTGTTGGCACGGCATGTGATAGCTTTGAAGATGCTCTTGGTCTACAATGCAGCGGCAGTAGAGACGTTCATTTTGGAGGCTCCGAAATCAAATCCAGGTAAGAATGTGAGAATATTTGTTCCATGCCTGGACCTTAATATTATCATTTCATAGCATCAATTTTACTGAACTAATCTTTGTTAATAACTAGAGCCCTTGTTTTTTCCGCTGCAGGCATTTTCTAAAAATGAAATAAAATGTAGGCGTTTGAATTTTTAAATCTTAGGGCATGACTCCATATCGTCATCAAGTTGCTATAGTGTTTCTTTTTTTATATAAGTAAATGTATTGTCAACAGTCTTTTGCTAGTGATTTCACTTCCCTATACGATATTATATCTGACTTCTCCTTTATTTTACCTAAGAATGAAAATCTAAACCAGAATGAGAAATTTCTTTATTATATCAAGTAGCTTGTAATTAGAATGGCTATCGGTGTATTAGTAGTCAACTAACAAATTAATACATGATAATGTTTTTTCAGCGTTTCCGGTATCTACACCTTCACAACAAACAACGCGCCGCCTTTTGCCCAAGGATAAAAACACCATATAAGACTTAATCATTAAAACATGCACTCAATCTTAATAAATATAAAAACTAAAAAAAAACAATTAGTTTTAAAACAGTACATTTATTAGTTTTATTACAATAGTTCCTAAACTTACCTAAAAATATTGCTTTGTCATCATCATTGATGGCATAGGCTTTCCCTATTGCTCTCCAATAAGACCAGTTTGAAGCGTCTTGTATCCAGAGCAATCCTGCAGCCTTAATAATATATGACCTAATTAAGACCAAACTTTGTGGACCAATCACCTGCACAGGCTATACATAATATGAAAAATAAGAGGATGGATAACTTTGGCTCAGTACCTAAATTTGAAGTAGCTCCAAAAAATTGATGATACTTTTGGTGCCTACAAAAATCTTAGTAGTGTAGCGACTAACTTCGCTACATGTGGCGCCACCACGCGCGCGCCTCGAGAAACTAGCGTCAGCCAATCACAAGCCGAGGGCTGCATCGCGCAAAACGAAATTCTCAGCGGCGGCCGAACCATAACAAGACCTAAGATTACACTGTCGGATAGCTATCCCCGGGCACAACACCTCGCCCGGTGGAGTACTCCTTTGCGAGATGTTATCCTATCATCATCATCTCGACATGGACGACCACATAGTCCAAAGTGGTGACCCTAAGACGAAGAACACCATCATCGGCAGCAACATCAGGCAGACGCAACCTCCTCCTTCTCCATCATCATCATCAGCAACTACATCAAGCAGACGCATCTCCAGCCAGCACTCCAGCATCATCATCAGCTCCAACGCAGCCAACTCACCGCGCTACCTGGAACCTGATGCAACCAGGCACACGCTCGGTCCCGACTCACTGTGGATGGCTCAATCCCGACTCACCGTGGATCCCGCCCGGTCTCGACTCACTGTAGACCGCGAGCAACCTGCCTGCACCACTGTCAAGTGCTTCAAGACTCAACGCTGCAGCTCACTCAACACATATCGACTACTCGTCTGGAAGGGGGAGTGATGTAGCGACTAACTTCGCTACATGTGGCGCCACCACGCGCGCGCCTCGAGAAACTAGCGTCAGCCAATCACAAGCCGAGGGCTGCATCGCGCAAAACGAAATTCTCAGCGGCGGCCGAACCATAACAAGACCTAAGATTACACTGTCGGATAGCTATCCCCGGGCACAACACCTCGCCCGGTGGAGTACTCCTTTGCGAGATGTTATCCTATCATCATCATCTCGACATGGACGACCACATAGTCCAAAGTAGCAAAAATTACTACGTTTGAAACAGTTTAGTTCAGTATCAACTAGGTGCGATTAAAGATCATTGTAGTAGGCTCGAGCTCAATTATTTGAGGTCGAATGATACGTTTTATTTATATATTTCTCCCTAATTCCAATAATTTCATAATTTTATAATCTATAATTTTCTGTAATTCATACACTACGTCCGGTCAAGTAATCTATGATATGAAGTAAGCATTAAGTACAAAGATTATATTATTTAAACTTACATTGAAAATATAAGTAACATTTCATACAATGCAACTCTAAAGATTACAGTGCTATCAACAAATCTACGAGATCGAAATTTATTGTTTGCTACGATAAGAAATACCTATTTGATACTACAGAGGCCTTAGTATATGATTATAGGTAAACGAAAACAGCAGTTTCCGTGAGGCTCCATACATTTTTGTAAAGCGCCCCTAGGGTAAACAGCCAAGAACTAATTAATTCTAAGTCTAGAGGTGGGTGACGTGACCTGTATTGACATCTCGTTTGCGGTATATTGTGCATTCCCCCTTTGCCAGCTTACTCAAACCAGCCATGCTCCGCACGGTCTTGGGGCGCTGGCATAATATTTGGTCCACCTCTGTTGCGCCAGATGTTTCGTTGATCAAATCAAATCAAATCAAATCAAATTGTTTATTTGCTGAGAATATATGTACAATACAAGTCAGAATTGGTTAGTCTTATATTTACATTGTATTCAGTCTGCAAGCAGACGTGCAAATATTTATTTATTACATTAATTTCTTGTATAGGTGCATCAGTATAATCTATAAGTTATTAACATTATTATATTCCTTAATACTATAGAAGCAATTCGTTAGAAGCCAGTCGGTTAGTGTTTTCTTAAATTTATTCCCGTTCAATATTTTGATTTCATTAGGTACATTATTATGTATCGTTATACACATGTTATAAACATTTCTTTTCTGGCAGGAGGTTGATATAATAGGTTTGTGAACTTAGCTCTTTTTTGACGTGTTATGATGTCATTACGTTTATTGAAATATTCGGGGTGTTCTGTGGTGAAAATACACATGGCTTTACATGCACGGTAAAGGGAGTGATGAAGTCTTGTAATACTTTAAGGAGTACTGGACAATTATTTTAACCGATCCCGTTCCTAAGGTGACAGGTTCTTGAATTTCTTTCGTTTTTATGACAGTTTTGAGCTGCCAGAAATGTCAGAAAAACGAGAGAGGTTCAAGAACGTGTCACTTCAGTAACGAGATCGGTTAACGGAATTGCCCTGCCTTCTTTTTCTTATATCTTCTGTAACATTGCAGTGGAGAAGCACATACAATTTCTTTTCTTGTAGGGAGCTTAGACATAGAGGGAAATCCGACATAGTTGTTCTACAACTCTTAGCGCCAATATTGTGTAGATGATAAATGGTTTAGGTCATCATGACCAGTTATGGAGTCTAACAGTGTACGCCCCAGGTAGCAAAGTGACGTCAGTGACGCATAAACGACGTCACTCTTAGGTCATAATAGGGTCGGTCGTTAATGCGTCGTCGATGACGTCATAATGTACGTCAATTAAAAGTCATTATTTCAACGTCTCATATTCACCATAAAATTGACGTTTTATTGACGTCCATTTAGGGTCAATATCAGGACGTACTATATTCGCCACAAAGTAGACGTTTTACTGACGTCCATGTAGGGTAAATATCAGGACGTACCATATTCGCCACGAAGTGTACGTTTTACTGACGTCCATCTAGGGTCAATATCAGGACGTACCATATTCGTCACAAAGTGGACGTTTTACTGACGTCAATTTAGAGTCAAAGTCAGGACGTACCATATTCACCACAAAGTGGACGATTTACTGACGTCTATTCAGGGTCATTATTAGGACGTATCATATTCGTCTCTGGTGGACGTTTTATTGACGTCCATTTAGGGTCAATATCAGGACGTACCATATTCGTCACAAAGTGGACGTTTTATTGACCTCTATTTAGGGTCAATATTAGAACGTACTATATTCCCCACAAAGTGGATGATTTACTGACGTCTATTCAGGGTCATTATTAGGACGTATCATATTCGTCTCTGGTGGACGTTTTACTGACGTCCATTTAGGGTCAATATCAGGACGTACCATATTCGCCACAAAGGGGACGTTTTATTGACCTCTATTTAGGGTCAATATTAGGACGTACCATATTCGCCACAAAGTGGATGATTTACTGACGTCTATTTAGGGTCATTATTAGGACGTATCATATTCGTCTCTAGTGGACGTTTTACTGACGTCCATTTAGGGTCCATATCAGGACGTGCCATATGCGCCACAAAGGGGACGTTTTATTAACCTCTATTTAGGGTCAATATTAGGACGTACCATATTCGCCACAAAGTGGAAGATTTACTGACGTCTCTTCAGGGTCATTATTAGGACGTATCATATTCGTCTCTGCTGGACGTTTTACTGACGTCCATTTAGGGTCAATATCAGGTCGTACCATATTCGCCACAAAGTGGACGTTTTATTGACCTCTATTTAGGGTCAATATTAGAACGTACCATATTCGTCACAAAGTGGATGATTTACTGACGTCTATTCAGGGTCATTATTAGAACGTATCATATTCGTCTCTAGTGGACGTTTTGCTGACGTCCATTTAGGGTCAATATCAGGACGTACCATATTCGCCACAAAGAGGACGTTTTATTGACCTCTATTTAGGGTCAATATTAGGACGTACCAAATTCGCCACAAAGTGGAAGATTTACTGACGTCTCTTCAGGGTTATTATTAAGACGTATCATATTCGTCTCTGGTGGACGTTTTACTGGCGTCCATTTAGGGTCAATATCAGGACGTGCCATATTCGCCACAAAGGGGACGTTTTATTGACCTCTATTTAGGGTCAATATTAGGACGTACCATATTGTACCATATTGTTTGCACGCGCGCTCGCATCGGTGCGGACGTGTTTACTTTTTGTCGCAGCAATTATTTCTATTTAGTTCGATCGCAATGTTTACGTTTTGCCGGGCTTGTAAAAAAGACGTTACCGGTGAACTTATAATGAAGTGTACACTATCAAACTGTGAAAAAGTGTATCATATATTGTGTCTCGGTATTAAAAGACGAGATTTCGAGTCTTTTTCTACGGACTATGTGCGCCAATGGATTTGCCCGATGTGTGACAGCACAAAAAGAAAACGTGCTGGGAATGACACGCCAGATCGCACTCCAGAACATAGGAAGTTACCAACAATAGCGAGCCCTAATTATGTCAATAACAAACGGGGTAGCAAGTGCAGTCAAATGGAAGTTTCCGTGCTGGAGAATGACGGCGGTTTGTTATCAGAATTCCAAGAATTTCGTCGGGAACTTAGAAAAAGATTACATACGCAAGACCAACATATTTTACAAATTCAAAATGTATGTTATAAAAGATAGGCGATGTTCGTGCAATTTGACCTCAATAGATACCTACTTAAAATGCTTTGCGACCGCAACCAGCGCATCGAGTCATTGTAATGTAATGCACAAACAAATCAAATAATTTCAAGTGTCAGCAAAAGTCCGATGCAGGTGCAGAAACAAGTTAACACCAACCTGATTAGTGATAACAGTGCATTAGTAATTATTATTTCTCCAAGAGAGAATAAATACTTAATCTAAATGTGCCATGGTCATAAAATTGCTATGGGATCGACATTGTAATTTTAAGACTATGGATTCATAACAATTATTGATTATATATAACAGTCTATGTATGTATATACTTCTTGAATATAAATATATTATGCTACTTACATTGTTTTGTTTAGTTTCATCCATAGTCCTAAGAGTCTGTTCAGGGTACGTGTATAATATAGGATGCCTGCTATCGCAAACTAAATTCTAAATTCTTTTCGTCATTTACTTTGTTCACAGGAAAGTGACTGGGCTGTACATATTAGGGCAGCCATCGTCGTTGGAGTATCGTCATTTACTTAGTTCACAGGGACTGGGCCATACATACAAAGGCAGCCGCCGACATAGTAGTGACGTCATACACAGGATTCACAGTATCGTCACTATGAATACTGTATATGACGTCACTCCAACGTTAGTGTCTACCTTAATATGAACGGCCCAGTAACGTCCCTATGAGTACAGTAAATGACGTCTCTCCAATGTAAGTGGCTGCCCTAATATGTGCGGCTTAGTGACGTCTTTATGAATACAGTAAATGACGTCGCTCCAACGTCAGTGGCTGCTCTAATATGTACGGCCTAGTGACGTCCTTATGAATACAGTGAATAACGTCGCTCCAACGTCAGTGGCTGCTCTAATATGTACGTCCTAGTGACGTCCTTATGAATACAGTGAATAACGTCGCTCTAACGTCAGTGGCTGCCCTAATATTTAGGGCCTAGTGACGTCCTTATGAATATAGTAAATGACGTCGCTCCAACGTCAGTGGCTGCCCTTATATGTACGGCCTAGTGACGTCCTTATGAATACAGTGAATGACGTCGCTCCAACGTCAGTGGCTGCCCTATTATAAACGTCCAAGTGTCGTCTCTATGAATGCAGTATATGACGTCACTCCAATGTCAGTATAGTGCGTCACTCCAACGTCAGCATATGACGTCACTCCAACGTCAGTATATGACGTCACTCCAACGTCAGTATATGGCGTCACTCCAACGTCAGCATATGACGTCACTCCAACGTCAGCATATGGCGTCACTCCAACGTCAGCATATGACGTCACTTCAACGTCAGTATATGACGTCACTCCAACGTCAGCATATGACGTCACTCCAACGTCAGTATATGACGTCACTCCAACGTCAGTATATGACGTCACTCCAACGTCAGTATATGGCGTCACTCCAACGTCCTCCAACTTACGTCATGAGGCTGTGACAAATTGTCGTCATCTGAAGAAACTACCGACGTCATGATAATGACGTCTCTTACGTCGAGCAGTACCGTAAACGGACGTCATAATAACGTATAAATGCTACCTGGGGCAGATCGGACATTGATATTTAAGTATTAATTTGTTTGTCACGTTTTATTACTACTCGCAGATAACGTTTTCCATGCTTACAATCTTTAGTTTTATTCCAAAATAAAAATAAAACACAGAAAAGCAATACCCTTCCTTAGAAGTCGGGTAAAAATAGTATCAAAGTCAATGACGTCTTTGATGCTCCTTTTCTGGGTTACAATTTATCAAGGCTTGTTTTAATTTCTCATTTTAGGAACTAAACGAATACGATAAAAGTTTCCGTTTACTATGAAAACTCATACTAAGGCTTCAGTATCAAATCTTGATCCAACTCGGATATTAATCTGGGTGTCATAAATAAAATAATTATTTTTGGAAGATTCCCCGAAACAAATTATCAACGATAAAATAATTTGATATAAATTGTGTAAATCCTAAGCTTATTCACAATTACCGTTTGTTTCAAGATGGTTGGTTTTGTGAAGTGTCTCGTGTTGCTTTCCGCTGCAGTTGCAGGTAGAGTTTTGTTCACCCATCCATCAGCCACAGGGCGTCCACTGCTGGACACAGGCCTCCCCTATAAATCTCCAATAAGACTGGTTTGCATCCAGCGTATTCTTGCGATATTAATGAGGTCATCCGCCCATCTTGCGAGTGGACGTCCTACGCTGCGCCTGCTGATACGTGGTCTACACTCGAGAACTTTTTGACCCCATCGCTCATCAGTCTTGTGTGTGACGAGTTTTTTTCACCATCATCATTCAGCCACAGCATGTCGGCTGCTGGTCATAGGCCTCTCCAATAAGTTTTCCATAGGAATTATCGTAAACAGCTTGTATCCAGTTCGATCCTGATTGTTATTTTATCGCCGCCATAATAATATCTTATCAGCGTTGTAATAAAACCGATTTTGGTTCAGATAATGTTTCTTGTAGTGTCATAATTTATTTTTTATGGCTGTCTTTAGAATTGTACGTACAATATACAGGGTTATTGGTAATTGGTAATCAATTCTCATCATAATAATATATACATACATAATATACATTAAAACAAACAACATTTGTTCTACGATTTTTTCCAAATCTCAAAATATGTCCCTTTTTTTAAAGTGGTAGGTATCACCTTATGTAGACATGTACAAATAATTGCTTTTACATACCTAACTAATATTTGTACTTGTTTGCATATTTACGCATTATCTCTTCTGATTCTGAGGTCCAAGTCTCGCGGGTGGCTTCTTACTTTATTAGAGTTAAGTATGTTTATACTGGTAATTTTTAGGGTTCCGTATCTCGAAAGGAAAAAGCGGAACCCTTATAGGATCACTTTGTTGTACGTCTGTCCGTCTGTGTGTATGTCAAGACTCTTTATCTCGGGAACGCGTAAAGATATCGAGATGAAATTTAAACTGTATATGTATATGTGCCTACACACTTCTACACGATTTTACCCTCCGACGAGAATACACAAATACATTAATATACATTCATATATATACAGGTATATAAGTATAATAACAGTATACATATTATTGCTATAGCTCATTATATTATTCATTTGCATTATCTATATAAGTACGTTTTATGCACACATGTAATTTTATTCATAGTTCGCAATTATTATTAGACTCAGCCTGGGATCATTGTTTTATTGACTACAATATTAAATATCTTGCCTACCCTCAATGTAAATTTAATATTTTATTTTTTGCTGTTTTCTACACTTATATTAAGTAATTTACGAAACTTATACCTACTGTTAATTTAGACTACACGTAACCATTAACTTCATTCAATATTAATACGGAAGGCACTAAATCCCACGACACAGGAATTCTCCTAGTGTGGGATTTAGGGTTCACCCACAAGTAGGTATGTACAGTCCACGAACTCAATGTATGTTGCATAATAACTTTAACAATTAGTTATAAGTATACTATATAACTGTATTACTGTACCTATTTCTGGACATAGCCATAAGTCAAATAAATTTATTATTAAATTTATATATATATGATCTCTTCCAGTTGTGAGAAGGAAAAACTTTTCAGTTATCATATAAAAAATTTAGAGCCGTTTATGTCGAGAAAAACCGCATATTTCGACACTTACAAAAATCAAAACCTACAGGTTACTTCCCGTTGACATAGAACTATGAAATTTGGCGAGAAGCATTGTCTCAGAGTACACATATAGGAATAAATCTGAAAACTGTACATTTCTATCTAAATCACAAAAAATAGGGCTTCAAAATTCTCAAAATATGGGTTTAAAATTCAAAGTGCGTAAATCGAATCATGTAAGGTATCATATAAAATAGCTTCATTAGCACATGCTTAAACAGGTTTTTAATTATATTAACAATTTTTGATGAATGACGAGAAAAATAAAAAAAAAACTTTTGTCGATGATGATGATGAGTATTTAAATTTTAACAACGTACTTCCCAATTTTGTGAAATTTTCTGGATTTGTACGGAACCCTCGGTGTGCGAGCCTGACTTGCACTTGTTCGGTTTTTTTCTAAATATTGTATGGAAGAAAACAAATACGAATATTTAGAAGTCGCAGAACAAAAGACAGTTGTTTTGATGTTCAGAATAGGCCCATTTTAAAAAGCACCACCGTAAATTTAATAGCAACGTAAAATGTTGTTCACTCTATCAAATGCATACTGTGAAAATGAGACAAGGAAGGAAGGAACTTTCTAAATAGCTAATATAATTACGATAGCGCTTTCAAAATTGGGCCTAATAAGCCCTTATAAGGATGCTCATTGAATACCAGTAACCCTGTACCTGTACTAATTATAAAAATGGTGGCAGTTGTCTGCAAAATGCTTAGATATGATTAAACTATTTAGAGCCCGGATGCTGCTTGTATTCAGTAACTCATGGTGTGTCTTTGCATAATAATAAATTAGCCTGTGCTAGAATGTTATTTAATATGTTTTTCTCCGCAATTAAAGCTGGAAAATTAGATAAATATTGGTTCAATCATCAGAACAATGTCATTTTATAGTTTAAAGTAGTTACACAAACGTTTATTTACACAGAGAAACAAAACAAATATCCACTATGTCTAAACCTACCTACATAAACTAAAAAGAAAAGAAAAATCATACAAAAAGAAACACAAAATAAAATAAAACCTAGTCTAAAAGTTCCTTGGCAGAGGGTAACGTGGCCAGAATGCTGGCGGTATTGCCTCGCTGAATAGCAATACTCAGCTTTTGGGCAAAATACATGCCAGCATTCTGGTCATGTGTCACCTCTACCAAACGTCTGGCCAGATCTTTGTACAAAATATAAGCATCCGGCCCCCACGCACCTAAAGTCTCAACCCCCAACGGCACAAAATGGTACATCCTGTCCAAGGACCCATATTTGTGCCGTTTGAGGTTTTCCGCTTTAGCTGCAGCAGCGCCAGCACTGTCTGTTGAGTCAGAAAGGAGAGACGACGCCAGTGTGTCGACACACGTCGCGTCCCACACTAAAGGTCGTCCCATCTTCCATGGCACCAAAGTCATACCGTCGGCTCTTTTACCGTCGTCCCGCGACAGTCCATTAGGCTTTAGGACCGACGGGACGCCAGCACTGACAAAGGCCCGACGGATGATATCATTTAGGGCGGCGTGCCGCGAAAAGCGCCCTGCACTTTTTGTGCATGACAACGCGTGGTGGCCGAAATGACCGACCATATCGCCACATTGGCAGCGGTGCGGGACCAGACATGGGGCACCCACGCGGAGAAATACGCCTATCCGGAATGAGTTATTATCCAAAAGGTTGCCAATATTACTTGATGGAAGGGCATGTAGCCAAAGCCCCGACTCCTATCTTGAAACGGCAAGCAAGGGAGCGCGCTCTGTAGTAACAACTTGAGGTTTGAATTAGTTTTTGCAGTTCTAACTCACAGAGCAGCCCGTCCCACTGTCTCTAAGAATTGGGAGCTGTGGACAAAGGTTGGTTTGTCAGGCTATTTTATGTCACTCTTAAGTATAGTAAATTAAATTTTAAAAAAGTTGTTCTAACGGTCCCAGATATAAATATCAACTGGAGGTTCTGGAGTCGATTGAGAGGCGAGCCAGGGGGATGATTGACAACGACACCTTGACTAAGACGCAGCTGCAAAGTCTTGAGCATCGTCGCAAGGTAGCGTGTTTGTCGGCCTTTTACCGGATACACTTCGGAGAGTGCGCCCAGGAGTTGCACAATCTGGTCCCTCTGCCCCTTCTTCTATCGTACGGCTAGACAGACGCGACCAAAGTGCCACCCTTTTATGGTGGACATTCCGCGCGTTAGAACCGAGCGTTTCGAATCCTCATTCCTCATACGAACAGCCGGAATGTGGAACGCTTTGCCTGGGTCTGTCTTCCCGTTAAAGTACAACGTCGATGTCTTCAAATCCTTAGTAAATAGGTATCTTCTAGGTAAGCGTGCTACACCCTAGACTGCACATCTGCTCAACATGAGGCAGTGTGTAGTTAAACGCGAACCTATTCAAAATTATAAAAAATAAAAAAAGATTAAGTAAGTTCCCGTAAAATAAAATTAAATAAATAAATAATTTATTTGTCATTCGTTGCGTTCATATTATCGTAATTTGACTAAGTGTTCGTTAGCGATCATCGAAGTTAAGCAAATTTCAGCACGATCAGTATTCATGGGTAACCGGGGGTAGCTTTACAACTGAGCGCTACCGTGGCTCGTATGGGCACGTTATTTGCAGGTCCCGGGTGTTTTGACCGTTTAGCTATGACAGAGGCCTTCAGGCGGCTTATAAAATCTGACACCAGGGCCAGTCACCCGCCTATACGAATTGACATACCTACTTTATTTATTTGTCACAAACAGTTAATTTACACAAACTTTTCAGAATACCCTGACTCTTATACTAAGTCGAATAGAAAAGTAGAAGTAGAAATGCCCAGTTTTTATCCTAATAAATACTAAAAATAAGTTTATTTTTTTCCAGCATCGGCTTTCCCAATAGAGGAGGATGAGGTCGTGTTTCATTTGTTCACGAGGTGAGTGCTAAAAATATAAAATTAACAGACAAAATTTAAGTATCTGAAAGTGAAAAAATCTGTTATTTTTTACTTAACTTTTCTCTAGTAAGTAGCAGCGCAATCTCAAATCTTTAATGTCTTACTTAAAAGTCGTGTCATTTTGAATCCAGACCCAAAAAAGAAGGATGTTATTTTGTCATGTTGAGTGTATCTATGTGTTCACCCTTGGCATCATGATTTCAAACCGAATAGACAATGCGGTTGTGACAATGTTTCGCAAGAAATTCCTTAACCTGGCACGTAACGTAACACAATAGGTAACACGGAATCAAGTTTCTAAGGAGTAAAAAAGGAGTACTCCTACTCCTTTTTTATTGAAATAAATAAGGAGTAGCAGTACTCTTTTTTTATTGAATTGAATTGAAGTTTCTAATAAAATCAACATGGTTCGTAGTCATATACAGGGTTATTGGTAATCAATTAGCATCCTTTTAAGGGCTTATTCTGTACATCAAAACGAACAACTTTAGTACTGAGACTTATATCAAATCTCAAAAAAATATCGTTCACCCTCGACATGTACGAAACAGGATTTTTTTTTAGTTTTGACAGAAGTCGCAGAAAAAAGTAGTTAGTTATATTGACTGAGCGAATGAAGTGAGAGTCTCAGTTTTGACTCGACAATTTTATATCAAACTTGGTACACGGTTTCTATATATTGGTTTCTTTTTTTGTCTTCGATGATTCTTGATTGGGATTGCCCTCAAAATAAGGAAGAAAACTCTGTCGCGCTATTTATCAGCTGTTTTCTATAATATATGGTATTCTTAGGTAAGACCGTTTAATAAATGCGAACACAATTGGCTTGTAATGACGAATCAAATCTATCAAGAGACGTTTATGAAGATTTACTTAAACAAATGCGAGATCGCCTGTTTGGAGAACTAGGTACTACTTCAATTTTATATTCAATGGCTCATGCTTATTCTTTGTTATGATTTAATTCAGATCCAACCCCACGGTTAGTCAGCCGTTGCTGGCGGATCCGGATTCGATCATGAGATCCAACTTCCTAAGCACTCGCCGAACTGTCTTCACCATTCACGGCCACGCAGACTCTGTCACGGGGCAATTCAACGCTTTCGTTGTCCCAGGTAACATTAAAAAAATATTTTTATTCGGTGTGGAGGCGAAAAGAATAATCAATCAATCATTTATTTATTTTGACACATAATTATGTTAATATACAGTAACAGATGATCCATAGACTCCTGAACTAGTCTAAGACTGTGTTTCAGGAGCCAATGGCTTCTCTAAAGTAACAATTTTAAACATTATGTCAAAACAAATCGTGTTTTTACTAAAATTTTTTTTAAACAATTTTGTAATATAAAAGTAATAATTAATTTTGAAAAACAGAAAAAAAAAATCTACTTAATCGAAATCTCAGATATTATATAACAATATTAAATCAATCTACTACAGACACTTAATCATTTTCTAAAGTTGCCAAAATATAAACAAAAGTGATTAATAACAAAATTTAGATAGATACTTAACTTAACATCTTATTATATTACCAAATGTTATTATTATTTATCACATTTACAATATAATTTACTTTTTACGCAATCTGTTCAAGGTAAATTCTATATTAGCTAGGTAAATCAAATGTACAAACTTTCAAGCAAAACTTCAGTACTTTGATAGTCGAACTTATTTAACCACGTTAGTATTACTTTTTTAAATTCCCTATTGCTGTATTGTTTTGTGTGACAATCTTTATTCAGCTTAGTATAGAGACGCGCAGCAGTATTGCTATACTTAATAATACTTACGTCTATAGCGCAGCGACCCAAAATGTGTCTTGGCTTCCAACTAAGAGAACGCCTTTGGTTCAGGTCGTCTCTCGTGCTCGTCTCGTCGTGCTGTCTCCTTCCACTTCAAACTCAAAAAAAAAATCATCTAATGCGTAATAGTATTTCGATAATAGAATAATTTTTAGTTGTTTTATGAAACAGTTTTCTCTTTCGATATCTTTTAATTTGTTTGGAAAATTGAATATTTTTATAGTCATAGAATTTGGGCTAGAACTGTGCATTGCTAAGTTAGACTAAGTATTATTAGGTTTTCTTTGGTTAGACTTTGGTTCCACGAGTTTATGTCTATACCTATTGCGATCTAATTTTGTGCGTTTTATGCGTTTTATCAGATGCTCTGTTAAAATAGTCAGGGTGTTTTTTGACAAATTTGCATATTGCATAGATAGATACCATGGACATAATTTGAAGTTTTATAAAGTATTGTTTATGGAATTTCGGTTTGGTAATATCGGGTGTTTTTATATTTGCGAGAATACGAATACATTGTTTTTGTAATATGATTACTTTATGCGCGTTTACACTATTCCCCCATAAAATAATTCCATATTGGCGCCACGAGGACGCAAACGCGTGATAAGCACTTTTGGGTGTCGGTAAGTCTGTAGCAAGTCTGAGTTCTTTAAGGGCGTAAGTGAAGCCACTTAATTTGGGCTTAAGTTTTTTAATATGTGCTTTCCAATTTACGTGCGAGTCTAGTTCTATGCCAAGTAGTGTTGCCAAGTTGACACATTAAATTTGATTGCTCTTATACTGAAAATTTATATCAAGAGGAGCTTTTTGGTAGGGTCGTAACTGTAACAATTTTGTTTTTGAAAAATTTAAATCTAGATTATGTTCGGTCATCCAATTAGTTATTTTGTCAAATATTTCTTTAAGAGTATTAGAGTGGCTAACGAAAGTTGATACTGGAATTTTTTGCAATTTTTTAAATGACAACACGCGGTGCTACTACCATCGCGGATTTACCTTTAAATTGGGGTATTGTACCTTGTATTAAAAACATTTTTCTAACCTACGTCATGTACTAAACTGAACAAAATGGTTCATTATATTGTTATAGTCTTCATCGTAATGAAGTAGATAGGTACCTACGCGTAGAAATCATTTGGATCATTTGGAGAGCAATGCAAAGCCTCAGTTTGGCTTAATAATAACGTCAAAGAACAGAAAATAATTAACCCAGTTGTTACGGATATCCTTTTTTTCGGAGGATCGTTCTGATTTTTTGTATTCGGTCTAATTATAGGCTTACTATATGAGGAAAAATAAATAAAAAATTGTAGGTGTTATGGAAAAGCTGGAAAATGGTGTTTGATATACGGAACGCTAGTAATATGTACTGCTATAAAGGAGATGTACCGTAAACATTAAAATATATATTTTAGCTGTTTAGGTAGGTAATAAAATACAAATTACTCTATAAATAAAAAAAAAATGAATGTTTATTTTTTTTAGGAACACCAATTACTTAGGTAGGTATGTATTAAAGTACCTGAAAATAATTCACTCAGCTTGTGTGTGATAGGTTTCCAAGCAAACTTTTCGGTGTAACGAGGCATAACATTTTACAAAAAAATATATCATTTTTATTGCACACAGCACATTGCAACTGTTCCGTTCTATACTTGATTAGCAATGGGATATCCGGGAAAAGTACCATTTCTTTCCACGCCACGAATGGAAGTACGACATAAGCCAATGTTTTGGTCAGATCTATTTACGCCTCTCATGTAGGTAAGACTAGTAAAAACTAGAAAACTTTCCCAACAGCAAAATAGATACATCCAAATTGATCAACCTCTGAGTACGACAACCTCGGATTCCGAAGAAGCATCGCTACATCTTCATTAGAATCTTATGGTACTGGTACAGCTTGAAAGCCAGGCAGGCCAGAAGGACATCAAAAAATTTTCAAGGAACTTCACGCTATGATGGTCACATAAAATGAAGTACAGAACGGAACAGTTGCGATGTTATGTCTGCCATAAAAATGCTGTTTTTTTGTGTAAAATGTAAAGTCTCTTTACACCCCAAAGTTTGTTTCGAAACCTATCACACACATGCTGAGTAAATTATTTTGAGGTACTTACTACATACCTACTTACGTAAAGTGGTGTTCCTAAAAAAATTAAATAAATATTTTATTTATTTAAAGAGTAATTTGTATTTTGTTACCTGTTTAAACTTCTAAAATATATTGTTTTGAATATTTACGGTACAACTGCTATATAGCAGTACATATTACTATCGTTTGATATACGGAACATCAACTTTATAGACAAATAAGTGACATAAATTGTTAGAGAATCAATAAACATATAAACTTATATTAAAGATAACACTATAAATATTAATTTATTTACAAGAATTACCCAATATAAATACAATTAATATTATGTAATTACCTCGAAACACTCATGACAAATAAACACAATTTTTCAACACTTATAAATTTTACACGTGCAACTCAAACTAGAACAAACTACGTCTATTCGACAAAGGGATCATCCAGCTATCACAAACAATAAACAAAGAAATTTGAAACTATCCACGTTTTGTTTAATATTTTTTATTGTTCATTGATCCGTATATCAAACGCTAGTAACAAGTGGGTTAACGTATAATGAATATAAAACTCCTACATGACAAGTTATAAAGCTTGAAAAAAGTTTTTTTCTTGCGATTCCTCCAAAGAATTGGAAAATTCAAAATCGCAGTATGGTAACAATGCTACATCGTGTGAGTGAGAGGAAGGTTTTCCCTCTGAGCTTAGGGCTGCCATACTGATATTTTAAAATTTGCCGCGCTTTCTCAGTATCAACTTTCGTATGCCAGACTCTATTCAGATGTAAATCATTTGAGCGTGAAGCTAGTATAGATACATATTGTTACGAGATGGGTTCTTGGATAGTCAGTTAAAATGCCGATTATTCACTTTGCACTTTATTGCACACAATCACTTCACAAAAATCACAAAAACACACGACACAACTGGTTCGCACAAACACTTTACACTGGCACTGATATTCACACAAGCTAGTCACTTCACGATCACTGGTATCGCACACTAACCCGAGTAGTTATCGCTTCGACGGTAAACGAATAAACTAAACTCCAAGGGTCGGCCGGCGTATTTATATCCGTTATTTCCTACAGTCTCGAACCTACGAGATATTTCACAACATTACTCGATCTTAATAAACGCTATTGTGTTAACAAGTAAACAACTTGAAAGTTCGAGAATCCCCTATTGTTTTTCATTTACGTAAACACCCAACAAAAGACGAGATACAAAGACTGATCCCGCTCGAGTCATTAAGCCATTAAACCGAATACAAAAGGCACCAATAAAAAAACGCAAAACAATAGAGCTTCCCAGAATCGTATACACCACAGATTACATCATAGTTACTGCATACCTACAAAGGTACGCAAAAACTCTACTGCGTTACACTACCCCCTCCTAAGACATGCTCGTCCCGAGCATCGTTGCACCCGTAATATCGCGCCAATCGATCCACATGAACTATCTTGGGAGCACCTCGATGTCCCTTCTGTATGCGGAACGTCACGTCGTTGATCTTGGTCACCACTCGGTATGGTCCATCCCATTTGGCTTGTAGCTTTGGAGATTTCCCTTTTTTGCGTATAGGGTTGTGTAGCCATACCAGCGAGCCTTCCTCGAACCCAGGGTTGTTAGTCCTTCTGTCGTATCTAGTCTTCATTCTTTCTGATGTTTGCTGGCCATACTCTCTAATGTGCTCATAGATGTCGTTCATCTTGTTCCGGAGGTCACTGGCGTACTCAGTTATGGGTTGTGGAGAATCCGGTGGGACACCAGTTATTAAGTCGGCGGGTAGCCGTAATTCACGTCCAAAATTGGCAAAAGCAGGAGTGACATTGGTGCTCTCATGAACAGCACTTCGGTATGACAGCAAAAATGGCTGGATATGCTTGTCCCAATCCCGTTGTTTGCTTTCGACTACTTTTGCCAGGTATCTCTCCAGAGTTTGGTTGAATCGCTCCACCATTCCATCTGATTGCGGGTGGTAAGATGTTGTCCTTGTTTTGTGTGCACCCATTAGCCGACACGTCTCTTGAAACAGTTGAGATTCAAAATTTCTTCCTTGGTCACTATGGATTTCCAATGGTACTCCAAAACGACAGAATACGTCATGGACCAATTTGTCTGCTATCGTCGATGCCTCTTGGTTTGGAATTGCGAAGACTTCCGGCCACTTGGTGAAGTAATCCATGACGACAAGGAAGTACTTGTTGCCACTTTCGCTCACAGGAAATGGTCCGGCCACATCCAGTGCGATTCGCTCCCATGGTGCTCCAACATTATACAGCTTTAGTGCTCCTCTGCTGCGGGTATGCGGACCTTTCACTGATGCACAGCTCGTGCATTTCCGTACCCAGTCTTCTACGTCATCTCTGCAGTTGATCCAGTAAAACCTTTCTCGAATCTTCAACAGTGTCCGTTTCACACCCAGATGTCCTCCCGAAAACCCTTCATGGTACAGCTTCAAAACTTCGGGAACTTTTGCTCTGGGTACAACCATTTGGAGATGGCACTGGTTGCCTCGAGCATTTTCCCATTTTCGGCACAGCACTCCCTCTTGAAGTACCAGGCTATCCCATTGCGCCCAATAGCTCTTTGTCGTAACACTCAGTGAAGCAATAGCACTCCAGTCAGGCTTACGGGCATCTGATTCCATCCATTCAAGAATCGGCTTGATGTCGACGTCTTCTTTTTGTGCAGCTTGAAGGGTTTCTTTCCATTCGTCGCCGATGTCAGCTTTGAGCATTCTGACAGGTACTGGATCTTTCGACTCTTGTCTTGAGCAATGCTTGCAGTCCTCTGAGCATGGCCTTCTTGACAGTGCATCTGCGTTGCCATGAGATTTTCCACTGCGATGCTCCGTGGTGAAGTCGAACTCTTGTAGTTGCTCAATCCATCTTGCCACTTGGCCTTCGGGATCCTTAAACTGCAGTAGCCACTTTAGAGCAGCGTGGTCGGTCCTCAGATGGAATTTTCGCCCGAGCAGGTATTTGCTAAAATGACGCAATGTCTTCACCACTGCAAGTAGCTCCTTTCTTGTCACACAGTAGTTCCTTTCTGGCTTGGACAGGGATTTGCTGAAATACGCAATCACCACTTCTTGGTCTCCTTTTCTTTGCGACAATACTCCTCCAATGCCGGTGTTGCTGGCGTCAGTGTCCACGATGAACTCGTGCTCGGTGTCCGGAAAGCCAAGAATAGGCGTATTACAAAGTCGCTCCTTTAGTCCTCGAAAAGCTGCGTCGCAATTTTCATCCCAGAGGAAGGGCCGTTTTTCCTCAGTCAGTCTATGCAACGGCTTAGCGATGTCAGCAAAGTTCTTCACGAATCGCCTGTAATAGGAGCATAATCCCAAGAATGCTCTGACTTCCGTCTTGTCTTTTGGCACAGGCCAATCCTTCACAGCACTGACTTTACCTGGATCCGTCTGAACACCAGCTTCGGAAATCACATGTCCCAAGAAATTCACTTGCCTCTTAAAGAAGGAACATTTCTTCGGACTCAGCTTAAGATTGGCAGCACGTATTTTTGTTAGGACTCGTTCCAGGTTTTGCAGGTGGTCTTCGAAGGTTTTTCCCACAATTATGATGTCGTCTAAGTAGACAAGGCATGCGTCACCAATTAGTCCCGCAAGAACTAACTCCATTAACCTTTCGAACGTGGCGGGGGCGTTGCACAACCCAAACGGCATCACTTTAAATTGCCACAGGCCTTTTCCCGTAGAAAATGCGGTCTTCTCCTTATCTTTAGGGTCAATTTCCACTTGCCAGTACCCGCTCTTCAAGTCCAGCGTAGTGAACCACTTCATGCCCGTCAGTGTATCCAACGTGTCATCAATCCTCGGCAAAGGGTAGCTGTCCTTCTTCGTTACGTCGTTGAGTCGTCGATAATCAACACAAAACCGCATACTGCCGTCCTTCTTTTTCACTAGAACCACTGGCGAACACCACGGACTGGATGAAGGTTCTATCACACCATTTAGCGCCATGTCTTCAATCATTGACTCAACTTCTTTTTCTCGAGCCACTGGTATCCTTCTTGGCCGCTGTCGTATCGGTGGCACGTTTCCTGTATTTATCGTGTGCTTCACTAAGCCAGTCTTCCCGTTGACAGCATCATCGAGGGCAAATATGTCGGTAAAGCGCTGTAGCATCTTTTTCGCCATCAGAAATTCTTTTTCAGAGAGATCTTTACGGGAATCTTCCAATAGTGTTGACACGTTGCAACTCCCAGCACAGTTGTATTTCTTCTTTTGTTGTTCTTGGCATCTGCGCATCCAGTCTACTTCTTCGCATGTACCAATCGGGGTTCCTCCTTTGATGAGTTGTGCCTCGTTACTTGTGTTGAGCACACGTACCACAGCAGTATTAGTAGTCCTCACCAAAGTTCGGGCCACTAACCATGGTTGATCACCTTCCGATTGTTCTATTAGCACACATCGTTGTTGATGGTCCAACTTTGGCGGTAATCTAACTGCCACAATGGTTTCCGATCTAGGTGGAAGGACTGTTCTCTGCAGACAATAAACCTTTCCTGATATGGTGCCTTCCATGAAGATTTCTTCTCTTCCACATTTCAAGATTCCTTGGTTGACGTCAATCTCACAATGATGTTCTCGCATGAAGTCAAGACCCAGAATGCAATCGTCAACTATATCTGCCACAATGACTTTGTGTTGGAAAGTTTTCTCACCCAACTTTAACTCCACCAGCTTCTCTCCTCGGACGGATATGTGCTGGCCGGTCGCTGTCAGAAGTTGAACTGTTTTGCAACTTTCGAAGTTCGGAAGAAAGCGCTTAGCCAATCGGGAACTGATGACAGTGCGAGAAGCTCCAGTATCCAACGTCAGCTTGCACGAAGTTCCGTTGATGGCACCATTGATGATCAGGCTGTTCCCATCGTGAGCTTGTGAGATCAAAATCTTTGGGGCCTTTTTTAGACCGGCCAGCACCCGCCCCTTGGTCCTGGCGCTTACTCGTTTCCCTGCTGCTGTGTGGTGTCACGGTGCGGCCGTTCTTCCTGTTCTTCTAATGGTCGATCCACCCTCGGTCGACGTGGCTTTGGGCAATTCCGCCATAAATGGCCTCTTTCGTCGCATTTGTAGCATCTAGGGCCAAATCTTGTACGAAGTGATGCGTTCTTCACCTCCCTTATATGCTGGATATCCTTCGCTGGATTTCGTACAGCCTCGACTTCTAAGGCTTGAGCCAAAGCTTCCTTTAGTGTTTTAAAATGCCCGAGTTTCACTGCAGTTCTTACTTCGAAGTCTGCTATCCCGTTAGCAAACGCTTCCACTAGATGTTCGTCGTTGGGTAATGGCGCGGACTGATAAGCTTTCCGGAATAGTTTCTCCACCTCGACGGCCCACTGTTGAAGACTTTCATAACGACGTTGCACCCTGTTCTTCAACTGCGCTCGGTACACACGTTCCAGGTGCTCATCACCATAGCGACTTTCCAGCGTTTCCATTAATTTATCGTAGGTCACTTCCTTACCCACGGCATCCAGAATACTCAGGGCTTCGTCACGAAGGCTCATGATGAGGGCGTTCTTGGCTTGGTCCTTGTTCCATCCATTGGTTTGAACGGCGGCGTCAAATTGAATTTTGTAGGCTGACCATGATGATGTCCCGTCGTAAGGCGTCACTTTAATCTTTTGTGAGGCTGGCGAGTAGGTTGTAGATGCAGCAGTTCCACCTCCTAACTTGATGACGTTGAGGGCTTTCCTTACATCGGCGATTTGTGCTTCCGCATCAACAATTCGGGATTCATGCTCCTTTACGCTGGTATCAAGCTGCTTAACCGTGTCCTTGACCTCTTTTATCTCACTGCCCAAGGTCGCCTGCAAGCTTGTAAGGAGTTCTTCTTTTTGGCGAGCCTGATCCTCTCTGTTGCGGTCTAATTTGTCTTCTAGCTGGCGAGTCATAGACTGCATCATTGACATCAACGCAGCCATATCAAATGCCGCAGGAACAGCTGGTGCCGTGGCAGGTGCCACAGCAGGTGCTTCCGAGTGCCTGGGGTCGTTGTTGGTTGCCTCGGACTCGCTGGCTCCCATTAACAGCGAATTGTTTCCGAAGCGTCGCTGGTCGACCTCCTCCTGGCGGCGCTCCTGCTCCTCTAGTCGACGCGCTTCGTCCTGTCGTCGCTGACTCCGTGTGCGCGGCGTCTCTTCGTCGTATGGTGTTACCGGCATTTTTAATTATCCACCCTTCTGACACCAAATGTTACGAGATGGGTTCTTGGATAGTCAGTTAAAATGCCGATTATTCACTTTGCACTTTATTGCACACAATCACTTCACAAAAATCACAAAAACACACGACACAACTGGTTCGCACAAACACTTTACACTGGCACTGATATTCACACAAGCTAGTCACTTCACGATCACTGGTATCGCACACTAACCCGAGTAGTTATCGCTTCGACGGTAAACGAATAAACTAAACTCCAAGGGTCGGCCGGCGTATTTATATCCGTTATTTCCTACAGTCTCGAACCTACGAGATATTTCACAACATTACTCGATCTTAATAAACGCTATTGTGTTAACAAGTAAACAACTTGAAAGTTCGAGAATCCCCTATTGTTTTTCATTTACGTAAACACCCAACAAAAGACGAGATACAAAGACTGATCCCGCTCGAGTCATTAAGCCATTAAACCGAATACAAAAGGCACCAATAAAAAAACGCAAAACAATAGAGCTTCCCAGAATCGTATACACCACAGATTACATCATAGTTACTGCATACCTACAAAGGTACGCAAAAACTCTACTGCGTTACAATATATCCGCAAATATAATACAAGTATCGTTAATAATTGTTGGTAGTTCGTTTATGTAAAAGAGAAACTGGATGCAACCATGGCCGCTTCCTTGTGGGCTAGCATGGTTTAATATTTCGCAAGTCGATCTTACCGTTTTTATTGTTTTGGAGTCGTAATCAAAATTTTCAATTTCTACGTATCGCTCACGATTTTCTAGATAGGATTTAAGCCAATCATGAGCAATTCCGCGTATTCCAATGTCATACTAATAATAATATGTTATATTTAATATTTTGGAGAACTCCTATCTACATCGGTAGGAGTGCTATCGGTCTATAGTTATGTGGGTTAAGTTTAGATGTCTTTTTATGTATCGGCTTTATTATAGAAGTTTTCAATGAGTCAGGGAAAGTGTCTTCTATAAAAGATTGATTAATTAATAGGTAGTAAAGTAAGGTATGTTCATCGGCACATCTTTTAATCAATGTAGGTAATCTATTCCGTGGCTATATTTACTTTTCTAATTTTTAATTGTATGATAAACTTCATTAGGAGTGGGAAGGGTTAAATAAATTGATTTTTCGTTTCTCGTACGGGCGCGCGCCCCTGCGCCGGCAACGCGGGCCACTTGTCTGCCTGGAGCTTGCGCTGGTCGGACCGAACGGCATCATTCCAGTGGTATTTGGACAGGCCGATTGATCTGCGGCCGCTTGCTATTCCAATATATGCATTTTTGATACTGCGATCCTCCCCCACGAAGATTTTGACCCATCCGGCGAAGTTGTTGGGCGTTAGTTTCGCCTATAATATTAGGTTTAGCAAATCAAGTCCTTCATTTTGACGTTCTTCTTCACTAAAAGAAAAAAAAAAACTAATTTTTCGTGAATGTTTCCTTCTTTCTCTTGACTGACAGAAAAAAATACGTGCCTAATATTTTTGATAACCTCACAGATATACTGTTTTTTTTATTTTCAGCCAACTAATACTATATATGGGAGTTATTGATCTATTTTACAGCTCATCTGCTGGCTGAGGATGTGAACGTAATAGCCGTTGACTGGAGTGTCGGCTCCGTCCTGTACACTGAAGCTGTGGGCAACGCGCCTCGGTTGGGCAACATCATCGCCCGGTTCAGCAACATCCTCTCCAGAGTGTTTGGCTATACCGGCAGCAATATGCGCATCGTGGGCCACGGAGTGGGCGGCCACGCCGCTGGCATTGCCTCTAGGTTGTTCGACGATAGAGCTAGTCATGTTGTCGGTGAGTCGATAGATCAATTTTCACTAAATATTGACATTTTCTAAATTAGTACTGTACTGTTTTAATAGTTCAATGCTGAACATAAGCTTATATAGGTACTCAGTTAGGGCCATATCCGCCTCGTTCTCCTTTGCTGGGTTAGCGGATTCACATAATTACCCCATGAAACTTTGGTCGTACAGTTTGCCTCACGATGATTACCTTCACTGGATAGCCAGTGGATGATAAATCTGTACATATTCTCCGAAGAACTAATAGGTACTTCTCCGGGCTTGAACCCATGTCTCACTTTTGTAAAACGAGCATTCAAGTCCACCACTTTTTAGGGTCCCATAACCAAAGGATAAAAACGGGACCCTGTTACTATGTCCGCTGTCCGTCTGTCCGTCCATCCGTCCGACTGGTGACAGATAGGTGTGTCACCAGGCTGTATCTCATAAACCGTGATAGCTAGACCGTTGGAATTTTCACAGATAACGTATTTCTGTTGCCGCTATAACAACAAATACTAAAAATAGACCCCATAATAAAATAAAAAATATAAATAGCTCCCATACAACAAACCTGAAGTTTTAGACGTTTTTCGCTCGATATTAATAACAGTGACAAGTAGATGGTTGTAATATTCACAGAATTTAGAATTTAAATATTCTCTTTAAAAATGAATAATTAACTTTAGCATTTTAAAGAAAAATATAATAAGGGGGCTTCCATACGGTACGGAACCCTTCGTGCCCGAGTCCTACTCGCACTTGGTCGATTATTGATCTAAGTTTTTATCGAGTATTCTATAAAATTTTCAGCCCTCGATCCTTCCTTTATCGGTTGGACCCACCACGGCCAGCTTTTGAGTCCTGACCGCGCCCACTTTGTGGAAGTTTTGCACACTGCTGTGGGTACTTTGGGCTATGACTACCCTCTGGGAGACGCGGACTTCTACCCCAACGGCGGCAGGACCCAGGTTCCTTGCGGCACAGATACCAACTGCTCCCACCAGTACGCTTATGTCTTCTATGCGGAATCTATAACTAGAGATGCGAATGGTGGGGACAGATTTATCGGTACCACCTGTGATGAGTACGAAGATGCCATCAATTTACAATGCGCCGGCGATAGCAGCGCCCACTTTGGAGGAACTGAAGTTGAGGGCAGGTACGAATCTACAAGCTTTATACTCAGACCAAATAAAAAAATCAAGGCAGAATCTTGAGAAACAAACAAGTGAAGCCGTGTACAGATACAATCACACACATACACGTACAACGAAACTACGCCTTGGCTTGCCAGTCGAACTATGGCGGCGCAACACCGACGCACTCACCACATTTATAAAAAACCGGCGTCACTTGACTGTTCAACGATGTTATCTCTCGATTGTTTTATTTGCTCTGAGACTTTATATAATAATGTGTAAATTGAGTTATTATTTAGTATGTACCTACCTACCTAAATTGATTGATGGGAGTTATTGACCATTGATTATTTTTGATATTCCAGAGCTTCCGGCATCTTCACTTTCTTGACGAACGCGCAGCCTCCCTTCGCTAGGGGATATCCAGTCTAAAATTTTAACTTTGTAATTAAAATGAATTCAATAAACGACTACGTGACTTCAAAAAGGATTTTCATTACCCGCACTTCTACTTACGTACCTAATAGGTACCGGTATTTTCATATCATTTACATTTTTATTTCAATCACAAAAAACAGGGCTTCATAATTCACAAAATATGGGTTCATAATTCAATGTGAGTACCTAAATCGTATCATGTAAGGTATCATGTAAAAGAACTTCATTAGCACATGCTAAAACAGGTTTTTAATTATTTTAACAACGTGTTTGTACGTTACCCTCGATGTGCGAGCCTGACTCGCACTTGTCCGTTTTTCTTTTTATATTGACATGTACCTAATAATAAATTTGACAATTACAATACTGAGATTAGTCCGAGATCCCACCGCAAGAACATCTGGCTCATAGCGTACACGGTTCAAACGATTTTTTTACGTAATTACGCGAATAGGAGAATACGAGTATAATTTAATTTGGCCGCAAGTACTCGTATTTGAAATTTAACAATTAATTTATAGGAAAACATTTTTATGAAATGGATATTTTGATGAGTTTCTTTTTATTTGAAAGATAATCTGACGAGATAGTTTTTAGCTTATTTTTTTAGCTATATTTCAAAATGATATTATACTTGAATAGAAACATTTTTCCGGTGGCAAATTAAATTTGCGTGCGTTGAAATTAATTTTATGACCAATTCGCTAGCGGAAATTTTGAAATATGTGTGATAATGAGTCTACAACGGAGTCTAAGTCTAATGTTGTAATGTTGGGGACTTTACAAAATTGAAATTTAGTACTACATTATAATTGTTTCGTGCAAAGATCTCTATCTTTACATAATAATTGGGCGATGTACCTAATATCAGTTGAAGCGGCATTACATTTAATTTTTCCGGTTATCAAATGAGAGATTAATTACTAAAGTAACAGGCATTGATAAAGGTTAACGTAATATATTAATTTGAACGTAGTTTCTCATTATTCGTTCTACAAAATGGTCGGCATAGCGAAATGTGTGTTTTTGCTATACGTTGCTGTAGCAGGTACGAAAATAATGTAAATGATTTTCTTTTAAAGAAAGTTTTTTGTAAATTATGCGGTCTAGGGTGTAGCACGTTTGCGTAGCAGATACCTATTTACTCGACATTTGAAGATATCTATGTTGTAAAGACAAAAGTGTTTGTTTCGTAGTTTAATAAGTAATTAGGGATAGTTATAGTCTTATAGTCAATAATAAAGAATTGTCACAGTCTGTTCAGTGACACCCAAGCATGTTTATGTAATACATCCATGGTGACACCTCAAGTTTTTTAATAGTGAAAAGTCAGAGGCAGTATAAAGATCAAGGACATAGTGAGTCTGTAGTTAGTAATTCGTGGTCTTCGGTAGTAGTGGCCATTTAGTCAAAAAGATGACGATATTATGAAAACAAAAAATCCAGCACTGTCTTTTATACTGAATTTTTCAGTAATAATTTTATCTAGACGTTATCCGATAGTTGTAACAATAATATGGAATGTTAATTATAATTGAAAGAAAAATCAGTGTCATATCACACAATTAATTACATGCTATGTTCAATCTCTATTTCAAAAACTAAATGTACCCCAAAGCATTGATAAGTTTAATTAATCGTTTAATCCATTCCTAATCCGTTTAAGTCAATGTCAGTAATAATCTCATTATCAAAACAATTTCCTACTGTACCTATTTCGTTTGTGAACCTGAAAGGTACCTAGTAAACTTATGCTTAGTTAGACCTACATAGACCTACATGAATAAAACAAAATATTCACACTGATAACAAGTGGTATAGTTAAATATCCACTAAACACCAAGCACTGGGCCAGCGGGGTTGATAGTACAAGTAATTTAGTTTACTTTAATTACTTTTACTTTAATTAAGTACCTATATTGATAAATATTGACTGCCTTGGTGGCTCAGTGGCTATTGACCCTAACTACTGGGTCAAAGAGGCGTGGGTTCGATTCCCACCCAGGGCAAATATATATGTGATGAACATAGGTATTTGCTGTGTGTCTGGGTGTTATTTAGTTACTACCTATATTAAGTATGTATTTAAAAATAGTGATGTATAAGTATTTTACCAGTTTTTGGCAGCCATATCACAAGCTTTGCTTAGTTTGGGACCGTGTGTAAGATGTCCCCAAACGTTTATATTTTAAAATATTTTTATATTCTGTACTGTACTGTACTGTATCAGCCTTTTTTAATAGTCCACTGCAGGACGTAGGCCTACCCACGGAGGGTGATTGGGCCATATCCACCACGCTGGCCCGGTGCGGGTTGGTGGATTCACATATGCCATCGAATTTCTTCTACGGACAAATGCAGGTTGCCTCACGATATTTTCCTTCACCGAAAATTTTATATTCTATCTATTAGATATTTTTTCTTGGAAAAATGAAATGTTAACTTTAAGTTTTGAACTTAAAGTTAACATTTTATTTTCTGGGGTAGACAAAGACGTCTCTAGGGTGGTACTTATAAGTTTATCTGTAACACCGGTAATATTTTTAATACTTAATTAATTCACCAACTTGACAATTAGAACTACCTAATCAATAAACCAATTTTTATAAAATCTTGAAATGATATCATGTTTGGTTTCATGTTCTTTTCTGATCATGCAGTTATAATTATTTTCTATTTTCAGCTTCGGGTTTCACTTTAAGAGACAACGATGTCGTGTTTCATCTTTACTCTAGGTAAGTTTCAAAATAAAAATCAATCAATCTATCAATAAAAAAGGCTATTATTTTTAAACTTTCGCAATTTGAACACATTATTTTTTTACACTACGGGACTAATCGCGCACTAAAATTATGAGACCACGGTCGATGCAACTCGGCCGAAACGTCGGGATGAGGGGGTATTTATTTATTTCGTAATTTTAGTGCGCGATTAGTCCCGTAGTATATAATAATTCTTGTCTTACTTAATCCTGGCAAGAAAGGGCACAATTTATAGTTTAGATTTCAGCTTGTCATAGAATTGTCACTAATACCAATACTAATAATATATTAGGTTACTTCGAGATGCAATTAAAATTTCTAATTATATTATAAATCCAAAAGTGTGCTAAGAGTTCATTTGTTACCTATTACTACTTTCACGCAGCAACGGAAATAATATAGGTATGTATAGTACAGTAAGGATGGTAAACTTGTTATAAGCTCAGATTCAGATCATTTATTGGCCATTTATAACATGTCAGTCATACAAGGCAAGTCAAATTACAAAATTAAAATAGAAACGATCTCCATGGTTCGTTGTGCTACTTGGAGCACAACGAACAAGAGACAAGAGGGTTAGGTATATGTATAAGCTCGTAGATAGGTAGTCTGTGGTATCGAAGAAATGGGAGGATCCGTAGAACCTAAACCTAGCCCAGCAGAATGTCGAGTAGACTTGGCAAATCTTGATGGGGTCGAAAAGTTCTCGAGAGGCAACCACGTACCAGCAAATACAGCGTAAGGCGAGCAAGATGAACTTAAGATCGCGCTGGATGCAAGCCGCTACCAAGGAGGCTTATTGGAGATCAATAGGAGAGCCCAATGTGAAGTGGTGGACATCTTGTGGTTGAAACGATGACAACGATACAAAAAAAAGCATACGCATCGACTTGAAAACCACCTCAGTTTCGTCGGTTGAAAAGAACACTACTGGTTTCAGGTCCAACCCGTCAACCAGCCAGCCGCTGTTTCCCACCCAGGATTCCCTCATGAGGTCCAACTTCGACGTGAACATTCGAACCATCATCACGATCCACAGCTACGGAGAATCTGTGTCGGGAAACTTTAATGCTTTTGTGGTCCCTGGTAAGTAGGAATAATAAAAAGAAAGCATTGTACATTTAATGCTTGCGAGTACGACATTTTTCGATAGATTTTTCAGCTAAGATTAAGCTGGCGTTAAGAGGATCACAATCTTGATAGCTCTTAGTTGTTCAATTGTCTTCTGTTATATGAGTATTTACTTCAATTCAATAAAATCTGTAGAATGTTCTAAAATTATTTAATTGTGCACTAATTTTGTTTTGTACAGGGTGGATGCACCCAGTTTTGGCCATATTTTTGTCATTTTTGGCCACAAATCAGTTAACAAGTTTCCCAATTTTGTTTGAGATATCAAATTAATTTACTAAATAGTAGAATTAAACTTATTTGACTACAATAGCACAGAGCAGAAATACACTAAATATTTATTCAAAACAAAAATTTGAAGATGATTTTCCGCAAGTAACGCCTGATTCAATCACTATTTTTGGCCACTTTGAATTTTCATGGTTGTGTAAACATTTAAATGTTAAAATAATATTTTTCAAGATTTTCAAAAATGTTTATGGTGTTAGATTGTTTGTTATTTATTTATGCAATAATATTGTAATCAAATGGCCAAAACCGGGGCAGTGACCACAACCAGAATATATCTGCCAAATGTATTAAAATTTATTATATTCTCCTAGCTCACCTTGCGGCTGAGAATGTGAACGTCCTTGCTGTGGACTGGAGTGCTGGCGCCGGCATGTACACCGAAGGTCTGGGCAACGCGCCCCAGGCTGGCGATATTGTGGCCAACTTTATCAACATTCTTTGGGGATTGTTTGGCTACAGCCCTGCTAACATTCGCATCGTTGGGCACGGCCTCGGTGGGCACATTGCCGGTATTGCTGCAAGGCGTGCCAACGTACAGATCCCACACATTGTTGGTGAGCTATTTTTTAGTATTAAAGAATAAGTGAATAAAATTAGAAATCAATGAAAATCTGAATTAATAAATAGCATCCTTATCACAGTACTGATGTGATCATTGGTCACGTTTCGCCTCTAAACGAGGCATCTTCAGGATGTTTTGACTCTTTGAGTTCCCTCTCGCGAGAAAACTCACTTCTTTAATTCTTTATTATTTTGTAGCATCTTATGGAGATTATATAGGCTTTACGTGGAGATGAAATTAGCTCTAATGACAAGCACTAATAAAGACTCCCGGCAAAGACTTAGAAAGCAAAGCGATGCAAAGCAAACCCTGTATCACCTTGGTATGTAAAGTCAAGGTGGATAATACCAGTTGCAACCCACTATCACTACTACTGATAGCCTTACTATACCACCAGCCTCTACAGTCCAATGATAATATTACCTTTACTGCACCCGTACTTTACCACTACGGATGATACGTGCTCTTCCACTATGGATGATTTTCAATACATTTTATTCATGTCTCATACATAGGTGTAACTTTTACTGAGCCTGGTTTTCTCTTGTGAAAATACTACTATTATTTGACTGCCCTCAGTGGTACAGTGTTTAGAGATTTAGAGACTCCTGCCCTGGGCTGAAGAGTCATGGGTTCAATTACCCAAAGCAAGCATTTTTGTGAAGAGCATATGTGTTTGCTCTGTGTCTGGATGTTGTTATCTATACATATAGTCTCCGACAGCCATATAACAGGCTTTGCAGGACTTCACGCACGGCAGCTAAGGTCAGAGACGGTGTATAAGGTGTCCTCTAATATTTCTTTATTATTTTTTTCTTACTACTTAGGTTGTAAAACTCATCCCTATTTTTTTTATTTCAGCACTCGATCCTTCTTTACACGGCTGGACCTGGCATCCAGAGATCTTAAACGCTAACGACGCTGGCGTAGTAGAAGTACTCCACGCCACCGCTGGCTCCATCGGCTACGACTACCCCCTCGGAGATCTCGACTTCTACCCCAACGGCGGTAGAGCCCAGCCAGGCTGCGCCACTGACGTATCCTGTGCCCATATTTACGCCTACGTCTTTTACGCCGAGTCTCTGACAAGCGAAGCCTCTGGAGGGAATAAGTTTGTTGGCACTGCCTGTGATAGCTTTGAAGATGCTCTTAGTTTACAATGCAGCGGCAGTAGAGACGTTCATTTTGGAGGCTCCGAAATCAAATCCAGGTAAGAATATGATAATTTCTGTTCCATGCCTGGACCATAATATTGTCATTTCAATACAGTAGCGTAACTATAGGGTAGCAGGGCTGGCAAAATGCCACGGGCCCCGACCCGAGTGGGCCCCAGCCTAAGAGGCCGCGAACTCATTATTTAAAATCATGAAAAAAATCTAATGAAAAAAAAACATGAAAAATGTTTCGCGCTCGCTGCGCTCGCGCTTCATTTAGCGAAACATTTTTCCGTTGCTCGCATCTCATCTCAACTTCAAAGTTTCTCTTTAGTAAAAAATCCAAAAAATTTCGCGCTTTCTGCGATCATGCTGAAACTTGATTCAGTGTTTCTAATTATTATCACAAAAATATCACACTCGCGGCGCTCACACTTAAGTAAAAATATATTGTTTCCGTTGGTTTTCAAATGGCTAAATTTAGCAACTAATTCTAAAAGTTGTATTCAAAAGTCTTTCGCTTGCTGCTTTAGAAAATAAAATTTGTTAGATATTAAATTAAAACACACAATACTATTAATCGTATTGGGTAATTGTAATTAAATACTTAAGTGGTTTATAAAAATTACAACGCCACAATTTTTACTGGGAGGGGGCCCCATCTAAAGAATATGCCGCGGGCCTCAGATGGTATAGTTACGCCACTGTTTCAATAGCATCAATTTTACCGAACTAATCTTAGAACCCTTGTTTTTTCCGCTGCAGGCATTTTCTAAAAATGAAATAAAATGTAGGCGTTTGAATTTTTAAATCTTAGGGCATGACTCCATATCGTCATCAAGTTGCTATAGTGTTTTTTTTTTATTTCTTTTTTTATATAAGTAAATGTATTGTCAACAGTCTTGTGCTAGTGATTTCACTTCCCTATACGATATTATATCTGACTTCTCCTTTATTTTACCTAAGAATGAAAATCTAAACCAGAGTGAGAAATTTCTTTATTATAGGGATATCAAGTAGCTTGTAATTAGAATGGCTATCGGTGTATTAGTAGTCAACTAACAAATTAATACATGATAATGTTTTTTCAGCGTTTCCGGTATCTACACGTTCACAACAAACAACGCGCCGCCTTTTGCCCAAGGATAAAAACACCATATAAGACTTAATCATTAAGACATGCACTCAATCTTAATAAATATAATAACTAAAAAAAAACAATTACTTATAAAATAGTACATTTATTAGTTTTATTACAATAGTTCCTAAACTTACCTAAAAATATTGCTTTGTCATCATCACTGATGGGTCATCATCAATGAGGGGAAGCCTATGCCATCGCATAGGCTTCCCCTATTGCTCTCCAATAAGACCAGTTTAAAGCGTCTTGTATCCAGAGCAATCCTGCAGTCTTAATAATATATGACCTCATTAAGACCAAACCTTGTGGACCTGCACAGGCTATACATAATATGAAAAATAAGAGGATGGATAACTTTGGCTCAGTACCTAAATTTGAAGTACTCGTAGCTCCAAAAAATTTATGAAACTTTTGGTACTTGGTGCCTACAAAAATCTTAGTAGCAAAAATTACTACGTTTGAAACAGTTAGGGTGCGATTGAAGATCATTGTAGGAGGCGTGGGGTTCGAGCTCAATTATTTGAGGTTGAATGATACGCTTTATTTATATGTTCAAATTCAAAATTCAAAATAATTTATTGTCACAAGATACAAATTATACAACTTCTACATTGATACACTATTCCCCAAACTGGGTACAACAAAGCACCCGTATCTTGGGGCCTAGGCATTCTCGCTATGTGCATGTAACAACAGATTTTTTTTTTTTTATGTACTGTACTGTATCAGCCTATTTTTAAATAGTCCACTGCAGGACGTAGGCCTACCCACGAAGGGTGTTTGGGTCCTATCCACCACGCTGGCCCAGTGCGAGTTGGTGGATTCACATACGCCATCGAATTTCTTCTACTGACATATGCAGGTTGCCTCATGATGTTTTCCTTCACCGAAAAGCCAGCGGTGTTAAATTCCGTACATAAATTCCAAAGAACTCATTGGTACGGGACCGGGATTTGAACCCACGACCTCACGATTGTAAGGCGGGTGTCACTACCACTACACCACCACGTCTTATATATTTCTCCCTAATTTCATAATTTCTTAATCTATAATTTTCTGTAATTCTTACACTACGTCCGGTCAAGTAATCTATGATATGAAGTAAGCATTAAGTGCAAAGATTATATTATTTAAACTTACATTGAAAATATAAGTAACATTTCATACAATGCAACTCTAAAGATTACAGTGCTATCAACAAATCTACGAGATCGAAATTTATTGTTTGCTACGATAAGAAATACCTATTTGATACTACAGAGGCCTTAGTATATGATTATAGGTAAACGAAAACAGCAGTTTCCGTGAGGCTCCATACATTTTTGTAAAGCGCCCCTAGGGGAAACAGCCAAGAACTAATTAATTCTAAGTCTAACTAATTAGTTCTAAGGTGGGTGACGTGACCTGTATTGACATCTTGTTTGCGGTATATTGTGCATTCCCCCTTTGCCAGCTTACTCAAACCAGCCATGCTCCGCACGGTCTTGGGGCGCTGGCATAATATTTGATCCACCTCTGTTGCACCAGATGTTTCGTTGATGAAGTCTTGTAATACTTTAAGGACTACTGGACAATTATTTTAACCGATCCCGTTCCTAAGGTGACAGGTTCTTGAATTTCTTTCGTTTTTATGACAGTTTTGAGCTGCCAGAAATGTCAGAAAAACGAGAGAGGTTCAAGAACGTGTCACTTCAGTAACGAGATCGGTTAACGGAATTGCCCTGTCTTCTTTTTCTTATATCTTCTGTAACATTGCAGTGCAGAAGCACATACAATTTATTTTTCTTGTAGGGAGCTTAGACATAGAGGGAAATCCGACATAGTTGTTCTACAACTCTTAGCGCCAATATTGTGTAGATGATAAATGGTTTAGGTCATCATGACCAGTTATGGAGTCTAACAGTGTACGCAGATCGGACATTGATATTTAAGTATTAATTTGTTTGTCACGTTTTATTACTACTCGCAGATAACGTTTTCCAGGCTTACAATCTTTAGTTTTATTCCAAAATAAAAATAAAACACAGAAAAGCAATACCCTTCCTTAGAAGTCGGGTAAAAATAGTATCAAAGTCAATGACGTCTTTGATGCTCCTTTTCTGGGTTACAGTTTATCAAGGCTTGTTTTAATTTCTCATCATAGGAAGTAAACGAATACGATAAAAGTTTCCGTTTACTAGGAAAACTCATGCTAAGGCTTCAGTATCAAATCTTGATCCAACTCGGATATTAATCTGGGTGTCATAAATAAAATAATTATTTTTGGAAGATTCCCCGAAACAAATTATCAACGATAAAATAATTTGATATAAATTGTGTAAATCCTAAGCTTATTCACAATTACCGTTTGTTTCAAGATGGTTGGTTTAGTGAAGTGTCTCGTGTTGCTTTCCGCTGCAGTTGCAGGTAGAGTTTTGTTCACACATTCATCAGCCACAAGACGTCCACTGCTAGACACAGGCCTCCCCTATAAATCTCCAACAAGACTGGTTTGCATCCAGCGATATTAATGAGGTCATCCGTCCACCTTGCGCGTGGACGTCCTACGCTGCGCTTGCTGATACGTGGTTTACACTCGAGTCAGCCACAGCATGTCGGCTGCTGGTCATAGGTCTCTGCAATAGGTTTTCCATAGGAATTATCGTAAACAGCTTGCATCCAGTTTGATCCTGATTGTTATTTTATCGCCGCCATAATAATATCTTATCAGCATTGTAATAAAACCGATTTTGGTTCAGATAATGTTTCTTGTAGTGTCATAATTTATTTTTTATGGCTGTCTTTAGAATTGTACGTACAATATACAGGGTTATTGGTAATTGGTAATCAATTCTCATCATAATAATATATACATACATAATATACATTAAAACAAACAACATTTGTTCTACGACTTTTTCCAAATCTCAAAATATGTCCCTTTTTTTAAAGTGGTAGGTATCACCTTATGTATACATGTACAAATAATTGCTTTTACATACCTAACTAATATTTGTACTTGTTTGCATATTTACGCAATATCTCTTCTGGTTCTGAGGTCCAAGTCTCGCGGGTGGCTTCTTACTTTATTAGAGTTAAGTATGTTTGAACTGGTAATTTTTTTAAATATTGTATGGAAGAAAACAAATACGAATATTTAGAAGTCGCAGAACAAAAGACAGTTGTTTTGATGTTCAGAATAGGCCCATTTTAAAAGGCACCATCGTAAATTTAATAGCAACGTAAAATGTTGTTCACTTTATCAAATGCATACTGTGAAAATGAGACAAGGAAGGAAGGAACTTTCTAAATTGCTAATATAATTACGATAGCGCTTTCAAAATTGGGCCTAATAAGCCCTTATAAGGATGCTCATTGATTACCAGTAACTGCCACCATTTTTATAATTAGTATAGGTACAGATACTAATTATAAAAATGGTGGCAGTTGTCTGCAAAATGCTTAGATATGATTAAACTATTTAGAGCCCGGATGCTGCTTGTATTCAGTAACTCATGGTGTGTCTTTGCATAATAATAAATTAGCCTGTGCTAGAATGTTATTTAATATGTTTTTCTCCGCAATTAAAGCTGGAAAATTAGATAAATATTGGTTCAATCATCAGAACAATGTCATTATATAGTTTAAAGTAGTTTTTTTTTATAATGACAATACTACACTACTACTACATAGAAAGCAATTGGATCATCCACAGACCTTTGAAGGTCTAAAGATAATCCAAGTGCTCAAGCCCACTGCCAGTTGGCAGCGTGCCCAGCATGCTGGCAGCATTGCCACGCTGAATGGCAATGCTTATACGTTGAGCCAAATAAACACCAGCATTTTGGTCACGCGTCGCGTCCACCAGACGCTCAGAAAGACTTTTGAAAACGAGATGAGCTCCCGGCCCCCACGGACCCAAAATCTCAACTCCAAAGTAGTTACACAAACGTTTATTTACACAGAAAAACAAAATAAATATCCACTATGTCTAAACCTACCTACATAAACTAAAAAGAAAAGAAAAATCATACAAAAAGAAACACAAAATAAAATAAAACCTAGTCTAAAAGTCGCTTGGCAGAGGGTAACGTGGCCAGAATGCTGGCGGTATTGCCTCGCTGAATAGCAATATTCAGCTTTTGGGCAAAATACATGCCAGCATTCTAGTCACGTGTCACCTCTACCAAACGCCTGGCCAGATCTTTGTACAAAATATAAGCATCCGGCCCCCACGGACCTAAAGTCTCAAGTCTCAACCCCAAACGGCACAAAATGGTACATCCTGGCCAAGGACCCATATTTGAGCCGTTTGAGGTTTTCCGCTTTAGCTGCAGCAGAGCCAGCCCTGTCTGTTGAGTCAGAAAAGAGAGACGACGCCAGTGTGTCGACACACGTCGCGTCCCACACTAAAGGTCGTCCCATCTTCCATGGCACCCGCGTCATACCGTCGGCTCTTTTACCGTCGTCCCGCGACAGTCCATTAGGCTTTAGGACCGACGGGACGCCAGCACTGACAAAGGCCCGACGGATGATATCATTTAGGGCGGCGTGCCGCGAAAAGCGCCCTGCACTTTTTGTGCATGACAATGCGTGGTGGCCCATTGGCAGCGGTGCGGGACCAGACATGGGGCACCCAAGCGGAGAAATACGCCTATCCGGAATGAGTTATTATCCAAAAGGTTGCCAATATTACTTGATGGAAGGGCATGTAGCCAAAGCCCCGACTCTTATCTTGAAACGGCAAGCAAGGGAGCGCGCTCTGTAGTACAACTTGAGGTTTGAATTAGTTTTTGCAGTTCTAACTCACAGAGCAGCCCGTCCCACTGTCTCTAAGAATTGGGAGCTTTGGACAAAGGTTGGCTTGGGCAGGCTATTTTATGTCACTCTTAAGTATAGAAAATTAAATTTTAAAAAAGTTGTTCTAACGGTCCCAGATATATATATCAACTGGAGGTTCTGGAGTCGATTGAGAGGCGAGCCACGGGGATGATTGACAACGACACCTTGACTAAGACGCAGCTGCAAAGTCTTGAGCATCGTCGCAAGGTAGCGTGTTTGTCGGCCTTTTACCGGATAAACTTCGGAGAGTGCGCCCAGGAGTTGCACAATCTGGTCCCTCCTGCCCCTTTCTTCTATCATACGGCTAGACAGACGTGACCAAAGTGCCACCCTTTTATGGTGGACATTCCGCGCGTTAGAACCAAGCGTTTCAAATCCTCATTCGTCATACGGACAGCCAGAATGTGGAACGCTTTGCCTGGGTCTGTCTTCCCGTTAAAGTATAACGTGGGTGTCTTCAAATCCCTAGTAAATAGGTATCTTCTAAGTAAGCGTGTTATACCCTAGACCGCACATCTGCTCAACATCAGGCAGTGTGTAGTCAAACGCGAACCTATTCGAAATAAAAAAAAAAGATTAAGTAAGTTCCAGTAAAGTAAAATTAAATAAATAAATATATTATTTGTCATTCGTTGCGTTCATATTATCGTAGTTTGACTAAGTGTTCGTTAGCGATCATGGAAGTTAAGCAAATTTCAGTACGATCAGTATTCATGGGTAACCGGGGGTAGCATTTACAACTGAGCGCTACCGTGGCTCGGATGGGCACGTTATTTGCAGGCCCCGGGTGTTTTGACCGTTTAGCTATGACAGAGGCCTTCAGGCAACTTAAAAAATCTGACACCAGGGCCAGTCACCCGCCCATACGAATTGACATACTTACTTTATTTATTTGTCACAAACTCGTAATTTACACAAACTTTTCAGAATACCCTGACTCTTATACTAAGTCGAATAGAAAAGTAGAAGTAGAAATGCCCAGTTTTTATCCTAATAAATACTAAAAATAAGTTTATTATTTTCCAGCATCGGCTTTCCCAATAGAGGAGGATGAGGTCGTGTTTCATTTGTTCACGAGGTGAGTGCTAAAAATATAAAATTAACAGACAAAATTTAAGTATCTGAAAGTGAAAAAATCTGTTATTTTTTATTTAACTTTTCTCTAGTAAGTAGCAGCGCAATCTCAAATCTTTAATGTCTTACTTAAAAGTCGTGTCATTTTGAATTCAGACCCAAAAAAGACGGATGTTATTTTGTCATGTTGAGTGTATCTATGTGTTCATCCTTGGCATCATGATTTCAAACCGAATAGACAATGCGGTTGTGACAATGTTTCGCAAGAAATTCCTTAACCTGGCACGTAACGTAAAACAAAAGGTAACACGGAATCAAGTTTCTAAGGAGTAAAAAAGGAGTACTCCTACTCCTTTTTTATTGAAATAAATAAGGAGTATCAGTACTCCTTTTTTTATTGAATTGAATTGAAGTTTCTAATAAAATCAACATGGTTCGTAGCCATATACAGGATTTTTGGTAATCAATTAGCATCCTTTTAAGGGCTTATTCTGTACATCAAAACTAACAACTTTTGTTCTGCGACTTATATCAAATCTCAAAAAAAATTTTGTTCCTTAGAAAAATATCGTTCACCCTCGACATGTACGGAACAGGATTTTTTTGAGTTTTGACAAAAGTCGCAGAAAAAAGTTGTTAGTATATTGACTGAGCGAATGAAGTGAGAGTCTCAGTTTTGACTCGACAATTTTATATCAAACTTGGTACACGATTTCTATATATTGGTTTATTTTTTTGTCTTCGATGATTTTTGATTGGGATTTCCCTCAAAATAAGGAAGAAAACTCTGTCGCGCTATTTATCAGCTGTTTTCTATAATATATGGTATTCTTAGGTAAGACCGTTTAATAAATCCGAACAAAATTGGCTTGTAATGACGAATCAAATCTATCAAGAGACATTTATGAAGATTTACTTAAACAAATGCGAGATCGCCTGTTCGGAGAACTAGGTACTACTTCAATTTTATATTCAATGGCTCATGCTTATTCTTTGTTATGATTTAATTCAGATCCAACCCCACGGTTAGTCAGCCGTTGCTGGCGGATCCGGATTCGATCATGAGATCCAACTTCCTAAACACTCGCCGAACTGTCTTCACCATTCACGGCCACGCAGACTCTGTCACAGGGCAATTCAACGCTTTCGTTGTCCCAGGTAACATTAAAAAAATATTTTTATTCGGTGTGGAGGCGAAAAGAATAATACTTACGTCTATGGCGCAGCGACCCAAAATGTGTCTTGGCTTCCAACTAAGAGAACGTCTTTGGTTCAGGTCGTCTCTCGTGCTAGTCTCGTCGTGCTGTCTCCTTCCACTTCAAACTCAAAAAAAAATCATCTAATGCGTAATAGTATTTCGATAATAGAATAATTTTTAGTTGTTTTATGAAACAGTTTTCTCTTTCGATATCTTTTAATTTGTTTGGAAAATTGAATATTTTTATAGTCATAGAATTTGGGCTAGAACTGTTCATTGCTAAGTTAGACCAAGTATTATTATGTTTTCTTTGGTTAGACTTTGGTTCGACGAGACGAGTTTATGTCTATACCTATTGCGATCTAATTTTGTGCGTTATATGCGTTTTATCAGATGCTCTGTTAAAATAGTCAGGGTGTTTTTTGACAAATTTGCATATTGCATAGATAGATACCATGGACATAATTTGAAGTTTTATAAAGTATTGTTTATGGAATTTCGGTTTGGTAATATCGGGTGTTTTTATGTTTGCGAGAATACGAATACATTGTTTTTGTAATATGATTACTTTATGCGCGTTTACACTATTCCCCCATAAAATAATTCCATATTGGCGCCACGAGGACGCAAACGCGTGATAAGCACTTTTGGGTGTCGTTAAGTCTGAAGTAAGTCTGAGTTCTTTAAGGGCGTAAGTGGAACCACTTAATTTGAGCTTAGTTTTTTAATATGTGCTTTCCAATTTACGTGCGAGTCTAGTTCTATGCCAAGTAGTGTTGCCAAGTTGACACATTAAATTTGATTGCTCTTATACTGAAAATTTATATCAAGAGGAGCTTTTTGGTAGGGTCGTAACTGTAACAATTTTGTTTTTGAAAAATTTAAATCTAGATTATGTTCGGTCATCCAATTAGTTATTTTGTCAAATATTTCTTTAAGAGTATTAGAGTGGCTAACGAAAGTTGATACTGGAATTTTTCGCAATTTTTTTAAATGACAACACACGGTGCTACTACCATCGCGGATTTACCTTTAAATTGGGGTATTGTACCTTGTATTAAAAACATTTTTCTAACCTACGTCATGTACTAAACTGAACAAAATGGTTCATTACATTGTTATAGTCTTCATCGTAATGAAGTAGATAGGTACCTACGCGTTGAAATCATTTGGATCATTTGGAGAGCAATGCAAAGCCTCAGTTAGGCTTAATAATAACGTCAAAGAACAGAAAATAATTAACGTAATGAATATAAAACTCCTACACGACAAGTTAAAGCTTGAAAAAAGTTTTTTTCTTGCGTTTCCTCCAAAGAATTGGAAGAATCAAAATCGCAGTATGGTAACAATGCAACATCGTGTGAGTGAGAGGAAGGTTTTCCCTCTGAGCTTAGGGCTGCCATACTGATATTTTTAAATTTGCCGCGCTTTGTCTGTATCAACTTTCGTATGCCAGACTCTATTCAGATGTAAATCATTTGAGCATGAAGCTAGTATAGATACATATATCCGCAAATATAATACAAGTATCGTTAATAATTTTTGGTAGTTCGTTAATGTAAAAGAGAAACTGGATGCAACCATGGCCGCTTCCTTGTGGGCTAGCATGGTTTAATTTTTCGCAAGTCGATCTTACCGTTGTTATTTTTTTGGAGTCGTAATCAACATTTTCAATTTCTACGTATCGCTCACGATTTTCTAGATAAGATTTAAGCCAATCATGAGCGATTCCGCGTATTCCAATGTCATACTAATAATAATATGTTATATTTTATATTTTGGAGAACTTCTACCTACATCGGTAGGAGTGCAATCGGTCTATAGTTATGTGGGTTAAGTTTAGATTTCTTTTTATGTATCGGCTTTATTATAGAAGTTTTCAATAAGTCAGGGAAAGTATCTTCTATAAAAGATTGATTAATTAATAGGTAGTAAAGTAAGGTAAGTTCATCGGCACATCTTTTAATCATATGTAGGTAATCTATTCCGTGGCTATATTTACTTTTCTAATTTTTAATTGTATGTTAAACTTCATTAGGAATGGGAAGGGTTAAATAAATTGATTTTTCGTTTCTCGTACGGGCGCGCGCCCCTGCGCCGGCAACGCGGGCCACTTGTCTGCCTGGAGCCCGCGCTGCGGCCTTATTTTGTAAGCGCTCTGACGTTCGGCTTCGCTTTTTCTCCCGCTCGCGCCAGTTACTCACGCTGCGAGAGCGAGCGGGAGGAAAAGCGAAGCCGAACGCCAGAGCGCTTACAAAATAAGGCCCCGGGTCGGACCGAACGGCATCATTCCAGTGGTATTTGGACAGGCCGATTGATCTGCGGCCGCTTGCTATTCCAATATATGCATTTTTGATACTGCGATCCTCCCCCACGAAGATTTTGACCCATCCGGCGAAGTTGTTGGGCCTTAGTTTCGCCCATAATATTAGGTTTAGGCAAATCAAGTCCTTCATTTCGACGTTCTTCTTCACTAAAAGAAAAAAAAAACTAATTTTTCGTGAATGTTTCCTTCTTTTTCTTGACTGACAGAAAAAATACGTGCCTAATATTTTTGATAACCTCACATATAAACTGTTTTTTTTTATTTTCAGCCAACTAATACGATCTATTTTACAGCTCATCTACTGGCTGAGGATGTGAACGTAATAGCCGTTGACTGGAGTGTCGGCTCCGTCCTGTACACTGAAGCTGTGGGCAACGCGCCTCGGTTGGGCAACATCATCGCCCGGTTCAGCAACATCCTCTCCAGAGTGTTTGGCTATACCGGCAGCAATATGCGCATCGTGGGCCACGGAGTGGGCGGCCACGCCGCTGGGATTGCCTCTAGGTTGATCGATGGTAGAGCTAGTCATGTTGTCGGTGAGTCGATAGATCAATTTTCACTAAATATTGACATTTTCTAAATTAGTACTGTACTGTTTTAATAGTTCAATGCCGAACATAAGCTTATATAGGTACTCAGTTAGGGCCATATCCCCTCGTTCTCCTTTGCTGGGTTAGCGGATTCACATAATTACCCCATGAAACTTTGGTCGTACAGTTTGCCTCACGATGATTACCTTCACTGGATAGCCAGTGGTGGATAAATCTGTACATAAACTCCGAAGAACTAATAGGTACTTCTCCGGGCTTGAACCCATGTCTCACTTTTGTAAAACGAGCATTCAAGTCCACCACTTTTTAGAGTTCCATAACCAAAGGATAAAAACGGGACCCTGTTACTATGTCCGCTGTCCGTCTGTCCGTCCGTCCGACTGGTGACAGACAGGTGTGTCACCAGGCTGTATCTCATAAACCGTGATAGTTTCTGTACGACGTATTTCTGTTGCCGCTATAACAACAAATACTAAAAATAAACCCCATAATAAAATAAAAAATATAAATAGCTCCCATACAACAAACCTGAAGTTTTAGACGTTTTTCGCTCGATATTAATAACAGTGACAAGTAGATGGTTGTAATATTCACAGAATTTAGAATTTAAATATTCTCTTTAAAAATAAATAATTAACTTTAGCATTTTAAAGAAGAAAATATAATAAGGGGGCTTCCATACGGTACGGAACCCTTCGTGCCCGAGTCCTACTCGCACTTGGTCGATTATTGATCTAAGTTTTTATCGAGTATTCTATAAAATTTTCAGCCCTCGATCCTTCCTTTATCGGTTGGACCCACCACGGCGAGCTTTTGAGTCCTGACCGCGCCCACTTTGTGGAAGTTTTGCACACTACTGTGGGTACTTTGGGCTATGACTACCCTCTGGGAGACGCGGACTTCTACCCCAACGGCGGCAGGACCCAGGTTCCTTGCGGCACAGATACCAACTGCTCCCACCAGTACGCTTATGTTTTCTATGCGGAATCTATTACTAGAGATGCGAATGGTGGGGACAGATTTATCGGTACCACCTGTGATGAGTACGAAGATGCCATCAATTTACAATGCGCCGGCGATAGCAGCGCCCACTTTGGAGGAACTGAAGTTGAGGGCAGGTACGAATCTACAAGCTTTATACTCAGACCAAATAAAAAAATCAAGGCAGAATCTTGAGAAACAAACATGTGAAGCCGTGTACAGACACAATCACACACATACACGTACAACGAAACTACGCCTTGGCTTGCCAGTCGAACTATGGCGGCGCAACACAGACGCACTCACCACATTTATAAAAAACCGGTCTCACTTGACTGTTCGACGACGTTATATCTCGATTGTTTTATTTGCTGTGAGACTTTATATAATTATGTGTAAATTGAGTTATTATTTAGTATGTACCTACCTAACTAAATTAATTGATGGGAGTTATTAAACATTGATTATTTTTGATATTCCAGAGCTTCCGGCATCTTCACTTTCTTGACGAACGCGCTGCCTCCCTTCGCTAGGGGATATCCAGTCTAAAATTTTAACTTTGTAATTAAAATGAATTCAATAAACGACTACGTGACTTCAAGAAAGATTTTCATTACCCGCACTTCTACTTACGTACCTAGTAGGTAAAGGTATTTTCTCGCAATCAAAGTACCCTTTTTGCTATAATTTATATTTGTAGTCTATTACGTAAAATTCATAATTTTAGTTTAACTCTTAAAATTTCATTATTATTTTGCTAAATGTTGCTACATTAGGTTGGCTCGAAGATAACCTGCTTACTCTCAATATAAGAAAAACAAAATATTTGTGTTTCAGTAAGAGAACTACCGGCGGACCTAATCCAAACTTTAGTATCAAAATTCATACACATCCTTGTAGTCGCACTTCTTGTCCAGATTCAATACTTAACTGTAGCTGTTCTTATTTAACACGCGTTAATTTTATCAAATATTTTGTTATTGAGGATGATAAACTTGGCAAAATCATATTCATTGATTTTCCTTTCCTGACATACAGTCTCTGACTAGTTTGGGAGTCTTTGGAACAATGTATCTGCACATATTTATTATTATAATGCCAAATAAATGATAAATGGTTTAAATTTAGCGTAGATAAGCTTATCATATCGCTGTGGTAGGTACGGCATTCACTAAAATTTTGAATCGTCGATAACAATAAACGGGCCACCGTTCAGTGGCTGACAGCCAATAAAAATATAATAAACATGCATAAACCCTGATAAAAACTAGCATTTTGCTTACATGTGCATCTTTTTTACGTGACTATAATCATATGTTCGGTAATCTATTATATTATTATGACAATTATCCGACCTTCAGTTATACGGATTGGTGATTATTTGGACAACTATCCGCGATCAACAAAATTATTTTTAGAGCTGAATCCATACGTAAACGGACATGTCAGAAATTTTATAACCAGCGTTCTTTCTCTGTTCTTCGCGAATTGTTATGGTTTTTGTTGCTAAGTGTACTCCGCTGCACTTTGTCGCCGCGGAATCTCTGAACTTAAAAATGTCTAAGCGTTATCGTTATCGCTTAAGGAAAAAATAAATTTATTTGAGTCATTAACAAGATTATTTTTTGCAAAAATTAGCATGACCGACTTCACCCGTGTACAGAATTCGCGAATATTTCGCACGGATCGATGGAGCATTCACATTATTATTGATTTATCCAACCGATTTCGATAAAATTTAAATGGGACCAATTTTGAAGTAAGTATACTCTTTCCAATAAAAAAATAATTATTGAAATCGGACTACTATAAAAAAGTTATTCGTGGTTATACACATTTTTTTTTAAATTATATAAATATACGCATCGAATTTCCGATTATTCGAATACCCAACGATACGAATTAATCCGGTTAATCGAAGCTCTATTATACTATTTTTTCTGTGGCTTAGTTAATCAATACAAAATAAGTCAAACCAGGCCCATCGTGCAAAACTATTTATACTTATCAGAAATATTATTTTAGATTAGTAAAATAGCTTAGATAACAAAGATAAAAAAATGGAATATTTTGTCTATGTTTTTTAATGACTTGTTTGTTTACTATGGAACTAATTGCTATAATCCAATTGCTTAACTCAGTCTTCGCCTGCGCGGTACAGGGGCTGCTAGTGGTACAGGGGTAAGCCTACTACCTATACCTAAGTAAGGGGTACCCCTGTACTACTAGGAGTATGTTAAACGGTCGGATTATATCTGTAGTTGTAGCATTTAAGTTTGTATAATTCATTTGTTTTACATATTTTATCAAGTAGGTGTATAAAAGTATCGAATTATTTTACTTAGAGCAATGAAATAAGTTTAATATATGGTTTTATGAATTCTCAGCACTTAAGTTTACAATAACTGGTAAGCTACATTTAGAAGATTATAGTTATGTATTTGAAAAAAGAATATTTTATAACATTAAAATTTTTAGTAAATCATAGCCATAAAATACTATTTAACTTCTCAGACCAAATAAATTAACTTAAAAAAATATATTTAAATATAATAAACGAACTCTAAACGCAGTGCATTCATTTACTTTTGAACGACTACTTAGAGTTCAAAATCCTGTTATTAAATATGTACTTTAGTGTGTTGCATAAATTAGAATATCATTAGTTTACAAGAGCAGCAGCTGAGTGACGTTTTTACTCTATAATTCTAGTTGAAAAATAAAATGTATGGGAGACTGTGCTAAATTGGTATATTTCATTAGTTCATCTAGTTTATTGGTATATTTCATAATTCATCTAGTTTATTGGTAAACTAGTTTTAACCCGCGGCTTCGCCCGCATACGCAATATATCATTATAATTTAAAGCCTATGTGTTATTCTGATATATAAGCTATATTATTGCAAAGTTTCATCTCAATCCGTTCAGCAGTTTTTGCGTGAAAGAGTAACAAACATCCATCCATCCATCCATCCACTCATCCATCCTTACAAACTTTCATGTTTATAATATTAGTACGATTTCATCAGTTCATCTAGTTTATTGGTATATTTTATAGTTCATCTAGTTTATTGGTACATTTCATTAGTTCATCTAGTTTATTGGCATATTTCATTAATTCATCTAGTTTATTAGTATATTTCATTAGTTCATCTAGTTTATTGGTATATTTCATTAGTTCATCTAGTTTATTGGTATATTTCATAGTTCATCTAGTTTATAGGTATACTAGTTTTTACCCGCGGCTTCACCCGCATACGCAATATATCATTATAATTTATAGCCTATGTGTTATTCTGATATATAAGCTATATTATTGCAAAGTTTCATCTCAATCCATTCAGTAGTTTTTGCGTGAAAGAGTAACAAACATCGATACATCCATCCATCCATCCATCCATCCTTACAAACTTTCATGTTTATAATATTAGTACGATTTCATTAGTTCATCTAGTTTATTGGTATATTTCATAGTTTATAGGTATACTAGATTTTACCCGCGGCTTCACCCGCATACGCAATATATCATTATAATTTATAGCCTTTGTGTTATTCTGATTTATAAGCTATATTATTGCAAAGTTTCATCTCAATCCGTTCAGTAGTTTTTGCGTGAAAGAGTAATAAACATCCATACATCCATCCATCCATCCTTACAAACTTTCATGTTTATAATATTAGTACGATTTCATTAGTTCATCTAGTTTATTGGTATATTTTATAGTTCATCTAGATTATTGGTATATTTCATTAGTTCATCTAGTTTATTAGTATATTTCATTAGTTCATATAGTTTATGGGTATATTTCATTAGTTCATCTAGTTTATAGGTATACTAGTATTTACCCGCGGCTTCACCCGCATACGCAATATATCATTATAATTTATAGCCTATGTGTTATTCTGATTTATAAGCTATATTATTGCAAAGTTTCATCTCAATCCGTTCAGTAGTTTTTGCGTGAAAGAGTAACAAACATCCATACATCCATCCATCCACTCATCCATCCTCACAAACTTTCATGTTTATAATATTAGTACGATTTCATCAGTTCATCTAGTTTATCGGTATATTTTATAGTTCATCTAGATTATTGGTATATTTCATTAGTTCATCTAGTTTATTGGTACATTTCATCTATGGTTTATTGGTACATTTCATGGTAGTTCATCTAGTTTATTGGCATATTTCATTAGTTCATCTAGTTTATTAGTATATATATTATTAGTATATTTCATTAGTTCATCTAGTTTATTGGTATATTTCATTAGTTCATCTAGTTTATTGGTATATTTCATAGTTCATCTAGTTTATAGGTATACTAGTTTTTACCCGCAGCTTCACCCGCATACGCAATACATCATTATAATTTATAGCCTATGTGTTATTCTGATATATAAGCTATATTATTGCAAAGTTTCATCTCAATCCGTTCAGTAGTTTTTGCGTGAAAGAGTAACAAACATCCATCCATCCATCTTCACAAACTTTCATGTTTATATTATTAGTACGATTTCATCAGTTCATCTAGTTTATTGGTATATTTCATTAGTTCATCTAGTTTATTAGTATATTTCATTAGTTCATCTAGTTTATTGGTATATTTCATAGTTCATCTCCTTTTCATAACAGAACAAACCGGAAGTCGCAAAAATACCATCCCTACATATTCGACGTAACACCTGCTCGTACTAAGCGCTATTCGCTTCTTCCTTCATAATGCGGACCGCGGGTTTGGAATGCCCTGCCTCCGTCATTGTTTTCTGACAATTACAATTTGGATATCTTCAAGTCAAGAGTGAATAGGTATCGTCTAGGTCTACATAAGTACTCAATATTTGGCTACAACTTCGCTTGCTAGTTCGAGTTGGTGGCCAAATGTAGCCCAATACTAATAAAAAAAAATAACTATAACTACATCTAGTAGGTGGACGGATGGCCTCAGCGAAACTGTAAAATCGTGCTGGATGCAAGCTGCTTCCCATTGGACTTATTGGATATTTATAGAGGAGGCCCATGTCCAGTAGTAGATGTCCTATGGCTGCAACGACTATGATGATGACGTTGAACTATAAGGTAGGCAAGAGACTATTAAATCAAATACACTATATTGTTTAGTATGCGCTGGTGAAGAGTACCAGCTGTTCCGAGAGACAATAGCCACTATGTGGAGGGAGAAAACTTTTACATCTGGATACCAGATGGCGACAAATTTCCTCATCTGTTCGACCTCCACGAGCCAGTCGACGAACAATTGCTGATGTCCAGAAATGGAGCAAACCTTTACTAGGTGAACCTTTAGGACAAATGATTTTTTACCGATTTTAAGGTTACAATTTACCTCACCAAGACCGCAGGATCTTGCTAGATAAAAGCCGCTTTCAACCGGTCTTGTTGGAGATCTCTAGGGAATCTATAGGGGAGGCCTATGCCCAGCAGTGAACGTCCTACAGCTGAAACGACGCTGACGACGAATTATATTTAATTAGTATTTACGGAAAGCTCTGCTTGGCAGATTGGAATGTAATAAAAACGCAAAATGCTTAAAAGGATATGGAAAAGATGCGGTTTTTGAAATCTTGCAGAAACAAAATATATACCAATAGAAAGCTTATATAATTATCTTTTCAAACACATATTTTTTAGAATTTTTTTCATCGCCATTTAATTTTTAAATGGGTTCTAAAAACATTAGAAAAATGCTACACCAAATAACTGCATTAAGCCTAAATTAAAAAAAAACCTGACAGTGACATTATGAAACAGCAAAAGGAAATGACATTGTCAATATTGAACAACCAATAGAGGGCTGGTCGCCATGTTTTAAAAAATAAATAAATGTCAAACTCTAAAATACCAGCCCGCTATTGGTTGTTTGAAGATTCCTGTCTGATACGTAGACTACGTAGACCCTTAGATTATAGAGGGAATAGATACGAAGTAAATTCTTATGTCCTCCCGCAAAGATTCAGACCTTATAGTGGTCTACTAATTTGAGGTCCTGTAGGAACGAAGGGCGTGGATTATATTCTGATTTTTGCCCTCCAGCTCTCATTACATCACCTCATTGCTTTAATTTTATTGTTTGCTTCCCTATATCTTAAGATTATGGCATTAAAAATATGTAATCAAATTCTTCGCCTCCCGCCATCCACTATACCCCAAAAGGCTTTTGACAGTTGTAGCCGTCATTATTCTGAGACCATCCAACCAATAAGAAATTATCTTCATATTTGTGTTTTGGCTATAGCAAAGCTGATTGTGATTTCTACAAATATTGTATTAAACGTGTAAATAAATATAATTTATAACATTATAAGGGCACAAACAATAAAAAACAACCATGGTTACCTGCTGTGTTTGGGGCTGCGAATCGTGTTCTAAGAACAAAAGCGAATGTTTATAATTTTTAGGTTAGTCGTAGTTTTTGTATTTTCACGTCTATGTTTTTGAAATATGAATAAGTGTTCAGTGCAGGAACTATAAATGACGTTTAAAACTATCTATTTTAATACACAACACAGCATAAAACGATAATTTTGAGAAAAGCAAATATATTGAATGTTTACATTACTTCAAATAGTGATGGACAAAGTTACGATTTTATTGCATTGCAATATGTTATTCGATACTTCTCTCGGTGCATAATCGGTAGAAGTCATAATAAATCTATGGTTGTACAGTACTCGTTTTTGCCAAACTTCCTTTTAACCCGACTACCAATTAATGACTACCTATGTTTTTAAGTAGAATCTTGGTTAACTATTAGGTTTGTAAAAGACAACATTCATATTGGGCTAATCCTGATAATTCCGACCAAATAGTATTAATGCATATAATTTTAATACTATTTGCGATGTTTGCACTAATTTTCGCACGCCATACTGGCTAATTGTGTTTGAACCATAAGTACAATTATTATTAAGACCCTTTTGTAACCACAATTATTGCGAACTTTGACTTTGACTTTAAACATGTTATACCATGGGACCAACCCTCTAATAAGTTATTAGAACCGTTCATTGCATATTCAGTAGTATTAGACGCTTTTTGCTGTAGTTAATATGTGTTGGCTTGTCATTTATTTAGTTTATTAACATGGTTTTATTAGTTTAACCTGTATGTTTGCTTGCTTGTAACCAACCCCTTTGAGCTCGATTTTGACCTACTTTGAGTGATAACATTTTCTTTAAATTTCCACACCTATCAAAGATGGATGACAATACATTTACTAAAAAAATAGAAAAAAATCTATAATTGAAAAATAAATATGGTAAAAAAAAACTAAAAAAACACTCTTTCATAGCATATCAAACTAAAAAGTGTAAAATAATTTCCAATATAGGCAAAAAATAATAATGAACGAAAAATGTTAATAATATTGTAAATAAAGCGTGGGATGCTCGATTTACGAAAAATTATGGCACAAATCACTTTTTTTACAATAGTATTAATATTTTTCGTTAATTATTATTTTCTGCCTGTATCAAAAATCATTTTATACTTTTTATTTGATATGCCAAGAAAGCGTGTTTTTTAGTATTTTCTAACTATAAATGACGTTAACTACCTAATATTGATTTTGGATCTCGGAAACGGCTTCAGTGATTTTGATGATTGTCATTCAAATAAATGTTTTTAAGTTCAATAGAGAACACAAAAGGGTCTACTATCAAATATATCAAAATATTCGTTCGCTGACCTAAGTGTATGTTGATACATTAAACAGTGTCTCAGTTTCATTCATAGCTGGTTGATAAAATCTTTTTTAAAATAATTGTTTTCAAAACTCGGTAACTAACTACTGCACAGGAGGTGATTCTAGAGGGTTGGTCATGTGGGGTAAAATGTACAGGATAATATTATGTATCTACGAATATTATTTCCTAAATAATTGTTTTGGCCGGCACTCTTTCAGATATAGCCCAAAATGAATGATGTCTTTTAAACAGGGTTATTTCTAATCAATTAGCATTGTTTTAGGGGCTTGTTCTGTATATCAAACTAACAACTTTTGTTCTACGACTTTTTGAGTGGTTTAGAAAGTGCGAAGTAATGAGGAAAGTTATACATATTTATGACAGTAAAAAAAGGTGTCGTGTCAATCATGAAGGCGCCATCGTAATTATAATAGCTAATTAGCATATTTCTGTTTCTTTTTCACTTTAGGCATTCGATAGAGAGAACGCTTTTTAAGTTTGCTATTTAATTTACGATAGCGCCTTCATAATTGGGCCTAGTATAGCTTAAAAACTACGCTTTATAAGTTTAGTACATCGGCAGTCACACAGAAGAGAGGTCTCTTTTCTGTGGGCAGTCAGGTATTTTTCGGAAAAATCGATATTTTTATCGATTCGAGTTTCGAATCGATTTTCGAAGTATTGATTTAGCGCAACGCTTCAAGGGGGCGGGGCAAAATCGACGCCATGTTTCCGAGATATGCTATGACGTAGCTATGATACGTTATTTTCGTGCTAGGGCGCCCCTATGCGTAGACCTCTTAGTATTACCAGTTCAGTCTAAATATTTTCTACTTAGTGAAATAAAAAAGAGATATTATAATAAAACGGCGATACACAAAAATATGTTTTTGCGTGAAATAATATTCTTAAATATGGCACTAAACATTAATACAGCTCGCATCGCTGCCGGTTTTCAAGGGCCGCCTCCCATATAAAAAGTGTACCAACTCCTTTAAAACTCATAAAAACATGCTGCATAATTTGCAGCATTTCCTGTTAAAAATAGTACATTGTTCACCGAGAGGAGAAAGTGACCGATTACCGTCGAGGGTGTCGTTTGAAGCCCGAGCCATAGGCGAGGGCATTAAAACACCCGAGATCGGGAATCGCACTTTTCTCGAGTGATACATAGTGCTTTATACTACACTCATCATCACTATCACTACTTATCATTATGATAGTTTTATTTTACTTTTCTACGAAAACTGAATCCTCAAACAACACACAAATTGAAAATGGCGCCAATGGAGTCTGCAATTTTCACATGTTCTTTTTTCAAATTGTTTGACACCATCCAACACACAGCTAGTGGCCAGTGTCATTTTGCGAACTTGGAGATAAAAACTCACTGTAAAAACTTTTTGGCTTTTGATATTTAGGTTACCAGCGCATAGTCTTACCCAAAATTAAAAAAGAAAAACCACGTAAGAAATGGATTTTCATACACTTTTCTCTCCCGCTCAGATGCGTTTTCTCGCCGCATATTTGTTCGATATGCAATGACGTACTTTCTACCGTAAATTTGATAAAGTATCAAGGTACTTTCCGAGCAGGTGTAGTATAAATTATTCTTATTCCCTGATAAGATATTATCGAGAACATTCTAGAAACATATTGTATTTTGCATCATTGCTTCGAGTACCTACATCCATTGTTTTGGTTACATGAAGCCTCATCTGTTATTGCATATTATGCATAACAGAAAAAAATACCGAGTCAATGATATTATGTCACAAATTCCATAACCTCACGACGACGACTCATGAGACATAAAATCAGCTCTATAAAATTGCAGGCAAAACCCGTAAAATCGGCAAGTACTCGTACACGAAAACCCTTACTTGAACTAAACTTAACTCGAACCGCTCAAGGTGATCGTTTATGGATGGAAGAACAACGGTTACACAGAGATGAATCCTATGATCACATTAGCTTTCCCTATTGTCCAAGACTGCCACGTCATTGTGGTCGATTGGGGTGCCCTCGCCAGCGCTTCTTATAACACAGCGGCTTCTGGGCCTCCTGGCGTTCCGAGTGTCGGCCAGCATTTAGCTAACTTCCTGATGTGGCTGTTCCAAACAGCTGGAGTTCAGTTTGGGTGCTCACGTGGTGGGTAAGGGCTCCGGCACACTAGGCAGAAATTCCGCCGCGGATTTTCCGTTGCGGTAAATCCGTTACACTAGACGGAAATTCCGTTGCGGTAAATCCGTTAGGCCTCCGCCACACTTGACGGAGATACCGTTATCCGCCGAATGAAAGAGTAGTGACTTGGATGCGACGTTGCCAATCCTACGCCGACGGAAGATCGGTGTGCGGAGGACGGAACAGACGCAGAAGGGCGAGCGGTCCCCGACGGAGCAACCGATTTTCCACTCAGTGTGCCCGTTATTAGTAATTTATATACAATTGAATGCCACGGTGGCTCAGTGGTTAGTGACCCTAACTTCTGGATCAAAGAGGCGTGGGTTCGATCCTGACCCAGGGCAAATATTTATGTGATGAACGTAAGTGTTTGCTCTGTGTCTGGGTGTTATTTAGTTACTATCTATATAAGTATGTATTTGAGAATAAGTATATGTAGTATATCAGTCTCTGGCAGCCATATCACAAGCTTTGCTTAGTTTGGGGTCAGAGGCCGTGTGTAAGATGTCCCAAAAATCCGCAGCGTAATTTCCGTCTTGTGTGCCAAAGCCCTAATGCTGGCCGGCAGGCTCACGGCTGCCGGATGCGGTCCTCTCGAGTTACTGGAAAGAAGTTTACTGCAATTTTTCTATATGCTATGGCTGATATAACAATCACAGGCGCTATAGTACGTGCCACTAAAGATGAGACTTGAGAAACCACTTTGGTTTGTAAAAAATATACAAATTCTGGATAATTAGTTTGTACACGACCAGAGGCGGGCCGTGATATTTTTTGATGGGGGTTCACAAAAAAAATAAACAATAAACCAGAGCTTTATTACCACTTTATTTTATTTGTAAGTACAGAAAATCGAGCGAAGACATCTATTAAGTACTTTCTTAAATACATACATATATATATTTTTAGCCGCGGCTTCACCCGCATACGCTATATATTATAATTTTATAGCCTTTGTGTTATTCTGATATATAAGCTATATTATTGCAAATTTTCATCTTAATTCGTTCAGAAGTTTTTGCGTAAAAGAGTAACAAACATCCATACATCCATCCATCCATCCATCCTCACAAACTTTCGCGTTTATAATATTAGTAGGATACATTTTTTTTAATACTACTTTATATGCTAAAACTACCTACACTATTACTACATAGAAAGCAATTGGATCATCCACAGACCCTTGAAGGTCTAAAGATAATCCAAGTGCTCAAGTCCACTGCCAGTTAGCAGCGTGCCCAGCACGCTAACAGCATTGCCACGCTGAATGGCAATGCTTATACGTTGAGCCAAATAAACACCAGCATTTCGGTCACGCGTCGGGTCCACCAGACGCTCAGAAAGACTTTTGAAAACAAGATGAGCTCCCGGCCCCCACGGACCCAAAGTACTTTCTTGTAAAAATCAGATATGGAATTAATTGAGCGTTTTTCTATGCTTATCCACACAACCAAGGTATTTTGAAATATTGTTCAGATTTAAAAACACTCGTAAAAGATTTAGTTTTTGTACTACATTTTTGAGTACCTACTTCGTGCAATTTCAGAACGCGCCCCTTAGCTTTCAGTTCAAGGCGCATTTTGAGAGTCTTTTCACACTATCTATTTAATAAAATATACACTGTATATATATAGTTCTATTTTTAACTCAAAATGTCGCGCACAAACTATTTATTAACATTTATTTACTTATCAAACTGCGAAATAATTTCGTTGCCGACGTTTGTTTGTTTGTATGTACACTAAGAACGGCAACATAGAATCAGCAAAACATCTCCTCGGCGCGCGCGGCACGACCGAACCCATACGGTTCGACAACGTTGCGCGTGAGAGGGAGCGGCGCTCCAGATTAAGTTAATTTTTCATACGAAATGTTTTGTTGCACGTGTCAGCCTGTGTCGATGTTTCTCTTTCGCACTCATTGAATACAGTGCTAGGAATTGTGGAAATTGTCGCTTCTCCCGCTGATACGGTACCAGAAACATATATCCATCATGCCGAAGTCACTAAAAAAGTTCAAGAGTTCTTAAATAGCCAAATTTTGCCACTTGGAAGGAAAGACTTTATTTCACCGGCTGAGGTTGTGAGAGCTGTTAGAGGACTCAAGGTCAGGAAGGCCCCCGGCCATGATGACATTACGAATGCTGTCCTGAGGCAGCTGCCGACTAGGGGACTTGTCTGCCTAACGAGACTCTTTAACGGTATACTGCGCTCCGGACACTTTTCCTCGGAGTGGAAGACAGGAAAAGTTATAGTACTTCCAAAACCCGGCAAGGATTGTCGTCTACCTGCGAGTTACCGTCCAACTACTCTTCCGCCTCATACATCCAAATTATTTGAGAAATTGCTGTTGAGGAGGCTACACCCACATCTCACCCCACGAGATGAGCAGTATGGCTTCCGTAGCCATCACCCGACCACGCTGCAACTCACAAGAGTGTTCATCACCTTGCTGAGGAGCACAACAAAGGCTGGCGCACTGTGGGGGTGTTTCTTGATATAGAAAAGGCGTTCGACCGAGTGTGGCACGAGGGGCTCATTTTTAAAATAATACAATCCACGACGCCACCGGCAATCATAAAAACAATTGCATCATCTCTAGCCGATAGATATTTTTATGTATCTGTCGAAGGGGCAGATTCTTTGCCCAAGCAAATCAAGGCTGGTGTGCCCCAAGGTAGCTCATGTCACCAGCCTACTATGCAAAATTTACAGATGATATTCCGATTTTGGACGAGCAACATCGACTTCCGGGAGAACATGGAGTGACACTAGCTCTATTTGCTGATGATGGTGCATACTTTGCTTCCTCTTGGAAAGCTGCTATCGCAGCAGGTAGAATACAGCGCATATTAAATTTACTGCCCGAATGGCTTAATAAATAGCGCATGGCTGTAAATGTGTGAAAAACGGCTACACTACTTACCGGCGCACAAATAGTACTACCCCCTCTGTATTCCCCCTCCTGTTGATGTTATTGCCAGGGACCTGAAAATTGAATTAGTGAGGGAGTTTGTAAGTCGCCTAGCGCGCAGAATGTATGATCGGGCAGATAATTGATAACACCCTCACTTGAGAAGCATTGCGCCACTACACACGCGCCCACCTGACGTAAAATCACGACGTGCACTTCCACGTGAAATCGTAATACATGCGGAGGAAGATAACTCTGAATAGATTAACACAATTAACTAACGACTCACGGTGACTGACCAAGATCGTCTCAGACCACAACGCCGCGGAGAGGCAACCTACATAGACCAGGAAGTGCTCCAGCGGCAAAACAAATTCCCCAGGGGTTAAATGGCCCCTGGCGCCCAGCCTTGGCAAAGGGGAGCACTCCCCGAGGCCAATTCTCACCACGCCTAAAAAGGTGGTGGAAGGACCAAATGACGATGAATTTTCGCTTCATAGAAGCGAAATCGCTGGCGCTCCACTCGTTATTTCTTAACGCCGAATGCGCGCGTAGGTATAGGTAATAATATGATAGATTATTGTATTTAGGCGTAGTAGAATAGAAATAAGTAATGTAAGTAAGGATAGTATGGTATTATTTAAAAAATATAGATTACCTACTTGTTAAGTAATTTTCGTGGGATTGCACTACACCAGCGCTCTTTAGAACGAGCCGCCTCTGTACACGACTGTACCTGCGCAAGATCCCCCACCAATGACGCTCTTTGTCTCTCTCATCTTTGGTGGCACGCACTATACCTTAATGCTATGACTCAAAAGTGCCCAAATCAAATAAGAACTAGCTGAACCTTTTTCAAACACATTCGATCAACACATTACGGTACCGAAATATTGAAAGTACTTACTCATTTATATCATTCAAACAACTCATTAATCAATGAGTTCTTTACTATAGTCATTACTTAAGAGTAGAAGTAGATACTTTCAATATTTCGATAGCATAATGATATGCCTCATATACATTGCAATAGCTGATAGTAAAATGCCTGACTTAAAAACGGAAGACTAAATTTTAGAACACAGAACCACCCTACTCTTACCAGTCTTACCATCAAAATAGTGTGAGATTTTGGGGTCCTACTCTAGAAGTCTGCACAAACACTATTTTAAGAAGCGCCAACATTCACACACAACTTCAAAACTTCAAACCATGTATGTTATTGATCAAATAAACGTTATTAACTTTTCTTAACTTTGATCTGTAGGTGTTAGCTGCATTTGTTACACTGAGATATTAAAATTAAAAATGTCAATTTCGTTATAACAATACTCTTCAATCGATATTCCCAACACCATATTTCCACCAATTCAAAAATATGTAGCTACATAGGTAACATCTTTGCTCAATATTTGTATCTATAACCTTTTACATGTTTTAATAGGATTGGACCCAGCAGTCCAACTTTGGGCAACAACCACTATGCTCTGAACAGATACGCTGACCAATATGTGGAAGCAATTCACACTGGCGGCCGTATCCTTGGAATTTCCAACCCAATTGCCGATGCTGACTTCTACCCGAACGGAGGCATGAACCCTCAACCAGGCTGCTGGATCAACACTTGTTCCCACGGACGCGCTCCTGAGCCTTTGCCTCTAGTGTTCGCTACAACCGTTTCGTTGGTAGACAATTTCTGAACCTGGGAATCAGAACTGTCTACGTGCATTTTTGTACACTCGTGACGTCACGCGCAAATTTGACGGGCTATATTTTCAATTATTCTTCTTTAATAAAAAAAGAGTATACTCTTTCGTTTACTTCGAAATTGGCCCCATTTTAATTTTATCGATATCGGATGAGCCATTTTTGAGAAATCGACAATAACGTGAAATATGCTACATCGATCCGTGCAAAATATTCGCGAATTCTGTACAAGGGTGGAGTCGGTCATGCTAATTTGTGCAAAAAATAATTTTGTTGATAATGTATCTTAAGGACCCATTATATTTTCTAGTCATCATGCCTGTTGTAAAAACTTATCATTATGTGCAAGTTTTGATTTAGAAACAACGATAAAATCGTGATAAAAATCTTTAATTCGCAGTTCAGTCAAAAAAGATATAATAATACTGTTCAGTGTATGGAACAGATGATTTTTTGCAATTTTCGAGTAAGCCTTTAGTAAAAAATCCTGTCGGCCTGCCGACTAGAAAAACCTAATATATTATCGAGAAAGCTCAAATAGTAGGATAAATACAATAATATGATGTAGCAGATGTTGCGGCTCTGCTTAGGTATAGTTTGTTGGAAAACCATAGGGTAGGCCCTTTGACTATTTCTAAATAATTAAAGGTCCAGCAGCAGACGATGATGATATTGTTATTAATTTTGTTTTTATTTACAGACATGGTTCATGGTCCTTCTAATCTCAATAGGTCACAATCCGTGAAAGTCAGACCTACCTAGGTTATTAATCTATGAATTGTAAATAACAACCCCTGACAAAATAAATATATACCTATTTCTTGTTAAGTACCAAACTAATTGACTGATTTTAAGATGGATTCACTGAGTCGTACGCGAAATTCAAATATTTTTGGGATTTTTAGCATTTACAGATAAACTGCTTCTTATAAGTTCACAAAATCTCATTTAGCGGCCACGAATAGGTAGTTTTAACGAGGTATACACCTAGAAACCAAAATAATGGCCTGTTTATGCATAAGAGTCCACTAACTAAAAACTAAGGTGAAAATTGGCTTTTAATTAAGAGTATGTAACTCGTAAATGCTTCCAATGTATGGTCACTAAATGAGTTTTCGTAAACTTAAAATCAGTAGTTTATCTGTAAATATCAAAAAACCCAAAAATATTTGAATTTCGCGCTCTGACCGAGACGTTCCACGTTAAGATGAAGAGTACAGCTAGAGAAATTCTAAATCTATAAAAAAATCTGAAAATCTGAAAATTTTACACGTGGCATGAAAAAATAAAAATAGGTATTAGTAACCTCGCATTTGTTTTTCTTATCTATGATGTAGCCAAAATATGCGTAGTTCAGATAATAATCACACGATTAAACAGCTCAAATTATATATGTTGATTTAAGGCTGATTCACACATATTAGTCAAGCCGCCGATCCGACACAGTTCCGGCAAAATGTTAAATATTATATATCAATAATTATAAATAAATAGAATAAATGTAAGTCAGTACAGAGTGTAGAGCTACATATATTCATATTCATACTCATACTTTTTTATTAATAACAATTAGTTACAGGTCATCAAAAATATTACAATAATTCACTTAAATTTCAAACATTTAAAGGCACTCAAGAACATAAATTGTTTAAGAATAACTACAATCAGTAACTTATCTCAGTTAAGTTATTCAATCATAAGAAACAAAAAAATCAAATCATTACAATAATTACATTGCTCAATCTATCTTAATATATATAAATCTCGTGTCACAATGTTTGTCCTCAATGGACTCCTAAACCACTTAACCGATTATAATAAAATTCGCACACCATGTGCAGTTCGATCCAACTTGAGAGATAGGATAGTTTAAATCTCAAATTATAGTCGCAATTTTAATTTATTTAGCCACAGCAACGCGTGGCCGGGTCAGCTAGTAAACAACTAAATTATATCTTAATATATATAAATCTCGTGTCACAATGTTTGTCCTCAATGGACTCCTAAACCACTTAACCGATTATAATAAAATTCGCATACCATATGCAGTTCGATCCAACTTGAGAGATAGGATAGTTTAAATCTCAAATTATAGTCGCAATTTTAATTTATTTAGCCACAGCAACGCGTGGCCGGGTCAGCTAGTAAACAACAAAATTATACCTATTATTATCATTGTTAATAAATAAATTTGATATTATTATATTATTACATACGGACGCATCCACACTTGTCAGTGTCCGTGTCAGTGCCGACACCGGCAATCACTGAGACTGAGAAGTGAGGATACGTTATTAAGCCCCTGATTGACGTACAAAATAAAACCGCGGTTTTAAAGTTTTCTCTGTATCGGTTTAGTAGCGGCTTGCATCCAGCAGAATCCTGCAGTCTTAATTATGTCATCCGTCCACCTTGTGGGTGGACTTCCTACGCTGCGCTAGTACCTACGCGGTACGTGGTCTCCACTCGAGAACTTTTCAACCCCATCGGTCATCAGTCTTCCGTACTATGTGCCCCGCCCATTGCCATTTCAACTTGCCAATCCGCTGAACTGTCAGTAACTCTGTATACTGTGACGGTATAACCACAGAGAAAACTTTAAAACCGCGGTTTTATTTTGTACGTCGATCAGATCGCGGGGCTATAGAGAATGTATGAAAGATTATTGGGTACTGTGCCGTGACCGAACGGTGGCTTGACTGATATGTGTGAATCAGCCTTTATTCTAGTTCTATTTGATTGAATTTATAATATTTTCACGTTCTCCACCATCTAATAAAACTATTGGTATTTTGGTGCGTCTGCTTGACATACTCGTAGTTGAAATCTCTAGTGAAATCATACGATTGGTACAGGGCCGAGACTGATAGCACACTAAAAGAGGCCAGTGATATAAAGAAGGCTGTGGATTCAGGGGCTACAGAGAATGTATGAAAGATTATTTTTCACTGTACCGATACGGTGTCGGTACAGTGCCGGTACTGTGACGAAACGGTGGCTTGACTGATATGTGTGAATCGGCCTTTATTCTAGTACTATTTGATTGAATTCATATTATGTTTACGTTCCTCACATCTAATAAAACTAATGGAATTTCGATGCGTCTGCACGACATACATACTCGTAGTTGAAATCTCCAGTGGAACCATACGATTGGTACAGATCCAAGGTAGATAGCACATTAAAAGAGAGACCAGTGATATAAAGAAGTCTGACGATGAACATGTTGTCTGTATGTCGTTCTGTGACATCATATCTCCTAAATTAGTAAATCACCTTATGTTGATTGATTTTACACTTCACTGCTTGAAAATCAGTATTGATCGATGGCCACAAGCATTGCGATACCGATCTAAGTAATCAACTCATAAGTACTTATCAATAGAATATTATTATACTTTCAAAGAAGTCCATCCTGTTGAATTATTTTGGTTATCAAAATGTATTCTAAGATTAAACATTTTAATACGATAACAAACTTAATAAAAGGAAATCCGTTGCATGTCTTTTTCAATCTAGTTTGTTTACCATGAAGCTGATTGTTGTGCTTGCTGGTGTCTTAGCGTGTAAGTTATATTTAATTTTATCATCCGTTTCTATTTGATGCAGATTCTATTTATGCAAAATAATTTTATAAGATTTGCTTGTTCTATTTCTTAAAATACGTCAAAAGTGCTGAATTATGTAAGTTTATCTGACATTACTACATCCAAGCGAAAAAGAGTGAGATATACGAAATTGAGCGGTGCTTTGCATAAATGCCATGTTTTTTTAGTGAGAACATAAAACAAAAAGCGAGCTTTAGTACTTTAGATAAAATATTATTATGGTTTTTCTAGAATGAACTTACAGTCTACAATGCTTAAGTCACCTCTGTACATTTCCGCGCGTCTTGAGTCTGCTTGAGCTTCAGTCTAATATATTTCACATTGCGTGTTCTAATTTCAACGACATACTCTCTATAATTATACTACAAACATCTTTATCTCCTCTAGTATGTACCGGGGAAGAGATCCCTACTGTCCCTGGGGACAATAGCCACTATGTGGAGGGAGTAAGCCGCTACATCTGGATGCCTGATGGCGAAGGAGTTCCTCACTTAGTAGACCTCCACGAGCCAGTTGACGAACAACTGTTGATGACCAGAAATGGAGCCAATAACCAATACTGGCTTTTCAGCAGGTAACTTATTAAACACTGTTTACGACTGTAAATTTTGACTCAATCAAAGAGCTGTTAATGATTTGCAATTTAATTTCAGGCAAAACCCCAACAATCGGCAAATAATTACTAATGGAAATGCAAACACCATCTGGAACTCAAACTACCGAGCTGCTCGTCCGACTAAAGTTATCGTTCACGGCTGGAACAACAATGGAGACACCGCGATGAATCCCACCATTACTGCGGCTTTCCTCGCTGTACAGGACTGTAACGTCATCGTGGTCGACTGGCGCGCTCTCGCCAATTCTGCGTACAACACTGCTGCTGCTGGCGTACCGAATGTTGGACAGCACTTGGGCAACTTCCTAGTCTGGCTCTTCAATACCGCTGGAGGCAACTGGAATAACTTGCACTTGGTTGGCTTCAGCTTGGGCGCTCACGTCGTTGGTAATGCTGGACGTCAAGCTGGTGGCAGACCCGCTCGTGTTACTGGTAAGAATCATTTTGAACAATATAGGTACCAAAATTTATAAATTAATAAAACTCTAAGTACTAACCAATGTTTATTAAAATTTTACCAGGACTGGATCCCGCCGGGCCAACTTGGGGTAACAACAACAATGCGCTGAACAGGAATGCTGGACAATATGTAGAAGCTATCCACACTGACGGCCGTATCCTTGGAATTTTCAATCCTATTGCCGATGCTGATTTCTACCCGAACGGAGGCATGAACCCTCAGCCTGGCTGCTGGATCAGCACTTGCTCCCATGGACGCTCTACTGATCTCTTTGCCTCTTCCGTCCGAACGAACCACTTCGTTGGCAGACGATGCGGTAACATATGGGAGGCTGAACTGTCGACTTGCAATGGAGCAGCCTTCAACATGGGCAACGGCATCGTTTCCAAGCGCGGGTAAGGCATCACTTAGATTATATCTTAGACTCAAACTATGGATCGCGACCTCGAAGCGACCTCGAGCGAATATTGAGTGGACCTTGCCTGTAGAAAAACACACTAACTGATTGAGCATAATTATTTTTCGCACAAAATGGCATAGACGACTTCAACCGTGTACAGAATTCGAATAGTTCGCTTAAACCGATGTAGCAATTTTAATATTATTGTTGATTTATCAAAAATGGCTCAGCCGATTTAGATGAAATTTAAACGGGACCACCTGTGATGTGTGACCTACTAAACAAAAAATTAGAGCAAATTATTGAAATCGGACTACTGTGTCAAACGTTGTACATATAAAAATATGTATATTCGCGTCGAATTTAACAACTTTTGTTCTAGGACTTTTGGAAAATCACGAAGAGTAAAATCAGCTTTTTCATACAAATGGTTCCTCAAATGTATGGATGGATGGTAAAATATATGGAGAAGCGATTTTTGCGAATTTTCAAAACTCGTAGTACAAAAGTTGTTTGTCTATAGATGTACTAGACCCGCCCTTAATTAAATATAAATATGTTTTGGGACATCTTACACACTTAATAAGCCGTGGTGGCTTAGAGGTAATGACACCCGCCTTACAATCGTGAGGTCGTGGGTTCAAATCCCGGTCCCGTACCAATGAGTTCTTTGGAATTTATGTACGGAATTTCACACCACTGGCTTTTCGGTGAAGGAAAACATCGTGAGGCAACCTGCATAATTATGTCAGTAGAAGAAATTCGATGGCGTATGTGAATCCACTAACCCGCACCGGGCCAGCGTGGTGGATATGGCCCAATCCACCCTTCGTGGGTAGGCCTACGTCCTGCAGTGGACTATTAAAAAAGACTGATACAGTACAGTACAGTACACACTTAATCTTAAAATGGTTTTGCGTTTAATACTAACCTGACCCTGTAAATTGTATGCTCAGGATATTTTTAAGAAAAATCAAAAATAATCTCGACTACGACCTGTTTTGCCCTTTTTTCTGCGTAACGCTACGTTATTTCGGTTGCATATAATTGAATTTTGTTTTTAAATATAACAAATACCTAATTGAATTTTGTTTTTATAGGAACGGAATCTTTGGACTGCGCACTGGAAATTCATGGCCTTTCTAATCTCACACGCTCTTTTGACTGCTGATCGTAGATATTTTTCTTTTACTTTATTTATTAAAATATGTTTTGAATGAAACGTGATTTGAATTCCTCAGACTTTAAAATACATAATATGCATGTTACTTGCAATTATTGATGTTTTATTTCGTACTAGTGACCTGCCCCGGCTTCGCACAGTCGTTTTATACATATAAACTTTCCCCTTGAATCACTCTATATACTAAAAAAGCCGCATCAAAATCCGTTGGGTAGTTTTAAAGATATAAGCATACATAGGGACAGACAGACAGCGGGAAGCGACTTTGTTTTATACTATGTAGTAGTGATTTATTCATATTTTGTTTTTTTTTCAAGCTAAAACTATTTTGAAATATCTCATAAAGTATTATAATATATATATATATATATGTCTCCGTGGAAAATGATAGCGGTATCATTTTCCACGGAGACACGTGGGACCGAGTATTTACTCTAGCTGAAAACGGCTTATCGGTTATTGCAAAATCTCTAGACCACAATTTGCTCACTCTTAATAACAATACATAGCCTTTAGCAAAACTAGCGCTAGTCGACCCCCTGCCCGGCTCCGTATCAGGATTCATTACTGTTCATCTGATTTTGAGCACAGACCACGCTCCTGCTCTTGTAACACTGTCTGTCGACGAATCGAAGATAATTAGATATCTGGGCGTAACTATAGACGAAAATCTGACATACAGGCAGCATATATATTCTTGCTGAGGTACGGAACCCTAAAAAAGTGTCCACTTTTCGGGATGTACCTGTGGAGATGTCAGACCGCTTAGAGCTTTTGGGCCTTACTCTCTCCCCGCGTTTAACTTCAGTGCTTAGTCTAAAGCTAAATTAGCTGGGGAAAAGCTTGGTGTCTTCAATAAAGTGAAGAGGTATTTCACTCCGGGACAGCTTTTTAACTTATACCAAGCTCAAGTCCGGTCGTGCTTGAAGTACTACACTATGACGCGACACCGTTCAATATTCCTTGGACATTATGCAAAGTGTGCAGTGCACACAGGCGCCAAGACAATGAGGGCGCTGCCTGACCGAAATTATATATTTAGGTACGTTACACTTATACAACAATAAGTGTAACGTATATAACCAGCTCGAATTAGATTCAGCTTTAGATTCGATTGAACGTCGTGCCGTGCGGATAATCGGGGATAGTAAGCTTGTCGCTTCCAAACTGAAAAGCCTAGAACACAGGCGTTAAGTAGCGTGTTTGGCAATTTTCTATAAGCTCCATTTCAGCGAGTGTGCGCTTGAACTCCACGATAGGCACGACCTGATTCCTTCATCTCCTTTTCACAACAGAACAAGCCAAAAGTTGCTTAAAATCCCTACATAGTCGACGTACCACCTGCTCGTACTAAGCGATTCGCTTTTTCCTTCATAGTGCGGACCGCCAGGGATTGGAATGCCCTGCCTCCGTCATTGTTTCCTGACACTATTTGGATATCTTCAAGTCATGAGAGGAAAGGTATCTTCTAGGTCTACAAGAACTAAGTGAACAGTGAATAATTAATTAATCTTCACTTTACGCCATGTGCAGTTAGCGAAACTGCCAAGCCGCATATATTGAATGAGGTGTAGAGTTTGAGAAGTAAGGACTTGTAGAGTTAAGACGTGTAGAGTTAGAAGCTTGGCTCTACAAAAGATCTGACAACTTTTTGGAAGTGCGAACTGTGGTCTTGGCTATATTTCACATGGAAATGTTTTTGTTGGATTTCACTTCTTTTTGTAGATTATTTATAACAATTAGTACTTGTATCGATTTTCAGATTCCTAGCTTCGAAACTTGCGGAAGTCTTACACTAACTTTTATTCCCCAGTTTTAAGGGTTGGGGGGTGATTTACTAGAAATCCTGAAGTACGCGTTTTATTATTTATAACAAATCATATCAATTTTTAGAGTTCTAGCATGAAAATTAGTGAAAATCTTATACAAGTTTTCATCCCCCAGTTTTAAGGGTTGGGGGTGATTTATAAAAACCCCTGAAATACATATTTTATTATTTACAACCAACAGCCTTCATATCAATTTTTAGACTTCTGGCGTGAAAATTAGTGCAAATCTCATACAAACTTTCATCGCCCAGTTTTAGAGGTTGGGGGGGTGATTTATTAAAAACCCTTAAATACGTATTTTTATTATTTATTACAAGGAGCCTTCACATTAATTTCTAGACTTGTAGTATGAAAATTACTGAATCCATCCCCCAGTTTTAGGGGTTGGGGGATGATTCATTAAAAACCTTAAAATACGTATTTCATTATTGATAACAAAGAGCCTTCATATCAATTTCTAGACTTCTAGCATTAAAATTAGTGAAAGTCTCATGCAAGCTTTCATCCCCCAGTATTAGGGGGTTAGGGGGTAAAAGTTCGAAGTTTTAGATTTTTTCCTTTGTAAATGCGTAATATCCTACCTTGATGCCAAATATTAAGTTTCTAGGTCATCTGGAAGTGGGTTAGGTTTTTGATCTATAAGTCAGTGAGACAGTCAGTGAATCAATCTATGAAACCTTGTTTTTTAAACGTTAATATGTCAATAAATATTGAAGCAACATTAACGAAATTTTGTATTCTGGGCTAGCTAAACAATTTCAATAAATAGAAAAAATGTCATATAATTAGGTTAAATCGTTTTTGAGTTATGAAGGGGTCAAAAGTGATTCGAAATGGTTCGTGTAATATTACACACGTCGCGTCCAAGCGTCCAAACCTGTCGCCAGCGTTTTCTTTGTCTTGGCTGGACACGCTTCCGCGTGTCTAGATAGGGGGTAATTAATAGCTAAGTTGCTAATCAAGATATTCTGAATAACTTTGAAAGGACATTTCAGAATTCGTATGCAGGAGCATAGGTACTAAATGTTTTAAAGGCAATGAGATATTTTGACTAAGGTTATATAATTTATTAGCTGCCCGGCCACGCGTTGCTGTGGCTAAATAAATTAAAATTGCGACTATAATTTGAGATTTAAACTATCCTATCTCTCAAGTTGGATCGAACTGCACATGGTGTGCTAATTTTATTATAATTGGTTAAGTGGTTTAGGAGTCCATTGAGGACAAACATTGTGACACGAGATTTATATATATTAAGATTTAGTCGGGGGACAGACCGCACTGTTAAGGAGTGAAATCATGCCGGTCTGTCCCCCGATGATCATTCGAAACAGAGAAGAATTTTTTCTTCCGTTCTGTCCCCCGGGGTACAGATCCGGGGGAGAGACAGGAATAGTTCGTGTAGAGTTGGTGAAGTTAGAGTTTGTCAAGTGTAGGCTTGTAGAGTCAGAAGCTTGGTCCTACGCAAGATCTGATAAAAGTATTTTTGACGGAACGATAGAATAAAAACCGGACAAGTGCGAATCAGGCTCATACGTCGAGGGTTCCGTACAAATTCATCAAAAAAAAAAATACACAATTATCACAACAAATCAATGAAGTGCCGTAAAACTACAGTAAGTTTGTCACGGCACTGTTATTCTCACACACGCTGACTGTCACAAAGTGCGTGAACTAAAAATAGTATTAGGTAGGTAAATAAACTAACAGAATAAGATTTTGGATATTGACAATATGCAAATAATAACAGATCAAAAGTGTAGCATGCATCGATTCATCACATTTTCTTATCAGCCAAGTGAAGTTGTGCACAGTTTACTAGGACTCGGTTCCGAAACAAAACCGGTTCCAGTAGCCGGCTCAACGCGGCAGCGACGACGTAAACATCAAAATATACAGCAGGATGCATAAATTGTATAATGAACATCGATAAAACTCAAACTAAATATTATTGCACAAGTGTAAAGTTGTACGAAAAATATATATATACATATATATTTATTTACTTAAGTTTTTTATATTACTGATAAAGTATTGTTTAAATTTTCCTTTGGAATTGTTACTAGTGATTTCGTCTTTTATTTCTTTCGGTATATTATTAATTAGAGTCGGAACCAGAAAACCTACTGTTCTCCTTCCATAAAAATTATGAAATCTTGGAATTTGGAGCATGTTTTGGGCAACTTTTCTGGTCGCGAAACCATGTGATATTGGGTATTTGAATATCTTTGTTATTAAATTGCTCTAAAAGTAAGGACAAATGTACTTTATTGTGTGCTGGTAAAATGCGACAAAAATCAAAAATATCTATCAAGTTTTCCTTATGCCGCTCTTTAATGCCGTAAGGGACTATTAGTTTAAGGATTCTGGTTTGAAGGTTGGCTATTTGGTCAATGTACGTCTTAAAAGTACGTCCGTAGCTCGTGATACCGTAAGAAATAATTGATTTAGAAAATTTATAATTAAAAAATAAAAAATTAGAAAATTAATAATTGATCCAGAAAATTTCACAAAATTGGGAAGTAAGTTGTTAAATCTCTATACAATAACCATCGACAATTTTTTTTTGTTATTATTTCACTTTCCTCATCATACATCGAAAATTACACATTGTTTAAATAATTGAAAATCTGTTTTAGCATGTGCTAATGAAGTTCTTTTATATGATACTTTACATCATACGATTTACTCACTTTGCATTTTGAACCCATATTTTGTGAATTTTGAGGCCCTAACTTTTTGTGATTTATATAACAATTTACAGTTTTCTAGATTTATTCCTATATGTGTGTATAGTCTGAGACAATGCTCCTCGCCAAATTTCATAGTTCTATGTCCCTGTAGGTATTGATTTTTCTGAGTGTCGAATTATGCGGTTTTTTACGACATAAACGGCTCTAACTTTTTTAAACGATAACTGAAAAGTTTTTCTTTAACACACACTGCAAAAGACCATAGATATACGTATACAGTTTAAATTTCAACTCGATATCTTTACGCCTTCCCGAAATAAAGAGTCTTGACAAACACATAGACGGACAGACGGACAACAAAGTGATCCTATAAGGGTTCCGATTTTTTCCGTTTGAGGTACGGAACCTCAAACGGAAAAACGTTGTAATTTTGATGCGTTTGCACGACATACATACTCGTAATTGAAACCATACGATTGGTACAAAGCCAAGGCAGATAGCACACTAAAAGAGAGGCGAGTGATATAAAGAAGGCTATGAAGGATAAAGATGATGTCTGTAATTATGTCGTCCTGTGATATCATCAGAGGCGGACTAGTAGTCTGAGCCGCTCTAGGCCAGCTTGTCTGCCCCCCCCCCCCCCCCACATTTATTTTTGTCTAATAAGCTCGTACCACCGTTAAAAAGAAGACACGGTCCACAAAAAGTACTTGTTTTTGATCGGTTGTGCAGTCCTCAGAATTAGTGGAAGGTTTTCTAAAAAAAATTAATTTTGCTGATTTTCTAATAACATCTTTTTGTTTATCATTCTTTTCCTTAGCCCGTTTAAAATACTCAGCTCCACTTACTCTTATTTTTCCATCAATTGATAAAGACATGTCCAAAAAATATCCACTTAGGTGTTATTGCACTTAGAGAAATTTGCATTCATAAAGAGAAAGTCCTGAGAATATTTTTAAATGTCTCTTTGTTCACTATGGTGTATTGATTAAAGTTGTGGACTTAAATTACACGTAAAATTACAATCAGAGGCACCTGAAATCTATACCTCATACTCTGTTGAAAACTGACTGAGATACACAGACTACTATAGATACTACATACTGCTGAGATACAACATGGAGCGTCGTTGACCGTGCAGTAAAAACCAATGTACCTCTTGGTGGATTTTTTAGAAAACTTTCATAAGTACGTTTTATTTGAAAGACAATCCTTTCCAGAAATATTTCATTTTCAGCTTTATTTCTAGATTCCTAAAGCTTAATTTATGATAATGTGTTTACGTAAAGCAAATTTTAGACACGTGCTGAAGAACAAGTGCGAGTTATACTGCCCTCTCAAAAAATACAAAATATTGTAAAACCCTCATAAAATTCAAAAAGTGAAAGAGTAAGGCAATTGTTAGCAACTCTTATTGTTATATGGCTCTCCAATTGTAAATTATGGTAAAATAATTACGTATTGCCAACCTTGGGTATTGTGCAACGAAGCACCCCAAAAATTATAAAGCTTCATTTCTTGTGTTAAAACATACAGCAAAGTATTTCCGCACACGTGTGTCCTCAACTACAGCAATGAGCATCGAGCTAGAATGTGAACTCTGTAATGCTTGCCTTAAAGAACATTTTTGCATTTCAATATGTTGAGTTAACAATCTTCACTGACCGCCCGCTGATTGGGCAACTAAATCAACTCCACTGTTTTTGTGGAATATTTTTCAAAGGATGGGATAGATGAAACAAATATATTTTGCAGTAATGTGACAGTTTTGTTAGTGTTCTTTTTATAATTCTATTATGGTACACACACATGTTTTTGGCCGCCCCTAAAATCCGGCCGCTCTAGGCCTGGGCCTTGTCGGCCTTTAGGCAAATCCGGCACTGGATATCATATCTCCCAAATTAGTAAATCACCTTATGTTGATTGATTTTACACTTCACTGCTTGAAAATCAGTATTGATTGATGGACACAAGCATTGCGATACCGATCTAAGTAATCAACTCATCAGTACTTATCTATAGAAAATAACTTCTACGAAGTCTATCATGTTGAATTATTTTGGTTATCAAAATGTTTTCTAAGATTAAACATTTTAATAAGATAACAAACTTAATAAAAGGAAATCCGTTGCATGTCTTCTTCAATCTAGTTTGTTTACCATGAAGCTGACTATTGTGCTTGCTGGTGTCTTAGCGTGTAAGTTATCTTTAATTTATCATCCGTTTCTATTTGATGCCGATTCTATTTATGCAAAATAAAAAATTGCTCGTTCTGTTTCTTAAAATTTATCAAAAATGCTCAGTTATGTGAATTTGGATCTCACTCCACTCATTTGGGTGAGATATACGAAATTGATCAGTACTTTGCCATATTGAAGTTAAACTTCTAATGCGACGTTGACATAGAACTATGAAATTTGGCGAGAAGCATTGTCTCAGAGTACACATATAGGAATAAATGTGAAAACTGTACTGTTACTGTACTGTACCGTACTGTACCAGACTTTTAAATAGTCCACTGCAGGACGTAGGCCTACCCACGATGGGTGATTGGGCCATTTCCACCAAGCTGGCCCAGTGCGGTTTGGGTGAAAACTGTACATTTTTATTTAAATCACAAAAAATTAGGGCCTCAAAATTCACAAAATATGGGTTCAGAATTCAAAGTGAGTAAATCTTATCATGTAAGATATCATATAAAAGGAACTTCATTAGCACATGCTAAAACAGGTTTTAAATTATTTTAAAAATGTGTAATTTTCAATGTATGACGAGAAAAGTGAAAAAAAAAACTTTTTTGTCGATGGTTATAAGAGATTTTAACAACTTACTTCCCAATTTTGTGAAATTTTCTGGATTTGTACGGAACCCTCGATGTGCGAGCCTGACTCTCACTTGTCCGGCTTATTTTTAGTGAGAACATAGAACTATAATTATTAAACAAAATATTGTTATGGTTTTTCTATAATGAACTTACAGTCAACAGTGCTCAAGTCAACTCTGTACATTTCCGCGCGTCTTGAGTCTGTCTGAGCTTCAGTCTAATGGATTTCACATTGCGTGTTCTAATTTCAACGATAATTATCTTTTCTATAATTATACTACAAACATTGTTTTCTCGTTTAGTATGTGCCGGTGAAGAGATTCCCACTGTCCCTGGGGACAATAGCCACTATGTGGAGGGAGTAAGCCGCTACATCTGGATGCCTGATGGCGAAGGAGTTCCTCACTTAGTAGACCTCCACGAGCCAGTTGACGAACAACTGTTGATGACCAGAAATGGAGCCAATAACCAATACTGGCTTTTCAGCAGGTAACTTATTAAACACTGTTTACGACTGTAAATTTTGACTCAATCAAAGAGCTGTTAATGATTTGCAATTTAATTTCAGGCAAAACCCCAACAATCGGCAAATACTTACTAATGGAAATGCAAACTCCGTTAGAAACTCGAACTACCGAGCTGCTCGTCCGACTAAAGTTATCGTTCACGGCTGGAACAACAATGGAGACACCCCGATGAACCCCACCATTACTTCGGCTTTCCTCGCTGTACAGGACTGTAACGTCATCGTGGTCGACTGGCGCGCTCTCGCTAACGCTGCGTACAACACTGCTGCTGCTGGCGTCCCGAATGTTGGACAGCACTTGGGCAACTTCCTGGTCTGGCTCTTCAATACCGCTGGAGGCAACTGGAATAACGTGCACTTGGTTGGCTTCAGCTTGGGCGCTCACGTCGTTGGTAATGCTGGACGTCAAGCTGGTGGCAGACCCGCTCGTGTTACTGGTAAGAATCACTTTGCACAATATAGGTACCAAAATATTTAAATTAATAAAACTCTAAGTACTAACTAATTTTTAATTAAAATTTATTCAGGACTGGATCCCGCCGGGCCAACTTGGGGTAACAACAACAATGCGCTGAACAGAAATGCTGGACAATATGTAGAAGCTATCCACACTGACGGCCGTATCCTTGGAATTTTCAACCCTATTGCCGATGCTGATTTCTACCCGAACGGAGGCATGAACCCTCAGCCTGGCTGCTGGATCAGCACTTGCTCCCACGGACGCGCTACTGATCTCTTTGCCTCTACCGTCCGATCGAACCACCTCGTTGGCAGACGATGTGCTAACATATGGGAGGCTGAACTGTCTACTTGCAATGGAGCAGCCTTCAACATGGGCAACGGCATCGTTTCCAAGCGCGGGTAAGGCATCACTTAGATTATATCTTAGACCAGGGTTTCCCAAACTATGGATCGCTTCCGCGAAGCGACCTCGAGCGAATATTGAGTGGACCTTGCCTGTAGAAAAACACACTAACTGATTGAGCATAATTATATTTCGCATAAAATGGCATGTCAAACGACTTCAACCGTGTACAGAATTCGAATAGTTCGCCGATGTAGCAATTTTCATATTGTTGTTGACTAGTTTTTACCCGCGGCTTCGCCCGCATGATATTTTGAATTTTGACGCAATATCAGTATAATTTATAGCCTATGTGTTATTCTGATATATAAGCTATATTAATGCAAAGTTTCATCTCAATCCGTTCAGTAGGTTTTGCGTGAAAGAGTAACAAAAATCCATCCATCCATCCTCACAAACTTTCGCGTTTATAATATTAGTAGGAAGGATTTACCAAAAATGGCTCAGCCGATTTCGATTAAATTTAAACGGGACCATCTGTGAAGTATGACCTACCAAACAAAAAATTACAACAAATTATTGAAATCTATAATCTAGGACTACTGTGTAAAACTTTATACATAAAAAATAAGTATATACGCGTCGAATTTAACAACTTTTGTTCTAGGACTTTTACAAAAATCACGAAGAAAATATTAGCTTTTTCATACAAATGGATCGTCAACGCGCGGCAAAATGTATGGAGAAGCGATTTTTTTGTCAATTTTCAAAACTCGTAGTACAAAAGTTGTTTGTCTATAGATGTACTAGACCCGCCCGTAAATGGTTTTGCGTTTAATGCCTATGACCCTGTATATTGTATGCTCAGGATATTTTAAAGAAAAATCAAAAATAATCTCGACTACGTCCTGTTTTGCCCATTTTTCTGCGTAGCACTAAGTCATTTCTGTATCAGGAAATTTGGTTGCATATAATTGAGTTATGTTTTTAACTAGAACAAATACCTAATTGCACTTTGTTGTTATAGGAACGGAATCTTTGGACTGCGCACAAGAAATGCATGGCCTTTCTAATCTCACACGCTCTTTTGACTGCTGATTTTAAGTAATGGTGTTATTACTCGTTGATCGTTGATATTTTTCTTTTACTCTATTTATTAAAATATGTTTTGAATGAAACGTGTTTTGAATTCCACAGTCTTTACAGTACATAATATACATGTTACTTGCAATTATTGATGTTTTATTTCATACTAGTGACCCGCCCCGGCTTCGCTCATGCGTTTTTTATACATATAAACTTGAATCACTCCATAGTATAAAACAAAGTCGCTTCCCGCTGTCTTTCTGTCCCTATGTATTCTTATATCCTTAAAACGACGGATTTTGATGCGGTATATACTAAAAAACCGTATCAAAATCCGTCGCGTAGTTTTAAAGATATAAGAATACATAGGGACAGACAGACAGCGGGAAGCGACTTTGTTTTATACTATGTAGTGATAGTGATTCATTCATGTTTTGTTTTTTTTTTCAAGCTAAAACTATTCAGAAATTGTAGTTGGTTCTGTAATCTCATAAAGCAGTTAAACGTAAATAAACGTATAACATATTTTACAAATCTCGATCCAATAATTCCCTCGCGCTCTCGCATGTTTTGTAAGTCCCGATGGAAATAGAATAAAACAGCAACGGATAATGTTTACCTATTTATGTTTACATAAAAAGTATCCATGCACAGCAATAGCAAAATGATGAAATAAATATAATGATTGTTGTGATAATTATCACGTTTATAAATCGTCTGATCGGTTTTCCATGCATGTGATTGATGAGAACGATAGAGAATTGATTGATTTTTTTGATTTGTTTGATAAGGCGATGTAATTACGTAAGATTTACGAAGGTAAAGAAAAAATGTCCACTTTTCGGGATGTACCTGTGGAGATGTCAGACCGCTTAAAGTTTTTGGGCCTTACTCTCTCCCCCGCGTTGAACTTCGGTGCTTAGTCTAAAGCTAAATTAGCTGGGGAAAAGCTTGGCGTCCTCAATAAGGTTAAGAGGTGTTTTTCACTCCGTGACAGATTCTTAACTTATACCAAGCTCAAGTCCGATCGTGCTTGGAGTACTACAATATGGCGCGACACCGTTCAATATTCCTTGGACATTATGCAAAGTGTGCGGTGCACACAGGCACCAAGACAATGAGGGCGCTGCCTGACCGAAATTATATACGTTACACTCAAACAACAATAAGTGTAACGTATATAATTTCGGTCAGGCAGCGCCCTCATTATCTTGGCGCCAGTGTGCACCGCACATTTCGCACACAGAGGCGGCTCCGCCCTGGCTACAGCCACCTTTTTGATGGATCAGCTAAATACCAGCTCGAAGCTTTAGATTCGATTGAACGTCGTGCCGTGCGGATAATCGGCGATAGTAAGCTTGTCGCTTCCAAACTGAAAAGCCTAGAACACAGGCGTTAAGTAGCGTGTTTGGCAATTTTCTATAAGCTCCATTTCGGCGAGTGTGAGCTCGAACTCCACGACCGGCACGACCTGATCCCTTAATCTCCTTTTCACAACAGAAAAAACCGAAAGGTGCCCTACATAGTCGACGTACCACCTGCTCGTACTAAGCGATTCGCTTTTTCCTTCATAGTGCGGACCACCAGGGATTGGAATGCCGTACCTCCGTCATTGTTTCCTGATAATTACTATTTGGATATCTTCAAGTCATGAGAGAAAAGGTATCTATAGGTTCTAGGTCTACATGCTCCATCTTCGGCTACAACTTCGCTTTCCATCAGGAGAGCTGATGGCTAAATTTAGCCCTATTCTGCATAAAAAATTAAAAAAGTGTTTACAAAATGAGCTTTCCGTAAACACGAGAAGTGTCATTAGTAGTATTTTACGCGCTCGATAAAATTAACATAGTACTACAATTTTCTATGAGATTTATTTAGCACCATCTGTTGGAGCAATTTAATTTCCATACAAAATTGCTGTTTATGTTATAATCGAGCGCCGAAAATCTCGACAATCTCAAACTGGGTACTGGTCCATGGTCTACATTCGACACTACTATTTCGTATCTAACTACAATACAACAACCGCCTTGCCACAAAGATGTAAACACGCTTTAAACATTGTTTAACTGTACAATTTGTACTGTTAAATGTTGTCTAAGCCGTGCGTAAAACGTTTCTGGTAAGACGGCAACATTTTATTGACACCAACAGGACAAACAACAAATAGGAACAAATAACAGAAGAAATAGTCAGACGTTTGACTACATACCTACTGCCTGATGTTAAGCTGATAGGTAATGCTGTCTAGGGTGTAGCACGCTTACCTAGAAGATGTTATTATCAAACTTTCGCGATTTGAGTACATTATCCTAAGTAGTAGTAAGTCCCGTATTAATATACAATACAATACAAAAACACTTTATTGACACCAATAGTAGTAAAACATAACAGAAAAAGAAATAACGACAAAAGAATGGTACAAAAGGCGGTCTTATCGCTAAAAGCGATTTCTTCCAGACAACATCTACTGTATGGAAACATGTAATTGACGTGGACGGTGGTGTAAAGTTGTAAACATAAATGAATAAAGTAAAGCTATAAATATCCAAAAACAATAAAATACACTACATAATAATAGGCATGCACAAATACTTCTTATAATACATACAATAAAAATAAACCTACTAACATAAATAAATACAGATAGTTAAAACGTAAGCGATAAGTAATATCAGTTTTTAAAACTGCTTAATATAGTAGGATAATGTACCTAGAAGATATCCATTTAGTCGAGATTTCAAGACTCCTATGTTGTATTTAAGCGGAAAGACAGACTCAAGCAAAGCATTATACATTCTGGCTGTTCGTATGAGGAATGTTGATTCGTGGTCCTGACGCACGGAATGTTCACTACATACTTAATTGTTGACTTAATTAATAAAAAAGTGAAAAAATGAATATTATATCTGTATAACCGGGACGAGCAGATCGGGAACTACTTTTTAGTCATTCTGACGTGGCATATACGTGTTTTAATAATGATATTTTACCTACTCACTAATGATTGATAGGGGGTAATTAGTAGCTAATCAAGATATTTTCTGAATAACTTTTAAAGGACATTTCAGAATTCGTATGCACATACTAACTGTTTAGAAGAAGTTGTCAAGCGTGGGCTTGTAGAGTCAGAAGCTTGGTCCTACACGAGATCTACTTAATAAATTTTTGAAAGTACGATAGAAAAATTAGGATGTAAAGGTAATTTTCAATCAATTATCATCCTTTTAGGGGCTTATTCTATACATCAAAACTAACAACTGAAAGGATGCTGGAAAAGTGGTCGTAGGATCTTCGCAATAAAAAGACATAACTCTATCGAGTTTATCATGACTGCGCCCGACAGGTAGTGTCCGCGTTGAATGAAATCGCAAACGTGTGCGTTTGTGTCGAAATACGCATTTGCATTGTGTGCGTATACACTATCTCTACTGTTAATCACGGTGCGCCGGGGAACGTTGTAATCGGGGCGGAATTTGCGTTGCGGTGTCCGGACGACATGGGCGGGGCCATGCGTACCCTGCTGCAGGCGCTTTGCCCCCATGACGACGTGTCTCGGGACACACCGTACCATGCGCAGGTGCGTATCGTGGCCGCGCTCCCGCCTTCCGGTCGGGACGCAGACCCGCTGACGGCAGACGCCCTTAGGAGGGTGGTGATGTCGTTGAAGAGGAAGGCTTCGGGTATAGACGACATCACTGCTACCTTAGTAAAATGGCCTACGCTGTGGCTGAGGCTGAATTTGTTGCTGTGTACGGGTAATGCGTTAGGGAGGGGGTGTTCCCGGACGTTTAGAAAGACGGTCGCCTACTTGTTCTGCCAAAAGGAAATGGTAAGCCGCTGACGGACTCGAAAGCCTATAGGCCGATAACGTTGCTTCTGGTGCTGGGTAAGGTCCTAGAACGCGTCATGCATGCATTATACGAACCATAAGCGCCAGCCAGCACGGGTTTTCTTCGGGTCGGTCCACGGTGACGGCGTTGCGGGCTCTGCTGGACGCTGTTAGAGATTCGGGGGAGCGGTACGTGCAGGCCATATGCCTAGACATCAGCGGAGCCTTCGACAACGCGTGGTGTTCCATGATCATGGTCAAGACGAAGCCAGACTGTCCGCCAAACATCTATCGGATTTTGGCGGACTACTTCCGTAAACGTCGTGTGGCCATGGTCGCGGATGGAAGGTGTCTACGATGGGGTGTCCGCAGGGGTCCGTGGTGGTTTTTTTCCGATGTTGTCCAACTATACAGTAGTTGGACAACATCGGAAATATCTAGTTGGTTACAGAGTTGACAACATCTCAAAGTATACGTATATTTTGGAACAAACAAGCAATATTTTAGTAAGATAAAAGTAATTTTTTTATTTTTCTTATTTAATTACTAACCCATTAATTAATAAATACTGAGATAATCTTATTTTTGATTGAGATAATTTTTGAAAGTTTTTCCAAAACCGAACGAAAATTGTGTATGTTTTCCTCTATAAAATCATTAATAAATTAATTGAAGATAGGTGAAGCTAAGAGGCGAAGTGACCTATGGTTTATAATTTTAATATTTGAGTCAAAAAATTCAATTATTTTATTTTTTGATTGGTAAGATTCCGAAATATTTAGTTCCAATCCAATTGTCTGAAATTCAGAAATGAGTAGTTTTAAATCTTTTAAAACTATGTCTGCATTACCTCCTAAGATTCCGTCATCTAAATACTATACGTAAAATTTTGACGAATTTTGATGAACGTCTAGACGTTACTGATAGGGTGAATCGCGAGACTGAAAATAGCCGGCCCTAGAGGATCACCTTGTTGACAACCTACTTCAGACGAAAGTAGGTCATTTCGATAAATTAATTTTGAATTTTCGCCATTGCATTTCCAAAGAAATGTGTACAAGTCGGGGATTTTTAGCAAAATAAGATAAATTAATAAAGCAAATACATCGTTTTATCTACATTTTCTATTTGTTTAATCGATTCCACTAAAAGCGGTATTATCCCAAAATTTATCACACGATTGTGCACTTTATCATAATCTGTTTCTGCGTGCTGTCTCGTATCATACCTTAACTGATATTATTTATTTAATTTTTATATAGATAACAGAAGTAATAAATATAAGATTTCGTAATTTACTAACAGCTACCAATCATGAAGCTGCTTGTGATAATCACAGCCTTTGTGGCTGGTTAGTATTTTTATTCCTAAGTCAGAAGCGTTATGATTTAATTTGTTTTGCTCTTGTAACACAAATCAAAGTGAAAAGTGCAAAAGTGAGAGTGGTAGGGCACATAGCACGCAGAAGTGAACTTCGATAAGCTTTGAAATTCTCGAACGCGTCATGGACTAGCAAATAAGTGTAAATGGATAAAGTGGTAAGGGCGACAGAAAAAAGTGCGGGTGAACCGTCTGAAAGATGATAAAGTAAACTGGGAGTAAATTCGGATATGATAGTGATGAATGGAATAAGTGTACATACTGTACCGACCCCACATAAATAAGTGGGATTAGGGTAGCCAGATATAACAATGACCTAACAAATTTAGGAAGAACTGAAATCTACACTGATAAAACTTTATCACTGGTATGCGCTAGATGCCGACCACTTCTTACCAGTTGTGTTAAAAAAGATTAAGAATAAGTTCATGGACGATCATTAACTATAAAATGATTACGATAAACGCTATAATAAACGCCCTATAGGTTTTATACCTATAGGAATAAAAACTAACCATCTCACCACAAAATATTTAAACACGCTTTATACACAACACTATTTACCCGTGCAATTTGTACTGTTAAACATTGCTAAAGCGTGCGTAAAACGTTTGTGGTAAGACGGTAATAGTTTTTTTAATTTGAGCAGGTGTTTGCTGTAAAACTAATGATAGATATTTTGATTTCAGTGTGTTCTTGTAATGAAATCCCTACTAATCCTGGAGACAACAGCCACTATGTGGAAGGAGTCAGTCGTTACATCTGGATGCCAGATGGTGAAGGGATCCCTCATCTAGTTGATCTGCAAGCGCCTGTTCAAGAAGACATTCCTACGTCTAGAAATGGAGCAAATAATCAATATTGGCTTTTTACAAGGTGAGAAAAAAAAACAATAGAAAAAAGAACACTTGCAAATAACAGACCAATCAAACTATTTACAAAGACAACAAAAACAGTCAAACTATTTACAAACATACGTGTTAAATTCCATATTATTTGCAGCTGATAACAAAATTATTTTGTTATCAGCTGCAAATAAGTAAATTAAGTTGGTGTTGTTGTGTGTTATTTGATCAGCGTTTTCTTTAGCGTAGATATTACTTACACACTACCTACTAAGCACAGATATTATACTTAAATAAGTTAAACCATATAGCATGCTTGATGCAGAAAGTACAAGTGACTTACCTATTAACCTTCGCGTCTACCTAGGTAAATGAGTATAGTTTTGAAAGGAATATGCCATTTAATATTTTAAGCATCTTCCTCTTACCGTTATTAATATCGAGCAAAAAATCACTTAACTGATGTAAGAGCCGCCTTATTTTATTTCTATTTATTTATTTTTAACCCTAGATCACTAACCATTCGTCTAGGAGACTACGCGTACTCCACGTCCAACGTGTGCACTGATTACGGTTGCACGGTAATTAGATCAGGATATTAGATATATAGAATTTTCGTGCGAGAGACGAAAGGTTAGTGACACCGTAATATTTCTAGCACTCTTATACTTTTGTAAAATACACATATAAGTTATTATTAATAAATGTAATGAAACTTGATATATTTTTTGTTATTATATGTATGAGTATATGCTTTTGAATTGTTGGTTATATATTTTTAATTTAATGCTATATTTTACAGTGTATTTATTGTTTGGAAATTATATTGTTTTTACAATTGATTATTCAAAATTAGGAAGAGAAAATTCTGTATTTTTTGTTAAATTATTTATTTTGTTAGCTTTGTTTGACACTAAATCTTTATTCGATGTTTAGCACTAATCATCAGACTCTGAAAAAATAACTTCAAATCAAAAATCCATGTCAATAGCGATTTCGTCTGATGATGACTTCCTTTAGCTCATGTCGTGGCCATGGATCAAAGGCGGTCACATACCTATATACATAGGGCGATTTCAACTATCTTACATATCATCTTCTAGCACTCAGATGGACGCCTGACATGACAAACCACAACAGCAGCAGTCTCATTTAGCAATATTTTAAATGAGAACAACGTGGTAAAAACATACACAAAAAATCTACAAAACCACGAAATCAACGTACTTGTGGTAGTGCTCATAATACATGACATATTATGTCGGCTTCTAAATCTATGTAAATATGGAAAAAACCCACAAAAAGACATATTTTTACTATAGAAATGGCGGACTTACTTAGTAGGCCTTGACTACAAGAACGAAATGGCGCGGTAACTTTGCAAAGGAATCTGAAGTAAATTATCGCTGAGATTCTGCCTAATGATGGTTAACAGTAAAGTTCTACTCAAGAAGATCAGAAAACTCCAAAAAACTCCGTCCTTCAAAAGGCACATGAGCATATACTCCTGTAAGTGTTGTAAAAGGGCTATTTCCAAAGAACGCTGTGTTTCTATATGTAGTTACACTGTCCTGATTGGTTATTTGTCTAATAATTGTTGTCGTTTGATGACTTCAATAATAAGACTCTTAAATGTTAAAATAATTTAAATGAAAATCATTAATTATTTCTTATCGTTTTTTTATTCCGTAGTCAGAGAGTCGAAAGGTTAGTGATAGCGTTACTAGAAAATAAGGTTAGTGAGGTAGAAATGAAGTGCATATTTAACTAAATATTCCATGAATATTTCAAGCATCTCTCTGTGTATTAATATCGAGCGAAAAACGTCTAATAACTCAGGTTAGTTGTATGGGCAACATATATGCCGTTGTTATAGCGGCAACAGAAATACGTCATCACTGAAAATTTCAACGTTCTAGCTATTACCGTTCATGAGATATAGCCTGGAAAAAGACAGACATACAGACGGACAGTGGAGTCTTAGTAATAGGTGTTTTTTACCCTTTGGGTATGGAACCCTAAAAAAGGCAATGAGGAGGAAAATAGAGATCGATCATCTTCCGATCCAATTCCGTTAAAAAATCAAGATCTGACCTATCTAAAAAACACCCAGAGATCAAACAGTATCACTTGTAATTTCTTATTTTCCAGACAAAACCCAAACAACCGTCAAGTAATTGTTCATGGGAACGAGAACTCCATCTGGGTATCGAACTATCGCGGCAACCGATCAATCAAAGTAATCGCCCATGGTTGGAACGGCAGCGGAAATAATAACATGAACACTCTCATCACCTCTGCCTTCCTCGCTGACCAAGACGCCAACGTCATTGTACTTGATTGGAGCTCTGTAGCCAACTCTCTTTACCTCACTGCATCACGTGGAGTGCCGAGTGTTGGTGAACATTTGGCCAGCTTTTTGACTTGGCTCATTGACACCGCCGGAGGCGACTGGAACAGGGTTCACTTGGTTGGCTTCAGTTTGGGTGCGCATGTTGTTGGAAATGCTGGCCGTGCTGTTAATGGAAGACCTGCTAGAGTAACTGGTAAATGTTTTAATGTCTTATAGCGTTATTAAATCACGAAGCTTAACTTGATTGGATCATTAAAAAATAACATAAAGATTATGTAATATTTAAGTATTCATTGTAGCTATTTTATTTTTCTAGGTCTAGACCCTGCAGGTCCTGGCTGGACCATCAGTAACAATGCTCTTAGCACTGCCGCTGCGCAGTACGTCGAAGCCATCCACACAGATGGTGGAGCCCTTGGCATATTCAACGCTATTGCCCATGGAGACTTTTACCCCAATGGTGGTAGGCACCCTCAACCAGGGTGCTTCAACAACAATTGCTCGCACGGTCGTGCTGTAGAGCTGTTTGCTGCCACTGTGCGCTTTAACAATATGGTGGGTCAATTATGTGGAAACAGGGAGACAGGATTTTCATCAACTTATTCTGGACCTTCTACCTTACATATGGGCAACGCTGTGATTCCGAAATTCGGGTATGTACCAACATTAAATTGAAATCTCTAATATGTGGTGAAACTAGGCTGCTATTTTATTTGATCAAGTTGATTATATATATTTTTTAAGTGGTTATACTATGTCTTGTATCTGTTATAAGTAAATGACAATTACATTTTTACGATATATCTGGGAGCACGGTAATGCCCCCGCCAAGACGAGCCGAGCAAATTTAAGAGCAATTTTTTTAAACTTTCGTCAAAAAGACTTATATACATCCAGTCATCCATAGTATTTGCAATGTCGTTTATATAAATTTAAAATAATAGAGGATCCAAAATAGATCCCTGGGGAACGCCAATTGTTATTTTACCTGATAGCGAAGAAGAATCATTTATATACACTGTTTGATTACGATTACTAAGAAATTATTTAATCATGTTTAATTCGGTGCCACAAAAGCCATAATAATCTAGCTTTAACGTTAATATATCGTGCTTTAAACAGTCAAAAGCTTTTGATAGATCAAAAAATATGCTTGCACATCTATTCGAGCTGTCTAATGAATCTAATATAATAATAATAATAAAGCCTTTTATTCGGACAACAGATAGATACAATTGTTTGTTATACTAGTGCACTTTTATACATGTATTTGATAAAATTAATCTAATAATTGATACTTCTTTATTTTCTGTAAGTCCGTTTGCCAGTTGGCAAAGGCCTCCTCCAACCTCCTCCATTCTGATCTCTCTTTGGCTACTCTACTCCATGTTGTACCTGCAACCTGTCTGATATCATCATCCCATCTTTTTTGTTGTCTGCCTCTTTTCCTTTTACCTTCCCTTGGGTACCAATGCGTAATTATTTTGCTCCATTTATCCTTTCCTCTGGCCATATGTCCCGACCACTTCCATTTTAGCCTTTTTATTTTTAGAGTTACGTCCTGTACTCTGGTCTTTTTCCTTATATTGATGTTTTTTATTCTATCCTTCTTCTTTACTCCTATCATGCTTCTCTCCATTGCTCTTTGGCAAACAGCAATTCTATCGATTGTGTTTTTTGTTATGGCCCACGTTTGGCTTCCATACATCAAGATAGGGAGAATGCAAACATTGAATAGTTTGCTCTTTGTTGCTAAATGAAGGTTTTTGTCTTTCATTACTTCTCTCAGGCCCCAATACCTTTTCCAACTGTTTGCTATTCTTCTTTCGATTTCTTTGTTTATGTTATCTTTGGGTGATATCAGTTGTCCAAGATATATATATTCATCAACATAGCTAATTTCTGACTCGCCTATTGTTATGCTGCTTTTATTTCCGTTCGTCATTATTTTAGTTTTTTCGGGATTTAATTTTAGTCCTACTTTTTCACTCTCCGATGCTAGTTCATTTAACATTCTATTTAGATCTTCTGACGTTTTTGCGAATAACACAATGTCATCGGCAAATCTTAAGTGTGTTAGTATGCGGCCGTCTATATTTAAACCTAGATTTTCCCATTCAAGGTTTCTGAAGATTTTTTCCAAAACAGCAGAGAAAAGTTTTGGAGAGAGAGGATCTCCTTGTCTTACTCCTTTTTGTATCTTGAACGAATCTCCTTTCTTTTCTAGCTGAATGCACGCCGAGCTGTTTTTGTACACATTTCTAATCAATCTTATATATTTTTGTTCTATTCCTTGGTCTCTCAATGCTTCCCAGATGTCTGTATGTATTAATGAGTCGAATGCCTTGCTATAATCGACAAATGCTATATAATAATCGAGCTGATATTCCGCATATTTTTCGATGATTTGCCTAACAGCATGGATATGATCAAGTACTGAATAGTCTTTTCTAAAACCTGCCTGTTCTATTGGCTGTTGTTCGTCAAGTTTTCCCTCAATTCGCTTAAGTAGGATCTTTGAAAATATTTTGTACAGGTTGGACATTAAACTTATGGGCCGGTAGTTTCTAACATCGTACTGATCACCTTTTTTATACAGAAGGATTGTATTTGATTCAGTCCATTGTTGGGGTATATTTTCAATTGATGAAATGATTTCATTTTGATGATATCATTGAAGATTTCTTTGAGAATAGGTATTATAGTATGTTTTGCTTGCTTTAGTACTTCGTTGCTTATTCCATCGGGTCCAGGAGCTTTATTGTCTCTTTGGGTATCTATAGCGAACTCTATTTCTTCCTGCATGATGCTGGGTACGGATGAGATTTCCAACAGCTTTATTTCTTTTTCCACTATGGTACTTTCATATAGATTCTTGTAATAAGATGTCGCAATTCTTAATATTCCTTGCCTTCGGTTTTCCTTCAAGTTATTACAATCTTTCATCTGTACAATCCAGTCCTTTTTGTTATTCAACTCTTTATATGCCTTTTTTATTCCTCCTGTCTGTAAGACGTGTCTCTCTATTGTTTCCAGTCTTCTCTCGGTTCTATCTTTTCTAATACTTTCTTTTATTTCTTTACTGAGTTTTGCTATTTGCTTTCTATTATCGTTATTATTTTTTCCATTAATTAGGCCAGCTCTTTCATTAAGAAGGTTAATAGTTTTGATAGTCATCCATTTGTTAGGTTGGTCTTTTTTACTAGTCCCTTGTTTAATAGCTATTTTGATTGTTTCTTCAAACCAGTTGTATTTTTTTTGCACATCCATGTTTCTTGTCTCGTTGTTGTAATCTGTAAGTTTTGTCGTTATGGAATTGACTATTTGGGCTGTTTGATGTTTGGTAGGTTTTGTGTTCATCATGTTGTTTCTGGGTCTTGGGTTTTTTGGCGGGGTTGTCATCAATTCAGCTCGAATAATTCGATGGTTTGTATTAAAGTTGAAATTGCTTATGACTTTCATGTTTGAGAAGTATCTGCTTTTGTTAGTCATTATAAAGTCTATTTCGTTTTTTGTTTTCCCGTCTGGTGATATCCAGGTCCACATCTTACTTTCTTTCTTCTTGAACACTGTGTTTAAGATTTTCAAACCATTCTCCTGTGCAAAGTTTACAAGCCTTGTTCCGTTTCTGCTTCTGGTCTTTTTTCTATATACAAATGGTCCAAGGACTGTGTCTTCTTCTGGTTGTCGTTCTCCAATTTGGCCATTGAAGTCTCCTATCACAACAAGGTTTTTGTGAGCATGGTCTTGGATTGTTTTGTTTAGTTCCATGTAGAATGAGTCCATTGATTTTATATCTGATTGTTCCGTGGGTGAGTATACTTGTATAATAGACCATGGATCTTTGTATTCCGGCAGATTAAGATTCATCACTGCAATGCGTTCTGATATTCCTATAAAGCTCTCCACATAGTTTGTGAGGTATTTTTTGATAATAAAACCCACTCCATACTGACCTGGAGTCGTTCCTTTATGGTATAGAAGAAAGTCTGGGTGAGAAATAATTCTCTCTCCCATTCGCCTTACTTCGCTCAAGCCGACGATGTCCCATTTGATTTGTTTTAACGCATATGATAATTCTGTAAGATTTTCATCGCTTTTCAGCGTAAGTACATTAAGGGCTGCAACATAGATTTTTGATCTGGTGTGACTGTTTTCGCAATTGTTTTCCTGTGTTGTTGGAGGGTTGTGGTCTCTATCCCCCACGAGGACCAGTCGGCTTGGGGGAGATTTTGTTGTTTCTTTAGTTTGGTTTTCATAATTTGGTTGTATTATCCGTTTGCCGGTTGTTGATTGCTATTGGTTTTTATATGTGAGAGTATCAGTAAGAGAGTTTGATCGGATTCTCATTAAGTCGAAGGCGTTTGTCCTGTTATTTTTGATAGAACTTTTTGTGTGTGGCTTTTTAGGTTTAGTGGTTGACGTCGACTGTGGTGAAGTAGATAATTCTCTTTTCCGTTTGTCTGAGTTGGGTCCTTTCACTACCAGTTTATCATATTTCAGAAAAGCAATATTTCCCTTTTTCTTCTCCTCAAGTAGCTGTGGTAACAAAGCCCTTCTCTTTTCTATAACTTCCTTAGAATAATCTTCCGATATGTAGATTTCCTTTAGACTTTTTTTATTTTTTATAATTTGGTCTTTTTTCCACCCGTTTATAAATGATAATAGCACAGGTCTATGTTTGTTCGCGACTTTATTTTTTCCTATACGATATAACCTGTTCACTTCATTTTCTTCGACAGATAAATTTACGTCTCTTTTAAAGATCTCCTTGACGTTTTGAAATAGCTCTAATATCGATTTTTCTTTCTCTTCTAAACCATAAATAACAATATTGTTACTTTTCTTCTCTTTTTTCAAATATTCAATCTCGTTCTCCAGATTACAAATTTTTTGTTTTAGTTTTTCATTTTCCTCTATCATGGGAGTTAATTTTTTCTCCATCCGATCCATTATATTTTTTGTTAGAGATTCCTTTAGATCATTTGTCTGTTTTTCCATTTCTAACTTCATTTTATCGAATAATAATTGAAATTGTTCATCCATGTTATCGAGTGAAGTTGTGTGAAATAGAACGTAAATGTGAGTTGGCAGAAAATATTTGTTTGTAATGGCAACACTCAGGTTATTTGTCAGCCTAGCCAACTGACAGTTCACCTGCTGTCAAGTGTCAAGTTGACTTTGGATTTGATGTTTATTGCTCTAATTGATATTCTAACCTCAATTTGAATGTATGTTTTAGCTTCTTTTGTTGACTTGATCTTTAGAATTTCCAAGGATTATTTCTTCTATGTCTTCTGATGTGGTTTTGCTGATATTTGAAGCACTACAGTTCCAAAAGTGTAAACTTTAACTATTTTTAATAAGTGTTTTATTGACGACGAATATCAGAGTCCTGTTGTCACTTTAACTACCGGAAACGGAAACCAAATCTAATGAATCTAAAATAAAGTAAATTACTTTTATTATTGCCATTTCCGTTGAATGACCTTTTCTAAATCCAAATTGAGCAACGTTAAACAATTTATTTTTTTCGAAATACTTAGTCATTATATGTGGCTTATATTGACTGAGATGAAGTAAGAGTTCGTAAAGTTAAGTCCTGTAGAGTTAGAAGCTTGGCTCTACATGAGATCTGATAACTTTTTAATACTGCGAACTATAGTCTCGTCTTGGCCCCATTTTACATGAAAATGTTTTTTGTTGGATGTATATTTCAAATACAAGTAAACATAATTCGTTCGTTACTATACTTAATAATTTTTTTTTTCAGAGATGGCATGTACTGCCTGACCACCAGGAATGCGTGGCCTTACTGATCGAGTACTTTTAAAATTTTACGATAAGAATATAAGGAAATAAAGTTCGTTTTAATCGATTTTGCTTAGTTTGGCCCTATGTTCCTCCTTTTGACCCTCAAATGCTTCAAGTGTTGCAGCAGGATTTTCTACTTAACCAATAAGGAAGTTTCCCATTTTCCAGTTTTTTAATAAATCACTTTAAGTCTGCAATAAATTATAGTGTTTTTATTTTTCAATTATTGAAAAAAAAATACGGAGTTGTAAATTTTTAAACATGGTCGCACGAAACTAAAAATTCCGTCTCGGGGGAGACGGATTTATACGTGTGACGCCACAAGACCCTGAAGCCGCGTCGTGGTTTAAGCGGGAGTAAGGATTGCCCTGATGCCGGGCACTAAAATACGGCATCAGTATCCCTGCCTGTAGTAAGAGCTACTAAAACTGGGCTCGTGGGTGGTCAAAGTTGAGCCTCTGGCCATCCACTCAAGCGCCCGAGGAGGACGCCAGCGTGTGTGGCAACGCTGTTGTATAGGACTGTACAGGCCTGCGGAGCAATTCTGTCAACCGATCTCGTTACTAAGGTGAACCGTTCTTGAACCTGTCTCGTTTTTCTGACAGTTTTAAGCTGTTGGAACTGTCAGAAAAACGAGATTGGCTAACATAAAGTATCACTTCAGTAAAGAGATCGGCTAACGGAATTGCCCCGCTGGTTCTACTCCCAGGCGAGTCGACACACAAAGTGCCGGGAGCACCGGTGCGTTCCTTTTAAAAATCCCGGAGCTCCGAAGAAGGCACAAAGGCTGACCACCGAGGGGGTTTTAGTGGGTACAATCCCACTTTACCCGACTGCACTCCAAAGCGGTCAGGAATCTTTGGCAGATCTCTCGTAAAAAAATCAAATAAATAAGGTGGGTAAAAGTAAAGGTAAAGAAAGGAAAAAAGGAAATAACGTGTTTCACTCTATACCGGGTATTTTTTAAGCTACGAATACGTTCTAGGATATCATTGTATTCATCATTATTATCAACATTTACTATGGAACTTACCGCCCAATATTGCGAATAAAAAAAACAGCCGTAAAAATGTCCGTAAATTTTGTCCAGTAAATTAACTATTATAATTACTAAAGGAAACAAGACTTGGTGTGTGTATCTATGTATTGTACTGCAGTTTTTTTTATATCTGTAACTATTAACCAGTACTTAGTTCTCCGAACGGTACACATCGCAAGTATACATTTTGACGAAAATGTTCTAGTAATTAGTTCTCAAAAATGCACAATTTGCACAGACAAATATATTCTTAATCACAATGATGGTAAGGTTTTGTCCCAGGATATCATTGTATATTATGACCAACTTTTACTATGGGATTGATCCTCTATACAGCATTGAAGTATAATACACGAGAACTGAAGATTGTTGTCTATGACGACGTCAGCCAACTGCCGGCGTACGCCGGCGAAGCGCGCCGACCGGCTTTAGTCGCGATTAAACAAAATGGTTGAATATATCAGACGTCAAAATATTATTTAAAATATTAAAAATGGGGAAATGTGTAGTCAAAACCTTTTAATCCCGTTCCCAATTTCTTCATAAAGCTTCTGGAATTTATTTCCACAAGTAAATACGGTTTACACTATTCGTATTAATTAAAACTATCACATAAAATATCATGATTTTAAAAGTAAATAATTTTACAGTTGGTGATGCCAGGTGAAACATGATTTTGTTTCCCCATAATTATGGGAGATTTCGACTAATCGATAATTACTTTTTTGATACTATAGGATATTCGCAGACGAATTACGTAAAGATAACGATAAATAATGTATAAATCATTACTATTTTTATGTTTATTGATAGTTATGAATCAAGCAGCAGAATCAGGCTTAAATAGGTTACGTTTTGTAATTATTAGTTTAATCAAATAGCTCAACGGCAACAGGTATCTATATCCGGAGATTGAAGTATAGGTATAGTATAACATATTGGGCTACAATTTTCAAAGAAATTTTACGTGATACAGAGATACTGAAAAAGCGCGCGCTGCGTGGTATAGGTATGTATGAGTGACACAGACTGCACGCGGGCCGTGCGGGCTGCGTGGTAACTAGTGGTAAGAACTTGCGAACTCGGGCGCGGGTGGCGGTGTGGCTATGCTACTCGTAGCTGTTAGTCTGCTTTATTTATAATTGTTTATTTTAATTTTTTACTCCAACGGTTCCAGAATAAAAAAAACATCACTGCAATTTTCAAAACAATATATTGTAGATTCTTCATGCAATGCTTTCGAATTTTCTTAAGGAATATCCTGTCGTACAATGTGACACGTTTTTGATAATTAAGTATTATTATGGCGTTAATTATTTTAATTATCAAGAATGAATAAATATTGGTCGAATAAATGAATTAAATATTCTTTGTATTATAACTTTATTCATAATTACATCATATTATATTTGATTTTGATTAATGACTCAAATTCATAATGTTATTACTAAAACGTTGATTATTAAAAATTGTATCACTGACATTGAGAAGATATCGTAACATTTTGGGGAAATTTCAATCTAATGAACTAACACCCTAAATTGTCCGACTAAATTTAAAAATGTTGCTGTTTCTGTCTTTTTCAACGTCTTACCGTACTTTAGCAACTAGTGTAACAGGGATAGAGATAAGATTCTTTGATTACCTACCAACGATATTCGGGCGGTTAATGTGTCGCCATGCCTAGCAACGCAGTTGTTTGAGTCTGCTTATCTAGACATTAAACATCATTGCTATACAGGGTTATCCAGAACTGATGTACTAAGCCTAATATTTGTTCTTATAAAGTACTTGAGCTTTTATTTTTTAGTTGCAATAATGACAAATGTCAAAGTTTCAGCTGCAGTTAAATTCTAGAATAATTCATACTATGATGACGTGACAATTCACAAAGTGACCGCTGTCAAAGTTAAAAGTAAGGAAGGTAAGGGGCCTTATTAACAAGCTCCAAGTAGCCCAACGAGCTATGGAGAGGGCTATGCTCGGAGTCTTTACGAGATCGCATCAGGAATGAGGAGATTCGTAGAAGAACCATAGTTACCGACATAGCCCAGCGGATTGGCGAGTTGAAATGGCAGTGATCAGGGCACATAGCGCGGACAACTGATGATCGATGGAGTCAAAAATTTCTCGAGTGGTGACCACGTACCGGCAAGCGCAGCGTAGGACGTCCACCCACAAGGTGGACGGATGACCTCATTAAGACCGCAGGATCGCGCTGGATGCAAGCCGCTTCCAACCGGTCTTATTGGAAATCCATAGGGAAGGCCTATGTCCAGTAGTGGACGTCCTATGGCTGATGAATTGATGGATAGGGGTAAGGGGTATTTTGCAACGATTATATAGTAGCGCACTCCACAGTCGCCATAATATTTGATAAGACTTCTACCAGATAAGAAATATGCTTTTAACAAAAATGTTATACAAATGTCTTGCACACATCGATTTGGCATTTTCCATATAATACATGTACCTAATCATGATGTACTACAGAAAATACAACAATAAATAATACACACAATGGTGATATATATATATATATGTCAGTATAAAATACGAAAGTCGAATTCAATTGAATTAAAGTCGAAAGTTTAGACCAGTGTGTGTTGCCAGTGATGACTAATGGCACATAATCGTGGTCTCTCACTATGAGCCTTATTAGTAAGCTCCAAGTAGCCCAACGAGCTATGGAGAGGGCTGTGCTCAGAGTCTCTCTGCGAGATCAAATCAGAAATGAGGAGATCCGAAGAAGAACAAAATTTACCGACATAGCCCAGTGGATTGGCCCAGCGGATTAAATGGTAGTGGGCAGGGCACATAGCGCGGAGGACTGATAACCGATGTAGTCAAAAATTTCTCGAGTGGTGACCATGTACCGGCAACCACAGCGTAGGACGTCTACCCACAAGGTGGACGGATGACCTCATTAAGACCGCAGGGTCGCGCTGGATACAAGCCGCTTCCAACCGGTCTTATTGGAGATCCATAGGGAAGGCCTATGTCCAGTAGTGGACGTCCTATGGCAGTGGGCAGGGCACATAGCTCGGAAAATTGATGACCGTTGGGTTCGAAAAGTTCTCGAGTTGATACCACGTACCGGTAAGCGCAGCGTAGGACGTACTCGAACAAGGTGGACGGAAGACCTCATTAAGACCGCAGCATCGCGTTGGATGCAAGCGGCTACCAGCCGGTCTTATTCGAAATCTTTAGGAAAGGCCTATGTCCAGCAGTGGACGTCCTATGGCTGAAACAACGACGACTAAAAAAGACGTTGTTATTTGAACATTATTTAAAAAAATAAACGATTTAACATGCAAATTAAGCTACCTATAAAATAAGCCATAAGAAGATTTTTATCAAAACAAATAAAAAACTAAACAAGTTGTTTGAATAGAATGATAAAATAAAACAAATCCATTTCATTTCATTTCATTTCATTTATTCATGCTTCCATACAGTACAGGATGTTAATCACAAAGTTAAGGTACAACGTTCAGTATGGACCCTGTCGGGCACTGCATATCCATGTGATTCGCAGGTCAATAAGTGGATATATTTACAGCTCTGGTTTCTGAGTAAGGTGGATGTACCGGTTTAAGCCACCGACCCGGTTTTGGCCATATAATGTCAAAATTATTGCGTAAATAGATTATTATAAACAATGTAACGCCATAAGTATTGTTTTTGTGAATGTCAAACTTTGAAAATTATTTTTTAAATAGTATTTGACCGACGAAACAGTGGAGGTACGAGTACTCAATTCGACGCGTATATTTTTTTTTATGTATAACCACGCATAACTTTTTTAAAGTAGTCCGATTTCAATAATTCTTTTTTATTGGAAAGAATAGGTATACTTCGAAACTGGTCTCATTTAAATTTTATCGAAATCGGCTGAGCCATTTTTGAGAGATCAGCAATAATGTGAAAAATGTTACATCGATCCGTGCAAACTTTTCTTTTTATTTTGCGAACAAGATTTTGCAAAAATTAGCATGACCGACTTCACCCGTGAACAAAATTCGTGAATATTTCGTATGGATCGATGTAGCATTTTTCATATTATTGTTGATTTATCAAAAATTGCTCAGCCGATTTCAATAAAATTTAAATCAGACTAGTTTCGAAGTATATTCTTTCCAATAAAAAAAGAATTATTGAAATCGGACCACTATGAAAAAAGTTATGCGTGGTTATACATAAAATATATATATATACGCGTCGAATTGTATACCTCCTCCGGTGGTTCGTCGGTAAAAAATAATTATTTAACATTAAAATTCAAAGGCCAGAAACTACACCAAAATGGCCACAACTAGCGCACTTACTTTATCTTATTATGCAAAAATGAGGGGTAATTGTACGCATTATGTTAGTTTAGCAACTTTTTGAAGTTAAACTTTATTTTTTTCCATAAAAATTGTTTTGAAGGGGCAAAATCAAACATTGGGCAGACCATTCGTTTCTGTACTTTGATGCGCACAGAAATTAATTTCAGAAATTAGTATGAGTAAATTAATTATACTGTTTTTAAGTTGTATTTGTGCCTGCATAGTGACCTGTTATATTACAAAGGTAATTTTGAAAGTATTATTACGATTTTAAATGTTTGACCGACAAAATAACTGCGCATAACTTTTTACATAGTAGTCCGATTTCGTTTTTTTATTTATTGGAATGAATAAACTTACTTCAGTTACTTCAAAATTGGTGCTATTCAAATTTTATCGACATCGGCTGAGCCATTTATGACAAACCAACAATAATATAAAAAAATTCTACATCGACACGAAATATTCGCGAATTTTGTGCACGATTGAAGCCGGTCATACCTTTTTTTTTTAAAATGATAACTAACAAGATTATTTTTTGCAAAAATTAGTATGACCGACTTCACCCGTTTCAGAATTCGGGAATATTTCGCACGGAGCGATGTAGCATTTTTCACATTTTTGTTGATTTATCAAAAAATGGCTCAGCCGATGTCGATAAAATTTAAATGGGACCAATTTCAAAATATACTCTTTCCAATAAAAAAATAATTATTGAAATCGGACTACTACGAAAAAAGTTATGCTATGTTATACATAAAAAAAAATAAAAAAATATACGCATCGAATTGTATACCTCCTCCAGTGGTTCGTCGGTCAAAAATCATTTTATTGTATTATATTGATGTACGAAGTACCTATATCCTATCAAAGACATATCGTGTAAAAAGTAAAACAGCTCGAGGAACACTGCTTTTACAGTAAAAAGTTGTAAGATCAAAATTAATGTAATCACAAGTAGGTTCATTTATTTATTACTCATCTATGGGAGCATCCGAGTTGGATAGGTGCGCCTATAGGATACTTCTGTATGGACAAGTCCTGAATAAGTAAACTAACGTGTGCATTTACTTACACAGAAGAACTGTTGCTCAATTTGTTGTTTTTTATGTAAAACAATAGCTGCGTAGCTGCGTAGCATGTGCTACGAGTATGCTTTTGATGGGATCTCATTTCTTTTTGGTGGTGATGGTTTTACTCTATAACATTTTTACCTCTGTCTTTTTTCAATCCATCCATCAGCCATAGGATATCTACTGCTGGACATAAAAAAAATATTTAAAAAAAATAATAATAATTAGCCTCACCTCATCTTATAGCCCATCTTTGTAAGTCATCTATTACCACATCACAATAACCCGAAATACTGTAAATCATATCTAGCAATAGTTATTATCATCCTACTCTATGCAATTAACAGATAAGTTTCATAACATTTTATGTAAAAAGGCCTCTCAGTGTTGGCTGTGGCTCCACTGATGCCTGCCAAAGGACCAAGCAATGCTTGTGATTTTTACTTGAATAAAATAAATAATAATTATAAAAGTTAAAATATAAAATAAAAAAAAGTCTAGCCATTGACACGAAATGATGATGATGATGTTGGACATAGGCCTCCCCTATGGTTACTCTCTGGATCTTCAATAAGACCTTTTAAAAGCAGCTTGTACCCAATTCAATCTTGCAGTCAATAAGTCATTCATCAGTCACGAGGTAGTCAGATGATTATCATCTATACCGCAGGATAGCAGGTCTCTTTTTGTAAATGTCGCTTTTTCTTATCAATTTTAAGCACTAAGATTATTTTTACCTTGTATCGGTGACCAATTTCTGATAGCTGATCACAAGTCCCAATTCAATAAAATTCAAACGAAATTATTTTTGGAAGATCAAATTTAAATACATAGATGAAGGTTTGGACGAAGACCAATCCTTCACCTATGTTTAAATACTTCTATCTACCTACCTAAATAGTGATATGGCATTGCTTTTTGTGTAGTAATACTACTACCAAGTAAATTTTTGTAAGGGTGTTTGCAAAGTGCAAATCTTACAGAAGTGTATAAACTCATAAGTATGAACAACTTTTACTATGAGACCTCCTGCTGAGAAAATATCAGCTGCTCCATACGGTTACTGCTTGTCGGCAAAAATTGTGGAACACGTGATTATTCTGGATTGGACTCGTCACAAAAGTTGTTCACTATGATAATTATTATAGGTAAAGTCTAGCTAACGAAAGTTGATACTGACAAAGCGCGGCAAATTGAAACAATATCAGTATGGCAGCCCTAAACTGAGAGGGAATCACTTTCTCTCACTCGCACGATGTACTATTGTTACAATACTGCGATTTTGATTCTTCCAAATCTTTGAGGGAATCGCAAAAAAAATCTTTTTTTCAAGCTTTAACTTATCGTGTAGGGGTTTTATTTTCATTACGTTAATTATTTTTTGTTTTTTGACGTTATTATTATGCCAAATTGTGGCTTCGTATTGCTCTCCAAATGATCCAAATGATTTCAACACGTACCTATCTACTTCGTTACGATGAAGATTATAATAATATATGAATAATTTTGTTCAGTTTAGTACATGAAGTTTGAAAAAGTTTTTAATACAAGGTAAAATACCCCAATTTAAAGTAAATCCACGATGGTAGTAGCACCGTGTGTTGTCATTTAAAAAGTTTGTGAAAAATTCCAGTATCAACTTTCGTTAGCCCGACTCTATCTACCTCCATAATATGTATAAGTATCTGAAAACCCGTGCCCTTTGAAAGACGACATCTTGTGGTCCATAAGCCTTGTATTCACTTGAACAACAATGTTTCCGATACACAGTTCCTGAAACATCACGTAGATCTTTACCGAAACATTCCGATAAACGCATTGTTTACAGAAACAAAATAATTGTGTTTGTAACATTATTTTTTGTTTCAGAAACACTTAGGTTTTGTTTCTGATACAGAGTTCATAAACAATTGTTACTCAGTCAATACATGGCTTTACGGCTTTACATGTTGCACTTTGTTGTAGTTGGTTAGTAAAAAGTTTAAGTAGTGCCCAACTGTTTTCAGACAACCATAAAACTACCCTACGAAGCAGCTCGTAAAATTCGGGAAGCTATAGCTAAATGCTTCTCCAAAGAAGAATACGACGAAATCATAAAAATGATTCGAGAAGGGAGATACCGGCAGGATCACAAATTTGCAGTTTTAATACATTGCACGTACAGAGAGTCTGATTTTATTTACCAAAACGGAACAGTCAAAGTTGATAAAGCGTGTTTAATGTATCCCGATAAAAATATAATGTACAGAATCCTGACAGACTGCAATAAGGACCTAGGCGAGACTCCTGTGTTTACTACTTACAATGCTTTTCGATGCTTTCAGAAAAACTCGCCGTATAGGGTTTCACTGTAACTTTTGCTTAACCTACTAATGACTTTGAACAATAAATGCTTGGAAAACATTTTTTTCTTTATTTATCCTATAAAGCTTGGCGTAGAAGGGCCACCGACGACAGCCAGCGGTGCCTCAAGCAATTCACATGATTTTTCTTTTATTACGTTAAATTAAAACGAGGCGATCACTTGTGTCCTGTGGTGGTTACTCGCTACAGTAGTGTCCGTGACACATACAGAGGGCTAAGTGCGAGATTTTCGCTCGAGCTCGATCGCGTTAACGTTTGATGTGATTTCTATGGAAATGGCACAGCGCCATCTTGTGTCACGTACAGAAAACTAAATAGCTAAGTGTGAGTATTTTTTACGGTAATTTAACGAGCGCCAAACCGATCGAACACGAGCGCGGCAACGTCTGTAATTGGCTAATTCAAGCGTGTGTGTCAATGTGCTCGCGTGTGTGCGCGGCGCGCTCGGTCAACGCGACGTAAAAGTAATTCGATTTGATTTGCAAATCTCCCACTTGACACTCAGATGTAGCGTGGATGTGGCTACTTTGTCGGTGGACGCTCTACGCTACGCTTGCCGATATGTTGTTTCTATTCGAAAACTTTACGGCTTCATACGCTATCAGTTTTACGTGCTATGTGCCTTGCCCAGTGACATTTTCACTTGCTGACGATCTAACCAAAATAGACCTTGTCGGCGGACGCTCTACGCTGCGCTTGCCAATATTTTGTTTCTATTCGAATTTTTACGGCTTCATCGGCTATCATTGCAGTTTTACGTGCTATGTGCCCTGCCCACTGAGTTTTATGTTTAATTTATATTCCATCTTTATTTATACGTAAGTAGTAGTTCTCCGAGCAGTAGACCGCGTATCTGTTTTAAAAACTGACTTAAAAGCTTTAGACATGTTTAACAGTACAAATTTCACGGTTAAACAATGCTTAAGGCGTTTTTAAATCTTTTGTGGTAAGGCGATTACCTCCTAAGCCTACCTATAGCTAAACAACGCGCTCTTGACTGATTTCGTTGTTATTGACTGATGAGAATATTGTGAATGACCAATCAGTCAGCCTGTAGACAAACTATGCATGCATATTTTAAGCTTTTTATGCTGCATATACCTAATCATTGGATTAGGTAAAAATGGCTCAGCCAATTTCGATAAAATTTAAATGGGACCAAATATATATACGCGTCGAATAGGCTATTTGACTATTTTTTGGAAATCGTTTTAAATTATTCGTTAGTACATAATAAGCATACTTCATTTCTATTACCGAGAGATCTACTGTATTAACAATGAAAATCAATTGTTAAAGATTAGATATTCAAGATCCCGCCAAAACGACATTCTGTAATGGCGCTGGTCTGTGACGTCACACACTAGTAAATAACGTTAGTTAATACTAGTAAATACGCTAGATCACATCAAAAAAATGTCAAAAAATACTTTAAAAGTAGCCTACAGATCCGAAAATATTATACTGAAAACACAAAACACAAATTACACGAATAACAGGCAATCGAAAAATTCTTGCTTACTAGCATGTGACGTCACCATAGTTGCCGCCCATCTTAGAGCGTTTACGTCACAGATAAAATATCAAAAAAAATATCGTATTTTATTTAGTGTGATTTGCGAAAATTATACATATTTTAGTTTTAAAAAAGTGAAACATGTCTTTTTCAGGCTATTATCTATATGGATAACCACAATCATTAGTATATTTTCAATGTTTTCAAATAGCCTATTGTATACCTCCTCCGGTGGTTCGTCGGTCAAAAAATAAATCTGATGGTTCTCCTAGTAAGGACAAATTTTTATTCATCGTAATTCGTGAATTTCTATCGGGACGGACGGACAGACAGGCGAACAGACACAGCATTCTTTTAAAGGTTCCATGTTTTGGTACCTATAAAATCTTAAAACAAAAGAAACAGTAAATGATACATATTTTTAATTTGATATTATAAAATATTATTAATCTAAGGTCACACATTAGTCACTTAGACCACTTTTCTTATTTTTAGCTTTATATAAGAGCATCTGCAAAATATGTGCATCATTCATCTTCATACGTTCAAGCTTTGAAGATTTATTTGTATCGCAAAATGTTTAAATTACTTTTATTCATAGCGTGTGTTATTTTTGCAGTAGACAGTCATGTTAGAAAGGTAAGCGTTATTATTATGTTAGATACCTAATTAATCTCATTGTAATATTTATCTGCAGGTTTCCAATCCAACAGATTTATTTCGAATAGGACCGATTGGACAGTAGACACGGCTTGTATCCAGCGCGTTCCTGCAATTTTAAAATTAAACCGTCTTACCACAAAATTTTTACGCATGCCTTAGACAGTGTTTAACAGTACAAATTTCCGGTTAAGAGTTGAGACGGAAATTGTCTTCTCCGTAAGTAGAACGCCCGCCTTGCGCTACTCTTGTTACACGTACGTCGTTTTTAGAACGTTAAGACTTAGCATTTTTTTCATATTGATTGTTATGTATAGTTTCAAGACCTTGGCACTTCTACTGCCTATTTTCTTGCCCACTAAATGTATACGTACTAAGATGCAAAGAAAATAAATACGCTAAATCTAATAAATTCTGAAGCCTATAAGCCTAAATCAGTGCCTATTAGTATCTGCATTCGTAGTAAGTCCTAATTCCGGCGCCTATCAATCCTCTTCAAGAAGATTGTAGGGCGCAAGAGGACCTCTTGGGAAATAGGCCCTTAAAAAGATGCTAATAACCCTGTGTAAGCGTGGTGGATATAGATATAACCCTGTTGCCTTTCGAGATTATTCTGTGCTTTTTATTCAACAGGAGACTAAGGACTGATACCATTATTATTTTATAAATCAATTTCTATTTTTACAAGCTTTTATTTAACTTGCAATGGATGTATCTATGTAAATTAGGGTGGAATTTTACAAGTTGAATTTGACCAACTTTCTAGTTTACGATTGAGCTGAATTTTGTACGCGTATGTATATCGCGTGACAATGCAATTCAAAATTCAAAATTCATTTATTGACTCAATTAAAATAAATAACATATAATGACAATGAGCTTCAGATCTCCAAACTAAGCATAACTTGTATTTCGGAGATCTGTGCTCCCTTAACAAGACTTATCAAAATAGAATAGCGTTACTTATCAAAATAGAATAGCGTTCTATATATAAACCTCATTAGAAGTAAAATAATACCGAATAATTTAAAAATTAACAAAACTATTTGGGGAGACAGAGATTTAGACCATACGAACAAATACTTTGATTATTGTAATGACAAATTGAAAAACATAGATTTTCCAATTGAATTTCAAACATGCTGTGAGCAAAATTGTGATATTGTAGAACATAAGTATATAATCGATAGAATGTATAATAGAATTGTATTTATATTAAGTAGTGCAGCGAAACTAACTAACAAAAAGGTGGGAAATAAGCGAAAAAATAATGTGGTGGGGTGGAACGAATATGTCAAAGAAGCTCATGCGCAAGCTAGGCTTAGTTTTCTGAACTGGATGGAGCATGGTAAGCCCACGAGCGGTGAATCATTTGATAAAATGGTTGAAGATCGAAAGGTCTTTAAATCCAGACTACAATGGGCAATTAAAAATAAAGAGCAAATCAAAATGGATAAAATAGCGACGGAACATAAAAACAAAGACTTTAAAAGTTTTTGGAAGGAAACTGCTAATATGAAAGCTAAGTCTAGTTTGCCGGAGAGAGTAGGTAATGTTACAGGGGATCGAAATATTGCGCAGCTTTTTATGCAACATTTTAAAGTATCTGCATTACCGGTGGCTAGTAATCATTCTAATTTAAGTACAGAAGAGGATAACCACGGAAAAGAAGTGCTCGATTCTAAGGCCGATTGTGACAGTAAATTCGTGCGATTTACTCCTAAGGAGGTTTCGAAAGTGATTAAATACTTGAAGAGGGGAAAATCACCAGGGCATGATGGCCTCAGCATAGAACACTTTTTGTACGCTGGATGTCATTTACCTAGGGTTTAAGCAATGTTCTACTCTTTTTGTATGGGTCACTCACACCTTCCACAACAGTTAATGAAAACAATAGTAGTGCCAATTATTAAAAACAAAACAGGAGATATTTCAGACGTAAATAACTACAGGCCAGTCTCACTAGCAACTATAGCAGCCAAAGTGCTTGACAGTTTGATTGATGCTCATCTTGGTAGAGCGTTGCACCTGCATGATGCTCAATTCGGTTTTCAAGCAGGAGTCTCGACGGAGAGTGCCATTTTGAGCTTAAAACACACTGTCAAGTACTACACTGACAGAAACACTAATGTTTACGCATGTTTCTTAGATCTGTCGAAAGCTTTTGACCGTGTTTCATACGACGTATTGTGGGACAAACTTGAGAAGGTCTTACCTCCAGAAATAATTAAAATATTAAAATATTGGTATGCAAATCAGTCAAATTTTGTTAAGTGGTCAACAGGGCAATCAGAAACATATAAGCTGGAATGTGGTGTAAGACAGGGTGGAATTACATCTCCGAGGCTATTCAACTTTTACATGAATCAGCTGATTGGTGAACTCAGTAGTATGCATACAGGATGCTCAATTGATGGTCTTAAAGTCAATAATATTAGCTATGCCGATGATATGGTACTACTGAGTCCATCAATTAGTGGACTAAGGAAACTGGTAAAAGTTTGCGAGACATATGCCACGAAACACGGTCTTGTATATAATACTAAGAAAAGTGAAGTAATGGCTTTTACAGCTGGAAACAAAAAACTTGATAATATACCACCAATATGGATGAATGGAAATGCGCTTGGGATTGTTAATCAATTCAAGTACCTAGGTCACATTATTACACATGATCTGAAAGATGACAATGACATTGAGCGGGAGCGTAGAGCGCTGGCGGTTAGGGGTAATATGATCATCCGTAGGTTTGCTAGATGTTCCATAGATGTTAAAATAATACTTTTTAAGGCATTTTGTCAATGTTTTTATACCAGCAACCTATGGGTGAAATATACCCAGAAATCGATAAGTGCTCTACGTGTGCAATATAATAACATCTTTAGGATGTTGTTGGGGCTGCCTCCATACTGTAGTGCATCTGGTATGTTTGCGGATGCCAGAACAGATGGTTTTGCTGCAATTATTCGCAAAAAAATGATCTCCTTACTGAAGAGGGTGAGAGGCAGCCAAAATAGCATTTTAAATAATATCAGCAAGAAATACGATTGTTCAATTCTAAAACATTGGATAACAACTATAATACCAGGTACAAATAAAGCGTATCAAATTAAGTAAATGTGCCATTAGTCTAGTTAATTTTAAATAATTGTCGATCTCGTTAAAATAAAAACTAAAAAAAAAAAATTGTTCTCTTTAATGTTTAATAATTACTGTAATTTTAAAAGATGCGATTGTTACCTGTTCATTCATATTAAAATACTTATTTTGTTTCATTTAAGTGCTAAAATTTTGTATAATGTACCTTAGTTTTAAGTTTTATGGCTATGTAACATTGTACTAATTATGGATCTGTGTTATCTGAAATAAAGTTTATATTATTATTATATTATATGGTTCCATGGAACTAATCATGAATGTTGATTAGAAGCAGTAATTTTGTGGAGTAAGGCTGTCACAGAATGGTGGCCGAAGCAAGGTAAGCGGAGCGTTGGTCGTCCGGCTGCAAGATGGGTTGACGATAATTGTAGTCGAAATCGCGGGTCGAACCTGGACACAATTGGCACAGGACCGTGGCAGATGGCACAGTAAGAGAGAGGCCTATACCCAGCAGTGGGATAAAGAAGGCTGTGGATGATGATGATGATAATGATGGATGATGAAGTCGGAAGGTGGCTATAGGAACTCCTGTACTAAACAAGATGTACCTGGCGTGTTTGGGCTCTTTTTAGTACTTATCTTAGCTAGCACTCTGTTGCTACATGATATCCAGGATCTCAAAAGCTTGTATTTAAGAAGTTATATTTTTACAGTAATTTATTCCCAACCATGACGTCATCGCTGGTGAAAAAAGCTGTTAAAAGGGCAACTCCCATACCTACATGAAAAGTACGAGTGTATATTGTTTTTAACTTGCCACAGCTTAGAAGCCTACCATACTAGTGTCACGACACACACTTAACACCTTATTTACTTATATACAGGGTTATTTCTAATCAATTAGCATCCTTCTAGGGGCTTATTCTGTACACCATAACTAACAACTTTTGATCTACGACATTCGTCAAAATTAAAAAAAAATCAGCTGTTCCATACTTTTTGTCGCGGGTGAACTATATTTTTTTATGGAACAACAAATTTTTTTTTGAGTTTTGACAAAAGTCGTAGAACAAAAGTTGTTAGTTTTGATGCACAGAATTAGCCCCTAAAAGGATGCTAATTGATTAGAAATAACCCTGTATACCTAATAGTATTTTGTATTTTTTTAATACACTATAGACTGATGGACTCCGTACTTTTGGTCAACATTTTTCGATTTTTTATGGGAAGACAATAATTAGTATGTATTTTGTTTTGTATATACTTATTAAGATTGGTTATACCTTCAATAAAATTAACTAGGTTTTTTAGGTTAGGTTTATAATATTTTATTTTTTACTTAATACAAAACTTAAAAAACATTCCATAAACTATAACTAGTAAAATTAACCTACTTAAAATAGGTTTATAATATCTATCTAAATCGACTGCGACTAATTATCTAATATTTCTTTATTACTTTTTCAGACCACAGAAGACATACCTATGGCTGCGATAACAATCATCAAAAATGCTATATCAAAATGCACTACCGGCAAGGATCATTATAATGACATGGTTCATCGAATTTAGGAAGGAAATTATCTGAGGGCTAAGTGCGAGATTTTCGCTCGAGCTCGATCGCGTTAACGTTTGATGTGATTTGTATGGAAATGTCACAGCGCCATCTTGTGTCACGTACAGAAAACTGAATAGCTAAGTGTGAGTATTTTTTACGGTAATGTAACGAGCGCCAAACCGATCGAACACGAGCGCGGCAACGTCTGTGATTGGTTAATTTAAGCGTGTGTGTCAATGTGCTCGCGTGTGTGCGCGGCGCGCTCGGTCAACGCGACGTAAAAGTAATTCGATATGATTTGCAAATCTCCCACTTGACACTCTGAACACTACTGGGTTTATTAATGACTTACACTGCGCATACGATGAAGGCGGTTTCGTTAACAAAAATGGCACAGTGAACGTAGATAAAGCCGCGAGTGTATTTTCCGATAAAAAAGTAATGTCTGAAGTATTCAGGAAATGCAACGAAAGAGTAGGTGTAGATGAAAAACATACCACATTCAACGGTTTTAAGTGTTTCCATGAAATTTCTCCTTATCTGCTACGTATTACAGTACTTCTACAGGAATAAAAATAAATTGAATGTGGCTTATGATTTTTTTGTTTTATTTAGTGATTCCTGGCTTATAGAGAGTCCTTAATAAATATTAAATTATGAAAATACATTCAATCGTCATTTGGTAAAAGATCAACACCATCAACTAATTTGTTGTGAGCGTAAGCTTTATTAATAAAAGCACCGGGACGGAAATCTGTGTAAGTATTATACAGGGTGATTGGTAATCAACTATGATCTTTTTATGGGCTTATTCCGTATTTACATGAAAACTAACAACTTTTGTTCTGCGAATTGACTGAAAACTAAAATAAAACAGCAACTACCATACTTTTTGTCGGGGGGGGTGAACGATATTTTTATATGAAAATATTTTTTAAGATTGGACTAAATGTCGTTAAACAGAAGTTGTTAGTTCTGATGTACAGAATAAGCCCTTAAAAGGATGCTAATTGGTTAGGAATAACCCTGTATGTAGGTGAGCAGATTCAAATTCTACGATCACGGCAAATTTTTGGATTTATTATCACAATGAGAACTGTTTGAGATAAACCTAGAGTGGAAAGAACTGAAAGCACTATAAATAAAATAGTAATAGGTGTAGAGTTTATTATCAACAATATACACACAAGCACTCACACTTACACACACACACGCACACACAAACACACACGTACACACAAATATTGAAATATGAAATATTTTTGGAAATTTTGTAAGTTTAAAGTAAATTGTAAATATTAAAATGCATTTTGTAAAAATTGTTAAAGATAACTAAGATTTTACCATAGTATGGATATCGAAGAGCGGGGTCTTCTGACACAGGTATTTTATACCTAATAGAAGGCTCTACATTAATTTAAGAAATTATTGGTTACAGAAATAAAAACTATTTGATTATTTTTATTATTATTTATTTTATATAGTCTAAACAACTCTGAAAATTCCATAATCCATGAAATAATAAATTCATTTTATGCCTAAAATGGCACAATCAACTTCAGCCATGTACAGAATTTGAATAGTTCCCACGAATTAATGTAGTATTTTTCCATTATTCTTGATTCTTCAAAAACTGTGCAACCTATTTCGATATAATTTAAATGGGATCACTTTTGAACTATTGATATACCAAACAAAAAAAAAATGAAAATCTGTGCATAATTGGCGAAGTAATCGCATAACAAACATACAAAAAGACATAGTACCTACGGTTGATACCTCCTACCACCTTTTTGAAGTCGGTTAGAAATTAGATGACATGAACATTACGTTTCACAAAATGAACTCTTCAATTCATCCCGGTCTTTACAATACCTAATTGATCGGCACCATACATTTTTCAAAATGATTACGCAATATTTTTAATTGGATAATCAGCTTAATATGACAATGATCGATATTTTTTTACAATAACAATAATGTTCAGGGTTATACTAAACAATTATGCTAACCCGAAAGCAGGTCATTATACTAAAAGCCATGTAAATGGAACAAAAATGAAAAATTTCACTTTCGCCAAGAAAAGTATTAGTTATAATTATTTTTTGGAAAAAATAGCATGACCGACTTCACCCGTGTACAGAATCATTACATAGTATAAAACAAAGTCGCTTTCCGCTGTCTGTTCCCATGCATGCTTTCTTTGATGCATGCAATCTTTAAAACTACGCAACAGATTTTGATGCAGTTTGTTTTAATAGATAGAGTAATTCAAGAGAAGTGTTTATATGTATAATACATCTGTGCGAAGCCGGGGCGCATCGCCAGAACGC